>CM030876.1:5735099-6972245 GCA_018132145.1 Boehmeria nivea var. tenacissima | reverse complement strand
TTCGGGGGCGGCTCCTTCTCCAGACCAGGCGACGCCGGCTGGGTCTTCGACCCAGTTCTCCTCGGGGTCGTGGCGCGCAGCTCTCATCGTCATCGATGATGGTAAGAAACTTTCGAGCAAGTTTTTATTTTAATGCTAAATCGGGGCTAACTAGTGTTGTTTGCAGACGAGCTCTTTGGGCTGTTGCTGTCCTCGCTCCCGGGGGATGCGCCCAGTCGATCAGCCCCTCCCCGCGAGTCTCCCGTCGCGGATAAGGGCAAGCGACCGATGGAGGAAGACGTTCCTTCAGAGGTATCGTCTCCCGGGGAGGTCGAAGTAGCGCCCGCGGCGGGCACCTCTTCCCGGGTTCCAGCCTTGCTAACCTCGGGAGAAGATCCCGCCGAGGCTCCTCGGAGTCCTCCCGCAAGGACTGGTCCCGCCAGAGACCCGCTGGAGGAGTTCGAAGTCCCCCCAGCGGGGGCTCCTTTTGGGGCGGGATCACATGCCCCATCGGGGGGTTTCCCCTGGATGCCAGAGCTCGGGCCCATGCTGGACGAGATCTGGTCGGAGGAGAGCTTTAGGCAGCTCTCCGAGGAGCCGCTCCAGGCCGGTAATCGCGAAGGCATGAGGCTGCTCGCGAAGGTAAATCCTGTCTACCTCCACGTCTCCTTTTGCTTCGACTCGCTATTAATGTCTGACTGTTGCAGGCATTTTTGGCGAACTTCACTTACTCCCGGAGGTCGGAGGCAATTTATGCCCAAGGACGGGATGCTTTGCTCCAGACTCGAGGCGAGAAGGAGAAACTCGCGGCCCAGCTTCACGAACTCCGAGCTCAATCTGAGCTATCCAATATAATGATGGACCACGCCACCCGGAGCTTGGTGAAGTCGAGAGAGCAGCGGAAGTCCTTCGTGGAGGAGACCTCTAAGCTCCGAGAGGAGTTGGAGAGAGAGAGGGGGGCCCACGCGGAGACTAAGACCCGGCTCGAGCTGGAGCTGGCTCAGGCACGGTCGCAACAGTCGGAGGCGTGAAACGCCCTGGAGGAGGAGCGCCGAATTCACGAGGAGAGCACCCTCTCAGAAAAGGCCGTCTTCGAGGCCACCCTCGAGGAGGAGAGGAACTTGAGAGGTGCGGCGGAGTCGCGGATCCAAGCCTTCGAGGGAGAGCTCAGAGAGGAGCGGGGGGACAAACGGCGGATCGAGGCCGATCTCAACGGGGCCAGAGCGCGAATTCGCTCCGCGGTGGCCGGCTTCAAAAATAGCCCCGCGTTTGAGAACCTCATAGAGCTGAGGAGACAAGAGTGGCTCGCCAACTTCCATCAAAGCGTGGGGTATCGGAACGAGATCGCGCAGGCCATGGTCATAGGGGCCAACCGAGCGTTGGACAGGCTCACGGCCCTCCACCCCGAGTGGAATTTTGTTGAGGAGATTCGCCGCGAGATGCCGCGCCCCCGACAGCAGCCTCCGCCTTGAGTTTTTGTATCTCTCCGAGGGTATGTATAACGAGTGACCTCTTATTTTCCACGCTTTGGCCTAATTTTTTAGAAATTAGTCTGCCTCGGAATTCTTCCTTTGAGCGTGCCTAGCTCTTCTATCTTCTTAGAAGAATAGAATGGTTCTAGGAATAAGTTGGTCTGACTTCCCAAGTTAGTCTCCGAACAAGTTCCCTTCTACGAAGGAATAACCCTGACAAGATAAACCTTTGAGATAGGAAGTCTCAACGAGTAAAGCCTGTGTGAGCCCTTCGGACCTCACATGTTCTAGCCTCGCTCGCCTTCGAGGTACCTATAGAGCGCATCTATTTTCTTTCTGGTACCCCGGATGCCCCCCGGCTTCTTGGGCGCTTCGCGACCGAGAAGACAGGGTAGTGTTTTTAGGATTTATCCGCTCCGCGGTTCTATCCTTTATACACCGAGTTTATAGTCTACTCCGCAGACTTTCAATTGAACGCATTTGGAAACATAAAATATTTTTTTTATTCATAAATAATTTACAAATACAAATGTGAGTAAAATTATAAGGAAATAACATTACAAATTAAGGGAGCCTACTGGTAATACTTCTTGAGATGCTCCGCATTCCAGGGAAGTCTCAGCGGAATTCCGACGAGATCCGCGAGCCGGTAAGCTCCCGATCGCAAAACCTCGGTGATTTGATAAGGTCCTTCCCACGAATAACCCAATGCTCCCGCGCCGGGCTCCTTGGTATTTTGAAATACTTGTCTGAGGACGGTGTTTCCGACTTTGAACTTTTTTTCCTTTACCTTGGAGTCATAGTACCTCGCCATGCGTCGCTTCTGGGCCTCCATACGGAGTCTCGCGACTTCTCGCCGTTCCTCGACCATATCCCGCTCCGCGGCAAGGAGTGAATCATTAACTATTTCATCGAAGTTCTCGTACCGGAACGAAGGGATTTTTAGTTCCGCCGGAATCATCGCCTCTGTGCCATACGCCATGGAAAACGGGGTTTCTCCGGTGGCCGTGCGGGCGGTGGTGCGATAACTCCAGAGGACCAGGGGCAGCTCCGCTGCCCATCGTCCTTTGAGCACGTCGAGTCGTCTTTTTAAAGTGGTTTTGATGATCTTATTAACGGCTTCGAGTTGGCCATTGCTTTGCGGGTGGTAAGGCGCGGAGAAGTCTTTATTGATGCCGAATTGGTTGCAGAAGTCTCTTATAGCCTGGTTGTCGAACTGAAGGGCGTTGTCCGAGATCAAGGACTGAGGTATCCCGAACCTGTATATGAGATGTTCGCGAATGAACTTCGTCAGGTTCTTCTCGGTGATTGTGGCCAAGGGAATCGCTTCGGCCCACTTGGTAATGTAGTCCACTGCTACCACGGCAAACTTGAGCCCTCCGGGCGCTGTGGGCAATGGCCCGATTATGTCGATCCCCTACTTGGCGAAAGGCCACGGGCAGAAGATGACGGTGAGTCGTTCCGGGTGAGCTCGAATGAGTACAGAGTATCTCTGGCACTTGTCGCATTTTCTCGCGTACTCAGTAGCGTCTCGCTTCATCGTGGGCCAGTAGAATCCCTGCAACAACGCCTTGTGCACGAGTGATTGTCCACCCGAGTGGTTCCCACAAACTCTGCCGTGGATTTCATTGAGAACTCGCTTGGCTTCCTCGTCGTTGAGGCAACGCAGCAGCGGGGTCGAGATCCCTCTCTTGTAAAGTTTGTTGTTGAACAACAAGTAATGCTCGGCATGATACCTGACTTTCCGCGCCAGGTCTCGATCTTCGGGTAGCTTGTCATCTTTCAAGTAGATAACAATATCGTCCATCCACGAAGATTGAGCGTCGACCGCCTTTACCGCATTCTGCTTGGTGATACTGGGCTCTGCCACGATTTCGACCGGGACCAAGCGAAGAAGCTCCGCATCTCGGCTAGTAGCCAATTTTGCCAGGGCATCAGCGTTCGCGTTATCTTCTCGGTCGATGTGTTTCACTTTGTGCCTTGGGAAATTTCGAAGTTCGGACTTAACCTTCTCCAGATACGCGGCTATTCTATCGTCCCGGGCTTGGAACTCGCCCAGAACTTGAGAGACCACCAGCTTTGAGTCGCTGTAGATTACGAGCAAGTCTACTTGAAGTTCTTTGGCGAGCCTTAAGCCAGCGAGAAAGGCTTCATACTCAGCCTCGTTGTTCGAGGCCCTGAAGGCAAATCGCAAGGCGCTGCTGATTCGATGATTCTCGGGGCTGACGAGCGTGAGCCCGGCCCCCGAACCATTCTCGTTCGAGGACCCATCTACGTAGAGTTTTCACTTCGGGGGTTCATTTAGTCCATCTCGGTCTTCCTCCGAAGAAAAAGTGAACTCGGCGATGAAGTCGGCTAACGCTTGTCCGTTGATTGCCGTCCGTGGCTGGTACAGGATGTCGAACTGAGTCAACTCGACAACCCATTTAACAAGTCTGCCCGAGGCCTCCGGCTTGCGCAGGACTTGTTTCATGGGATGATTGGTGAAGACTACCACCGGGTGAGCCAGAAAGTAGTGGCGAATCTTCCTGGTAGAGACGACGAGGGCAAGAGCTAGTCGCTCCAGCTCAGGATATCTTAGTACGGCATCGAGGAGGCGTTTGCTGACGTAGTACACGGGTACCTGTACTCCAGCGGCTTCCTTGACCAGCACCGAACTGACCGCGTGCTGGGATACTGCGAGGTAAGTGAAGAGCTTTTCCCCCGACAACGGCTTCGCCAGAATGGGAGTATGACCGAGGTAAGCTTTAAGCCCCTCGAACGCTCGCTCACATTCGTCGGTCCATGCAAACTCTTTACTGCCGCGGAGAGCGTTGAAGAAAGGGAGACACTTGTCAGTTGACCGAGATACAAATCTGTTGAGTGTTGCAATGCATCCGGTAAGCTTCTGGACTTCTTTTCCTCTCCGAGGAGGCCTCATGTCGAGGATAGCTTGGATCTTCTCCGTGTTGGCATCTATTCCTCGTTGGCTCACCATGAAGCCCAGAAATTTGCCCGCTCTGACCGCAAAAGTGCACTTACTCGGGTTGAGCATCATGTTGGTCTACCTGAGAACGGAGAAGATCTGATCCAGGTGCTCGACGTGGTCTTGTGCTTTCGCGCTTTTGACCAGCATGTCATCAATGTAAACTTCCATCGAGACTCCAAGCAAGTCCGCGAAGATCTTGTTCACCAACCTCTGATAAGTTGCACCTGCGTTCGTGAGGCCGAAAGGCAGGACCTTGTAGTAGTATAGCCCTCGATCGGTAATGAACGCTGTGTGCTCTTCATCTCGGTGATACATAGGGATTTGGTTGTAGCCAGAATATACATCCATGAAGCTGAGGAGCTCATGGCCCGCGGTAGCGTCAACCATCTGATCGATTCGGGGCACCGGGAAGCTGTCCTTCGGACAGGCTTCGTTGAGGTTGGTGAAGTCTACACAGCATCTCCATCTACCATCCGGTTTGGGGACCAGCACCAGATTCGAGACCCATTCTGGGTATTTTGCTTCGCGAATGAACCCGGCTCCGATGAGCCTATCAACTTCATCTTTGAGAGCTTGGGCTCTCTCGGGGTTGAGGGGTCTTCTTTTCTGCCGGCGGGACGGGAGCCGAGGATCTATGTTGAGACGGTGGCACATCACGTCCGGGTCTACGCCCTCCATATCGCTATGGCTCCATGCAAACACGTCTCGGTTCCTCCGTAGACAGGCAATGATGGCCTTGCGCACTTCGGGGCTTAACGAAGTCCCAATTTTGACTCTTCGTGCAGCGCCAAGGTTGTCCACGTCTACCTCTTCGATGTCCTCGGCCGGGCCCGCTAATTGCTATAGGGCCGAGAGTTGAGGGTCTAGCTCGCTTCACCCAAAGCAGCTTTTTCGGCCGTACGCTTCCCCTTCGGGTCGGCGGGGGCCGATTTAAAGCTCGTCGTATAACACATCCGAGCCTCGTACTGGTTTTCCCGGACTACTCCGACGCCACCAGGGGTGGGGAACTTGAGGCAGAGATGGCAAATGGAGGTGACCGCTCTCATTGCCACCAGGGTAGGACGTCCGAGAATGGCGTTGTAAGAAGACCTACCCTTAACCACCATAAAGTTCGAAATGGCGGTTGATCTCGTCGGCTCTTCGTCGAATGAGACAGCTAACTCTATGCTTTCCTCCGGGAAGATAGAGTCTCCTGTAAAGCCGTGTAGTGGGCTTGCGGCCGACCGCAGGCTCTGCGGACTAATTCTCATCTTTTCGAGGACATCCATGTATAGGATGTCCACAGAACTGCCGTCGTCGATAAGACAACGATGGACGAGATGGTTCCCAATCATGGCGGAGATGACCAGAGGATCGTGATGTGGGAAACGGACGCCTTCAGCATCCGCGTCCGAAAAGATGAGCGCGCTCGCAATCTTCCGAGGGGGCTGTGGAGATCTCCGCGACACATGGAACACTCCTTCGGAGAGCTCTTGTCGCGCTTCTCGGGCGTAACCCTTCATGGATCGCTGGGAGTGCCCCCCAGGATAAGGGCCTCCCGAGATCGTTCGGATTTCACCCTCGATCTCCCGGTTATGCGGATCTCGGTTCTTGGGATTCGCCTCTTTGCGATATCCATCGAGTTTCCCTCGGCGGATGAGATATTCTATCTCATCCTTCAGGTCGAAACAGGTCGCGGTTGTATGCCCGGCCGCATTATGGAACAAGCAGAACTTGTCCTTGTGCTTTTCTGGCACCTTCCCCCTCAAAGGGGCAGGGGTTCGAAAGTCAACCTCGCTCCGCGAGTTGACAAAAATTTCCTCGATGGTGGCAGTTAGCTCCTGGTATTTTTCATACCGCGGCCTGCGGGAGCGAACTGCGCCGGACCCCGACGAGGGACCGGAATCACGAGGTCTTTTCTCGTCGCGAGGCTGTCGATTATGGCCCGCTGGGGCCTCGACAGGCCTCTTCTCTTTTCGGCGGTCCCCTTCGGGGTTGCCGCGGTGAGTTTTCGCAGAGCCGGACTTCTTCGAAGTCGCTGCTTCTGCGTTGATGTAGTTTCGAGCTCGCCCCAAGAAATCAGCATACACTCTCGGGGGTTTCTTACTGATTGAGAAAGCGAAGGGAGTGTCTTCGCGTACCGCGGAACTCGCGGCCAGAAGTAGGGCATCGTTGGACAGATGTCTCACCTCTACGGTGGCCTTGGTAAAACGTTGGAGCCAAGCTTGGAGACTTTCATTCTCTCCTTGCTTGACTCGGGAGAGGTATGCCGGGTTCTTGAGGTGTCTACGACCCCCCAAGAACTGGGCTGCGAACCTCGTTCTCAAATCTTGCCAACATCGGCGAGCTTCTCCCGCTAGGGTGGTGTCGAAGAGCTTGCACTAGATGGCTTCCGGATAGCCATAGGCGCGCGCCCACGAGGAATAAACCCCCAAATGGTCGGAGGGGTCTCCACTTCCGTCAAATAGGCTTACCTTCGGCAGCCTGAGACGATCGGGAACGGGGGTTTCCAAGAGGGCTTCTGTGAGGGGGGTAAAATCCCCATCTAGGATTCCATCGCGGGATGGCTCGCCAATAATCCTGCGAATGCGCTCTATCTCCGTGGGCGAGAACTCCTGGGATGCTTCGGTCTGTCGGCTAGTTGTAGTGGTGGCCGAATCCTCGCGGAGGCGTTCTCGTACCGGGAGTCGCGTATCTACGGGGTTGGCCTCAACGCGCGTAGGAGCTCTCCTGGGGGTGTCCCACTGCAACGGGCCTAGCCTGGTAAACACCGAGCCGGGCTGAGCTGGCGTTACGCCTTCGGCCGCGGGACGCGATGGTCCCACCGGGTCAGCCGGCAACTGTGGCCCTCCAGAACGGGTGGTGGACTTCTGGGCTGGTGCAGTCCTACGCCGGCGGGAATGGTGAGTCTCGTGCGCAAGGCCATCTTCTGATGAGCCCTCATCAGGAGTCGTGTTGACGTCGTCTGCGGCTCGGAGGTCAGCAGCTACATCGTCAGTCCTCCGCCGCGCTCGGAGCACATTCGCATGCTCTGCGTCAGTCAGAAGTGGAGGCGGACTTTGGTTGTGAACCAAAGTCTCCATTAATCCGTTCATTCTTGCCATGGACTCCTCCATGCGCCGGATTCGATATTCGAGCATTTCCTGCTCGGCGGTTAAAGGATTTTTGCCGCTGCTTCTCAAGTTGGGCGCCATTTGATCTCCGATCAAGCAGCGTGGTGAGTAACAGAGAAGGCGGGAAGAATCTCACAACAATGACGGAGGTTTCGTTAGGCCCTCCTTCTAGCGCCAAGCTGTTGGTGTAGAATTTAAACCAACGCCGTGATCCGCACCTCTAGTGTGTGATACGGCAATGAATAGTGGAAGTTTGAACGGAAATTAAATACTCGGAGATTTTTTAAGTGGTTCGACCCTCCACCGGAGTAATAGTCTACGTCCACTGTGTTTATAGTATTTCCAAATTAGGAATTTACAGAGTAATTTTTTCCAAACCCCTTTCCCCTTCTCCTTTCCTTCCTTTTATAGGAGTTCCGAAAGAGAGAGAGAGGAAAGTGCATTAAATGTGCCTCACCTAATCTCCCTTAAATCAGGGGATTAGGTGGCCTTATCACAATCAACCATACCCTGCCCTAAAAACAGAGGGTTGGTTACTAACTAATCACCTCACGTCTATCACAAGTGAGGCGTCTACAGTATATGTCAGAGGTAGCTACCATCAGGAGCGATCTCTCTGTAGCTATCCATGCTTTACCCTTCGTCCGGGGGCCTCCCGCTTTCCTGATCTTCCGCGAACGCGAGGTTAATCACGAGTTCCACTCGTCCCTAGACGTGAGGGGTCCCCAGCTCATCGATCTCCCCCCGTGGACCTTTATTCATGCCGAGTTCTACCTTCGGGATTGTTTATTCCAACGACCCTCGCAGACACAAGCGCGAGGTCGACCTGCACTTCTTGGTGCCGTGGACGTCAACGCTCTTGCTGACGTGGCGGATCTTCGTCGTCACTTGGACACTTTCCCTAGAGGCTTCTCGTCTTCGATGACGACATCCTCGATGATACATCCTCGGGTGAAAATTAGCTAACAACAATAGGCAAAAATAAAGTGTATTAAATGATAAGATAATAAACTAATATGTAATATAGGTTATATCATGAATGGGTAAAAAATATTGAATAATAGAGTGGGAGTAAATAAGAAGTAAGGTAAAGAGAATAAATGAATCTCTTTTAGTTGTTTTGTGAAGCTTTTGACACCATGATTGCAAAATATTGACATATGACACTTATGGATATTTGGACAACTTTTATTAATGAGCAATCATGAGGTTATGGTAATGATTGAATGGTGGTTTTTTGTGAGATCAAAGGATTGGAAGCTTTTGGAAGAATGTTTGGAAAAGTAAGGATGACTTTTGGTTGATGATGGTAAAAAGAATGATGGTGATGGTAAAAATATTATTTTTTGATGGTGGTGGTAAAAGTGAACTCTTGATGGTAAGAAGAATGTTATTTTTGATGGTGATGGTTCTCCTTTCTCCCTCCTTTTTCTCTCCTATTTATAGGGAAATAAAGGAGGTAACTATGGTAAGTTTTTTAACTCATTTGGTTAAGAGTAATTAACTTTAGTTAAAATAACTAGAGTTTATGATAAGAAGATGGGTTTATGGTAAGGTTGTTAACTTATTTGGTTAAGGGGAATTAACTTTGGTTAAAGTAACTAGGGTTTATGATAAGAAGATAAGGTTTATGGTGATGTTTTTAACCTATGTAGTTAAAGAAAATCACCCTCCTTGGTTAAAGTAACTATAGTTTATTATAAGAAGATAAGGTTTATGGTAACCTATATAGTTAAGGAAAATCACCCCCCTTGGTTAAATTAACTATGGTTTATTACAAGAAGGTAAGGTTTATATTTCTTGGTCACCAAGTAAAAAAAAAAGACATCAAAATTTTCCTTAGGAGGTTGTTTAGGAGATGTGGATAAGCATGAGGATTTCAACCAATAGAGATTTAAGTTGCCAATAAATTACCATTTTATTTTGAAATACTAATTCCCTACCCTTCTTTCCTAATGGTGGAGAAGGGTTTATTTTAAATATTTTAGATGGAATGCCACCATGGGTTAGCTTACATGATTGCCATGGACTCATGTGGGCTCAATAAATTTTGTGGTCCAAAATGTGTAAAATCATAAGTGTCACATGATTTTGGAGGTGTAAAGTTGATATAAATTAAATGGTGTCTAAATAGTGTTAAAAAAAATGAGGTCATTTATTTCCTTAATCTAACAAACAAATATCATACTTAAAAATGTGCTTATGAATTTTCCCAAGTAAAATTCATAAGCTTCTAAATATGATTTTATTTGTTAGCCTTACTTAATATTTTGGGCCTTCCACTCCATAACCCAATAAATCACCCCTTGTGGACTTGAGTCCCTAGATTAAATAATTATGTGCTTTTTTGATAAAAGGTATATTTATTATTTTCAAAATAGGTGATTTTATATGAATTTTCAAACAAATTTAAAGATTAGCACATAATTATTTAATTCATGAGTTAAGAATTTTTTACCTTAGCTTGTTGGGTCTTGATGGGCCTCCATGGGCTTTTTGATGTGATTTGGGCCTTGGTAGGCTTAATGGGCCTTGATGAATCTTCGGATGGGCCTTGATGGGCTTTTTGGGCTTTGACGGGCTTAGCGGGCTTCAACGGGCTAAACGGGCTTTTATGGACTTTGATGAACTTTTGGAGCCCATACGACTTAATTCCGAACCTTGGGCTCGATTTTGCATTTCGTTAAATTTTGACCATCAACATTTAGCCCCCTTGAGCGAATGGGTCGTGCAGCGTAGCGAGACGGGCTATTTGCTCAACAAAGGACCTGTTTCAAACTAAGATGGACAAAATTTAAGTAGATTGTTAGTGAAATTTTAATATCATTGACAAATCACCTCTTCGTATTCGAATTTGTGTGCGCCTAATTGGCGAATCTCGCAAAACAAAACAGACGGGTTAGTATCGATAAAACATCATTTCGTAATATAATATGCATCCGTAACTAAAGTCTAAATATGTACCCATGTATATATATATATTATATATATATATACAAACTTTGAACTAACCATTATCATTACACCTGGCCAAAATAATGCCACAACACATACTACCATTACAATTACTATTATTATTATTATGGTTATTATCATAGTTATTAAGTATATATTAAACTTCAAGTTATAAAAGAATTATATATTCATATATCTGGTATGTATATTATATATATATATATATATATATTAGAAAAAACAGGAGAAAACTTTTAAGGTTAAATTTGGTAAGATACAAATTGCCTTTTAATTCATCATTCAACCCTATTTGTGAAAATTTTAGGGGTTATTGGGCTGGGAATAATATTTTTTTAAACACTAATCCCTATTGTTGTGTTAATAATAGGAAAGTTTGACTTTCCCTGGTTTTGTTTGCTAGTGTGACGGGAGAAGAAAAGAAAAGCTGAAAAGGGGAAAGGGAAACCGAGAGAGAGAGAGAGAGAGAGAGAGAGAGAGAGAGAGAGGGCGGCAACCGAGAAAATTTTGCCGTTTTCCTACTAGGCTCGGGTGGTGTGAAGGAAAGACGGAGTGATTTCAAGCACAAAATAACCCCTTCAAAAACCATGGATCAAGAACCCATTTTTTTTTTATTTCTTCATTTGGCCAAGGTTCGTTCAAAATTTTTTTTTTCTTTGGGTCGGCTCGTCTGTTATCCGCCATCGCTTTGGCTTGCCCGGCCTCCTCCGTCATTCTGGCAGTGTTGGTTTCTCTCGGCCGGTCGCCGTCGGGTTTGTTTGTCGCCATTCCGGCGGCCGTG
The DNA here is from genome assembly GCA_018132145.1 of Boehmeria nivea var. tenacissima. Classification (NCBI taxonomy): domain Eukaryota; kingdom Viridiplantae; phylum Streptophyta; class Magnoliopsida; order Rosales; family Urticaceae; genus Boehmeria; species Boehmeria nivea. Next base: position 6,960,980 of record CM030876.1, on the reverse strand, counting down.
GGTCTTCGTCTGCCTCTGCTCCGGGAGCGTGGAGGTCGCCGTTCAGCTCGATCTTGCCTAAGCTTTCCACTGCTCGCGGTTTGGCTGTCCTACGTTCGTCGTTTGGAGCTCTAGTGGTTGCCCGACGGCGGTAATACCTCTTCTTTTATTTGGTCCTCGATGCTCTGTTCTTCCCTTTTTTTTTTCTTTTTCGAGATGCACTCGTCTGCACTATTGTCGGCTTCACTATTGTTTTGTTCCCCATTTCTTTCTTAGACTTGTCTGTTATTGCTCCGGATTACTCGAGCTTTTCTTGGCCGGTCGTCGTTACTCGGGGCTGCTCGTTTCCTCTACTTTTGACCTTGGCGGCCACCCTTCACCGTTTACGAGTTTGGTGATTATCCTTCACTTACTACTGCTCCGGACCCGCTCGAGTTTGCCGCTACTACCACGACTTCACTCGGAGGTTACTTGCTGCCGTTTGCGACCTTGTTGTTCCGTCGGCCGCTTATAACTCCGGTAACATCCTAGTCCTTTTTACTCATCTTTGCTCGGACCCGTTTGGATTCATTAGTTGCCTTGATTTGTTGATATCTTGAACCCTTTTGAGTCTGTTTTGTTGCTGATTTTGGCCTACTCGAAATTGGTTGTTGTTTGTGGTGTTCTGGCCTAACCGTCGTTGTCCCAAGCTGCTCGAGTCGGTCCGTTGCCCATCTTCACTGTCGCTCGGGATTTCTCGAGCCTGTTTTGTCGCTCATCTTTTCTTTGGTTTCGGTGCCCCCTTTTGAGGTATTTTCTCTTCCTCATTTTCATTCATCATCTTCATTTTTTTTTTACGTACTGATCTGGATACTTTTTTTATTTTTTATTTTTTAGCTCAAACTTGATCAATGAAGTATACAGGAGCTGCTCTTGGAGGTCCTAACGACGAAAAGTTCAAAAGGTAACAATTCTAAAGCGAAATATGAAGTTCGAGAATACCTTAGTAGATTTTGACAGATTGTGACCCTTTACGGGTGCTGGGTTGTTGATGATTCGTAGTATCTTGTTTACAGCCGTTGTATTGTTTTGCGATGTGAACACGGCTCTTGTTGTCGCCAAGATATTGTCTAATGCATGTTTTCCTCATTCGTCGCTTGTGTATTGTGATTTCAAGACTTTGCTGCGTGCTTGATTACTGCTTGGAGAACTCTATTATTATTATTTTTTTTTCTAGGATGCTGCGTATGAAATTATCCCCAGCTGCCCTTTGCCTCTTAGTCGTGCTTTTAGGGGCTTTATTTGTGGGAATATTAGCTTGATCATGCTGTTACGAGGCTTCTTTTTTTTTTATGCAAACTTGTAGATTCCTAAGTGGCTAAATTTAATTTCACTTAGCGAAATTAAATTTAGGCCCCAGTGTAATACTATGTGCTTCTTGCAAAAGAAAAGGAAATAATAATAATAGTAGTGATATGTTAGTGTGAATGATGGATTTATCATACCTTGACGTTTGTTGTGATGTTTCTCTTGATTTGTGTTGAATTGTATGCTGATTTTTGTCCTTAATTTCGCTTTTTCTGTTTCTTTTGGTTAGGCCTCAATGTGCGAAACAGGGAGATGCTTCTCCTAGCGGGTTTCGAGTCTTCAAACGGAAGGCAGAGAGGGAGAGCAGCACTAGCAAGGCTGCTTCTCGAGAGGCGTCCTTGGCTATAGGCGCCGTCGTGGAGACTTGGGGAGTATGATAGTTTTCTTATTCCCTTTTGCTCTTTCTCTTAGTGCCATATATACAAATTTTGATGTTAAAATTCTTCTCTTGCAGGTTCCCACTCGCAAGTCGTACTGTGATGTTGGTGTTGCTCCTACGGCTTTCAATGCAAACCCCACGGTCACGTCGGATTCTCCTCCAATTGACGCGATTCCTTTGGCGGTGCAATTTCCCGGAGGGCGAGTAGTTACTTTGTCGCCGCTCTCATCGTCTAAACTTGTCCCCCGTGCCTCCGCCGGTCATGCGAGCCCACCGAGAGCTTCGACCACTGACGTCATCTATTTGGGATACATATATATATATATATATATATATAGTTATTTATTTATTCATCATTCTCTTCTCTTTTTTTTATACTGTTTACTTTTTCTCTCACTCTTTTTTTTTTCGTTCGCAGCCTTATGCTCCCTTGGTGAGGTCTAGCCCTTGTCCTCCTACTCATGTGGATCTCGAGCCAGAAGACTCGCTTGTACCACCGAGTTTTGAGAAGGCTGCCCCAACGGTCTCGGCTTCTCGGGATTCCTTTCCTCCGGGTATCCGTTTCCTGGTGGATACTCTTTCTGCGGGAGCTTCTCGGGAGGTTGGGAGTTCTTCTAAACGGGCAATGTGTGATGATGCTACGTATCCCTCGGCGAAAAGGTCGGGACTTGTTGAGATTCCTCAAAAGTTGGCAGGGTTTCTTGATAGGTTTGACAACGGGGCGCCTTCCCTTGTTCCGATTTCGCGTTGCATTCGATTGTCGGGCTACACTACGTTGTTTCATGGCATGACTATTCCAGTAGAGGGTTTTACCCCTTTGACAGATGCGTTGAGACGTCATGGTGACTTCTTGAAGGGCTGCACCGCTTCGCCTTCGCTCAAGCCTACGATTGTTGGCGGGTTGAGCTTAGTCTTCTTTGTTTTCCGCTCTTTTACGCTTGAGTCTTGCATGGAGATCATCTTGTTCGCCATGCGAGATGTAGTGCGAGATGCCCTCAGCCTCGGCATCAAAATTGACTTTGTGCTAGCACACATCCGTGGTCTTGCCTCCAACTTGTTCAGATACCGTGGGCTTGCCTTGGAGATAGCTTCTCTAGACTTGAAGGAGAAGACCATTGAAGGCCGAAAAGCTCGACTTCGTGGGCAATTATTGGAATCCGATCATCTTTTAGCTGAGACTAGAATGGTTCATCAGGCGCTAGTGAAAGAGCGAGAGGGCGTGCCTTTGCCTGATGACCATCTCGGCCCGATTCCACTTGATGTTCCGCTCTCCCGAGGTCTTTCTTCGGATTGACATTTGGTAAGACTTCTCCATCATATTCTGATTTCTTTTTTGGATTGTGTGGTTGGTTGCTTAATTAAATTAATTATGCATTTCTTCACGGTATCTTCAGGTCTGATTTTCTTTTGACGGCAGTGGCACCTCCTGATATCCTGTTAAGCTAACAACACATGCCTTTTGATGATATCGTTAGATCTGTATGCTAACGAGCAGTGTATGAGCAATTTCATACTCATATTTTTTGACTATTCAGATGTATTATCATCATGTGTTTGTGACCAGGATCTTGTGTTTATTTTCGGATTTTTTTTTTTGTTGCTAAGTCACATGACCTTTGGCTTATGCTAACTAGCCTAACAATGTGTTGACTAATACCGGCTAGTGTAAACATAATCATGTTATTTTTATACAAACTATTATAGTAATACATGCATGATTATGGCTTTTATGTGATTGTTAAAAAAAAATGCTATCATGTTTTTTTTTTTGTGATTAAATCAAAGTCATAATTCTAGTCATATGCAAGGAATATGATAAGCTTTTGCCAATACATTGACTATTTCGTTAACGTCTAATTCCGCCATTTGCGTACCCTGCGAAATTACTTGACAAATCGTATTAGTGGAATACCAATCACCTTTAAATAATTTTGATCGGGTTAACCATATTATCATAAGTGTAAGTAATAGGATAATAACCAAAATAGAAAAGTAACATTGTTAGAAGAATAGTAATAGATGACGGTGGTGCATATATGTATTCATATATGCCTATGCTTTATAACCCGCCATAAATCATTATTATTTATTTATATACATACTATTATAAAAGAAAAAACTCCACTTTTTACCAAAACACCTCTTTTTTTTTTTTTAGAAAAAGGAAAGAAAAGATAATCATGTATTATGAAAGAACCATACCTCAGGTGGCAAACAATTCCTTCTTTCTCTTCTTCTCTAGTGGTGAACTTTCTTTTTCTTTCTTCTTCTCAAGTGATGAATTTTGTTTTTGTTTTGTTTTTAGTTTTTTTTGTTTTGTTTTGTTTGTTTTTTTTTTAGTGATGAACGTTTGTTTTTTTTTCATATGTACACACACGTGTATATATATATATATATATTTATTTATTTATACACTTCGCCCCCCTTTTTTTTTTTTTTTTTTGACTTCTTTCTTTTCTTTTTTTTTTTTTTGATTTTCCCTTTTTTTTTAATTATTTATAAATAGTAGTTGTTTGAAACCTCACTTTGATATTTTAGCAATGGTAGAGTTTCAACCATTTACCGTTGATGACGCCACGCTCTGCGTTTCCGTTTACATCTTGTAGCTCGTAGTATCCGCTTTCGTGGGCTCGGCTCACCAGGAAGGGTCCCTCCCATTGTGGTGAGAACTTCGATGGACCGGGGAGTTGTCTCCGTACATGTTCTGCGGTTCTTAAAACGATATCGCCTCGTTTAAAGATCCGGGGATTCACCTTTTTATTATAAGACCTCATAGCCCGTCCTTGGTAGAGTTGTATACACCGGCTTGCTTCGTTCCTGAGTTCTTCTACAGCCTCTAAATCAAGAGCCCTCATGACAGCACATGCTTCGGCATCCCATTCGATGTCATTTACCAATGCTACACGGGCACTCGGGATTAATAATTCAATTGGCGAGACAGCCTCAGAACCGTAAACCAGAGAATATGGTGAGAAACCAGTCGCGGTCCTTGATGAAGTACGATATGCCCACAGTGCGTCTGGTAAGTGCGTGCTCCATCCATCTTCATATTCATGTACCATCCGGCTGAGGATTCGGATTAGCGTCTTGTTGGTGGCCTCGGCTTGTCCGTTACCTTGTGGGTAATATGGCGTGGATCGACGGTACTTTATCCCATACCCGGCAAGCATAGAATGGACTTGCTTATTGACAAAAGGAGTTCCATTATCGCTCACAATTTTGTATGGAATTCCAAAACGGCATACCAAGTACTCTCGGATGAAATTTGCAATGACAGCGCCAGTGGCATTCTTTAAAGGAATCGCTTCGACCCATTTTGTGAAATACTCGGTGGCGGTAATGATCCAAATATATCCGTTAGAGGCAGGTCGAATTGGTCCGATTAGATCGAGACCCCAAGTATGGAATGGCCAAGGGGTACGCATGTCTTGCAAAGCGTAAGTGGGTTGGTGAAGAAGATTGCCGTGGATTTGACAAGCGTGGCATCATCGTACAAAGGAAGCAGCGTCTTTCTTCATGGTCGGCCAATAATAGCCAATGTTGAGCAATTCCCGATAAAGTTTCCTTCGTCCTTGGTGTTTGCCACATTCTCCAGCATGTATTTCTGCCATGACTTCTCGAGATTCAGAAGCATTTAAACATCGGAGGGGCGTGCCGTTGTATCCTTGGCGAAATAATATACTCCCTTCAAGAAAATATCTCTTGGCCATTCTCTTGAGCTGATGTGCTTCTTTGGGATTCTTTGGCAGGGTACTGTTGAGAAGATACTCAACATACGGGATTCTCCAATTTTCGCCTATGGCGATGGCGAGAGCTTCCTCCGTGAGAAACGGCTTTTGACATCCTGGACAATTTGCCTGTAATGAGTCGGCCTCTGTTTTCATCTCAGGCCAATAGTAGCCTTTCCGCTGCAGTCGACGGTACAGACTGACGACGTGGTCCGTGCCGCATATCTCCTCGTGCATTTCTTCAAGTTGTTCATTCGCTTCCTCTTTACTCAAGCAGCGTGCTAAAACCTCTCCAGTTAGCCGCTTGTATAATTTTCCTCCGAGGAAAGCATATTCTTTCAGATGCTTTGGCTTTCGTTCGGCGTAATTGGTGGTGAAGGACTTCTTGATTGGACTTCTCCAATCTTCGGGCTCATTATCTATATTCATGGACTCCAGCACAGATTCTTCCTTCTTGATGATGGAGACATTCACAGAACCGCCAGTGAACCTGATCCAGGTCCCAAGGGTAGCTAGTGCATCGGCGTATCGATTTGACCCGCTGCTTATGTGCTCGAATGAAGCGTTCTAGAATTTCTTGATCATCTCTTGGGCAGTAGTGCGGTATGGTGCTAAGGCGGGCTCTTTAAGAGAAAATTCGCCTTGAACTTGTTTGATCACCAGGTTAGAATCTCCGATGACACGTATGTCTTTGGCTCCCATTTCTTGGGACATGGATAATCCGAACAAGAGTGCCTCGTATTCTGCCATGTTGTTGGTGCATGGGAAGTTCAATTGAAGGGACCAAGTGAATGTGTGACCTTCCGGGCTGGTGAGTACGATTCCAACTCCACCTTTTCCTCCGGCGGCAGACCCATCAAAGAAAAGGGTCCACGTGTCTTCTTGGCTAAACAACATAGCGCTCATGGCAGTTTCAGGCGCTCTTGACGGTAATTCCTCTTCCATTTCTTCCTCTGTTTCTCCTGAGAACATTGTGACCATGTCTATCACCGCTTGGCTTTTGATCGCCTTTGGCACCACACACGTAATATCAAATTCCGACAGTTGGAGTAGCCATCTTGCCAATCTTCCTGAAAGGACGGGTTTTGTCAGGAGGAATCGGATAGGATCGGATTTCACCATCAATAGCAATTTGTGGGCAAGGAAGTAATGTCGTAGTCGTTGGGAAGCATAGACTAAGGCAAGACAAGCACGCTCGGCTGGAGGATAGCGTTTTTCTGCATCGTGGAGCTGCCTACTAACATAGTAGACGGGCTTTTCTTCGCCTTCCTCATTTTCTTGTGCTAAGAGAGCCCCGATGGCATTTGACGTCGCAGCTAAGTATACTAGCAATGGCTTTTCAGGCCTTGGCGGTTGCATAGTTGGCAGCTTCAAGATCAAATCTTGGATCTTCTCATAAGCAGCTTGATGATCATTCGTCCATTCATACTTTTTCTTAAGAAGCGGGGCGAATGTACTAGTAAGCGCTGCTAGCCCCGGAATAAATCTTCTGATATAAGAAAGTTTGCCAAGTAATCCCTTTAATTATTTCAACTTCGTTGGCGGTAGCGTGGATGAGATGGATTGTACTTTCGAGGGATCAACATCTATTCCCCTTTGGTGAACAATAAATCCCAGGAACTTGCCAGCACCAACTCCAAAGGCGCACTTCTTTGGATTCATCTTTAAATTGTAGAGTCGGCATCGTTTGAACACTCTTTCCAGGACTTGAAGATGGTCTTCAAAGTCTTTAGCTTTGACCACCAAGTCATCAACGTAGTCTTCTACTTCCCTTCCCATCATATCGTGGAAAATGGCTGTCATGGCTCGTTGGTACGTTGTGCCGGCATTCTTTAACCCAAACGGCATTATGGTGTAGTAGAAATTTCCAAAAGGGGTTCGAAACGCCGTCTTCTCGACGTCTTTGGTTGCCATCTTAATTTGGTTGTACCCGCTGAAGCCGTCCATCAAAGAGAATATTCCGTGATTGGAAGTTGAGTCGATGAGAACGTCCATATTTGGTAGCGGGAACTCGTCTTTCGGGCACGCCTTGTTGAGATCGCGAAAGTCGACGCAGATGCGAACTTGTCCATTCTTCTTCTTGACTGGCACAATGTTGGCTAACCATGTAGGATGCTTGATTGGTTTGATAAATCCAGCGGTAATAAGCTTTTCTACTTCTTCTTTGACTTGCGCCTCGATATCTGGATGGAAGCTTCGTTTGTACCGGTTTCGACCCCGGTTCGACGTTGAGGGAATGGCAAACCATTTCGGGATTCAATCCTGGCATTTCCTCATAATTCCAGGCGAAAACATCTTGGTATTCTTTTAGCAAACTTGTGAGCCTTTACTTTTTATCGGTAGTTAACCGACTGCTGATGGAGACCGGATTCAATCATGCCTTCTTTCTTCTGTGGTGGGGCTTTCCCATACGGTATGGGTCGGCCCCGCACACCGTCATAAACGGTAAACGACGCGTCCTCCAGGTAGAGCAATCTTCGTGCACCTTGGGGTTTCCGATTTTGAAATATTTGCTGCAGCGGCCTTTTCTGCCTTTTGTTTCTTCTTCTTGTCTATATTCACCCTTAAATCGTCGTCGGAGAGATTTTTTATTTCTTCCCATTGAGGAAGCGGCATCCCAATGGGTCGGGAAATGGTGATAACTCCGTCCTCAGCGCATTTGTCATAGTATTGACAATCTACATAGTGAGTCTCTGTTTCGTCGAAACGAGTGGAGTTGGCGGGGATCCTTACGACCTTTTGACCGAGTCGCCCCTTAACGCACTGATGATAGGTGGAGCCGATCAGCTTGTGCTTGTTGAGCCACGGCCTCCCAAGTAAGACGTGATAACTAACATCAACGTCTAAGACGTGAAACCTTGTCTGTGACTTGATGGGACCCACTTGTAGATCGAGTTGGATGAAGCCCATACACATCTCGCTTTTGTTTCCAACTCCGGTGATTTGAATTTCAGACTTGATGATGCGCTTGAGCAGTATTTTGGCGACAGTAAGCACGGCTAATGGTACAATGTTTATGGATGAGCCGGTCTCGACTAAAGCTCTTCTGATATAAACTCCATTAATCCAGGCCTCTAAGTAGAGTGGCCGGCGGTGATCGGAATACGGGACTTCCATATCTTCATCGGTGAAAGTGATGGAGTTTGTACTCTCCAAAAAAGCTCTAGTTGCCGCTGCTTCGTTGGCGTAGCATTGCGGCCCATATTCGGCGGAGATCTTTATCAATGCCTCCGTCGCGACCATTCTTGCTTGAATTCCAAAGCCTAGCTGGTCGAAAAGAGATTTGAATTTAGGACTTTTGTGAAGAGATCGCGAAACGACAACACTTCTTCTTTGTGAAGGGGAAGCTTCATCTTCTACATCATGGATACCCATAGAGACATTTTCTTTTTGACCGACAGAGTTGTCATCGACAATCTCCATCAGCTGTTGACTATTTGAGTAGTCTTCATAAGCGCCGAAATTGAAGATTAGATTTTCAATGGCTCCTTCTTCTTGATTGGATCCGATACTTTCTCGCGTGTCTTCTTTGGTTAATAATCGTCTTTTCTTTGGTGGCAGATCACTGTTGAGGAACACTGATGGTGTGTTGATGAGACGAGGTGGTGGAAAATCCGGCACTTTCATCTTCGTGTTGAACGATTCTTCTGACCATTCATCTAAAAAGGGATCCTTGCTGTGTTTGAAGATAGATTTGCTTGGTAGCGGCGGGTCTTCGTCCATGTGAAAAATTTCTTCAGATGAATCCACCCAATTTGATAAGTGAGGGATTTCGCAAAAGCTACTGAGATCAGCATAAACCTCCTCATTGGAATTAGGCGTACGTCTGACCAATGTTTTATTAGACGGCGTCTCGTTGTCATGCGGTTGGTTTGTCGGCGATTGGCTGTTCGGTGGACTTTCTTGCCTACTCAAGTGCTGATATTCCGACCCTTCTTCTAGATCGTCCCCCCATCCTGTTGGTTTCGGAAAAGGGTCTAGGTAACGTCTCGGGGCTGAGTACTTACGCCAAAATGCCTTGTCACACCCCCGGTTGGACTCCCAAATTCCGTCGGAAGGTTTTGGATCATTTTTCCATATATGAGAGACGTCGTTGCCGTCTTCATCCATAGAGTCTTTTCCGATGCGTCCAACCATGGCTACGACTTCTTTTCCTTTGTGCCGGGGTAGGGGGTTTGTATCAATGGTTTGCCTCTAAGAAGAGAGCTCTAACGTCCCATCGTTGATCTTTGCATGAAATATCATTCTCAAAGTTTTGCAAGCAGGAGTCGGATGACTTATGTATTGATGATAACGACAGTATTGAGGATTCTTCTTATCCTCACCAGTGAGATCAGGTCTTGCTTCCAATGGTTTTACTATGCCATCGGCAATCCATTGATCCAGTATGGTGTAAAATTCTTCGTCAGTACAGGGCACTGGAGGATAATTTCGAAACTCATTCCTTTGGTAAGGAGCAAACGATGTGCCATTTCTTGGCCTTTGAAAATTTCCAGCGGTTGGGCCGGTTCTTCCTTCTTGATAAGATATGTTTCTTCCTTCTCTATTTGGACCAATCCTTCCTCCTCGTGATGGATTGAAAGGACGAGTCTTCTCAGCTTGATAAGTATTTTGCGGCCTTGATGGCGGTGGTGCTGACTTGCTCTCAATGGCCACAAGAGTTTGAGGTATTTCTCTTCTTTCTGTCTTCCATCCTCCTCGGTTTGGTGGTGTGATTTTTAGTGATGCTGAAGTTCTTCTCGCGGCTTCGATGAGCTTGGAGAATTGATTGATGGAGAGGTTTTCCAGATGCACCCGATATTCGGTGATGATGTTGTTCACACAGATATCCACCAAGGCCTGTTCGTTTTGCTCCACATAGCAGTCGAGAGCGAGATCTCGAAACTTTTTTAAAAAGTCCACCAAGTCTTCGCTATGTTTTTGCTTTGTATTGTTGAGGTGGATGATGGTGGTCCTCTTCTCGTTCTGGAAGTACTTCCGACAGAACTTGGCTACCATCTCGTCCCAGTCTCGGATAGATCCTGGTGCAAGAGTAGTATACCATGTGTAAGCTCGATCAGTCAGGGATTTGGAGAATTCTCTCAATCGAAGGTTGTAGTTCCCGGCATATGGACCAAGTGAATCGATGAAGCGACTGATGTGCTCCTTCGGACTTCCTTTCCTCCCATCAAAGAGAGAAAAGCGCGGAGTTTCGTACCCTTGAGGATACGGCATTTGCTACAACTCCGTCGGATACGGCGGTAGTGGAATGAACTTGAAGTCATCAGTCGAAGACTTTTGTAATTCCCGTCGTAATAAATTGAGAACGTCACTTTGTGTTAGAGCAGTTTCCTGCTCTTCAGATCTTGGAGCTTGATTGACGTGTCTCGAATTTGGAGCTGTCAACGGCGCGGATTGGTACTGTCGATGAGTAACAGGACCAGTCTGGAATTGTCGGTGATCGCCTGAACCAGTGTGGGCTTGTTGCTGTGGCACCAGGGTCACTTGATATGGTATATGGGCATCTTGATATGTTTGACAAATGGGCGCCAAATAATGTAGTTCAACCTGTGGCCGGTCATGTGCATTTTCGGCCTGTGGCCAGTAATTTGCTCTTTCAGCCTGTGGTCGGTAAATTCTATTTTCGGCCTGTGGCCGGTAGCTTGCATATTCGGCCTGTGGCACGTAGCTTGTAATTTCGGCCTGTGTCCGATAGCTAGTATTTACGGCCTGTGGCACGTTACTTGTAATTTCAACCTGTGGCCGGTAGCTTGTATTTACGGCCTGTGGCACGTAGCTTGTAATTTCGGCCTGTGGCCGGTAGCTTGTATTTACGGCCTGTGGCACGTTACTTGTAATTTTGGCCTGTGGCCGGTAGCTTGTATTTACGGCCTGTGGCACGTAGCTTGTAATTTCGGCCTGTGGCCGGTAGCTTGTATTTACGGCCTGTGGCACGTAGCTTGTAATTTTGGACTGTGGCCGGTAGCTTGTATTTACGGCCTGTGGCACGTTGCTTGTAATTTCGGCCTGTGGCCGGTAGCTTGCATTTACGGCCTGTGGCACGTAGCTTGTAATTTTGGCCTGTGGCCGGTAGCTTGTATTTTCGGCCTGTGGCCGGTAACTTGTAATTTCGGCCTGTGGCCGGTAGACTGTACGCGGGTCTTCTTGTTCAGGATCCCGGGGCGCCATAGTATTGTGCTGATGTTGAGAAGTCATCGCTGCGAGGTTCGAAGTATTTGCATGTTGAAAGAGCTGCGGACCTACCACGGTCGGAACAAATGGAATATTTATTCCAGCCGAGGCAGGTAAGATTTGCATAACAGCTTGCTCCGGCCTTACATGTTGAAAGGGTTGCGGATCTGTCCTGAGTGGAGCAAGTGGAGCATTTGTTCCAGATCGGACAGATAAGACTTGTATAGTGGATGGAATAATGGCGGGAGCAGTCTCCGATTGAATCCCCGCAGCGGAATTGTTGACATCACCGGCTGGCTGGTTCAGTAGAGATTGTTCCGGCCGCAATGCAGGCTGTAACGCCGGCTGCTGGGCAGATTGGTCCAGTCGTTGCAGCGCCGAAGCAGATTGTAAATAATTTGTAGCAGCAGCAGTAGTAGCAAATGCTTGGGTAGATGTCCCCGCAGGCTGAGCATGATGTAATGTTGGTATCATGGCGAGATTTCCCGCAGATTGATTTTGACATGACGAAGGACCCGGCGCCAAGGCGGAACTCATTGGAGTTACTGATGTGAGCAATTGTTGGTAAGATTCCGTTATAGGATAGAGTGGATGCGTAGCAAAAGCTTGTATTGGAACTGGCTTCACCGGGGTTACAAAAGCAGATAGAGCATAGTATTGCTGGTGCTCAAGCGCCGCTATATTAAGGAATTGCCAATATGTGTCTATTTCTGACTGACAATGTCGATGAGTAGGATCTTGTTGAGTATTAGCGGCCGCCGTGGTATGATTAGGTTCTCGGCCTTCATTTGCGATATGACCGAGTTGTTGGTCTTCATTTTCTTCATCGGGACCTTCGATAGAGTCGCGAAGGTCTTGCAGGGTGTTGAGGATGTTTGTCTGCTCTTGCCTCATGGCTTGAATGGCTTGTGCAACGTTCGTCGGATCAGATGGTTGAACTTCTTGGCGGCCATCCGGTGATGGGGCGTGAGTTTGTCTTCCCGCTTCTTGCCCGGTCTCAATCATAACAAGAGTTCGCGTAGCTCTACTCCCCAGCGGAGTCGCCTTTAATGTGGGGAGTAAAATTTGAGGGAGTGTACGGCAAAGAAGAATAGTGACCCAAGTCCACAGTCAAAGGCTTCCCGGATAGAGTCGCCTTTAATGTGGGGGATGGGCCCGGCTCGTCAAGTTGGGCTTCGATGGAGTACTGATCTTGGATAAGGTACTGGATTTGGATAAGGCATTGGTCTTGGATAAGGCACTGGATTTTGATGAGGCACTAGATTTGGGGATCGTCAACCCGATTCGGCGAGCCAGCAATAATGTCCCCACAGTGAGATGCCGGGAGGTGAGCTGGAGTGGCAACCACGAAGGGAAGCACCCCTACCCTACGCTATGTGAGCCAGTATCTGCAAGAAGTGAAAAGATAGATGGGTTGTAGAAAACCCGATGATGGCCATAGCACAAGCTTTCCAAGTTAAGAGGTTAAGGCTTGATATCCATGATTTGTAATGAAATAAGCCAAACTCATGCTCGGTATACAGAATAGTGATGACATTATGGAATATGTAATAACTTAGCCGAAATGCATATTTTGGTGGTCAACTTCAATGCACGAAACGCATAGATATGCATGAACAAATAGTCTATTAACATGTCGAGAAGATAATCAAGTTACGTATTGACGATAATAATGTGTACATTTACGTAATCAATCAATCAATCAAACATGTATAATCAATCCATATTATAAAGAAGTAATTCATTATTAGCCAATATGGTGATTGGGTAGTATGTTGGTAGTAGTGGCCATGATCGGCAATGGGCGTAGCAGCCGTGATATAATGGAGTGAAGGCATATAGCCAGGGCCTGAGGTCGTAATGTAATGAGATAATGGCGTATAGCCGGGATTGAAGCCATAATTGTGGTATATAATTGTATGAATTCATTAAATCATTGTTAAAGGATTTATCCTTCATGTATATGTCAAAGCAGGCTTATCGAGGATTTTTATATCAAAATGCCCTTATGATAATCATAGAAAGCCACACATGAATTGGTCTCTGGGACATCATATGTGTGGGGACGCAATAATCCACTCACAGCTAGCGGTCCATTTCGGACGATAAGATAGATGGTCCCTGAGGGACAGTAATGATAAGCGTGGTCCCGGAGGACGATAATATAATGGCTTGTGAGTGGACGAACAAGATGAGAAGAAAGAAAACCAGCGGAGGATTATTCAAAAGGGCACCATTGATAGTAAATTCCTCGGTTTACGTAATAAGACATATATATTTGGGACGGCTTCTAAGTCTACGTTTATGCACGTAATTAAATGATGTCACATAAGCATGTGAGGTGGGTCCTATCATAGTTATACTATATGACATGTAAAGGAAATGTTCGTATGACATTTTTGACATGTGAGTATGAGATATCATGAACTAAGAAGGCAAATAATTTTGTAATAATCTTATTTCAAGTAAAGTAAACAAGTAAGTATATGATTGATATGAATGAAGACCTAATCAAGCAAAACACAGTTTTTAATACAATCAGGACTATATCAAATAAAACATATGATCATGTATGATAAGCAAAGTACGTGAACATATATATATGAACAAATGTATGATCATGATATGTGAATAATTTGTATGCCATGACATTTATGAATATCAATGATAAAATAATATATGTAAAATATGACATAGTGCGAAATAACCAAAGGATATGAACCCGTCGACTTTGAATGGAGTATATAGGGACACTTCATCGAACGGTTGGATTATTTACGTCATGTCATGGCGAAGTAAGCATGTCATGAAACGCCCTATTCCCGTTGGCTTTATAGAAACGCATAGGAACGTTCCACCAATCGGTTGTTCGCATCATGATGTAACAGGCCGAAACCATGTTACGATGCCCTATGTTAATATGGATGTCACACTGAAATGTGGGGCCGAATAACGGTAACCACCACAATCTTAGGTGACGGCCGAAAAAATAGCACGGTGCCGGGACAACATGTGAGTCAAATCCTCAGATACTGACCGAAGTCACGTCACCGGGACAACACAAAGTCAAATCCTCAGATGACGATTTTAGGAAATAGTTTATAACAGGAATATAAATAACAGTAATGTAATTTGCAGAAATATAAATTACAGAAATATAAATGACAGAAAGGTAAATGACAGTAATGTAAATTGCGGGAATATAAATTGCAGAAATATAAAGAAATGGTACAGTGTCGGGACAACACATGGGTCAAATCCACAGACACTGACCGAGATCACATCACCGGGACAACACGAGGTCAAATCCTCAGATGACGGTTTTAGAAAATAATTAGTAACATAAATGTAAATGACAGTAATGTAAATTGCAGAAATATAAATGACAATAATGTAAATTGCAGGGATGTAAATTGCATGAATATAAATTGCAGAAATGTAAATTGCGAGAACATATATAGCGAGAATATAAATTGCAAAAATATAAAGAAATGGTACAGTATCGGGACAACACATGGGTCAAATCCACAGACACTGACCGGGATCACATCACCGGGATGACACGAGGTCAAATCCTCAGATGACGGTTTTAAGTTTTAAATGAATAAGCATAAGACAATGTGATAATGGTAGTATAATATGATAATAATATGTAACAGAATATGGATTAAAGCATGACATAATAATATAGGCTAAAATAAAGTGTATTAAATGATAAGATAATAAACTAATATGTAATATAGGTTATATCATGAATGGGTAAAAATATTGAATAATAGAGTGGGAGTAAATAAGAAGTAAGGTAAAGAGAATAAACGAACCTCTTTTAGTTGTTTTGTGAAGCTTTTGACACCATGATTGCAAAATATTGACATATGACACTTATGGATATTTGGACAACTTTTATTAATGAGCAATCATGAGGTTATGGTAATGACTGAATGGTGATTTTTTGTGAGATCAAAGGATTGGAAGCTTTTGGAAGAATGTTTGGAAAAGTAAGGATGACTTTTGGTTGATGATGGTAAAAAGAATGATGGTGATGGTAAAAATATTATTTTTTGATGGTGGTGGTAAAAGTGAACTCTTGATGGTAAGAAGAATGTTATTTTTGATGGTGATGGTTCTCCTTTCTCCCTCCTTTTTCTCTCCTATTTATAGGGAAATAAAGGAGGTAACTATGGTAAGTTTTTTAACTCATTTGGTTAAGAGTAATTAACTTTAGTTAAAATAACTAGGGTTTATGATAAGAAGATGGGTTTATGGTAAGGTTGTTAACTTATTTGGTTAAGGGGAATTAACTTTGGTTAAAGTAACTAGGGTTTATGATAAGAAGATAAGGTTTATGGTGAGGTTTTAACCTATGTAGTTAAGGAAAATCACCCTCCTTGGTTAAAGTAACTGTAGTTTATTATAAGAAGATAATGTTTATGGTAACCTATATAGTTAAGGAAAATCACCTCCCTTGGTTAAAGTAACTATGGTTTATTACAAGAAGGTAAGGTTTATATTTCTTGGTCACCAAGTAAAAAAAAAAAGACATCAAAATTTTCCTTAGGAGGTTGTTTAAGAGATGTGGATAAGCATGAGGATTTCAACCAATAGAGATTTAAGTTGCCAATAAATTACCATTTTATTTTGTAATACTAATTCCCTACCCTTCTTTCCTAATGGTGGAGAAGGGTTTATTTTAAGGGTTATCTACATAAACACCCCCCAATGTTGTGCTATTGTTGCAGTTTGCACCCTAATGTTTAAAAACTATCATTCTTGCCCCCTAAAGTATTAAAAACTTATAGATATGCCCCCTCTGTTACAATTTGTAAAAAAAAATAGATTAAATTAATGGCATAATATTATTCTGTTGGCACCTGTATAATTTTTAAAGATCAACTGCTTTCAAATTAAGAAAATTATAGTAATTAATTCTATATTTATTTTCACAAACACCTCCTTATGTCGTCTTTTCTTCTCAAAATGCACCTCGATCTTTTAAAATTTTGTATTCATACCCTTAAAAAATTGTACAGGCACCAACAGATTAATATTACGTAATTAATTTAACCTATTTTTGTTACAGATTATGACAGAGGGGGCAAATCTATAAGTTTTTAATACTTCAGGGGGCAAAAATGACAGTTTTTAAACATTAGGGTGCAAACTGCAACAATAGCACAACATTAGGGGGCATTTGTATAGATAATCCTTATTTTAAATATTTTAGATGGAATGCCACCATAGGTTAGCTTACATGATTGCCATGGACTCATGTGGGCTTAATAAATTTTGTGGTCCAAAATGTGTAAAATCATAAGTGTCACATGATTTTGGAGGTGTAAAGTTGATATAAATTAAATGGTGTCTAAATAGTGTTAAAAAAAATGAGGTCATTTATTTCCTTAATCTAACAAACAAATATCATACTTAAAAATGTGCTTATGAATTTTCCCAAGTAAAATTCATAAGCTTCTAAATATGATTTTATTTGTTAGCCTTACTTAATATTTTGGGCCTTCCACTCCATAACCCAATAAATCACCCCTTGTGGGCTTGGGTCCCTAGATTAAATAATTATGTACTTTTTTGATAAAAGGTATATTTATTATTTTCAAAATAGGTGATTTTATATGAATTTTCTAACAAATTTAAAGATTAGCACATAATTATTTAACCCATGAGTTAAGAATTTTTTACCTTAGCTTGTTGGGTCTTGATGGGCCTCCATGGGCTTTTTGATGTGATTTGGGCCTTGGTAGGCTTAATGGGCCTTGATGAATCTTCGGATGGGCCTTGATGGGCTTTTTGGGCTTTGACGGGCTTAGCGGGCTTCAACGGGCTAAACGGGCTTTTATGGACTTTGATGAACTTTTGGAGCCCATACGACTTAATTCCGAACCTTGGGCTCGATTTTGCATTTCGTTAAATTTTGACCATCAACAGGTATGTTGTTATAATTTTTAAAATATTAGGTATTTATTTAAATTAGATGTTAAAAATTAAGTATCACTACAAATTCTCTATGTAAATTAATAATAAATTAATTCCTATAAAAAAATATTTTAAAATTGTTATTATATTTTATTAAATATATAGTAGTCTCAATTATTGTATTTTCTTATAATCTTTTTTTTTTGGTTGTCGTTTTCCTTTTCTTTTTTTTTTTTTTTTGTCGAGTTTGTAATGTTGTTTGCTAGTCCTTTCATTTTTTGTAAAAACCTGTCATTTTTCTAAAGCTTGTCGTTTTCAAATTTCTTTGTTGTTTTTTCATTTTATAGTCATTTTTCTATTTTCTATTACCATACATCATCCAAACCCAATTCCTAATAATTTCTACGTTGCGTGTTAACAAAATAACATTAATAACAAGTGTGTGTGAGAGAGAGGGAGGGAGACGAAGATGAAGACAAAAACTATACGGTATTTAATTTGATGACTTTTCGTGACTGTCTAATTTGTCTCGGATAATACTGTCTGCGACTGATTCATCAATCGCGAAAAAGAAAATGTGACTAATTGATCAATCGCGGAAAAGAAAAAGAGAAAAAAAAAAAAACAGCTTAAAATTTGCACGCCAACAGTTACAATTATCCACAGTTGGCCTATCATTTGCAGAAAGTAAATTTGATAGCTGGAAGGATGTGTCCCTTCATGTGCTAGAAATTTTATGTGATTGATTTATCACTCACAGATTATATACCATTCGCGAGTGATTAATCGGTAGCAAAAAGCTTAAGAATTAAAATAAATTCTATAAATACCCCCTTTATTAGGACTCTTGTTTCTTTACTTTATTTTGTAACTTTTGTTCCCATTGTACTATGAAAATGTATCATTGATGAAATTCCGTCAATAAATTAACAGAAACAACACGTGACAGGCACATGGAATCAAATTTAAGGGTACTTTAATAAAATTATATATAAACAGAGTTGTAATAAAATTTAATAAAAAAAAATACACTCACAACATTTTAGTAAAATTACATTGAAACCCGATTTATAATTATCTCTCTCATTCTCGTATTATTTTTCTCCTCTTATCCTCAGATCCAAAAAAAAAAAAAAAACCTACAGCATTGAAAAAAACAAGGTGAAATTTTAATTTTCAGTAGTATTTATGTTGTGAAATTGCAGTCTTTTAATGTTTGCAGTTTTCTAATTTTTTTTAGTTCCGTGATATGGAAAAAGAAACTCAACTAAAGAGAATGAACGAGTTGAGTTGGCACTATGAGAACACAACAAGACTGTTTATGAACATGCCTTGTGTTTGTCTGACTTGACACATGAAGGTGAAGCATTTGGCACAATCTATATTGTCCGCTAAAATCCTTGAACTCCATAACGAAGCAAGCGGAATGCTTCTAAATTAAAAACAACAAAGAGCAGTAAAACAGACAAAGCTAATCCCCAATCCCCATTCAGTGTGGATCGCAAGCCCAGATCGAAAAATCCCATCTCAAGAACCCACACCCACATCGAGAGAAGAGAGAAAAAAAAGGAAAAAGAAGAAAAGAAAAATAAATCTAATCACAAAAAGGCAAAAGAGTAATTTTATTTTCAAATAGATAGATAGCAATCAACTAATTGACACTGAGGATGGTGTGTTTGGGGGGTGGGATAAGTGGGGATTGAATTGGATATGACTAAAGATTAGTCTCAATTCTTTGTTTGATGTATGTCAAGGATTGTATTAATTTTTGTGAGTCCCACCATATAATTTTAATCACTTGTGATAAATAATCTCAAATAAAAATGTGTGATAAAAATAATCTCAAACTCTAACTAATATAGATCTCATTATAAAAATGTATTTTTGCTTTAAACTTAAATTTATATATATATATATATATATACATTTATTTAAATATTTTAATATTTTTAGGGAAATTATAGTAAATAGCCAAAAAAAATTATGTTTTTAAATGATAGCTTGTGTTTCAAAAAATTA
Organism: Boehmeria nivea var. tenacissima; assembly: GCA_018132145.1. Taxonomy (NCBI): domain Eukaryota; kingdom Viridiplantae; phylum Streptophyta; class Magnoliopsida; order Rosales; family Urticaceae; genus Boehmeria; species Boehmeria nivea. Next base: position 6,941,429 of record CM030876.1, on the reverse strand, counting down.
AAAAAAATAGCCATGTAACAAATTATATAACAAAAAAGTGTTACACAAAATATTACAAATATGTAAAAATTGGTAAGATATTTTGTAACACTTCAACTTTTACCCATCATTTTTTGAAGTGTTAAACAATATCTTAGAAATGTGTAAATAATTGTTTGACATTTTTTGTTACGAAATTCTTTACAGTGGCTATTTTTTTTAATTTTTTGAAACATGAGCTATCAAGACACATCTAATTTTGGCCTATTTGTACAACTCACTCATTTTTTTACTGGTCTTGTCATTAATTTTTTAAATATTAAAATTATGATAATAATTTAATCCAATACTACACCAAGTATGTAGTAGTACTAAATATAATATAATCATTTCTAATCTAATCCAATTCAGTCTAATTTCATAACTCATATCCAATCTAATATGACATATCAAACGTATTATGAAAGTTTTTAACGAAAAAAATTAACGAAATAATACTATATTTTTATAATACGAGGAGAACAGATCTACCAAATTAAATATTAAAGGACAATGTGAAACAATGCTTCATAGAATTTACTCTAAGAATAATAGAGGCCATTTTGGTGGGAAACAAAACAGGCCATTATCAGTCGTGGAAGATTTTGGCCGAAATCTTATAAATACTCCAAGAATATCTGTGACTGATGTTTCTTTTAGAGACTGGTATACTAGTCGCTGAAAGTTACTGCCAATTCGTGTGTGTTGAAAATTGTGACTTAAATTAACATGAAAAAATAAAAAAAATAAAAAAAAGAATAAAAAGCAAAGGCTCACGTGCTTGTTTGATGGGCCAAAGGCCAAAAGCCCTCATGAAGCCTTATGTAACCTAATGATAGTTATATATATAATGTTGGTTGTGTTGATTTAGGGTGGCTGCCGAAAAATAGCGTGCTTGTGTGTGTGATAACGAAAAAGAAAGGTGCAGCCGTGTATTGTGAGAGTCGCAGCCAACGTGTTTGAGAAAAAGGGTGCAATCGTGAAAAAGAAACAAAGTGTAACCGTGCCTTTTGTTTTGTGAGCAGTGTGTGTGTGCGGCAATTTTTGTGAGCAGAGAGTGAAGAAAAAGAAAAAAGGAAGTAGCTTTGTGCGGTGGTGTGTGAGGCTGCGAGTGTGGTGCAATTAATTGTTAATTGCCAAGGTTTGTGTGTGAGAAGAAGTATTTGTGTGATTGTGTGAGAGAGATAGACATTGGGGTTTGGGTTGGTGAGAGATTTGAGAGAAGTGAGTGTGTAATCTCTGCCAAAATTAATTAGTGAAATTGAGGTCTATCTACAGTGGACGTAGGCAAGTTGCCGAACCACTTTAAATTGTGCGTCTTCTCTATTTTTTATTGCATTGCGTATTTTCGCTGCGTGTGTTATTTGTGCCTGTGGGTATGAATTAAGCGATTTTTCCCAACAGTGTGAAATATGTTGTCTCATTTTTTATGGTTTTACGACTTATATGTGAAAAACCAATCACAAAATGTGGAACAAAATAGGCCAGTTTTTAGTATCCCATCACAACTACTAGTATCCTAGCAGTGAAAGTAGAATTATACGCTAATTACAATGACTTAATAGTTGTGTATCACTAATTTTAATGAAAAAAGAATTCCTAAATAATTGAAACAAGAATTTCAACTAATTAGACTCTAGTAAGATTTCTACGAACATCTAATATTTTTAATTGTACTAAGAGTTTACATCCATTGACAAAGGTGATGAACTTTGTTGTTTGCTGTACTTTTGGGTTTTTTTTTTTTTAATTAAAGTGGGGTTGATTATTAAGTACGTGTTAGCGCACGGTTTTATTTTTATTTTTTCAACTTTCACCAGCATAAAAGTTTTGATAGATAATTTTTATTAGAATAAGCTTTGATCTTTAGCAATAACAATGTAGGTAATTTTTTTTTTTGTTTTTTGTTAAAATGATTGTATGAAATCTTTAAAAATCATCTTACAGTGATTCTAACTGTAGCAATCTTTTTTTTTTTTAATGTTCAAAAAGATAATCTTATTAGCTCCACTGCGGGATCAACAACACAAATACAATGCTATAGTGGTGGAGATTTAACCATTGTACAAATTAAAGTATCTCATGTTGAAATAGTAAAAATAAATGGTACAGAAACATGTAGATGGGTTTGACTCTAACAGAAGCCCACAACCAAAATAAAAATAAATAAATAAATAAACCACTTTGCTTGATTGGTTCAATGGGTAAGTGGGTTGACCAAATGAAGCCCCCATAACATGCCTAGGATAAAAGTATTAGTAATTTATAATAGATGGAATAAAAATAAAAATAAAAAAACTGTTTGTATACATACAGACACACATTCTGGTTTGAAAAGGATCCAAATATTTGTTTATACAAGTTCAACCTCTTACTCAAGTGATATTTTAGACAATTGCTACACAAAGTAAAAGATGCCTTTCAGGTCTAACGCCTTTTATGGCATTATTCAACCTTATCACGAAAAATATAATTAACAAAATACTATAATACATCTTCTCTGCTAATTAATCTTCAAGAAATTTGCATGCTCTTGTTATTTTTATTTTATTTTTATTTTTTTGTGAGGCCACTCTCGTTATATATAGTGTCTCATTAATTACAGTTGAGCTGGATAATACTACACCTATGCAAAGTTAACTCTCAAAAGATGTTTGTTTCTCAGGGGAAAAAAAGCAAAAAGCAAAAAATAAAAACTCTGAGAAGATATTTGAATAATGAGAGTAGATATTATAAGTAATATCATTGAGATCGACATTTGCATATAAATCTAAGGAAAATATAAAAGTCGGTTGGGTAAATATGTTTTTTCGAAGTGAGTTTCTAAATACAGTAAAAGTTTCAAAAATGAAACAAAATGGCCATAAAATATAACAAAAATTTAATATAATATTAAGGATAAAAAGTTGTTGCCTACATAAAAAAAATTTACCAATGTAAAGAATTTGTAATGGCTTTTAGTCTTAAAATATTCAAAACAATAGCTATTTAAAAAAAATGACAATGACTCTTTTTTGGGAAAATTATAGTAAATAGCATACTCTTTTTTTCTTTTTTTTTTTAGAAAACAGCATACATGTTTCAAAATTTAAAAATATATATTTGTTAGGAATTTTATGACAATTTTTTTAATACATTTGTAACAAATTGTTTAACATTTCAAAATCTACTCTTAAAATTTGAAATCTTAAACAATTTCTTACAAATGTGTTAAGAATTTTTTTGGTCAAAAACTATTGCCAGACACTTTTTTTAAATATTTTTGAAACATGTATTATTTTTTTAAAAGGCTCGTTCAAATTTGATTCATTTTTGCAACTCCCTCATTTTTTAAAAAATCTTAAACGAAAAGCGTACTAATTAGCATATTGGAAGAAGTAAATAGTATTTATAAAATAATTTTCAATCAAATAAATATTATATCTATAATATTTGTTGTAAGTGGATTTTCGTCCGAGGTGATAGCATCGGGGGCGAAGCCCCCGGAGAGCAGCGACCGCGAGGGAGAGCGCTCCGCTGTCAGTACAGCACCGCCACATCATCAAGGAAGCTATCATCGGGGGAGTTGGGGGCTAGGGTTGTCGGAGATCACCCTCGCTCCAGCACTCACGAGGATAATCGGTGGGGGCACCACCGAAGGTGAAGCCCGTCTTGTAATAAGATCCTCGGAAAAGGACAATTAAGCCAGAAACCACAGAAGCCCGAGAGTGAACTAGATCTGCGATGGTATCCGTTGAAAGGAGAAAGGACCAGTCGAGACGGAGGGTTCTCCGCGAAGCTGGAGATCCCCGATCGACCCGCGAAGCTGCAGATCCCCGATCGAAGATGGAGTCCGCGTGATATTTAGTCTAGGACTTTCCTTGTAGTGATTGACTAACCTCGATTGTACGGATGTCTGACAGGTACTGTAGACGTCCCGTTCCCAATGTACGTCGGTAATTAGTTGGTAACCCACTCCCGTAATTCAGGTAGGGTATAGTCGACTGTGTATTTAGGTCACCTAATCCTGAGAATCAAGGGATAGTTTGTCAGGCCTCATTAATGATATCTTCCCCTCTCTCCTCCGAAAAATCTATAAAGGGAAGAAAAGGAGAAGGGAGAGGGAGTTAGAAGAATTTTGGGAAAAAACTCTGTAAAGAACGTACGAGAAATTCCATAAATAGTGGACGTAGGCCATTACTCTTTTGGAGGGCCGAACCACTCGTTAAACTCCCTGTGTTTAACTATTCCCCGCCGTATTCTTCCTATTGATCGCCGTTTCACAACCTAGAGATACGGATCACAGCGTTGGTTCAAATTCTATACCAACGATATTCACTTGATTATTTTTAGAATATAAAAGTATATTTTAATATCTTTTAAAACCAATTTTAATTATTAGGTTATTTTGTAAAGGATCAATTTGCTAAATAAGCCTTGTTTTAAGAAGTTTTTTAAATTTTAGCCTATATTTTAAAAACTATAGTCCAATAGCAAGGTATATTGACGAATTTCATCTCTTACATCTACTAAATGGCTATTTTATTAATAATTAAAAATAATGGTCATATTTTTAAATCACCAAAAAGAAATGGTCATTTCTTATATTTTCCTTTTTTGTTAAATAATTAAAAGAATGAGCATTTTCCCCTATTCAACCAACTTATTAGTTTTCGTAACATGTAAAGATCTTCTATAGTTTTTTTTTTTTTTGAACAATTCATAGTTTTTCTTTAAGGTCATGGGAAGGTGGAATGTTGATTAATCATACCACTATATTTTAGTATATATTACAATTAATGAAAACAAAGAAAGAAGAAGAATGTATACGTTACCCACGTTTTGTAACAAAGTAAATGAATTGACAATTGAATAGAAAAGCAAGGCAAAATTGCTAGTATGGTGGGTTACACAAACCTAAAGAATGTCAAATATTTTGATGTCACATTTTGATCAAGCCAAGCATAACTCATACCCGGAAAACTAGAAAAACCGCTTTAGAAATTTGGTGGGCCCAAGATTAAAATATTATTCTTGGTCTCATGATCATCTCCATCATTTTCATTTTTCCATATAGTACTATGCCTCTAATTTCTCATGATGACCATAATTCATGACCAGCTTGGCCTTCTTGGAATAAGACTTTCCACTATATGATTGAATTTTTTGGGCACATCAAAATTCACATTCTTTTTGTTAGTTCAACGCCAAAACCAGTTATGGAAATATGAAAGTAACGTGAAAGTGGAGATTGTTAAATAAAAAATAAAAAAATAAAAAAAAAGACATTAGTGGATTTTGTGGTTGGTAATGGCTTGTCATAATAGTGAATGGCGGTAGTGGAATAATAGTATATTATCGTATTCATGTGTATATCATTTGCTTGATTAGTAACAATATTGTTTAGTGGTGCCTATGAACAAATTAATTACCGTAGTCTTGTTCTACAAACTATTGAGATTATTTAGAATGGGTAATTAGTAATTGATTAATGGCTCTTTTTAGTGTTGTGTTGGCACATAATACCTAACTGGCGGCAAAGCCCAAATTATAATTAAATTAATATATGTATCTTTGTGGTATGTGGGCTATGAAAAATCAATATTTCATTTGATTATAACTAAGAAATAATCAGTACCCTAAGTTGGCATTCATGACAACTACCCAAAATCTACTGTATGAGAGAGAGAGAGAGAGAGAGAGAGAGAGAGAGAGAGAGAGAGAGAGGGTTTTTCATGGTCCATGCAGAATAATAATAATAAAAAATGAAATGAAGGGCAGAGATTGAGTCAGAGGGACAACATCAAAGATTAATGCATGCAAATTAATTATGACATTAATTGACATTAGTTACAGCAAGGTCTGTTCTGTCTTATATAATATATAAGTCGGTGTTAAAACATATATAATTTAATTTCTTGGCTAATGAACACGGCTTTGAATTAATGTGAACAGTGAAGACATGTACTGAGGCATTACACACTTGAAAAATATGTGCCAACAACTACGTTTTTATTTTAATTATTTCCCATTCATTATTTTTCTCAGGTTTGGGATGACAAAAACAAATAAATAATCACCCCTATGTCACGTGTCCGTACGAACGGAGGGAAAAAGTGACCAGTTGACGGATTCACTTCATAATAAAGTTTAATTATATCAATAAATAACTTTTTATTAATGGAATTTAATATTTTCCACTTCTCATGAATATAAAACAACATAGGAATATTGTTATGTGAATAGAATCATAGATATATTAAATAAACTAAAATTTACGTGTAATGAATGCTTAATTAAGATCTGCCTAGCTAGCTCTTTATGTTATAGGTCGTTATTTGTTTTTTTTTTTTCAAATAATTTTTTTTCCCAACTCCAAACACGGTTCTCGTCAAAGATCTGTTCTCCTTATTATTAGATATTGTTAATCATGTTCCACAACATGTTCGTTTTGAAAAATTTAATTGCTTTTAAGTCTTGTTGACCTTACATATATATTTTATCATTTGCATCTAATTTGAACACCATATATATATGTAGCTCATACTAATACTATAACGACTTACGAGGCACTAATTAATCGTAAAAACTCACAAAATATTGAAAATTAGAAGTGGGAATTATGTGGCACTTGATAGGCTTAAATCACAAGACATAGCAATCACAAGTACAAAGAATAATCGAGAAAAGGAATTTTGAAAAAGTTGGAACTTTTTTTTATGAGAAAAGGTTCATATTATTTTATTAGAAATCGTTTTATATTCTTTTCTCGATCTCTTTGTTTCCTTTTGTTTTTTTTCTTTTTTAAGTATATATATCATACATTGCATATTCAACATCATGACAATTAGTCTTGAACATTTGTCAAGAATTTAAGGATTGTCGTTGAAAATCATATAACTATTTAACGTAGTTCAACACGTATAATAATTAATCAGTATGCTAATTCCATTAATTTGATATCAGCAAGTAAAGGGAAAAAAAAAAAGGAAAAAAAAAATAGAGCGCACTTCCAAAAGCAATGTTTTAGTGCATTTTATTGAAATTTTAACCAATGTCCGAGCTCCACGTGTCTATCTCAATGATAAACCTATCTTACAATTCACGTAGCCGACCATTTTTTTTTTCTTTTTCATATCTATAAACTACGGCATTATATATTTATATCCGAGAGGACCGAGACATTTTCTTGGATTAAAATAACAATATTAATGAAACAAAGTCCTCTCTTTGATTTTAAAATTAAATCCATTGCGTCGGCGATCAACACCTTTGACTTTCTTTTTGACGTAAATACCCCCAAACCACGATTATATTTCAGTCAGAACCTGCAAATTAATGGAAAATTAAGTACCGACTTAGCAGGTACATTTTGGTAATCTTAACTTAGCAGAAAAACTCTTCCAAGATTTTCACATTTGAGCTCTTAATGCGTCGCTGTCCCTAATTGAATTTTGTTCCCCACCACTACCCCCCAACCGTCATTCCAAAATTTTTGTAGTACTTTTTCCCAAGCAATAGGAAATTCTAAATAAAAATCAAAAAACAAAAAATCAAAAAAAAAAATATCACAGCCGTCCATCTCCGTCCGATCAAGTTTGGAAGGTGATCATATAACTAACTGATTATTTCGAAATACACGAATTCATTTATTTATGTATTTATTATTCATCTCCTAATGTAAACGAGGTTGGGTTGATTTTTTATTCCTAGGCTTTTTTATAATATATGCACAAAAAGTGACATAAGTTTCAGGTGCTACATATATATATATATAAGGCTTTGGATCTCTCTTAGCCCTTATTGTTTTTTTTGTTTTTTGTTTTTTTTTTTTTTGTTTTCATCTCATTCTTACTATATATCTCAAAACATGAATCGCTTTCAGTACTTGATCTCTCTCTTTCTCACACTTGTTGTCCTCATATTTGCTTGTCCAATGAATCATAATAATCTCATCATTGTTGAGGCAATTCGGACAAAAGAGCTCATGATGGTGCCAAGATATTCAGCTCCGAGCAGCCGGTTTTTTCGCCCCGGCCGGCCGGAGCCTTTCGCCGCCGGGGAATTCGAGTCCGAGAAGCGGCGAGTCCCGACCGGATCGAACCCCTTGCACAACAAGCGCCGATGAGTCAGCCAGTCAGGAACACGAGGTTTTATTGAAAGAGTCATATGTGATCAGAATACAATATTATTTCATTATTATAGACAATATATTATGATGAATGATCATCTTTTCTTTGAATTGTTTTAATTGTTATTATTTACTTTACCTACTTATTATTGTACGTTTGGTAATTAGTCTTTTTAACAACATGTTTATTTGAACTAGTTTTTCGAGATGTTTGTACAGAAGTTTATTGGGTTATATGAATATTATGGAAACCCATGTAAGAGTTTAGGTTCACAGAAGCCTTTTGTTTCAGCTTGTAGTAGTGCTTTTCTTTTTTTTTTCTTTTTTTTTTTTGTTTCTTCTTTAGTATGCTGTTAGATTTGTTGTAGTTTAGGTTCAAAGACTAAGCTGTGTGATTATGGTATCAGATCCGAATTTTGATTTTATTATTATTATTATTTTTTTTGCCTTTCCTTGTGCCTTTTTATCAGACTCCTTATATTTAGCTTTTTTTTTTTCGGTTTGTTTTCTGGGATTTTATGTGCATGCATATGCATAGCGTTTCTTTCAAAAGGTTTTTTTGGATAGATTTGGTAAGATGTTAGAACAAAATGAGAAGACTTTTTCTTTTTTTAATTTTATCAATAATTGTTTCAAGGAATCTGCACCTAAATTCGACTGTGAACGTGATCATCTTTGTGAAGCGTTTTCTCGAGAAAATGACAACCCAAATATTTAAAAAAAAAAAAGAAAAAAAAAAAAAGAAAAGTCCATCAAAGTTTGGAATAATCAACGTCAAAGCAGTACTAGCAACTTAGACACAAAAATCAAGACGACACAATACAACAGTTTTGACTCGGTTACTGGCGGTGAGTCAGAACCAGCCCGAGTCACTCACTTATTTTTATTTTTATTTATTTTTTTTTTGTATTTATTTTCAAAGCTATAATTCAATAGTGTACTGGATCGAGCCATCAAGTGTTTAGAGACCCCAAATTTTGAATGCATATTGTAAATACACCATTATATCTCACAACCACCATGCAATTAAGAAAAAAGGATAGAGAATATATGTTTGGTTGGGTTTTTGGCCCCACAACAATGGCTCCACATTAATTAAGGGCAGCAAATGAAAGGGAGAGGGACAAACCAAAGCTTTGTCAGTCTTCCCAATTTCAATTGTACCTCTGAAAGCCTGGATTGCCTTGAATGTTTTTTTTTCTTATCATAAGCCAACCCACAAAATAAAATCATGCCCAAAACAAAAGCTATAGAGAAATACATATTTGTAAAAATAAAATTTAAAAAAAAATAATTATATATCGGATAATACATTTATTTTGGTGACACTCATATATTGTTATCTTTTGAGTACTTGAATTGAATTGCATGGGAAAATGGGGATCAAGATTAGGCTCTTTTTCTCTCTTTATTTTTGTGGTCCAAACTGGTGATGGTGGTGGTGGTGGTTGTTTTTATCTCAAGTTCACCAACTGGGCAAACAAACCCACCAGCTAGGCTAATATATATATATATATATATATATATATATATATATATAAGTTTTTTGTGTGTATGTTTATGCGACTATAGATATATGTGTGTTAGTGTGTGTGCGCGTGTTAAGACTTAAGGTTTGCACTGACTTGAACCAATCATGAGTTGTGTTGAAAATATTGGCCTAAGACTATGATTATCAAAGTCAAATGTGGGGGAATTTGAAATGGCTATATTATAGCCTTGTAGTCCCACACGCACGACAGAGTGGCACGTGCGAACAACTTTTTTTCTTTTTTACGAGTGTAAGTGTAACCAACTAACCATAGTGGGCTGTGGCTATATATGCCACTAAATACTAATCTAATAGTCGTGTATGAGAGATTGTTACAATAGTGGAGGCACAAAATATGAGAGATTTAGAAATTTTAGTCGGGCCTAAAACCCTCAAATTTATGAAATTATGATTATTGTTTAAAATTCACATGCAAAGTAACATGTTTATCAAATTCACTCTTCAAGTTTTTCCATTGCAATTTAAGGGTTATCATATACTTTTTGCCTGCATATTCGAGATTGAATTTTATTTTAACCTCTGACTTCCAAAGCATCTGTAAATTATATTTGATTTACGAAACTGTCTAGTTTTATTTTTATTTTTTCAAATAAGTTATTAACGTTTTTTTGTAAATAAAATAATAATAATGATAAATAATAATAATGATACAAACTCATTTTTCATTTCAAATATTTCATTATCCAATTAAAAGAAAGTAGGGAAATTATAAAACAATCATTTTATTTAGATGATTTTAAAATATAGCCACTGTTTTCATTTATTAAAAAAATAGCAATCAAGAAGTTATGTTGAATAAAATTCATTCATACATCTTGTACTTTAATCATGACTATTTTTTATTTTTTGAAATATTGACTAAAATTTAAAAAATATTTTCCAAAGTAGTCTACTTAACTAATTCACCCAAGGAATTAGAAACTCATAAGAACTACCAGTAAGTATTTGTCTCGTGAATTAATTTGAGAGATAGAGGGGAAAGAAAAAAAAGAAATTATAGTGAATACCCAATTTTTAAAACTTAATGTAAGTTATTACTCAATCTTTTGAAAAATGTAACCAATTACCTAAATTATACAATTACTTACACAGTGATAAGTGGTGGTAATTCACTTTGTTACCAAAAGCATGTGCAAGTAATTCACAAGCTGACTAGAAATTCAATTACTTCAAAAGTTTGGGTATTTATTTTTATTGTTATATAAATTCTGGGTATTTGTCTACTTCACCAAAAAAAAAAAAGATAATTAACCTAAAATGTAACCATAAAAGAATTAATTTTCAAAAAATTTGATATCCTTACTACTTAATAAATTTTTTGAAATTATTGAGTAAATAGCCATTTTTTAAATGATGTTTTAAAAATAGCCAACGTTTCGATTAATTAAAAAAATTAATCATTATCTTAACTATATGATGATGTGCATTTATATTTATATCCTTAGTTTTCTTATATATTAGTGGCTAATAACTTAATTTTTTAAAACGTTGGCTATTTTTTTTAAATATAGACTAAGAACTGGTCAAATACCAAATAGACCCAAAAAAATTTTGTACTTTCGTAAACTAAACATTGCTCTTTCACGAATTTCAAATCCTTACGGACACCCTAATATTCTTGCAGAATTTATAGCGGGGCAATTAAAAAATAGAGTTTCGAAATAAAGAATATAAAATTTTGCACATACCACGTTTTGGGCACGCCAAGCTAATTAAGATTAAATTGTAATATTGTATGTGCCAATTTTACATTGTTGTGCTAATAAATAAATAAAAAAAATGCTTCGAATTATGCTAAAGAAAAAGTTGTAGAAGTTATAAGTGTTGGTGTGGAATTTAAACCAACGCCGTGATCCGTACCTCTAGTGTGTGATACGGCAATTAAAGTAAAGAAAGTGGCCGGAAAAGTAAAGAGAGGGAGATTTTTAGAGTGGTTCGGCCCTCCTTCCGGAGTAATAGCCTACGTCCACTGTAGTTTTATATTTTTCTTTGGATATCCAAATACAAATTCCGGCCAAAGAGGAGGAAAAAGAAGCCCCTTTTTCATGGAGTTATCCTCTCCCTTTTATAGCCAATGGAGAGAGGTTGTGTGAGTAAGTGGTCTGACATCCTATCCCTCAAAATCTGGGATTAGGTGACCAACTATCTCTGCAGTCATACATTAGGAAAGACATCTACAGTGGTAATCCCTGACTCTCATCTCCGACCAGGGATCGCCAGCTTCGAGGCTGTGGATCATCTTCAAGGATCCGCGGTCTTCTTGTCCATCAATCCCTCTTCGAGGGTCTTCTCGTCCATCAATCCCTCTTCGAGGGTCTTCTCGTCCGGGGGCAGCTCCTTTAATGACGTGGCGTCCACTTCTTTCGCGGCTGAGGGCTTGTGCACTCCTTTGCTGCACCTCGAGGACTTCGCCCTCGAGGCTACATTCCTTTACGAAAAATCACCTACAACATCTGCCCCCCAATCCCGAGGGTACGAACTGTGCCGCTCGGGATTTCTTCCGTGAAGCTACGACACCTCTGGGGACTTCGTTTGACGTCAATCTGCTGGGGATGCATCATTTGCCACGGAGGAAGCCATTTGCGGAAGCGACTCCGGCTACGCCGAATCCTCTTGCTGCCTTGAAGAAAGACATCCCTCCGGTCGAGGACTCCGTAGAGAAATGGGGTCTGACCCCTTCGGAGCCAGACGCCCCAGCGGTACTAACTCCGTCGGCTTTGGCACCGACCCAAACTTCGCCTGGGTCGGGGTGCTCGTCTCCGATCATCTCCGATGGTGGAAAATGGCTGTTACCTACAAAATGATCACACGTTACGCGAAGCATATTACGAGTTTAAATACTACCTGCTTTGCGCTGTTGCCACCGACTACACGATCAAATCCCTTCGGGATTATCCATGCAGTCGCACGTCGTGTCCTATTCGAGGACTACAACTCGTCTGAATCATGCCCTCTTCGAGGGTCATGATCATAACAAATTAAGCGTTTGATCAGACCGCAACTAGAACGAGCTCTTCTTCGAAAAACTGCTCTGAGTCGCTCTTGGTTCTTCCTTCTTCGAAGGATTATCCCGAACCAGGCCCCTTCTTCGAAGGACTGCCCTCAGTCAAATCTAACCATCGGCGAAATTTGTAAGCACCCTATTGCTCGCACCGGTCCCCGGCGCTTCTGAATGAGGTGTGGCCTCTTTTCTTTTATGCTTTGGCAAGTTTCCTTACCTCAGAGTTCCTCTTTTAAGCATACCTAGGTCTTCCACTTTCTTCGAAGAGCAGAATGGTTCTAGGAGAAAATTAGCCAAATGCCCCCTAAGTTAATCTCCGAACAGGGTCCCTTCTCCGAAGGGATGGCCTGACAAGAAAAACCTTTGTGCGGTAAGAAGCCTCAACGGTTGAAGCCTACGTAACCCCTTTGGACCCACGCGGTCTAGCCTCGCACGTCTTCGAAGTACCTATAGGGCGCACCTATTTCTTTACGGTACCACGGATGCCCCCCAGGCTGCCTGAGCGCTTCGCGGTCAAAAAGACAGTCGAGGGTGGTGCTTTTAGGAGTCATCCGCTTCGCGGTTAACTCCTTCATACACCGAGTTTATAGTCCACTCCGCAGACTTTTATGAGTTTATAGTCTACTCCGCAGACTCTTCGTTGCCTTTTAGTGAACATGCTAGACGGGGGATCGATCTCGCTCCGCGAGATACTAATGGTGTCCCTGGTCCCAATGGTCTCTTCCTTCGGGAGAGTCCGCAGATCTCTTCTTCCGTCGGTCCCCTTCGGGGTCTCCTTCGGAATTCTTCATGGCCTCGGACTTCTTTGAAGTCGAAGCCTCTGCATTGATGTAACTCCACGCCCGGTTCAGGAAATCAGAATACGTCCGCGGCGGTTTCTTATTGACAGAAAACGCGAACGGAGTATCTTCGCGGACGGCGGAGTTCGCAGCAAGCAGTATGGCGTCATCAGCCAGAAGCCCTACTGCGACTGTGGCCTTGGTGAATCTCTTCAGCCAGGCCTGGAGTGTTTCGCCGTCCTGTTGCTTCACTCGAAAGAGATAAGCAGGGTTCTTAAGGTGCCTTCGGCTCCCCAAGAATTGTGTGGCGAACTTCGTCTTCAGGTCCTGCCAGCTCCCGATTGAGTTGGCCGATACCACCACCTACGTGCTTCGCCCGCAAGGGTGGTGTCGAACAGTCGGCACTTGATGGCATCAGAATAGCCATAAGCGCGGGTCCACGAGGAGTAGATCCCCACGTGGTCAGCTGGATCTCCGGTCCCATCGAACAGGCTTACCTTCGGTAACCTGAGTTGATCGGGGACGGGGGCGCTGAGAAGGTCTTAGGTCAGGGGAGTGAAATCCCCGTCCAGAATTCCTTCGCGGGCAGTCCCACCAAGGAGCCCTCGGAGTCTCTCGATCTCCACGGGCGAGAAGCCTTGGGATGCCAATGTCCGCCTGCTGGAAGCAGTGGTAGCCGATCCACCGGCTCGGACCCCCAGCAACCGCGCACCTCCGGTGCGGGCTGAACCTTCAGCTACATCGGCGGCAGGTCGCGAGCCTTCGGCTCGAACCACAAGTGGCCGCACACCTCCGGTGTGGGCCGCGGGCTTGCGCACCGTCGTAGTCCTCCGGCGGCGGGGGACGCGGGCTGAACCTTCGGCTACGCCGGCGGCAGGTCGCGAGCCTTCGGCTCGGACCACAAGCGGCCGCACACCTCCGGTGTGGGCCGCGGGCTCGCGCACCGTCGTAGTCTTCCGGCTTCGACTGTGGTGGACTGGGGCGTCTGATCCGCCAGCAGTCGCCTCCTCCAGGTCGGCCTCAGTGGTGCCTTCGGCAGCCATGTCAGCCTCGGCCCGGAGTCGCGCCCGGAGTACGTCTGTTTGCTCCTTGCTGGTGAAGAGCGGCGGTCGACTCTGGCTTCGAGCTAGAGTCTCCAACGCGCCGCTCATCCGCGCCATGAACTTCTCCATGCTCGTGAGCCTCTGCTCGAGCTGCTCTTGCTCGGAGGTCTCGGGGCTTTTTCCTACTCGTCTGGTCGTCTGCGCCATGATCTCCGACCACGGGTGACGACAAAACTTCTGGAAGAAAGCTCGAAAGAAAAACTGGAAAGAAAGGGCAGAGGCGCCCTCCTTCTAGCGCCATGCTGTTGGTGTGGAATTTAAACCAACGCCGTGATCCGTACCTCTAGTGTGTGATACGGCAATTAAAGTAAAGAAAGTGGCCGGAAAAGTAAAGAGAGGGAGATTTTTAGAGTGGTTCGGCCCTCCTTCCGGAGTAATAGCCTACGTCCACTGTAGTTATATATTTTTCTTTGGATATCCAAATACAAATTCCGGCCAAAGAGGAGGAAAAAGAAGCCCCTTTTCATGGAGTTATCCTCTCCCTTTTATAGCCAATGGAGAGAGGTTGTGTGAGTAAGTGGTCTGACATCCTATCCCTCAAAATCCGGGATTAGGTGACTAACTATCTCTGTAGTCATACATTGGGATAGACATCTACAGTGGTAATCCCTGACTCTCATCTCCGACCAGGGATCGCCAGCTTCGAGGCTGTGGATCATCTTCAAGGATCCGCGGTCTTCTTGTCCATCAATCCCTCTTCGAGGGTCTTCTCGTCCATCAATCCCTCTTCGAGGGTCTTCTCGTCCATCAATCCCTCTTCGAGGGTCTTCTCGTCCGGGGGCAACTCCTTTGATGACGTGGCATCCACTTCTTTCGCGGCTGAGGGCTTGTGCACTCCTTTGCTGCACCTCGAGGACTTCGCCCTCGAGGCTACATTCCTTTACGAAAAATCACCTACAACAATAAGCAGGTAGCATTTGGCTACTTTATTTTTGAAACTGCTATTAAAATATTATGGATATGTAAAATTATCAAAAAGTAATTTTAACAAGTTAGTTAGTAGAAGATAGACAGTTTATTATGGATATTATAATAATTAAAATGAAAAAGCAGTTTCGGTTACAAAAAAATAATAGTTTTTAACATACTTCTCAAATTACACTACGTAGAAACAGAAACCGTTATTTTAAAGAGAAGAAGTAAACCTACTAAACGCATATATCTGTTTTAGATTTTTTTATAATATAAAAGCAATATCTAAAAATAATGTCAATCTGGGCCTATTTATTGGGAGATTTTGAGGAATGCTCATCTTTTAGCACAATAATAATATATGTCTCATGTGTGTTGCACTTTAAATTTTACACTAAATTTGTATTTAGGGGGTGAGAGTTAAGGTCCAAACGGCAATATAGTCAATTTATTTGAGTTTTTCTAAAAGATCAATAAATAAAATTGCCAATTTTGGGCATTTATATAACAATTATAGTGTTTGATCTCTTAAAAAAGGCTTTTGAATTATGCTCTTTTTTTTTTTACTCCACAAATAGTGAATTATATAAAAAAAATCAATTTACTAGTAACATATTTAATAACCGCTATTTTTTTATGAAAAAAATTAAATATTTATATATAAATCCATAAATAAATAAACAAACAAAAAATCTAGTAACACGTCCAAAAGCTAGCTATTCTTAAGTTTCGTGGAGGGGGACAAAAAAAAAAAAGTTGACTTCCCCAGTGGTGTTGAGCTCGAGTGTCCTAAAGCACGTGATAATTTCAAAATTGCTCAAAATTGAGCAAAATTGTTAGTCCATTGCTGTCATTTTTTTTAATTTGATATTTTTGTTAATGATTTGAGCTTATATAAGACAAGATCAGTTGTTCTCTGCGTGGCTTTTAGAGAAAGACAGAAAGTGAAGGTAGTCTCTCCATTTAAAATCAATCCTCTCTCTTCATATTATTAGAAAAGATAATCAAAGTACGTGTTCATCAAGTCATTTAATTAAAGCCAACGTTGAAAAGTAGTATTGTCTTTTATAAGTGTTTTATGCGAGAAAAAGAAAAGTACAGTCATTTAGGCTAATTCATTGCCCTTTGCAAAATAAATAAAAAACAAAAAAAGACCTTTTATTTAGTACAATAATTGTATTTGTAAGCTAAAATAATAAATTAAAGAGAAATTATAGTGAATACCCAATTTTTAAAACTTAATGTAAGTTATTACCCAATCTTTTGAAAAATGTAACCAACTACCCAAAAATAGAATTACTTACACTGTGGTAAGTGATGGTAATTCACTTTGTTACCAAAAGCATGTGCAAGTAATTCACAAATTGACTAGAAACTCAATTACTTCAAAAGTTTGGGTATTTATTTTTATTGTTATATAAATTCTGGGTATTTGCCTACTTCACCCTAAATTAAAAATACATAATAATAAAAAAAGAAATAATTATAATAAATTATATTTATGTGTTTTAAATTTGTTGTAATCACTTTTGATTATATTATTTCACTTCATGTTTCGGCAAATTATTTTGCCCATTCAATCTCATTTTTTTGGATAGAAAAAATAGTTTGAAAATAGTTTGGAATGGTTTGAAAAAATAATATAGAATGATTTGACTTTACGAATTTCGAGGTGGTATAAATGGATGAGATTTAAAAATATTGTTTAAGAATTTAGAAAGTTGAAAAAATAATTAAAAAAATAAAATAAAATGAGATAGATTGTATTATTAAAAAAATTAAAAAAATAATTGAATAGAATAGAATAAGATTGGAAAAATAAACGCCCCAAACAGGAGGTTACTTTTTGTTAGATGATTACACCGATTGTACCAACTAAATAAAAGAAATAATAAAGAAAAAACCTCTTAACTTTCGTCGACACAAGATTTAAGTCGGACAAATCATTAAATATGAATTATAAAGTCATTTACGTTAGGGTGTTGAACATCGCAATCATATCATAATTAATCTGTCTAACTAATTAGCTAGGTGCCTAGGTTAAAAATGAATAGTCTATCTATACCCATGAGATATATAGTTACATCGGTAAAAAACGTCGTTTCAGTGAAACTAAATCACCATTAGTAATAAAACGTGTCCCCCAAAAGAGGCAATCTTGCAACTACCAAATTTATTAGTGTTTTTTGAAAAGGAAAATTTGCATCACTGTTAGAAAGGTATAAGCACCAATTCAACATTAGTAGCAAAATAAATAAATAAATAAATATAAATAACATGAATGAATTTGAAATACAGAACATCAATTTCATCAATAAATTTCATCCAAACGTACAGTGTGTTCTGAACCGGAAAACCAAATAGTAACGCATAATTAACCCACACATGACTCTTATTCAACAATACCATATAATAGATTATAAATTAATACTTTTAATCGACCAAAACTAAAGAGAGAGAAAGAGTTAGACAACTCTGGGAGAATTAAGCCAACACAAATATTTCTTTAACTTACGTTTAATTTGGTTTGGTAGTGTATGTTGTCAAAATCATACCTAAACATATGTATGAATATATACTTGTGGTGTGGATTTTACATTAAAACAAGTCATTTAACATATCTAGAACAAGCATAATTAATAATACGTTAAAGTAATGTTTAAAAGCTTGTAATAACGAAAGGGCGAAATCTTTTCCTCCAAGTAAGAAAAACAGTGCTTGATATTCAAGGAAATTTTTTTTTTTTTGATTTAATCTTGTCTAAATATGATGGTAGAACATTGAATAAAAAAATTCATAAGCACTAGTCATAATTTGACTCGTCTCTTTATCGTTCAATATTCAAGTAATCAATTATTGTAGGTCCCTACAAACTATAGGTTCTACTTAATTAGCTGTTATATCGTTTTTCTTAATAAATATTAGGAAAGAGAGAAAAAGTATGTCGTCAGGTAATTCATAAACAAAAATGCACTTCAATTTTCATGCGTCGTATGCGTTTTTTTTTTTTTATTTTTTATTCCGCTGCTTGATTAATCTACCTTGGAATAAAGCATCAGATGTTTTAGGGAAAATTATGTTGTTTGGTTAGCTTAAGCGCGGAGTAAAGTACATTACTTTCAGTGTTAGGATTAGTGCCTCGAAAATAGATATTACGTAATATATTTTAAATTTAACCTTTTGTTTGGGTGGCCATTTTATCCATTCTATCTCATTTATTGGAATGAAAAAAAATGGTTCGAAAATGGTTTTGAATGGTTTGAAAAAATGATGTAAGAATGGTTTGATTTTACGAATTTCGATGTGGTATGAATTATTGAGATTTAAAAATATTGTATAGAGATTTGAAAAGTTGAAAAAAATGGTTGAAAAAAAAAATATAATGGTTTAAAGGATTAGGAAAGTTGAAAAAAATGAAAAAAAAAATGAATGAAATGGAATGGGTGAAATATGTATGCCAAATAAGGGGTTAATAAAATGAGTAAATTTTTGTGAATATTGTTTGTTTTAAAAATATAAAAGTGAATTTAAATTAAAATTCTAAAATGTATGAATATAACTATAATTTTTTAAGAGAATTTTAAGAAAACCACTGTTTACAAAATGATTTTAAAAAATAGTCACAGTTTCAAAAAATTTAAAAACTAGCCATGTAAAAAATTTCTTACAAAGTTTTTGCCAAGTGTCAGAAATTTTTGACAGAATTTTTATGTGTATTTTTGTTATTGTAATTTTTTTTTTTACAATTTTATGACTAGTATTTAAATTTTTTAAAACTATGGCTATTTTTTAAAAACGCACAATCCAAAATAACTATTTACCTCACTAACCCTAATTTTAATATATGAAAAATTTATAACAATACTTGTATTATGCCTTTGCTTTGAAAGACGATGACCTTAATTATGTTAAACGTAATCCTATTTTGTGGATTATGATTTTGAGTACGATGTATAACAGTCGGCTCCTATATCTATCATACTAAAACCATAAGTAGCAATGTATATGTAGCATACCAGATTAAATATAATAAAATGTTGGAGGATTCTCAATCAGAGAATGGCTAGAACATAATCAGACGCCAAAGAAGGTTCATAATAATGGATTGATCAACTGATAATTATTATTGATTGATAATCGGTGGGTATTTATACTACTTAGTAGTATTTACAGAAGTGGCACTAAACTAGAAGAAAATTATAATATTTGGGCTGAGATCGCGTTGGCGGAGGTGGAGCGGCCAGGGGTTGTGCGGTCGGAGAGGAGAGAAGGCGCCGGCGTGCGGCTGCTGGAGGTAAGCGATAAAAGAGTTTTCTAGCCCTAGGGCTCTGATACCATAATGGATTGATCAACTGATAATTATTATTGATTGATAATCGGTGGGTATTTATACTACTTAGTAGTATTTATAGAAATGGCACTAAACTATAAGAAAATTATAATATTTAACACTCTAACACATAATAACTAATAGAACAGTGCTATTCATATCAACTTTTTTAATACAAATTTATGTATCATATTATCATTAATAAGTGTTTATTACCTTGATATAAGGATTAGATATTTAACTAATCAAAACATGATATATCAACTGCCACATAAATTAATATTAAAAAGTTGATAAAAGAATTTGTATGTCTAACATTATTCGAACTAATATAGGTAATGCAACCCTAAACAAACAAACAAACAAGAATACAATATAATCTTCGTCTCTGGCCCAGTGCCATCTTCTTCTCCAGTGCCGGTACAATCTTGTAGTACATGTGGAAGTTGCGTTGTACATTTTAAAGTGTTATAACTTTATGATGTTTGAATTGCTTAGACTTTTCTGGGGAAAAGTATATGATTTGTTCATGACAAGTGTTGGTTTGTCAGTTTATATTTTAAATGCATTATCATGTTTATTTTTACTCTTTACTTCTAAACCCTACATAGGGCTGTTACAAGCCAAATAAGTAAATCCGCAATATTACTCTCTTTATTTAGATTGCAATCCGAATATAAAATCTTTTGGTTTAAATTATGCTACTACATTTATTATACTATTAAGGCAAACTTGAACCATGTTGCTAGAGTAAAATATGGTTTTGATTTGCATACAAACGAGCTTTTATTGAACTACAATTTAGAGAGAACGAACAACATACATTTGACATGTAAACAATTACTTTCAGAACTATTCTAGGTCAATAATTTTTTTTTTTATATATAATTATATTGTTTAAAGCAAGATAATGATATTCTCAATCCTTTATATTCTCCTAATAACGGTTAGACAAAATTTTGGACTGGGCCCGAAAGCCTATGGAACAAGAAGCGAGCCCAATGCCAGCTCAACAAACCACAACCAAACCATAGTACTCGCCGACCGGACGCATTGGCCACTGCCAGCCCGGCTGCATCGGTGCCTAGCGCCCCGACTGCACCAATGCTTGTCGGCCCAAATGCATTGGCATCCTGCGGGATCGACGCACCGCAATTCCACTACCGCTTCAATCATAACCAATTGGTCAATAAAAATACTGATAAATCTGTGCCCACGACAGAACAACAACCACTTCGAATAGTTATAGCCCACGACCCCCAATCACCCACAAAAGAAGGTAGGAAAATAGGGAAAGTGGAGCCTCTCCGATGTTTATAAATAGCCATCGTTATTCGTTACTAAACACCGAGGTAACAACTTCAAAATACTCAAAATTTACTTTTAAAATTACACTTTCTCTGGTTCACCCTGACTGGCTAAAGTGTTAGAGTACCCACATTGAAAAAAAAAAAAAAACCAGTGTTCTCCGTCATGCTATTTTTTGTCCACATTGCAGAACCAGAGCTCAATCATCTACTGTTGAAAGAGGCCACCTGATCAATTCTTGGTGTATCGAAAAATTACACCAACAATAACTCTTCTAGATATTAACTATTACGTTGGTTTACATTATTTTGATGTTATGTATTACACTATTATGAGTGAATGTATTTTACAAAGCCTCGACATCCACATCAATCTTTTAATCATTGAAAATTAGAGGGATCATTCCATTTCATTTTTTAGAATAGAAAAATGAGTTGAAGAATGGTTTAGAAAATAATTTGAAATGATTATAAAATAGTTTGACTTTGCTAATTTCAATGTGTTATAAATGGTTGAGATTTAAAAATATTGTATAGGAATTTGGAAAGTTGAAAAAAATGATTAAAAAAAATGAAATGGAATGGAATAGTTTGAAGGATTAGGAAAGTTGAAAAAAATAAAAAAATAGAATGGGTAAAATGGGTAGGCCAAACAAGGGGTTAAATAATAAAAGGGAGAACTTCAAAATAAAGTCATTTTTTATACCATTTAATAATCTATATACTAAGTAGTGTATTTATTTTATTTTTATCCTATGTTTATAGTATAAATTTTGAAATATAAATTAAAAATACAATACATATGAGATATATATTATCATATGTATGTTTTCAAAGCCTCTGGTTTTTATCAAGAGGTGTTAGTGAGTCAAAATGACATAAAAGAAAACTTGGAGGAGAAGAAAAACAGACAGCAGACAGCCAAACACACCCCAAGTCGGAAACTATATATACTCGTGGTCACAAATAACATCACTACCAAATCCAATAAAAAAAAAAAATCAGATTAATTTCCTATCCCATCTCATTAAAATAAAAAGAAAAAGAAAATGAGTTTTCTCGCGGGAAGATTAGCCGGGAAAGAAGGAGCCTACTTTTTCCAGGAATCCAAACAGGCCGTTGCCCGTCTCGCAGCTCACAAGAAACCATCGCCGCCGCCGCCGCCGCCGCCGGAGACTCCGCCGGCGGCGGCGGCGGCGGCCACGGCGGAGCCCGAATCGCGAGCCGACGTGCTTCCGGAGGTACTTCGCCACTCTCTCCCCTCGAAGCTCTTCCGCGAGGCTCCCATGTCGCCGCCGTCGAGCTACGCCGCTTCCAAATGGGGTCTCCGATCGGAGAGCCCTGGCAATGGCTTCTCCGTCAACGCCGACGCTATCGATCCCCTCAGGGGTTTCATTTCTCTGCCTCAGGTCACCCTTGGCCCCAAAAGGTCCCTTTCACTTTTCTCCGATTGTTCGAATTTGTTATTCTCTCAATTGGACTGTGTTTCGATTTCTTAGTTTGTTATTTTTTTGTTGTTTTAAAGAAAAAAATTTGGGCTTACATTGGCACAATAAGTATGATATGAAATTTGTGTCTAATTTATTTCTCAAAAACTGCTTTGCAAAATAGCAAAACTGTGGCAAAAAAAATCAGTGTGGAAACTGATTTAGTGAATTGGGATATGGTGTTGCTAGTTTCTAGTTGGTCGAGATATATATTCATATCTAGTCAATTTTGATTTTTGGAGGTGTGATTATATGAGGGGAATTGCTGGTAAATTAGGTTGTTTAGTTGATATTTAGACTAAATGCCGTGTTATGTCTTTCCTTTTTGTTGTGGAGGAGATTAGGGTTTGGTGTTGATAGTGACTGTTTATTTGAAAGTTTAGAGTGCATTTCTCTTTTTTTATACAATGTAATAGCCCAGATATGCAGGTGGCAACTTCCGGAGGCAAACAGCTCGTTCATGGCTTCGACGGCTAACGATTTGAGGCGAGAAAAACACCCCCCTGTTAATCCCGAGAAGTTGAAGGCCGCAGCTGAAGGGCTCACACAAAGTAGGTCAAAGATCATCTTTCTCTTCTGATGCTCATGTCCTTGTTAATCTCGTTTGTTATATAATTTGCTTGGACGATGCTTTTGTTGTTATAATTGCTTAGAATTTAGGAATATCAACAATTGGGTTTTTTCATTTTGCTTTTGTGTTTCTGTGTTTTCGCTGCCGAAGAATTATAAGCTCAAATTATCCCAGCAATAGGAAATCATGGCTGTTTGCTTTTTGTATCCAAAGAAAGCATGCTCAAAATTTTCAAAATTTTATTTTATTTTCCTTTTTTGGTAGTTGGAAAGGCTTTTGCTATTGCCACTGGAGTAGTTTTCGGCGGGGCCACTTTGATGTTCGGAGTGGCAGCTTCCAAACTAGAGTTGCAAAATGTGAGTACATATTTTGACTATCAACAATTGCATTTTCTTTCACCGCAGGGCTTCTTTTTTTCCATGATTTCCTGATTCATCTAAAGTAGCTAAAGGCTTGTAACTCGTATTATCTGCTATTCATCTACAAAGCCATACTTGTATTTTGGAGTGAGATCAAATTCAAAACCCAAATATATAATCGACAGAATATATAGTGCACGGCGTTAGATGAGCTCATCTAGAAAGTTGTTATTCTTCTGATTGCTACTCTTATTTTTTAATGAAACCATAAGTAACCATCTAGCAGGAAATATCATTGTATATGAACCATTAAATTGGGCAAGTTAATGGTTTATGGTATGAATCTCTTCAATAATGCATTAGCTGAAAGGAATATGAAAGGCAATTAAACTATGGAATTGTTGGCTCAGAACTGACTAAATAGTTTTTAAAGAAGAAGGATTTTTCTGAATTATTCCCGACTGCTTGCCAATGGTAATCGAAATATTGCAAAAAAAGATTGTTGGCACATACTGATTCTAATATTCTTGTGTAGATTTTCCATTAGTTGCTCAAATGATGTTTTCAAGCTTCGATGCAGTCACCACTTTGTATGCACAATAATACCACTACACAATTTGTCATAGTTAATTGTGTGCGTGTGTGGTTTTTTTTCCCTCGGTTTTTACATAAAGTTTATAAGCAATCTTTTATGACATAAAGAGTCAAAGGTTGAAGTTCTGGCCAAGATTGGTCTTTTCTTTACCATCAAGAGATGTTAATTTCTGAGCTCCAGTTCCTAATTTTGTATTAGAATGACAAACGACGCACTTTAATTTGTCCTGCATTATCAACAGATTGAGGATTTCCAAACTAAAGGAAGACACATCATCAAGCCAAAGTTAGAGACGGTTAAGAAGCAACTAATTCCCTTGAAAGATTGGGTAAGTACTAGTAATGTTCTTTTTTTATAATAAATTTTTTCATTTTTATAATATTACTTGTTTCAAAGAGTTGGATCAGTTACTTTTCTTTTTCTTGCTCGTGAGTTATTTTCTTATGGATTAACCTGATCTTTTATTCAGGCTGAAAATATGTCAAAGAAATGGCACATAGAAAGGAGCGAGGATGTCAAAGAGAAGCGTATGATAAAGGAACTTACAAAAACTTTGGGTGCAAAGTCATCAGATTATTAAACAATCATGTATTGTATTTCTTTCCCCCTTGTTGTAATTAGTATGTGAAGAGTTTTTAGTGATTGTAAATGTGGCCATTTGTCCAATGCCCCAAAAGTTTGAAGCATGAAAGTAAAGGGTAAAGATCAATACATAGATTTTCCCCGGAATGTTGTTGTACAAATGATATTAGTTTCTCAAGCATATTTAGTTCTATCAATAATATTTTATGTTTGGTGGTTGATTTGCTAGTAACAAATTCTACTAATCTTGTTTAGCGATTGAGTGGAGGGTTTTTTGTTTCTACGCGCCTCCTGTCATTTGGAACTAAAACTTTGATTTGGCACATAATTAATCCATGATACACAACCTTCACTGCAATGCATAGCAACGCAAGTTTATACATGAAAATTGGCTCTACACAGAAAAAAAACTAATGGATATGCATTTGTCAGCTTGAAGAATAGTGTGTATCTAATGAATTAACATTTTGATAACTGGTTCTTGAGACAAAT
This sequence comes from Boehmeria nivea var. tenacissima, assembly GCA_018132145.1. NCBI lineage: Eukaryota > Viridiplantae > Streptophyta > Magnoliopsida > Rosales > Urticaceae > Boehmeria > Boehmeria nivea. Next base: position 6,916,231 of record CM030876.1, on the reverse strand, counting down.
TGTCCATCTCTAGAATCTTTTAAAATAAATCATAGGTTCTTCCATCATTCTATACCCCTGTTCATAGTTCATAATCTAAGCCGGCTCCGTATTTCCACGCCTCAAGCCGTCGCTTCCACTGATACCGCCACTGGGGTGGAAGTGAACTCAACAGTGGCCTTGTAGAATATGACAAGGAATGAGATACACAGATGGTGAATATCAGAGAATGACATTCTCCAACTGTTTTACAGACGAAAATTTCCTCGACAATTATCATTCTTTAGTCGTGCTTTCAGTAGATCGGGACGAGTAAAACAGGATCTAGAAAAAGGTTATTACCTTATTAGAGGTTCAGCAAAAGTTGACAGAAACGTGTAAAAACCAAGCATGGCAAAATGTCCAGACCAGTCAATAAGAACAGGCAAACCAACCTGAAACACACAACAGAAAAAAAATCATAATAATAATTGAACCGGCCTGATTCATCTTTGTATTAAAAGATCAAAGTTTGTTTGTTTTATCTGAGAATCGAAGTAGCTAAAAACAAACATCTTAATTCTTTAGATGGTTTCATATAAAGTTAATAATTGAGTTCAACATAGGTCCTTTGATAATTTAATTTAGACATGAATGTACTGAAGGTAAAAGACTTAATTAGTACTTTGTGACTCTTTAAGTTTAGAGTTACCTGGGCGAATATGGACGGAAGAATTTGAGGCTTAGTTATCATAACTAGACCTAACGTCTTGGTAAGAGGCCCAAACTGTACAACATCCTGGAAAAGTACTAAACTTTTATAAGAGATTTAACTTCTCAATCATATTGCATTCAATTTAGAGGAACAGAAATATCAAAAGATATGCTAACACATAATTCAATTAATTGAGCAATTGTGTTAGATTGATCTACTAATAAAACTAGAAAAAGAAAGCTGACCTGAAGAAATGGTCTCAACACTGGATCGCCGAGCCTCTGAAGAATAACAAATAGTATAAAAATCAGGGGAAAAAAAAGGAAGAGAAACTAGCATGAAAAGAAAATTGAAATATCAAACGGAATATATATATATATATATATATTGTTACCTGCATACTGTGAAAATTGGCATAAAGTAGCTCATTAATAAAATCTGGTGGAATATTAGACTGTTGCTTTGCTGACATTGCTCTTTGGAACAACCATGAAGCACTTAAATTTGGCTATAATAATACTCAGGTACCAAATTAGAGGGAAAAAGAGGAAATAAATGGTTCGATACTAGAATTATCGAAGCAAAAAGAAAGTCACTAACCATGTACGGATTCAGCAGGGACAAGTTGTACGAGTCGAGAAAGTCCCCACTGATTGCTTCGTATATACCTTTATTTTGAAAGAAAACGAAAGAAAACATGATGATTCAATCTTTTAAACAAAGTAGAAGTCCTAAGAGCTCAACTAGAAAATCCTATGATTAAATGCATACCGCTTGACAGTCGCTCGAGGTGCCTTGTTAGGCTCCCGAAACCACCGAATGAAACAGGCGATTGTATGCCACTAGCGTCGCCAAACTGCAGAGAACGGTATTGTAACACTTGTTTTCCTTTTTGGCAGGTGAAGCATAATCAATTGGAGGCTTATAGAAGAAGTTAGTATTTACACCACCTGTAAAACACGGTCAAACGCTGCTGGCAATGGGCTGCACAGTTAAACGTTCCACACGATAAGATTCAAAGTGCATCACTACCAGTGTAGGTGATAAACAATGAAGAACCCGGTGCAATATCAAAGGAAATCACATCTTCGATAGTAGGTGTAATTCTTTGCAGTGGCACATTACCTGTCACGGTATGTGGGAAAAATGCCGTATATAACTCTTTGAATCTCCAGATCGTCAAGAGAGACTCCCTATATGATGAACAACTGTACAAAATTATAACCAAAATGCGAAGGCATAACAAGAGGCGTTTAAGGGATTGTAAGAGTCCATGTCAAAGTCTCTTCACTGAATGGACCACTGCTTCTTTTCAAAATCAAGAACAAAATGAGAAACATTAAATAAAAAATGCTATCTTTGGAAAATCGCTTTTGGTGCACATAGTCTCCAATCCAGTTCGCTTACGCTACGCGCTTCATCATAACCCTTTTGGTGCATCCAGCACTTACTTCTTTCTCGTTGAATGAAATCTTTCTTTTTCTTTTTGTTATGTTATGTTTTGTTTGTTTTTTTTTTTAAATCTCAGATTTACCTTCTGTTTATAACAATATGCAATTATAGAAGTGCAGTTTGTGGACCAAGTTATAGACCTTAGAGCTAACCTGATAATTCTGCATCAATTCCCAGTATTCTTCTAACAACTCTTCCAATTTCGGTGATCCGGGTTGTGGATCAACATAAGTAAACATATAAGTAGTACGATCTGTAGGACCTGAACCAGCAGGGAATGCCTGAAATATTTTGCCATTCATAAAGTGATTGTATGTGGGACGACGAATATTTGTAGAACGAAGAAACCGATTTAAAAAAACCAACTCAGAATAGATAGAATTAACAAAAGAAAATTATTCATTAGTCAGTCTATTAATCATAATATAAATAAGCGTACTTATAGATCTACTCAATTCTCAATAGTAAATATATATATATATATATATATATATTGTTAGTGTATTTTTGTGTTGGCATGTATTTTTGGCAAAACATATTCTAATATGACTTCTCAGTTTATAATATTTTTGCTTTGAAGATTCTGAAGATAGGTGTTCTCAGAAGTGTTCTTCTATATGTTCCTTCAGGAGTTGCAACACTGGATTTGTTTGGCAAGTATCATTTTGACATCAAAAGAATTTGGTATGATTTATTTCTTCCATCAAATATCAAGACTATCCATTTATATCAAGATTTATGCTTTATTTAGATGAGATAGACGAATTTTCTATAGCTGGAAAGTTGTGATTCTCGGAGTCAACTTTTGCCAAATAAACCTGGTATATTTGGCAAGTCTGGATTCACATTGATTGCTGTATGTTCTGGTGCTCGGGTGTTGCAACACCCGACCTATATTTGGCAAGTCTTCTCGCACATTGATTGCTCGATTATCTTGTGGTGATTTTGTTGACTTCGTGTGCCTTTATTCAGAATATTCACATGCTATCTTTGGTGAAGATTGTCCAGCTAAGGTCTTGGTCTTTATGGTGCATTATCATGCAATTAATGGGTAATATTCTTTGGCTCATTATGGAAGGTTTTGGTTCTTGCCTTGGAGAGCATCCTCTCCTATTTGGTGACTTTAAATTGGTGAAGCAAGATGTATTCTCAGTACACTATCATCGTAACTTTTGAGTGAGAGAGAGTTGAACACAAAATCTGGGTTTGTGTTCTTGGGTTTTATATACACTCGTATGAGGTGTTCTCTCATGGTGTTGCGACACCTTGGGTTTGAGTGTTGAGTGAATTTTGTAAAGGGAATTGGTGAGAGTCTACACGGGATGTGTGACTTGTAAGGCGAGGGGATCTCGTCCGGGATTATTGTAAGACAAGGGGAGCTTGTCGGGTAGATCACTAGGAGTCACGGGAGGTCGGAGTTAAAGATTGAGAGGGAGTCGAAATCTTGTAATTGTCCGAGGTGTTCTCGTTTCTTGATTTGCTAGTGGATCTTTTTATCTGGGCGTGGCCCCGCAGATGTAGGCGAAGCCGAACTGCGTAACCAATTCCTTGTGCCATTTACTTTATCCGCTGCATTTTTTTTTACTGTTCACTCATTATTTAGTCCAACTCGGTTTTAGTTTCCTCTAGTGTTCCCTGTCAGTGTTGCAACACCGACTGAGAACACCTGCTAACAAAACGGTTCTATCAATTGGTATCAGAGCGGGACACTTACTCTAAGTGAGATCCGTGGTTTTTTAGATCCGTTTTGACGAGATGGACTTTCTCGGAGGAAAGAGGTTAAACAGAAGCAACCGAAGCGGTCCAATAAGCAACAATCCGGATGGAGTTTTAACAGGTGTTCCAACACCCAAGAAGAACACCTCTCCTAATACTGGAAATTGTGATGTAGATAAAAGAAATAGATCCAATGAAGAGAGCAATTCGAAGTGCTATATGAAGAACAAAGGGATTCAATGCCGAGAATGTGAAGGTTTCGGCCATATACAGGCTGAATGTGCAAACACGCTAAAGAAGAAAAACAAGTCGCTAAATGCTACATGGAGCGGTAGAGATTCAGACTGTAGCAAAGAAGATGACACTGACATGATTGCTTTTGCCTCTAGATCTGATGTTACAGGTGGAGATAGTGGTGCTAGTTCGTCGAGAAAAGCTACTGGTGTCTCTGAAGGTGTTCCAACACCTGTCTACGAAAGCAGTGATGATGAAGATTTGACTGAAGAGAACCTGATTGAAGCCTATCGGTTGATTCATACCAAGTGGACCGAGCTTACAAATATTTGTGAAAGAAAGAATGCCCAAATTCAACAATCAAACATTGAGAAGAACAATCTGGAAAAGATAAATTCAGAGTTGGAGTCAAAACTTATAGAAAGTCAGGGCAGTGTTGCAACACTCAAGGCAGAACTGGAGAAAATGAAGAAGCTGGTAAAAATGCTAAACTCTGGCTCTTCTAAATTGGATGAAATTTTGTCTACAGGAAAAACAGAGAAGGAGCATTTTGGCCTTGGGTACACCAGACAGACAGGACGTGGACAAACGATTTTTGTTAAAGGAACTTCATCCGGAGTCAATGTAGAAGAAGATATGAAGGGCAAAAGAGCTGCTGGAACACCCATTAGAACTCCTACTATTGTATATTCTGAGAAAGCAAATGTTGCAACACCTGCTGGAACACCAGGCAGAATGAGAAGAAGGAAATGGATTCCAACCTGTCATTATTGCAACAAACGAGGTCATATTAGGCCACGATGTTTTCAATTCTTTGCAGATTTACGAAGAGCAAGTCAAGAGAGATTGCCACCTGGCAAGCCAGTGAAGCAGGAATGGGTGAAGAAATCTGAAAGCAAGTGTAATATGGCAAGAAGTTCTTTGAAAGATGTGGAAGATATCAACATTCAAGAGAAGATTTTTCGTGGAAAGCACGTAGCTGATATGCAGGGGGAGTTAGACCTCTGTGGTGACACTTCAGCTGGTCAAGTTGATGTTTCAGGGGGAGCTGAAGAATCAAGCAAGACGCCGGCAGAAAGGGGGAGTATTCCATCGTTCTTGATATTGCTTTGCCTTTTCTTGGCAAAAAGGGGGAGTATATACTAGTTGGGTTTTGCCAAAAAATGCCAAAGGGGGAGATTGTTAGTGTATTTTTGTGTTGGCATGTATTTTTGGCAAAACATATTCTAATATGACTTCTCAGTTTATAATATTTTGGCTTTGAAGATTCTGAAGATAGGTGTTCTCAGAAGTGTTCTTCTATATGTTCCTTCAGGAGTTGCAACACTGGATTTGTTTGGCAAGTATCATTTTGACATCAAAAGAATTTGGTATGATTTATTTCTTCCATCAAATATCAAGACTATCCATTTATATCAAGATTTATGCTTTATTTGGATGAGATAGACGAATTTTCTATAGCTGGAAAGTTGTGATTCTCGGAGTCAACTTTTGCCAAATAAACCTGGTATATTTGGCAAGTCTGGATTCACATTGATTGCTGTATATTCTGGTGCTCGGGTGTTGCAACACCCGACCTATATTTGGCAAGTCTTCTCGCACATTGATTGCTCGATTATCTTGTGGTGATTTTGTTGACTTCGTGTGCCTTTATTCAGAATATTCACATGCTATCTTTGGTGAAGATTGTCCAGCTAAGGTCTTGGTCTTTATGGTGCATTATCATGCAATTAATGGGTAATATTCTTTGGCTCATTATGGAAGGTTTTGGTTCTTGCCTTGGAGAGCATCCTCTCCTATTTGGTGACTTTAAATTGGTGAAGCAAGATGTATTCTCAGTACACTATCATCGTAACTTTTGAGTGAGAGAGAGTTGAACACAAAATCTGGGTTTGTGTTCTTGGGTTTTATATACACTCGTATGAGGTGTTCTCTCATGGTGTTGCGACACCTTGGGTTTGAGTGTTGAGTGAATTTTGTAAAGGGAATTGGTGAGAGTCTACACGGGATGTGTGACTTGTAAGGCGAGGGGATCTCGTCCGGGATTATTGTAAGACAAGGGGAGCTTGTCGGGTAGATCACTAGGAGTCACGGGAGGTCGGAGTTAAAGATTGAGAGGGAGTCGAAATCTTGTAATTGTCCGAGGTGTTCTCGTTTCTTGATTTGCTAGTGGATCTTTTTATCTGGGCGTGGCCCCGCAGATGTAGGCGAAGCCGAACTGCGTAACCAATTCCTTGTGCCATTTACTTTATCCGCTGCATTTTTTTTTACTGTTCACTCATTATTTAGTCCATCTCGGTTTTAGTTTCCTCTAGTGTTCCCTGTCAATGTTGCAACACCGACTGAGAACACCTGCTAACAAAACGGTTCTATCATATATATTTTAATCAAAGATAGGAGGGTGGGCCATCGCCCATCAGCGACTGATTTGTATTTTTAGATACTGGTGAATTAGTTACAGATAACTTCCTCCACAACGCGCGAACATTTGGCTTGATTTTATGACTATCCGCGACAATGTCAAAGATATGATCTTGTGTATTAGACCCTTCAGCAATTGATACGTCGCCAAATCAGTCGCGGATAGTAAGTTTACTATCCGCGACACTGAAATAATCAGTCACAGAAAGCTCACTCTCTGATGCCCCCGATTCTTGTAGTGGCTCCGCCGAGTAGTTAGTGCATTTGAAGTAGAATTGGAATACTTGAATGCGTGCCCAAGTGAGTTTTGCCGTTGACGATTTCTTTGCGGGAATTGAGTTTGGTGCCTTCGCGGATGTGACTGCCACAAGTGGCTATCGGAAGCATCATCCGGACCTTTATCTGCTGGTTCGTCTTCCCCCCTGAACGTTGTCCCTATGAAGCTTTGAGGGGTCGAAATCCAGGTGATGATACTTGTTCAAGAACTTTCTGTCGCCTATCTTCTCTCGACCGCAAAGAAGCAGCGATAAAGGCAGAGAATACAAATAAGGCTTATGTATTTATAGATGTTGGGAGAGGAAAAGTGGAAAAAGGAAACACAGGGAAAGAAAGAGAACGCATCGGAAAAATGGTATTTTGTTATGGGAATGGGATGGTACAATGAACGTGAGTTAAGAAATCCTGTCATATTTCTCCTTTCTGTCTCCAAAATAAGATTTTAACAATTAAACAAAAACACTTTAGTTTTGGGGTACTTCTGCAGTGAGTTTTTTTCGCAGTAGGAAACAATTCTAGATCGTTAGATTAATCTTTTCAATAAGTTCTGCATCTTAAAAAAGTAAATCTGACGATCCAGAATTGTTTCCCTCTAAAAAAAAGTCCACTAAAGAATTCCCCAAGTTTCTAATCACTTTTTATTTTATTATATTTTATAATAATTTTTTTTTGCTTAAGTGTCAAAATCTTATTTGGGGGACAGAAAATGAGTCATAAAAAAAGGAGAGAAGATATGGATTTTGGGTGATTCTAATCCGATTCGGACTAGGACAGGAACGATAAAGAGAAACAAAACCCTAATAAAGATAAAAGGACATGGCTACAATGTTTTCTAATTGCGTGTTTCCCACAAGTGGACGGTTGAGATATCATCCAATGGCTCCCCATATCTTCTTGGTGGAATTGATAGCCAACTTGTTCATTTGACACATAATTACTGAAGTTGAAGAGTGTCCCAACATCTTCTTTTCTACGTCAAACCTCGGTAAATCACAGCAAAGTTAAACGCTGAACAGTAGGATATATAGAGGCCATTTAATGGAAAGAGTGGTCCAAAGATAGTTTAGTATAGATTAGCTGCTACTTTTAGGAGCTCAAAATTTTTGGAATGAAATTCTTGGAAATTAGATTTCAATTCAGTTAGCTTGTGAAGTAAAAAGAGATTGTTGCGTCATTCTGCGGCGAATTTTTGTTGTTGACCGAGCATTATCAACAGCGGGTCGAGATAAGCTAAAGTGATTGTTCTTTCAAGTGAAATTTTCAGATCAGCTATGGAAACTAAGTTATTTTATACTCGTTGATAAGTGCACGAAAGTGTGCTTTCAATGTGCTTAATTGTATAAATTTACTAGAATGATTTAAATAAAAATGAATATTTTCATGATATTTAATGATTATTGTTTTTGTTAGAAAATATTTATTTTATTATGTTTTAATTCTACAAATAATTAATTTTGGTTTAATTTGGTTTGTTAGGTATAAAATAGAAGAAATTTGGGGCAAAAATACCAAAAAGAACACAAGAAAGCCCAAACCAACCAAAGGAATGCCACCAGCCGACCAAAGGCGGGACCCACACGCCAAATGGCCCAATAGAAGCACGCTTTAGTGCGCCGCGTCAGCAGCCACGCGGGCCAGCCCTGCCTCCCTTCCTCCACGCGCGCAGAGGTGCGATTTTCCTCCACCAGCAGCGCCCAAACGGGCGCGTCTTCTCCACCAGCCTAGCGCGCAAGTGCGCATTTCCAAGCGGCCCAACAGCAGTGGGCCCCTGCGCAGTCATCCACCAATCAGAGCCGAGTTTAGCGTGCCAGTGGGCCCAGCTGCCCCCCAACTCGGTCAACTCCAGCAAGCCTTCAGCGAATTGCGGCCTGCCACGTGTCCGGTCCACTTCAAAGCAACGAATAAGCTTGTGACACGTGGCCATTCCGAGCCCAACTTCTCCTCAGCGTGGAATTTCTGTCAAAGCTCCGAATTTGTCCAATTAATTGCCAAAAATCTCCGAAAATTATTTAGTTGATTTCCCATTTTCTATTAGTTTCCCTTTCACTAGCCACTCTAAAACACTATAAATAGAGGTGTTGGCTAGAGTTTTTGCACCCTAAATTTAATAATTAATAGACAATTTATTTATCATATTTCTCTAAAATTTGTGTGAGAATGCATTGGAGACTAGGCTAAATTCCTAGCAAGGCTAGGGATGAACTCAAATGTGTAGCTTCACTGTCTCAATTTTGATTCCAAACTATGTGCTTTAAAGGTTAGATTTTATTTATGAATTAAGTTCTTTATCTTCTCAAAAATTATGTTCTTTTACTTTTCATATGAATCTAGTCATGCTTGATTTATGTGATTTTTAGAGAATATTAATTTCGTTAATTTGCTTATTTTTGTGAGTTGTTCTTTTACTGCAATATTGTCAAATTGATATATTGTAGATTTAGGAATGCTTATAGAATAAGTAATTGAATGTTTGTTTTATTTGATTATTCCTTTACTGCGTTATGATCAATTTTGATATATCGTCGATTTAGGATAGTCAATGAAATTTATGTTCTTTGTTTAATTGAAAGAACTCTTTCATAATAAAATACATGTGATTAATTTTAATTCTTAATGACATATTTTCCGGTTACTTGTTTGGGATGTGAAACTTGTAATTGAGTAATTAATTGGAATTGAAATTGGTGTCAGTGAAGTGAAACAATTGAGTGACTCCCGAAGCCTTGTTAATTTTTCTCATTGATTGTCTATTATATTTTACTCGCTTTCTTTGATCTTAAATTCTCATAATTCCCGATATTTTTATTTTTAAGTTTTAGTTTTACCTTTTGAAGTTTGTTTCGAGTCTTTTGGTTGTCTTATTTTCACCTCCTCGTGGAGATGACTCCACTTCTGTTGTGCTACCAACGACTGCGTAGCTATTGCACAATTTGGGCGTGATCACTCGTCGATTCATGGAGCATTTTTTTTCTTGATTTTTCTGAATACTTCTTTTGATAAAACCCCAAGTTCAAGAGAATTTGAGCTTAGAGACCTCTGAGCAAAGGCGAAGATGAGGATGAAGTCATCTGGGCTCACCAGAGGGATGGAGGCATCGAGGCCGACTAGGGACCTAAGGTGGTTCCAGAGGTTGAAGGCGGCAGACAGGGATAGAGCCAGAAATTAAGATTGAGGGAGGGGGGCTTAAAGTAATATATTTTAACAAGAGTGGTAATACGGTAAAATTTTAAAAATTTAGTGGACAATTCAAAGAAAAATTGAAAAGACATTAAAAAATTCATATTTTGAACCATAAATTACAATGGGCCAGCTTGGGCCAGGGGGGACTGGAGCCCTCTCTGGGCCTAAGTTGGCTCTGTCTCTGGTGGCGGTGGCGGTTGTAGAAGAAGAAGAGAATGTAAGTTTTGATTATTATGTTGTTTGGGTAAACATCCAAACTAATTCATTTGTAATCGTTTTACTTTGTAAATTTTAATATGATATAAATGATTAAAATTTAAAAATATTGCATTGGGATTAAAAAAGTTGAAAAAAAAAAAGAATGTAGGGGTTGAACTGATGTAGGAGATTAGTGTCATTTTATTAGTTTTATTGTCGTTTTTTGGTTTATTAATTTGCTTGTTATTTTACTTATTTTTTTTTGTCATTTGACCTTAGTATAAAACACTAGTTTGGTGTATTGTTGAGTAACTTTTAGAATCAATCTTTGAGAATTATAGAGCAGAAGCTCACTTTCTATCTTTAGCAATGGATTTGGCTTGATTTTGTCCTATTCTACTGCGTCATATAATAAAATGACACTAATCTCCTACATCAGTTGAGTGGGGCAAACAAAACATATATGTAATAAGATCTATTTTATCCCTGTATGCCTCATGCCTTATAAGTCGTAACAGTTATAATTCGTGTAACATTCATGTTTCCCAAAAATGGGGAAATATTGAAGTTCGGCCCAAGATAAAGATACTTACTATTGATTTTAAATATTTATTCTAATAATAAAAAAAAAAACCAGTTTTAATGCACGAAGACAACGTAACTGAAAAAATAAATTTGTGGTGTTACCTCCCAAAAGCATTGGACAAGTGAGTTTCCAATCTTTGTCACTGACGCGCTACTGTATATAACATCGCTGGAAGAATTACTGGGAAAACCACGAGCACAAGACCCAACTACCAGGCAAACACCGTCTGGCTTTCTTCCTCGTCTTATCTGTAAATTTAAAATATTTACATGGAAACACATGGATTAGGACTACTCCAAAAATATAGACTGTTCAAAACTTGGTAAAGGATTTGATCATTACATATAATCCAAAAGTCAAAGATATGTCTGCTTTTACCAATTAAAAATGATACCAACTACCGTGCCTTCGAACATTATGTTTTGGAAATTTAAGAGCGGAAGAGTTATAAACTATGCATGAAATTGAAGTCCTACATTACCTGTTTTACAATGGGTGAAAAGTTCCCCATTGCATCAATTACGAGCCTCGACGACAAAATGTTCTCTTCAGCAAGTAGTGTAACCTGTTGCGAAGATTGGTAGACGGAGCCCGAAATTAAAGTTAGGGGGCTTGTGGTACTACATTTTAACAAGTGTGATAATAAAGCAAAAAAAAAAATAGTGACTATTGAAAGCAAAAAAAAAAAAAAAAAAGAAAATCATTAGATTGATCACAATTTACAATAGATGAGCTTGGGCCAGAAAGACTGGAGCTCACCCTGGGCCCAAACTGGCTCCGTCCAAGAAGGATTCAATTCAATTAGTAAATAGGGGTTTAAACCATATAATTATACGTTCAAGTAATAACTAAAAACATAGTTGTTATCACCAAATTTCTCTACAATTTCCCAAATCTCTCTACTTTCTAAGTAACAATGAGTCCTGGAAAATCTGACCATGCTACAACCAAGAGATGTCAACATTCAATTTTTTGCTCCTTTTATCTCCCCTCTTTATTTTCTTGTAATATCAAACATTTTGAAAGAACATCTTTATGTTATAAAGTTGGGTAGAATATTTCTTAAGTTTAAAGTTGGCCAAGAGGGCTTGTTACTGATCTGGCTAATCAAATATAATGATGGCACATGAAAGAAGTGCCTGGAAGTGTTAGAAACTCACGACTGCATCCTCGTATACGCGAATGCTCGACAAACTGGAGCCCTCGAATATGACTCCACCTAGGGACACAAAGCGGTTCTTCACAATCTCTATAAGTTTTGCTGGTCTAAATGGAGATAAAAGATAAATTAGACACATGACTTAAACTACTTGGAGCAATGCTTCTTCAAATTTTAATCTACTTTGTCACCAAAACGATGATAAACTAAACCAAGATAGAATAAAGAACTCAATATTTCAAAACATGGTGTGCCTAATGGACTTTGATATGTCACAAAAACACCATAAAATCAAAATTTGAAAACTAATTCGCGTACTTTCTTGTTTTGTTAATATAGTGGAACTAGAACACAAGATGACTTACGAGATGCCGAGATTAAGAATATCTTCAACCCATATATCACCCTTCCCTCCGAATCCACACCTGTTCTGTGCAGTCCATGGAATTACAAGCAAGTAACAAATGACATTTCACAGACAATGGTAAAGTACTAAGACTAGTGTCCTTATAAACAATTACCAATGTGTTAAGTTACAATACTTACGGGGTTAAATTTCGCCGCAGTAACTTCGTCAATGTCATCTTCGGCCAAAATTCCAACTTTTACAATTTCCAATAGTTCTTTCCTTGAGATGTTCCATTCCTGCTCTCTCTGATCATTGATTCACCAATAAAACATTATTTCCAAAAAAAAACTATGCCCAAAAGTTTTTTCATCGAATAACAAGCTTCGAATTATTTAGATTTACCCCTTTTAGAACATTTCTTTCCACAATGGCGACTCGGAGGCCTTTGGAACACAAGGCCGTGGCAATGAATATTCCCAAAGTTCCACCACAAACTATCACATCAAACTTATCCACAACTTTCTCAGCCAAATCAGAACTGCCCAACAAACCAGGGATTGTAGAAACCACTTGCTGGGGTTCTTGTACAACTACAGAATAAAGCTCATAATCATAAAAACAAGGAAAGATGTTGTGCTAATGTGTTTTTAAGGAAAGCCAAGTAATTTAATAAATTGAAACCTGTTTTAGCAGAACAAATAGTGGACCAAAGTTGGTCAAGCCTCTTCAAGGCACTGTATGAGTAAGCTCCACCAGCACCACCAACCTCCCCACTAATTGAAATGCTCTCCATAATTCTCTACCAAATGATTTCAAACAAAGACATACACATTATCAAAGTCCCAAAAACAAATACATATGTATATATATATATATTGAGAATAAGAATAATAGAATAAAGGAATAGTAACCTGGGTTCTAGAGGGAATAGCCTGCATTTTGAGACACAGGCTCTTGGAATGTGTTTCTCTTCTTCCATGGGTGAAGGAACTTAGTTTTGGGTAATTATTTGATAAAATCCATTCAATGGGTTGGTGCTGAAGCAACGCCATAGCTTAAGAAGCTATGGGTACTTTTTAATTTTGCCAATTCTGTGACAAATATTTAGTGTTTGTTTTTATGGGTATCTTATATTTGCTTACTTTGTGTGGTGTTGTTGTTCAAGTGGTTCTAAAGTTTATGGTTGAGAGCCTTGAAACCGTTTTGCGTACCAAAGTTGGACACGTTTTAACCGCCAATTTTATGTACTTGCGAAAATTTATTTACAAAGAGCACTAGCAAGAGCGAGAGCTGCTAGAGCAACACTATGTTAGTAAATAAAATAAATTTAGTCCTGATAACAGAATAACATAGTTGGATTCAGAAATATATAATTTAATGGGGCATAGTTATTAAAAAAATGGAGGTTTAGGCTTTTAATCTTTTTTAGGTTTATGTTTTAAGAATTTATCCCTAGTGTTACGAGTTAAATCTAAAATAAAAAGAATGTAATCATCAAAACTCAACTTAATATCAATCTAAAAGTTTAGAGTTGGATCTATTACCTTTTTATCTCTTAACAGCTCGAAGAACCCTTTCGATTTGCGTTTTATCTACGTGATCGAACACCAAATCTGGTTGGGTTTATAATAAATTGTTCTAAAACATATGAGGGGCTTTTCGTATCTTAGATTTCAAAATAAAAATCCTCCAAGAACCTCCTAAAATTGCCGGCCCTTAGCTCCCTATTTCTCTTAGTTTTTTCCTCTTTTTCTCTTATTTTTCTCTCTTTTCTCTCTAGTGTTAAGTTTTGGGTGAATGCAAGAATGAAATTTGGTTTGAATATCTCCCAAGAAATCCTGACTATTAGGGCTGAAAATTAATGTAAACAATTCCCATTGATTTGCTTCTTAATTCCCTAAATCAATTCCTATAAAAAATATATATATAAAAAAAGAGTCAGTTTCCCTTTCCGGATTGTTCTTTATTTGATTATTCTACCAATAAATTTGGACACGATTCAAGCTTGATTCATCACTATAAAATGTGCCCAATTATTCATTATTTTCATCCAATTTGTTTCCCAAAATTTGCCACTCAAAATCTTAATTTGATAGGTTTTTGCTTAAAGGAAATCTACTTTCCTATTTTTTGGTGCGAATATCAACCTTCCCTTTCTTTATTTTTATGAAATATAAAAATAATTCCCTTTATTTCTTCATCATAAATGGCGCCTATTTGAGGTATAATTAATGTTATTTTTAACACCATGTGACAACATGTGAAACTACATGTAGTTTTGCCGACTTTCGCGAAACTACGCGTAATTTTTGCAACTATTGAACATAATTAATTTGTTGTAGTTTTTCTATCAAACTACACAAAATTCAATAATACAATTCATAAATCATAACAATAATTTTCATGAGAAGAAATGCTTTTTAATAAATAAAATAAATATTTATTTATCGAAAAAATAAAGATCATACGAGGTCGGGTTATCACAAACATTGTTATAAATATTTTATTAAATGTAAAAACTAATATCAAATCACTTATATCATAAGCAATCTATATGCTATGACCCTTTTCTTACTGAAAGAATTTTAGACGGTGGTATTCGAATAAATTTCAGCTCAATTAATTACAGGAGAAGGCTTGTGAATATATAGCCTTATTGTACAATGCATTATAGCTGTCACACAAAGAGAATAAATCAGCAGCTATCAAGGAGAAAACCACATCTGTCACTAACGATGAAATATCACAGAGGAAAGGAAAAGAATAAAACAAAAAGAATACTAGGTAGAGTCTAATTGTTATCCTTTGACATTAGCAGTGAGGAATGAGCTGCTAAGTGAAACATAACGTTTGAACTTCTAAATGAAACGCAGCGTTTAGTGATTTTCTTTATCACTCCCCTTCAATTCGAACGTGCTGAGTGGAGCAATACCCAAGTTGCTACGATGGTACGTGAAGAATTGTGAGGATAGAGGCTTAGTCAGAATATCAGCTCTTTGATCTTTAGCTGGTATGTGATTGACTCTGAGAGATTTATTGAGCATCTTCCCTCGAACAAAATACAGATCAAGCTCAATATGTTTGGTACGTAAGTGGAGAATAGGATCTGTTCTTAAAAACAGTGCTTAAGTTGTCCGCCCATATGATCGGAGAATTTATGGAGCGAACCAGCAATGACTGAATCCACAAAACTTCTACAGTGGCTGCCGCTAGACTCCGATACCCTGCCTCTGTACTTGATCGTGAAATAGTGGGCTGATTTTTTGAACACCATGTAATCAGATTCTGGCCGAGGAAGAAGCAAAACCCAGTTGTTGATATTCGATCGTCTGGGTCGGTAGCCCAATCTGAATCAGAGAAGCCCACAAGATTGAGATGATTTGACTGAGTGAAGTGGAGTCCAAAATCCGGTGTCCCAGACAAGTATCTGAGAACCCTCTTGACAGCTTTCCAGTGTGTGTGAAGAGGTGAATGCATGAATTTACCCAATTTGTTTACACAGTAGGCAGTTAAGGCTCCTACAATACTTTGGTAAAGCTTAACATCTTCTACTGGGTCTCCTCTATGAACTGAAAGAATGAGGCTGCTGTTCATATGGGTAGTTGTTGGCTTGGGATCTAGCATTTTTACTTTCTTTAGGAGGTCCTTAATGTACTTGCCTTGAGAAAGATGAAAGCCTAATGGAATGCGGCTAACTTGAATACCAAGAAAGTAATGAAGTTGACCAAGATCCTTGAGTGAAAATTCTTGATTTAAGATCGAGATAAGTTGTTCTAGTTCCTTGGTGTTACTTCCAGTAAGAATAATGTCATCCACATATACAAGCATCATTACACAGGATGAGATTGTGAAGCGCAAAAACAGTGAGTTATCGACTTTAGAGACCTAAAAACCAAGTCCTAGAAGAGTGCATTTCAATTTATCGAACCAGGCCCTTGGCGCCTGCCTGAGTCCATACAAGGCTTTGACAAGTTTGTACACATAATCACCTTTGGTCTTGCTTTCCAAACCAGGAGGTTGCTCCATGTACACATCTTCCTCAAGTACTCTATTAAGAAAGGCATTATTCACATCTAGTTGCCTTAGGTTCCACCTTCTTTCTAGAGCTATGGTTAACACAACTCGAATTGTAACCTGTTTAACTACTAGGCTAAAGGTTTCTCCATAATCAAAGGCTGTAGTTTGGTAAAAACCTTTTGCTACCAACCTGGCTTTGTGTCTAGCTATAGATCCATGAGCACTGTGCTTGAGTTTGAACACTCATTTGCACCCAATGATTTTCCTATCCATAGGCATAGAAACAAGCTTCCGTATTTGATTTTTAATAAGTGCTTGGAACTCCTCCTCCATAACAGCTTTCCATTTTGGACAATGAAAGGCCTCAATGACTGATTCTGGCTCAGTAGAAGACTTTTTAACCTCTGTTTGTGCTGTCAAGACCTTGGGTATGAAGATTCATGCCTTAGAGCGAGTAATCATCGGATGAAAGTTGCCCTTAGGTGATGAAATAGGTGACTGTTCCTCATTAGGTTCAGACTCTATTGGGGTATTAGTGTGACTAGTACTGGGCTGAGTGGTTCAATGTTTGTTGTTTGAAGACTATCAAGAGGTATGTTGGGTGTTTGTTGAAGTGTAGGTATAGATTATGTGGCACTGATTATGGAATAGTACGGACATGATTCTTAGGAGGGATTGGATGATCAGAGGAGGTATTATGAATTTTTTCATAATAAGGAAAATGTGATTCATCAAAA
Source organism: Boehmeria nivea var. tenacissima (assembly GCA_018132145.1). NCBI lineage: Eukaryota > Viridiplantae > Streptophyta > Magnoliopsida > Rosales > Urticaceae > Boehmeria > Boehmeria nivea. The sequence goes on along the minus strand of CM030876.1, from coordinate 6,899,233 downwards.
ACAACATTTCTTGATATATAGATTCAACCATTAGGAGCAAGACATTTGTAACCTTTGTACTGGTTGCTATACCCTATGAATGTGCAAGGTATGGACCGAAACTCAAGTTTATGTTTATTGAAGGATCTGAGATAAGGATAACAACAGCAGCCGAATGTTTTTAACCTGGTGTAGGCTGGTTTGAATTTATATAGCACCTCAAGAGGGGATTTGTAATTGAGCTGCTTGCTAGGGAGCCTGTTGATCAAATAGACTGCAGTAGTAAACGCATCGTCCCAAAATTTCATTGGAATGGATGATTGGGCCAAGAGGGTCAAGCCTATTTCAACAATATGCCTATGTTTACGCTCTGCGACCCCATTTTGCTCGAGTGAGTGATGACATGACACTCTATGATGAATTCTTATTTCTTTCATGTAGTTGGTTAATGACCTGAATTCCCCACCCCAATCTGTTTGCAACATTATGATTTTCTTATTAAGTTGATTTTCTGGTAAGCTTTAGAAATGTAAGAAAACATAGTGAACATCAAATTTCAGTTTCAAAAGATAGAGCCGTGTAAATCTTGAATAGGAATTTACAAAACTGATATAATATTGAAAACCATTTGACGAAGTTAATGGAGAAGCACCCCAAAGATCAAAATGACCAAGTTGTAAGGGTTCATTGTAAACGGTTTCAGAATTATTATAAGGTTGTTTATGACTTTTTCCTTGGAGACAAGCTGAGCAGAAAATAAAATCATCTTTCATTGCATTTAACTAATTACAAGACACTAGAACTTTGCTGACAATATCTAAAGCTGGTTGCCCCAACTTTTGATGCCAAAGGTTTAGAGCAAATCCTGAGATAGCTAGATTAACACTCTTCTTGGAATTCAAATAACAAGACTCATTGACTACTGCCTTGGACAGAGCCTGACTCCGACTCTTAATCGAGCAACTAAGAGCTTGATCTTTTATTGACTCTGAAACAGGAACTGGACTCATTTTAGGTTGGTTCTTAAAGGTTATGATGCTAAACCGATATAGTCCATCATCAAGGCTTCCTTGCAGCAGTATGGCCCCGTGGCTTGGTCCTTAACAAAACAAACCAGAGGGTGAAATTCAAAATAGACTGAGTTTTCTTTGGCAAATTGAGAGACACTTATCAAATTTCTTTTGATTTTAGGAATATGAAGTAAATTTTTCAACACAAAGACTCTAGAGTTATTTGATGAGAAAGAGGAAGACCAAAATGAGAAATAGTCAAACATGCTCCATTAACCATGTGCAATCTACTGGATCCAGTGTACTCCGAACCAAGGTTGATGTTGCTCAGGTCGTGTGTAACGAGGTTGGTAGCCCTAGAGTCAAGAAACCATCATGTTTCCTTTGCAACGTCAGGAGTTGCAACCATTGCTGTCATAGCTTGCAAGTTGTTGAGAGATGTGGTTAGTTCATGCTGGTTAGATTGAAGAGAGCTGCTACCCTAAAAGTTAGTATCAAATCGAAAGTAACAACGATGGGCAGTATGCCCTTGCCGACCATAGAGTTGGCACTGAAGTCTGGAGTTCTTGTTCTAGCCACGACCACCGCGTCCTCTTCCACCGGGATTTCTTCTTCTACACCTCTGTGAGGTTGAAAGTTTTGGTTATTTGGGTGAGTGTTTAGGTTGTTTGGGCTATTGTTGTTTTGAAATCTGTTTGGGTAGTTTTTCTTGTTCTGAGAGTTGAAGGCTAGGTTGGCTGTTGGTAGGCTTCCATCAGTATTTATGAGTGGTTGTAGTGTTCAACCCTCAGTTAAAAGCTTTGAAGAAAAGCACGAGCATCTTTTAGTGAGTAAGCTTAGAGGTAAGAGTCACTGTTACTGGGTCATACTCAGTTCCAAGACCAGAGAAGATGTAAAGAATTTGATCTTCTTTACTCAAGGCATAGCCTGCTGAAGCCAGAATATCTGTGTATTGCTTCATCTTGGTCATATACTCACTGATTGACTGGTTTCCTTTCCTGAGTGTTTGGATCTGCAGTTTATACCAAAAAAGTAACGAATCTACTCTAGTGTTCCTGACAAGTGGTCTACGAGATAGTCTACGTCAGGTAGGAATACCAGTAATGCAGTGAATTGAAAAACTAAACAATGTATGCACTGAAAGTAAATTATAGTAAGTAAAAGACATCGGAATTGGTGACGCAGTTCGGCAACCTGCCTACGTCTGCAGGGCCCCGCTCAGATGGTGGAAAGATATTCACTATGAAATGTGCAAATACGATCTTACAGTATAAGGACTCCCTCCTAACTACCCGTCTCTTCTGTCATGAATGTCCGTACAAGCTCCCCTTGTGTTCGAGCTCCCCTCGTTTTCATCGGAACCTCTCCCGAGGCCCCTCTAATAACAATTCACTCTTTGTCTCACAAAATACTAAAGAATAAACTCTATGCTTAATCACTCAAACTCTCAAACCCATACAACCATAAACCCTAGCAGAGAGTACAGCACACATCCAAAATTATCATAATAATAATAAAGTGCGTGAAAAGAAAAGTTACAACCTTAAGTATTTATACTTTTCTTTTCAGGATTTTATCTCTTGATATGTGGTACTTTTTGGGATTCAAATCTTGTTGGACATGATCCTCTTGATTTAAATATATTTGGATATCTGTAGTTATCCAAATAAATTCGAATCCTGTTGATTTGCAACTGCCTCCTAAAATCTCGAGCTGGAACACCTTCTGGAACTTCTTCTAGAACATCTTCAAGACCATATTGCCAGAATGTAAACTTAATAACAACGAACTCCGAGATTTGTGCCATAATATCAAAATAGCATATATCACAATCGATATTAGCTTTTACATCAAAATATATTTTGCTAATTACCATGCCAACAACACATGCACTAACATATACTACATAATCTTAGCCTTCGATTGAGTGGCAAAAGTTCTCTCCAGAGTATCCCATATTTGATGGGAGGTATCGCTTCCGACCATATTCACTAGAATGGGCTCAGTAATGGAGGTGAGCATCCAAGACATCAAAAGTTGTTCTTGTCATTCCCAAGTCTGAAATGTTGGGTTAGGAACATTAGGAATTCCAGGTCCCATGAATAGAGTTTCGGTTGGAAAGAGAGTGGTTCCAAGAAGGTAGCCCTCAAGGCCATATCCTCGAACTACTGTAGTGTTTTGTTGACGCTAGAGGAGGTAGTTGTTCTCAGCGAAGGTGTAGGGAGATGGCTTGGTTTATGTGGTTGAATGATTTGGAAGGGTTGGAAGTGGGCGAGGGCTTGGTTTGGCTGAGAAGGGTTGATTTCTAGATTTTCAGGTAAAGGGTCCTCATTCTGGTGTAAGGGAAAGGTGTTTGGTATTTTTCCCGTCTTTAATTTTTTTTTTAATGAGATGACTGGCTCTGATACCATGAAAGAATTCTAGATGATGGTATTCGAATAAACTTCAGCTTAATTGATTACAGGAGAAGGCTTGTGAATATAGAGCCTTATTGTACAATTCATTACAGCTGTCAGACAAAGAGAATAAATCAGCAGCTGTCAAGGATAAAACCACAACAGTCACTAACGGTAAAATATCACAGAGGAAAGGAAAAGAATAAAACAAAAAGAATCCTTGGTAGAGTCTAATCGTTATCCTTTGACATCAGTAGTGAGGAATGAGCTGCTAAGTGAAACGCAGCGTTTGAACTTCTAAATGAAACGCAGCGTTTAGTGATTTTCTTTATCACTTACTATCTAATAAGTTGAATATTATTAAACGTATGTTATTCAACTATCAAGTTCAAAATTAAAAGGAGAATGCCATTTTATTATATGTATGCTAGATTTTTTATTAGATAATTATAATTCATTTAATTAAATTATCGATATATTTTTTCTTTATCATATAATAAGTACAATTAACATTGTTAAAAGTACTTTATTAAATTATTTTGTATTAGATATTTTATTAGATTAGTATAGTAAACTCTAAACTACATCATAGAAAAATATATAACCAAATAGGAATAAAATCGATCATCTGATTTTTAATTCTGTTTGTGTTTTTATGTGGGTCAGTTAGGTAAATAGTCATTTTGGATTTTGTACTTTTAAAAAATAGCCATAGTTTTAAGCAATTTAAAAACTAGTCATAATACGTGCAAGAAATTTCTGACAGAAACACAATTACACATAAAAATTACTGTAAGAAAATTTCTAATACGTGTAAGAAATTTCTGAAATGAATGATTTTTAATTTTTTTTAAACTGTAGCTATTTTTTAAAATTATTTTCTAAAAAGTTGTTATTTTCTTATATTTCTTTATTATGTTGGTTGCTTTTATTTCTCTTTGTGATTCTATTATGCAGAAATGAATTAAAGCTATTTATATATAAATTAATTAATAACAGTTCGATTTAAACAACAATCATCAAAATGGCTAATTTTTTAAATTTCTAAAATTATAGCTAATCTCTAAAAAATTAGTTTAAAATTTGACTAAATCCTTAAAATTTATATAAAAGGAATGATTACGAACTTTGACTTAAAAAATCAATTTTTTTAATTATACATATTTATAAACACATTGATTTTTAAGGAAGCCATTTTTTAAAATATAATTTTTGAAAAAAAATAAAAATAAAAAATGCACGTATTTAAACGTGATGAATTAAAATGGAAAAATCGTAAGAATCTTAGAATATTCAGTTAGATAAAAAAGAAAAAAAATTGTCAAATAAAAAATAAAAAGGAAAAATAGGTGGTTAAATCTCAAATGACCGAGAAGCGTTAACTATTTGTTTTCCAATTCCCTTCGACTCCCGCACTCTCTCTCGTTATCTCTCTACGTTCTTCTTGGTCGGTCCTCTGTTTGCTAAAAATAAAATAAAAAATAAAAAAAGCCATTGCTTAGTCGCCTGTGGGTTGCTCTTGCTCGTCGAACTTACTTCTCAGGTAAAGTCTGAGCTTGATTATTATGGTATCAATTGTAAATAAAATTGTGAAACAAACCAGAATCGGTAGGGTTTTCAGGGTTTAGTTCAACTATTTAAGCTCTTTGTTCTGAGTCTTTTATCTCTTTTGGTCTTCCATTGTTCGCATGTTGCATTTAAGAGAGATTCGAACTGATTTCCTAAGGGTTTTTTTTTATATATTTTTTTATGCAAGAACATCTCAATCACTCTTATCAATAACTTTTCCTTCACTAATTTTTTTTTTTTTTTTCATTTCTACATTTTGGTTCTCTCAATCTTGTCATGATTGGGAATTAAAGACCTTGTTATATTTCCTTTTAATTAATTTTGATATTAGAATCTGGATAAGGTCTATAGCAAAATGAAATGCACTTGCATAGAAATGTTTTGAAAGAGACGAGACTAGAATGAGATTTGACTGAATTAAAAATGAATATAACCCAGTACAAAATTTATACATCTTTAGTGTTCCCTAGTACTCAACTATAGCATATGACCTGAATTTTGGTGAACCAAATTGATTGAACTTGTGAAAATTCTATAACTATGATAAGTTCTTGGTCACTTGTTGTGTAAATTTGTTATTACAGATAGGCTCTCAAGAGTAGAATTGTACATACACAACATATGGCAAGAGTAATCTTGTCCCCAACCTTCAGCTCCTTTGCTTTCAAAGGAAGTCATGTGGATTGCAGGAAAAAATCGAGTGCTTCTACAAACGGGATGCGTCACGGTGTAACGGTGATGCGCTTGGAGAAGCCTCTGGAAGAGCTGTACAACGTAAGGGTGGAGAGGAAAGCGCCCGTGGAGCGGCTGGAGAAGCTCGGAGTCTCGAGATGGTCGATGTGGAAGACGGGGAAGTGCACGCTGCCGTGGGACTGGCAGGCGGAGCAGCTGGTTTACATCGAGGAAGGGGAGGTGAGAGTGGTGCCTGAAGGAAGCAAGCGATTCATGAGGTTTGTAGCCGGAGACCTCGTTCGATACCCCAAGTGGTTCGAGGCGGATCTCTACTTTAATGGTCCGTACCAGGAGCGTTACAGTTTTAGAGCTTATGGTGATGACTAGAGCAAGAGTTTTAGAACTTTTGCTTTTGCTTGTGTGTGTTAGATTAGAAGGATCTTTTTTGGACTAATTTTCGTTATTAGTTAATGATGAGTTTAGGGCACTTTTGGAAAGAATTCAGGTCAATGAATTTCTATTTTTTTTACTGTTGTACCTTTTAGTCCAAGTACCAAAACACAAGTTCACAATAATATACTAATTACCTATAAAAACTTCCCAAATCAACTTATACAGGGCAAATTATAACAAATTCATAACAATTGCATTGTTTGTGATGAATGGAACTAAAAGAAGCCACAAGGAACAGTTTTTTTCCCAGCATTCTTCTAGAGATCTCTGTAAGCAAATCCCTTATCATACACACCTCTACAGGTGAAGAAGAAGAAGAATCTATGCATATCCACAATATACTACCTTTAAATTTCGCTATATCGCTTTTAGCTCAAGAGTTAAATACAAGGAACACATGCTACTTGAGAACATATGATCCCAATGACCAGCTTTTTTAGTCTCGGGAAAAATTTGCTGTTTGAAAGTCGCAGGCTCTCAACTGCCGGCAGACGCGCGTGGTTTTGGGCTTGTAGAGATGGCAACAGAGGAGACAAAACTCGAGACGAGAACGGCTTCATTGCTTACAGCTTTGGAGGTAGCCACCTCCTCCAAGCGCTTCCAGGTCGATTCCCGCTTCTCCTTTATTTCCCCGTCCTTAATTTCACCATCTTTGAATTCTTCCAAGCATTCATCGAAAAACACTTGATCAGCATCTGCAAAAATCTTTCGCACGTTCATTGTCAAACTCTGAACAGCTTGATTCCAATGACCCCGCGTGTTTCTTTCCAAAGCTGGTAAGATAATCGGCAGTATCATTTGGTGGTTCTGGATGATCAAATTCCTTATGTGATCGTTATTCCACAAGAACAATGTACGTTCCGCTACCTGCAACGTAAAACCCAGAAAAATCAACATTCTTGGAAGAAACATCTTAATATCCAACCAAGCAACTAAAAACATGGCAACATTAAATGTTTGCCAATGTGCCAAGAAGCTTACTCGTATGATTGCAATATTTTCATGAACTATTATTCTAACCCACGCTTCTGAATTCTGATGCTCACATTGTGATATTGTGTACCTTAAATTGCCGTTATTATTTTTAATATTTTCATTTGTCTTTTGATAAGTAGGTTGATAGAAATGCATTAGAGAAAACACAATTTTTGCCGCGCATTAAGCCTACGCTCTCTTTATCTAAACATAAAGAAATCCGCGGGAATCTAAGCTCTTCAGCATAAGCTAAACAATGTTTCAGCTATGTTACCATCTCAAATTATATATTACAAACCTAATAAGCAATTTCTTGAAGGAGCTAAGCAGAAGACCTTTTCACAAGCTCATTTAAAAAAAAAAAAAATACACCTACACCGATTCTAAGCACAAAACCCTACTCCAGTATGGTAAGTGCCAACTATATGCGTACAAAAGAAGAGAGGGTTATATTGTGTCCTTTTTTTCATGCTAAAATCTAATCCAAAAGGAAAGCTAACAAAATAATAGATAATAACATCAAAAAGAGCACGTATCACAAAATTTTAACAGGAAAAACAAGACCTGTCAATGAATGTAATAAAAATCACATAACCAAGATACGTGTTAGTTGAGTTTATAAGGAATCAATCTCATAAGTCCAAAAGACTGAATTAAAATGGTTGCTTAAAAAAAAAACACACACACACACACACTTTGGGTTATGTCAACAAGAATTCAGGAAAATGTACATTGCATGAATGAACATTTTCATACCTAATTAATGCAAAGTATGCAACTATGCAAACCACAGAGGACACATCAAGACATATTGTGAAACCCATAAAAATAATTAAGGCAAAAAAGAAAAAAATGGTAGTTACAACAATGGCAATCGTCCATGAATATGCATAGAACAAATCGATACCTGGAAATGAAAGCTGTTGAGGCAGCGGGCAATTTGGCGGAATAACGGAACCATGCAACGCTGGAATTCGGCTGCCTGAGTGGCATCCAGAATTTCTTCCAATTCAGCAAGAAACATGACCTCCTTTGAACTATTCGTTACGGGCCAATACTTCAAAAGACCTCGAATCACAGTATCTGCGAGCTTAACATCTTTCTCCACGAACTGCGTGATGCAATAGGAAAGCTGCTGATGGTACATTGATACACACTTGGGCTTATGAAGGGGTATCAAAGCGCGGACAAGGAAGAGCTTGTGCTCTTCCTTCAACGGCAAAGCAAAGCCGTTGATTATGCTTCCCAGAATCTCGAGCAACTCCGCAATCCCGTTGTGCTTCTCTGTCTCGAAAATGAACCGATAGAAGATGTTGTTGATGGCTTTCCGAATGAACGGCCGATGCACCATGAACTTGCCATATATACGGTGGAGGATTGTCTTCAGGTAATCCCTCTCTCTTTGGTCCTCGGAGTCAAACAAGTCGAGCAATCGCAGCACGAAAGAGTGGTCGATATATCTTTTCGCTAGCTTGGCGTCAGTCTCGGATGAAGCCACAAATCTCAATAGGAATTCATACACAATCTGAACATGAGGCCAAGCGGGTTCCATGGTCGGTTCTTCCTCCTCCAAGTCATACACTTCAAGTGCCTTACTCTCATGGCTCGGAGATGAGAAGGTCCGAAACAAATTCACCGCCACCATCTTCGTGATTTCTTGCATCACCACCTCGTTGAACTTGGAGTTCACTGACGAAATGTAATCCACTAGCTCAAGCAATGTTTGCCTCTTTACATCCTTTTCTTTAAGATTGATCGACGGATTACCGAAATCAAACACAACACAACACATATTCAATTTCTTGATCAACAGATTCTGCTTCTCGGAGCTTGGAACATCTCGGAAGCTAGGCAAAGCCTCGTAAACCCCGGGAACCAACAAAGGACCCACTTGGCCCGCTACATTAGCGGATCTTTTCCCTTGGTTCGACTTGTTCCCACTCGTAAGAGCCCCGTTGCTTGAGCGCAACACCCCCGAAGCCGAATTCGAACGCTTCGACCCATCATTACTCAAATTCGGTCCATTCAACAAGTTCGCAGACGTATACGCATTGTCGAGCCCTCCGTACGAATCACCTTGAGACGATTTCGATGGTTTTCGGGGAATCTTACCCAGTATTTGTTTGATCATATTCAAAAAAAAAAAAAAAAAAAAGCCCTCCAAAATAAAATCCTTAAAATCTCAACCCTGACGGTTCAACAATAAAAGCTACTAAACTTCTAACAATTGCTGAAATCAACTGCCATTGTAACTACGCGGAAACTAAAACCCTAACCATAGAAGCTCAGACTCAGAGCTCTAGCTGATTCTGTTTCTGTCAATGGAAGGACTAATAATTTCAAACAGTGAGCTCCGAAGAAAGAAACGCACAGTAAAGTAATCAGACTTACATTGACGACGCGGTGTACGGACGAGAGAAAGTGCGAGAAAACGAGGGAAAGTGCGAGAAATCTGAGCTCGAGGCTTGGTTGGTTTTTCGACCCTTCTCCGAACAGATAAACCCTTTAGCTTTTGTGTGTGTGAGAGAGAGAGGGAAATTTCTTGAAACAAAGTTACCGAAAAAGGAAAAGAGAGAGAGAGACTTTGAAAATTGAAATCAAAACTGTAAAAGGAAAGGCATTTCTCAGTTCTCTCCTCCTCTGACTCTCTCACTCCAACGACATAAAATGCTCCATTAAGACTGTCTTGTTTTTTAATTTTATTTTTATTTTTGGGGAAAAAAATGAAAATGGAAGCAAATTTATAATTTGGGCAACCCATCCCACTCATTCCATTCCATTGCATTCTATTACACCCCGGTTTGCCCCCATCATCCTACTCATTTCATTCTATTCTATTTTTTTCATTTTTTTCAATCCTCCAAACCATTCCATTCCATTCTAATTTTTTCAACCATTTTTTTCAACTTTCTAATCCTCCAAACAATTCCATTCTATTTTATTTTTTTCAATAATTTTTTTAATTTTCCAAATCCCTATACAATATCTTTAAATCTCAACCACTTATACCATCTCAAAATTCACAAAGTCAAACCATTCTCCCAACCATTTTCCAAATCATTTTCAAACTATTTGGAATGGTCAAAAATGACCAAAATGGTTTTCCCAAACACAAATTGCCGGGGAACGAAAGATTATGATTTAAAAAAATTATTGAGTAAATAGTTATTTTCTGAATTATATTTTAAAATACGATCAGTTAGTTAAATAATTATTTCGAATTGTGTGTTTTTAAAAAACTAGTCATAATTTTAAAAAATTTAAAAATTAGCCAAAAAGATTTATTACACATGTAAAAAATTTCTTATCATAACAAATTATATATAAAATTTATTGTAGGTAATAAATTTCTGAAAGGGCTATTTTCTTAAAATTTTGAAAGTATGACTATTTTTGAAAATTATTTTCTAAAAAGTGACTATTTTCTTAAAATTTTCTTTAAAATAATAATTAACGTTTCCATTATATAAAAATTAGTAATTTTCTTAACTAAATGACGATGTATTTTACCTTTATGCCTCTAATTTTTTTTATGTAGTATAGGCTAATAACTTAATTTTTTGAAAACGTTTATCATTTCTTTAAGGAAAAATTTGGTATGTAGTCTATTTTTTAGACCACATTCAAAAAATATCCACAACTTTTTTCAAATAGATGAATGACTTATTTTTTGGTAAGTAGACAAATTATCACAGTGAATGAACAAAATACCAGCTATTTTTAGCTGGTATCTTATCTATTAACCATGGTGAATAATCTATATATCATAAACGAATTTTTTTTGGTAAATTAAAAAATTGCCATGGCAAGTGGACGAAGATGACCATTTTTAGCTGGTAGTCTATTAAGTATGATGAATAATTTAAATACCGAAAACGAACATTTACCTATAAAATAAATATAACGACCCAAAACTCAAAACGGTATTTTGGTTCCTAAAAATACGGTCAAATTTGAACTTTTTAAATTAAGTTACAAAACCAAACTTTTAATATTAAACATGAGATTCACCAATCCTCACCATAACCAAAATAAATTTAATTTTAACATTATAAAAATATGCGGAATTTAAAACTTTTCTTTGCCAACGATTAGCCGGTAGTCCACGTAAAGTTTTACAGGTCGGTCCCGTATACACTCGCTGTTCCCGTCGTTATCGCTTCGCCCTTTCTGCTTTCTTAATAAAATACCTGCGACACGAGCACACTAGTGAGCTAATAGCCCAATAAGTGGATTAGATAGATAAATTACTAAGTCTGCAGGTAACATATGTGACACCCACGTACTTAACAACGTATTTAACGTTATAACCTATCTAGTTAAGCAAATGAGCGCTAATTTCATTCATGTCATTCTTATAAACGTAATACAACAAGCGGAAGCAAACCTATTTTCGTAAAATAAACTGTGCAAAAAGTTACCAAAATATAAAGCTGCATATCTTACAAAACAAACATAGACAATTCTCAAACCATATTCTACTTAAAACAACATACACACAGTGTAATATAACTAGATTCTCAAAAATTATACTACACGATTTTCCTTTCTTGGCATATGAACATTCTGAAGGCAAACGGGCGGCAATTTCAACCAACTCCTACTGCTCAAGAGATTCATTATCTGCATCACAAGAAACTATATGAGCTAACGCTCAGTAAGTAGAAACTTTCATTTTAGAAAATAATAAAAACACATAAAAGATTCATTTTTGTTATTGTACTCATTTTCTTAGCATAAAACATCAATCTTTTCATCAATTATTTGGGCCCCATTTAAGTATAAATCTCAGCTTAACATCCGATAGGCCGTGAGTTTTCGGAACCTGTTCTGTACTGGCCAGAATTTATGAAAGTTCATCCCTCTTAGAAACCTCATGCCAAGAGGAATTCACCTTCCCTTAACAAGAGTTGTGGCTACCCTGTCTTGGCTTTTACACCTCAAGGGATTTGACCACCATGATTGGGTCCGCCGGTCCCCCGCGTCCCTTGCCTACCCAGATATCAAACCAAAACTGATACTTATATCTTAAGTGTCAAAACAAGAGTACAATAACCTTTCTTTTCCCATCTTGAAACCATATTCCAGAACCATTCAATACAGTAAGATTCACACAATCTATTACATAATTCATTCAAGCACATAGAGCACATAACAGATATTATTGCTTCCTGTGATGGTTTTGAAAAAAGTAAGATTTCTACTTACCTCTTTGAGATCAACAAGTTAGTGTAGATGATCGATATCCTTGCCCAAGCAATTGATGTGCTTTTCAACTTCACAATGCCAGACAATTTACTTTTATAACGTTAGAATTTAATTATAACACTAATATTGGAAAAATAATCTTACTTGAAATTTTTACTACACTATTATTGTATTTTATGTTATTTTATTTTTACCTAGCAATCTCAATTTTTCATAACACATAGCAAGATAGTAATCTACTTTACAGGTCTAAATATTCAAAACAATGACTATTTTTATAAAGTTCTAATCATAGACAAATATTAGGGCAAAACCCTAATCACTTAATTTCAAGCTTAATATATAGTAAACTAAATATAAAACATGATTAAAACATGATTTTTACTTCAAAAGCTAAAAGAAAATTCAATTAGGCCAATTTAGGGTTTTATATCGAAACCTAATTTTCCCCGCACAAAGTAATTTAAAGAGGGTTTGAACTTACCTAAACTGAATTCACTGCTCGACGGCTTCTAACTGAAGAAAAAGAGATGAAAGGATGATTAAATGGACTAAAATGGAAAGAACTAGCTTTTTCCTCTTTCTCTGTCTCTCTGCTTCTTTTTCGTTCACTCTCCTCTCTTTTTTTTTTTGTTAGTCGTTGATATGTATCACTCGAAGGAAGGGAGAAGTGGATTTATATTCATTTGGCATGGGCTGGACTTTTTGGCATGGACTTAATTTGGGCTTTGATCATGAGTTTGGGCCTTGGGCTTAAAATGGTTCACGTAAGTTGTTTTTTTTTTTTTTTTTTTTTTTTTTTTTTTTCAAACTTGTTCGCTGCCTTTCTCTCTTTTTTTTTTTTTTTTTTAAACTAAAACTTATATATAAACATAACACAATAATTATACCAAATAATATAATAATATACACCAACAAAGACATGATATATACTAATTATAACTATCACATAGTCAAATTTACCTATTTTTAGACAAATAACATGCTTTATTATTTTTCTTATTATTACTAATTACTAATTCATTTCATTTCATTTTTTTTATAGTCTTTAAACATCAATTCTTCGGCATTGGATATCGCACCCTACACTACAAAAACACTTAAATTTCGTTAGCTTTCAATTAAATCTACTAATTTAAGCAATATCTAAATATAATTAACTATACATCATAATTAGTCCTATTTATTTATTTTATTTTTTTTAAGGGCATTACAATTTCCTCCCTCCTTATAAAATTTCGACCTCGAAATTTGACATACCGAAAAGGTGTGGATATTTGTTCCTAATCTCTTCTTCTCTTTCCCACGTAGCTTCCTCGATTGAGTGATTTCTCCACAACACTTTTACTAGCGAAATCTTCTTTGTCCTTAGCTCTTTTTCCTTTTTATCAAGGATCTGTACGGGTCGTTCTTCATATGCTAGATCAGGGCTCAAATCCAAAGGCTTATACTTGAGAACATGAGAAATGTCTGATACATACTTTCTCAGCATAGACACATGAAAGACATTGTGAACGTTGGATAATTCTGGAGGAAGGGCTAATCTGTAAGCTACGTCTCCAATTTTCTCAAGAATTTCAAAGGGTCCAATAAACCTTGGATTGAGCTTTCCTTTCTTTCCAAATCTCATCACACCTTTCATTGGAGCTATTTTGAGAAAAACATGATCTCCGACATTGAATTCCAGTCTCCGTCTTCTTTTATCTGCGTAACTTTTCTGTCTACTTTGTGCCGTTTTCATTCTTTGACGAATTTTCTCCACCACTTCCGCTGTTTGCTGGACAAGTTCTGGGCCAATCAGCTTTCTTTCACCAACTTCATCCCAGTGAACAGGAGATCTACATTTTCTTCCGTAAAGCGCTTCGTAAGGTGCCATTCCAATAGTTGTCTGGTAACTATTGTTATAAGTAAATTCTGCCAAGGCCAAATACTTATCCCAACTTCCTTTAAAGTCAAGTACGCAAGCCCTAAGCATGTCTTCAAGAATCTGGATTACTCTTTCAGTCTGACCATTACTCTGGGGATGATAAGCTGTACTGAAGGCTAATTTAGTTCCCATGGCTCTATGCAAACTAGTCCAGAAAGCAGACGTAAACTTGGGATCTCTGTCTGAAACTATAGCATTTGGAACGCCATGCAGTCTGACAATCTCTTGGACATATAGTTGTGCATATTGATCCATAGTGTAAGTGGATTTCACAGGCAGGAAATGTGCAGATTTAGTGAGTCTATCCACAACTACCCATATGGAATCAAAACCTTTTAGAACTCTAGGAAGACCAACTATAAAGTCCATAGAGATATGCTCCCATTTCCATTCTGGAACTAACAGTGGAGTTAATAAGCCGGCTGGCCTCTGGTGTTCTGCTTTGACTTGCTGACAAGTTAGGCATTGAGCAACAAATTCTGCTACATTTTTCTTCATATTTTGCCACCAGTAATGCTTCTTAAGATCTCTATACATTTTCGTGCTTCCAGGGTGAACTGAATAGGGAGTTGAATATGCTTCAGCCAAGATATCTCTCTTTATTCCTTCATTTTCAGGTACACATAATCTACCTCGATACCTCAAGCTTCCGTCGTCAGAAATATGAAAGTCAGTGGTCTTTCCTTTCTGGATCTCATCCTTCTTTTCCTTTAGAAATTCATCGACTGTTTGGCCTTTCACAATTCTTTCTATAAAGGTAGGTTGCACTACAAGCGCTGATAGTCTGGCTGTTTCTCCTCTTGGCACAATCTCAATTTCTAATCTTTGCAAATCCAACAATATTGACTTCGGAATGATTCGCAAAGCTGAAACTGATGATTTCCTACTTAAAGCATCAGCAACCACATTGGCTTTACCAGGATGGTAATTGATAGCACAATCATAATCCTTAACCAATTCCAACCATCTGCGTTGCCTCATATTCAATTCTTTCTGTGTGAAAATGTACTTCAAACTCTTGTGATCAGTGAAAATCTCACACTTCTCACCGTAAAGGTAGTGTCTCCATATTTTCAGAGCAAAAACAACTGCAGCAAGCTCTAAATCATGGGTAGGATAATTCTTTTCATATTCTTTCAATTGTCTAGAGGCATACGCTACAACCTTTCCATGTTGCATCAGAACACAGCCAAGACCATTCTTAGATGCATCACTGTAAACTACAAATCCTCCTGATCCAGATGGTATGGTGAGTACGGGTGCCGTCACTAACCTCCGTTTTAATTCTTGAAAGCTTTTCTCACAAGCATCACTCCACTGAAACTTTATATTTTTTCTTGTTAACATGGTCAAAGAAGAGGCTATTTTAGAAAAACCTTCAACAAATCTTCGGTAATATCCAGCAAGGCCTAAGAAACTCCTCACTTCATGAACATTAGTTGGTCTAGGCCAATCACTTACTGCCTCTATCTTTCCAGGGTCCACTGAAATACCTTTCTTGGTAATTACATGCCCCAAGAATGCCACTTGCTCAAGCCAAAACTCACATTTCTTGAATTTGGCATATAGGCGATTTTTCCTTAGCGTTCGCAAGACTATTCTCAAGTGCTCCTCGTGTTCTTCTCTAGATCGAGAATAAACTAGAATATCGTCGATGAATACAATCACAAACTGATCCAGAAAGTTCTTGAAGACTCTGTTCATCAGATCCATAAAGGCCGCAGGTGCGTTTGTTAAACCAAACGGCATAACCAGAAATTCATAGTGTCCGTATCTGGTTCTGAAAGCCGTCTTGTGTATGTCTTCCTTCTTTATCTTCAACTGGTGATACCCAGATCTCAGATCAATCTTCGAAAATACAGAAGCTCCTTGAAGCTGATCGAAGAGATCGTCTATTCTAGGCAAATGGTATTTATTTTTGATAGTCACCTTATTGAGCTCCCTATAATCAATGCAAAGCCTAAGAGTACCATCCTTTTTCTTCACAAACAATACAGGTGCACCCCATGGGGAAAAACTCGGCCTAATAAAATCCTTCTCCAACAATTCTTGCAGTTGCACTTTTAACTCCTTCAGTTCTGATGGCGCCATTCGGTATGGAGCTTTAGAAATAGGAGCTGTACCAGGGAGTAGATCAATAACAAACTCTATTTCTCTATCCGGCGGTAAACCTGGTAAATCTTCAGGAAATACATCCAGAAATTCGTTCACTACCGGTATATCTTCTGGTTTAGACTTCTGCTCGATTAAAGTATCCACAACACAAGCCAAGTAAGCAACACAACCTTTATTGATCATCTTCATAGCCTTCATTGCTGAAATTATAGGACAAGTCTTCTTTTCGGAACTACTTCGAAACACAAATTCCTCCTGCCCAGGTGGATGGAATCGAACTATTTTCTTCTTACAATCTATGGTGGCGCAGTATTTAGCTAACCAATCTATTCCTAAAATTACTTGAAAATCTTTCATTTCAAGCACTATTAAATCTGCATAGAGTGTTGCACCATCTATTTGAATCTGACAAGCTCTAATTATCTGATCTGAATTTAACACATCTCCAGAAGGAACTAAAACATTATACTCATCTTTTAATCTCTCAGATGGTATGCCCAATTTTCTCACAAAATTTTGTGATATAAAAGAGTGAGTAGCTCCTGAATCTATCAACACATGTGCTAATTTATCCTGAATAAGAATATTACCTGAAACAACTATTGGATTGGTTTCAGCTTCTTCACGAGTCATTGCAAAAACACGCCCCGGAACCTTCTTTTGCTCCCCTTGAAGCGTAGGACAATCCTTCACATAATGTCCCGGTTTTCCACATTTGTAACATAGATTTGTACCCATGAAACACTTCCCCAAGTGGTTCTTCTGACAAGTTGGGCATTTAGGTTTCTCTGGTGCTGGAGCAGCTGTGAACCTAGGACGTTTGTTCTCTTGCTTTTGCTCTCCCTTCTTCTTATCGAACGGTCTCCATTGTCCTGGATTTCTTGGGGTAAAAGCGGGTCTCTTTAACTCCTTCCGCTTCTCAATATTCTTCTCGTCTAGCTCTGCTAACAGGGCTTTATCAACCACTTTGTTGAACTCTGTTGCCTCGGACATGCGGACATCCCTTTTTATTTCTGGAATTAATCCACTCAGAAAACGGTTCACTTTTTCTGCTTGATCATTGGCAATAAAAGGGACAAAGCGACAAAGTGATTCAAATTTTCTTACGTAGTCACTGACTGACATTCCTTCCTGTCTCAAATTGAAGAACTGTGAGACTTTCTCAGCTTTAGTATCAGCAGTGAAATACTTGTCATAAAAGACTGTTTTGAACCTTTCCCATGTAAGTTGCTCACCCGCCACAGCTACTTGAGTTACCTCCCACCAAATTCTAGCATCGTTTTTCAACATATATACCGCACACGAAACTTTATCAACATCACCGAGCCTCATATAGTTAAATATGCACTCAAGTGATTTTATCCATTCTTCCGCTACCATCGGATCCGTCTCTCCATTAAACTCCTTCGGATGCAGCTTCATAAACTTCTCACAAATTGTAGCATTTTCGGGAACTTGTGGCGGTGGTGGTTGGTTTTGATTGTTCCTTTGCTCTATCAGGCGGTCTATCTGTCCAGCTTGTCTCTCGACCAAACCAGTGAGATTTGTCAAGATCTGATTCACATCTACAGCCAGAGCTGGGGCTGGAGCTGGAGCTGGATCTGGTTGTTGTGCTGGCTCTCCCAGAGCATTCAAGTTTCTCCTTCGAGGAGGCATTTTCCCTATATCCTGTAACAAATTTCCATATCCAACCTTTTTGAACTAATGCTTAAATAAAATGCTCAATTTAATTTAAACCACTTGCTAAACAAATAACGAGAACATATAACATGCATATCACTTTTCTTCTCTTCTATTCTTAAAAAAATGACACACAACCTATTTGTTGATTGAATTGCTGCCTTGGAATGTTCATATGCCTTCTATGTCTTCAGAAACGCTTCAAACCTCTGCTCTGATACCAAACTGTGACACCCACGTACTTAACAACGTATTTAACGTTATAACCTATCTAGTTAAGCAAATGAGCGCTAATTTCATTCATGTCATTCTTATAAACGTAATACAACAAGCGGAAGCAAACCTATTTTCGTAAAATAAACTGTGCAAAAAGTTACCAAAATATAAAGCTGCATATCTTACAAAACAAACATAGACAATTCTCAAACCATATTCTACTTAAAACAACATACACACAGTGTAATATAACTAGATTCTCAAAAATTATACTACACGATTTTCCTTTCTTGGCATATGAACATTCTGAAGGCAAACGGGCGGCAATTTCAACCAACTCCTACTGCTCAAGAGATTCATTATCTGCATCACAAGAAACTATATGAGCTAACGCTCAGTAAGTAGAAACTTTCATTTTAGAAAATAATAAAAACACATAAAAGATTCATTTTTGTTATTGTACTCATTTTCTTAGCATAAAACATCAATCTTTTCATCAATTATTTGGGCCCCATTTAAGTATAAATCTCAGCTTAACATCCGATAGGCCGTGAGTTTTCGGAACCTGTTCTGTACTGGCCAGAATTTATGAAAGTTCATCCCTCTTAGAAACCTCATGCCAAGAGGAATTCACCTTCCCTTAACAAGAGTTGTGGCTACCCTGTCTTGGCTTTTACACCTCAAGGGATTTGACCACCATGATTGGGTCCGCCGGTCCCCCGCGTCCCTTGCCTACCCAGATATCAAACCAAAACTGATACTTATATCTTAAGTGTCAAAACAAGAGTACAATAACCTTTCTTTTCCCATCTTGAAACCATATTCCAGAACCATTCAATACAGTAAGATTCACACAATCTATTACATAATTCATTCAAGCACATAGAGCACATAACAGATATTATTGCTTCCTGTGATGGTTTTGAAAAAAGTAAGATTTCTACTTACCTCTTTGAGATCAACAAGTTAGTGTAGATGATCGATATCCTTGCCCAAGCAATTGATGTGCTTTTCAACTTCACAATGCCAGACAATTTACTTTTATAACGTTAGAATTTAATTATAACACTAATATTGGAAAAATAATCTTACTTGAAATTTTTACTACACTATTATTGTATTTTATGTTATTTTATTTTTACCTAGCAATCTCAATTTTTCATAACACATAGCAAGATAGTAATCTACTTTACAGGTCTAAATATTCAAAACAATGACTATTTTTATAAAGTTCTAATCATAGACAAATATTAGGGCAAAACCCTAATCACTTAATTTCAAGCTTAATATATAGTAAACTAAATATAAAACATGATTAAAACATGATTTTTACTTCAAAAGCTAAAAGAAAATTCAATTAGGCCAATTTAGGGTTTTATATCGAAACCTAATTTTCCCCGCACAAAGTAATTTAAAGAGGGTTTGAACTTACCTAAACTGAATTCACTGCTCGACGGCTTCTAACTGAAGAAAAAGAGATGAAAGGATGATTAAATGGACTAAAATGGAAAGAACTAGCTTTTTCCTCTTTCTCTGTCTCTCTGCTTCTTTTTCGTTCACTCTCCTCTCTTTTTTTTTTTGTTAGTCGTTGATATGTATCACTCGAAGGAAGGGAGAAGTGGATTTATATTCATTTGGCATGGGCTGGACTTTTTGGCATGGACTTAATTTGGGCTTTGATCATGAGTTTGGGCCTTGGGCTTAAAATGGTTCACGTAAGTTGTTTTTTTTTTTTTTTTTTCAAACTTGTTCGCTGCCTTTCTCTCTTTTTTTTTTTTTTAAACTAAAACTTATATATAAACATAACACAATAATTATACCAAATAATATAATAATATGCACCAACAAAGACATGATATATACTAATTATAACTATCACATAGTCAAATTTACCTATTTTTAGACAAATAACATGCTTTATTATTTTTCTTATTATTACTAATTACTAATTCATTTCATTTCATTTTTTTTTATAGTCTTTAAACATCAATTCTTCAGCATTGGATATCGCACCCTACACTACAAAAACACTTAAATTTCGTTAGCTTTCAATTAAATCTACTAATTTAAGCAATATCTAAATATAATTAACTATACATCATAATTAGTCCTATTTATTTATTTTATTTTTTTTAAGGGCATTACAACATACAATCAAGAGGTATCACAATATTATAATTCAACAAATGGATAAACTCAACGATCGAGTCGTCGTAGTTCGAAGAGTAAACGTCACTCTTAAACAATCTTGCACGCGGAGTAGAATTCAGATATAATGTACTGAACTCACGCAAGATACAATACCTGCAAAAGGGTTGTGACATGTAACGAGGTCGGATTCAGCGACCCATTAATCTCAATAAAGTTAATCTAATACTTTATTCTAATTTCATTCAAGTTCACAACTCTCTGACTTAGCATATAAAAACACGTGTGCACACGATTCGCATCCAGACCCCTTACGGGTCGTTCTAGAACTTATACACAATCTAGACCCCTCATGGGTCGTTCTAGAATTCAATACACATTTAGACCCATTACGGGTTGTTCTAGAACTCATAAGCATTCTAGACCTCTTACGGGTTATTCCGAAACCTCACACAGATAATGGCCCCGTCGGGCGATCTCGGAATCGATCACAATCGCGACACACAACATATGAAGAGGAAGGTCGTCTACCGACCTCCTCGAGACCCATCGGGTCGTTCCGAAACCTCACACAGACAATGGCCCCGTCGGGCGATCTCGGAATCGATCGTGATCGCAGCACACAGCATATAAAGAGGAAGGTCGTCTACCGACCTCCTTGAGACCCATCGAGTCGTTCCGAAACTTCTCACTACCGGTGGTTCTGTCGGACTGTTTCGGATTGATTGTGCAATCACCCCATCGGGTTAATTCGGGACATGCTATGGATCTTGGCCCCTCGGACCATCCCGATATTCCTTAAGATTGTGAGGACTCATCCTCCTCGGGCCTCTCTGCCCTTTCCGAAACCTTTTACGGCCAGTGACCCCGTCGGGTCGTTTCGGAATTCATTATTGCACTTTACCCCGTCGGGCCGATCCGGATCGTCACATCATAAACTATGGGGAGGGCTGTGGTTCTCCTCCCCAAGGCCCCTCGGGCCGTTCTGAAAGATGGTTCGTTGACCTCCGCGAGGTCCCTCGGGTCGTTCCGAAATCTGTCATACATAATGGCCCCGTCGGGCTATTTCGGAACCAAATCATGATCGCGGCCCCGTCGGGCCCTACCCAAATGGTCAAAATATTGCCACCGAGGAAGGTCGTCCGCTGACCTCCTCAAGGCCTCTCGGGCCGTCCCGAAACGAAATCAGGGGCCCCGTCGGGCTATTTCGGAACCGATCATGACTTGCGGCCCCGTCGGGCCCTACCCGTATACATACATTACTTTAGCTCCCCTCATCTTGTCTTGGTGTTTTCTCTTTGACCTGCAACAAAGTGTCAACAATAATATAAACAGTTTTATGTCTGTGGTCCCATACCCACCGACGTATAGGTCATCCTAACATATAAACACACAAACAGATACACACCCTACACTAGAACCTAAACCACGAAGTTGAGTAATTTTATGTCTGTGGTCCCATACCCACAGACAGATAAACACATAAGTGAACACACTTAGAAAACACAACCTATCATAAACGAACCTACAGTCCCATACCTGCAGGCTCGTTGCACAAACAATACGAACGTGATCAAGAGCCTGTATTCACGGCACTAGCAAGAATTGAGATCCATACAGTTTAATAGCCACAATTTTATAAGCATCGTATGCTTAATATAACCTCAACACATTCATAATTTATTCAAGCATTGTAAAGTTTGCTCATGCCACAGTGGAGATCCACTTACCTGAGGTCCTAAGCCTCGGTCCTTGCGACTCTCTCTTAGTGGCGTCCTCCCTTGAAACTCGTCGTGCGACAAATCTGTCCAACACGCGAGTAATAGGGTCAAAAAGCCACTTCCCACTAGACATAAATCAAAGAATTGCTCAAAGGATTGACGGACTACTCAAGCTGGTCTTTAACCAAGAGCGGACAAACGGATATCAAATTGTAATTTGAAGTATCCTCGTCCCGTTCGCCAGTGACTTAGTTTTATACGTTAACCCGTAGCCAACGAGTATATTGTTTGATTTAATTTGACGAGAAATGGATTCTTTAATCTAATTAGCTTCCAACTTAGCTTTACTAAGCATCTAAACTTCGAGCCGAAAATCCGGCAGAGTTTTCCCTGTTTTTCGGATATCCCGGCCGAAGCCTTCACCTAATTTCAACCCAGCACCGAACTAATTTCGGTCACAATCCGTCACAACAACCACACAGGCAATTTTTATCATTTATCATAATTAATTTCAAACATAATCATAATTTAACACCGGGCCTCAGCGGCTCGGATTCACACTAGAACAATGGACATTTAAACTAAAAGAAAGTAACAGAGAACGTCTTCGTGGCTTAGCGCCAATACTTTATTTCCGACCGCCGTTTATATCTTTAATAAAAAGGCGGTGAAGGGTTGAGTGTTCGAACACGTTCCTGCACAATTTGCGAAAATAAAAGAAATCAAATCAAGTTTCGAACTAAAACAAAACCATGATGCGAAATTCTCGGACCCGCGACTCGATACTAGCTTTAAGCTCAAACGGGCACATTTTACAAGAAATACAACCCAATATAACCAAGGCTCGTGCAAATATCAAATCCTCAAGATCACACAATTTTCTTTTTATTAATTTTCTTAATTTAAGAAAATTCTTAATCTCTTGCTAACTAAGATAATGATTCAAATGCATTCGAATTACTACTAAAACGACACCACTTGACAAATTTCTAAATTCCAAAACGACCCAATTCCACGAAATTTCATGATGCCAAAACACTCGAAATGCCAAACCCAACGTGGCCACGAAACACAACAAACACCAAACTCCTAAGAAGGCTTTCAAAAATAGAACTAAAATATTTGTCGCGACATTATCCGGCAAGTCGCAACGGCATTGGAAATTTATCGAGACAAGTAGACAAGTTTGGCCACAGATTCGCAAGTCTTATCGTAATTATAACTAGCTTCAAAATTGACAAATACTCCAAAATCGACCAAGTTAACCATTTGACAAAATCTTTAGCCCCGAAAGACGACCAACAATAAAGTCGCCCTTAAACTTAAAGTCGATTCTTTAACAAAAAGATTTCGAGTTTTAACACGAATTAATCAACCCAATTTATCATACACCAAAACCCACACCATCAAAATTCAAACTCAACATAAATAAACCATAAGTAAAACCACTAAATCAACGTAACCACAGCCACACAATAGTGAGCACGTCTTAAATTGTCACAATTGCCAAACATTGAAACGCGATAAAAATGAATATAAAGCCTCGGTTCACGCTCAAAGTTCACCTAACGTGGGCAACGGCAGCGCGTTGTGGTCCGCGGTTGTAGCGAGCCACGCGCGAGACGGTGGCACGAACCAACATTGCAACGGAAGGGTCGTGGCTTTGGAGCAGTGGGCGCTCGCATTGAGCTCGCGAATGCGAGGCGCGGGAAGCGCGAGGTCGGCGCGAGCGGGGATGTGTGCTCGCGGCGTCGGGGTGTGCGGACTCGCTGGGTCGCGCAGCGGCAGCGCCGGAGGAGAGGGGTGGGCTTCGCCGGAGGCTCGTCGAGCTGGGCCCACGCAGATCGGGGCCGGGCCTTACTGGTCGGGGCTTGTCGTCGACGAGCACGAAGGCGGCGGCATGAGTCCGGGCTCTGTGGACGAGGCGGAGGTCCGACGAGGCCAGGGCGGCGCCGGCAGAGCGCGCGGAGGCCAGGCGAACTCGGGCTGGATGCTTGCGGGCCGGAGCGACGTCGGGGTTGGGAAGGCCGAGCAGCGTGGGTTCGCGACGTTCGCGGAGAGGCGGCGGCGTCGCGTCCGTGCAAGGCTGGGCTCGCCAAAGTTTGGGCTCGCAAGGCTCGGCCCAGAGAAGGAAGGGCTGCGGCGCTCGGGGTTGGGTCGTGTTCGGAGGAGCGCCGGGAAGGGCGAGCGGGGCGAGGTTCTCGCACGGGTCCCGCAGTGAGGCGGCGTTGGTTCATCGCCGGCGAGAAGGCTGGGTGGCTTGGCGTCGCGCGATCGGCGCAAGAGGAGCTGCGCAACAGCTGTGCGCGACGGGAGGCAGGGCCGACTGGGTGGCGCTCGGCGCAGGCGGGACGCGTGGAGGCTGGGCGTCGGCCGCTCGTCGCCGGCGGGAGGGGCTGGGCTGGCCGGTGGCAGGGGCTGTGGGGAGGGGGTGCTCGGCAGAGAAAGAGAGAATGTGTGAGGCTGAGAGATAGAGAGAAAGGGAGAGGGTGGCGACGGGGAAGAAAGAAAAAGAGGAAAAAGAAAATAAAGCCCTAGTGGGCTTGGGCTCAATTTTGGCCAAAATGGCCCAAAAAATTTACCAACGGAAATGGTAAAATTTCTCCGTGAAATAATAAAATTGCACACATAATTTGGACAATGAGAGTTAGGAATTTTAATATCATTCTCGAAATAAAATAAATTCCTAACACATCCAAAAATTCGAAATTACAAAATATCCATCCAATTCCATAGTTTAAATCATAGCGCTCCAAATTGACCAGATTTAATGAAACTGGCCAATTTTACAAATTGGTCATAACTTAGGCAAAAATACAACTTAATTAACTGGCACAGTGCTTTTAAATTCAGGTCATTACAATAAAACTTACGGACATTTTTTTTAAAATAGGTTTAAAAATAAGGCCATTTAGCTACAAATCCCTTTCTTTAAATACATGGATCAAGAAATTATCAAACTAAATAGACGCCTAAAAAAATATTTTCACAATGCTAAATTTGGTACTAAAAATGTTAAAAATACTATATTTAACTTTAAATGCTCTAATGCATTTGAGCTATTCTGAATACTATTTATTATTTTATTAATTTTATTAGTATCAATAGTCATAAAAAGTAAATATTATAACCAATAATAACCAATACAGCATATAACAATAATTACATTTGGGTAGAAGAGAACTTTTTTATGCCTCATTTGTTTAAAAAATTTAACTGAGTCATTTTGAAATAAATCATTTTACCATTAATAACAAAATATTCTTGAAATAATTTTAAATCGTAAATTATCTAAAAGGTTTGCTCAAACATCCCATTAGTAAAACAAACATCTCATTAGTATAAATTGTAGCCATCAATACTGTCATAACAAGATAAAAAGTCAACCAATGAATGATTAAATCAAATGTCAAGTTCTAGTGTTATGCTGCAAATTTTACACTAAATATTACATTGCATTAAAGAATTTTTTTTCTATAAAAATATCAAATTTTGAATAGCATTGGAGATGCTCTAACTCTATCTCTCTCTATATATATATATATATAATTTTTTTTAAGTTTTCAACATTTAATCAACGTAATTATTGTCTCTAAGTCCTTGTCACTATTTTATTAAAATTCTTATAGAAATAGTTAATATAAATTTGTATTTGAATATATGATGAGAAAAAAATCTTAAATAATTCATGTATTTTGCAAAAATTTCAGTTTCATATCCACGTTTTTGGCAATTCTAAAATTATCTCTTTGGTTATTAAAAACTCTCAAATATATACCATGTAACACTTTTAGTATAAAATTTTGCAAAAATATTAAAAATCCTATACATTTAAAAACTGCAACAAATGGTCATATGTTCGCTTAAAAACTACATACACCGGTCACATATTCACTTATTTACATGTAAATATATGACCAATTTGATGAGATTTTTATTTTAAAAAATGGTAAATTACATAAATCACCCCTGACCTTTAACACTCGTTTCATAGTGTCCCCTCTAGTTCAAGAAATGTCATTCATCCCCCCTAACGTTATATATTTTCGCAATTATCGCCCGTAACGTTACACATTTGTCGCAATTAACAGGAATCATATGTCAATGAAAGAAGGTGTTTGATGGTTCTTGTAAAAAATAAATATCATTTTACTCATGAGTAGTAATGAAAAATAAGGTGTTGCTTTATTAATTTTACCACTGAATATTGTCAGAAAGTGCATAGTTAATTTATTTTTTAGACTTCTAATTTTGTTTTTCAACAATACTCGGGAGTAATATAGTATTTCTCTACCATAAAAATCATATTGTACCTTATTTTATTGACATGTGACATATTTCCATAAAAAAAATAACAAAATGGGAATAATTGCAAAAACAAAAAAAATCTAATATTGAGGGGGATGAATGTCACTTTTTAAACTTCTGGGGCACAATAAAACGAGTATTAAAGGTCATGAGAGATTTATGTAATTTATCCTAAAAAATTAATAATAATTACAAGTTGTTAAAGACTAGGTAACATTGGACAATTTACTAAATTGATAATTAGTTTAAGGGCATTTCAAAAATTAAAAATATTAAGTTGGGTTTGAACAATAAGTCTAAAAAATGTGATTAATCTTCAAACTTAAATAATACATAATAAAGATTTCAATTGCCAATATCACTTACAAGCATTGTTAGATGTGGACTAGTGGGGGCCTATTATCCATGTTTGTGGATTGAGTCACATGAGAGTTTGAGACAAAGTCAAGACCCTACTTAACATTGATTTCAAGGAGGCAAAGCTAATTTAAATAACTTTAACGTTGTTTTTTTCAAAACAACGTCAAATGATATGGATTCGACGTCATTTTTCATTAAGGACGTTAAATCTCATCAATACTAACGTTGCTTCTTATATTGGTGAGGTTAAATGATATATTGGGTGGAAGATTTAACGTCGCTTTTGTAATGACCGTGTAATGACATGAATTTAATATCACTGTGCTAATTAATTAATTTGTATTTCTACCTCAGTGGTGACCAATTTATAAAATTGGTCAGTTTCGTCAAATCTGATAAATTGGAACTATGAGAGAAATTATGAAATTAGCATGGTTATCTTACAATTTTAAAAGTTAGACGTGTTAGGAATTTATGTTTGATTCGAAACTGATATTTAAATTCCTAAGTTTACGTTTTTAAATAACGTGTGCAATTTTAAAATTTCTCGGAAAAATTTGTTGCATTTTCGTGGTCAATTTTCGGCCATTTTGGGCCCAATTAGCCCAAGCCCATTAGGGCATTTTCTTTTCTCCCTTTCTTTCCCCCACAGCCGACCAAAGCCTCCTTCTTCCTCACAAAAAAAAAAAATTCTCTTTTTTCTTCTTCTTCTTTCCTTTTCTCTCTCTCTCTCCCTCCGCTGGCCAACCAGCTCTTCCCCGCCGGTGCTGCCGTCCCTCCGCCCAGCTCGCGTGTGCACGCCCTGAGCCGTCCCGCCGCCAGCACCCCCTCACGACCCCGAGCCTTCCCAGCCCGCTCGCGCAGCTCCGCCAGCTCGAGCCCCGCGCGCCTCTCCCTCCTTTTCGCGCCGCGCGGGCTTCCTCCGCACGCCGAGCAGCAGCGCGCCTCTCCGTCGAGCTCGCCCAGCCTCCGCGCGCGCTGCCGGCGTCGACCAAGCCTCCCCTGTCTCGCGCGCGCCGCCCAGCCGGAGAGCTCGTTGTCGCCGCGCCGAGCTCCGCCGCTCCGACCTCCTCCGCGCCGAGCTCCTCCGCGCCGAGCTCCGCCGCGCCGACCCAGCCTCCGAGCACCTCAGTCCGAGCTCCTCCGCGCGAGATCTGCCCGTCGCCGGCTACCCCAGGTCCGGCCACCGCCGCACAGCGCCGGCCAGCCCCTCCCGCACGGCCGCGTAACCACGCCGACCATCGTCGCGTCGTGGTCTCCTCCGGGCAGCAGCCGTGCCCTTTTCGCGTTGAACTCGTCTCGTCCGTCGTCGTCGAAGCTGACGACTCTCCCTCGCTCCGCCATTGTTT
Organism: Boehmeria nivea var. tenacissima; assembly: GCA_018132145.1. NCBI lineage: Eukaryota > Viridiplantae > Streptophyta > Magnoliopsida > Rosales > Urticaceae > Boehmeria > Boehmeria nivea. The sequence goes on along the minus strand of CM030876.1, from coordinate 6,871,147 downwards.
GAGTTGTCGCGTTACCAAGCCGACACCGAGGTAAGCTTCGTGTCCGCCGCGTTGACGTTGAATGTTCAACTTGGATCTTTAAATTTTAGCGGGTTAATTCCTTGTTTCCGTTGTAGTTTAGAGTTGTCGTCGCTTCGCGCCGTTGCCGGGTTAATTTGTTAGCCGTTGCGTGCTTCCTCGAGCCGTAATTACTCAAGTTTGGTGAGCCTCGTTTCCTTTTTGTGGTTGTTGTTAGATACTCGATTTTCGTTGATTGTGTTGTTAACAAAATTCTATCTTATTCGAGGCTTGTTTTTGTAAAGCATCGTATTGAGAATTATGTTATTGTCGTAGTGGGTGATTGAAATTAGTTTGCGTTCAAGAATCGTGTTATTGTGGGCTTGAACTTGTTAGACGCCTAGAAGTCGTCTTTAATTCGGTTTACCTTGAGCTTTTGACACCTTAGAGTGTACTAATTTTAGTAACGAACAAGTTGGGAATTCGTTTTTGTGCGGCAAACTTCACGCGTTTAAGTGTTTATTTTTCGCACTATAATTGTAATCGTTGAAATCCCGATTTATCCGTGCTTAGACGAGCGGGAACTTAATTTTCTCTTTTAGACGCGGTTTTGGAAAAAATAAAAATAAAAATAAAATTGTCAAGTGATATTATTTTGAAAGTTTGATTTGGATATTTGGTTGTCAAAAATCAAATAGTTGAAAAAGAGAAAATTATGCGCGTTATTGGTTATTCAACCGTGTGAAGTTGTATTTTGACAATTGTGCCATTCAAATGTGAATGAGTTATAAATTTGGGTCACAATTCCGAGCGTTTCTCATCATGTTGCATTTAAGTTCGAAATTTGATCCGATCATTTTATTATGCCAAAATTGTGCAGGATCACCACCGAAACACTCAAGGACGCACGACCCCTCACCGTCGTATACTAAAGGTATAACCAAGCGGCCAAAAGTTGAGTTTTTGTCGTAAAATGTTACGACATTGGAAGCGTGACTTGAGTTAGGATATTGTTGGAATCCTTGAGAATTATGTTATGAGTTTAGCCTTTGAGGCTCGAGAATTATTGTTATTATGAAAATTTAGAGATATCTTGATGTTGTGTTTATTGACTCTAGTTGTTGATATGATGGATTGTGACCGAAATTAGTTCGGTGCTGGGTTGATATTAGGTGAAGGCTTCGGCCGGGATATCCGAAAAACAGGGGAAACTCTGCCGAATTTCCGGCTCGAAGCCTAGGCACTTTTATTGATTTAATCATTGTATGTGTAAGGCTAAGAACCTATTCCTCACCTAAACCAATCAAATGACAACACTTAGGACGGAAACAACCTTAGATGGGCTTTCTTAATGAATTATTAACCGTTCCACTAACTAGAGTCACATTCTTCGAGTCCACCAATTCCAAGTTCTTCCTCTCCTGTACTTAGTGGTAAACCTTGGCGTTGATCATTAATTGCTTGTGTGGAACAGAAGCATCTCACACAAAGCACGAGAAGAGACGCCCCTAGGGAAAGGATTTCGAGGACCGAAGCGAGGAGCTTAGGACCTCAAGTAAGTGGATCTCCTCTGTAACACGAGTAGACTCTACTATGCTCGATTGCTTGCTACTGTTGTGATCTTATTATGGTGGTAGCAAATGTTAATGTTTAACCTAGTAATTATGATGTTGGTTTTCCTAGGTACGTGAGTATGGGCTCACGTGCCTATAATATGTTTGTTAACTCGCAATTACGGAGTTGCGGGTCTAAGTTCTTAGGGTTACCAGTTTATATGGTGTGTGTGTGTCTCTTGTCTGTGGGTATGGGACCACAGAAATAAGATTATTATTATTGTGGTTGAGATTCTTGTTTGCAGGTTGAGAGATACGCTTTCTTTTAAGTCGAAAGGATATGGGAAATCTTAGGCTTCCGAATGGAGGTCGCGAGCGTGATAAGTACCGAAATTGCCCGATGGGGCCACTGTCTGTGTGAGATTTCGGGACTACCCGACGGGGTCACGAGGAAGTCGGCGGACGATTATCCTCTCTATATATGCTGTGTGCTAATCTTAGTACGGCCGATGGGGCCGCGATCACGATCGGTTCCGAAATTGCCCGACGGGGCCCTTGTCTGTGTGAGGTTTCGGAACGATCCAACTGGATTTCGAGGAGGTCGGTGGACAACCTTCTTTTATGATTGAAGGAGATTGAGTTCAATAGTCTCGTGATAAATCCAATGGTGGATGACACTGAGTAGAGTCATTATCGAGCCACGGAAGGCTCTATTTACGGAGTTAGCGGAGAATAGACTTATTTCTGACTCAGTTATAAATTCTATGCGCGTATATTTAAATAAGTCTTGATGTAAAATTATTATACATCTTTAATCCACTTATTGGACTATTAGCTCACTAGTGTGCTCGTGTTACAGGTAAGTTGAAGGGAAAGCTGGAAAACTAGGCGACATGGAAGGATAACGGCGAGTGCATACGGGACCGACCTTGGGAGCGTCGGGTATACCGCCGGCTAGCCGTTGGCAACTATTTTGGGAGTTGATGTTTTTGTTTTGAAAATCCCACGTGAAAACTCTTTTGATGGTCGTGTGGTCACGGTTACATCCCGTGTTAGGCATTTAAATGTATTTTCTTATTGTTATGAAAAAAGTTTCAAATTCTACCGTATTTTTGGGACTTGAAAATTGTTAAATCTCTTATGTTTATTACGAATTATGTTTCCTTTTCACGTGTTAGTTTTTGGGTCGTTACAGACCGACATTTGATCACTTCCATGATACGCTTAAATAGCAACAAAAGTCAACGAATCGACGTCTACGGAGCTCTTTGTAGCAATGTTTTGGAATCAATACTCGACAACCTGCCTATTTATCTTTCTAACGTGACTTGGTACTTAATTCACTAATCTACTCCTATGATCATGTTAAAATCAGCCACAAGGAGTACAAATAGGTAAGCTAAAAACTTGTGTTCATCTATGACTAAGCTACACGAGTAGCAACTCATTGACACCTTTGCTAGACTCTCAAAGGAGTGGTGAAGGTCAAATAGGTGTCAGACGTCTTGTCATCTAGTTGTAGTGTAGATGTAAGTGATACTGATATAAATGAGTGTGTGCTCTACTATAAAACAAAACATGAACCCAAGAGTGAGAGGTGATAGTTGTGCTATTGACTACAGTGTTGCCCTAGTTTCATTGCTTTGAGAGTGGTAAGCCGAGGTCCTACTTTTTTCCCCCATCTTTTGACCTTTCTTCGCAGTTTCCTTTCAGCTTCCTTTGGGTATGGGCATGCTCCATTATGTCCTCTTAGAAACTGCATCTATATTAGAAAATTCAAGCAGCTACATCGGGGCCAATAATTAAATAAACATCGGTCTAGCCTATTACACATAAACTATTGAGCTCAAATGCACAAGTCTAGCCCATAAACAAAATAAATATAAATAACATATTTAAATGGAATATTGGGTATATCCACATTCATCTTGGCTACTGCTTGTGTTGAGGCTGAATCAGAACTAAATTTGATGCAACGGGCTGGATAAGGCCCAAGCCCAACTCGTTTTCTTAAGAACTTTCTCATTAAGTTCATGGGTTTTTTTAATAACTTATTGAAACTCTCTCGTGACTGCATTATTCCCCTTCTCTTGAGAGGGATTTGTCCTCAAACTCAACAATGCTGAAGTAATAGAACTCGTTAATTGAGGAGTTAAACTCGGAGCTACGATTGCATAACAATTATTCTTTATTTTCTTCATCTTCTCGGACCATTTATTCCTCGCGAGAAACACGAATTTTCAAGCGGAATGGATCGTTCTCAACAAGTTGTTTGGATAAGCACCCCTATTTATGCTCGGTTGAACACAAATCTCGGCGAGGATGGAGATATTGTCGCCACAACGGTTGTGAAAGGTCCGTTGATAAGACGGGGATTGAATGACGCCACAACCGGATATGTAAAGTCGATTGATAAGTCGGGAAATGAACGCCACAAGACGAAGTCTTGATAAGTTCGATAAAAAGTTCCTTAAGAACTAAAGAGAAAACTCTCAATTTTAAACATCCAAAATCTATACTCTGTTTTCATTGATCAAGCCTTTATATAGGCTGAGAATTACATTGGAAAAAATAATACTAATTAAAGACTCTTAATTACCTAGATTGACCCATTAAAGACTTTTACATAGATTAAATAAAAGACTAGGTTCATGACATCTATTTAATTAACATTAAAGACCACAAATGTTGACTTTGTCTAGATTTGTTGCATCTAGAAGAGGGCTGAATAGTTGGGCCTGTTGTTTGGCTGATCTTGAACTTTTCATCTTTGTATTTGGCCCAAACTTCTTGGATCAGCCCGTGGAACTTCTTCATGAATATTCTGACTCTTAATCTTTGGAATATATTGATTAAATATTGTATTGGACATCTTAGTTTTGCTCTTTGATTCTCATCATTCTCTCCCGCTTGAAGAAAATTTGTCCTCAAATCTTGTTTGTTCTTGAATCCTATCATTAGTAGTAAGTTGCTCGATGAATCTTCAAGTACCTGCAAATGGAAAATAGAATCTCTTGGCAAAGGAAAGCTTAGTTCAATGGGACTTAAGCTGGCTTCGTTTCGTTATTGAAGGTCGTCTTCCACTTTGATTAGAGAACTCAGATTGTTCTTCATTTCTATTGTCTCTTCTTCCTCCACATTGTTCATATTGTCATTGCTAGCTTCTTCGGTTAGTTGAGGTAGCTCTTGATTTTGTGAAGAAGAAAAGAAATTTTTCAAGCATTCTTCAAGCTCCGCATGTAGCAACTTCTCTCGAGATTCTCGATCAATCTCTCTTTTTTGAACATCAATCGGTTTCTACTCTTGGTAATAACCATCGATATATTCGTTGCTTTGGAATTGAAACCTTTTATCCAAGTCTCGAAAACGATGAGAAAAAGTGTGTCGTTTTCTCATCAAAGCATTCATTTCCTCCCATTTTTCGATAGGCCTCTTACCGTAAATTCTAGGGCTGCACAAAATATTGTACCCGACCGGCCACCCGGCCACCCGACCGGCCACCTGCCCGAACGGGCGGATAAAACACCTTCTCAATTTGTATCGGGCGAAACCCGCCCGATGGTGGTCTTCAAATCGACGGGTGGCGGGTATAGAGATTTCTTTTCGGTCGGCACCCGCCCGCCCGAGGGGTTTGATTTAAAACTAATATTTCTCCTAGATTTTTCTTTGGTTCTCGTCTCGTTTTCAGCTTCTATCTGTTCTCACTTCTCCAACCGCCAACAGTCCACTCTTTTCGATCTTGCGCCTCTCGGTCGACGGCAACGGCGATGGCGACAGCCTGTTCTCTGCGTCTCTCACTCTCTCCGCCTTTGGTCTGAAAGTTTCTGAACTCCACAAGACTTTTATGGGAAGGAAAGAAATTAGTGTAGTAGGATAAGCAGGAGATTTGTAAGGCAGAGTCGCAGAGGATCATAGCATTGCTAAGTCAGTAATTAGATGGTTGTTGTCAAGACTTAGTTATACCAGCTGTATGTCGCGTGTAAATAGCATCTGTAACAACTTTCTGCTCGAAGTTATTCTCTACAACAATGTCTATTATAAATAGTGTATGGTCATATATAAAGCAATAGCTCTGAGAATTATTTAATAAGAGTATATAATTCATTTTCTCAGAAAATCTCAATCGTCTTCTTTCTCTTCTGTAAATTTTCTCTATAGTTTTCTCACAAACCAAATAACTTCGACGATATATATATATATATATATATATATCATTATTTATATAATATGTATATGGCACGAGGATTTAACAAAAAAAAAACTTGCTGGTTACACATTTAATTTTGTTTTGTTTATTTATGGTTTGTGACTGGTTGTGATTAGGATGTAGTTTTGGTTTTTATGATTGTGATTGTGGATTTGTGGCTAATTAGCCTTACACCCGCCACCTGACCGTCCACCCGACCGTTCACCCGTGCCCCCGACCGAACCCGCCCGCTACCTCGCCGGTCGAAAATCGGTAATTAGATTTTGCCACCCGCCCGACGTCAGAAATAGGAATTAGTGTATCGGCACCCGCCCGCCCGCCCGATGATCACCCCTAGTAAATTCGCCTACGTATCTTCAATTCTTGCCACCACTTAGTAGCATCTTCAATAAAGGTAGTAACGGCAAGTTTGACCTTTTCTTGTTCGGAGTAGAATTGTCCTTCGAACAGAAACTCCATCTTATCTTCCCACTTGATGTACTCCCTATGTGATAACCCAACCTTTTTATATAATAGTCTCTAATAATTTAAATTAATAAAAGAGATTATTTTTATGTCATTATGTCACATATTATATGTTATGAAAAATAACGGTAATTGTCGGAGCATTTAAGTTGATATAATTATAGGTCAAACTATAATTATGATGAGATCTAGGCTCTAGATATATTCCTAAATTATTCTTATGTTATATAGAAATTTTTATATAGCATGTTACATATCATTTTAAAGATCTTTCAATAAGCTTTCTAGCGGTATATCATATGTGTCAATCGGATTAGTATGGAGAAAGTTATGACCGATGAAATTTTAGTGCGCGAACCAGTCCGCGAAAACGACATAGTTTTGTAGGCTTACGTCAAAACGACATGATTTCGTAAATTAGGTGTATTTAAAATCCCTTGTATGAAATTGAAACCCTAGACCCCAATAAATGACGTCATTTAAGTGTGAATAGGAGGATAATTTATAAATAAGAATAAATTAGAATTATACGGTAGTTTTTGACACCTTAGTCTATAAATAGAGCCTTAGACCTCACTTCACTTCACACAAAAAAAATTCTACGCTCTAGCAGTTCAAAAAAAAAAAAAGAGAGAAGAAACTCTAAGAGAATTTCTAGAGAAACTCTGAAGAAATTTTTAGAGTGATAGTTGACCATTGTAGAAGCTCTAGAGGAGTTACTCTGTCTACATAAAGGTATAAACAAACTCATTCCACGTTTAAGTTCTAAGATTTTAATCAGAGACTAACCGGATATATTCTTTAGGAAAACGGACATTCGAAGGGCAAACTCAAGGAATCAAGCCTCGAAAAGGCTAAGCGTCAAATTGAGGTTTACTCTCATAGCCTTATACTAAAATATAATTCTTAGGTTCCAAATTTTTAGGCTTTCCACGAATTTCTTGACCTAAATTCTCTATAGGCCCGAAACTGGGATTTTTATGCTACATCCCACTGTTTTAATTATTCTGTCCACACAAACGATTTTTACTGCTTTTGAAGAAATTCATGTATATTTTTTTATAAGTCTATATTATATATTTAATTTTTCAGATTTTTCAGAGCTATAGATTTATTATGAAAAATCCGGAACCAAGGCTATACAAACTGTTCCAATACGGGGACAATTTGTGCAATTTAAATTACGGCGACTTTTTGGGTGACTTAACGGCCAAATTAGCTTTCGATGATAACAAGAGAAATTTAGAAAATTAAATTTTAGATAATTTTTATGAAATAAGATTTTTCAAAATTCGGCCTTAAACCTCGGGTTAATCCTGATTTTTCGAAATAGCCGAATCTGCTTTTTGAAAGAAGTCCAATTTACACACGTTTCCTGTAAAAACTCGTAACTGAAAAGTTGTAGATTTTTAAAAATAAGAAGGGTTACTTCATCACGTTTTTCGAGATTCTCTACGGATTTTTCTAAAAATTTAAATGAATAATTCGGCCAATTTTAGCACCCAACTTAAAAACATATTTTTAATTAAGATATTAACCTATTTAATATTATATTATCTCTAATTGTAAATAAAACTTTTAATAGGAACTTAGTTGTAATTGTGTGACATATAAAACTAAAACGCTCTATCTAGAATGATTGATTCTTAAATAAGGCGTGCTTTGCGATCTCCGCCACACTTGCCTGGGAACCTCGTTCTGTCTAGGCAAGTTTGGCTCTGAAGCGAGACCATATAACCCTTCCCAATCGGCATGGGAACGTTGCGGTGAATATTATCACACCGTTATAACTTATCCTTATTAAAAAGATTTTTTTAAAATAAATTGTTTTTTAAAATATAAACTACGCCCCTTTTAGAATGTTAGTTGTTTAGATAGAAGTTAAGAATTAGAATCCATACTCATATCAACTTATGATTTTAGGTTTCGCTCCCGATAATTTATCGAGCCTTACTCAAACAACCACTCAACTCAAGGTGAGTACAATCTCACTGCAGTACAAAGTTGTTTAAAATAAAAATCGTGTTATGCAATGTTGTGTGACTTTATGAAGCATGTTATGATGTTATGTTATGATGTTTAAGTTATGAAATCATGTGTTTATAAATTGTAAACATGATTATGATGTCTTTTCAAGCTAAATATTCATGATGCATGTCATCTTATAATCAAGTGATAACCAAGTTAAAATTGTGTCGTACCGCCCGTCCTCCTTGTGTCGACCTAAGGGCATTAAGGAGACGGTTCTATGATATGTTTATGATGTTTTGGCCTTAGTCGCGAGGACCTTGTATACCCTCGTCGACTATTGGTCCAGCGCGCTCTACGAGGTACGTACACTACGATGAGGATCCTCTAGGAAGTAAGATAAAGTTAGATTATGATATGGAATGAATAATTATGAATAAATGGTCATGCATTGCATATTCTTTTGCGAGAAAATAATTGTATCACTGGGCTTTTTAAGCTCACACGTTTTCCTTCGTACTGTAGGTAAGAAGCCTATAGTGTAATGTCGAGTTGTGCTGTGGCAGTCCAAGGCAAACGAGGCGGGTATATGGGAAAGTCACGCAAATAAACTATTTCCGCAAATAAAGTTATTTATATAAGTCATTTTATATTCAAGACAATTTATGTTATGTTATTATTTGATTATGACATTTTGTCTTCCAAGTCATAAATAAGTTTATTTCTATGGTATCTTTTCTAAAGTATATATATATATATATAAAAAATACCACGATTTTTCCTATCTATAATAAGTAAGTAAGTAAGTAAAGTAACGGTCCGAAAAGTCGGGTCGCTACACCCTAAAACCACTTCGGCCATGAAAAGATGGAAGCTTCATATAGATGCTCTGATGATTGCAATAATCATGAACTTTATCTTTCTTAAACATTGTGCTGCAAAGTAAGGTTAAAATAATAGCACTTCAATCCCTCCCTCACATGTTTACACTCTTTTTTTTTTTTTTATAGCTCGTGTTTTACACTCATATAAGACTTTTTTTTTAATTTATCTTACAACTCTGCCTTTTACCGCTCTTTTTTTTTGTATTTTTTTTTATGTTCTAACTAAAACAAAAACGAATAGAAAAACTCTAAAATAGATAAAACTGAGAGAAATCTGGGCTCTGATACCAAATGACGTGAAACTCGTCGCGAGAAACACGAATTTTCAAGCGGAATGGATCGTTCTCAACAGGTTGTTTGGATAAGCACCCCGATTTATGCTCGGTTGAACACAAATCAAAGCGAGGATGGAGGTATTGTCGCTACAACGGTTGTGAAAGGTCCGTTGATAAGACGGGGATTGAATGACGCCACAACCGGATATGTAAAGTCGATTGATAAGTCGGGAAATGAACGCCACATGACGAAGTCTTGATAAGTTCGATAAAAAGTTCCTTAAGAACTAAAGAGAAAACTCTCAATTTTTGACATCCAAAATCTATGTGTCTGTTTTCATTGATTAAGCCTTTATATAGGCTGAGAATTACATTGGAAAAATAATATTAATTAAAGACTCTTAATTACCTAGATTGACCCATTAAAGACTTTTACATAGATTAAATAAAAGACTAGGTTCATGACACCTATTAAATTAACATTGAAGACCACAAATGTCGACTTTGTCTAGATTCGTTGCATCTGGAAGAGGGCTGAATAGTTGGGCCTGTTGTTAGGCTGATCTTGAACTTTTTATCTTTGTATTTGGCTCAAACTTCTTGGATCAGCCCATGGAACTTCTTCATGAATATTCTGACTCTTAATCTTTGGAATATATTGATTAAATGTTGTATTGGACATCTTAGTTTTGCTCTTTGATTCTCATCAGATTATGACCTTTCTTCCTAATGACAATTGGCTTGCTATCTTCTAGAATGGAACGAGATAAATTCTTCTTTTGTGATGGAACGACTTGTCTTTGATTTTGAAATGTTGGTTGTGGCTTGTCGCCAATGCCTCTTCTTCTTCCTCCAAATTCTTCACATTAACATTGCAAGAATCTTCAATTGGTGGCATTAATTCCATTTGTGATAATATCTTCTACATTCTTCCGATGATCCATCAAGCCGTCTTTCAAACCCATCAAATCGAGCAGGTTGAGCTCTCGTACAAACGTTGAGAACTATTTGAGCCTGCTTCACTCATACTTTTTCTACTATATCCAAGCATTATGAATTAGATTAATCTCTTCTCGTTGGTTAGGGAGGGCAGCATTGCTTGTGGCCTTCGTGGCGCTAGGGGTGCGTTTGTGGAGTACTCTTGGGGTGGCCGCGTTGTGAGCTGATGTCGCTGGGCAGCCTAGGCGCATAGCGCTGCAGTGCTAGGTATGTTGTCGCAGTGCTGGTGTCGTGCCCGTGGAAGGTGCCTTGGGGTGCCGCGGCGCTGGTGTTTTAGGTGTGCAGCCCTACGATGCTAGGAATGTGGCGCCACATAGCTAGGGTGGTTTCAAAAAATCCTACCTTAGAGGTTTTTTTTAATTCCTTTTTTAACTTTGGATGTTGCTTTGACTTTCAACTCGATCTTTATAGTTCCCAAACACCATCAAACCTAATTTAACAACGCTAACATCCTCAAAAATCAAATTTACACAAGATTTAATTAATCAAACCCCAAAAATTTCACAAAGAGTCCAATCTCCAAAACAAGAAAAAAAGTGAACAAGAACAATTTGACAACCGACACAAACAAGAACAATGACACGTATGAAGACTAATGAACGAACAAATTTGATATGGGATGAAAGCCCATATAATACCCAAGCTAAAAATGACAAATGGTAAGGATTAACACCCAATTGACACGGAATAAAAGAAAATCCAACAACAAATGACGAAATAGACACAAACAGACAAGAATACAAACAAAATCTTAATTGTTTTTTTAATGAATTTTTATAAATAACAATAAATAGACACAAAACAAAATTAAAGGATAGGCAAACCTAACGTAGAGACCTTGCTCTCATGGCAACTGATATGAACCTCAATTGGCATGCTCCAAGACCTAATACACAGTTATCCCAAATTACAAATTGTTCTACGACTTAGATTCGATTGGTGTAGTGATAGACGCCACAAACGGTTGCGGAAAACTTTTTTATAACTTATGTGAATGCCACAAGTTAAATCCTTGTTTAAGTTTGAAGTGTTTGATGTAAAATGATCTAGACTCTCATTTCTCCTTGAATTTGGTGCCCAAAAAGTCTGAAAATTACAACATAATTTGTGTTTCAATAATATCTCCAAATTTAATTAATTAAAAGACAAATAAAATGGTCCAACAAAGTAAATAAAATTAGACCATTAAACGTAAACTATTGAGCCCATATAAATAAGTTTGGCTCAATTTAGAAATTAAATGTTAATAGCATATTTAAATAAAATATTGGCTAGATCCGCATCTATCTTGGTTGCTGCTCATACGGGCTTCCGTTCGGGCTGAATAAGAACTTTGACGCAACGGGATGGACAAGGTTCAAGCCAAATTTGTCTTCTTGAGAACTTTGCTGTAAGTTCATGAGTTCTTCAATAATTTGTTGAAGCTCTCTCATGACCGCAATAATTCTTCTCTAATCACAATTTACCCAACTTTTCCTACTTTTTCCCTTGAAATAGAGTCTCACCGCTCTGACCGAGGTAGAGCGGTATTAACAAATCTTTTTTTCCCCATTGATTTCAGCAGCCATGTCGAGGCTCTATGATAACCTTCAGAATTATTATTATCTTGTCAAGTTTAATCACTATAGCACTTTTGACTTATTTTGAATTATTTGTCTTCATGTAGGCTTTGCCTTAGGAGCGTTTGCAGATAATAATTTTGCATTGAAGGACATTTACTTCAATGTTGGCTGCTTGTAGGTGATGGTTTACATACTTTTTGTTTTAAGTCTAGGAAATACTACATTTCATTTTCTTTAGTGAAGCAAGGAGCCTAGCATGCACCCACGGAGGGACAACGGGCCTAGTGGGGGCTCAAGCCCCCCCTCAAATTTAGTTTCTCTCTTATGGGCTTATATTAGTTAGCCTTTGATTTAAGGCCAAGCCCCCCCAATTTCTAAAAGAAATTTAAAAAGCCCAAGTCACATTTAAGCCCAAGATGACATATAAAACCTGCTGCTTGCTCCACCTTTACGATTTTGTTTTTCTCTCCACCTTTGCGATTCTGTTTTTCTTCAGCCAAACAAAACAAATAGCGCGAATTTTTTCAATCAAGTCAAATTTGGGGCTCTTTTGGCTTTCTCTCCAAGATTGTATTCTTCTTGCTTACTATTGCTATTCAGTAAGTCAACTTATCTTTTTTCTCTATTAAATTTTTTTCTTATTGCCAATTATATGTATATATATTAAGTATTGAGAATAATATTGAGTCCTATATTCAATAGTCTTTTATATGTGATTGAAGCATGAAAATTTTCATAGAATTATTAATTTAACCATCAACATTCAACAACATTGATTCATTAGGTAACTTGATGGATTTTTTAATTTTTTTCAATTTTATTATAAAATTATGCATAGTAAAATTAGTGTGAAAATTTTAGGAAAAAAAAAGGTAATAATAATAACAATGATAATAAAATATAACAATTACTAAATCTATTCAATTCTTAAATGTCTTTAATATTTTCAAAATGTTATTTATTTTTAATTGTTATGAAAGCATCATAATTTTTAAATTTTTGTTGACTAATATCTGTTATAATGTAACTCAACAGTTATGAAAACTTTGAAAAGTTACTACAAAAGAGAGTCCGAAACTCCTCCGATTTGTACCGAAAAAAATAGCAATTGTGCCAAAAGAAGTAAGGTAGATACTGATCTGGAAAACCTTCCAACTGATCCAGGGTTAAGAACTCCTATTTCAGAGTATGATCCTAACATTCGCGATCAAGTTCGACGAGCGTACATTCAGGGAGGTCCTTGCCAGCCTCGGAACCATAAATATCCATTAAAGCAATTCGGAAACCAATCAAGAAAATTTAATGTTTCATGGTTTGATGAGCATAGTAATTGGTTAGAATATAGCATAAAAAAAGATGCTGCATTTTGTTTATGCTGCTATCTTTTCAAACCAAATAATGGAGAATAAGCAGGAGGTGATTCTTTCATTGGTACAGGATTTACCAATTTCAAGAAGAAAGATCGACTTCAAAAACATGTTGGGGGCCCTAATAGTGCACATAATCAAGCTTGGAGAATGTATGAAGCCTTGATGAACCAAAACCAACATCTTGAAACATTTTTTTCAAGACAATCAGATCAAGCTTGTAGTGAGTACAGAAGCCGCTTGAATGCATCCATTGACTGTGTACGTTTTCTTCTGAGGCAAAGACTTGCTTTTCGGGGTGATGATGAATCTGAAAATTCAAGCAATCAAGGTAACTTTCTTGCATTATTGCATTTTCTGTCAGATCACAATGATGATATTAGAGCTGTTACATTGGAAAATGCTCCTGAGAATTTGAAGTTGACATCGCCTGTAGCCCAATTTTCATCCCTTCGACGTCGAGCGTGGCGTCGACGTACGACGATCTGCGACCCCGATCTCGCCGCCGACGGAGGTGGCGGCGCCAAGCTCTCGACCGCGCTAGGCGACGAAGGAGATCTAGGGCTCTAACAGCGAGCGAGAAGGAGAGGTCGTGGGTGAGCTCTGGGGAAGTGAAGACAACGACGCGTTGAGGCAGGGGCGCGAGTGGCCGAGGGATGGGTCGGAGTATTTTAGTCGATGAATCACGGGATGTTTCGATGAAAGAACAGATGGCTGTTGTGTTACGTTATGTGGATGAGCGTGGATGTGTGATTGAGCGCTTCGTAGGGGTTGAACATATTGTGAATACTACTGCCTTGTCGTTAAAGGATGCTATTGATAAATTTCTTTCTAGATATGAATTAAGTGTATCTAGATTGCGTGGTCAGGGTTATGATGGGGCAAGCAACATGCGAGGAGAGTTCAATGGTCTTAAGACTCTTATTTTGAAAGAAAATCCTTATGCTTATTATGTTCATTGCTTTGCTCATCAACTTCAACTTGCTCTTGTAGCTGTGGCAAAGAAACACACTGAAGTTGCTTCACTATTCAGTTTAACTACTCGTATAGTAAATGTTGTTGGAGCTTCTGCAAAGCGTTGTGATATTCTACGAGAAAAGCACGAGGCTAAAATTGTCGAGGCACTCAAAAGTGGTGACATTTCAACTGGGCGAGGCCTGAATCAAGAAACCTCTCTTAAACGTCCTGGTGATACTCGATGGGGCTCTCACTATGGTACTTTACTTAACTTGATTAGCATGTTCTCATCTATAGTTGATGTCCTTGAAGTTATTGTAAATGATGGAACAAACTCTGAACAAAGATCGGAAGCAAACAATTTATTAGAATCGATGTTATCATTTGATTTTGCATTCAGTTTGCATTTGATGAAAATTTTATTGGGAGTTTCAAATGAATTATCAAAAGCACTTCAGAGGAAAGATCAAGACATCATAAATGCAATGAACTTAGTGAAAGTTTGCAAGCAACGACTACAGATGATGAGAGAGAATGAATGGGATTATTTTGTTGATCAAGTCACTACATTTTGTGGAAAACATGAGATAAAAGTTCCAGATATGGAAGAAATCTTTGTAACTAAAAGCCGATCACGCCGCAAAGTTCAGGACATTACAAATTTGCATCACTTTCGAGTGGAGTTATTTTATTCCATCATCGATATACAACTTCAAGAGTTAAATGATCGATTTGATGAGGTAAATACCGACTTGCTTCTTTGTATGGCATGTTTAAGTCCAAATGATACATTTTTGGCTTTTGACAAGAATAGGCTAATCCAATTTGCAAAGTATTACCCAGAAGATTTTTCTGACATAGAGCTCATGGTACTTGACGATCAACTTCAAACATACATAATGGATGTGCGTGTTAGCAAGCAGTTTTTGGGATTGAAAAATATCGGAGATCTTGCACAGAAGATAGTAGAGACAAAAAAGAATAGTGTGTATCCATTAGTTTATCAGCTTGTTACTTTGGCATTAATTTTACCCGTTACGACGGCTACTGTAGAGAGGGTATTTTCTGCTATGAATATTATTAAAAATCGACTGCGCAATCGAATGGGAGATCAATGGATGAATGACAATTTACTTGTGTACATTGAGAGAGATATCTTCAACAGTTTGAGCAATGAAATTATTATGCAACGTTTTCAAGGCATGAAAACTCGTCGGGGACAATTGTAATGCTAGCTCTTCCTGCTTCTTTGTATTTTTTTTGTTTATTAGGACAAAAATATATATAATATATTTTGTATGAACTTATCATTACTAATTTATTATTAGCCCCCCCTAAAGAAAATTTCTGGCTTCGTCACTGCTAGCATGGTTCTCATCTTCTTCTTTTTCTTCTGGCTTAGATTCTCCCTTTGAAAAGCTAGTTTGGCAGAAGTTGTTCCATAATTGCCAAAATACTCTTCGTTAGTGTCGCTTACGTAAAACTTTTATGCTAACAAGGTCATGTTTCATGTACCATCTATTCTAATTTTTCCTTTCCATGGTATTTTATCAATTCTTGTTGTACTGCAGGTTTTAAATAGTTTGTGGGACTGTATAGTTTTTCTACAATTTTACAATAAGTATTCTTCATAAAGTAGGATCCCCGTTGTCATTATTTTTGTTGTTGATACTACCAAATTAATGACCAAGAAAGATAAAACTTTGTTCGAAATACAAGTAGTGGAGGGAACCATTTTCAACTTATAAGGGAACTATTTTCAACTACTGATAAGTTGTAAGATTATTTGAAAAGGTAAAGCTTTCACATATTTTGAGATTTAAAATTTGTTAAGTAGCCCCATAATAAGACCACAATGTTTTGAATCATCTTCGAAGATTGTAACTGATTTTTGTATTACAATAAAATAGCTAGAAGTGCGAGCTACTGGGGCTTTGCAATGGAAAAGTATTGAACCATGCTTGTCGATAATCCTAATACGTAAAGAAATTAATATAGTTAATTTTGTTTTGAAAATTTAATGGAATGATTTTAGGCTTGAAGAAATTATATTTAGATATTTGATGTTTTTGGATCTTAGGAATATCCCAATCGTCTATGGCTTTTCAGAAGTTTTTTTTTTTTTTTTTTTTGTATTTATTACCGTTTTAGACTCAGAACTTGAGACATATAGGTTTCTACAAAAGAAATAAATAATTTAAGAAAGAGCTACTAAAAAATTTCCAATTGAGTTTGAACTAAACCAACAGTAAAACAGCCTGACTAATTGGCAAAAATTACGACCACTCTAACCCCTAAACGAGAAAAAATATATTATTTCAAATCTCTAAAATATGGATACTTATATGTGCATGAATACTACCCTCCCCACGAAAGAAGATCGTGGATCGATCTTTTATATATATATATATATATATATATATATATATAACTAACTTGAACTCTCGTATCCGGTGAAGTCATGTTATTTTCCAACTTGTCGAATAATTGACCACCAAGCTATCGAGTCCCCAATACTTATTATAATATATTATATGTTCAAATACTCAGTTGGGATCAAAACTACTTTGCTATAGTCACTTCGGATCCTAAAAAGTAGTAAAGTTTGTATAGTTAAGTCGTAAGAACATAATTAAATGGTTTCTTATTTATTAGTTTTTGTTATGATCAATATTTTTATTTATTCTTTATTATTTTGTTTTATTCATAATATATTTAAAATTAATATATTTGTTATTTTCTTTTTATTGATAACATTCATATTTTTTATTAGTATGGTTAATATTACTATTTATTCTTATTATTTTTCTACTTATTAAAAATTCATGATTTTTATTTTATTTATTATTTATCAGTTTATATTTTTAATTTTCATCAACTATTATTTATGATTTTTTATTTTATACTTGTTTATAATTTATATTAAAAAATATTTATAATATTATATTTTAATAATTATCAAATATATATTTATGATATCCGAAATTATGTTCGCTGATATTCTATGCGTCAAATTTAGAGCTCAAAATTTTGGCAAAATTCTAAGAAATTTGATTCAGCATCGATGATCACTATAGTTGCCGATGCTTTTATGGTTGCCAATAATCCTGTTTATAAATAGCCTCTGCTCACAAGTTTGCCAATTTTCCCCAAAATATATATATATATATATATATATATATATATATCTCTCTCTCTAGCTCCACTAAAAGAAAAAAAAAAGACTCATTAAAAACAGGGCAGTTTGACTTTTAGCCAATTTTAAAATTCTGTTACAATAAAATAGCCAACGTTTGAAAATATTAGCAAATTAGCCATAAGCCCAACAATTTCAATATAAACAGATCAAACTGCCTTCACCACTTTCATCGGACTACAAAATACCCTTATCACTTTTATTGGACCACAAAATTCAGATTTTTCATGTGATTTTTATTAAATGCCTTTTAAATATCTAATAAAATGTCGCATAAAGAGTCTTAGAGCAAGTCTAAAATTTTGTAACTAGTGTTTGATCGAGTCTGAAATTTTATGACTGATGTCTTAAAATTTCAATCTAATAAGCTAGCTTCTGAAAAATTGGTCATTACATTTGTGACCTAGTAATAAAATATCTGATATGAGAATATATAAAAAGGAATGACTATTTTACTAATAGAAACAAGCATAAGCTGGTTGTAAAAAACTAATATAAATGCATGGCTATTCTTTACAAAAACCCTTAAAAACAAGAGAGATTTTGAGGAATGCCCCATTTTTTGCACAATGATAAGTTATATCTCATGTATGTTGCACTTTTAATTTATATTCCAAAATTTATACTATAAAGATATAATAGAAATAAATGAAAAATACCACTTAATTAAGATATAAACTATTAACTGGTATTAATTGGTATCAAGAATGATTTTATTTTAAAATTCTTCCTAAAAACAATAAAGAAACTATTTTGTTTTGGGGCTTTGTGCGTTGTTGGGCTTATATCATAGCCTTTTTTGCTTATCATCCCCTGTATTTTTTTTTTTTACCCCTATTTTGCTTTGCATTTCACTCCTTTTAAAATTAAATTTTAGTGTCTAAATTTTTTATAAACTATACTATAACACAATTTTAATATCTTTTTTATTTTTGCCCCTAGAAACGGGGGACGAAACCTCGAAATTCTTTTGGATATCTATAGAACATATTGACAAGAAAAATTGTCCATAATAAATCCCCTTGACAAAGGATCAACTTAAGGCCGAAGAGTGCAGGCCTAAGGAAAGCAAAACAAGAAGATGGTACAATTCATAGCTACATATTTGAAGCTTCCAACGTTACCATATGTCATAGGAACATTTAAAGATCAAAGTCTATTTCACAAGACACTAGTTTCATCTCACCTAGCAAACCTCAGTTACAAACATACCGATTGAAGTGAAGATTTAACGTGGTTACCAAATGTCATATATATATTTATATATATAAACAAGTAGTTGAAAATCAATGTGTTGGTCACATTGATGATCATCAAAGGATTGTAGATTGGCAGTCCATGGAGAAGGGATTGTACATGATGCCGTCCATGTAGTAATGGCCGGGATGTGCGGCGTCCATCACCACAAACTGCATGTCTTCCGACGGCTTCCAATGGCGCTTCCTCTGGTTGATAAACCAGTTGTTAATCTGTTTCAGATCTAGCCCCGTCGACTCTGCCAGTGCTAGCTTCTGCGCTTCCTGAAATTCAGCATCGCACGTCACAAGTTTAGATCAAAATTACGAAAACAAAATGTCGCAGAGCCAAACAAAACGCGTCAAACAGAACAAATAATACAAGATAATTGAATTTCATCACTACAAGAATACGCATCCAAAATTTGGTTCTTTTTTTTTCCTTTGGTTTATCATATAGGCGGATTTTTCAATTCTCGGACATATTCAAACACTAATGAAGCCATCGATTGAATGATTCATCTAGAGATCGAGATGTGCATACCGAAGGATAAGGCCACTTGTAGTGGCTGCTCCACCAGTCTAGCAATAGCTGCCGGGCTTCCTTTGGCAGCTTTCCGTTCTTTTTCTTCTTCATAAATTCCTGCTTCAGACTGCCGAGATATCCTCTGTACTTGCGCAAGAGCTGAACTTTCAATTCCTTGTCTTCGGCTTGAGGATCTATTAGGCTGTCATTCACATCCATTTCTTCTTCAGATAATCCATTTTTTCCAAGGAAATCACCACAACCTGATGAGGACCGAAATAAAATGAGCAAATCGCAATCACTATGTATAATCCAAGAACCATTAACTTATAAAAATATTTTCATTCAATTAATCACACCAATATTCATATGCAAATTACAATGTACTAAACGAGAAGCTGATCATTAAGTAAACATCAAAGTTCAAACCGTTTCTAATAAGTTCATTAACATAGTGTTACCATTCTGAGAGGACAATCCCAAAGGCATTTCTTGTTATTACATGTCACACACCGTTATTTTTATTTACATATTTTTTTTATAATTAAAAAATTCTACTCAATGGAGAGCAAAAACCTGGATTACCACCTTGGAAAATCAAAATGAAGGCCATTATTAGGAACCTATAGAGGACTTCATGCTAGTAATTTAGAAAAGATAATTAATGGAAATAGCTTAATGATCAATCATATCTTCAAGATGATAAAACATAGGATGAGGAATGATCTAATCAATTGTGAACATGATATGACTTCTAGTTATCATGCATATATTACCCTCCCTAAACTAGTAATTTGTAAATAACTTAGTCGCAAATAAATATTTACAGTATGTTAATTGGTAATAATTTTTATTTTTATGTTTATAATAGCACATAATAATGTAAACACTTGTATGGTCTCCAACAAATAACATAAAATATTCTTGTTGCAAAAAAAAAAAAGAAAAAAGAAAAAAAAGAGAGAGATTTATTCTACGTAGAAAAAACATTGAGACTAACATATTAAAATCTTTCAACCACAAACTTCTCTGCAATGGAAGATGGATTAGAATAAACATACACAAATAATGAAGAAATTCACAATACCTAGAAAAAAAAATAGATGGGAAAATTTTAGATGAAGAGCAAGCTATTATACATTTTTCAAACTCGGTGCATATCCCGATTTCATCTTGTGATACTAGTCAAGAGAATCCACCATTCATTTCTATATTTAAAAACACAAAATTCAGAAGTTCACTGAAAAATAATTTGGCATATATATGTAAATTATATACAACCATGAGTTACACGTGCTTAAATCACTACTTGATATATATGATTATATTGAGCCGATAACATGTAGTACAATTTAGTCTTAGCGATACAGTTTCTTATAAACTTTTGACGCACTTTAGACAATATAACAAATACAAATCACTTGCACACACATTATCTTCTATGAAAATATTAGCATCAGGAAGGAGGTTTATAGTTAAATGATCTACTTTAAACTAGTTTAAATGGACTTGATATACAACATATATATATATATATATATATATATATATCTTTCTTTTTTTAAAGGTAAAATGGTGGGCTTGGCCCAAATTAATTTTTGTTTTGTAAACATTAGTTACTTAGCATGACAGCTACACTCCTAAGACAACTTGATATACAACATATAGTACTTGATATAGATCATATAGTATTATGATTAGTCGGCAATAAACCAGCTAAAATTAGCTCGTACATTGCAGCTAACCATGATACATGTGTTATATTTCACCTAATAAAAAAAAAATTGAGAATATATGATCTTAAAAATAGACTAGCCACAACAATTCTCCATTGAGTCAAATCACAAATGCTTGTATTATTCTATTTATCACAATTTTTATGACTAATTTGGCTGTTCAAGTATTGATTATCAGATGTCAGAACTGCACATTAATTAAGAAAACATAGCGTCTACTTCTGACCATCCACATTCCACAATATAAGCAAACAAATTTATGAAAAATACACAATTCAAATGCTTAGCAGGAAAGGAAAAAAAAAAATCAAGTTGGAACATAAATTGGAGAAGATCTAACAGATCAACAAACGATTTTTTCTTTTTTTTTTTTTTTTTTGCAAGCGAAGTGTTGTTAAGTTGTAACACACCAGAACTTACATTTTCATACATATCGCTGTGAAAAGCCTTCATGCATAAATGACTGTAAAAATGTCATAGGAAAATGGACCACATTAATTAATGACCTAGCTACATAGCAAACATTTCAACCTTGGCAAAACCCTAACTACTCTTTTCAGCGTGTTAAAATTGGATGTTAGGTACAGCAGTGCTACGATTAATTAGATACGCACGCGCACACACACACACACATATATATATACACTATAGTACTTATTAGTTATTAGCCTAAAAAAAAAAAAAATTAAGTTAGCATAGCAAGAGATTTTGTTATTGTAGTTTTTGGAAAACTCTTCTTACATCATAACTTAGGCAACAACACATCACACACATATAAATAAAGATAAAGAAACATATATAAAACCATACCCAAATATGATGACATATATTAGTTTCAGAAACTGGCTGAGACAAAACCTATAAGTCAAAACGCTCAGTTCCAGAATAGGCCAAAAATAAACAAAGCATATCTATAGGCCTCTATGTAGCCACACTCCCAAGAAAAAAAAAAAGAATAAAAATCAAGAGAGATTTACATAAAGCACAAATTAAATTAATCATTTTATTATTTGTAGTACTAGTTATACGAAATTTAGTTCAGCTTTCTCTGGCTACGAATTCAAACATGTCTATGTATGAATATACATACATATATATATATATATATATTATATGTGTGTGAGATTTTGATATCGAGGTATATAATATATAGCTCGGACATATATCGACAAAATAACAACCACCGATATTTCTATTTCTCTTTCTTGTTAAATTTTAATTTGTCAAATAAGACCATCAATTACCAAACAATTTACTTGAAAACCAATGTTGATTAAAAGAACATATCATTTCAATTTTCAAACATCACAAAATGCGTCTTAATAATAATAAGGGTCCTACTCCTAGTATCCTACATCAACTTTCGGTTGAATGACTAACATATGAATATATGTTCCTCTTTTTCTTTTATTTTTATTTTTTAATTTATTTTTTATTTTTGAAACCCTTAAAATAGTGACCAATAATTTCCAAACATATAATAAAATAAAAATAAATAAAAGGGTTCACCAGAATCTGCGGTGAGAGATATTGAGGAAGAGAGTGTTAGGGCTTTGAGTTGGGTTTCAATCCTATTGAGGAAAAGCATGGCTTCTTTGAAAGGCTTTGTGAGCTCTTGCTCGTATTTCGCCAGCATTTCACAGTAGGCTTCCATGAATTGGTCCAAACCTGGGTCTTCTTGACCACCAAAGTTGTTACCTCTAATGTTATTATTATTATTATTACTTCTTGCTGCTGAAATTCCCATACTGCCCTCGGAATATGCACTACAGGCTTGCTCTAACCTAGCCACCACTTCACCAGGTGCTCCAACCTAATAATTAATCACACCCATAAAAAAAATTAAAAAAAAAACACAAATGATATATCTATATATATATATGTTGTTTATGTGTATATATATATATATTATATACCTTGTGGCAATTGGCATAGGAGGTCAAGAGGCGAGGGAAGAGAGGATGAGCCATTATCTTGGACTTCATGAACTCGTTGTCGGTGACCATAATATTAGTATTGTAATTACCAGAAATGTTGTTGTTATGGCGATGGATTAGGGGTAGAAGATTATGATCATGATCCTGATTATAATCATGATCATGATCATGATGAAGAAGCTTTGAATTATTTGGCTTGTTGTTGTTTATCATATTTACCAGCCCAAAAGAAGTAGAAGAAAAAGGACAAGCAAAAAGAAAAAGAAGAGAATTATAGAAACCCCTAAAGATAATAACCCATTATATTAGGTCTGTCTGTCTCTCACTCTAAAAACCCAAGTAATCAATATCCAAAGACTAGTTTGTTCTCCCGGGTTTTAAGCTAAAACCCAGAGTCTTTTTGCAGGGATTTCTTTTCTTTTTTTTTTTTTTCCCTTTTTCTTACAAAAGTTTGCAGAGTATAATAACTACAGCCAGTCAAAGCCCAAAAAATAAACAAATAAATATATAACTATTTTTTTTTTCTTGCAGTTTTTATCTTTTTCTTACTGTAAAAGATGGATGCAAAGACCCGCCCTCGGAAATGGTTACTTTTTCTTTTCTCACTATATGCACAAACAGTCAATTTCTTGTTTTTAATTTGCTTGAAATTTTTGGAAGTAAGATGAATATATATATATATATATATATATATATTATAATTACCGAATAGGGAGAGACAGAGAGAGAGTTACAAAAGAAAAGCTGAGATTTTTAAAAGATAGATTGGTATGTGCACGCGGGGTTAGCGTGTAACTCTGCAATTTCTTTCTGAGATCTTCAGAACCCTAATCTTTCCTTCCCGATGAATACCCTGCTATATATTTGTGTATATATATATATATATAATATATACGTGTGTATTATATATCTTCTCGATTATTGCAATTCCAGTGCTTTCTTTCTTTCTCTTTAGTCTCTACAGTGATGGGAGAGAGGGAGATAGAGAGATCAAGATATTGGGGTCAGTTTGATTACAGATATAAAGGCCGTTTACTGTGTTTTACAATAATTAGTGGAAGAGACTGATCAAGTGGGTTAAAAAAAATTAGTAACATAAGTCTATATATATGTTCAAGCGAAAATTCTTAAATAGTCCGAATTTTAGAAAAAGTACTCGTCCTTTGTCTTTAGTGGGTTTTTATTTTTTGTTTTTGTTTTTCTTTTAATTTAGATTATTAGATTTACTTTTTTAACCTCTTGTTTGCCTTACCCATTTCTCCCATTTTATTCCATTTCCATTTTTCATTTTTTTCAACTATTCCATTTCATTTCATTTTTTTTCAAACTATTCCATTCCATTTCATTTTTTTTCAACTATTTTTTTCAACTTTCCAAATCCCTATACAATATCTTTAAATCTCAACCATTCATATCACCTCGAAATTAGCAAAGTCAAACTATTCTTACATCATTTTTACAAACCATTTTCAAACTATTCCAAACCATTTTCAAACTCTTTTTTCCCTACCAAAAAATAGTCAAAGATGGTCAAAATGACCTAACCAAACAAGAGGTAAATATGAGACTTGAAAAATATATAATTAATGATCCAAGATTATTTTTCATTACATAAATACACGACTTAAATAATCTAATTATAACTAGACTTACCAAATTTGCCCCTTGTTTGGGGAGATTATTTTGGCCACTTCATCTCATTTTTTGAGATGCAAAAAATAGTTTAAAATAGTTTGGAATGGTTTGAAAATGGTTTGTAAATATGATGTAAGAATGATTTGACTTTGCTAATTTCGAGGTGGTATAAATAATTGAGATTTAAAGATATTGTATAAGGATATGGAAAGTTGAAAAATTAGTTGAAAAAAATGAAATGGAATAGAATAGAATGATTTGGAGGATTAGGAAAGTTGAAAAAAATGAAAAAATTGAATAGAATGGAATGGGTGAATTGAGTGATACAAATAAGTGGTTATCTTTCACTTAAAAAGACACTTTCATATTTTTGAATGGAATTAGATGAAGAAAATAAAATAAAAAACAAAACAAAAGAGAATTACAAAAGAAAATAATTCTTAGTGTCATTTAATATTTCAAGTAGTATGTCTCTTTATCTTCACTTTATAATATTTATAATGTAAAATTTGAGACATAAATTTAAAATACAATACACATGGGGCATATATTAATATTGTGACAAAAAAAGAGGCATTCTTCAAAATCCAAAAACAAACAAAAAAATCAATTATGAATTATGATAAGGGGCCCATAATTTCTAATTTATATAGTAAAAAATATTAACTTGTGGTTTTAATAAATTATAGCAAAATGTAAAACCCTAAACAAAGTAGAAATCAAGTAGTAATCAACTGTACAACTACTGATAAATCTAATATCTTATTTTAGCTCCTTATACTCAGATTACCCAAGCAATAACAAAACAAAAAAACACCCTATAAATTTCGAAGCAAAACGAAAATAAACATATACAACATACTTTGTGATTGTCAAAATTGAAAATTTTTGCCCGAATTCAATAAGTAGTTGTTTGGCAAATGTGTTTGGACCCATCTTGGGCCATTCAAACGATTTTGTCAATCTAAATCGCTGTTTGGTAACATTTTTTTAGATAAAATTCAAATGGAAAAAACTCATTCAAACCTTTAAAAATCAAATTCTTACCCCCCCTCCCCCCCCCCCCCCCCCCCCCCCCCACCCCCCCCCCCCCCCCCCCCTCCTCAATTTTAACAGTTTGAATATATTTTGAATAGCATTTTTTGATTTGACATTTCAACTACTCTTTTTATAATAAAAAAATCACACATTTCACATCTACCCAAACAACGATTCAAATAATATTTTCAAATAAGATTATTTGACCCAAACAACAATTTAAATTTTTCGTTCAAATTACCCAATTCAAATTTTCTAATTCAAATGAAAAAATTCAAATTGCCACTATTCTTCTTTCATTTTAGTTGGCTAATCATTTAAGTTTTTGGTCTTCTTCTCATTCTGTACTCACAAGTTTTGGCATTTTTTTTTCTCATCTTTTCAACATAAGCGCTGAATAATTGATTGGTGTAATGCAATGCAAATGCACGTGCCGTACAAGTAGTAAAGTATACTGCGAGTCCGTGTATCGTTCTCACGAGGACTTTAGTTAATTACCGAACTACTGAGTCAGAATTACTATTTGAAAGAATAATAATTTGATTTATTACAGAAAAATAAACTCAAATGCAGAAAGTAAATGAGATAGAATTCAATATTGAAGGACTCTAAGGCACACGATTTCACCTAAACACGCTATAACCGTTTGCGACTCTATCCAGTTAACGCTCTACTACTCATTGAAGATGACAATTTACTAATATGATTATCTATTTCTCTCGAACATAAATAATCCTAAGTCTCACAAATTAATCTCATCTCTCGATTTTCGATTATATTCATTAAACAAGCCTTAAACCCTAGAATCTAAATGTCACACGAAAGCCTATTGCTATCTCTAGCCAATTGCATATTCATGTTGTTCAATTATGTATTATTTGTCTCATTCTTCTCTCTCGAATTTTGAATAAAACACAAAAAAAATCCTTATAAGGGCATGCTCACTCATGGAAGCATTAAACACGTAATTGAACAATCAACAATAAGCGAATAACACATCAATTGAAGTATATAAATCGCAAACAAGTCATGGCAATGGTTCGGCTACATCATAGCCTTAGAAAAAAATAACTTAGTTCATAATGAAATAAAGAGAAATGACCACAATTAATTTGTTCATAGTGAAAATAAAGAAAGGAATAGAAAAAGAACGAATTTAGCGAGGTCGATTGGCTCCGTCTTCGGCCACCGGTCTTTCCACGTCTCCTCCGAGCCTTTCGTCTCTTCTTTCGCTCTCAAAAATCTCAGAATTTTGGTCTCTAGTCGAATCTTTTGTGTTCTAGGGATGTTTGGCTTTTATAGCATTGAAATTGGATCAGTTTTGGGCTCCGTTTTGAGAAATGAGTCTATTTGTGTTGTGCGCGTTGCAGCTCAGTGTTATGCGCGCTGCAGTGCCAGCATGTGCATACTCGTAACCTGGGCATCGGGCGCTGCGGCATAGTGTGTTGGACGCCGCAACGCCATTATGGTCTGATCGGGCACCATGGCGCTATGTGGCGGGCGCCGCAGCGCTGTGCGTATCTGAACAGCATCCTGGCACGGGCGCCACAACGCAATGATGTGGGTGCTGCGGTGTTGGGGCATTCTAGGGTAGCGCTGCAGCGCGCGTCTATCTATGCTGAAGCGACCAGGCGCACTGCTTCTTCACGTGTGGCGGCGCTGCAGCGCTCGTTGCCCGTGCTTCATGTGCTTGTCCGTTGCCTCCTGTGCGCGCGTCGCCAGCCCTAAGCTTGTGTCGAGGGTCGCTTTTGTGCACCAAACTTGCGCCATATTCATAGTTTGACCTGAAAACAACCAAAACACATTAACTAATCAATATTACTAAGTACATTATTTTGAATTATTTACTTAACTTGGTATTAACCTAAACAATCTAAACCAAAATAAAGTAAATTGAGTTAATGAGCACTTATTAAGTAGACATGATCTAATGCTCAAGAATGCAATAGAAATGGACTAAAATAAATAAAAATATTCCTAAAAATGATGCAATGATAAGACAAATGCGGAATGCATCAATAATAATTCACAAATAGTTTTGAGAATTATTTGCATGGGTGTTTGGATACAACATTGATATGCAACAACATTCTTCTCCACATTATACGACGGGGAATATTTTAGGAACATTGTCAAAATTCATTTGTGATTTTGGCTAAATTTTGGAGCACAAGGTATATAATAGTTAGATTTTAACCAACAGATCGGGATTATATAGGAATTTTGAAAAACACAACAACAGAACGAGAACTTTTGTAAAACTTAGATATTATTTAGAATTTTTTCATGTTATAAATTTTGGACTTATTTTTGTTTTGCTTTGTTTTGTTTTTTTATTTTTCAACAATTCAGGACTAAACTTGGCAAAATGAATAAGAGGTTAAAACCCTACCCGTTTTGCTCCTATCCTCATTTTAAAAGGGTAGGGTAATACCCTCACTTGTTTCATGAAGATAAAAAGGATATATACCATTTTACCCTTATTTAACTCATTTTCTTATGACCCAAACCTTTGTAAAAGAGTAAAGGTATGCAAGCAACACTTATCAACTTACTCGATGCGAGTATGTCATACCCGCATACCTTAAACCCTACTCTCATAATATTAATAATTTTTTTTATCACAAGAGGATAAATATGGGTACCCTTTAAGCTGCAGGTATTACCTATATTTACCCTTGTTAATTGTTATGATGGGGTAGGGTACCTTACCCTTGTTAGCTTAATGGGGATGAGAGTGGGGTATTTACCCTCACATTTACTTTTTAAATGAATCATGTATTTTAAAAAGATTAATCTAGCGATTCAAAATTATTCTCTACTAATAGACGTTCCCTAACACAGATTTTTCTATTGTAAATGTCATTTTTTTCATAAAAAGGGTTAAGACTTTTTTTAATCAACCGAAGCCAGATAGACACTTACAAGCTCTAAATTATTGAAGGAGCTTCTTCAAGCCAAAAACCATCAACAACAATATTGACAAAACTAACTTTGCTGACGCATAGTGCACTTATTCAAGTGTCGAGTTACAAAGCGATACAATATATCGCTGATTACAGCCATCAAATAAGTAATAACTTCGACAATCATCCCTTCTAATAACGATATTTGACCTCATTTGAACAACTAGATTTCATTTAATGCATTATACTCCACCTTTCCAATACACAGCCTACTCTCTATGGTGAATATCAAACCTGCTTGCATAGCTTATCGATCGGCCAATAAAACTCCGAAGGTGTTGGGAATATGCTTAGCAAGTAACCTCGGAATTTGTCCCTCTTCATCCAGTATAGCACCCCCAATCCAATAAAACTCTACGTTAAATTATAGATTCATCCATTTTAGTTTCAAGATTCTATCTAGAGGCAGATGCCAGAGCTCACATCCTCTCATGATTTATTTATTAAGCTGACATCTCATAATCACAACCTATGACTGATGATAATAGTAGAGGAAACAGTTTGCACAATCCAGAATTCACTCGAGATCCTCATATAGTAACATCACAACATCATATAATTAAAAAATAATAATTATTTTTTTAATTAATTAAAATGTTACTTTTTTTTTAAACATCATCTAAAAAATGACTATATGCTCAATAATTAATTAGTTACACAAATATTTATTATAATTTGTTTTTAATCTTCACACTATTCTCTTTCCTTTTAATGTTTTTCATTTTTTCTACTCTCCAATTCAATCATGCAAAATATATACTTTGACTAGTATAATAAAAAAAATATTATAATAATATAAAAGGTGTGTTTGGGAAAGGGGTTAGGGGGATAAGATTGGATTGAACTAAATTAATCTCAGACCCACACTTTTATCTCATGTCCATAGGATAAGCAATCTCATAGAGAATGGTGGGATAACTTATCCTATGATATATCATAGTGGGACCCATATTAAAAAAAATAATTTTTTCATTTGTTTTAAAATTAAATTTAAATGAAAAATAATAAATATTAATTGTTTAATATTTTTAAATGTTTATACCATTTATTTAAATTTTTTTGAAATATAATTATAATTCAATCTAATATTTTACCAATCACATTATAACACTAAATACAATACAATCCAATCCTAATAAATCTTATCCAATCCTAAAAAAAAAAATAAATAAATCTTATCCAATCCAGTCCCACATAATAAGTCTTATCCAATCTAGTCCCATGATATATTCGGTGCACCAAACGGACCCAAAAATACTCCTCACCAAATTATGGAAATTAAGTTTAAAACCTAGTTTTAGAAATATCAATAATTGTTTCAGATAATCGCTAGAAGCTAGCAAAGCGTACAAATTCGCAAGTGGTTGTTCTAATGCTCCTTTTCTTTTCTATCTTGGTTTGGAGGTGGTGTGATTGATGGTAATCAAATCACAACCGTCAGTCTTGCGATTGATAGATGGTGGTCTCAATCCTCACCCCTCCACCATCCAACCATTGCATATTCCCTTATCACTTTCTTTTGTCCACTGTCCTCTATTCTTCACTCAAATTTTTTTTTTATTACAGTACCTTTATCACCATTCACCACTATTATTATTATTATTATAATTATTATATATATTTTAAGGACTACCACCATTATTGGTCTTGCAGTAGGTGTGAAGAAGAAGAGTAGTATTTGATAATACATTACGAAATAAAATATTGCTTTCAGTCATGGAAACTCTTCTGAAAATCAGAGTTTATGCGTATTCAGTTGCTCATTGTAGTAGAGTTAATGCTGAAAATAGAAAAACGGAGACGGGCAAACACTGTTGCTCATTGTATTACAAGAAGTTGAATGGAAAACGGAATATACTGTTATTGTTTTCATTTTAGATGGAAAAGGTACAACCAATTTTGTTTTGTAAAAAAAAAAAAATTGAAAGAAAAAACAATAGGATAACCGTTTTCGTTAAATATGAAAATGGTTTACCGTTACCGTTTTACTGTTTCCATCCAAAAACAAAAACACAAAGGGTAACAGATAGCTAGTAAATCTCACTGAGATAACCCACACTATTATTAATAACCTCTATTGTATTTCTTAATATCAAACTTTACCATGTGTTTGGGTCAACTACTCTAAGAGCATCTACACCCCTGTGCCAAATACCAGCTGTTGCACTATTTTGGAGGAAAAAAAAGCTCCACCCCTGTTATATTTTTGTGCTCTATTTTGGAGTTAATGAATATTGTTGCTTTAAATTGGTGTAAATGAATAGTGGATAGAGCAAGAGATATGCATTTTTTTATTCAATTTGTTTTCTCATGATTTAAGAAAATTATATATTTTTTATTCTTAAGGCAGTAACTGATTACGATTTGTGGATATGGCATACATATTTTGGTATACTTAGTTCAAACAACGATATAAATGTGTTGGAGTCATCACCTCTATTTGATAATCTTGCAAATAGTGTTGTTCCTCGTGCTAATTATACTATTTTTGACAAGAATTATAACATGAGGTATTATCTAGCTGATAGTATATATCCGAAGTGGTCTACTCTTCTGCAAACTATTCATGAACCACGTGGTTCGAAGAAAAAATTAATTGTGATCAGCCAAGAGTTTTGTAGAAAAGACATTGAACGTGCTTTTGGAGTTCTTCAATCACGGTTTGCTATTGTGGTAGGACCGGATAAAAATGAGTTATGTGACATAATGACTACGTGCATAATCATGCACAATATGATAGTAGATGATGAACGTGATGCTAATGCACCAATACAAGACTATGTGGAAGCACCGACAACGAACATTGAGTATACTGACGACAATACTAGATTTCAACAACTAGTATTAATTGAACATCTATGGAATTAATATGGTAATTCGGAATAAAGATGCTCATTATACACTTCGGGATGCATTAATTGAACATCTGTGGAATTAATATGGTAATTCGGAGAATTAATTTTTAATTTTTACGTAGTATGGTGGTTGTAATTTTCTTAGTGAATTATTGTCTATGTAGTCTTTTTATGTTATTGTTTTTAATTGTGAATGTAATGAATGTTATTAATAATTTGATATAATTATTTATATCTAATTAGCTTCATTAACTTGCAACAATGTTAATTATTTTTATTATCATTTATTTCAATTGTATTATGAAAATAGTTTTTTAAGAATATAAATTGATTATTATAATAAGAATAAAAGAATGTGAGAAAAGAATATTCCTTATATTAGGCCTGCACATCGGTCGGTCGGGCGGGTTTCGAAGCAAAAATATGTGAACCCGAGCTCGGTCGGGTACGGCGGTGTGGGAATCCGAAACCGACCAATGAAGGTTCGGTCGGGCGGCGGTCGGGTGGCGGTCGGGTGGGCTTTTGGCCCAAAATGCAAAGTCCATATTTTTTGCCCAAAGTGCTGTTTTTGGCCCAAACTGTAAGCCCAAAATGCAAATACAAAATTTTTGGCCCAAATTACATTACCAATACGTCCAAAACCATTTATAAATAGTTAAATACCAAATTAAACACCAAATAATCAATATACCATCATCATATATTATATCATTTTACCAAGTATCAAGACAACCAACCAAGTTATCGACCGACGACCACAACGTGCACCCGACCCCGACCGAATACGCAGGCTCATCGGACGGTTTTCGTCCGCCACCAAATCGGACGGCCATGGTGGCCGACTCGTCGGCCGGCTTCTCGGTCGGATCTTCATCGGGGTCGGACATCCGACCATTTTGTTCAGCCCTACCTTATATAGTAAGATTTGAAGTAATGGGGTGAAGATGACATATAAATTTGGTGCAGAATTTGCCCCAAATAAAGTAAAAATTGCTCTATATTAGAGTTAGGGGTGTGGATACTCGAATAGATACATTCCATTTCAATGGTTTGACCAAAAATCATTTCACACATTTTTTATGGGCTTGAACATTCAAAACAAATGAGTTGAATTGGTAGGAAAAAGGCATTTTTAATCATTCTACAAACTATTCTACATTTTTCCAAACTATTTGAATGGTTTGCAAATGAGTCATTTTTTGACCATTCTATAAAAATAGAATAGAATCATCCAAATGACCCAACCAAATAAGGGGTAATAATATCATTTCCAATGCAAAAGGAAGGGTTATAGTAAAACTTTCATAAATTTATATTGTGATCTTAACAATTTATTATTATTTTTTCTTTCGGCGAATGAAAAAACCAGTCGCGGATAAGTTAACATCTCAGCGACACTTAATGTCAATGGGGAGAGTATCCACAACTGATTCATCAGTCACAAATCTTTAATCGGAATGTATCTGCAACTGTCGCAAATACTATTGGAAAAAGTATTTTAGTCACATATAGTTTTTTAAAATTATCAGCGACTAGTTTAGCAATCACGAATAGGTTCATTCGGCTATATCCGCGATTGTTCTTTCAGTCGCCAATACTCATTAATTTTTTAATTAATAGTTTTATTTTTAACAAAGTCATTTTTATTAGTTTTAGTATAATAATAGATATTGCTTTATAATTAAGTATTTATGAAATTGTATATATATATATATATCAAAAATAATATAAAACTAAACTATATAAATAGCACAGTACTACAAATATCATATAAAAGCACAATTTTTGAATGTAGTACTACAAAATATCTTAAAAAAATAAAATGACTAAAAGCATAAAATATGATAAAAATAAAATAAAATAAAAGTATGCAATACCCTTTTTCATCATCTAAAGTCGGGGTATCGGAATCTGGCCTAGGATTCTGAGCATTGTTGCTGCCAGCTACAACAGTACATGGCCCATCAAATCGCTGTTGCTCTACCGCTGCCTGCTCTGCCGCCTTCAGCCGCCGCTCAATGTCTGCTAATCGATGGTTAACTTTGGCCAGTTACTGTCGTTTAATGCCGACCTCAGACGGTCAGGACTGTGAAGCCTCTTCTATCGCCATGCGACGCGATACTTCTCCCGCTCGACTAGCCCAAATCTAGTGTCCCAACTTAACTTGATGGTCTATTCCTTCCGCAAACATGTTGTATCACGTCGGCCTCCAACTGATGGCATTGCTCCTGCGTTAAAGGTAACATCTGTGTAAGTTTTTGCTCTATTCCTTAATTTTCCTAGAAAGAAGACTTAGCATAACGAATAACCCAAAACGATTTTTGTAGAATTAGTTGTGATTAATTTTTCAAAGATGAGGCTTAAAAACTATCTATTCTGTTTATTATTAGTTTGTGAATAGCCCATAATTTTTAGATTATTGAATAAGTTCCAATTAACTTTGTACGGTCATTATTTTTCCAAATAAATTAGACTCTTTAGCCTTCCACAATCTCAAGAATCGTTGAAAAACTAGTTTTGTGGACTTATTGATGATTTTTCAAAGATGGTACCAAACTGTCCTGGTCTTGTATGCACTATTTCATTGGAAAGATCTCTTAATCTAGTTTTCAATGCTTTTGATTTTATATCGATCCGAATTTTCTAGAAAATATTGTTCTCGTTTTCGTACGGGTCGAAGTAACTAAGAAATTGCAGTTTGAGTGTTTTAAAACAATGTCAAGAACTGAGGCAATTTTTTATAACATTTTTATTTTTGTTTTTAAAAACAAAAATTTGAACTATTTTATTTTTAAAATTTTTAAAAACACAAAATATGTTTGATAATCACTATTTTTTACTTGTTCTTAAAAACAAAAAGCACAAAATAATAGTTTGTAACTCATAAAGAGAAAGTGAAAAAAAAAACCATAAAAATGAAGTATAGTGAGAGTGTAGAATTAAGAAAACACACAAAAAAAATTCATGAGATTTGATATTTTGTTTTAAAAAAAATTGAAAACAAGAATTCTTTGTTTCCTTTGTTTTTTAAAATATGTTTCCAATTAAAAAAAAAAAAGGAAAACAGATTTACCAAACACATTTTTAAAAATAAAATTGCATTTTTTTGTTTAAAAAAACAAAAAACATAGAATAAAAGTGTTATCAAACACCATAAACTACTAAACTACTAAGGAATGCTCAAACTCCTAAATAAGTTCTTGAATGGTTTATTGGTTTTAGGGATTATTGTAGTAAGAATAACGGATTGTGATATTGTAAAGCTCAAAGGATTAATGGTAACTTTAATAGAATAATGGATTCAAAAGCTTAAAAAAAAATTATAGTGGACTAATTCCGAGAAATGAGCTAAGTTAATTAATTGAGAATCGCATGGAAATGTGTCCTAGTTCCTTGTCTATTTTCTCCTTCAATTATTTTCTCCATCCCCTTTTTGGAAGTGTTTCCTATTAATGAATTGAAAATCATATGGAGCATTTGGAGCGTCATGTGATGGGCCAAGACGTGCTGCTAGGCATTGATGGCTCGAGCGACAGGCATGTTGGGTTGCATAGGGTGCGAAGTGCCAACGTTGCACTCCATGCGCAGAATCGCCTTTTAAAGCCTCCTCTATTGTGCTTAATCGAGTTTTTTGCGTAAGGGAGTTGGCCTTTCGCGTGACCATCGAGGCCTAAGATTAGGCGCAGTGGCATGATGCGCCATCCAGTGTGGTGCGTCCCGCCACTTTGTTCCAGTAACAGCAAAATGCTCCATTTGTGCTTGTTTTTGCTTTCTCCCCTTTTTTTCTCTAAACCTGCACAAACCAAAAAATCGATCAAAGTGACGCAAAATATGATAATTTTTTATGACACCAAGTTGAAAAGGATGTAGGATGCACACTTATCAGTGTCTTAGGGCTATGTACTTCATACCTTGTTGTACTATATTGGCATTTTAACAATGAAATAAGTTTAAACACATGTCTAGCTAGTCTTTATCTAAATGATTTAATTAAGTTGTACATGCTAAAACATGACCATGTAGCTATGTTCATCATTATGCACATAAGGAGATCTTATATACAAGTATACATCATAAAGATTCTCGAATTAAACTTTCATCTTCGATCGATGAAATATGACTAGTTATCTACTTCAACTTAGATCGTTATGTTCTCTATCTTTATAGTAGTAAGGTGAGTGTTGTTTGTTTTGCAATCTAAATAAAAAATTAAAAAAAAAGTTTAAACCATTTTATTACAATAAACTAATTCACCAAAAATTAAACTTAAACCCAATTGCTACGGTAAAATATGGTTTGAATTGTGTGGAGAATATTTGTGCCGAGAGGTATAATTATCTATGTTTAACGTGAATTTATTATTTAACAATAAGAACACGGTATCCTACTAGTGATTTTTTTTATTTAAATTCCATAGGTCTTTTCAGAAAAAACTTCTTTTTTTTTTTTTTCTGGCCACATGAGGATCTGAAAACTATTATTTTGCTACAGATTAAGCCAACGAATACAATACTGAACATCATAAAAAATATGAATTTCCATATAATGCTTCTTCAGGCGTAACCAGTTATAGGAGAGCCAATTGTGTATTAAATGGTAGAGAGGGTCACATGTTCTAGCAATGGCTCCAACAGGATTGGGTGAACGACATGCGATTTCGGTTGGCTCATATGTCAAATATCATCCACTTGAGGATCCAATTTCTCTCTATGCGTATCCCAAGATGGAACTTTGATAACTTATCATTGTTGTAGTGGCATTCGAAGTCCACCACCCCTCATCATCACCTAAAGAATCAATTAACGTATTGCTTTCTAATCAATGGCATTAGTAGTGTTAAGGATTTTGATATGAGTGTGATTTGATTTTTATTTTCCGAAGCTTTTCATTACTTTTAGGGTTTATTTTGGAGGACGTAGAAATTTTGGCAAATTCACTGGTAGGGTACACCCAGCTATAAGGAATACTTTTTGACATTCAAATTAACTTAGGAATCTACATTTTAAAAAAGTAAATTTGACGGTGCATAATCGTTTCCCACCATACGGCCTACCTTATCACTGAATTTTCCAAAAAAAATTAATCTTTGATGTTTATGATGTGGGTGAGTTTATTAGGATAGGAAGATATTAAAATTTGGATAAGATAGGAAATTACTCAAATTTCACGTTATAATTAAAATAAAAACCAATATTTAAAAAGGGAAGCGTCTCTAGTGGGCAACGATTGTGGTGGGTAACGATTCTAGATCGTCATATTTATTTTTTTACACTGTAAGATTCACTGAAAAAGTAAACCTGACGATACACAATCGTTGCCCACCACAATTATATGCCATCAAAGAATTTTCCTTTAAAAAGACATAAAAAAGAGCTAATCCATGATATTTTCATATATTTTGGGTGATTAAATAAATTACCACTGACAAAAGAGTTTAATTGCTTAGGCACTTTGTATATTTTCTCAACAGTTACTTTTTTAAAAATCAAATGTTGAAATTTGATATTTGTTATAATTTTATTACTTTCTTTAATTTAGACAAAAGCCATGAAAACTCTAAAAAAGAGCACTGGTTTGGCGGGCTAGGTCTAGGCATTACAAGTGCATGGGATTTTGAGAAATTTTTAAAAACTCTAACTTATGAGGAAGGTGTTTTGAAAAATGCCTCTTAAAAAGAGAAAATTTTACAGTAGATTTTTTTCTTTTTTGTGGGAAATAATTTTTGATCGTAAACTTTACCTTTTTAATGGGTCTTACATCTTAAAAAGGTTTATCTGACGATCCGTAATTATCAAAAAAAAAAAAAAAAAAAAAACAAGAGAATCTCCCCTTAGATATTACAACCAATGCCACCTTTTAACAATTAATTTAACTAAAATACCCCTTCACTCTCAAAAACTCAATTTCCTTCTCAAAGCAACCTTAGGACATTCGAGCCAACTTCCGAGTCACTTTCACATGACGGGCTTCCTCTCGGACTCACCCGACCTCATGGAGCCGCACACGCACGCCGAGCAATACCTCCTTCTCAAGGTCCTTTGACTCGCCAAAGCCATTTTTCTTAGTGATTGCACTGCAAACAAGATAATGGAATTGTACACTTTTTCTTTTCTTTTATACCAAACAATACACAAGAAAAAACCCCTCATCCTCTCTATTTTCCTCCACTTAGGTGATATGTGTCTCCCTCATTCTATTTTTTTTCTCCCTCCTACCGAATACACCCTTAGAGAAGTGACACAATGGGACTTAATTCCGTTTTAGGGGTTAGATTGCTTAAGTAGAGTTAAATGTGCTTTAGAGTTAATTGTGCTTTTGAATAGGCTTGTTTTGTTAAAAGTTGTAGATTTAATGTTTGCTTTCAAGTAGAATTCAGAAATTGACTCGATAAACATATATGAGAAAAATATATCTCAGTGGTCATCTGACTAAGTTACGTTTTGGTTCCTTTGGTTTTTATTCGGTGCTTTGAAGAGTGCTTTGTACTTTGAAGGTTTGGTCACGACGAACGATAAATTGATGTTTTTATACAAAGAGTCTTACAAAAGTGACAATTTGATATAGTACTGCTTTTTTCAATTGACTTAGGGTATAAAAGGTACATTTTTGTGGCTATGGTAGAGTTTGTGACTAGTTTTTTTTTTTTTTTCATTTTCATAATATTGATTCTCCAGAATCGAAAATGTTGGCAATTTTTCATTGATTTTGTTAAATAAATTTATAGTAATATCAATTGATACTTTTGGTCACATAGAGTGTTATTGTTGATTTCTTACTGTGCTTTCAAAGATTAATTAACTAAAATGATAGTTGTACCGGTTTGTTACCCTTAGTTACAGTGACAAATTTACGATAACTTCAGTTGTTATACCGTTGATAACAAAAAGTGTTACCTGTGATTTCTTTGTTAGATGTTACCATTGGTTACAAAGAGTGCTATTGACAATTTGTGTTTGATTTCTTGTCGTGTATTTTCAAAAATTAGTCAAATTAATTGATAGCAATATCAGTTGTTAAAATTGGTTACCAAATGTATTACTTTTGATATTTTGGTTTTTAAATATTTACTCAAAAAAATTGATAGAAAGATCAGTTGTTACCCCTTGACTATAAAGAGTGGAACAGTTGATTTCTTGTTGCAATGTTGTGTTTTTAACATCGATCAAATAAAACTTACAAAATAGGTGGTAATGTTACAGTTGTTACCCCTTCGATCACAGGTAATGTTTACTAATACTTTTTTGATATTTTGTCGTGTTTTGCATAGGAAAATTTCATTAATAAATATTTCATTCAATTTGAAAATGAAAATACATAAATTAAACCGATGAGATTCTAGCGATACAAATCTCGGCTCCAAGAAATAAGACGTAAAGATATTCTTCGATTGGAGAATAACGGCGTGCAAAAATCTAATAGTGTTGCCGAAGGGAAATGAAAGACTTAAATACTCATATACTTTAACGAAATATTAAATATTTAAATTTATGAAATAGCTAGGTTGTAACATCATCTATTTCCTTCGGTTATAAGCTAGGCTACTATAGGATTTTTGTATGTTTTTGTGTTTTCACATATTAGGTAACTAAAATATGCAAAATTAGTATAATAAATGTTGCCATCAGTTACATAGTGTTATTACTGTTGTTTTTTATGAGTATATAGGGTTATTACTGTTGTTTTTTATGAGTGTTTTTTTTAGCCACTGTTAAAATTATTTCCACATTAATTCGCAATATTTTGAATAGTAACCAAGTTGATATTTTATGGTAAAATAATTGTGTTTTTTCTACATGACACAATATCAATAATTGACACATGCTATTATAGTCCTTGTTCAAATTGTGTAGAATAATTTCCCATAAAAGTTAGAAACACATCTAGTAGAATAAGCAATCCATGAGCATATTGTAAAACCTAATACCTACAGGAACACGGTAATGGGTACCTAAAATAAAAACTAATCCTCTCATGTTGTTTGGATGTTCTTCATTGCTTTGAAAATTTATTACGCATGTCTCGGACTTGATTTTATTTTGACAACATTTGAAATTTGTTCCTGAAATTTTCATAAAGAAATGCAATGAAAAGCATATCAACTAAAAAAAAAAAAAACAATTGAACATATTGTATAACTAGAAACATTACAACTTACCAACAAGTAATAGCGAAATATATATATATATATATATATATGAAACTACTAGTAGCATATATGATGTATGTAAATATTGAACTCAATGTCAATGATGTATGTAAATAGAAACAAATTAACATTAACTTTTTAGTCTTAGCAAGCCGTCAAACAACTAAGTGAAAATGGAAAATTTTTCTTTTGCAACTAGCACAACTCTTGGGTAGTACACATAACCTAAAATAAAATCTTTGTTTGAAATACTTTTCACCTATATGTGAAAACAAATCCTTGTTCGTGATAAATACCTATCAAACTAAATGCTTGAGCTTATTTAAAAAAAAAAGGTGAAATTTAAATCAATACATTTTAATTTAAAACACATTGGAGAACAATTTTTTTAGTTACGCATGAAGGGAATAAAGAATATTTGACAACATATACATTATACAATGAAAATTATTGAAATATTAATTAATTTATAGTAAACTAGTGCTACAAAGTGGAGTGGTGCTGAAATATCACTACAAATTATTTCAAATATATATTCATTACAAAATTATCTAATGAATGAATTTTCATAATGATACTAGCATATTTTGATATCTTGCACCGGACAAAAGTTTTTTTTTTTTTTTAGTACTCTTTTTTATAAATATTATATTCTTTCTTAAAGCTGGAGTGGAAACGAAGCGGTGAGAAGTGTAATGGATGAGAAGACAATTTGTCAACAATAATAGGTCCAGCCGAGCAAGATTGTCATGTCCTTCACTTTAAGTCACTTCCATATCTATTCAAATCCACATACCCATCAAAAGAATGAACTAAAATGATTTTGATAACAAACAAAGTGAAATAATAAAAAACCTAAATTTAACAAAAGGACAAATATATAAGATAGGAAATAAGATACGATCATATTCATATGAGGAAGGCATGAAGGACCTCTCTAACCGGGAGACAAAATGGCGCAGTGTTTTTGGGCCTCTCCAACCAAGCATCAAAGTGGTGCTCTAAATAGTGTTTCACTAACTTACTAAAAGTAGTATTCACTTGTTTTAATTTTTTGGCGCTAGCCCTTCTTATTTTATTTTTATTTTTAATTCTTTGTTTCCAATTAAAAAGGTAATTTTTTAATGTGTGTGGTATATTTAGTGAATATATAAATTAGTATAGATAAGAGAAATAAAAAAATAAAAACAAAATATTAATTTATAGAGTAAGATTTGGTGTAATGAGTTGGAGATTGCAGTGTTATCGTATTTTTGTGTTGTCATATTTTTGGTGAAATGTGCATTTTGTTTGAGTTTGTATTCAGCTAAAGATATTCTAGCGTTGATCACAGAGAAGATGATGTTAAGTGTGGTATTCTAGAGAATGTTCCTTCAATTCTGTGGAACTTTCTGTTAGTGTTTTATCGGGTGTTATAAAAGATGTTTCATTTGGATTTTGTGAAAGTAATTACAATCTTATGATACAGTTTATATCCTAATTTATATGATGATCACAGAAGTTATTTGACTTTTATGAGGTTTCATTACGCTATATTCACACCCAAAATGCGACGATTGAGTAGATCTTGGTGGCATGCACAAAATGAAATAAATCATCAAATTAATTATTAAAGTTTGTGATTTCTTACTCGGAGCTTTGAGAACATTTTTGGGGTCTATTTTTCTCTCTGCAAGGATAAATGGCTTATGGTTGTATGGTTTTATGAGCTTCAGTACTAATTTGCAAAGAGCTTTTCTTTTGTATTTTGTATAAATCATTGAGTAAATTGACCCATCTTTTGGGGTAAACATACCCCTCATTCCATTTCTTTTTTTTTTTTTCAACTTTCCTAATCGCAATACAATATCTTTAAATCTTAACTAATTATACTATATCGAAATTCGCAATGACAAACCATTCCAAACTGAAATTGTTGGAATGTTTACCCCAAACAATAAAGACGTCTCAAAAGAGATGATCTCTATGGAAACGAGAGGATTGTGCATTATCATTCACGAAGAGGAGACAGAGTAAATGACGGCGGAGTAAGGAGGGAGTCATTAGACTGTAGGTCGAGTGTACTTTGTTTTAAAAGTACTGTATCACTTTTCATCATTTGGGCATGGCCCCGCGGATAGTGGCGGAGCTAGGACTTTATCTTAGTGAGGGCACATTTAAAGAAGAAAATTTCAATTAGTAGGGACATGTCTATAAATTCATTCAATTCTTTTGCAAATTTAACTTTTTTTAATTTTTATGGGGACAAACTCATAATCTTTTAAAAATTTATAGTATAAAATTTAGTTTTCAAAACTTTGAGTGGGGGCATATTTTAAATTTTCAATATTTTATGGAGGAATACTTATAATTTTAAAAAAATCTGCAGTACAAAATTTAATTTTTAAAATTTGAGTGTGGACAATTGCCCCCCACTCGTCACCACCTACCTCCGCCGCTGCCCGTGGACGTAGGCTTGACCGAATAACGTTACTTATTCTTGGTGTCATTTCTTTCTGCTATTTATTTTCTATTCTCACGTTCCATCTAATACGAGTTATCGTTTTAAAGGTTTTTCTAACTGTTGTAGAACATAGTTTAGGAATACTAGCACAAATTAACGTTTTTGCAGGTTGTATAATTTGGTACAAAAGTTGCACCAAAATA
Source organism: Boehmeria nivea var. tenacissima (assembly GCA_018132145.1). NCBI lineage: Eukaryota > Viridiplantae > Streptophyta > Magnoliopsida > Rosales > Urticaceae > Boehmeria > Boehmeria nivea. Next base: position 6,828,997 of record CM030876.1, on the reverse strand, counting down.
ATGCAAGAATTACTCCATTGTAAAGATAGGATTGGAGATCCTCTTATTAGATGGAATTTCCATAATTTTTGTGGTTCAATAACAAGAACTAATTTGCATGAACCTACGTCGGATGTCAATTTTGGATTCTCTTTCCATTTTTTTTTGGTTGGTGGTTAGGAATATATATATATATATATATATATATATATATATATAGACATTTTCCTCCAAAATGTCTAATATTTGTAGTCTGTAGAGAAAAAGAGTTTTAAAAAAATTATTAGTGCATTAGTATTATCGGTTTTTTAAATAAATAGCCATATTTTTATATATGTTTTTAACAATTAGCTTATGCTTTTATTAGCAAAATAGCCATACATTCGTGTCTAGATATTTGAGACTGCAGTCACTAATTTTTTGACTTCTGTTTTTGTCGTTTGTTGCAGACAATATTTTCTAAAATTTTGTATCTCTAGTCATGAAATTTGTGACTTCTTTGGTTGCATATTTTTTTGCTATTTATATGATATTTTTAATTTAGTTATAAGTTTTATGAAATTTGTTGTATAGGCAATCATTTATTTGTGAGTTGGTTATTTTGTTAATAGATGTTTAAATTTTTTATTGTGTTTATTTCAAATTTTCTGAAATTTTGTGACTACAGTCACAAATTTTATGACTGTATATTTTATTTATTTAGTCACAAATTTTATTTCTTTAGTCATAGATTTTTAGATGTTGACCTGATGGCTATTTTGCTAATATTTTAAAACGTGGGCTATATCTTTAAAATATAGATTGCAAAATAGCTAAATCCTTAACTGACCCTTCCATATGATAATTTATTAGTTTTAAGAGATAATTGAGTAAATAGTTATTTTTTAAATAATGTTTTGAGAAAATAATCACACTTTTATTGATTGAGAAATTAATCATTTTCATAATTACATAATAATATACTTTTACTTTTATGCCCTTAATTCATTTATGTACCAATGGCTAATAACTTAAATTTTAAAAAATGTTGACTATTTCTTTTAAATATGGACAAATAATAGTCATATACTAAATAGACTATATTTTTAATAGTAAAACTTAATAACAATAGTTAATGCTTAAACGTAGTAAATAAATCAACAAATGATAATAATGACCTCTTAGAAAGACGAATTTTTTTTCAAAAGTTAACGAATGAATGTTCAATTTCAAATGACAAGTTTTTAGCATGATTTTTTATGGAAAAATATTCATCCTTCATTCATGAGTCGAAATTATATCAAAGCGCATGCATACAAGAAGAATAATCATTCATTCATGACATATCTAATGGAAATGATATAGACTTTCAAGCAAGTGTGTGGACTACCATACACTTGTAAGAAACGCAATAGCACGTACCCATCTATCAAGAAAAATATTTTTTTGAGATCATTATTAAAAAAAAAAGGGCAATTGAAACGATAAAAATCAAAAAGTTGAAAAAGAGGAAAGAGAAAAAATAAATTGCAAAAAGGCTCTCAAAACTTGCAACATGACCGCTCCAAATTTTCAAAAACCCCTCAAATCAAGCCATTTTTACAATAAAATAAAATAAAAAAAAAAAACCACCAAAGCGTCATGTGATACATTCTGGTTAAGTTCTTAAAAAGCTTTTGAGACTTATATGTAGTAGTATAGAGCAAATTACTATTTGGCTCTCTATCTTGTCTTCTTCATTTATAAAAAATAATAATATAGTCAAATTTACTATTAAAAGGTGGTATGTACTGTAATATTTCTTTTAAGATTGCAAATTTTAAACATGTTATTTAGAAGTGTCTTTTTTCAAAATTTTCCACTATTTTTTACATGGTATATATTATATAACATAAGTGTGTTCATTTGTATGTGTGAAAATTATGAAATCATGAATAAATAAAGTTCATATATATATGTATATACTTGACTTAATTGTGTACATTTTTTTATATCCTATTTAGTAACGAGTGAGTTGCAAAATAGGCAAAATAATAATAATAATAATAATGGATCTTCCAATATTAAAAAGATAGCACTTGTAAAGAAATTTGTTAAAAAAATTGTAATAATTTTTTTGACATTTCAAATTTCAAGAGTAAAATTTAAAGTGTCAAAAATTTATTACAAATGGGATACTTATAATTTGAAATATAAAAAAATGTATTACAATTTTTCTTTAACAAAATTCTTTACAAATATTATTTCTTTAATATTTTAAAACATGTTTTATTTTTGAAAAAGTAAAAAATAAAATTGTGCTATATTCTACAATTTTGCTTTAATAACTATGTATTAAATGCGTCTATTGTTACCTTAACGTTTTCTGCCGCGTTCGCCCAATTTTTAATTTTAATAATCTACTAATCTGATTAGATCTAAACTACTAGTTGAGAAAATTTGATCTCATTCCACATATGACATTTAAATTTGCAACATATGTAATTATTTCATGTCATGCCACCTTTTTCATTATCAAATTACTATGTTGCCCTCATTGCCCCCTCTTGTCTCAGTCAATTGTAAAAAAAGAAGGGATAATTCGGTTAAATATTCAAATTCACAACTAAAAAGTGACATGGACCACAAACATTCTTTTCAAGTAGTATTTTTCAGAACAAGCTATCCTGAAGTGGTATTTTTCAAAATTTCCAAAACTAGTGTATGGAAGGCCCAAACCCACTAATTACTTGTTGTGTTTAAAAAATTTAATCTCATGCCATATTTTAAATTCAAATTTGTAATCTATGACACTTATTACATACTAAGCCTTTTTTTTTTTCACCACTAAATTACTATATTGCCTACTCTTCTTTTCTTGTCTTGTCTTCCTTATTTGCAAATATAAAAAAAAATAAAATAATAAATTGGTCAATTCACTACTAAGCAAAATGGACTGCAATTTTTTTTTTTTAAAGTGGCATTTTTCAACTTTTCCCTGTTGTAATTGTATCATAGAATCGTAACTGGACCAAAATTGCTAGGCCCAACATTTAGAAAAAATGGGGTGGACGTAAAGGCAAAGTAGAATATAATGCTTATGATGATTATCAGCTTCAACGCACCAAAATCGCACATAAGCGAGACGAAGATACATGTTCATACTAGTCCTGATTCCCCTGAGATACAAAGCAGGGAAAAACTTTGTACAAAATGGTTTCTCGCTCTCTGAAGTCCAAGCAAATGCTAAGCTAATTTGTAAAACAGGAGTCCAAAACAAAACAACAAACATTTGCAATTAGCATTTGACAAATGAGACACAACAACGCAACGCAGCCAAAAATACAGCACAAGTCCAAGAGCAGCCTCTCATTCAGTCACTTATCCCACTCCGAGTCTAAGAGCCGCTTGTCAAGCTTGGGAGAAGAAGCACGATGCCCCAAACCGTCTCTTGGCTGACCCGTCACCTTGGTCAGCTGATCCCATCCCAATATGTGAGGCAGCGCGTACTGTACAATTGGGTTCATAAAATTTCAGTGTACGATGGTTTAAGCTTTACCAAAACATTTTTAGTATCAAATGTTTATTCCCATTCGGCATCTACTTACACTGCAAGCTGTCTTTACCACAGCAAATTCCGCGGTCGTAAAAGGAACACTTATGTTGTCCCTCGTCTTCAGAACGTTGTTTACAACAGCTGCAACACTTGCACCAACAACAGTTAAGAACCTTTTTCTTTTTAAACCAAAATATGTGCGTGTAAAGTATACAGCTGAAAGAGACACAAAGAGTGCTTACTCAAAGAAATCATATAGCCACCACCAGTTGTGTGAGGCTTAATTGACAGACTTTTCCTCACTTGGCCAGCATTACTGCAGCGGAACGAACTTGGTCAATGACACATACAATAGCTAATACAATTGATACTTGAAAACATAGCTTAAATTAGAAATAGAGATGATTTTAAAGTCTCAGATGCGCATAATTTAACACAAAAAGTACCTTGACAGCATTGAAGGATCGTGGAAGAATTCGCAAGTGTCGTTGGAACCCAAGCTTATAAGAGACCCAATCTCCGTTGGGTTCAAAGCAAAGATCTACAAAATAAAAATCAAGATTTACCCATACGACATAAAGAAGTTCAACTCAAATTCACTAAAGAATAAACAAACAAGAACAAACAACTTCGGAAAATGACGGTTATCATAGTAACAAGATTACCTGCTTTTTCTCCCAGTCATACTTCCTCTCGCCAAGGGCAGGAATGAACTTCAACATCATGACGCCACGCCGATTAACCACATTTAATCCAGACTATGCGATTTAATAAAGATGTCCAAGAACATGCGTTAACAAGTCAATAACAGGTAAAAAAGAGATTACAGAACTCCCCAAAAAAAAAAAACACTCACCTCCAATTTAGTAAATGTTGGGAGAATTGGAGACACAGCCAACGCAGCTTTTCCCTTGTAAACAGTATATGAAGCTGAAATACCTCCTTCAACTAACAAATACAACAGATGATTATTTGAACATGCTTTATGGGATTGGGCGGAGGGGAAGGAAAGGTAAATCTTAAACTTGAGCGAATATTAATTACCTTGAAAGCCAAATTTCTGTTCAGTGGTTGAAAGTCCGGCACTAGAGGCATAAGTACGACTCAGACTTGCATCTTTCCCAAATAACAGGTCATTGGACAACCCATTCCTTTCAAATTTAAAAAATATAGAAATAAAAATTATATATTAGAAGCAAGCCATAAATTTCAATGAACAGAGAATTCAACCAATTTACAAACTCTTTTCATGTTCGGGGCAACTGAACTCATTCCAAAATAAGACTAAACTCGTTTTAAGAGTATAGTACAGTGAGTTTCGGATAAACACTCGTCACATTCTATCATTTGAGAAATTAAGCTCGGTGGTCATGGAAGGATTGTAAATACATCAAAAGCAAGCGAGTGTCAATGCTGGCTCAAGTGCACTGAGGAATAAAATATCTAAACCTGAACAGGGAATGATATTAGAAAATGAAATTTGCAAAAGAGTGTTATACTAATCCTGCAAAAATACAAACTTGTTTGAAGGTTTTACAATTGAGTAGCGTCGCCTCCTATAGTGCAAGGAAACAAAAACAAAATCGAAGTTGTTACTAATGAGACAAAGCTAAAGCAGATATAAGTTTCAAATATGATTAGAATCATATATTATGTGATTTGTGTGCCTTCCTTTTAGCTTTCCTTCTAATATATGCAGTCATTTTTCTGAGCATTGGACACTCAAAATGCATAAACCTCCAATGATAAAAGAGTTCAAAATTTTGGGTTTTTTTTTTTTGGTCTTTTGCATTGTCTCTTAGATGAAGCCCATTTTGTGCAAGTGTAACAACCAAAAAGGATGGTTTTTATCTTTATTTACCTGTGAGACACTGTGGTAGTTAAGTTTTTAAAAAAATAAAAATAAAAAAACGAAAGAGAGTTGATGAGTTGGGTTATAGTTACCTTGAACTTTGGAGGAGACGAGAAAGTTTCATCATCTTTGCTCCAAAAACAGACACACTACAAACGCTCTTCAAAACCTAAAATCCCCAAAAAAGATGAAACCTAAGTATAGAATAGGCAGAAATAATGGGGAACAAAACTTGATTAAAAAAAAAAAAACCATCACAATTGCCAATACAGAAAGAAAAAAATGAAACCCAGAAGAGGCTCAAACTTCAAAGTGAGGGACTTGGTCTGTGAGGAGAGAATTATAACTAAAATCAAAATGGCGTGTTTAAGTGAACGAGAGAGAGAGAACTTACCTTGTTGAAGAGAAAGAGGAAGAGAGAGTCACACTAAATGTGACAGAGAGACACTAAAAACCTCTCTTGAAACTAGACGCAAACAGTCAAAACCCCAAAACACCGAAGAAGACGCACAGTGTGAGAGAGAGACAGACAGACAGACAGACACAGAGAGAGAAATAAGACGAGGGAGGTTGTACCAAATTTATGTGCACCTGCTGCTAAGATTGTACCACGTGTCAATTCTAACATGTTCCACGCTTAGATGGACAAGTAGTCGTCTCCAGTTTTTTTTTTTTTTTAATTTTACTTTTAAGGCTTTTTTGCAACCGTCCTCCCTCCCATGCAATCGGATCCCTTTTTTTTTTTTTAATTACCTCCCTAACTTTTAATTTCTTGGCATTTTGATACAATTTCATTAACTTCCGTCAATTTTGGACGGAAATTCACACCTAACAAGCACGTATTTCGTTTTTAAGGGCATATTGTTGAAAAATATTGATCTGTCTAAAGATTAATTTAAAATTAAAGAAAAATACACAAATTAAAAGTTTATCTTTACATTATCTTTCCTTTTCAAAATTCTTTGACAAAAAAAAAAAATCATTTGATCTTAGTTGGTGTTGGTGTAAAATTTAAACCAACGACAAGATCTATACATCTGAAAGTGATACGGCAATGAAAATGAACGGTTGGTGTGTAAAATTTGAACCAACGACAAGATCCGCAACAGTTGGTGCGTAAAATTTGAACTAACGACAAGATCCGCACCTCTGAAAGTGATGCGGCAATGAAAATGAACAATTGGTCGAACAAAATAAAGTGACAGGATTTTAGAGTGGTTCGGCCCTCCTCCGGAGTAATAGCCTACGTCCACTGATATTTTTTATTTGGTTATTTGGAATTCCAATTTATAATTGACCAACCAACAACCTCTTATGTTTCGTCCTTTCCTTTATATAGTCGTGGAATGACGGTTACGAAGAGGGAAAGCATAATGCACGGTCCCATAAATCTCGGGATTAATTTACAAAATAAATGTGCAGTTATTTCTCCCTTATGCTCAGGAATTGAATATCTACGGTTATATCAATCTTGAGTTTTACGGGCTTAGTTATAAAATATCCCACGATCGGGGCTAGAAAAACGGAACGAAAGAAAGACCTAAACTACAACGCGTGGACTTCATCTTCGATTGGGGGTCACTAACTTCGCGGGTCGAGTCTTCCGTCTTGAGTGAAGTCCTTGTTTCCTCTTCGAGGCTAGCTTCGCGGGGGTGAATCATCTTTGAGGATCCGCAACCTTCTTATCCGTCAATCCATCTCCGAAGGTCTTGTCATAAAAATGACACCACCTTTGGTGGTGCTTTTCTTGCTTATCTTCGTGGGTGTAAGATCGAGGATCATCTTCAACAATCTTCGTCCATTCTTCGTCCGGGGTAGATCCTGTGATGACGTGGCATTGCTTTGACGTTGGAATCGGGGGCTTGTGTTCGCAATAAATGTGCCTCGAAGACTTCGCCTCCAAAGCTACTTTCGCTGACAAAAAATCACCTACAACATCTGCCCCCCAATCCCGAAGGTACGAATCGTGCCTTGCGTTATTTCTTCCTCAATGCTCTAATATTTTTCGGGGAGATTCCCTCCGTTCGACTAGATTTGCTAACGTTGGGTAATGATGAAATTTTCTCTGAAAAATCCTGACCATTCAGTTCTGTCAAGGTTCCCGAGGGACTACAACGTCCCTAGTGAGCTCCATACTTGCATTTTTGTTTCTCTTTTCTTTTTCTTCTTCATTGTCGGCCTCAAGGACACCTACGTTCGTACATGGCGGCCTCGAAGAAATCCAAGCCTAAGGTCGTGGCATCTTCGATTGTGGCCGAAGGGAGTATTGCTTCTTCTACGAAGAAGTCCACTTCCTCCGGGGCTTCTAAATTGAATAAGGCTGCCTCTTCTTCGAAGAGGCTAGCTCCGCTTAAGCCCGCGGCTGTACCTGCTCCGTCTTTGATAGAGGAAGTTGAGGTTGAGTCTTCTCCACAGCCTATGAATAGGAAGAATAAGAAGATGATTACAAAGGAGTTGGAGCCAGCTCCTTCGAAGGTAGCTCCATCGGATCCTCCTCCCTCCGGGAGTAAGGATGTTCCGACTCCCCAGGCTCGGGTTGTCCCCGAGTCTGAGATGACTCCAAACGCTCCCGGAGGCTACCTCGGCGATAATTCCCAAGGAAGGCTCTTTTGATAACGTTGCCCGGGATGCATTGTGTGCTGCGGATGAAGTCATCCGCGAAGGTGATTCGTCGGCTACATCGAGTCCTCCTGTTGCCTGAATAGAAGATCCTTCTCTGGTCGTGGATGGTTTCTTTGTAGAGGAACTGGGAGGTCTGACTCCAAAGGAGTCAGATGTTCCCCTGAAGCCGACTTCGCCAGCCCCGACACCGGCTCAAATTGCGCTTGGGTCAGCACGTTCTACCCTGATCATGAGGAACAAGAAGATATGACTCCTCCGGAGTCGGATATTCCACCGAAGCTGACTCCGCCAGCTCCGGCACCGACCCAAACTACGCCTAGGTTGGGACGTTTAATACCGATCATCTTCGATGATGGTAGGTAGCTGTTACCTGCAAAACAAACACAGGATGCACAAAAAAAATAAAAATTCAAACACTAATCTGTTTCGATTTGTTGACTTTGACTAATGCGATCGAGTCCCTCCTGGATCAATCATATAGTCGTAAGTTGCGTTCTCTTCGAGGATCACAACTCTTCTAAATCACGCCCTCTCCGAGGGTCATAATTAAAGCAAATTAAGCGATTAATTAGACCGTAACTCGAACATACTTTTCTTCGAAAGATGCTTTAAGTTACTTTGGGTTCTTCCTTCTCCGAATAATTATCCCGAACCAAGCTCCTTCTCCGAAGGTATACCTTGGAAAAATCTAATAATCGATGAAATTTATAAGCACCCTATTATTCACATCAGTCCCCGATGCTTCTGAATAGAGCGTGGCTTTTTTACTTTTATGCTTCAGTAATTAGGCTTAGTCCAATTTTTTTAAAAATTTTCCTAAGACTTTCATACCTCGGGGTTCCCCCTTTAAGCATACATAGGTCTTCTATCTTCTTCGAAGCATAGAATGGCTCTAGGAGAAAATTAGCCAAATGCTTCCCAAGTTAATCCTAAGACTTGACAAGAAAAATCTTTGTGCGGTAAGAAGCTTCAACGATTAAAGCCTACGTAAGCCCTCCGGACTCACGCGTTCTAGCCTCGCACGTCTTCAAAGTACCTATAGGGCGCACCTATTTCTTTCTGGTAACCCGGGTGCCCCCTGTCTTCTTGGGCCCTACTTTGCGGGTAAGATGACAGTTGATGGTAGTGTTTCTCGGAATCATCCACTTTGCGGTTCATTCCTTATACACTGAGTTTACAGTCTACTCTGCAGACTTTTTGAGTTTATAGTCTACTCCACAGATTTTTTTTTTTTTTGTGAGTTTATAGTCTACTCCACAGACTTTAAGTTTATAGTTTACTCCGCAGACTTTTTGAAGAAAAACACCTCTGGAAGGCTTCTCCCGGGCATAGTTCTTCATTGATCGCTGAGTCTGCTCCACAGGATATGGCCTCCCGCGATTGTATGGGTCTCGCTTTTGATCATATGGATCTTGCCCTCGATCATATGGGTCTCGCCCTCAATCATATAGATCTCGTCCTCGATCCCTCTGTTGGGCGGGTCCCAACCTTCACGTTTATTAGAAATAGGGGTCGGAAGTCATCCTCGCTTCGCGAGCTGACGATGGTCTCCTCAATCGAGGCAGTAAACTCGCGGTACGTTCCGTACTGTTGCTTACAAGCTCAGAGCGCCTCGTTCCCCGAATGTGAGTCACGATGCTTCTTGTTACTTAATATTATATTTACGAAAAAAACAAAGGAACTAAAACCGGTACTAGAAACCAAACAAGAGATTGAATTCAAAATAGAACTGATGACCAAACTAAGGCGAAAATCTAATTCCTAATTCCATTATCTAAGACGAACTAAAGGAATCTCTCTAAGCAGCCAAAGAAAAGAGCAAGCAAGAATATGATAATCGAATTGAATACTATATTAAATAATGCAATAATCTGTTGGGTAAAATGCACAAAAAATTCTTTGTACAAACACATATTCTTCAAATGTTTTTGAGAAATTAGAATAGTTTGCACAGTTTAAGTTAAGCTGAATTAAACAACACTCTTGATGGCAGTTCTTCCTATAGTACAATTCTAGACAATTACACATTTTTTACTTGTACTACTGCTGAAAAATTCATAGTGAATGTGAAAATAATTTGATTTTGAATTGAAAATAATCGTATTCATTTCAATTAAGTGAAGAAACCAAGCAAACCCATTTGAACTTTGAAGTCATGACTGTAAAGCTCAACAAAGAAATATATGAATTGTATAGAGAACGTGAAAAAAGAAAAAAAAGAGAGAGAGAGAGATTTATATCCAACGCAATGTAATGCCAAAAGAAAGAATGTACCATAACAAATTAAATGTAAAACCTTCAATCAGGTTAGTTTCAAAATGCAACACTAGAAATCATGTAATATGATAATCAAAATCAAATACGCTAATAAAAAAATCAATCCAATATCAAAATATCATATTCAAATATTAATATTACATTTCAGTAAAAAATTCAAAGGAACTGAAACCGGTACTAAAAACAAACAAGAGATGGAATTCAAAATACCACACACGACATTCGTATATTGAACACGATATTCAAGTTTGAATATTATATTTGAAATCAAATATTATGTCTTTAGATTTCCTAATCATGTAACATTTTTAATATCATATTAGAAAAACAAAACCATTATAACATCAGTGTTTATCTCGATTATATTCTCATTGCACGCGGTTGTTGATCTTGTCTGTTTCCGAGTTGTCACCTGAGTTGAAAATTTGTATCACCGTCGTTACGGCCGTCCGTTGGTTGCTCCTCCCGCAAACGTTTCCTCGCACCACCTGATTGGGGTGTGTACTTGATTCTCATCATATCGGAGACGACGGCCGAAGTTTTTTGCAAACTCGAGGGAGATGTGTGTATGTGGACGCGGATGGTGGCGGAGGTTACTGAATTCGGCGTTTTGTAAGAGGAAGGGCCCGGCGTGGTGTTTGTGGAGGCGTGGGAGACTGGTGGCCGGGAAGACAGGGGGTCAGCATTGGAAAGGCGGGAATGTGAGTTGGAAAGGCAGGAGACGGCGGGGCCGATGTTGCAGAAGTGTGGTGTTGTCCTGTGGAGGCCGAAGGAAGCGGGAGACGGCGTTTATATGGTGGCCGGAGGAGTTGCAGACCGGCGGAGGAACTTTTTGGGACGGGAAACGGCGTTGGAGAGGCGTGAGACGGGGAGCAAGCGTTGCGAAGCTGGAATGTGCCGTTTCTATGGAGGTCGGAGGAAGAGGGGGCGGTGTTCCAATGGAGGTCGGAGGTATTGCGCGCTTGTGATTTTTAGGTGGTTAGGGAGGGGAAGTGAGAACGGTGGTGGAAATTTTGGAGCTTCATAGTTTAGGGTTTGTTTTAAAAATCACTCGGTAGAACTTATGAGGGGGTTATTTAAAAAAAAAATTGAAATCCATTAATCCCAAAAGTTAAGTTTTGCTTTTTTGTTTGTTTGTTTGTTTATGTAGTGGATCCGGGTTTTTAAAGTGGTTAGGGATATTATTGGTATTCTAAATTAACGTTTGAACTGATTTAAGATATCTTGCATACCTTGAATTAATAAGTAATATCTAACTATATCTTGAATATATATGCAAATATCCCATTTTGGAATCCCAGATCTAACTCTAATTTTTGATCTTTGTTTACTTCTTTTCCTTCCCCTTCTTTTGTACTCGCCCTTGACTTGCTCTTGTTGCCTTGTAATCGCTTGAGCTTCGTTTTTGCGTGTAGCATCTTATTCAAATTTACATCAGACTGATTCTTTATCCATAATTTAATCATAATGCACAAGACAAGACCGGTGAAATTCATTTGCATAATCATATCATTTTCGCATTACAATCACCACCCAACGCATGCCACAACTGCATGTTACATTCACATTGCCGCACATTTGTACATTACGGGGATGCATATTCTTCCCGGTGAAGCCTGGGAATAATGGGTGCTTAAAAAGTCTCCTATGCATTGGACATGCCTTTTGCTCGAAAACATGATCTGAAAAAAAAAATGAAAACTTTACTCTCCGAAGTCTTAACACAGGAAACAACATGTTTCATCTCATTTGTTTTCCTCTATTTTCGCTTTCTTTTTCTTTTTTAATTACATATCATCTAGTCATGATCTCTTTCTTTGAGATTTCAATTCTAATCGGCTCCATATGCTTTGTTCAGAGAAACAAAAATAACTATAATGTTATAACTAATAAATTTTTTATTCTTTACTGTTAGTTTACCAATTCTCTCAAAAGCTTAAGCTGATAGGAACTTGGCTAACAATAGTTTTTATATTTCAACGCTCCTCTCACTTGTAGGCCCGAGAAGGGCAGACATGTGGACAAATTAAATTAGAAAGTCCAACATAAATTAGAAGTCCGAAAGGTAATTAAAGGCTTTACACGTTGATACTTTTTAAATGGGATTGAAGAGTGTTTCAATTTAAGACCTCTTGTTCTGATACCATGCCAGTTTACCGATTCTCCCACGAGCTTCAGCTGATAGAAGGTGAGCCAACGATAGTTTTTACAACAAACACAAGACTTCAAGCATTGCGATTGCCACTACCTCTCACGTTGGAAATGCGGGGAACAACAACAGGTCCTCCGCGGACCTTCTCAACGACAAAACTTACCCTCAAAGGTCTGCCGAGCAATGCCTGAGATCCAAAAACTGATCATTCACATGTGATTCTTAAAATGAGACTGTACCATTCTCTTAAAAAGAAAGTTAAAAAGAAAATCACACAAAATCTTTAAATTACCTTTCCATCCATGGCATGTTTTGCACACATGGCATCATCTTCCTTCGAGAAGTGAACAAACCCAAAGCCTCTAGACCTCCCGGAGTCTCTGTCATAGACTATCCTCACTGATATGCAAATAAGACCATGATTTTGCAATTAAAATACAAAGCAAAGAAAGAGTCATTTCCACTTGAAGTCCCAACAATACTATCCTTTGCAGCTCTAACTAATTTTCATTTTTTTCTCTCTCAATACCGATAAGACCAAAGCCTTGGAGCTATTCTTGGATATCTTGAAAATAACATTTTCTTGCCTATAAAAGCAAGTCATTCACTCAGGCTTTTCATCGAACATATGGTCTACAACCAAAATACTGACCTTCAGTGACCTCTCCGAAAGAAGAGAAAGATTCATTCAAGCACTTCTCGTCCACTGACCATGATAAGCCTGAAACACCCAAAACCCATGATTCATATAAGGAGTTAATAATATAAAGTTGCTTGTTTTGTGGTGATAAGAGAGAGAGAGAGAGAGAGAGAGAGAGAGTGAAAAAGAAAACCTCCGACGAAAAGTTTGTTGTTGGAGAGATTGGCTGAAGATGGCGGAGAACAATAGCAGCGCAAGGCCCACATGGCGCTTTGGAAAATTGGGGTTTTTGTTGGCACTCTTTTCACAAGGAAGCTCATCAACGTGTTGTTCATAATTTTTTTGACTCGCTCGCTCACTGTCACAGAGACTCAAAAGGCTTCCAAACAAAAACCAGAGACTCAAAGTTATAATAATTAGGATCACTTGTCACTTTGTTTCACGTCTCTGTTGAGGATTGAATTTTTTTTTTTTTCTTTTAACAATATTGTCTCTTCCCTGTTGTCGTATCAAACGCATTTTGGTAAACAAAAACGCAACTTCTGTAATCACAAACAATTTTAAAAAACTCATTGATGGATAACCATTCAAAAGCTATTATTCGTTTTTAACGAGGTTGCATAATGATTAAGGTGCTTCTCATCACATTCAACAATAGTTTACTTTATTTTTCTTTTGTTTTTTATTTTTCTTTTCCTTTTTTATGCTTTAATTATCTGTTCATCTCGTGAGTCCACCGATTTGTTACTCACTCCGGCGTGTTTTGCAATCGGACCAATATTGTACGCTGGATAGGATAGCCTAGATTGAACGAGAGGTTTTAATCAATGTGACAAGTTCTATGTTATTTTTCATAAAATTTTAATAAATATCTAATCAAAATTGTTTTTCATTAGTGGATTTTTTATTTATTTCTCATAGCAGAACTACCCAACAAAAATAGCATTTAAAATAGGGTCAATTAGGTAAATAGTCATTTTGAACTGTGTGTTTTCAAAAAATAGCCACAGTTTCAAAAAATTTAAAAACTAATCATTACACATTGTAAAAAATTTCTGAGAATAACAAAATTACACATAAAATATACTGTAAGAAATTTCTGACACGCGTCAAAAATTTCTGAAATGGCTAATTTTTAAATTTTTTAAAACTGTGACTATTTTTTAAAATCATTTCGTAAACAGTGGCTATTTTCTTAAAATTTCATTTAAAAAATAATATTTATATATTTGATAGCATTTTTATTTTACGGAACATTTATATCTTTTTCAAGGTAACATTAATATTTACATTTGAATTGAAGATTATCTTGTTTGTTACACTCTTTTTTCCTCCCCTCTTCCTATGCCATGAACTCTCTCAACTCATAAAATGTAACCACATAAGTATAATAAAAAAAATAAAAAATAAAAAAAACTATTTTTATCTGGTAAAGGCCTTATTTCGCCTGGACGACATAGTTCACTGATGTCCGTCCACTACGAGCGATTGTGCAAAATGAAGAGAGATTTAGCAAAGAAAGAAAAGTTAGCACATTGGAGCACCAACTTAAAAAACCTTGCATTCAAGATATAGCATATATTTTATGATAATGAAATAGAACTGAGAGCCCCTCGTATATGACATAATTCACTGAGGGTAGAAGAGAGAACCCTCCGAGCGCCATAAATTAATCAAAAGACAAATAAAGCGGCGTAAAGCCGAGACATGTGTATTCAAATGTGATCGTTTTCAAATCAGTAACAATGCCCAATCGGCTAGAGCTTCTGGATGACAACTGAATTGGCGATTCCTGCCAGCTCTATCGTCTGGTCCAGATCGGTGAGCAGTTTGGGAGGAAACCCCATTGTCTGCAGCTGGTAACTCCTCGGCCCGCCTGGCCTCGATGCATTAATAAAGGAAAGGATGTCTCTGATTGTGTGGTGGTAGTTAAAACGGGAAACCATGCGTGTACCGTCAGCCAACCTCAGCTGAAGAGAGGTCAATGGTAATGAATCGTCCACAACCAAACCCATTGATGGCAGCGGAGCGGTATTGAGGGTGGCAGCGGCAGCGCTACTTGCAGAGGCAGCTGATGAGCTTGCGTCACTGCTACCAAGAGTCCTTCCCACACCCTGAAAGGAAACCTTTCGCTTCACTGGCTCCTATATAAAAGCAAGCGAAGATTATAAGTTGAGTAATGGACTTTTAAGTGAACAAAACTACAAGAGGTTAGATGAGATAAAAGGACAAACAGGGTAGTCCTCTTCACGCCTCCTCATCTCGACATGCACAGGAGTCCCCTCATCAGCTGGGACGAGCTCTTGTGGGCATTCAGATTTCTTGATGCTCTGCATTCAGTCACAGCTGTTAATAAGCACATGTATTCTACTCTATCAAGAGCACTAACAACCACCCAGAGAGTTTTTTGAAATCCCTATTGTTGAAGATAATCATAAAAAACCTAAAATGGATCAATTGAGTTTTACCATTAAAAGATAGAAATGAGAAGCTCTCGTGATCCAAATTAAGAACATCAGTCAATAATACATAAACTAGGCGAATCATTAATAGAATTAGATGGGTGGACCAGAATGTAGCCGAAGAAATAAGTTACATACACATTCTCGCTTTTGCATACAAAACTTTAGAGAGTTCGGACGTCAAAGCAAACTTATCCTTGTGGCGACATCGTGACTATTTATGGCAGGTAAAGTTTAACACAGTATGTGCAGACTTTCATATAATGAAGTTCAAAATCAGATTAAACAAGCTGCATTAAGAATTACCTCCAGGAAAGCCGCATTTTCAGGATCATCAAGCCTACGCAAAGGACCGTCATCCACCGAAAATCCGTTCCTCCAAAAAGTAATTGTGTGATTCACCACTTCAGGTGGCTGCGGAGCAGATGACACGGTCTCTCCCGTAAGCAGTCTTGCTGTTCCCGAAAAACTTTTTGAGCTGGAAGATGGCCGCAGGTTCTCAGCAGATCCTCGTGCAGACGCTGCCTGCTTAGCTTGATTGAAAATTGTGTCCACATTGTTAGCTTTGGTTGGATCTTGAACAAGCATTCCACTGCAACAATAGGTATAATAATTTCACTTTAGTCCTATATCCTATACCAAAAAAAATATAAATAAAAAGAAAAAATCCTGCAAAAATCCGACTATGTTTATCAGCAGAACTCGAACAATCGTGACATTTTATTAAGGCAATCAAACGACATATGCCAATTACAAGCAACTCAACATGTAAAGAAACATGAACTTTATACCAAACCCTCTTTCCAAGAAAGGTTCAACAACATTCCATGTCTTTTTAATCGAAGAAATTCCTGGGCTTGAAAACTACAAAACCACCAGATTATTATGAGATACACCAACTAGGAAGAGTCTCAGCCATTAAAGAACCATCAAACAATGTAAAGATTCTTCTTTACAGCTTCAAGGAAAAGAATATTTCAGTTGACTTAGGTAACGCACAATTCAAGCTTTAAAAATCTCAACAAATTGGTTACATTTCTCTAGTTTTTAGCAATCCAAGTCCTAGAATTAAGTCAAAAGGAACCACAAAGAGGTTCTGATATGACTCGAATTTCATCCACATTTCATGCCAATTGCACAACAATGAAAAAAGAATTTCCAGAGAGAGAAAGGTTGTACCTTTTCTCACCGCCAGTGTAGTACTCCTGAGGCTCGTCGGAGTCGCTCCCGGAGTCCTTCTCGGCCGGGCGGTTCAGATCGGAGAGCGTGCGGACTCCGCGCGCGCGGCTCCCAGACGGCTTCTTGTCGCCGCCGCCGCCGCGGCGCGGGCGCGATCGGAGCTCGTACGGGCGGCGAGACGGCGCGGGCGCGGGCGAGGGCGAGGGCGAGGGCGAGCGGGAGCGTGAGGGAGAGTAATCCGGCGAATCCGCCGGAGAAGGGGAGCCGGACGGCTGGGGAGGCAGTGCCGGGGCGGCGACATCGGCGGCGTCGGCGTCGTTGTCGTCGAGGAAGGTGGTGACGGCGGCGTCGAGGTCCCAGTTGTGGCTCTCGAGGAAGAAGAGGGCTTCTTCTTTAGTGGCGGAGGCGATCTCGCAGAAGGAGCTGATTAGGGCTTCGCGCTGGGGTTTCGATTCTTGGCTCTCGGTTTCCATGGCTGCTTTTGCTTTCAACTTTTGGTTTGCTTGCTGAGAGAGAAATTGGAGAATGAGAGATACTTCGATTCAGGATTTTTTTTCTTCTTTTCGGTCTGATATTTATATCTGTAGTTAAAAAAGAAAGAGGGAAGTAGGCAAATACCCAGAATTTATATAACAATAAAAATAAATACCCAAACTTTTGAAGTAATTGAGTTTCTAGTCAATTTGTGAATTACTTGCACATGCTTTTGGTAACAAAGTGAATTACCACCACTTACCACAGTGTAAGTAATTCCATCTTTTGGGTAGTTGGTTACATTTTTCAAAAGATTGGGTAATAACTTACATTAAGTTTTAAAAATTAGGTATTCACTATAATTTCTCAAAAAGAAATAGAACATTGCACTTTTTATTTTTATTTTTTTTAATTGGTGCATACGCTGATACGCTCTCTTATTTAAAAATAAATAAAGGTCAAAATTAGAGAAATTATAAAAAATAGTCATTTTGCTTAAATAATTGAAATAATTACTAATATTTTTAATTATTAAGAAAATAATCATCAAGTAATTATAAAGTACGAAGTTTATCTATACATTTTGCTTAGGCATGGAATTTTAGAATTCCATAGAATTTCATGGAATAAATATGGAATTCCATGGAATAAACTATTCATTCCATGGAATTTCATGGAATGAACCATTCTATGAAATAACCGGGTAAAATCCGGGCAAATCTCTCTCTCTCTCTCTCTCTCTCTCTCTCTCTCTCTCTCTCTCTCTCTCTCTCTCTCTCTCTCTCTCTCTCTCTCTCTCTCTCTCTCTCTCTCTCTCTCTCTCTCTCTCTCTCTCTCTCTCTCTCTCTCTCTCTCTGCCGCATAGTGCCCAACTGTCCATGACTAAAAAAAGTCATGGAAACTGGGTAAATCCCGGGCAAAAGATGGAATTGCCGGGCAAATGTATTTATTCCAAATTTTTTAGGTAATTTCGGGTATATACCCAGTTTTACCATCCGGGTAATTTTCGGGTAATACCCGAATTTTATCCGGTAATTTTACCGGATAAATTTTTACCCGGTACTGTTTATTCCATATTTACATGCCTAATCTTGTTAATGAATCATGTCTATTTTTTTATTTTTTTTAATATATGTTAAAATTTTTAAAAAAATAAAAATAATTTATTTAGTTAATTCACCTTAAAAATCAGGGAGTTTCTCGTTTGGGAAAGAACTATAAAAATAGACCGATGGGAACAAATCCAAGGGTGTAATTAAATCTGATTTGTGTGTGGGTCCCATTTGTAACATGATAAAAATACAAATACCAGCAGTGGATGTAAAACACATTTAACGGAGAACCAAACAACGTTTGGAGTTAACATCTTTGGGAACCCAAAACAAGATATTGGTCTTCCCTAAGCACGACAAGAAAGGGGAAGGGCGAGGGAAATTGAAATCGTCAAAGCAATACCAGTTTGTGCGTTGTTCATAAAATCTCAATCTCAAGCTCAGATGTCGTTTTTGAATTGCCAATGAAGCTCAAAGGTCATTTGATCGCCAGTCCTCTTCCCCCAAGAAACGCAAGTCCCGGACTCGAAAGCCCCGTAAACTCCGATTGCTCGGCCCTAGAGACCGATGCGAAGCCCAAAGATAACGCCAATGCCGCTGTGTCTCCTGAGGCGGCTTCGCCTCTGCAGCCGGCGGCAGAAAAGGTTTGCGGCACCGAAGAGAGGGCAGCGTAGTTGAAAGAAGGGGAGAATGTCCTGTTCTTGTTTGTTTCGCTGGCGTTCGATTTGATTGGCCAGGTTGCGATCACGGACATTATGGGCAACATGAAGAGGATGGTGTTTTGCACCACGCCGGAGGATTTGGTGGCGACCGTTTACCCGTCGGCGAACTGGATTGCGCCGGTGCATAAGGGGATTGAGCAGGGATTGGGGCACTTCGATTATCAAGGCGCGCGAAGGATTGAGAGAGGACTGAAGTGCAAGTTAAGAAGCAACACAAGGTAATGTTGGTGTTTAGGCTTAAGATTAGTGTTGTATATTTTATGTGAATTTGTTTTGTTATTGATCAAATTGTAAAACTTGAAATTTGACGAAGATTATCGTGAACCGTGAAGCTAGACAACAATTGTGCTGTTTATTCATATTGTTGAGAAGTACTTTCGGCTTTGCCATTATTCTTTCTAGTAATATGAATGACACTTTTGCGCTTGGAAAAAAAAAACGGATAAGAAGCGCATAATATAAAATGGACCTTTGATATAATAATGAATTGTGTGAATGCAGCCTAGATTTATTTAGATGGCTGTCAATTTTGTTCTGTTACAAAACATTTTAAGATATAGCATCATGACAAAAGGAATTAAATAAGCAAATGAACAGCTTAACTCTTTGACTGTTTTATGGTCTTTCCAGTGGTATGGTGATGGTAGCAGCTTTGCCAGTGATGTTGCAAAGTCATGTAACTGCACTTGTGGCTGTTAATGCTAATACTTAATTGTCTTAAAAGTTATTAGCATTGCATTTGTTATCCTTGTTTGTGGACTTAAGATGCGGATTATGCGTAGGCTGCGTCGTCGAAATGTTGTTCTCTTCATGGGTGCTGTTACTCGACCACCAAACCTTTCTATTTTTACCGAGTTTCTTCAGAGGTATAGATATTACTCATGTTTGCAGGAAGCTCAACTAAGGGTTCTTTCTGTATTTTTCTTTTTCAATTTTTCTTGTTAAATATTGTAACATTATCTGTTGGTATTAATTTTATTAGGCATTACTTTTTTTATTTATACTTTGTTTAATGCATCATTCACTCTAATTAAGTGGTTCATTTTCGGCTTGATTGTCCAAGGGAAGCCTATACCAGATTATCTATCATCCTCTTTGTCAAATAGATGAGAAACGCATAATTAAGATGGCTCTTAATGTGGTATGAGATAATGCATTTTTTTTTCTTTTTTCTTTTTAGTGCTCTATCTTGTATCATTAATTTCTCTTCACTCAATTGCAGGCTAGGGGAATGAATTGCTTGCATACCAGCATACATACTATTGTTCACGGGGATTTGAAGTTGGTTGATAAAAACCTGGAATGTCAAGGTATATATTTATTTCTAGTTATTTCAATATCATATTTTTGTAGAAATAATTCTTTTTACACCTTAATGTTTAATTATTTCTTGGTTGTTTAAGGTATCCTTTCTAACATAAGTCTCATCCAATTTACAGGCGTGTGATTTTGGATTGTCACGCCTAAAACACAACATGTTATTGGATTGTAAGTTAGTAGTTTTTTTCAGTTTAGTGTTGTTCTAGATAATGGATATGCATTATAATGATAATAGTAGTCGTAATAAATATAATAATGATTCTTAAACTAATATTTGGGAAAATTGATGATTAAGAAGCCTTAGAAAGCAGATAAGGGATGAGCATGAGTATATGAGGGGTCTGGACTTAGGAGGCCGCTGTGAGTAGATACTAAGCTTGTGGCACTTCTAAATGGGACAAAATTCACTCAATTAATTGCATTATTATTGATAAATTGATGCAATCTTGTCATCTTATTTCAATAGCCTATTATTTTACTAATATTTTTCTAATCAGTCTATCGAAATATGAAAAGCCAAAGAATTGCCTATCTATTTTGCCTAAAATAGTGAAATCTTTGGGATCACCATATAATATAAAATTAAATGTATTATTGTGTGAAATATGCATGTGTGATAGATATAGCTTTGGAGTCATTTTATGGGAGCTTGCTACTCTTAGATTGCCTTGGAGTGGGATGAATTCGATACAAATTGTAGGAGCCGCGCAGTTTCAGAATTGCCACTTCGAAATCCCCAAGGAAGTGATCCTGTAGTTGGAAGAATAATATGGGAATGTTGGCAAACGTAAGTTAAAGACGCTCGAATACACGAATAATATGGGAATTTTTGCACTTAGCATTATCAAACTTGAGTTTAATTCGATTTTGGTCGTCAATAGTTGATAATTCATGATCGCTATTGGCCCGTAAAATGTCTTGCTTCTGTGAAATTAAGTTAATCAATATCTATTGGTACACCTCTCAATGTGGGACATAATAAATTATGCAAAATAGCTGAAGTATAAAAGAATTATACAATTGATACTAACAACCAACCATATTGATTAACAAATATACATCTGTAGAATAAAGTAGTTCATTGGATGTCCATATATTGTTGGTATGTTCTGAAGGATTGGTTTTATCTTTTACGCTCACCTTATGGCCGAAAGTCATAGTAGCTTCAGGATTTGGGATCATACCACCAACTGCGGTCCAACTATTGGTATGATTGTTAACACCCTCCAACTTATTCTGAAAAAAAAAAAAAAGCCATTAGGTCTGAAAAATGTTCCTACAGACCTGAAACTAATGCAGACAGATTATGATAACAACGACGTTTTCAAAATCATCGTGACTTGTACCTAGTGGTGACAATTTGAGTCCAGACACGAGACACGACACAAAATAAATGGGTCTGGGTCTAGCCTGAATGGGTATGGGTCGTAAATAGGTCGACATGATTAACACGATAATTAAATTGGTGAACACTGGTACGAACACGAAGACACAATTAAGAACGTTAAGACACGATAAGTAAATGAGTCTTTCACGGGTCGACACGAACATGACACATTTAAGATACGATTAGGACACGTTTAATATATATATATATAATATTTATATATTTAATAAAATTTTATAAAATTTTATTTAAAATAAGGTTTTTTTTTTTGTAACCCTAGCTGATTGTACACGCCCTCTCTCTCTTCTACACGCCACTTTTACATTGATTTGTTTGAAAATTGAAACCCTAGCCGATACTCTCGCTCTCTCAGCACTCAGACTCTCTCGCGCTTCGCCTCCTGCCTCTGCCTCTGCCTCTGCCTTTCACATCCGCCTCCGACTCTCGCTTCCGCTTCTGCCTCCGACTCTGCCTCCCGCCTCCGCCTCTCGCCTGTCGCCTTCGCTATCTCCCCGTAAGATCGACCCTCTCTCGTCTCGCCCTCTCGACTTCGTCCTCCGCCCTCTCAGCAATATCTCCGTCCTCAGCCTCCGTCCTTCGCCTTCTCTTGCGTCTCAGCCCTATACAGCCCCTCTCAAGTCCTTGCTCGCCTCTCAGTCCCGACAGCCTTCTCAAGTCCTCTCTGGCCTCTCAGCCCAACAGTCCTCTCAAGTCTTCTCGACCCTCTTAGCCCCGACAACCCTCTCAGGTAAAATCTGATTTGGTTATATCTTGCTTTACAATGTATTTTTTCCGTTTTAAACCAATCTTCATTTTCATTTGATTGTTTAAGTGGCATTTGTTGAAAAAATATGTGCAAAAATCTATGTAGTATTATTGATTTATTAATCTGACTTGTTAATCTAATTTGTTAATTTGCTTTACAATGTATATTTTGTTGATGTATATTGTTATTAATCAGTTTGTTAATTGATTTGTTAATCTTGTATATTTGATTAATGTATATTGTTATTAATCTGTTTGTTAATTGATTTGTTAATATGCTATATTTTATTTATTATATTATTATTAATCTGTTTGTTAATTGATTTGTTAATCTGCTTTAATCTGATTTGTTACTAATATGTATTGTTGTTAATCTGATTTGTTGTTAATATGTTGCTAATACGTTAATGGGATTTGAAAATTAATGAGATTTGTTAAGCATATGTTTAGCACAGTTCTATATGAATAAGTTATTTTTCCTTATGAACTTTTGCTGAAACAATAGAGACTGATCTTGAATCAGAACCAAGTGTTGAACTTCTTCTGATGGACGAACAGTTAGAGTTAGAGGACGATGGTGCAACTATAATTTCTGAAGGAACGCCAATCCGGAAAAAGAAAAGGAAGAAGAGGTCAAAAGTTTGGCATTACTTCACCGAACTTCCGTTGGGGAATGACAAAGTACAAAGGGCCAAGTGCAATAAATATGGTTCAGTGTACAACTCATCTTCGAAGTGTGGAACTGGTAGTCTGCAGAAGCACTAGAAAGATTGTCTTACGTCTCGCGATCAAAGTATTGTCAATATGCTTCTTAGGAACGATCGTCGTGGAGGTAAATTTAATCATGATAAATTCTGTGAGCTTATAATACGTGCCTTGATTATGCATGACTTCCGTTTAATATTGTGGAATATACGGGCATAAGAAATGTATTTCGATATTTGCATCTAGAAATTAAATTAGTATCTAGAAATACTTCAAAAGGCGATGTTATTAAGTTGTATGAGAAAGAGAAGCTGCGAATTAGAAAATTGTTAGAGTCTGCTCCTTGTAGAGTTAGTTTGACTTCTGATTGATATGTATGTCTTACTGTGCATTTCATTGATAAAGATTGGAATTTGCATAAATATATATTGAATTTTAGTTATGTTCCACCACCTCATATGGGCTTTACTTTGTCTAAGAAGCTTTATGGCTTTATAAGTGATTGGGGACTTTAGCAATTGAAAATGAAAGGATTTCTTGTTAGTGATGGTGATCTATTTCATATCCAATGTTGTGCCCATATTCTTAATTTGGTTGTACAAGATGGTTGGAAGCATATTGATGACTCTTTTTGCAAGATTTATGATAGTGTGAAGTATGTCAAAGGATCACAAATTCGAAAGGAAAAGTTCTTAGAGTGTGTGAAATTGGTCTCGATGGTTGATAAGAGAGGATTGTCTCAAGATGTGCCAACTAGGTGGAATTCCACCTATCTTACGCTTAATAGTGTTATTCATTATCGACATGCGTTTCGATACTTAGAATTGAGTGATTCAAAGCACTAAGTGGGAGAAAAAAGATCAATTTTTTTTTTTTGTGTAGTTGTTCTACGATGCTTCGCTTGTATACTCAGGAACAAAGTATCCAACTGCCAATCTATTTTTTTCTGCTATTTGGCGTTGTTGTTTGAGTTTGATGCAACGTATGGAGGGCGATGACGAATCCTTAAGTTTGATCGCAAGTCAAATGTGAGAGAAGTTTCAAAAGTAGTTCAATGTTACTTTGGCTATCGCATGCGTTTTAGATCCTCCATACAAGCTTGAATTCATTGATTATAGTCACAAAAAGCTTTATGCGGATTTTTCTTTGGAGTATGAGCATGTGAAAGGCATGTTGCATTCTATTTTTGGAGAGTACCAAGCCAAATCAAGAGATACTTTGTCACAAAGAAACAACAATATCGTAGGTGATAGTGAGAAGCCAAAGAAAGTGGTTGTAGTTGACAAATATTTCAAGGTAATGTTTTGTGCTTTTTTTGTCAATGTTATTAATTATTTCAACTTGAAATTTCAGTGCGAAATTCCTTATTTTTTTGAACTTGTGATGCTATATTTGGACGAGCTAAAATTGAAAAGGGACACAGATGTAGATGTGCTTGATTTTTGGAAGACAAATTAAGATCGTTATCCAACATTATCTTATATGGCTCGTGATATATTAGTTGTCCCTATTTTAACCGCTGCTTCAGAAGCATCTTATAGTGTTGGTGGTAGAGTGCTCGCTGCATATCACAGTAGACTTAGACCCAACACAGTTGAGGTACTTATTTGTACTCGAGATTGGTTATATGTCAACCAAGGTTGCAGCTATATTTTTTTTTTTTTACTTTTTTGTTTTACTTATATTTGTAAACAAGATATCTTCAAGTTTAGCTTGAACGATGATAGTGAGGACTTCATCTCACAAGAATCAACCTCTACTACAGCTGCACCTGTAGTTTAGTTTGATGATGATGATTTTAAATCTTTATTTATTTATATGTTTTGTTGGTTGATTTTGTTATTTTTCTTTGTTGGACTCATTTTTTATTATTAATTTTGTAACTTTGTTGTTATTTGTTGAATTTGACATTATGTATTTATTTTGAAATATGATTGTTAGGTTTGTTTTTTCTTTTTTAATTTGGTCATAAATGGGTCTAATATAGGTCGTAAATGGATTGAAACTTTAAATGGGTCGTATATGGGATATAAATGAGTTTTAAGACCCATCAATATCTGATTAATAAATGGGTCATTAATAGGTTAACACGGCCCATTAAGACATTATTACAAATAGGACTTAGGGTCGTATTTGAGTAACACAATAATTAAATGGGTCGTGTTTGGTTTAGGTTTTTGGACACGATTAGTAAATATGGTCGTGTCTTGTTTGGGTCCAAAAAATACAAACACGATACGGACACGACGACACGAAACACGAATTGCCACCCCTACTTGTACGTTAAACTTCAAAGTATCTTTAGCTTCACATGAGCCAGACAACATAATGCTAATATGTTTAACACTTCTGTCAAAACGTCTAATAACTCCAACTTCATGTCCTGAATGTAATCTTCAACTCGGATTAGTTTATCTGACCAAATCTTCCATAACAATCCCAAAGAGAATTCCTATGTTTGTCACAAGTATTATTAGATCATAGGGACACCATATAATTAACTGAAATTGACCAGCCTTGATTTACAAAAATTCAAACCTTATATACTAAACAAAATCCAATCTCCCAAAAAAAATTGCTTACTAAAATAAATTTTGACAAACTAAGTACTCTACATCATTCTACCATCTTTTTATTTAGCTGAATCGTGTAATTTAAAAATAAAATTATCCACATAAATTGAAAACTATTGTCCTATGCGAATTTGTATATAATATTTTATATATAAAGATTAAGTTGACATATAATAATTATGCTACTCAATAGTAGTGTTACTCGTCTAAGTGTCGACATACAAATATTAAGATTATTATCAGAATCAAATCAACTAACTAAAAACTATAGCTCCATTCAAATAAATCAAGCAAGACAAACCAACAAGTAATGATTATACATGGAAAAAAGTGTTCAATCTTGCTCATCACATTGACAACCAAACACCTAATGAAGTGGTTCAAAACATAAACTAATCACTCTGAAACATTAAAGAAGAATGTGCTAACATATGGATTAACATAACAACCATGTATATTATCTTTTTACTTTCTTCTGTCTAATTTTGAACCTGTATGGAGAAAAAATCAAATATTAAATATAGCAAAAACAACAAGATTGCATTTTAATTGACATAAAATATATCCATTGAAATTTATTTGTTTTTGGTTATTCCTTACTAGTTTGTTAGCGAAATTAGAAAAATTAAAATAAAATAAATTAAAATAGGGGGAGGGAAACGTGAACATAGAGACGGGGGACTCGTCAGTGAATTCTCGCTAGAAGCCCTGCCTGAGAACTCGCTCTACCTGTCCTTTCCTTGCTCGGACCACAGCCGTAGCATTGTTGTCTGCTCTAGCTCACATATACTAATTTACATTATCTCATCATAGCAAAAAATAAACAAATAAACTTTTATTACCTCATCATCAGAGCCGCTTAACCAGAATTATTTGAATCACCTTCCTTTTCATTTCCATGATTGGTGTCTTCTGTCATTAAACAAATAAAATCAGGCTGCCTAAGTTTTTGAGAGCTTGGATTTGATTACGGGGCAAAAGCTCATCTATTCTTTTTTTTTCTTCCTAAAGAATTCTTATATTTCAAATCTAACGAGAGTCCTTACGCAACTCTTGACATTCTTTTTTTTATTTAATAAAACTCTTGAAATTCCAAGAACTCAGCAAACTCCATTAAGTATCTTTGTCAATACAGTATGGTAGGGAGTTTCAAACTAATGCACAAGGTCATATATCCACTATTGATTGTGAAATCGATGGCTCACATTAGTTTATACTACTTTTTCTCACCGGTCTATTTTTTTTACTATTTCCCAAACGAGAATCCTATTAAAAATTATATGTGTAACACAAAGTTAACATATATCAATAATATTCTTTTTTTTTTTTATGTTCTATGGAGAATGGAAGGTAAAATAGATAGAAATACTATTGAGTGAATGACTGTATGTAGAAACTAATATGTTTATTACCATAATCAATTATTAATAAAAAAATATATATATCATATAAAGGAAGGTTATAGAATGGTGTGCAAATTTGTAGACCATTAATGATGCACGGCTAATAATAACTTTAGAAAATGTATAAGAATACAAAATATAATTGTCATCTTCTTCCTCTTTGTAAAAAAGAAAACAAAGATCTATCATTGCACACATGTATGGTAGTCCTAGAATCCATCCACTAATCATAGGCATTTGTTACTGCAGCAATGTTTGCTTCAGTGATCATCGAAATGCTCGACTTAGAAATCATACAACCATGTCTTCATCTTACTCTTTAACCACATTGGCTTTGTTGGAATTGGAATTAGAATTACTTCTTCTTTCCCATCTTTCTTTTTGTTTCTTCATTCACCAGCTTTGTGGCAATTCTTTCATTATTAAATTATTTTATTGGAAATTTCTTCTTGAATTTTCATCATTAGTGGCATTCAAGACACTTTTTCTTCTTTTTTTTTAATAGATTTCCTTCAATGACATTGGCATTGGAATTCTGATGTTTTGGATCACGTGATCTAGTTTACTCTTCAATCCACAGATGTTTCTGCAATTCTTCTAATGACATAGTAATCATTAGACGAATGAGTCTCTTTCTGTAATCGTCTTAATTTTGGGCCAATTTCGTAATGATAGCCCCCAATTGGATTGCTTCAGAAATCTCTACTTTCAGTTCACGAAGTAGACCAAAACTTGCAACTCATGGCTTTGATCTAATATAAACTTAGTATCAACCATTGAGAATTCATGATACTTGTAGATCAAAAATTTATTCATACCTTCCTTCTCAATTTTATGCTTATATTCTAGAGAATTCTAGATTTCCTTCACTTACTATATCATATAGTAGAAATCATATAGGCTTTTTGACAAGGTGTTCAAATATGTCTGAGGTAGATCACTTCGACATCCGCATGCTACTTGCATTACGACCTCTTCTCCTTTGGTTCACGATGAGATGGCTCCGAAATCGATTCAAGATTCGGGTCCAGCACATAGGCCATCTTCAGAACAATGAGAAGGAAGAACAATTTTGCTTTCCAACGGGTGAATTTTGTCTTCGCAAAGCAATTGAGATAAAACATTTGGGTTCTGGAAAGACGCACGTTCTTTTCAGACTCTATAAATAACACCCTAAGATTGTTGATGAAAATAGAAAAGGAAATGCGTTTGGAATTTTCTGAGTAGAGGCGTATAGAAAATACTTTCCTTAGAGTGTTATTCGCCCCTACTTAATGGTACGGGTTAAAGAGAAGTTACCTCACAAAATACAACTCATACCCAAAGTACCACTCTTATGGATTATCCAAAATAGAAAAATAAAACTGTAACTAACTAGAAAATACTTTTTGGTTTATTATCTGTATCTGTTAACCAATAGTCACAATTGTTACCAACAGTCGCACTATTTCAACAGTCACAATTACCAACCAAAAATAACTGCACAAAATAGTTATTAACTTTTCATCTTACAACTGTATCTGAATTCGAAATATGATAATTAAATCTAACCGTTATATCACAACCATTGGCAATCGACAATCTAGATTTAATCTAGTAACAAATTGAACAAACAAAAAAAAAATTGCTCAAATAGTACTCTTTGTGACGATGCAAAGTGCAAAGTGTGCCTAAGGCGCGCCATATGCGCCCTAAACGGCTTATCGCCTATCGTGACACTTCGCATCGCTACACGGTAGCATTGTAAGTAGCATACTCCTTACCACACTCAATTATAAGCCATTAGCTCACATTTCTTTTTAAACCATTCGAGTTGCACATTAACTTTCTATGTTAGACTTTTGGTTTCCCATTGGCTTCAGGTTTCCCACTAGCCTTTAAGTTCTAAATATAATCCAATGTTACAATCTATTCTAAAGTGCAAGGTTTAGTGAGGGCTTGTAGAGGTCCATCGAAGCTCGCAGAGGTCCGATGAGGTTAGCTAGTTTAATGGGGATTGTAGAGGTCAGGGGAAGCCCACAGAGGTCTGGTTGGGGCGCGGGTTCTATAGGGGCTTGCGGAGGTCTAAGACGTTCATAGAGGTCCGATAGGGGCTTGGGGTTCGAAGGGAGCTTCGATAGGGTCGCGAGCTTCAGTGGGGCCGTGGTGGGCCGATGGTCGTAGACTAGTTATTTGCTGATGTTGAAATTAGATGTTTTGGGGTTCAGACTTGAGACTTGAGACTTGAGATCGAAAATGAGTTTCTTGATTTTTGAGTACTATATTTAGGTTTTGATGAATTGAGTTGTTAATTAATAATTTATTGAATTGACGCATTATTACAATTTTAAAAAAGTTTAGTAGTAATAATATATATGTAATGAATTAAAAATTTGAGGGTAAAATATCTCTTTACACGCAATTTTGATATTAGGAATAGTTTTAGGCCAATTTAAAAATGCATGGATTATTTGAGAATTTTAAAAATAAAAGAGGAGATATTTATATGAATAGTTTTGGCTTTTGGGTTACTTTTAAAGAGAGAAATTTTTTAGGGGTGATTGATTTAGATCTGAACGGGTGATTTCGTGACATTTACACCACTTCTTAAATGAAGTCGTCCTCATCTCATCAAATGTATGTTAACAGCCGTTATCTTTTCCTTCCAAGTATTAAAAGAATGAAATTAGAGGCAAGGTATCTCCAAAAAAAAAAAAAGAGAGAGAGAGAACAGAGTTAGGGCTGTCTATTTGTGAGGTTAACGAATGAAAGAGGGATTTCAGCATACTTGGGTTTTTGTTTACACAAGCCATTGAAATTTGAGGTTCCGTGGACAATAGTGTTGAAATGAAAGAGGGCAATGTTAGAGAAATAACTCGTATTGATCTTAGCACTAACGAAATAAAAGAGTTTGGCAACGAGGTAAATTACTTCAATTTTTTTAAATCATACTTGAATAATTGTGTGGCTGTGTACTCTGCTTTGTAGACAACTTCCACATTCCCTCCTTCACCGACCTCCACTATTATTATTATTATTATTATTATTATTATTTTACAATTGATTATAGTGTCAGTTTGGCATTGCTGTACTTATATAAGAAGTGTTGTAAATTGTACTAAAGAAAAAAGTTGCCGCGGTTATAAACAGGTGGGGTGTTTGGTAAACTATATTTTTAAAACTGTTGTTAATAGCATAATTAGTATTTAAATATTTGATAAACTCAATATGTGAACATATATAATTACCAAAATGGTCATATCATTGAAATTATATTATAAAATTAATCTATATATATATTATGTATTTTTGGATTATTTTATAATTATAATATATATAGATATATAATTCAAATATATATATATATAATACTTGCCTCATTATTACCTACCACCGTCATTTTCATATTATAAATACATATATGTTACTTATGAATATATATATATATATATACACACACGTTTATAAAACATATATGTATATGATTGTATATACACGTTAGTTTTTTATTTTGTTTTACTATTGCACGTATTTTAGAGGTAATTTAGTAATTGCAAAACCTAGAAGCAGAATTAGTTATTTAAAAGCAACTATAGCCTGCTGCTGAGATTCTATATAAATTACACTACGTAAAAGCAAAAACGGTTATATGCTTATTTAAGAAGCATGTGTACCAAACGCCTCTAATTACTTTAGATTCTTTCACAATCCAAAAGCAGGCCCTAAAAGCAACGCCAAACCGACCCATAGTACAGTAAGAAAGGATAGAAATTATTTGGGTTTGCTTGTTTGTAGATATATGTGAGTACTTTAGGGTTTAGTTTGAGGTTTTAGAAAGGAAAAAAATCGGCAAAATTGATAATATATATATATATATATTATAATTTGGTAGAGCTAAAACAATAAAAGATAGTAATGACATAAGAAAAACTTTCTCATAAATGAAAAACTGAACAAAAATTCAGTCAATAATGTGCTAAAAGAGAATGAGAGTATCTAGCATGGAAATCATGAATTTGATATTTATAGCAACAATGAAAAGGATTTGAATTTTGTCACATTTTTTGTGATAACACAGAGAAGATTGTGAAAGAGTGAAGGTGATACTGTGAAAAGCTTAAAAAGAAAAAGACTTATGGAAAAAAAGAGAGGCTATTGGGCTTTTGACTTAGCAACTAGAAATGCACTAAATTATAATTCATATTTTTAATATATCCATGTTAGCGTGAAAGTGGAAAAGACATCAAGTGTATATAATCTAGAGATATCAGTACATAATTTTGTGGCAAAATAAATTTAGTTGTCCAATTATTTGTAATAATATACAGAGCATAGGTATATTTTTTAGCCTTGATTAATTTTTGTTGATATCATTATTATATGATATAATGCTTATTGATTTCAAGATTTCATTATCGTTGATGGTTTTAAATGGTTGTTAGAATCACTATTGTTATAGTTTCAAAATCGTAAATGTCTGGCCATAATTGTTCAATATAGTATGAATTTTGAATTTTAGAATTTTGGGCTTGATGATTAGTTTGTATTGACATTCTTAAGTATGCAGGTTTCTGTGTTCGATTTAGTGGTTAAGGTTCTTATGCAAAAAGTAGAGCGTATAGACGAAGATGTTACTACTATGAGGGAATATCTAAAGGAACTTCTGGTAGAGGTGAAACTGTTCGGCAATGATGTTTCTCGTCTAAGTGCTCGGGGAAATGAAATTGACTATCATAATCGCCTATTAAGCATTAACGAAAAGAAGGTGCTGAAGGTACATTAAGAAGCAATACTAATACTGAGAAAATTTCTAATGTTACTGATGACGTTGAGGTTGCCACAAAGAACGAATCAATATGCGCAGTTGTACTTTTCAAATTCTCAAAGCCAGCTAAAGTCTATGATTGTCATATTCGATTGTTGAAATATGTATTTGATGAATCCACAGATTGGAGGTATTTAGATTGCACGATATCCCTTGTTTGTCACCCACTTTTAGCATATTTGCTTATTGTATCACTTTTTTTTATACATGCTGTATTGCAATTGTAGTGAAACCATTAAGCAAACGAAGCTGAATAGCCTAACTAGGCACCAAATTATGTGTTTGAGGCCTAATAAGCTTTTGACTAGAAATGTTAGTATAGTTTTCTTAATACGAAGATTGAGTGGAAATGGATTTTCTAGAGACACAAAAGGGGAGGAACGTGAAATAGCCGAATCAGATTGGGATGATAGTAGTAGGAAACGAGCTCTTGAACTGCGCTGCAAGGATATAGACTGGTATGGCTCACGTAATTTAGAATGATTCGGCGAGGCAAAACAGACATTAGATGACCTTCTCTCCAAGTTGATGGATCAATGGGTAAATTGAGGAGCTTCCAGCCCTCAACATTTCGTCGTGGGAGACGGGGACAAGACATGAAAGTAAGCAACAATGCTAAAAGGAACTTATGGCTGAAATCTTCCAAAATTTGTGACTTATTGAATGAAGCGAAAATGAAAAATGTTGCAACAGTTAGCAATTGTAAGATGATTGGAGAAACTTCCTGGACAATTAGTTTTGCATCGTTCAATGTTTTCCCATTGTATGAGCATAGAAGACCAGGTATAAAAGACGAATACATATTAGGTAACAAAAACACAAAACGACAATTGACAGAAGACAAAGGCGGAGTTACTTGTGAAGGAAAAATGAACAATGACACGAATACATTTGGCGGTGCTAGTGAAGTTGACTTTTGGGGCAAAATTGTTGAAGTTTCAAACACCATTGAAGAGTACTAATACTTCTTACCCTACAGACAGAGGTAGTGAACATCCAACTAGCAACAGATCGTAGTATGGAACGCCTTATGAATCACTTTAGATTATGCATATAATATGGCATGTGGCTATGCATATAATATGGGATGTGGTTGTGTGATTGGTTTATTACATGTTTGTAGGTTTGCGTTTTTCAAATGATTTTGTACAATGGCGTTTTAGCATGTAGAAAAATATATTGGTCTTTATCGACCGATTACATAGTAGAGTTTTATTGTACATTGTGGTCTATTAGTAATATTTTGAATGATGTATTACTGAACGTGGCTATTGATGATTAAGGTTGTTTCTCGTTAATGTAAGAAAACTCATGTTGGGCTTAGATTGCATTTAGGTAGTGTACCTTTTGAAATATTATTATTCTTCTTAAGGAAACTAGATACACATGTCATAATGACGATAAGAAACATTGCGAATATCTAACGCTGAATACAAATCATCAAGATGTCAAAATATTGATCATTGTCATCACAGTAATAAAAAACCAAACATCTTGGAACAACTTTGTATATTTGTATTTTTACATCCACTAACATGTATCAAAGTCTTCTCTTTTACTTATTGTTTCTGTTACTCATAATATTGGCTTGAAATGGTCAAACACAAAAACAGACGCGTCATTCATAGCCAATACAGACTTATCATTTTCCCATAATTATGAAATACTAATTCTAATCTGTCACTTTAGAACATTTTATGACAACAATACAACAATATTAGTCTGCAATGTTTTAATAACTTCACGAAAATTACACATTAAAATTGGTATTGCTAAAAATATTATCACCAAAAACCTGCAAACAATGACAATGAACTAAAATTTTTGCTCTTAAAATGTTACAAGGTCAATTAACTTGAAAAGATCAAGTTGCTCAATTTTAAACAAAATTCATAACGATCAATTTTAAATAATTTAATTATTTCATGCAGAAACTTAGAAAGAACCAATGAGAAAGGTTCAAGTTCAGCTGAACTCGTTGAAATATCATAAAGTGGCTCATTGTCATTAAGGTAAGTTGTCCTTGCAGCCTCAAAGCGAAATACATGAAATATTTTTTTTTCAAGGCCAATATAGAATTCTTCTTTTGATAATCCACCTTCTATAACAAATGTGATATCGTAACAAATGTGAATTTCAAACTAATCTCAAATCAATGAACATTGTACATATTTTCATAAGTGTTCAAGAATTTGTTATTATTACCAAAATCAATAATAATAAAATGAAACTATACTCATACTCCAAGACCAACATTTCACTAGGAATTTCATCAAACAAAGAATATGCATAAACTTAATTATTTGAGTAATCATAAAACAATACCAAACTTAAACTCAGACTAAATATTCAGCTAAGAATTTCATTAAATATTTAGCTAAAAATTTCATCAAACAGGATATGTACATAAATGATGAATAACCAGGGCAGCTATGGACAAACATTAAATTCTCACTATATATCAACTATTAAGCAACGAATTTCATCAAACAAGGTATACACACACAAAAAACAATAATCCAATCTCCACCTTAAATTGAAACAGGAAAACAAGCACGACAATATTGATCAAATCATAGATGCGCAGCATAATCTTATAACGTGGTAAATCAATTGACAATTAATCGAATACTACAAAGTGGATCTCATGAACATATTGAGCTACAAAAATTTTATCAAACAATTATCACATAATTAAAGATATAGAGTTATGAAGAAATTATAACATAAGCTTCCTTCGATTAGGACGATCTTGATAAACGGCATACCGTACGTTATGAGATTGCCAAGGTTAGACTCGCATTTATCCTACCTCACAACGAGTTTACTGGTCACTTCAAAATACCACAATCTTCCACTCCAATTCTCAGAACTCGCTAGAACACGAGTGTGGGCTCTCTCGATTGTTTTTCTCACTTAAAAGCCAAGAAAGCAAATTTTTCTTTCTTGCTTATAGGGGCGACGGCTAGGGTTATTGGAGGAGAGAAAATTATTTTTAACAACTTAAAAATATAGAGAATTATTTGGTATTCCAACACATGAAAAAATTAGGTTATTTGGTATTGTAAAAAGTGTCAAATATATAGCCACATGGGGGTGTTAATTTCGGCCACAACTGTTAGAATAGGATTAGGATTATCCAAATTCTAAACTAGGATTTATCCTAAACAATTATTTTCACAACACAATATTTGATCTGTAGCGACTCGACTTTTCGGACCAAGACTTTACTTACTTATTATAGATAGGAAAAATCGTGGCATTTTTTTTAATATATATATACTTTAGAAAAGATATCATAGAAATAAACTTATTTATGACTTGGAAGACATAATGTCATAATCAAATAATAACATAACATAAATTATCTTGAATATAAAATGACTTATATAAATAACTTTATTTGCGGAAATAGTTTATTTGCGTGGCTTTCCCATATATCCGCCTCGCTTGCCTTGCACCGCTGCAGCACAACTCGACATCACACCATAGGCTTCTTACCTATAGTACGAAGGAAAAACGTGTGAGCTTAAAAAGTCCAGTGATACAATTATTTTCTCACAAAAGGATTATGCAATGCATGACCATTTATTCATAATTATTCATTTCATAATATTATCTAACTTTATCTTGCTTCCTAGAGGATCCTCATCATAGTGTACGCACCTCGTAGAGCGTGCTCGACCAATAGTCGACGAGGGTGTACAAGGTCCTCGCGACTAAGGCCAAAACATCGTAAACATATCATAGAACCGCCTCCTTAATGCCCTTAGGTCGACACAAGGAGGACGGGCGGTACGACACAGTTTTAACTTGGTTGTCACTTGATTATAAGATGGCAAGCATCACGAACATTTAACTTGAAAAGA
The DNA here is from genome assembly GCA_018132145.1 of Boehmeria nivea var. tenacissima. Lineage (NCBI taxonomy): Eukaryota > Viridiplantae > Streptophyta > Magnoliopsida > Rosales > Urticaceae > Boehmeria > Boehmeria nivea. The sequence goes on along the minus strand of CM030876.1, from coordinate 6,793,246 downwards.
CATCATAATCATCTTTACAATTTATAAAGACATGATTTTATAACTTTTACATCATAACATGCTTCATAAAATTAAGTCACACAACATTGCATAACACGATTTTTATTTTAAACAACTTCGTACTGTAGTGAGATTGTACTCACCTTGAGTCGAGTGGTTGTTTGAGTAAGGCTCGATAAATTGTCGGGAGCGAAACCTAAAATCATAAGTTGATGTAAGTATGGATTCTAATTCTTAACTTCTATCTAAACAACTAACATTCTAAAAGGGGCATAGTTTATACTTAAAAAAAGATTTATTTTAAAATTCTTTTTAATAAGGATAAGTTATAACGGTGTGATAATATTCACCGCAATCTCAGGCCGATTGGAAAGGGTACCATGGTCTCGCTTCAGAGCCAAACTTTCCTAGACAGAACGGGGTTCTCAGGTAAGTATGGCGGAGATCGCAAAGCACGCCTTATTTAAGAACCAATCATTCTAGACAGAGCGTTTTAGTTTTCTATGTCACACAATTACAACTAAGTCCCTATTAAAAATTTTATTTACAATTAGAGATAATAGAATATTAAATAGGTTAATATCTTAATTAAAATTGGCTGAATTATTCATTTAAATTTTTGAGAAAAATCCGTAGAGAATCTCAAAAAATGTGCTGAAGTAACCCTTCTTATTTTTGAAAATCTACAACTTTTCAGTTACGAGTTTTTACAGAAAACGTGTGTAAATTGGACTTCTTTCAAAAAGCAGATTCGGCTATTTCGAAAAATCAGGATTAACCCAAAGTTTAAGGCCGAATTTTGAAAAATCTTATTTCACAAAAATTATCTAAAATTTAATTTTCTAAATTTCTCTAGTTATCATAAAAAGCTAATTTGACCGTTAAATTACCCAAAAAATTACCGGAATTTGAACTGCGCAAACTGTCCCGTACTGGAACAGTTTGAGCCTCGGTTCCGGATTTTTCATAATAAATCTATAGCTCTGAAAAATCTGAAAAATTAAATATATACTGTAGACTTATAAAAAAACATACATGAATTTTCTCAAAAGCAGTAAAAATCGTTTGTGTGACAGAATAATTAAAACAGTGGGATGTAGCATAAAAACCTCAGTTTCGGGCCTATAGAGAATTTAGGTCAAGAAATTCGTGTAAAGCCTAAAAATTTGGAACCTAAGAATTATATTTCAGTATAAGGCTATGAGAATAAACCTCTAATTTGACGCTTAGCCTTCTCGAGGCTTTGATTCCTTGAGTTTGCCCTTCGAACGTCCGTTTTCCTAAAGAACGCCATATCCGGTTAGCCTCGGATTAAAATCTTAGAACTTAAACGAGGAAGGAGTTTGTTTATACCTTTATGTGGACAGAGTAACTCCTCTAGAGCTTCTACAAAGGTCGGCTATCACTCTAAAAATTTCTTCAGAGTTTCTCTAAAAATTCTCTCAGAGTTTCTTCTCTCTCTCTCTCTTTTTTTTTTTTTTTTGAACTGCTAGAGCGTAGAATTTTTTTGTGTGAAGTGAAATGAGGCCTAAAGGTCCTATTTATAGACTAAAGTGATGCCTAGCGTTAGAGAAAGAAGGGGGAGGATATTTCTCCTGATCCTTGTAAGACTCGGTCTACTAAGACTCAGTCAAAAACTATCGTATAATTCTAATTCAAGATTATTTATTCTTATTTATAAATTATCTTCCTGTTCACACTTAAATGACGTCATTTATTGGGGTCTAGGGTTTCAATTTCGTACAAGGGATTTTAAATACACCTAATTTACAAAATCATGTCGTTTTGACGTAAGCCTACAAAACTATGTCGTTTTCGCGGACTGATTCGCGCACTAAACTTCCATCAGTCATAACTTTCTCTATGCTAATCTGATTGACACATATGATATATCGTTAGAAAGCTTATTAAAAGATCTTTAAAATGGTATACAATATGCTATATAAAATTTTTATGTAGCCTAAGAATAATTTAGAAATATATTTACAGCTTAAACCTCACCATAATTATAGTTTGACTTATAATTATTTCCGACTTAAATGCTCTGACAATTACCGTTAATTTTCATAGCATACAATATGTGACATAATGACATAAAAATAATCTCTTTTATTAAATTAAATTATTAGAGACTATAGCATAAAAATATTGGGTTATCATATGATCAAATAATTATCTTAATAATTATATGGTTTTGATAGGATTAGAAAACTATTCCTAATCCTAATCCTCATGAAATTCAGTCATTAAAGAAAATTAGGGCAAATTATTTTTTTTATAAAAATAAAATACCTATTTTTCTTATTTCCATTTAGTATATTTAAATGGAACAATTCCTATTCCAACTAGGTCTAAAATTCGCATATCAACCCTTGCAACATTAATTTGATTTGTCTAATCCTAATCTAATTAGGATTTGAATCAAAATTAAAATATCTCATATTTTAAATTGTGATTATCTACTAACTAGATAATGAATACCAAAGTACTTTTATATTTAACATTTAAATACAAATTGTAAATATCTCATATTTAGATAATTTGTAAATTTAATAATCTAATTATCAAATAACAAATTAATTTATCTCTAATTTTATCTCCAAAATTCGCCCATCACAAGGAGACCTCCTTGTGATGTCTTTCTTATTTGTGCTCCAAAACAAAAATAGTGAGAAAATAATTAATTTTTTAATTATCCAATGAGAATTCTAGCTCAGTTTATTGAGACGGAGTGGGGACTATGGACCCGTGAATTCGAGCTCTAATAAACTTGAAAAATTAAATTAAAACTCACTAATGTAATTAACCGTTTATTGATCCTGAGATTACTCTACTACAAATTCGAGATTGAACTCTCGAATTTCACGGATATTATTTATACGATTGAACTTCTTCGGATTGTCCATTAATATAATCACTTCATGATTGTCGATCATTCACTAAATGGATCGTAATCTAAGCTGGGTGAAAGTACCATTTTACCCCTTGATTATGTCTTGTTCCTTAAGTACCATTGAGTTCACTAGTAAACGGTTAATTCGTAATTACTTACAAATTAGAGCGCTCAAACCGTTTAGTTCCAAAAGTCAACACACAAGGGAACCATTGTTACGTATTAAGTCATGAATTCCATATCCGTAATTCACATTCCCAGCCGCTACAAACCGCGGGAACCTAAAGTGCAAGTGTTGGGCCTAATTGACTTTAGGCTTTGACGAGCAAATTAAAGAGCCCGTTAATTCACAGAGTCTGTGAATTACTCAGGATTGAGATCAACCATCATATGATCATCGATTGACCCAAGTTAGAATCTTCATAATAGTGCTTAAATGAAGTTTCTCTATTAGGTCGGTCCAAGTCCTATATAATCGATATTATATAAAATACCTCAATTCTAGTATCTCACACACTGACCTTCCGGATCAGAGGGTCACGTTCATAACGTTGTGGACAGTATTAGTGCATTCCAATTAGAGAGATCCGTACTCACTGATCTATCATGGACTAGTTTAAATATGCTATCATATAATTTTAATCCTCATGTATGTAAAACTCTTCACATACTAAAATTATAACTGTATAATATATTTTGGATTTTGATAAACATTCATTTTATAATAAAATAAAACATAACAAAATTCACAAATTGACTACTTTTTTTATTAATATCCAGAAAAAAATAAATACATCTGATTCAAAGGGCATATTCTTAACAGACAAACCAGCCAAAAACTTTAGGAAAAAAAAAGAAAAGAAACTATTTACTCAACGAGATCACCCAGTTGGTGCAAATTCCCTATGAGGACTACGACGGCGTGGCTGTCGAGCATGGCCTTGGGATCTTCCAGCTGCTTATGCCCGTACTCGTCCCTCACCTGCAATCTAAGCAACCATCAATAAATTGATCAACAATTTTTTTGGGTTCCATAAAACACAAAAAGAACCAATAAAAAGAGGCAAAAAAAAAAGAAAAATAATATATATATATGTAGATACAGATACATACTTTGGAACAAGCTTAGATTCCAATAGTTCCAGCGATGCAATAAATGGCTAAGGAGGCTCAAGAATGTTAGGATCATAAAAATCTATGAAAGCAAAGACCGACCATTTTCTCCCGCAGAAAGCTCTAGCCACTCGCCGATTCCTCAACCATCTCTGAGATCTGCTTATTCGCCTCTCGGTGCTTATAATATCCAAAAAACAAACAAAAACACAAGAACAATACATGAACCAATCTTTGAAACCTCAAAAACCAAAATAAAAATAGATATATATATATATATATATATATATATAAATAAATGTATGCATTACTAAATTTCCAGCGCCGACGGTAAAAAAGCCATTTGCGATGTCGACGAAGACGAGATCGATCGTACGGTCGCCGGAGAGAAAGGCTCTTCTTTCATGGGAAGCTCTTCCTTCACCAACTCAATAGTTTTCGAAACCATTTTAGCCAATTCTAAGGTTTGCAGAGAAAATTTTATCTTCTCTAGTTGAAGGATTTTGTTTTGTAGTATCTGGTGAAGAATGAACAAATGAGAGAGAAAGGGAGACTATAAATGTGAAACAAATAAGGGAAGAGAGAGTTTGGGTTCGATCAGATTATATAGAGAGAGAAACAATATGTGGGTAGATATTGGAGCAGCTTAACTTCCAAAAGAGACAGAGAGATCGAACTAAGGAACCCTACTCTTCTTGCTCGACGACAAGAGTAGCGGAGGAAGAGATCGACAAGAGTTTGGGTCTGCTAAGTACTAACTAGAATTTCTTTTGAGGTTGTTAACGTCTGCTATGTAACAATAGAACATGAAGTAATCTGCTGTTATCAAGAACAAATTTAGTTCACTTAATATTGGGTCCTTTTTGTCAATCTTTTAATCTCAGCTTTATGAGCTGTTTTTAGCCCATTTCCTAGGGTAGAAATAACGTTTTTTTTAGGATTTTCCCCTTTATTCAGCTATTTTTTGTTTTATTTTTGCTAGTAAACCATTTATTAAGCTATTATAAGCTACTATATACTATAGGGGTGTGCATGAGTCGGGTTGGGCTCCGTTTAAGATTTTATGACCCATAGTAAAAAAATAATAATATCAACCCGCCTGAATAAAAACTAAATGGGTTGGGTTGGGTTGCGGGTTTGTACTAATAATTTTAATTCATATTTCATATGTTTGAACAATACTAAGCTTAGATTAGATCCTAAAAAAATTCTCAAAAACTGATTAAAGTATAGTCCAACAATAATTGATTAGAACATTATATATTTACATCTTTATAATCAAATGGAGAAAGAAAAATTAATGAAAAGACAAACTATTGACATACATAGGAAATAAAAATGAGATGATGTGCAATTTTAGTAAAAAGAAATAATGAAAAAGGTTTAAGTAAGGTAGAATGTGAGTCAACGAACGAATAATGATATCAATTAAATTAAGATAAGCTTTAAAGAAAAGATTAATGTCTTCATGTTTTTCATATTATATTAACAAATATATAAATTTTAAATAAAGATTTAAAAAATTTGGATTGGGTCGAGTAGTTTGGGTTCGAAAGTTCAGAATTTCAACCCAATTCATCATTCATGTGTTCAAACTAAATAAACCAAACATAAAATTTTTTCACCTTTTGAACGCGTATTTTTGGGTTAGGTTGGTTTGTGTTGGGTCTGCTCGAGTTTTTGTACACTCCTAAATTACACCCTGAATAACATTGTATAAAATGTGTGCACATACTAGAAGCTTTTATTTTTTATCTATAACTTTTTTTAGGAAGATTCTAGAATATTGCATGATTTTTTACACTATCGATAGTGAACGGCTTATAATAGCTTAAAAAATACATAAAAATAATTATTTTTTTACGCATAAGCATATTACATCCTCTATTTACATGTTATCAATTAATTTCTTCAAATTTAACCCAAAAAATATGCTTAACGGATATAAAAAGATTAAAAAAAAGTTTGTCTTTTTTATTTTTATTTTTTCTTATTTGTCTATTTTTATCTCGAATATAAATTTAGTTTTAGATGTGAGAAATGAATTGATAATATGAAAATAGACGATGTAATATACTTATGTGCAGAAAAAAAATTATTTTTTATGTATTTTTTAAGCTATTATATGTCGTGCACTATCGATAGTGCAAAAAATCGTGCACAATTGAAGAATCTTCCTTTTTATACGGATTCTTTTAGGGTCAGTTAATGATTTAGCCATTTTGCAATATATGTTTTAAAGATATAGCCCACGTTTTGAAATATTAGCAAAATTGCCATAAGGTCAACATCTAAAAATCCATGACTAAAGAAATAAAATTTGTGACTAAATAAATAAAATATACAGTCATAAAATTTGTGACTATAGTCACAAAATTTTAGAAAAATTGAAATAAACATAATAAAGAATTTAAACATCCATTAACAAATTACCAATTTACGAATAAATGATTGCCTATACAACAAATTTCATAAAACTTATTACTAAATAAAAAAATATCTTATAAATAGCAAAAAAAATATGCAACTAAAGAAGTCACAAATTTTATGACTAGAGACACAAAATTTTAGACAATATTGTCTGCAAAAAACAACAAAAACAGAATTCAAAAATTAATGACTACAGTCTCAAAAATTTAGATACGAATGTATAATTATTTAGCTAATAAAAAAAATAAACAAAGGCTAATTGTTGGAAACATATATAAAAATATGGCTATTTATTTAAAAAACCGATTCTTTTATGGTTTTTCACCCACGAGAGTTTCTCAAAATATTAGGGGTTTTTAGGTTTCTGTTTCTCGTTCCCTCAAAACCCAAATTCATCTTCTCAGTTCACAAATCTCCGCTCTCTCAGCCGCCGTCGATCTCTGCATACACGCCAGAAGGTAATTTCTTACTCTCTTTTGTGTCTCTCACCCTCATTTCCACGCTCCATTTTGTTATTTTTCTATTATCTGTACTCGCAGACCAAGTCTCTCACTTTGACCCTCTTCTGGGTTTCATTCTCTCTCTGTTTTGGCAATTTCCATGAGGTTTTTGTTATCTTCTTGTCTTTCTCTCTGATGGGTGGTGTTTTTTTTTTTTTTGGGACATTTGATACTGAGAACTTAAGCTTTGTTCCGAATATATCTGCCTAATTCTTTGATGATTGTCAATACTTTTCCTTATAGTTTTGAGCTGTCTGATTGTTCTGTGACAAATATCAATATGCAATTGATTTGTAAGATTGTGGTTTTAGTTTGATTGTTCTCGTTGTGCTTTTATGTTGAGCATAAGTAAAATTACGGTTTTTAGATTGATTGTTATCTTTTGTGTCTACCTATACCTTTATTTCGTTCAATAATCTAGTATTAGTGTTGATTTGACTTTGCTTTCTTGCTGCAATGGAATTTGAACTATTAGGTGATTGAAATGGTGATTCCTTGAAAGGTGAATGACTGAGAAATATTAGTGATACCGAATTGAAGGAATTTCCTGAAATCGGCTTCCAAAAAACCTACCTGCCCATTAGTAGCTTGAGGCAGTTTTGTGTTGGGCTTTTGTTATGTTCTTTGTTCCAAGAGACCGGGGCGACCCAAAAGAGAGGAAAAAATTAATAATAAAAACCTGCCCGATGAACAAGCCTAGCTTTTCTGAAATAACTGCATTTTCCTGCTCTAAGTTCACTTTAAATCATCCACAAAACTTGCGTGATTGGAAGGTTTTGTTTCTCAACACAATCTTTTGGTATGTGTAGATTCTAAAGAAGAAGACATGAGTGCCTTCAAGGCTTTTAAAGCCGCTGTCCCAATCGCATGGAGTGCTAACCTATATATTACCCTGGTGAGAGGTATTCCCGGGACCAGGAGACTTCATAGGCGTACTTTAGAGGCGTTACGGCTTCGAAAGTGCAACCGAACTGTCATGCGGTGGAACACTCCTACTGTCAGAGGAATGCTCCAACAGGTTAGGCTGTAGCATGAATTTGTGTTGTTTAAAAAATTACTAGTTCCCTAGTTTTCTTATGTTTCTTTTATTTATTTGAAGTGACTTTAGCTTGCATTCAGTGCTTGAATCATTTTAATGTCTATGGCTGCTAATGTTTGTTAACATGTTGTGTATTCTATTTCAGGTTAAGAGATTAGTTGTTATCGAGACAGAAGAGATGTACAAGGCTCGGAAACAAAATCAGGAGAACCACCGAGCCTTGCGCCCACCATTGGTCATTGGTCATCCTGCTCCAACGATGAGTTCTTCCTAATGCCCCGTGTAGCACTCTAGAGGTCAGATCTAAGAGTCGTAGAGATGTGGGTTTGTTGTCCAAGAAAAAAAGCTTCCAACAGTGTAATTTCTTGAGTTGCCAAGTTTTTTGTGAGGTTTCTGAACTAGGTAATATCTTAGGGTAATAAAATTTTGATTCTCAGCCAGTCCATTGTCTATTTGAATTTGTACAATTTGGTGAATATATTGTTTGTTTCCATGAATGACTGAGGCTAATACCTTGGCGTTTCATTCATTACTTTTTTTGATTTTTAATCAATCACAATCTCTAGTTTACAATACAAACAGGAATGAATTAATACAAAATGACGCGGGAACACCATGGTTCTATTTTCTTTTCCCTTTTGCTCTTCAATAGGCTAAAATAAATACCACGTCTAACAAGGCTAATTTTATAACACACAATATATCCTTTTAGAAGTTGATATTTTATGGTCCCTCCATTGCCTCTAGAGCTAGTTTCTCTTCCAGCTTTTGTGTTGCAACATTGCCGTTGAGCTCCATTTCCGTGCCGCCGTCGGGGGTTAGGAAGTGTTGTTCTTTGTATTGGTGTCTGACTGCGAAGACGAGAAAAACAATGAAGTTTAACACGCCTAGCACAGCAAGCAGCCAATAGAAGTTGTCTAACATCCCCTTGTTCAAGTTGCTCCTGAGCCAGCGTTTGTTGGTCACGTTGTCCACGATTGAAACCAACAAACTACTAACAAAGAACCCCATTGACAGCGTGCTTAGGAACAGCCCGGTGCTCATTGATTTCATCCGGTCCGGTGCTTCTCTGATAAAGAACTCTAGCTGGCCGACGTATGCAAAAGCTTCACCTGCTCCCACCAGAAAGAACTGAGGGACTAGCCAGAAAGCGCTTATCTTGGTGTTGTCTCGGAGAGCGGTTTCTCTTCTTTGCTTTTCGACTACTGCCGCAGCCGCCATAGCTACCATCGAGAAGACAAGCCCGATTCCTATCCGCTGAAGGCTTGTCATTCCTTGCGGCCTGTGGGTGAGTTTCCGAGCAAGTGGGACAAAGAGTTTTTCATTTAGGGAAGTGAAGAGAAGAATGGATATGAAGAGGAAAGCGGAGAGCGAGCCCGCTGGGACGACAAAGGAGCCGATGTTTCGCTTCATGAACGTGGCTTGCTCGATTGTGAAGGTGCCGATCTGAGAGTAGACCGTCCAAAAGAGGATGCAAGTAGACCAGATAGGGATAAGCTTAAGAACCATCTTCACTTCTTCCACATGGGTGACGGTGGATACTATCCACGGGTTGTTTTTCTCTCCATCGGTGATGGTGTATTCATCGACGATCGCAGCTTTATCCAGACACCTAAACATTCAAACAAAACCTTGTTAATGATAAAGATAAGTTTCATGACAGGGGCTTCCTTTTTTTTTTTTGGTTTGTACTTGAATTGATAACTACCAGCTGCAATTATATTAAAATTACTTGTTTTTACCAAGACTAGTAAATTTCTCTCACTAATACTCTCTAAATTTGTATTACAGTAATTAGCATGTTTTTGGAAAACTAGAGAAACCTGATATTATTAAATAAATAAACTTACTTGAACTTCTCCGTGTGTGGGACCGTGGCTTCTTGGTACTTATTCAAAAGGCTGGGGTGAGAAGGATAAGGTTGGTTCCTCTTCTTCCAGGCCAATAATATCACTCTCCATATGACTGTCAAAGGGCTTCCTCTCGGCTTCTTGAACCGATAGAACATCGTCCCAGAAAGCATTATAAGGACGGCGAGAACCATTGTTCCGGCCGATATTCCGTAGCCCCAGCCTCTCCCCACATTGTCTTGCACATAAACCAGCACAATCACAGCGAAAAGAGACCCAATGCTGATGGAGAAATAGAACCTATTGAAGAAGAAGATCATGGCCTTCTCCTCCTTGGGGTCTCCGACATCGAACTGGTCTGACCCAAAACCCGAGACGTTCGATTTTATCCCGCCCCCACCAAGTGCTATGGTGTACAAGGCTGCATAGAGCAGGATGAGTTGGTTTCCGGTCGCCTCAACACACTGATGGTGAAGATTTCTGTAGTTACTGCAATGAGGAGGTCTCATGCTTGGAATTATTGTGGCAAGTGTTAACATGATAACACCCTAAAGTGAGATTTACAAAAAGCATTAGTTCCGAATTCTGATTGATTTGAATGAGAGATTATATTGAATATTCTTTCTTTGGTTCAAAAATGAAAAACTCACAATGGCAGTAATGGTTGCGGAGATTGCAACTGTTAGATACCTCCCGAGTTTAGCATCTGCTAAGAATCCTCCGAGGAGACCGAGGAGATTGAGAGTTCCCATGAAGTTGGTGACAATTGTAGCAGATTTTGCTGATGGGATGTGCAAATCTCCAACCAAGTAAGTCACCAGATTCATTGATATGCCCATCACACATATCCTTTCGGAGAGTTCTACTCCTGCAAGTCATATTTTTTTGGGACAAAGTAGATTTTTATGAGTATACAATTATAAGTTACAAAGTTAATAACTTGGTAGCATTTTTAGCCAAGTTGATTTAGATCACCTAAGGCAAGCCCAGCGCCTAGCCATCGTCCGGTCTTGGACTTATCTGCGGGGTTCCCGCGATAATCGAACACCGCTCCATCACTTCCACCATCTTTCTCACCATGTGATGAGACTAAAACCTGAAATAGATTCCAAGAGAAGGTTGAAGGAAAGAAAACAGAAAACAGACATGATAACAAGAAGTCACAAAAATATCGGCCAAGTGTAGATACCATGTTTGGTTGTAGCAAAGAAGAAGAAGAGAGGCTAGTATTGTTATCTGGTTATTGGCTATATGTGTAAATATATGTATGTATGGCTTATGATAAGAGTGATTAGCAGTGTGAAAATACACACAAGAATAATGGAGTCTTTTATAAGAGCATAAGAGCTAGAGATAGTCAATTGGGCTCTTAGACTCCACTACTTCTAGTGGTGAAGAATTGCTGGCTCTCAAAGGAGCTGCAAAACATTGAAAAGCTGAAGCCGTGGAGGTTTTGGCAATACACTTTCTGTGGTAACTATGCTTGGTATCTGTAACGATCCAACATAAGTTTTAGAAAGACAATTGCTTTCCAATTTTGGTTCTCTCTCTCTCTCTTCCATTATTGCCAATGTATTATATGACACTTGGACTCATCTGAATTATGTCATGTGATTGAGTGTTGATGAGAAGTCCCGCCAATTGAAATTTGCATAGTAGGATGGTATTATGAGTGAGCTAATCCTTTTGGGTAAGGACGTGTTTTGCAAATCTATCTGTTTATAGTAAGATCTCGAAAAAGGGAAAATTTTGTAGTAGGGTGTATCTTAGGGTAAAGAACGATTGTAAATCGTCATATTTACTTTTTTAATGGGGTCCATTACTTAAAAAGATTGATATGACGATTTAGAATCATTTCTTATTATAAAATTCTCTATTACAAAATCTTTCTCCGAAAAAGACCTCAATGGTGTTAATAACACCAATTAACGCATTATTTAACCCCTTGCATTGCAGCATAGGTGGCCAAAAAATAGATGTGTTAACTTTGGTAATACTTTCATTTTTTATTTTTTGTTTTTATAAACAAAAATTTGATCAAAATTTTTAAAAACGCTATTAGTAAATCTATTCTCGTTTTCTATTTTTTTTTAAAAAAAAAAACATCAAATCTTAGAACCTATTTTGTATTTTTCTTCATTCTACACTCTGTCCATATTTTATCTTTACGCTCTTATCTTTTCACAATTACAAACCATCGTTTTGTGTTTTTCGTTTTTAAAAATAAATAACAAATAATGATTACCAAACATATTTTGTGTATTTTAAAATTTTGAAAACAAAATAGCAAAAATATTTACAAATTTTTGTTTATAAAAACAAAAAATATAAATGTTATCAAACATATCTTTAATTATTCTACTTGTTATAAATCTTTAAGCTGGTCTTCGCTCAACAAAATTATCTAATATTAATCTTACTAACAAAAATTTGTTGAAATTTTAGTTGCAAAACTCATGAATTCATTGTGTTAGTTGTTTAGAACATATCAAGTGTCATATCACGTGTAGATTTTTTAGTTTAAATTTTTAACGAATAGAAATGAACAATTTTTGTAACGGTATGATTTATTATCCCTCGTGAAAGGTCCCACAAATGACAAGTACTTCGTTGAGGGATGTCCTCAATTAAAAAACAAAGATGTCATTATATAGTCCATCAATTTTTACTCAAGGTTTTCACATTGCTATAGTTATTACACTCGTTATTCCACAGTTAATATGTCCGTTCATATTTTGTCAAGTCGGTAATATGTTATAACATTACTTCTTTTAGAGTGGACCCCATAATAATAATAATTATAACCATAATAATGTTGGTTAGCTTGGCATTCAAAGAGTATTGCTGTCTTGGTACGGGTGTCAATATGATTTAGTAGCAGGAAATTGAGGATCCCACTATAACACTCTGGCACAAATCATGAAAATCCAACCAAACTAACACTATTTCTAAGATTTGAGCAGATTGATTAATGGGATGATTTAGGTTCATTATTGCTCCAAAACCGGCCTAATATGCTATTACGTGTCTAATTTGAAATATCTTTTTCTCTGCTCCAATCTCCATGGCACTAAACTCTGTCACATATCAACCGGACAAAAGGTACCTATACTTGGAGAACAGAAAAGTAACTTTTTTTTTTTCTCTCTAAAAGATAAATATATTGTTCATTTAGGAGGATCTCTTTTTCCCTCCCTTTTGGGTCCATATATTTTTGACTACGAAGTCTGGCTCCTAAATGATTGATGGGTCAGATGGGATACCACAAAAAAAATTGTTATAGAACAATGATTGATATTTGATAATGGTCGGTTGATTGAAATCCTAATCTTATCATTTAAGTTTCTAAAGTAGCGCAAAATCACAGAGTGTACAATTTTTTTTTTTTTTTTTAGGATTGTAAGATATCAAATTGTTACGTAATTAGAGCCTTTTATTTTGACAATATCTGCCCTTTGGGGAAGCGAAAGCGCATCGAATTAACTACCAAAAAAAAAAAATTTGCGTGACAAAGAGATTAGAATGAATTTCTAGCCACAGAGCATAATAGTTTTGAACATTTAGTCGCACACGCTAATAATAATCCCTGGCCATTAAAACTTGGGTTTCGTTAGAAAGTGGTCCAGAATTTGAGTAGTTGATTTGGTTTGTTATCATGAAAGAGGGGAAAAAGAGAGCAAAATACCAACAGGGTTTTTTAGAAGCAGCCAATATTTTGGGTTGGCATGAATCAACAGAAAAGAGACGTGAAATGAAAAGAAAGAATTCATGTTTATCATGTTGGGACTTTGGTCTAGTGGCAATGAATGGCTATTCATGTCAATTTCAACTTCATTATCAACTGGCTGATAATGTTGGAATAAAAAGTTCAAGTTGTGGTACTGCTTTGAGCTTTTAAGTCTGATTTTTCCTTTTTTTTTTTTTTTTGGATTTTGTTTTTAGGTTTAGGTCGGTCATTGCACATATTCATGTGAATATATATATTTTTAAGTAGGAAAGTAGATTGATGTATAAATTAATTTTTTATTTTTCATCATACCTCTTTAAGAATCGAATTAAGAAATAAAAATGTTCAAAGAACAAGAACGGGCATTGGATTACGACAATAGAAAATTATATATAAAAAAAAGACACAAAAATGGATCAAAACTAGACTCTTTCAACATAATCGAGCACAAACTAGATTCTTTCAACACAACTTTTATCATCAATGGAATAACTCAATCAATCAATCAATTAATCCGGACCAAAAAGCCAAAGATACAAAGGAAATAGAAAGTGCAACACCGAGATCAACAAAGCAAACATGATAAGTAATATTTTGTTTCGGAAGCGGCTAGAATAGTGCACTATTTTTTGCACTATCTATAGTGTACAGCTTATAATAGTTTAAAAAATACATAAAACTAAATTTTTTTCTTTTCTACACATAAGTACATTACAAGGTCTATTTTCAAGTTATCAATTCATTTCTCAAATTTGAAGCTAAAATTATGTTCAATCGGAGATTAAATGAAGAAAGAACAAATAAAAAATTAAAAAAGACAAACTTCTTTTTTCATTTTTTTTAATCTCCGATTAAACATAATTCTATGATTAAATTTGATAACTGAATGGATAACATATTAATAGATGATGTAATGTACTTATGTCGAATTTTTTTTTAAAAAACATTTTTTAAGCTATTATAAGACGTGCACTATCGATAGTGCAAAAAATCGTACACTATTCTAACCGCTTTCTTTTGTTTATAAATGTGTAATATTTTTTGTAATATTTTTTTGTTATATAGTTTTTAACATGATTATTTTTTTAATATTTTGAAACACGTGTTATTTTTTAAAAACATAAAAAAAAAAGCTATTTACTGCGATTTTCTCTATTCATAAGTAAAAAAGGCACAATAATTATTATTGATCAATCAAAAAAAAGTATATATATATATATAGTAAAAAAGCACAATAATTATTATTGATCAATCAAAAAAGGTATATATATATATATATATATATATTTTGACCCATACCACAAAAGAATAAATCAAAACACTAGCCACATTAGATGTTGAACATATCTCTTCTAATTTCTTTCCACGTGTTGCAATTTAGTAATTTTTTTTCGCATTAAAAACTCTCTCATCATTGTGGAGGTATTCTTGTATTTAAACTTTCCCTTTTAGTTGTATTTTTGACCAAAAAATCCATAACGCAAACGTAACCACATCATGTAGAAATAAATTTAGCAGACTGCACATAATTTATTATTATAATTGAAGAGATCTTTTGTTATTACACAAGCAAAACCAGATACAAATGATAGAAACACCATCGATTTTATGTATCAAAATAGACACTAAAAGAGGAAACCTTCAAATGAAGTTAATATTTTAACCGAGAAAAGCTATAATGAGGAACAATTTTTTTTAATCGTCAGAATTAATTTTCTAATTAAAAAAGTTTTAAAAAGTGAAATTGATGATTCAAAACTCTTTTACATCACAACTTTTTCTATGAAGCCTCCTTGAATGGAAGTTACAAAACGATATTATAATGAAAAAGTTAATATATAATTTTTAAGAAGTACGATGATTGATTGTTGTTTCAATTATGTTTTCAAGCTTAACAAACAATTTTATAAATTGCATATGAATAAGGATATAAAAGAAATTTGAGAGAAAAGAGAAGTAGGAGTCATAAAACTTGAGGGCTACAAAATAATGATTAATTATTATTTGTGAAAAAAAAAAAAGCAAACGAGCATCTCCAATGCAATGTCAAATTTATGTGCCAATGTTAAAATTTAACATTTTGACATAAAAAGTATCCTCCAATGCAATGTCAAATTTAACATTAAATTTGACAAATACTATACATGGTACCAAATTTGACACCAAGTATAGCATAATGCCAAATTTTGACATTTGAAGTAAAACATTAATTGGTTAATGTTTAGACATTTAATTAAAAATTAATATTTTATTCAAAAAAATTTCCTCTTATCAAAAAGTCATTATGAGTATTTGTAATTTTATTTACTATTGATTAGCATCAGCTACTTTTTTTGGTTTTTGTAACTAAAAAATAATAAAATAATAAAATAGCATTTGAAATAGTATTTATACATTGAAACATCAAATATTAAATATAATATTTTTATATATTTAAGTGCCAAATTTAGCATTAGCATTGGTATTTAGTATTTACATTAGAGAGGGTCTTAGCAGCCAAATGATAAGAGATGTTTATATAAGTTTATTTAATTTCATCGGTTTATAAACTTCTCCCGTCACTTTTTTTTTTTTTTTTGACAGAAACTTCTCTCATCATTTTCCGTAGGTTGTGAAATCCTTCCGCTACGTACCTGCAAAGTGGGATCCACTTACAGATTTTTTTGAGTCACATCTCAGATTTTTTATACGTATGAATTTTTATTTCATTTCGTTTTTCAAATGAAAGTCCGGGTAATAATGTGGAATTTTGAGCGAAAAAAAAAAGGAGAGAGAGAATAATCATTTGAAAAATGTGTGAAAATTGTGTCATTTTGTCGTGATAGATGGCTTGAATAATTGTCACATGCAAATAAACCATTTTCATGAAATGAATTTATTCTATCACTAAACATTGAATTGTGTATATTACTAACAAACAGATAACAATACTTAATGCAAAAAGTTATATGGTCTAAATCTTAGACGACCATAATAAATCTCTGGTGCTTTTTTCTCTAGAACACCCAATTAAATCATAAGAAATATTTATTGAATTCCATCAATTAACTCATATCTGGCTTTCGGTACGAAGCTTGAACTATGTTTCTTAAAGTATATCCTTTCATAAATTACTTGAAATACGCTAAGTGATCAAAGACTAAATAACTAACAAGATGTATTATTGTGTTTTTTAGATTGAAAAAAGGTTTTGTTTTCCTGGTTAGAACAATCACAACAATGTTAATGTTACGAACTCCAATATTGTATTAATGGACAATATGATAAAATAAGTTGCAAAGATAGATTTGTAGATGTTCGAGAGATCTACTAGCCCTACAAAAGAAGTTCTTCCTCACTAAAACACTCATATAATTTTTCATACCATTAATTAACCACTAACACTCCTATTTATAAAATACCAACTCCTACTAGTTTCATAATTACATACTAACTATTATTTACAACAATACCCTTAGTTCCTAACATTACAACCCGCTCAAAATACCACATTGTCCTTAAGGTGGTGGCCATTCTTCTGCCACAAAAATTTTTTTTTTGAACCTTATAAGTGAAAGAAGGGTCTACCCAATGACTTTTGGGCTTTGGTACCATTAGACTCATTGACCCACTTACTATGAACTAATCACACTCTTGGACTAAAAAAAATATCAACAACTTATGGGTCTAGCCTAACAACACTTTAGGTTGCACAATTAAGTCTTTATCCTTTGTTGGTGGTCTATCTTCTCGTGCCTGAGATGCCGTTCGGCCACCAAACCACCACCCAAGATCTCGGCACATTAGTGTCACCATGGCTCTGCCGTTCAGCGAGGCTGTTTGAAACGCTGTCATCCTTTGTCACGCCGCTTTGACCTTCCCCTGGCCTCACCTCACTCTTTCGCAAGTTCCAGCTTGCATTGCTTTCAACGTCTCATCTCCTTGTCAAGACAAAATGAACTCCAATGATAATATGTTGTCGCCTCATCAAAACTCATAGCGATCACGCAACTTTGCAGCCTACGGCCCTCTAAGGAGCATCTTAAATATGCCTACTCGATAATATTTCTAAATCTGAGCAGTTTTCATCCAACTAAGGGTATGGTTCTCCCAGTCATCAAGCGTCCCAGAATCCCGCTCTCCAGAATAAATCCATGCACTCTCTGGAATGAGATTTATATAATCTAACCGTACTCTGGCCACGGGTACGGGTCATGGGACGCTCTCTTGTGCAGAATTTGCTGGTTGCTCACCCGACTCCTAGCTAACTTATGACATACTATAATCCAAAAGCCTTTGATCAGAATACGTTGTTTTTGTTTTATCTATATATTTCTTAACTTAAAGATAACTTAAACTCATCCTAAGTATCCGTAGCCGTCGAAAAAACACATATGGCGAGTCTGTAGGAACGTCTACACTCGGGCTCTAATACCACAAATTCTGTCACGATTCGTTACCATGAGCTGCGACATCTATACTAACTATTCTTATACATAATGAAATTCATAAGTGTTAAAATATAATATTAAGATACACGCATGTAGTTTTTTTTTTCATTGCGGAATATAACATCAAAAGTACATCTTAACATATGGTTTTACCAACTTTTATGAAACCAACATAATAAGATAATATAAGTCGGGTCGTTCAACTCTTCCCACTGGTCTGGTCCACATGTGTTCCTCTTCGACTCGGCGTCCTTTTCCTTACTTACTTGATCCTCGACTTTCTTTTATCTACAACATAAAGATACTTAATGAGTTGCTAAACTCAATAAGCACAAAACTAACTATATATTAGTATACATATTCCATGACAATCAGAGCGGTTGTATAAACCTTAACAGAATTCTAATGCAGTATCTCACCCGTCCCATAACAGGTGACTGAGAAACTTACTTTATGCTAAGGAAATATTATATAGAAACTAGTTGTCACATTCCAACCAGTTCCTTGAAGAATAATTTCTGATTCTAACTCGTTCTTCCTCGGATCGTTCCGACCTTGATCATACTCCTTTTGATCGCTCTTTCTCATTTCTTGTGTCTAGGATCCAACAATGGTACTTCTGTTCTCTTCTGATTCTGTTGGCACATCGGCGAAGAGTGGGCCAGCTCACCTAACGGAGCATCTCTCGGCCTATATACTCGACTCAGCTCTAGACTTTAACCCGAGTCTTAAAAGGAGTTCCGATATGATCACTCACCGTAGTACCATCGACACCATAACGTCTTTCTCATTCTTCCTTATATCTCTCGTTCTTCTATTTCATGGTGACTCTATAACTTTTATCATAATCTAAACCTATTTTGCTGACTGTCAATAAACAACCCTCGGTCCTTATCATGAATCCCGAGATATTTCATACTTAAGATCCATATCGGGTTGCTATGATTGTCCAGAATGTTACTCAGGATCAACGTCGGTGTTCAGCTCGTACTCGAATCCGGCGGTCACTTACGTCGTCTCTAATGATCCTCTAGAATCCTTAACCTAACGATTTAAGGTCATTTTCTCGAATAAAGGTGGATACACAAACATAAGAGGCTCATGAGGTTTCTTGTTCTTTATTTAAGGTAGGGCTGAAAATAAAAAATCGAAAAATCGAAAACCGAAAAAAAACCGACCGCACCGAAAAACGGTTAACCGAATTTTCGGTTTTTTTCCAATAACCGAATTTTTCGGTTCCAAAACCGAAACCGAACCGAATAATCGGTGCGGTTATCGGTTGTACAAAAAATTTTCGGTTATATAACCGAACCGAAACCGATTTTGATACAAATAAGGCACTTGGATTAGTGGTATAGTCTTGTGCCTTAAGTCCTTGTGTCTTTCCCCAACCTAGGTTCGAATCCCACCAGCAGCACATCTTTTGTTTAATTTTTTAAAAATTAAACTTAAAAGTGCAACCAGTAGGAGTCGAACTTGGGACCTAAGAGATATAAGACAACACACTCTTCCACTCTGCCAGCGTGACTTTTTGGTATAATTGAGGATTTATCTATATTTAATAACAAAACTATTTCACCAATATATTTCGGTTTAAAACCGAATTAACCGAAACCGACACTGAATATTCGGTTTCGGTTCGGTTCGGTTTTGGATATTTGAATTTCGGTTTTTGGTTTTAATTTTTCATCAATCGAATATTTCGGTTCGGCGGAATTTTTTGCCAAAAACCGAACCGAACCGACCGATTTTCACCCCTAATTTAAGGCACGAAGCCAAACTAGGATTTTTGAGTCACTGTTAGAATAACTTATAGTTTATCTTGCCTTATTTATCTGTGTGTAGGCTCAGGCCTACGTATTTTACTATCGGAAGAAACATAGAAGACATCCTATCAAGCATACAATCACATTTGTTCTTAATATCGTAGGTGCATCACGACTTACAGTGTTTTGTATTCGTCGTGCGCACAGTTCCGACACAATTATATGTCAAACTTAGATTCTGACTCAGATCCGACTCTCGTCTTCATTGTAAGTACAATTTTTGGCACTTTTATGCTTAGCTCTGACTCGGAACCTAAAGATATTTCAGTTATTAGAAACGATTTAAGGTTAGGCAAACCTTAATTTCATCCTTAGGTTTCATCGAGATTATCCAATTATTTGTTTAAAATCTGATTTCTTTAATTAAGTGTTGGATAACTCAAACCATCTTCCAAACATCACATCCGGACCTAAAAATCAGTTTAAATATTATTTTAAGGCATTTGACACGTGTAAAAATATTTTTTGTGCTACGCAAAATCAATTTCGGGCGAAGTTAATCGGATTCGCTCGTTCCAGTACTATGGAGGCGCTAGCCACTATATCTAGGCAACCTATGTGCATGCCCGATGCAAGCCATGCTCGCCAGATGCGCGTCGCGCGCGTCAGGCACGTGCTGTGCACGTGTCGGATGAGCATCGAAAGGCTTGCATGCGCCCTCAAGGCCTCCTGCGCACGCTGGAAAGCCCCATGCGCTTATTGGAAGTACCATGTGCGTGACAGAAAAGTTCTGCACGCGTCAGTTGGTTCCCGTGTACGCCTGCGTGTGAGCTAGAAGCGCCTCGTTCAAAGGGATATCGTTCGTCTTCGGGTTAAATACCCAGGTATCTTATACTTAAAATCCATATCAGGTTGTTGTAATTGTTGGGGATGTTACTCCGGAACAACTTCGATGTTCCGCTCGTACTTGAATCTGACGGTCACTTACGTCGGGTCTAACGATCCTCTAGAATCCTCTACCTATAGGTATGAGGTCACTTTCTCGTATAAAGGTGACAACATAAACATAAGAGGCTCAGGTTGTTATAGTTTATTAGTTACAATTTGAAACCTTACTAAGTTTTACGAGTCACGATTAGTTTAGCTTGAAAGTACTCTTGCCCTAATTAACTTTATTTTAGGGTCGCGTCTGTGTATATTACTATCAAGAGAAACATAAAAGACATCCTATCAAGCATACAACCACAATCCATTCTTGATGTCGTAGGTGCATCGCAACTTACTGTGTTCTGTCTTCGCCGTGCGTACAGTTCTGGCACCTTTATGTTTCACTCTTAGATTTCGACTTCCGTCTTCGTTGTAAGTACAAATTCGGCACTTTTACACTTA
This sequence comes from Boehmeria nivea var. tenacissima, assembly GCA_018132145.1. NCBI lineage: Eukaryota > Viridiplantae > Streptophyta > Magnoliopsida > Rosales > Urticaceae > Boehmeria > Boehmeria nivea. The sequence goes on along the minus strand of CM030876.1, from coordinate 6,772,109 downwards.
GCTCTGACTTAGATCCTAAAGATATTTTACTTATTAGAAACCATTTGAGGTTAGGCAAACCTTAATTTCATCCTTAGGTTTTGCTTGAGATTATCCCATTATTTATTTAGAATTTGATTTCTTTAATTATGTATCAGATACCTCAAATTATCTTCCAGACATCATACTCGGACCTAAAAGCTTGTATAAATATTATTTTAAGGTATTTGGCACATGTAAAAGTCTTTTTGTGCGGCGCAAAATCAATACTGTAACGACCCGACTTTTCGAGCCGTAAAACATAAACTTACTTATCATACTTATATTGTAAAAAGCGCAATTTTTTCTTTTTTACTTATACTTTAATAAACTTGCAACTAATGATTATAGAAGTAAAATAAGTTCACAAAGTCAAACATACTTACTTAACATCATAACATAGTCTTATGACTTTTAATAAAAATAGAACATAAATAATAAAATTTCTCTTATAATAAATATCCGGAAAATAGTGGTCACCATAACCCTCTACCTCAGCACCTCATCGCACCGTCGCCTTCCAACCCATCACATCAAGTCATAGGTTTCTTACCTATAGTACGGACGGAAACAAGTGAGCTAAAAAGCCCAGTGAAGTACAACAGAAACTCACAAAATATGATATGCAATGCATGACCAAATTAGTTTCGATTATTTGATCTATTACTAAATCTTTCCTAGAGGATCCTCATCATAATAAGTGTTCGTACCGAATTGCGCGCTGGACCAGTGAACGACGAGATTGTACAGGTCCTTGGCGATCACTGATCCTATATATCTTTTCATATAGACCGCCCTATATTGCCCTTAAGTCAACTCAAGGGACGGTCTCATTAAGCTCACCTTTTCTGAGGTGGTACGACACGACATTAAAACCTAAGTTTCACTTTATTAAATTGTGACATACATCGTGACATTTCATAGCTTATCATCATATCTTCATATCATAAATTAACGACGCTTGTTAAAAATTATAACAAGGTCATATACATCATGCATATAAATGTTATCATTGAAACTTATCATTAACATCATATCAAGCATATCATTATCATCGTATCAAAACATATCATCATATCAAAACATATCATTATTATCATGGCAAAGCATATCATTTATTTTTCTTTGAACAAATCCGTACTGTAGTGAGATTGTACTCACTTCGGAATGTTCGACGGTTCAAACGAACTCGGTCGTTTGGAGACTCGGTCACCTCGATTCGCGTAACCTAAATTCACTATAGAGGATTAGAATAGATTCTCTATATTCGATCTAAGTTCCACAATCCATCTCACCTATTTGAGGTTCGATCCTAGTATGACATGAAATTAGGTTAAACTTTTACAGTTTACTTACATTAATTTATTATGTAACAGTGTAGAGGCATTTCAATAAATAGTCTCTAGATCGACTGGTAAGGTCACTAAGGTCTCGCTTAAAATCCGACTCATCTAGACAGAACTCCCCGAGGTTCATAGATCTAGATAGGTACGGAAGAGTCACGAAGTGTCTCGTTAACTAGTCTTTCTAAGACTACTTAAATGACACCGCACTTATTATCTAACTATATTTTATTGATAAAATACTTTATTTTATTTTATTTTATTACTAACTTTACTTAAAAATATAAACTTGTCCTTAATCTTTTATAAATTGCACTATAGTCCTTTATTTTCTAGGGTATCACTTTAACCCTTAAACTCTTAGAATTTCCCCTATTAATTTTAATCTTTTTAGAAATTTTCTCTTTGAACTTTAACTTTTCAAAATTACAGTTTAGTCCCTACTTTTATAATAAATTACACTTTAATCCCCGTAAGGATAAATTTTGACAAAAACACCCTTTCGTGAAAATTAACCGAAATTTTCAGATTAAAAGCTTTCATTAAAACAAACATTTTTCTCTTCTGAAACTATTTCAAAATCAGATTTTAAGTTGTTCTAATATAAACACAAACTTAACCCTAAATCGTCTAGGGTTTCATTTTCTGGGAAAACGGTTCATATTCTGAGAAATTATTCTGAAGTAACCTATATTTATTTTTGAAAATAAATAACTTTTATTATAGGGTATTTTTCCAGAAAATGATCGAATCATTTAGTTTCTTTAAAAGGCAGAAGTTTATCCAAAATTAAACCTTATTTTTCTTCTTTAAAGAAACAAGTTCTTATGAAAAGTTATAATTAAAACATGTCCAAAAATAACTTTTATACAGCCCTATATTCTCAAAAAAATTTCTAAATATCGTTTAGATATCAGAAGTTCTAATATTTCACAAACACCTAAAACTGCCCATAAACGTAAATCTGGCAGCCTTTGGTTCTTGATTTTTTTAAAATTCTACATACATCAAATTGTTACAAAACTTTATATAAAATATCTTAAGACATACATCTATCATCATAAAAATCGGCATGTACAGATTCAAAGTTTCGATGCACGAAATAACTCAAAATCAGAAACAAAAACCCAAAAGACCTAAAACTGAGCAGTTCTTACTTTAGAATTTAAGGATTTCCAGTACTTAACATTCAAAGATTTTAGGATTTATAAACATGTTCTTTAAATCTTTTTGTCATTTTTAAATATTCTAATCATGATATAAGACAATATAAATTGCTAAAAATAAATCTAAGATTTAAAAAGTATGATTTTACCTCTTGAAGAATCTCGAAGAAATGAAGAACTCCTCCTACTTTTATTCTTCTCTCTCTCTCTCTCTCTCTCTCTCTCTCTCTCTCTCTCTCTCTCTCTCTCTCTCTCTCTCTCTCTCTCTCTCTCTCTCTCTCTCTCTCTCTCTCTCTCTCTCTCTCGTTGGTTCTAGGAAGGATTAATCTCTGAGCAAATTTCAGCCCCTAAACCCACCCTTAATGCACGAAAACTAACTCTAATAGAGTGAGATTAATGGTTCTAATTAACTCCAAAGCTCTTACCTTCCAACCACTTAATAATTAGAGTTAGGTGAGGAGATAAAAAATTTGACTTTCTTTTTCATTTTCCCTCCCAAAATTTCGACCATAAGGGCTATTTAACCAATTTTTGTTTCAAAAATTGATCTCCCATAATTTGGTTAATGTTTTGACCTGATTTGGCATTTTAAATTTTGCAAAAATAGAATTTTTGCACTATTTCATACATGATCTAAATAATTACTTTTAAATTATATAAAAATAATTATTGTCACATATTAGATTCATAATGGTGACATATAATCTATCACTTAGTTAAATCGAGTGACCATTTACATTTTCGTGTCGTTTTATTAAAAATGACACGTCGTTTTCGTATTAGGTTAATTACGACGAAATTTGTCGTAATTTACCTTTTAAATTAAACTTTTCATTTATTGAAATTAAATTAATTCAATAAGATAAAATATTGTAAACAAATTAATTGAAATATACCTATTTCAAAATTTGTTGCATAAGAAATTAGAGTTATCACAAATACCGGCGAAGTTGGTCGGAAATAGCCCGATCTGGTACAGTAGGCGCGTTGGCCCTTGCATCTTGGTAGCCTACGCGTACACCGGATGTGCGTCAGGAGGCCGCGCACATCCCAGAAGGCCTCGTGTGCGCTAGAAGGGTTCCGCACACACCGGACAGCCCTGAGTACTCCCGCGCGCGGGCCAGATGAGGTCTCGTGTGCGCCCGTTGTAGCAAAAACCAATTTTCACTCAAGCTAGATTCAAAATATTTTCTAACTTTACAAAACCTTTCATTATGATATGTGTGACTTCCAACACCTGTTGGCCAAAATTTCTCTTTTCAAATTTGACCTTGTTTGCTTAAAATCTTTCATTTTAGTCCCAAACTTTAAGCTAACCAAACTTTCATTTTCTTGAACCTTTAACCAAACTAACACCACTCACAAGTCTTAAATACCATATTGAACATAAAATATATTTGGTTTCCTTATGAAGTGGTTTATTTTAAGATTTGGCTACTTAGTTTTTTTTTTTGGCCAATTTAAAGCAAAATTTGAACTTTTACAATTTGATCAAACTTCCACCAAAGCTTGATTCTAACAAAACCAACCCAATACACATATCATATATGACTCGTAGATCATGTTTGAAAATTCCTTAGATTTTTCTTGTATCAAAATTTTAGCTTTTTAGTTCAATTTTCACTTTTTGGGTATATATTAATTAATCTTTTTCCCAAACTTTTTTTTTGCAATCTAACCCTTCTTACAAGTCATAAACTTCTTAGATCATATTTTAACCCTTAGATTGCTTGAAAAATTACTTACACAAAATCTCGGTACCCAAGTTCCATGTCTTTTAAAGTGTTCAAACTTAAAATCTTCTTGGAGAGAAATCCCTAGTCACTTCGTGCTCCAAAATCTTTTGACAAACTCTAAAGACTTATAATAAAAAAAATGTTTTAAATGAGAGACTTTTCTTTAGATGTGGTTGGTTGTTGACCAACAGAAAGCATGGGAGAAAAAAAGATGCACAAACAAAACTGAAAATAACGACATCACTCACTCTTCAGATAATATCTAGATCCCCCGCTTTTCCTTTTTCTTTTGCAGGGTAAGCCTCTGGATTAGAAGCAAAGGAAAGATAGTGATCAAGCCAGCCAGTTTACTTAGATGTAGTTTCTTTCCTTTGGGTTTTAGTGGAAGTTGTAGAGTTTTCTATAGTCTATCCCAGAGATCAATAGATATTCTCCAGCAATCTACCTTAGTATTCTATAGGCTTTCTGCGTAAACCACCTTCCCCTCCCTGAGAGTGCTCTTCTAAAGGGAGTGTTTGCTTATAGAATTATTTATTCACTTGCTATTTATCGCTCGCCCTGAGAGTTATGCTACTGTCTTTCGGGGTGAGGTATGTTGATGGTCAAAATTTAACAAAGTATAAAATCGAGCCCAAGCTCAGAATTAAGTCATGCGGGCCCCGAAAGTACACCAAGGCCCATCAAACCCGCCAAAGCCCATCAAGGCCCTTTAAACCTATCAAGGCCCACAAAACCCGTTAAGGCCCGTCAAAGACTCATCAAGGCCCAAATCCCATCAAAGGCCCGTGGAAGCTCATCAAAAGTCCATTGAAAGCCCAACAAGCTAAGGTAAAATTCTCAACTCATAGATTAAATAATTATGTGCTAATCTTTAGAAAATTATGAATATTTTATAAATCACTTATTTTTGAAAATAACAAATATATTTTTATCAAAAGCACATAATTATTTAATCTAGGGACCCAAGCCCACAAGGGGTGACTTATTGGGTTATGGAGTGGAAGGTTCAAAATATTTAGTAAGGCTAACAAATAGAGTCATATTTAGAAAATTCATAAGCATATTTTTAAGTATGATATTTGTTTGTTAGACAAAGAAAATAAATAACCTCATTTTTGCCAACACTATTTAGACACCATTTAATTTTTTTATCAAATCAAAATTTTGTGCATTATTCTCTTGAATTCATGTGACACTTGTGATCTTATTTAAAGGACAATTTTTGGACATAAAATCTAGCAAAACTACATAAGTCCATAGCCATCTTATGACTAACCCATGATGACATGTTAGGTGAGGTGTCAAAGTTAGCATTTTTTACAATAAAATGGTGATTAGTTGGCAACTCAAACTCTAATTGGATGGCCACATAAGCACTCCTAATACCAACCACATATCTTTCCATGGGTGACACAAGTTTTGCTCACTTATCCATCAACATAACACATGTTTTGCTCACTTATCCACAAGCCATTGATTACTTGGTCTCCAAGAGACCAAAAAGTTTCATTCCTACTATCCAATGATATCATCTAGTTACTCTAACTAAATATTACCAAAAGAATGACAATTTTCCTTAACCACAAGTTAAGGGAGTTAAAGAACCTTCCCATTTTGCTCCATTATTTCCCTATAAATAGGGGTCCTCCATCAACACAAAGAGGGAGACAACTTCCATCACCAACATAATCACATCACAACTTCCATGATCACCAACATCATTCCATCCACTTTTCACCAAGAACATTCACCATCACCAATAACATTCCATCCATCACTCTCTACAAGCATAGTCATCACTTTCTACCAACATAATCACCCAACAAACACATCATCTCTCTCTCTAAGAAACTTCCTTTTCTTTCACCTAAAATATCTAAAACCCACAACATTCCAAAAGCCATCTTTTTATTTATTCTTCCAATCATTCTTCCAAACATTCCAACAACTTTAAGTCTATAAAAAGTCATCACCCAATCATTGTCTTGGTTTCCCCCTTTTCATATACCTCTATTAATCAAAAGTTGTCCATATATCAAACACAAGTGTCATATGCTACATATTTTGCAATCGTGGTGTCAAAAACTTCATCAAACAACTAAAAGAGGTTCATTTATTCTCTTTACCTTACTTTTTATTTACTCCCACTCTATGATTCAATATTTTTGCCCATTCATGATCTTATCCATATTCCATAATTAGTTAATCATATTACTACTTAAATAGGTCATGTTTTAGCTCATATTATCATATCATGCTTTCATTTATCATTATATCATATTGCTATACACTATATGCTATGTTATATATTACTACACATATATATACACATACTATCATGTCATATATATCATACATCACCACATTATATATTAGGTACATAACAAGTACCATATCATGCTATGCTATCATACCATATATACTATATATTATATTATATATATCATATATTAAGTACATAATAAGTACCATATTATATATTACATATTATATATTAGGTACGTAATAAGTACCATATTATACTACTATATAACATATACTATATATATACTACATTATATATTATATATATTAGGTACATAATATGTACCATATTATATTATACTATTACATTATATATATATATATATATATATTCACTCATAATCTAAAACCTGTCATCTGAGGATTTGACTTCGTGTTGTCCCGATGACGTGATCTTGGTTAATGTCTGTGGATTTGACCCATGTGTTGTCCCGACATTATACCATTTATCTTATTTATTTATTTTCTAGCCATTTAAATTCATGTAAATCAGACCATGTCCTGTGCTTTATTTTATTTATTTCTTCAGTCATTTAAATTCTCACAAATCAGGCCATGTCCTGTGTTTTATCTTCTTATTTCTTCAGTTATTTACATTCACGTATATCAGGCCATGTCCTGTGCTTTATTTTATTTATTTCTTCAGTCATTTAAATTCTCACAAATCAGGCCATGTCCTGTGCTTTATTTTCTTATTTCTTCAGTTATTTACATTCACGTAAATCAGGCAATGTCCTGTGCTTTATTTTATTTATTTCTTCAATCATTTAAATTCTCGCAAATCAGGCCATGTCCTGTATTTTATTTTCTCGCAATTTACATTCTCATTCCATTTGAAACTGACGAGTTCATAACCTTTTTATATAAATATGGCATGATCACCATTTATCATTAACATTTATACATGTCATGTAATGCTAGTTATTTACATACCATAGTCATACATTTGCTCATTATACATGTTTACATACTTGATATAGTCTTGGTTGTATTGAAAATATGTCTTACTTGATTAGATTCTTTATTTGTCTTAATTATATGCTTTATTTGATCACATGATTATTGTTTACTTCATTTGAATAACGTGGCTATATGATTACTCGTTTTACTAGATTATTATATTCATATGTTATAATTAGAACCCAAAATACTATATGAATATTTATTTTATATGTCATATAGAATAACCATGATAGGGCCCACCTTACGCATTTATGTGACATTGATTGACTACATGCATAGCCCTAGATCTAGAAGCCGTCCCAAGTGTATATGTCTCATCACGTAAACTGAGGAATTTACTATCAATTATGTCCTTCTGAATAGCCCTCCGCTGGTTTTCTTTATTCTCATCTTATTCGTCCACTCACAAGTCATTATATTATCGTCCTCCGGGACCACGCTTATCATTATCGTCCCTCAGGGACCATCTATCTTATCGTCCAAATGGACCGCTTGTTGTGAGTGGATTACTGTGTCCCCACACATATGATGTCCCAGAGACCAATTTCTGTGTGGCTTTCTATGGCATTTTGATATAAAGATCCTCGGTAAACCTGCTTTGACATATATATAAGGGATAATTCCTGTTATAACGATTTAATAAACTTATATACTTTTATATCACAATTACAACTTCAACTCCGGCTATACGCCTTTATCTCATTATATCATGGCCCCAGGCCTTGGCTAAATGCCTCTACTTAATCATATCATGGCTGCTACGTCCATCGCCGATTACGACCGCTACTACCAATATACTACCTAATCATCTTGTCAACTAATAATGAATTACTTCTCCATATTATGGATTGATTATACTTGCTTGGTTGATTATGTAATCACACGTACTTTCTTGACATGACAGCAAATTACTTGTTTACATACATCGTGCATTGAATTTGATTACCAAATATATGTTCATGGTCAAGATATTGAATACTTCATGATATCATCAATATTCACATTCCAAGTACGAATTTGGCTTATGTTACTATAAATCACGGACATTATTCCTTAACCTCTTAACTTGGATAGCTTGTGCTATGGCCATCATCGGGTTTTCTACAACCCGTTCGTCTTTTCATTTCTTGCAGATACTGACTCACATAGCGTAGGGTAGGGGTGCTTCCCTTCGCGGTTGTCACTCCAGCTCACCACCCAGCATCTCACTGTGGGGATTCAACTATAGGCTCATTAAATCGGGTTGACGATCCACAAACGCAGTGTCTTATCCAAATCCAGTGTCTTATCCGAGACCAGTGCCTTGTCCAAGACCAATACCATACTAGATCGAAGCCCAATTTGACGAGCCGGGCCCAAACAATTCCCACATTAAAAGGTGACTCTACCCGAGAAGCCTTAGATTGTGGAATCGGGCCAAATCTGTGCATACCCATTCACTCCCATAAATTTTACTCCCCGCATTAAAGGCGACTCCACTGGGGAAGCATTTGACTGTGGACTTGGGTCACTATTCTTCTTTGCCGTACGCTCCACAAATTTCACTCCCCACAAGGTATGAGAGACTTCCACAGGTTTCAGCTTCACCCTAGTTTTCTATTTTTCTTGTTCTTTTTAAGCATGCACATCCTTTACTTCATATCATCAAAGACAGATAGAGTTCATATTCACAAATCCATACAAGGTCATCTCTTGAAATTCTTTAAGTACCTTAAGAGTAAGACTTTTACCTTTGTAGAAATCTTCTAACTTTTTCCTTTTCCTTGTTACTGATTCTTTGCTCTTGCTTTTCCTTATCTAGCATGAACATGAACATGAACACCTAATTCTATTTGGTTTGAACTTAAAACTTGGTTACGAAGTAACCAAGTTCTAACTTGAACCAATCATGCCTTGACACCTCAATATTGTGATAAGTATAGCTTCCTCAAATGGTGATAATTCAAAAGCAACAATTTTCATGCAAAAGTGGATTGTAGCAAATCTGCCACAAAAGTTTGCAAAAATGCCCATTCGGGTGAAAATTATTGTATTTTAGGGTTTAGGCCATAAATGCAAGATATATCGTTTGGCTTTGAAATTTTATTTCTAGGCTAATAATACCCATATTAGCCTTTCCTTAAACTAGTTTTGGATCCGGTGATTATATACTTAATTTTTCACCCTAGGGTCCAATTTGTAATTTTTTTAAAGTTAAAGGGCTCTCGGCACAAATTCCAAGTTCTTCATTGTTTGATCTTGAAATCATACTTAAATCGCTTTTTGGTCATAATTCTACTTGTTTAGACCTTGAAACTCATCTGTTGTTGATCATTTCAAAATAGCGATATTCGTGGGTTGAGATTTAGTTTTTATTTTCTGAGTTATTTTAAAAAATTAGATTTTCTTAACCTAATCTGCAAAGTAAATTTTTTATATACTAATTTGTATACTTAAAGGATTAAAGAGCTGCTTTTGACTTGAGAAAGCATTATTTATTAATAACTACATATAAAATATTTTCGGGCTTTAGTCTAAAAATTGACTGGCTTAAATTTCATGGTGTTACAATTCTTAGACACAATATACTTATCAAATTCTATTACAACATTAAGACCACTCTTACACTACAAGCTTACAGGTACAAGACTCTTAATAATTTCAAGAACAGAAGAAACATTCGTAAGATAATTTTCTTTCTATAGTGAACTAAATTTCAACTCTTCATTTTCCATAAACCTTGATAGCATTATGATTTTCTATCAAAACAAAATTTCTATCATCTTCATCTTTGTACGCAGAAAACAATGATCTGTCATTGTACACATGTACGGTAACCCTAGAATCCAGCCACCAATCAGAGGTCTTTGTTATTGCAGCCATGTTTACTTCAATAATCATAGAAATGTTCCACTCAGAAATCATAGCAACTATGCCTTCAGATTTCTCTTTGACCACACTAGCTTTGTTGGAATCGGAATTTCCTCATTTTTTTCCCTTCTTTCATCTTGTTTACGAATTCTCTTGCTTTGTGGCCCTTCTTTCCATAGTTAAAGCATTTTCTAGAAAATTTCTTCTTGAATTTTCATCATTATTGGTTTTCAAGGCACTTTTGTCTTTGCCTTTGTTTTTCATACTTTCTTCAGCGACATTGACATTGGAATTATGAGATTTCGAATCACATGATCTAGTTTTCTCTTCAATTCGCAAGTTCTTTTGTGATTCCTCCAATGACATAACATCCCTTCGATAAAGAAGTATCTTTCTGTAATCTTTTCAACTTTGGTGTGTTTTCACAATGATAGCCCCCCCACTTGAAATGATTTTGAATTCTTTACTTTCAATTGACGAAATTTCGTTACCAAACTTGAAGTTCATGGATTTGATCCAAAACAGACTTAGTATCAACCATCGAGAATTCAAGATACTTATAGATCATAAACTTATTTGTAGATTCTTTCTCAGCTTTATACTTATATTCCAAAGAATTCCATATTTCCTTGGCATAATTCATCAAATTGTAGAATTGTACAAGCTATCTGACGTGGGATTCGGAATATATTCACGGCACGTCATCCGCACACTTCTTGTGCTCTACCTTCCTCCCCTCAAGTTCACCGTCGGTTAACTCTAGAATTGGGTCCGGCACATATGCAGTCTTCAAAACAGTAAGAAGGAATAATAGTTTTCCCTTCCAACAAGTGAGTTTGCCTCATCAAAACGATGGAAATGAACATTCAGGTTTAGGAAATATGCAACGATCTTTTCAGCCTCTATGGATAATACCTTAAGATTGTTAAAGAAAAAAACAATACAAGACAGAAAGTGTTTCAAAATTTTGTGAGTAGTGGCGTGGGAACTACTTTCCTTAAGGTATTATTTGCCCCCAACTTAAGGGTGTAATTGAGCCGAGCTGAACTTTAGAAAGCTCAAGCTTGGCTCACCATAAAATTATCGAGCTTGAGATCGATCTCGATAAGAATTGAAATATGAAGCTTGAGCTCGAACGAGCTCAACTCAATTAAGAAGCTCGTTCAAGCTTTTTTCGAGCTCGAGCCCGTTTAGAGTTCGAAGCTAGCTCGTTTACAGTTCAAGATTGAAAAAACTCGTTTGGAGCCCAATTTTAACCAAAATTATAATAAAAAAATTAAACAAATGAAATACTTAATTATTTTTATTATCATTTGATAAATAATGGACAAAATAAATAATTAAAAAGAAGATATTACTATATATATTATTATTTAAGAAACTAAAACAAAAACTAAAAAAATAATACTAACTCTTTTCATTAAGGCATTTATAATTTAGAATGCCAAATTAAGAAGATTTTTCAAAAAATTAAATACAAAGAAATTTATCTTTTAGACTGGAATCATGTATTGAGAATAAAATCAAGGAAAAATCAAGTATTTATAGATGGTATAGAGGCAAACTCTCTCATTTTCAATCAATGAATGACTCTGAAACTATGTAGCTCGCAAGCTCATAAACGAGCAAGCTCCCAAGCTCATAAACAAACCAGCTCACGAGCTTTTACAAGCCGCATATGAATAAGTTATCAAACGAGCCTTAAAATAAAGCTCGAGCTCGGCTCGTTTACTTGACAAGCCGAACAGAAATGAGCTTTTATCGAGCCGAGTCCCGAGTAGCTCATGAGCGGCTTGGTTCGTTTACACACCCACTCCTACTTAATAGTTAATAGCAAATTACCTCTTAAGATACAACTCTCATACAATCTCAAATGGAAAAACGTTTTTTATCCAATAGTCAACCGCAGTACACTCCTTATCATACTCAACTACAAGCATTTAGCTCACATTCCCGTTTAAACCATTCAAGTCTTATATCCTTTTGTTATGTGGGACTTTTGATTTTTAATTGACTTTTAATTTCTAATAACATTTAGATTCTAATAATGAACCAAATGTTACAATCTACTATTAATAATTTAAAATTAACAGGATAAAATGGTAAAATTATGATATAAATGTGACATTTTAATGAAATTCCGTTTATTTTACTCCTGTTTTTCACAACCACTTGCTGACCGCTGTTCTTGCGCTTCTTGAGATTGACATATGACAGTAGAAAATCAAGTAAATGTGAAGTGTCTCAAAGGCAAAATCAAAACAGTGACACATATTTCGACCGACACTTGTTTTCCCTTTTTTTTTTTTTTTTTTGTCCACTGAAATTTTCACACTTAATTTTGGTTATTTATTTATAGGAATCTTCGTATTGATTGCGTACGTAGGAATGATAGAAGTCAAACGATAGTTTTTTTTTTTTTTTGCAGAGTAGATAAATGTTAGTCGATTGGTCCTTTAAACAACTTTAGCTTACTTTTTTTAATGAATATAAGTTTGAATTTAAAAATTATTCCCCTCTAACACGATGATTCGTATAATTGATATATGTCCTCAGGTTCAAATTCTATAGAACTAGTTTAATATATTAAGCTTTTAGCATAAAGAAAATGCTTGTCAAATTGATTAATGGTACTAGAGATTTGTCACAAGACATTAAAGTTTAAGACAGTGGTTTTATCACTCTTTATATATTCTCTTTATATATTCTTTAGTACAAGCAAGATTCGTTCACTGATATACGATACAACCCCACCTAAAAAGAGAAGTATCATATTTCATCTTTTCCTTTCATTTTAACTTACAAAACAAACAAAGAATGACAAGTAAAGCAACAATTTTGAGATTTATACTTTAGTATTATGAACACTTCAAAAAAAAAAAACAATTTAGGATACAAAAGCATCGGTGAGAACCTTGGTTCACCCACAATTACAAAAAGAAAAAAAAAAGTTCACAAATAAAAAGGGAAGGGCTCCAGAAGAACCGTCACCACTCACCACTAGTCTCAATAAGAAGCAACCAATGGCAAATTTGGGTCACTTACAAACTTTTGGCTTTGGTCCTCTAATTGAGACAACTTAGCAAAAATCCCTACTAATGGTGCTGTATTATAAGTACATGCCTCGGTTTGCATGTAATTGTGCCTTTGGTCACTAAAATTGTCTTGACAATCTGGCCCTCCTACCAAAGCCCCAACCAAGACATTAGGGTTAGGGTCATCCTTGCCATACCAATTGTCATACCCTTGGGTGCAACCAATGAACCCTTTGTTCTCTCTAAAAGACACAATTGAGGCTCCTCTATGGTGAACCCTCTTGGGGTACCTCGGGCCAAAACCCACCAAGTAGCTCATGTTTTGTGGATTGGACCCCAAAATGTAGTCCACTTGGGACTTGGCAAAGTCTAAAATCTCCTCATGGCTCACCACTCCATTTTGGCACCTAATTAGGTCTTGGCTTGTGGCCTTGAGGAAATCCGAGTGCACTGTTAGGAGGAACGCTGCCGTGGAGACGTATTGCATGTTGTTCCATTGGCGGACGTACATTAGGCCCCCCGGCGTCCGCTCCACGTTGCTCGTGCCGTTGTTCTTGTTCAGGCACGAGCACACGTAGTGCTCGGCTTTCGATCTATATTTCTCGAGGATTTTCTGAGCGTGATCTTGGTGTTTTTGTTTCGATAGTAACTGCAAAAAGAGGAATTAATCAAATTTGGAATTATCAAACTAATATTTACATATAATATTTGAAATTATGGTAGCATTCTGCTTTTAGATTTATTCATATTGGATGCATGTTTTTAGTACATTTTTCTTATCCTAAGTTCTAAAACTACTTAAGCGATTCAATAATAAATAATTATAATTAATTTCAAATACAAAAGTCAGGGATCACTAAGTATGTAACATTCTGAATAACATATACATCGACATACATGTATATAATTTGTCATCAAAATTGGTTAGTTCATGTGAAAATAAAAGGGTCAATCCCTTAAAAATCTCTAAGTTTTAGCTAAATTCTAAAAAAATCTCTCTTATTTTGGAAATTCTACAATAATCCATATATTTATTAAAAATATCGAAAACATACCTTGCGCTCAATTTTTGTGCTAAATTCAATACGAAAAATGCTGAAGCTACCCCTTTTGCAATGACGAATTGCAAGCATGGAAAAACGGGTAGTTTTAGTATTTTTAAAATTTTCGTACTTATTTGCATGCAAAATTGAGCAGGAAGGTAATTTTTTTACATTTTTAACAAAAGGATTGTTCAGAAAATTCAAACTTAGAGATTTATGGACATGAACTACCCATGAGGCATTGTTTTTTTTTTCCTAGGCTAATTGGTGAATGCCCATGTTCTAAGCTCGTATTTTATTGCAACTTAAAAGTTTTGAGAACTCACATAGTTGTGGGTCTTCTACAATAAACGAGCTCGTTAAGTTGTTCCCTATCCAACAAGCCAAGACTTTTTAACCAAAGAACAGTAACACTCACTGGGTTTAATGAGTTTGTGGGGTCACCAAAATGGAACATTGGGCTCCACTTGAAAGTTCAAGACAACACAAATCTTATAATTATTGCCTTATTGGGTTATCTTCACTGGCACAAACTCCAGGCTCTGTTGGAGCAATTTGAGACGTGTCAATGCCCATTATTTTGCACAACGCAAAAAATAGAGTGGGCATGTGTATTTGTTTATGCCAATTTTTTATTTTTTATTTTTTGAGAAAAGCACTGCAATTCAAAGAATCAAAGGCACATGATCTTAGTCTAGAATCTAGATTTTCATTTCCTCTCTTTTGAGTCCTAAGATATGCCTCATTGGGGGCTAGTACACAAAGTATGAACTCTATAAAGCAAAAGATTTGAGAGTTTTTTTTACAGCAGAGAAAAAAAAAAAAAAAAGATTTTAGAGTTTTCAAAAGTGATATAACTATTCCTTATTTGAATTTTGGTGAAAAAGCAAAATCCCAAAAAGATTTTGATTAAGTAAACTTCCGACACCTAGCTACAGAAGGAAGAGAAGAAAAAGTGAAATTTAGGTGCTCTAGCTACACCCTAATAACAATGCTACCTTGTTGTAAAATATTAATTTTAATTAGTTTCGAATGCAAGAACTGTACAGTTACAGACTTACAGTTTCTCGACCAAAAAGGCAAAAAAAATAAATAATAATAATTTTATAAATTTCATGTTTATATTATGAGATTTTGATATTATAAATGTTATACTTTCTGTGTTTTAAATTGAATAAAAAAATATATCTTATCTTAACTTTTAGTCAATTTTAATTTATATTGTTGTTGATGGTGTTTTAGTTTAATTCAAAACTTATTTGTGATTATTTTCTTTTGTTTTTTACGCACAGTAATTTCAAATCGACCTAATATTGATTCAAAACTGTGGACCTACACTTAAGGGCACATATTTTCCACACTAAAGCATGTGTCCGCACAAGAATGTGTTGTATCAAGTTCGATCGAACCGTTTTTTAATTTGACGTTGATATTTAGCATTCTTTTGTCATTTATTATAAACTTTCGGAGTTTGTGAAAGAAAGAGACACGTAGAGAGAGAAAAAGAAGAATAAGAGAAAAAACGCAACTTTTTGAATTTTTGAACAAACTGCAATTCTTCTTTATATTGATTGCAACAATAAAAACAGTTGATACGATCATTATTTTATATCATTATAATATTATTTTATAATATTATATTGACAAGTGAAGTACGACAAAAAAGACTAAAAAATATCTTTAAAAAAAAAATTTACCTGAGAGGCCATGAGTTGAAGACCAGCGTATTTAACGTCCCAACTGAACTCAGTGATGGCCCAACCCGTACCACCAAAGCAATGAGCCTTGTCTATAACATATTTCAAATACTCTTCTCTGTCGGTGGCTCTATACAGCCACAAAGCTCCCCACAACAACTCATCCATATAACCACTCACCGACGCATAGTAGCTCTTCACCACTCCCACACTTCCATCATACTTTCCCCTATACTTGTCCCCAAACTCAAACAACTACAATAAAAAAAACAATAAATAAATAAATAAACCTTAATTAATTTGGTAAAATTAACTATAATGCTTAACTAACTAACTAACTTGCTCAAAAAATTAATCTCAACAACCCCAATTAGTACATTATTAAAATGGTTGATATTGATCATCAATAACACTTAAAAAAATTATAAAATTAAAAAAAAAAAACAAACAAACAAACAAACCTGTTGGGCGTGTTGTAGGAGTAAGTGAGAGTAATGTGGATTTGTTGTCTTAAAAACAATGGACGCGGCGGCCATCGCAGCAGCGGTCTCTCCGGCGAGATCGGACCCGGGATTGCCCTCGTCGATCTTGTACGCTTGCCGCGACGTCGTCATGTCCTCCGGCCGCTGCCAGCAGTAATGATCGGTGTCTCCATCACCCACCTAACATATATTTTCAAATAATAATATAAATAAATAAATTTCTTTAAGAATTGTTTATTGATTCACAAAAATCTAGCCAGAGTTGTGGCATAGTTTTTTTTTTTTTTTTCAATTTTTAGTACAGCAGTGACCTCAGCCCAAAGCACATTGGGACTAGTGTGTGCCTTGATGAAGTAGTCCGTGCCCCACTTGATCGCTTCCATGGCGTGCGGCAACTCTCCGGCGGCGGCGATTTCGCGGCCGTATTCGATGACGCCCCACGAGAGCATCGTCACGGTGAAGGCCATTGGCAGGCCAAACTTGACATGGTCTCCGGCGTCATAATACCCTCCTACCAAATCTACCTATATATATATATATAATATGGTTGTAATTAAACTTAAAATTAAATTGAGTCACACATTAGTACTACTACTACTACTTCTACTAGGTACTATGTACATCACCACTTGCTATGATTTATGAATTATATAATGTGACAAGTAATGAACTTAATTTTGGTACAAAGTTTAGTTATAGAAGTTGAATTTCAATCAATATTTGAGACGTACTCCTTGCTCTAGGCCGTCGGTGAGGCCGGAGTGGTCGCGCCAAGTGACCCGTTGGTTGTAGGGAAGGCGGCCCGATCGCTGCGATTCGAAGTAGAGGAGGCTCTTCCTCAATGCATCGGCGTAATCGGGGCCGGCCGAGGGCTCGGCGGAGACGGCACTGATGAAGAGGAGAAGAAGAGAAGTGGTGAGGGAGAGAATGTGGATTCTATTCTTCTCTTTTTCCATTTCCCTTCCCTATCCCAAAGGGAAAAACTTGTTTTTCTTTCCTTTTAGGAGTGATATATGAAGGGAAAGGAGAAAAGTGGGAATGAGGAGTTTGAAACACAAACTTTGTACTCTAGCAAGTAGTGCTTTTGTGTGTGTGTGTGTATTTTTGACGGTTTTTATGCATGTGGAATTCACATGACATTTTGGAATTAAAGGGGAAAATAAATTTCACTTTTTTTTCTTTGGCCAAAAAAAGGGAAAAGAAAGTAAGAAAATACCACGTTTTTTGTTACTCAGCTACCGTGATTCAAGCAGCGGTTAGTGCTTCAGTTATGCTAAATATGGAAAACGGCGTTGGACTCAGATGTGGCAAGTGCTTTTATTTTAAGAGATTTGGCATCCGTTTCATTTCTTGTGCGTCTGCACTAATTTCCACACCAATTGCCTTAATTGCAACCATGATTTAAGGCAAGTAAAACTATATTCTATAAAGTGTCCAAATGTCCATGACTTTTGAATTGATCAAAGGATTTCTATTATTGGATAAATTTAAAATGTGCCTTTGACGTGTTTCGATCACTTCAATTTTTTTTTTTTATCAAATTCCTAAATAATTCGTCAAGTTTTACCTAAATTTTAATTACATCTTCCTATTTTTTTTATTTTATAATTTCATAGTTATCCTCAAGTTGTTAAATTTGATTGAAAATTATCATTTATTTTAAATTTGGTCAGTAAAAAAACATTAATATCCATAAAAAAGACAATAAATAAATAAATAATTTCTCTTATCTTACTATTTAGGGAAAATACCATAAATGACCCCTGAGTTTTTAGGTAATGCCAAGACCCCTCCTTCAGTTTACTATAATTCTTTAATCACCCTTAAGTTTTTAATTTTGGTTCAATTTTAACCCCTCCGTTGACTTGACGTTGAAAAAATCGTGAATATTTTTTATAATTCCAGAAATACCCTTATTGCCATGTCATTTATTCCATATAAGAATTGCCAAGTCAGCTATTCTAGTTTAGGAATAACCTAATTCCTAAAAGTCTAAAACCGAAAAAAAAAAACACTCAAAAAACAGAGGGAAAAAAATAGAAAAAACGAAGGTTCGGGGTTCGGGGGCGGAGGCGATCGGAAGGTCGGATTTGGGGGGTCGCTCGGAGGCGGAGGCGGAGGCTCTTGAGGTCGGCGTTCGAAGGGTTGGGGGGTTGCTCGGAGGGTCGGCGTTCGAAGGAGGCGGAGGCGGAGTTGAAGGCGGAGGCGAGAGGCGGTCGGGGTTCGTTAGCTCAAGTTTGGGTTTTTGAATTTTTTTTTTTTTTTTTTTTCTGAATATGTTGAAATCAATTACGGTGTGTTGTGGGCAAGGGTCGAACGCGGAGGTTGTGGGTGGGGCTCGGAGGCGGAGGTTGTGGGCGGGGGTCAAAGGCGGAGGTCGTGGGTCGGAGAAGACGCGGAGACGGAGTTTGTGGGTCGAGGATCGAAGGCAGAGGTTGTGGGACCGGGTCGAAGGCGGAGGCGATCGGAAGGTCGGGGTCGCTCGGAGGCGGAGGCGGAGGCTCTTGAGGTCGGCGTTCGAAGGGTCGGGGGGTTGCTCGGAGGGTCGGCGTTCGAAGGAGGCGGAGGCTAGGGAGGTCGGCGTTTGAAGGGTCGGGGGTTGCTCGAAGGGTCGGCGTTCGAAGGAGGCGGAGGCTAGGGAGGTCGGCGTTCGAAGGGTCGAGGGTTGCTCGGAGGGTCGGCGTTCGAAGGAGGCGGAGGCTCGGGGGGTCGGCGTTCGAAGGGTCGAGGTTCGGGGGTTGCTCGGAGGGTCGGGAGATCAAGGGGTTCGTGGGTGGTGGGGCGGAGGCGGAGGCAGGGGTCGGTGGCGGAGGCGGGAGCGCGGCTCGGGGGCGGAGGCGGAGGCGGGGGCGGAGGCGGGGGCGGAGGCGGAGGAGGAGGAGGAGGCGGAGGCGGAGGCGGAGGCGGGGGCGGAGGCGGGGTTCGGGGGCGGAGGCGGGAGGCTGGGGTGGGAGCGGCGGCGGGTGGCTGGGGTCGGCGGAGGTTTGCGTTTCTGAGGTTTTTTTTTTTGGATTTGTTGAGCTCGAAATCAGACTGTATTGTTTGGTTTTGTTTTTCTTTTTGCTTGAAACTGTGTGTGTATTGTTTGGTTGCAAGAATAAAAAAGATATGCTGATGAGTTTATTGATATTAAGCCAAAACGACGTAGTTTTGTATGTGGGTATTATTGACATTTTGCACTCATTTTCAACGCTCAGTCAATGAAAGGGTTAAAATTGAACCGAATATAAAAACTTAAGGGTGATTAAAGAATTATAGTAAATTGAAGGATGGGTCATGGTATTACCCATAAACCCAGGGGTCATTTATGGTATTTTCCCTACTATTTATTTATTTTTTCAAAAATTAATTTCAAATTTTTTCCCCTCTCCTCCACAATCCAATCTCCAAACCCACGCCAACCAAATCTTTCTCTCTCAAATCCGAGCACCACCAAACTCGCGCGCCGCCACGACGGCAGCGTGGGCGTGAAGAACACCCGCCGCCGGCTCCCCGAGCAATCCATTTCTGTGTGCTTTTTGATTGGTTGGGATGTGTAACGACCCAAAACTCAAAACAGTATTTTAGTTTCGAAAAATACGATCAAATTTGAACTTTTTAAATTAAGTTACAAAGCCAAGCTTTTAATACTAAACATGAGGTTCACCAATCCTCACCATAACCAAAAATAGATTTAATCTTTACGCTTTACAAAATATTGCGAAATTTAAAATATCTTTTCTTTGCCAACGATTAGCCGGTAGTCTACATAATGTCTGACAGGTCGGTCCCGTATACACTCGATATTCCCGTCATTGTCGCCCCTCGCCCTTTTTGTTTTCGTGACAAGATACCTGCGACACAAACACACTAGTGAGCTATTAGCCCAGTAAGTAGATTAGATTAATAAATGACTAAGTCTGCAGGTAACAAATAACCAGAAATGTCACAACACAAACATCTAATAAAAGGGCGGACTCGCCGATCGAGTCATCGTAGTTCAAAGAGTAGATATCACTCTTAAACAATCTTGCCCGCGAAATATATTTCAGAAATAGGTTGTTAAACCTGCGCGGGGTATAATACCTGCAAAAGAGTTGTGCCGTGGAATGGGGTCGGATTCAAAGTCCCATTAATCTCGACTCAAAAGTCAATATCATGTTTTGATCTAATCTCACCCAAGTTCACAACTCTCTGACTTAGCTTATAAAAATACGTGTGCACACGATTTACTATTAAGAATTCTTGATTCTAAAACATTGGGAAGGTCTCGTCAGCCTTACCCCTCCTCTAGACCTCTTGCGGGTCGATCTAGAACTTGTATATATATCCAAACCCCTTCGCGGGTTATTCTAGTATGTACCCGTTGCGGGTCGTTCTAGAACTTATACACAATCTAGAACTCTACAGATCGTTCTAGAATTTAACACATATCTAAACCCATTCGCAGGTTGTTCAAGAACTTATAAACATTCTAGACCTCTTACGGGTCGTTATATAATTTAATAATACACATATTGACCCCTTCACGGGTCGTTCTAGAACTTTATACACATCTAGACCCATTCTCGAGTCGTTCTAGAACTTTATACAAATCTAGACCCATTCTCGGGTCGTTCCAGAACTATAAGCATTTTAGACCTCTTACGGGTCGATCCGAAACTTCTCACGACCGGTGGTTTCGTCGGACTGTTTCGGATTAATTTCGCAATCACCCCATCGGGTTAGTTCGGGACATGCTATGGATTTTGGCCCCTCGGACCGTCCCGATATTCTTTATGATTGTGAGGACTCATCCTCCTTGGGCCTCTCTGCCCATTCCGAAACCTTTTACGGCCAGTGACCCCGTCGGGTCGTTTCGGAATTCATTATTGCAGTTTACCCCGTCGGGCCGATCCGGATCGTCAAATCATAAGCTGTGGGGAGGGCCGTGGCTCTCCTCCCCAAGGCCCCTCGGGCCGTTCTGAAAGGTGGTTCGTTGACCTCCGCGAGGTCCCTCGGGTAGCTCCGAAATTTTTCATACGTGATGGCCCCGTCGGGCTATTTCGGAACCAAATCATGATCGCGGCCCCGTCGGGCCCCACCCAAATGATCAAAATATTGCGACAGAGGAAGGTCGTCCGCCGACCTCCTCAAGGCTTCTCGGGCCGTCCCGAAACGTAATCAGTGGCCCCGTCGGGCTATTTCGGAACCGATCATGACTTGCGGCCCCGTCGGGCCCTACCCGTATACATACGTTGCTTTCGCTCCTCTTGTCTTGTCTTAGAGTTTTCTCTTTGACCTGCAATAAAGTCTCAACAACAAGAGAAACAGTTTTATGTCTGTGGTCCCCTACCCACTGACAGATAAGTCATACTAACATATACACACACAAACAGACACACACACCCTGCATAATAACCTGAACCACGAAGTTGAGTAGTTTTATGTCTGTGGTCCCATACCCACAGACAGATAAACATATAAATTTACACACGTACCAATACGCACCTAGAAAAGACAGAACATATCATAAACGAACCTACAGTCCCATACCTATAGGCTCGTTGCACAAACAAGACAAACACGATTAAAAGCCCGTATTCACAACCTTAGCAAGAATGGGGATCCACACAGTTTAGTAGCTACAATTTTAGAAGCATCGCACGCTTTATACAATCTCAACACTGCACAATATATTCAAGCATGGAAAAGTATACTCGTGTCACAGTGGAGATCCACTTACCTGAGGTCCTAAGCCTCGGTCCTTGCGACTCTCTCCTAGTGGCGTCCTCCCTTGAAACTCGTCGTGCGACAAATCTGCCCAACACGCGAGTAATAGGGTCAAAAGCCACTTTCCACTAGACATAAATCAAGGAATTGCTCAAAGGATTGACGGACTACTCAAGCTGGTCTTTAACCAAGAGCGGACAAACGAATATCAAACTGTAATTTGACGTATCCTCGTCCCGTTCGCCAGTGACTTAGTTTTATACGTTAACCCGTAGCCAATGAGTATATTGTTTGATTTAATTTGACGAGAAATGGATTCTTTAATCTAGTTAGTTTCCAACTTAGCTTTACTAAGCATCTAAACTGCGAGCCGAAAATCCGGCAGAGTTTCCCCTGTTTTTCGGATATCCCGGCCGAAGCCTTCACCTAATTTCAACCCAGCACCGAACTAATTTCGGTCACAATCCATCACAACAACCACACAGGCAAAATTTTTATCATTTATCATAATTAATTTCAATATAATCATAATTCAACACCGAGCCTCGGCGGCTCGGATTCACAATAGACCAATGGATATTTAAACCACAAAAGAAAGTCACAGAGAATGTTGTCGTGGCTTAGCGCTAATACTTTGTTTCCAACCGCCGTTTATACCTTTAATAAAAAGGCGGTGAAGGGTTGAGTGTTCGAAACGTTCCTGCACAATTTGCGAGAAATAAGGATCTCGATCAATATATATTAACAAGAAACGATTCTTCGGACAAAGAGTTTTAACAATCTCTAGCTTCGGGTTATACTAAAAGTATAATATTGGCACTTGGAAGTTCAATTCGGTCACAACAAATCGATTAACTTCTAAACCGAACCAATTGTTCTAATATCACAACAACTAGTTTCAAAACAACGATTCTTTGTCCAACTCGTGAAACTTCAAATGATTAACGTTAAAACCTTTCTTCGAGATTTCAAATAACAAAACTAAAGTGTTCATAATAAATTTAACGAGGTATGTAAATACATATACCAACCCCAAAATTTATAACTTCCACACAACTAGATTATCGAATACAAATGAGCCGACATGATCATGAATCGTTTAAAAATTATAAAACTAGTTTCAAACTTGCCAACGCCTTGCCAACGCCACCAAAATCAACCTAGTTAACAATTTACTCAACCCGCACAATAACTTCGCACTATATATTGCAATGTTTACTTTCCAATAGAGATTTTCCTTAAACGCTAGACTTTCAATGTTCAAGGCCGTTGAACCACAATACAAAGTAAGAATTTGTGCAAAAACATATTGACAACCTACTTAGCGATTTTGCAAAATATTAGTTTCAAAAGACGACATAATAATTTATAGTTTTTATACGCCCCTACGCTTGAAATCGACCCCTTATCCGATAGAAATTTCGAGCTTTTAAACAAAATAGTCATCCCAACAATTTATACATCGACATACACACAATCATTTCCAAACTCAACGTGAACAAACCATAAAAACGAGCCCATTAACAATATCTCAACCACACATATTTAACCTTGCACTCAAATATTCACAACGGTATAAATTTTAACACCGAGCAATCTCAGTGACATCAAATGCCAAACCAACCAAAATGTAAAATGCCGGCGCTGCGAGTTCGAGGTTTACCTCAGAGACGACTTGGGCCTCAGCTCGGCAGCGAAGTCGGCTCGAGTGGCTCGGCCTTGTGTGCGGCGCTGGGGCTGCCGGAGCAAAGAGCAGTAGGATGAGAGGTCGCGGAGGTGCGAGGTCCAGCGCGCGGAGGAGACGCGTGCTAGTGCGGGACTCGCGCCGATGGAACTCCGTGCTAACCGGCGCTGCTCGAGCGAGAAGGGGTTGGGCTGAGTGGCACGGCGAGGATCGTGCGACGCCGAGCATGGAGAGGCAGGGTAGCATCGCGGCGAAGGCTCGCCGAGGCTGTGCGAGCAGTGCGGAGTAGCGCAAAGGAGGCGGCTCACGGCTAGGGCCGACTTCGGAGCACGACAGAGGCGAGCGAGGAGGCGCTCGAGCTCGCCGGACTCGCGAAGATCAGACGCGCGACGGCGGAGGCGTGCTCGGGGGTGGAGCCGTGCGCAGAGGTTCATCAGAGTTGAGAGGGCAGAGTTGCGTGGCGTCGCGGAGGCGGGGATTCGCACAGAGGGAGCGATGGGCTCGCCGGGGTCGCTCGGGGTGGTCGGAGCTGGGTGGAGACGCGAAGGATTGGGCGTCGCAGAGCTTCGCCTTCGCGAGGAGGCACCGCGCTGTGCAGCTGGGCTCGGGGGCAGGAAGGACCGGTGCGCGGGGCCCTGGGCTTCGCACTGGCGAGGGTTGGGTGCAGCGCACGGGCTGCGCGAGGGGCGCGCGCGGAGGCGGCGCTGGCCGGCGGCAGGGGCCTGGAGTCACGGCGGAGAGAGAGAGGGAGAGAGAGAGAGAAGAAACTTTTTGAGAGGGAAGGGGTGTGTTGAACGGCTGAGGGGGAAAGGAAGAGGAGAAGAAGAATGAAACCCTAATGGGCTTGGGCTCAAATTGGGCCAAAATTTGACAAACGAAAATACAATAAATTTTTCGAGAAATATTAAAATTGCATACGTTATTTGAACACATAAACTTAGGAATTTTAATATCTTTCTCGAAACAAACACAAATTCCTAACACGTCCAAAATTCGAAACTGCAAAATAATCATGCCAATTTTATAATTTCTCTCATAGTTTCAAATTGACCTGATTTGATGAAACTAACCAATTTTACAAATTGCTCACAACTGAGGCAAAAATGCAAATTAATTAACTGGCACAGTGCTTTTGAAATTCAGGTCATTACAATCCTACCCCCTTACAGAAGTTTCGTCCTCGAAACTTAGAACAAGAGAGGGTATTTCTCTCGCATAAAACTCTCAAGTTCCCAAGTTGTCTCTCCTTCGGTATGGTTTTCCCTCTGTAACTTGACCGTCGGGATAGTCCTATGTCTCAGCTCCTGGTCCTCTCGATCTAAAATTTTTGTAAGGACTCCTCTTCATAGGTAGCTTCAGGCTCGATGTCCAAGATTTCATGGCGCATCACATGACTAGGATTGGCCACGTGCTTCAACTGGGTTCCCATGGCTTTGAGCAAGCTCTTTAAAATGCGAAAGTGAAACTATTATCTCTGTCTGAGACAGGGGGTACTGGCACTCCGTGGAGTCTCACTATCTAAATCTCCGCTAACCTATCCATGGAGCATGTCATTCACATCGGCAACAAGTGCACTAACCTTGTGAGCCTATCTACAACCACCCAAGTGGCATCGCAATAAGGGTGAATCCAGTGGTCCCCGTGGGGATTGTCCTCACTGGAGCAGTTGTGAGACGCTCTTTGAGCTCTTGAAAGCTCTATTCACAAGCCGGAGTCAAAGAAAATTTGGTATTCTTTTACGTAAGGCGGGTTAAAGGTAGAGACAGTTTGGTGAACCCCTCTACAAATTGCCTATAGTACCCGGCTAAGCCCCAGAAACTACAAACTTCTGTGACAGTAGTGGGCTATTTCTATGAGCTCATGACTTCAATCTAAGGTGGATCCACCGAACTCCCTTCTTTAGACACTATGTGACCAAGAAAAGAGACTATTTCCAACCAAAAGTCATACTTCTTGAACATCGCATAAAGCCCTTTTCTCGGCTAATCTTTCCAAAACATCAAGCAAATGCTCTTCGTGCTCCTCTGTTATCTTTGAATAAACGAGAATATCATCGCTAAAGACTATAACAAACCTTTCAAGATAGTCTTCGAAGACGCGATGCATTAAAGTAGTAATACAGCTGGGGTATTGGTGAGTCTAAAGAACATCACCAAAGGTTCACAGTGTCCGCAACCGACACGAAAAGCGGACTTGGGCAAATATTCATCATGCCTTAGTTAGAGATAGCACAAATGCAAGTCTTTACCTCAAGAACTGGTACATTAGACTCCTACTATCCCACATTGTGCGGGATTGCGAAGCTTACACTATCCTGCCCTTCTCTTGGCTCAAAGGATTGTCACTGCTGCAATCACCATCCTTTTCTAATACAGGGTACCGAGGCTCCCAACGGCGAGTGATTGAGTCTTATAAGACCCTTGCTAAACAACCCTCTTTCGACTAAGTTCAGCCTGCTTAATCTCGTCGGTATCACACAATACGACACCGTCGCCACTGAGGCGGTACTCGATAATGGTTCGATAACGAACTCAATCTCAGGGTCGAGAGGTAATCTTGGAAGGTCCTCAGAAAGGACATGAACAAAATTCCTTACGATCTAAATAACCAGAGCTTGATGCGTATCCTCAAAGGGCAGGCGCACTACAAGTGAGAACACCCTGACAGTCTTCGTCACCCTTTGCGCTTTTTACGAGCAAAGATAACAGGTGTGGCTAACCCTACGAATGACCTTTTAAGCTCGAAGCTCTCAACTCATAATGTCATCAAAATTTCACATCCCAAGGGAAAAGGAATCTATAGATAATTCACAGCCATTAGGTACACCTAAACTAACAAAAACAGTAGTATAACAGACACAACTAACCAAAGATAGTAGTCACAGAGCATAACAAAGATCAAATGGTTAAATCAACACAAGGCATCTGAAAGTTAGCAAGAAACAAGCAAACCAAGCTTTCAAGAGGCTTGGATAACTCTTACCAGAGCTGAGTTCTGTAATGACAAAATTTTCCACACGACCAATACGCTTACAGCGTAACCCCCTGTATTCCAAACATCCACGTGACCCAATTTAAATAATTACAGTACTTCACACAACCACCCCCTTACATTACACATATCCAGACTCATTAATATAAGTTCTAATACACGTTAGCACTTTTATTCCCTCTATTCTTACGCGTAGCGCACGTGAAACAAACTGATGGCCTAATACACTCTTAAAACAGGTTGCGGCTCTATAGCCTCTTTTGTCGGGGTAGAAACCTCTAACGATTAAGTTACCACGTCAACCGTCTGAGCTAACCTCTTGACAACGCCCTCTGCAATTGAAATAAGACGCCCTAGAGCGTACTAGCACCAACGCAGTGGTGCAGACTCGATGTGGGTCCCGTCTAAGTGTATTAAATGCGTCCTTAACCTCTCTTTAAGCGTTGCGTCTCTTTTTTTTTTTTTCTTCTTTTTTTTTTTTTTTTCACGCTTCTGCTGCGCCACTCTGATAATCATAAAAATTATGGATATCTCTTCACGGTTAGTGCTTGTGCATCTTGTGAAAAACGGATAGTTTAGTGTTTATCTTTTCGAGTACGACGAAATTTGAACGCCATTCAAAGATAGATGTCTAGCCTCATAAAACCTTTCGTACAGCTTTCAAAATCATTCATGGCTCTAACGCCTTTAACACTTTAACATGTCCTTGAGCAGGGGTCGGTGGCCGTTACAGTTTAGGAAAAGACACACTGTTAGTATTCAAGCAAACCTTTTTCTTCTTTTTTTTTTTTATAATCTATGGTCTTACAACTGCACGAGCTTAGACTGCTGCTCTTGATGGGACTGGCCTTAGGATGACTACTTAGAAAAGGGGTAGCAGTTGATGGCCAAATATGCACATCGTCATCCAATTATGTAAAAAGAGCCTATAATATTAAGATTTAAATAAAAGAAGAGACGAACGCACTCATCGACTATAGCCTAGTCAGCATTTTCTTTAGAATCCTCGCCTGTAGGACCATTTGCTATTTGCCTGCCTTCAACAGCCTTCAATTCATGTAGGGTCAGCAATAATATTTCCTTCGAACAGCTTTGCGGCAGACAACTTGAGGTGTATATCCTTTAAAGATGTCCCTGACAGTGAACCATGACTTACGGTCATTGGCCCCACTCGGAGGTAGAATGACTAATGGCGGATAACCACTTTTAACGATCGCTTTCTTCGAGCAGTCAGCTCGAGCCCTAAGACTCAGCTTATTTCTCTAATACCGTCTCCATCGTTCTATTAGAGTATACTTGCAATTAACTTTACTAATTTTAATATCTCATGGCTCGTGAGGCCACATAAGGGTTACTCACCTTGGCGACAACGAAAGAATCGCGCTTGTGCATACGGGGTTGTCTACAGGACCGGCTAAACCGTGGCTCTGATACCAACTTTGTAACGACCCAAAACTCAAAACAGTATTTTAGTTTCGAAAAATACGATCAAATTTGAACTTTTTAAATTAAGTTACAAAGCCAAGCTTTTAATACTAAACATGAGGTTCACCAATCCTCACCATAACCAAAAATAGATTTAATCTTTACGCTTTACAAAATATTGCGAAATTTAAAATATCTTTTCTTTGCCAACGATTAGCCGGTAGTCTACATAATGTCTGACAGGTCGGTCCCGTATACACTCGATATTCCCGTCATTGTCGCCCCTCGCCCTTTTTGTTTTCGTGACAAGATACCTGCGACACGAACACACTAGTGAGCTATTAGCCCAGTAAGTAGATTAGATTAATAAATGACTAAGTCTGCAGGTGACAAATAACCAGAAATGTCACAACACAAACATCTAATAAAAGGGCGGACTCGCCGATCGAGTCATCGTAGTTCAAAGAGTAGATATCACTCTTAAACAATCTTGCCCGCGAAATATATTTCAGAAATAGGTTGTTAAACCTGCGCGGGGTATAATACCTGCAAAAGAGTTGTGCCGTGGAATGGGGTCGGATTCAAAGTCCCATTAATCTCGACTCAAAAGTCAATATCATGTTTTGATCTAATCTCACCCAAGTTCACAACTCTCTGACTTAGCTTATAAAAATACGTGTGCACACGATTTACTATTAAGAATTCTTGATTCTAAAACATTGGGAAGGTCTCGTCAGCCTTACCCCTCCTCTAGACCTCTTGCGGGTCGATCTAGAACTTGTATATATATCCAAACCCCTTCGCGGGTTATTCTAGTATGTACCCGTTGCGGGTCGTTCTAGAACTTATACACAATCTAGAACTCTACAGATCGTTCTAGAATTTAACACATATCTAAACCCATTCGCAGGTTGTTCAAGAACTTATAAACATTCTAGACCTCTTACGGGTCGTTATATAATTTAATAATACACATATTGACCCCTTCACGGGTCGTTCTAGAACTTTATACACATCTAGACCCATTCTCGAGTCGTTCTAGAACTTTATACAAATCTAGACCCATTCTCGGGTCGTTCCAGAACTATAAGCATTTTAGACCTCTTACGGGTCGATCCGAAACTTCTCACGACCGGTGGTTTCGTCGGACTGTTTCGGATTAATTTCGCAATCACCCCATCGGGTTAGTTCGGGACATGCTATGGATTTTGGCCCCTCGGACCGTCCCGATATTCTTTATGATTGTGAGGACTCATCCTCCTTGGGCCTCTCTGCCCATTCCGAAACCTTTTACGGCCAGTGACCCCGTCGGGTCGTTTCGGAATTCATTATTGCAGTTTACCCCGTCGGGCCGATCCGGATCGTCAAATCATAAGCTGTGGGGAGGGCCGTGGCTCTCCTCCCCAAGGCCCCTCGGGCCGTTCTGAAAGGTGGTTCGTTGACCTCCGCGAGGTCCCTCGGGTAGCTCCGAAATTTGTCATACGTGATGGCCCCGTCGGGCTATTTCGGAACCAAATCATGATCGCGGCCCCGTCGGGCCCCACCCAAATGATCAAAATATTGCGACAGAGGAAGGTCGTCCGCCGACCTCCTCAAGGCTTCTCGGGCCGTCCCGAAACGTAATCAGTGGCCCCGTCGGGCTATTTCGGAACCGATCATGACTTGCGGCCCCGTCGGGCCCTACCCGTATACATACGTTGCTTTCGCTCCTCTTGTCTTGTCTTAGAGTTTTCTCTTTGACCTGCAATAAAGTCTCAACAACAAGAGAAACAGTTTTATGTCTGTGGTCCCCTACCCACTGACAGATAAGTCATACTAACATATACACACACAAACAGACACACACACCCTGCATAATAACCTGAACCACGAAGTTGAGTAGTTTTATGTCTGTGGTCCCATACCCACAGACAGATAAACATATAAATTTACACACGTACCAATACGCACCTAGAAAAGACAGAACATATCATAAACGAACCTACAGTCCCATACCTGCAGGCTCGTTGCACAAACAAGACAAACACGATTAAAAGCCCGTATTCACAACCTTAGCAAGAATGGGGATCCACACAGTTTAGTAGCTACAATTTTAGAAGCATCGCACGCTTTATACAATCTCAACACTGCACAATATATTCAAGCATGGAAAAGTATACTCGTGTCACAGTGGAGATCCACTTACCTGAGGTCCTAAGCCTCGGTCCTTGCGACTCTCTCCTAGTGGCGTCCTCCCTTGAAACTCGTCGTGCGACAAATCTGCCCAACACGCGAGTAATAGGGTCAAAAGCCACTTTCCACTAGACATAAATCAAGGAATTGCTCAAAGGATTGACAGACTACTCAAGCTGGTCTTTAACCAAGAGCGGACAAACGAATATCAAACTGTAATTTGACGTATCCTCGTCCCGTTCGCCAGTGACTTAGTTTTATACGTTAACCCGTAGCCAATGAGTATATTGTTTGATTTAATTTGACGAGAAATGGATTCTTTAATCTAATTAGTTTCCAACTTAGCTTTACTAAGCATCTAAACTGCGAGCCGAAAATCCGGCAGAGTTTCCCCTATTTTTCGGATATCCCGGCCGAAGCCTTCACCTAATTTCAACCCAGCACCGAACTAATTTCGGTCACAATCCATCACAACAACCACACAGGCAAAATTTTTATCATTTATCATAATTAATTTCAATATAATCATAATTCAACACCGAGCCTCGGCGGCTCGGATTCACAATAGACCAATGGATATTTAAACCACAAAAGAAAGTCACAGAGAATGTTGTCGTGGCTTAGCGCTAATACTTTGTTTCCAACCGCCGTTTATACCTTTAATAAAAAGGCGGTGAAGGGTTGAGTGTTCGAAACGTTCCTGCACAATTTGTGAGAAATAAGGATCTCGATCAATATATATTAACAAGAAACGATTCTTCGGACAAAGAGTTTTAACAATCTCTAGCTTCGGGTTATACTAAAAGTATAATATTGGCACTTGGAAGTTCAATTCGGTCACAACAAATCGATTAACTTCTAAACCGAACCAATTGTTCTAATATCACAACAACTAGTTTCAAAACAACGATTCTTTGTCCAACTCGTGAAACTTCAAATGATTAACGTTAAAACCTTTCTTCGAGATTTCAAATAACAAAACTAAAGTGTTCATAATAAATTTAACGAGGTATGTAAATACATATACCAACCCCAAAATTTATAACTTCCACACAACTAGATTATCGAATACAAATGAGCCGACATGATCATGAATCGTTTAAAAATTATAAAACTAGTTTCAAACTTGCCAACGCCTTGCCAACGCCACCAAAATCAACCTAGTTAACAATTTACTCAACCCGCACAATAACTTCGCACTATATATTGCAATGTTTACTTTCCAATAGAGATTTTCCTTAAACGCTAGACTTTCAATGTTCAAGGCCGTTGAACCACAATACAAAGTAAGAATTTGTGCAAAAACATATTGACAACCTACTTAGCGATTTTGCAAAATATTAGTTTCAAAAGACGACATAATAATTTATAGTTTTTATACGCCCCTACGCTTGAAATCGACCCCTTATCCGATAGAAATTTCGAGCTTTTAAACAAAATAGTCATCCCAACAATTTATACATCGACATACACACAATCATTTCCAAACTCAACGTGAACAAACCATAAAAACGAGCCCATTAACAATATCTCAACCACACATATTTAACCTTGCACTCAAATATTCACAACGGTATAAATTTTAACACCGAGCAATCTCAGTGACATCAAATGCCAAACCAACCAAAATGTAAAATGCCGGCGCTGCGAGTTCGAGGTTTACCTCAGAGACGACTTGGGCCTCAGCTCGGCAGCGAAGTCGGCTCGAGTGGCTCGGCCTTGTGTGCGGCGCTGGGGCTGCCGGAGCAAAGAGCAGTAGGATGAGAGGTCGCGGAGGTGCGAGGTCCAGCGCGCGGAGGAGACGCGTGCTAGTGCGGGACTCGCGCCGATGGAACTCCGTGCTAACCGGCGCTGCTCGAGCGAGAAGGGGTTGGGCTGAGTGGCACGGCGAGGATCGTGCGACGCCGAGCATGGAGAGGCAGGGTAGCATCGCGGCGAAGGCTCGCCGAGGCTGTGCGAGCAGTGCGGAGTAGCGCAAAGGAGGCGGCTCACGGCTAGGGCCGACTTCGGAGCACGACAGAGGCGAGCGAGGAGGCGCTCGAGCTCGCCGGACTCGCGAAGATCAGACGCGCGACGGCGGAGGCGTGCTCGGGGGTGGAGCCGTGCGCAGAGGTTCATCAGAGTTGAGAGGGCAGAGCTGCGTGGCGTCGCGGAGGCGGGGATTCGCACAGAGGGAGCGATGGGCTCGCCGGGGTCGCTCGGGGTGGTCGGAGCTGGGTGGAGACGCGAAGGATTGGGCGTCGCAGAGCTTCGCCTTCGCGAGGAGGCACCGCGCTGTGCAGCTGGGCTCGGGGGCAGGAAGGACCGGTGCGCGGGGCCCTGGGCTTCGCACTGGCGAGGGTTGGGCGCAGCGCACGGGCTGCGCGAGGGGCGCGCGCGGAGGCGGCGCTGGCCGGCGGCAGGGGCCTGGAGTCACGGCGGAGAGAGAGAGGGAGAGAGAGAGAGAAGAAACTTTTTGAGAGGGAAGGGGTGTGTTGAACGGCTGAGGGGGAAAGGAAGAGGAGAAGGAGAATGAAACCCTAATGGGCTTGGGCTCAAATTGGGCCAAAATTTGACAAACGAAAATACAATAAATTTTTCGAGAAATATTAAAATTGCACACGTTATTTGAACACATAAACTTAGGAATTTTAATATCTTTCTCGAAACAAACACAAATTCCTAACACGTCCAAAATTCGAAACTGCAAAATAATCATGCCAATTTTATAATTTCTCTCATAGTTTCAAATTAACCTGATTTGATGAAACTAACCAATTTTACAAATTGCTCACAACTGAGGCAAAAATGCAAATTAATTAACTGGCACAGTGCTTTTGAAATTCAGGTCATTACAGGATGTTTTTTGGTGCATAGATAAGATAACCCACGTCAAGTTTGGATGAAAACTGTTGTATCATGTTCTTATTTACAAAGGATATATGTATTATTCTTTAAACAATTTGATTGTGGTTAGAAAATTATTGGTTGAGATTGAATGTTTCTAAACTTGCCTATCCATTGTTGATTGTTGGGACTTGGTTGTTGCTAATTATCTCTTGTATTTATTATGCCCCTTGGGTTGTT
Source organism: Boehmeria nivea var. tenacissima (assembly GCA_018132145.1). Taxonomy (NCBI): domain Eukaryota; kingdom Viridiplantae; phylum Streptophyta; class Magnoliopsida; order Rosales; family Urticaceae; genus Boehmeria; species Boehmeria nivea. The sequence goes on along the minus strand of CM030876.1, from coordinate 6,738,443 downwards.
GTACAAGTAAATTGGAACTTTAATCTAGCTACTTTTGGTTTATGTTTCTGCGATTATAAGGCTGTATTTGAAGACGAATGAGCTTTTGCTTTATGTCTATGGGCTTCTAAAATTCCCAAACAAATAAAACATATCACTTGGGGTATATATTATTAAATAGCACTAAAAATGGTCTTATTTTGCAATTCTCCCTTGTGTGCAACTTCTATTGAAGTTATAAATTTTGATTTGGTGATGGACTTCATGAATTTGTTGAAGTTTTGGAAATTTGATTTTGTGAATCTAGTTTGAAAATTTGGTTTTTTCTTTAAAAAAAAAATCTTAGAAGATAATCCCGTTTGTGAATTTATAATTTAAGAAATGATAAAGGGGTGGAATATTTTGTGAGAAAATAGTGGCCAGAATGATTTGACAATTGTTTGGTTAACAAAATAAAAGTGTGTGTGTTTTGATAGTTGTAATTTATAAATAATAAGCAAATGTCACATTTCTCACAATTTTTATTTTCTTCTCTCTCTCCTCGAAAAAGACGAGCTTCGCCAGAAAAGCTCTGACCTGTTTGAGTCTCCAACGACACCATGTTTCCGCTAATCCATCCCTTGCCCTATCTTGTCCTCTTACTTCTCTCTCTGTTTCATCCATGGCGTCCATGGTCCAGAGCAAGCCGCTCCATAGAAATCCGCTCTCGAGGACTCTGAATTACCTCTGTTCGACGCAGTCGAGGCCTCGCATGTTCACCCCGAGGATTTGTGCGCTACTCGAGAAGCTTGTAAGCCATGGAGTTTTGAGATTTCTAAGGGTTTTGTGGTTCTTGTTAGTTGATTAATTGAGATTTTTTTTTTCTTTTTGTTTTCTCAGGACGATTTTGCATTTGTTAATCCATATTTTGGTTCAGTATTTTTTTGCATATTTCATATTTAATTCATGTTTTGGAGAGGTTAAAATTCATGTGCAGTTCATGTTTGTAGTTTTTTAAGATCATAAAACAAATGTTGTTACGATCTGTAACAAAATTTTTTACGATCCGGATTGTTACGATTTATTGTAACAAATTTGTCTATATCATAATAGTATGTATCAAAATTTGTTACAAATTGTAAGAAATTTGTTATAAGTTGTAGCGACAATTGCAATCTATTATGATCGGTAACATTTACAATCCGTAAAAAAACAACTAAATAAAAAAATGACTAATAGCTTAATTTTTAATTTGTAGGCTAATAACTTAAAAATGTGTATTTAAAATGATCATTTAGCCAATTTGTCCGTATAATTGTAGATCTTGCAAATGTCACCTTTCAAACCAATATATGTAAATTAGAATATGAGAGAGAAAAAATAAGAAAGAAACAAATTTAATTTGTAATTTAATAAAGAATAAAGAAACAAATTTAATATGTAATTTAGTAAAGAATAAATCTGATATATATATATATATTATACTTTACTATTTATTAAAGGGAGAGTTAAAAAAATACAAATTTTAGATTGATTTAAATAATTAATTTTATGATTTTATCCCTATTATATTCTAGTTACTAATTCATAATTCAACTACCACTATTTTGCTAAAATTTGTAAACATTTATATTTATTTAAATTATGTATTAAAATTAATTGTCCTCTTTATTTAAATGATTTCATCAAGTAAATCGAATATTTTATGATCATGAATATATTTAAGAAAATTTTTAGTATCCATGATACAAAATTTCATATTATTAAGTAATATTTAGCATTAGATCACCAATAACAAAATCTTGTGTGTTTAATGATGTTGTACAAATAACAAAATCTTTTTGAGTTGACTATTAGTTCTTTGTTAATAGGTCGATGCATAATCGTTCTCTACCGCAAGGCATATCCTGCCACATAATCATCTATTTTCAGTGAATTTTAATATCTTACAAAAAAAAAATTTAATCTGACGATTGAAAATCATTCTCGCAAGACGTGTAAAAGAATGAGTTGATGATTATATAATATGTAGTTTCGTCGGTTGCAGCTTAGGAGTTTCTACCAGCTAATTCAATTTAGGGTGTCTGAGGAATGGGTGTCAATAAGGTATCTCCATAAATGCTTTAGGTAGGATTTCTGCACTTTGTCCTGCAAAATAAATCTTTTGTGGTTTTACTAATAATCTAAAATCCAACTCATTCTTAACAGTCTCGTTTTTTATTGTCATAACTCATAAGATAATATAGAAAAAAGTTGGACCAACAACCGAAAGTGTTGTAAGGTGTTTGACTTAATTTCATTCTCACTAGTTACTTCTAATTCTATAGAGGACAGCGGCATATAGTAATTACAATCTAATAATAAAGCCCCTGGAAGAATCTAAATTTAATTAATGACGTTTATAGTCCATTTAATAATACTACATCTAAATGTGGATTTTAGATTCGATGACAATCTACAGTCAAATTAGAGAGCGATAAAAATTAGAGAATTTTGAGAAAATAACTTTTTTTTCAAGAGTGATTTAAAAAAATAGCCAATATTATAAAATTTTAAGAAAATAGTCATTCAAGAAATTTATAATCTTAGTACGAAATTTCTTACAGCAAATTTTATGTGTAATTTTGTTGTGATAAGAAATTTCTTACCTCTAAAAAAACTTTTTATGGCTTTTTTTAAAAAAAAAATTTGAAATTATGGCCATTTTTAAAATACACTTTTAAAATAGTTTTTTACTTAATTGATCGTAAAAATTATTCTTAATCTGATGTTCACAATTCGTTGGCTGAAAGCAATATTTGAGAAGCTATTCCAACTCAGTTTTTAAATATATAATTGTTGGATAATTTTTTATATTATAAAATATTTTTATGATTACTAATTCTTGTCATAATAATTAATTTTCGAGACCAAATTAAATCCTTATTAGTTTCAGACAGAGCTCACCATTTAAAATTAGTATTGTTTAATTGCTTCTATACAGGACAAAACAGAAGAATCAATTAAAATCTAATAAAGCCGTTAACGAATCTAATCTGGTTAAGGTTTGTAGTCTCAGACAGAGACTAAGCATTAATAACTGAGTTTGGCAATTCTAAATACTACACAAATCTATAATCTATTTCTCAATCCTTGTACTAATATAACTGTAGACACAAAATTATGAAACACATGGGACCCACAAATTCAAACAAACCACTAATTCATAATTTCCTATTTTCCTTTTCAATGGCACCAAATTATACTCCAAGAGTGGTGGTGGTCTTCATGCACAGCACATGCATCATATCATGTCATAATCATGGAATTAGTACAAAACAACAAAATTATGGAAAAGTGATTAAAGAGATTTTCAAATAAAAGTAATTTGGATTTTGGACAATTTACACCTAGAAAGTATAACACTCCAATCACAGTAGTAGTCCGACAAAATTTAGTAGTGTGCTTAATGAGTTAAATTAGTTTAACCTCAGATTATCTGAAATCAAGCGAAGATGTCCTTAAAAGTGCATCAAATCATGGAGTCAGTTTGACTTTAATTCTTTGACGATCTTCTTTAGTGAGCAATGCAACCACCGCTTTAAAAACCCTTACCTACTTTTGTTTGTCATGTATAAAAAGGCACACCAAAACGCACTCTTAATTATTTAGGAGATTAACAATAATGTCTTGAGAACACATCATGCTTTAATCTTCTTTCATTCACGAACAGAAATAAAATATGGGCAGCGGGATAAAATCAATGATCATAAGCTAATATTTTTTCCTATTATGAGAGTGCAAAAAGTGACCAAATTTAGTATTTATTTCTGGTAACTAATAAGATATTGTTGTTTGAAAAGTAAGTAATTTCATGGTTATTTTTAAGGGAATTTTAAAAAAATAGTCACATTTTAGAAAATAATTTTAAAAAATAGTCACTGTTTCAAAATTTTAAGAAAATTTTAATTTTAGAGATTTATTATCTTGGTAAGAAATTTTTTACAATAAATTTTATGTGTAATTTGGTTATGGTAGGAAATTTTTTATCTTTGTAAAAAAAAAAATTTATGGTTAGGTTTTAAATTTTTTAAACCTGTGACTATTTGTTAAAACACACCATCTAAAATGGTTATTTACCTAACAGACCACCATATTTTTAATTAATATAACAAAGTTTTATGATAATTATATTTGATTAAGTAATAAATAAATAAATAAGTATTGAGTTATGTAGGTAAATAGTCATTTTACTTTAAATGTAAAAATGGCTATTTTCTTAAAATTTTAAAACTTTGTTTATGTTTTTAATTCACACTTTACAAAATGAATGCTTCCTTATAATTCATAATTATCAATTTTTTTTTTCTAAAATGACCTATTTGTTATTTGAAAATTTTCTTATTATCCATGTTTCAATAGGAATTGCCAATATTTATAAAAATTAATAAATTAGCAATTAATTCATAAAAAAATTAAGGACATAAAAGTAAAATTACATCATTATGTAGTTAAAAAATGACTATTTTCTTAATTAATATAAATATTGACTATTTTTTAAAAAATATTATTCAAAAAATTGTTATTCACTCAAAAGTCTTTTTTTTAAAAAAAATAATTGGGTTATTTACTAAATTAAGTGTTGAAATATTAAAAATATCAAATTATCTATTAAATTCTAATGTCTAAAGCAATTTTTTCGTTTTACAAGCTAAAAGGTACTACTAATTTTCATAAATGAAAATGTTAACAACTAAATAGATAAAAGAAATATATGGTAGGAAATGTGGCAAGCATCTGTCTTTTTATTTTATTTTGGTTTGTCTCATTGCTGATTTTTGTTTTTTTTTTCTTTGAGGTCTCTGATTGCCGAATTTGGTAAACAGAATTGATACGTAGAACCTTGTCACAAAAGAGAGTAATGTCCAATTGTCCATGTCTTAGAGCTGTCAAAGGGCTTGGTTGACTTTTTATTTAACTGGTAGAACACTGGAAGTCCTAAAAGGACACGTGTCCGGCTTATTTACTCAGTCAAAAGATATTTATTTTACTGAGAAGATGAGCCTTGTGGGGAACCTCAATACTATATCAATCAGCATAATTAAATTAAATATGGATTACGCTAAACTAATGTTTTGACATACCATCACGTTTTAAATTCTTCCATTATGCTATTAGCTAAAAAAGATAAAAAAAATAAAAAATCGTGTATAGAAATTACAGCCATCTTTATAGGCACTACTTGCTCTCTAGAAAAATGAATTATGCAATTTTTTTTAAGAATTAAATGTAATTATATATTGAACCGCACGTAGATTTTAATCTCTATTTAGGAACATCAGCGAGTAACTTAAAGAGTAGCTGTATTGACCATTAAATACATTGGACTCAATCACATCACGTTATAAATATACACCTCAATATAAGAGGAAACGCACTCAGCAGAATTTGAACATGTGACCTCAATATTCATGTTGAAGAATTTTGTCACCCGAGCTAACTCTTGGGATAAATCATATATGTAATTACAGCCATATAATAAACTTTTTTTTCTACTACTTTCCAATACATTTTGTGTGATAACTAAGGTTATGTTTGATAACATTTTTATTTTTTTGTTTTTAAAAACAAAAATTTAGAAGTATTTTTGCTATTTTGTTTTCAAAATTTTTTAAAACACAAAACATGTTTGATAATCACTATTTATTACTTGTTTTTAAAAACGAAAAGCACAAAATCATAGTTTGTAACCAATAAAGAGGGAGTGAAAAGATGAAAAAAAAACCATAAAGATTAAGTATGGTGAGAGTGTATAATTGAGAAAATACACAAAAAAAAGTTCTTAAGATTTGATGTTTTGTTTAAAAAAATTTTGAAAACAAGAATTTTTTGTTTCCTCTATTTTTGAAAATATTTTTCCAATTTAAAAAAATAGAAAACAAAAACAGATTTACCAAACGCATTTTTAAAAATAAAATCGAACTTTTTTGTTTAAAAAAACAAAAAACGGAAAATGAAAGTGTTATCAAACACACCCTAAGCTATCATATTTTGATTATCGAAACATAATCTTCTTCAAGTAGGTGTTAAAAATGCACCAATTCTGAAACATTAATTACTCATTCTTCACCTAAAGTAAATATTAAAAAGGTAGTAAATATTGGTATTTGAGCCCTAATACCGAACATAAAATGGAAAACATTATGTATTATGGCTCTAGAACTCATACTAAACAGAAATAATATATTACAACATATATCAGCATTACCTTCCCAATGATTAATATTTAAATGTCACACCAATTATCATGCATGCGTTATATCTAGTAAAGTGTAGTACAAGTAAAAGTGCTAGTAAAAAAAAATCAGGAAAATATCAATTTAGGATTTCTTCACATGTGAGTAACTAGATTGCGATTAACAGCATATAATTTTATCAAGTGCACATTATTAGTATTATTAGGGTGCTTGTGTGTGGATATATATAGAATACATACACGTATATAGTATAGTATAGTATAGATATACGTATATAGGTTGGTGTCGGTGGAAGATATTATTGGAGAATGAGCGAAAGAGAAAGAAAGTGTACTGAGAGATGTCCAGTATTTGGGGAGAATGGTCCACCGGAAAGAGGGAGAGTGGCACCGACGCCCCCTGTGGACCCGGGGCTTGCTCCCTCGCCGACATTGTGCTTTACCATATATGGTATATTCATATAGTTATATTTCTGCTCTACTTATTCTAATAAAGTTTTATTGTTAATTGTGTTCGCAAAACAACTTAGCCCGAAAAATTAGATTTTATAATAAAAATAGAGTTTTTTAAGTATTTAACTAAACTTTTGGGTAATTTTTAGGATTTAGCACTAAAATATCGAAATTAAGGATTTAGCCATAAGATGTAACATTTTACGTTACATATAATATATATACGTGTAAAATTGTAACATCACTTGTGATGTTACATGTTGGTGTGGAATTTGAACCAACGACGAGATCCGCACCTCTAGGATATGATGCGGCAATGAACGTGAACAGTTTAATAGAAAATTAAAATAGGCATGAGAGTTTTAAAGTGGTTCGGCTCTCCTACGGAGTAATAGCCTACGTCCACTGTTTATGGGATTTCATATGAGATATTTTACAGAGCTTTTTTCCTTGTTTTTCTCTTTTTTTGTTCTGCCTCCCTCTTTCCCAGTCCGTTCCCCCTTCTCCTTATAGACGAAGAAGGAGGCTACAGTTCCAATGAGACAAAACGTCCCATCCCTCGAGTCACGGGTTTGGTTTACCTAATAAAGCTGCACATCTGCCAGGAGCAGTTACTCTGAACTTGGTAGGATAGAGCTGTTGCTACAGTGAAATCCCTGCTCGGGGCAGAAAAGGCGGGAGAATAATTGAGATCTGTGATCCCGCGGACAAACGTTCTATGACCGAGGGTCGATGACTCCGAGGGCCGAGTTTATATCGAATGATCCCTCGTTCGTGGCAACCTCCTCGGGGATGGATCACCTTCGGGGATCCTCAGCCCTTATATGTCGACCCGTCGTCGAGGGGCTTCCCGAAAGCTCCTTCTTTTAGCGGCACTCTATCTCCGGGGATATAGGATCGGGGGTCATCTTCGATAATCCTTGTCCGTCCTTATCCTGAGGGAGTTCTCATGATGTGGTGACTTCGCTTGGTTCGGTGGAGTCGGGGGTTTTGGGCTTCCTCGATAGTGCCCCGGAGATCGTCCCTGGACTCACTGGCTGACGAAGAATCACTGACAATATTACATGTGTTACATTTTATCTTACATATAACGTTACATTTAATGTTACACTTTTTATACGTATAAATGTTACATGTAACATTTAATGTTACATGTTATGGCTAAATCCTTAATTTCGTAAAACTATGGCTAAATCTTTCAAACTTTATCTTTAAAATGGTTAATTGCTTAACTGACCCATAAAAATAAGGGTTAATAACATGTCTAATCACAATTTAGACAATATTTATAAGTCACTAGTAAAATGCACACGCTACACGTGTGCGGAACAACATATGATTTCTTTTCTAAAATAGAGAGAGATATATAAAGAGTGTGAGATGATGCAAAAAATAATAATAATAATAACATTATTGCAAAAAAAAGAAGAAATGAGAGAGAAATTGTAAAAACTCTCATAAGAATTTGTAATAAATTAATTAAGCCCCACATAATTTGTGTAACGGCCCCCTCACCCACACACACACAAGTCCTTATGTGCAATTAAAAGAAATTTCAGAGCTTGCCACGTATCGAAATCTGGTGAAACAAAGTTTAAAAAACTTAAGAATCTTAGAATAAATAGTAAGATGAATATGGGATATTTATATTAGAAAGAATTAATAATAGGAAAAGATTAATATAGGCTTCAAGATATTATAAAATAAATAAATAAAATTGAAGGTTTTAAACTCCCAAAAAGCTGTTAACATTTAAAACTCCAAAACTGTTATATTAATTACCCAAAATCAAAACTTACTACCATAAAATATACTTTTCAAATTCTTAAAAACTCACTAAAAACACTGTATTAGTATTCATCTCATTACTCTCGTTAGAGTTGAAAAAAATATTAATTTGATCTATATGATGTAAACATAATAAACGCAATGTGCTTAAAAATCATTGTACAGGTTTTGTCACAGTTAAGCACTTATTTATTTAGTTTATATGATATTTACCTAGTTTTTAGAAAATCAAATTTCTTTTTCAATGCAACCGATGTATTTGCTTTTACTGTTCTTTTTTTTTTTTTTTTGAGAATAAAAAAGTTATATTGACAAAAGAAGAAAGCCTATAGAGTTTGAAGTTGGCAAGAAAATTTTTCTAAAAATCTCTCTGATGAAAGGTGTAATGAGGTCCAGTAGTTAAAGGTAAGCTCAACTCTCGTTTGTTAGAGCTTTCGAAATACTAAAGTTGGAGATCTCGCCTATGAATTGGTGTTACCACCAGCTCTATACCGTGTACACAACATATTTCATGTCTGAATGTTAAGGAAGTATGTCTCTGGTACTTCCCATGTCTTGAATTATGAACCGTACTTGAGCTTCGCAGTGACCTATCTTATTAAGTTCCTGTGCAAATATTGAATCTGAGGTGAGAGAGCTACGCAGAAAACAAATAACTATAGTTAAGGTCTTACGGAGGAATCATTTTATTCAAGAAGCAACGTGAGAATGAGAGAAAGAGATATGACCAAAATATCATCATCGTTTTCGTATGTATAATGTTGAGGATGGAATTATTTTTAAATTAAAGGGGCAAATTGTTACGCTTAGATAGAATCCAAATGTTCATTTCTAAGTATTATATGATTAAATTATTGTCATAGTATTTCAAGTTACTACTAAATCAAAATGATTTTTTTTTACACAGTGGAATACTCTTACAGTCCAAAGTTAAATCACATACATAAATGAAATTAATCCTATTTGATTTAGAAAACCGTAATTTAAGAAGAAAAGGAGGAAAAACCTAAACCTAATTGTAATTTAGAGTCATTTTTATGTGTTTTGTTAATATATAATTTTATGTTATTTTCTTTGAAAATTTTAATTATCATTTTTATTTACATATATATTTTAATATTAAAATTTGTTAGAATTTTGTATAATATTTGATGAAAACTCAATGTACTGGCTAGAATTAAATGTTAAATGTGTATAAATTTTACGTTACGTCACGAGTGGTAATATCTATTTCTTTTCTCGAATTAATGCCAAGTTTTAAATGTAAATAGTAACGCACGTCGTGACGTCGAAGGAACACATAAGATACTTCTAATGCGGAAACTTAGTTATTTCCGAGGATTTAAAGTAAGTAAACACTTACTTGTATTAGCTATTACGTATATTGCTTTAAATTGTTATGTGCTACATGCTTTATGGGAATGATACATGTGATGTTCAGTGGTTAATAATAATATGATGTACACTTATTATAATATTATCATGCATAACATAAAATATTTTTAATTAGAAAAGTTATGACTAATATTTTATCAAATGATTTTGTAAGCTTATAACCTAAGGCATGAAACATAACGTTTTATAAAATAAAAAAGTGGTATTTATGTCTATGGATAGCTAACCGAGTAGGAAAGGGGCATGTGGAAATAGTGTAATGTCACGGGACAAATTATAATTCAACTCAAGTTTAGACAGTTTGTTCGGCGCATATGTGCCTCCTGAGCTAGCAAGCCAACCTATCTAGTTGCGTCCAAAGGCAACAAGAGCACATTTATCCCCCCAATCATAGCATCCCAGCATGCTATACAAGCAACCATCAAGCATAAGAAAGGCAACATGACATCGATACGCGGTGTTGGTGTTGTATTATTGGCATTTAATTGGTAAAATATTTCTTCTTAATTGGCAATTTTATTGTTGATCCACTATGACAATTTTGTGGAGATTGCTTTGGGTTGGATGGATTTTCTTTAGATGGAAAGTGTGTTTTTCGGAGGGTGTTGCTACACCGGAGCTATATTTGGCAAGTTCTCTCTTTGATTGCTCGATTGCCAATGTGATGATTCTGTTGACTTCCTTGGTCATTAATCCGAATATACACTGCTGACTTGGTGAAGATTGTCCAGCTAAGATCTTGTTTTTATGGTGCATTATTTTGCATTTAATGAATTATTTTCGTGGGATTATTTTTGAAAGGTTGGATTTCTTTCCATGAAGAGTATTCTCTCCTATTTTGGGTCTCTGAGTGTGGATAGCAGATTAATTCTTTCAGAGACTATCTCGTGAACTTTGGTGAGAGAGAGTTGAACACAAAATCTGAGTTTGTGTTCTTGGGTTTTATATACACTCTTGAGGTGTTTTCTCATGGTGTTGCGACACCTTGGGTTTGAGTGTTGAGGGAATTTTGTAAAAGAAATTGGTGAGAGTCTACACGGGATGTGTGACTTGTAAGGCGAGGGGATCTCGTCAGGGATTATTGTAAGACAAGGGGAGCTTGTCGGGTAGATCACTAGGAGTCACGGGAGGTCGAAATTGGAAGATTGAGAGGGAGTCAAGATCTTGTAACTGTCGAAGGTGTTCTCGTTTCTTATTTGCTAGTGGATCTTTTTATCTGGGCAAGGCCCCGCAGACGTAGGCGAAAGCCGAACTGCGTAACCAATTTCTACGTGTCGACTTTATTATCATTTCTGCATTTTTCGTTACTGTTCATTCCTCATATTTCCATTTCGGTTTTAGTTTCCTTTAGTGTTCCTTGACAGTGTTCCAACACTGACTGGGAACACCTACTAACAAAGCGGTCCTTTCACGCGGCACTAAGAGTAAGTAAACACATAGCACGTAAGCCAACACCCTTTGGCAAATGCCCTTGAATGCCAACCTACCAGCCCCTCTAAAGTGCTTTTTGAGCTTTTAGCAATCTGTCATTAGAAGACGTGGGAATGTGTGAGAAGATGTAAGTTTGAATTACATTGAAAATAAAAATACAAATTTTAGATTTCTAGCTAACGTCTAACCTAGGCACACTATGGGCAACCCTTAACAGATTTCCCCAATTTAAGAGTATTTTGCACCGGTGCACCTTGGATTACAAAGGGTCTGGCAAGTTTCCCCTTCTCCTTTAATTTGTGGCTTTTTGCACCTTGAACTCGAAATTCTTGACAAATTACTACAAATTGATAACTTCCGTTTATTTTTTGGATGAAAATCGACATGTGATCGGCACATGACTAAATATTAAGGATTTAAGTCATTTCATTAGCCTTTCTTCTTCCTTATCTTTCTTGATCTGATCGGCAGGTTTGAGCGCAGCAGACTTGAGGAGATCGGCCTTCTTGGAGGCATCAGTGGCGAGCTCTCGGGAGCGCTTGGTTGTCTTGGAGATGAGGTCGGAGAGCTTCGCCAACGCCGTCGTGGAGCTGGCCAACATTGGCGACTTCTTCGCCGCTTCCTCGACGAAGCCTTTGGCTCGCTTCCAAAGATCCTCTATTGTTGTGATTGCAAGCTTTGTTGGATCTATTGATCTTGGTACCCCCGGCAAATGAGATTTTATTTTGTTATTAGGTTTAATGATATTGTTTTTGTTTGGTCTTTTTTCGTCGACTTTTGCTTTGGTAGGGGGCCTCTACTGGTAGTGGGGGTCTTCTGAATCGTCAGATTTACTTGTCAATTTTCAAAAAATGTAAAAAAACTTAATGTAACGGTCCAGAATCCCCCTACCGTAAAGGGCCCCCTACCAAAGAAAACTCCTTTTTTGACTTGTTGTAAGATGAAAATTTTTAAAAAACCACCGAAGCTCAATTCAAATAACTAGTGCAAAAAAAAAAAAAAAAGATGAACAATAGAGTGTTTTGTTTTTCAAGTGTTGGCCTTTTGAATATTTTGGTCCAAAAATTTTGTTTTGGTGGTTTCTGCAATTATGTCCCAAAGATTCGTGAATGTGGGTTTTGCATTTTGTGCTCTAGGATTGGCGTTGTTTTGGTTTCCAAGTTATTGAAATTAAGATTTTTTTTTTAAAAGTTGCATTAGATATAATCTGGTGGATTAAGGGGGCAGAACGAGGTCGACGGTGAAAGGGCTAGCAATATCGAGGACTTGCGACTCTCCGCGGCGAAGAGGCTGTGAGAGGTCAAGGCGGCAATGGGGGGGCTTAAAAGAAAACTAGAAAAGAAAAAAAAAAGAAAAAAGAAGAACATAACAAAACGACAAAAGGTAGGGAAGAAGAATAAGAAAAATATAAGATGAAATAAGAAATACATTACTTATTATTTACCTTCATTGGCATCCAATAACAATTCTTGAAGTGTTTCCAACTAATATTTTTTTAGCATTCCACGTTACAAAATTGTCAGATTAAAAATGACTTAAATGCCCTTAATAACGAGGCACGCGATATGCATATGTCAAATCCCGTCCAAATTTTTTACGGAAATTATCAATTTGTAGCAATCTGTAAGATTTTTCGAAGTTAAGGTGCAAAATGCCAAAAGTAAGTTTAAAGTGCAAATTACCAAACACGTGAAGTTTAGAAGGTACCAGTGCAAATAAATCTAAATTTGTTGATGTATACAAAAAGTCTAAGTATCACTACTAGTACAAAAGATCTACTATAATAATTACTAGTAAGCAAACAATCAGCCATAGGCTTTACCAATTATGACCCTGGACAAACTTGCTTGATTTACAACAAATAGAAGAGTCCTACACTACTTCCTTTTGGCGTTTACGATCAAGATGACTTGATAGCCTCAAAGTCTTCAATCAAAAACTTGATTGATTTACAATAAAAAGAATTTTTCAAGAATTTTCCTTTTGAAATTTTAAAAATAAAACAACAAAACTATTTTTTAAAATTTCATTAAGAAAAACAAAGATAAATGTTACTGAACATAACTTTGCTTTGTTTCTTCTTCATTTCTACAGTTAATTTTGAGGATAATTAGCCCAAATGGATTCACAAACTTTGATCCTCAATTTTTTTATTAGCTCTAATAGTCCAATAATTATTTTTTCTTTGCTTTTCAGTTAAATATCAATATAACCTTGTCTGTTTTTTTAAACTAAGTGTGTACATGAGTTGCACATGTTCGGCTTATAAGCTAAAATGCCTTAAACCTAAACCCTAAATGTTACCGAACATAACTTAGCTTTGTTTGTTACCTATTTCTACTGTTAACTTTTAGGGTAGTTAGCCAAAATGGTCTACGAACTTTTGCTCAGTTGACAGTTTGGTCCCTATGTTTTTTATTAGCTCTAATAGTCTCAAAACTGTTTTTTCTTTCCTTCGCAGTTAAACATCAATATATCCTATCTGTTTTTTTTTAGCTAAGTGTGCACATGAGTTGCACATGGTTCGGGTTATAAACCAAAATGCACGAAATTTCCTTGGATAGAATCAGTGAAGGATCCTCTGCACTCCCTTTAGGCCTTATCCTCGACCTGCACGTCATTGACCTTGTCAAGTACTTATTCGCCACACACACTCCCACTACAACCACAGCATGTCCACTGCCAATCACTTGTCCTTTCCTAGCGGCCACTCTTCCCACTTCTTCTTCGTCTAGGTGTTCTTTTCTCCACGAAAAAGGATCCACGAACCAAATATCAACCATCGGTATATTTTATTATTAAGCAATTATTTTAGGAACTCTGAGAAAGGTCTGTCAATATTCCTTCTGTTACTTTGAGAAAGGTCTAATCCAATAAGGGCATCTAGAACCTCATAGCGATAAATTTAAATCTATAATTAGTCCTTTAACGTGCGCCGTATATCATTCACTTGAACCAACATGTTTAGGGCTTTCAAAAAATCTTGTGGGGGAGTACAGAAGAGGGAGGAAGTGGGGGCTCCGAAAGAAAAGAGTCAAATTCAAAAATATCAAAAGACTCCGAGTATCTTAGGATATTTTTGGTATTTTGACTTGTAATTCCCACTACAGCACTCATCATTGCTGCAAGCATTTTAACCACCCTTAAAACTCACTATCGAGTTGTAACCGAATTAGATCAAGAGACAGGACGACGCCCAGACAGATTTGAGATAAACACGTGCAACTCGGTCAAGATTCTGATAGAATATGTGTCCTAACCGTCCAACAAAAGAAAAAAGAGTTCAAAAATTATTTGAACTAATAAAAACCAAATCAAACATCAAAATGTCACTCAAGCAAAAGTACTATTTGTGCTAATTACCCTAACTTTTACTTAAAAGAGTTTGTCTTTCCTTGAAAAGAAAAAGAGAGGAAAAAAAAAAAAAAACCGTTTGTCTTATTATTCTCTCCTTTTATATTTCCACAACAATAATAGGGAATACTGTTGCAGAAATTCTTAAAAGTTACCCCAAAGTCCCTGTCAACGTGCCATCTTTAGGACTTACCTATAATGACTGGGCGGGAAAGCAAATAAACAATCGGCGAAACGAATCTTCTTATCTGTCAGAATTCAAAACGACACGTGGCAAAAACCCACACACACCTCCCACTGAAAAACACTCCTCAGCTCCCAGTGGGCCCCATGTCATTCATCCACTCAAAAATCACCACGTGGCACGTCTGCCGACAAAAGCCACGTGGCACACCATCACGAACCCTTCCCATGCACAACGAACATAGCGTCTCACAGAATCACAATCTCTCTCTCTCTCTCTTTTCCGATTCCAAGCCGAAATGTGGATCGCCACTGTGCTTCACCAACCGGTCTGCCCGGTTCGGACCGGCCTTGCAGCCCCTCGTCCGAACCGGAAACTCGCCGCTCTGCGTCCCCACGAAACGACGGCGTCTCCGGCCCGGTTCTCTGCGGACCGGCTCAGACTACGCGCCGCGAAGGAAGAGCCCTCCGAGTTACCGACTCGGGAGCTAGGTCCGTGTCCACTCACCGATTCTCACACAGACCTAACCTAACTCGGCGACGAAGACGACGATTGAATGGATTGATAATCGTTAGTGGAAAATTCGCAGGTACCGAGAGCTCATCCTCATCGGAGCGAGAAGATGACGGCACGGGAGGCTCCGACTCCGGCAACTTGGGATGGTTACCGGCGTTTCCTCACGTTCTGGTGGCTTCAATGTCCAATTTCCTCTTCGGTTACCACATTGGGTGAGTTTTGAAGCTTCGTCGTCGAAGATCGTCTTTGCTTTTGCTGTTTCAGTTGCTATGGAGGTTTAGTTGGTTTTTTTTTTGTTGGAGCAGAGTAATGAACGGTCCGATTGTGTCGGTTGCGAGAGAGCTAGGTTTCGAAGGGAATTCGATTCTGGAAGGGCTGGTGGTCAGCATATTCATCGTCGGAGCGTTTCTCGGCAGCATTTGCTCGGGCACGGTGGTCGATAAGCTCGGAATCCGGCGGACTTTTCAGATCGACACGGTTCCGTTGATTCTCGGCGCTTTGATAAGGTAATCGCGGCGATAAGAATGAGATTAGCGAGTGTATCGAATTGGTTGATTAAGTTCCTCAATAGGAATTAGATTAGATTAGATTAGATTAGCCAAGTGGTAATTCTTTTGCTTAAGGTTCGTAGATGTTATATTGTGAGTCTATTGGTAATTGATTGTGTAGTTTGTTCTGATTGGAATGCTCATTCTTCATTAAACGCATGACGTTTCAACGCTTCGAAGTTGAGTGCTGACTTTGTTATTACATATGCCATTGTTGTTGCTTATAAGAGAATCCATATCTTTCGTTCTTTAACTGAATATATTGGAATTAGGCATTGTTGATCAGTTTCCAGATGACCCACGAACAAGATGTCCACAATAATTGTCGAACTTATTTCTTTCTATATAATTTTTCTATTGGCACAAAAAATTCGTCCCCTTTTTGTTGATTTTTGCCTCTGTATTGTTTTCGAAGCTTTTTGGTTCGTGACTTGTTCATCTTTTAATAGTGCACAAGCCCACTCCTTGGATGAAGTACTTTGGGGAAGATTTCTAGTTGGCCTTGGTATAGGTGTAAACACGGTTCTTGTTCCAATTTATATCTCGGAGGTACCAACTTATATTATGCTTTCTCTGTTCTAAAATTTGCTCTCACCTGTGAGTTTCTGATATTTTACATAAGCGTACATGAAGGCTCGTTTGTGCTCACAACAACGTTAGTTCTTGTAAGCATGGGAAACAAAATTGATTGGAAAGACTTAGAAAGCAGCAAGTGATGAAAGTAGCCAAATTGCTGAAAAATTGACCAACAATCTATTTTCTACTTATGTTAGTTGTTGCATTATTTATAGCTAATTGTATAAGTTACAGAGTTGGTGACCCTTAAAATGTGTGGCACATATTTTGAAATTATTTTGACTTCTGACCTTGGAAGAGAAGCATGTTCACGATTGCAAATTGTTTGTTCTTGAAGCTTGTTATGGTGTGGCATCGTACTTTCTATTGTTCAATATCATATACAGATCCTTTCATCTGTTCTTAATGGCATTCATGCAGATTGCTCCAACGAAATATAGGGGTTCACTTGGCACGTTATGTCAAATTGGAACATGCCTTGGTATTATTTCATCTCTATTTCTAGGCCTTCCCTCCGAAAGTGATCCACACTGGTGAGGTTCTATCCTTTCTTTATTGTTGGTATTTGCACTGAACAAACAACATTTGATATCTAGTCTAGGATTAGTTTTCTTTTCCCCACTTAATTATATTTCAGCTATATGCATTGCCATATTGCTGTGGTAGAGATGACAAATTCTAAAACTACCAAGTAATATTCAAAATGGTGCATGAGATCTTTTCTAAAACTTGGTATATTTTGCAAAAGCTCATATATTACATCGTGTATCTATGCCAGTATAAACATCTTATGTTTAATGGTCGTTGAGTCTCAAATCTCATAGTTGATTCTTAGAACTATTTAAAGCTTTGAAGCATGGATACTTGTCCATAAACTATTTTGTAAAAGTTGATGGATGATATTTCTTAGGTGGAGGACAATGCTTTACATTGCAAGTATACCTGGATTTGTTCTTATACTTGGCATGCAGTTTGCTGTTGACAGTCCCCGTTGGCTATGTAAAGTAGGTTTCTTCACTTTTCTACCGTGGAAAGTCTAAAATCTTGTTTCTTGGTATTTTATTCATTTTTCAAAGTGCTGCAAATTTTGTCTGTTCAGGTTGGGAAAACAGATGATGCTAGAGAAATTATCCGAAACCTTTGGGGAGAATCTCAAGTCAAAAGAGCAATTGATGAATTTCAAGCAGTCATAAAAGATGATGGTAGTGATTTGGACAGCAGTTGGTTGGAGCTCTTAGAGGAGCCACACTCTAGAGGTTGTATCAAGGTGGTTTTCAGATTTCAAATTTTAAAGGAAGTAACAGCATTGAACTTGTATTCCTGGAAGACTTGCTATTTGGTTCCACCCCTTGTGCACATCGAAAATTGAAATATTGCGTGATGTTAGTTTATTTTAAACGTTATGAGAAGTGTACGCAACTTGATATAGATGGCATAATCGGCTGTTTCAATATGACAATTTGGAAATTATTCTCTTAACGGTGTACTAGGACACATAAAATTTACTGTCGGCTGCAAATGACTCAAATATTCTTTTGTTGTTGCAGTTGCTTTCATTGGAAGTTCCCTTTTTGTCCTCCAACAGTTTGCTGGTATAAACGGAGTTCTCTACTTCTCATCATTAACCTTTCAAGATGTTGGAATTACAAGCAGTGCTTTTGCAAGCTTACTGGTTGGAGTTACCAATTTTGCAGGTTTGACATTTGAAATCTATATATGCTGGTTATAAAACACTGTTCTCAAATAAACTTCTTATGCTTATCAGATTTTGCTGGTTCTCAGGGGCAATTTGTGCTTCTTACTTAATCGATAAGGAAGGAAGGCAGAAGCTCTTGATTGGAAGTTATGTAGGAATGGTGAGTTGCTCTGAGAAAGCCTCAATAAACAGACAAAAAGAATTAGTGAAAAGTGCATCACTAGAACACAAATGTACAGATAGAGATAATGTCATGTGGGCAAAAAAGAGAGAGGTTACTTGTTCTGGACTTGAAACTGGAGAGTGCTATGAAATGCATGTTTCTTGAATCTCAATTGGATAATGTTTACTTGTGTCTTGACTTGAAGCTGTAAAGGTTCTTAATCCAATGGATTTTTCAGTTAATCAAGTTGCAAGTCTCTTTGTTCTGTACAGGCTCTTTCCATGTTCCTTGCGGTCGGTGCTATTACTCTTCCGTTCGATGAGAACCTCGGGCATGACTTATCCATACTGGGAACTCTCTTGTAAGTCTTGAACGTGGGTTTCCTTGAACAAAATACTTATTTTACCAGAAAATATAAGAAAATTTTGAATAGTCCTTTATAATGTGAAAAACTCTTTTTCTGGACCGCAATGTTTCTAGGTATATATTCACCTTTGCATTAGGCGCTGGCCCAGTTACAGGTCTCATCATACCCGAACTCAGCAGCAACAGGACACGTGGAAAGATTATGGGATTCAGTTTTTCAGCACACTGGGTGAGCACTAAACATTTCACCAATTACGTTACATAGTAATTGTTAAATACTTCTTGATGAGAGTTTTGATGGCATTCAAACGGGAAAAAGTATCCGAAATGAATGCCTATTCCTGCAATACTTTTTATGTTTCGATATTGTCGGTTTGCTTTATGGTTTGTTCGGTTTCAGATTTGCAATTTTGTGGTGGGTCTATTTTTTCTGGACTTGGTGGAGAAGTTTGGAGTAGCTCCAGTTTATGGCACATTTGGTGGAGTATCCTTATTGGCAGCAATGTTTGCTTATTACTTCATAGTTGAGACCAAAGGGCGTTCTCTTGAGGAAATTGAGATGTCATTAAACCCCAACTTCAGTGCTAGAGATAAGTGATTATTTATTAATGTTTTCCCAAAATATAGGAAGATTGTAAAGACAGCCAATAATCTGAGAGATAGACCGTGAAGGTTACAATCACCTTTTCGTGTACTTTTATCTATCAACAATTATGATAGAGCAAATACAGTTTAAGCATTTCTTAATGTTTTGTTCCCATTTTTCACTCTGGATTTTGGTTTTCAAACGCTTTTTTTTTTTATTACTTGAAACACATAAATAAATAAATAAATAAATAAATAAAAATAAAAAAGTCCAAAACTGGGATCTAAACGCAATGAAAAACAAATTTTGGGGCAAAAACAATTTTGGGGATTTTGGGGCAAAAAACGAATGCGATCAATATTCACCTGCTTCATGATAGCAAAAATAATTCAGCATGGAATCTTGTCTGTCTTATAAAGAAGGCATCTGCAACATAAATGAGTGTTGATGGGTATTAACGAACGTGGTGTCGTATCGTATGTCACCGAAACAGAACCGAGTTAATCAAAAACCTTGATACCCAGCAGCATAGTCAGATGCAGTTATAGCCTATGAGTTTTGATCTGCAATCTCTTTGGCGATCATGTATTATACGTTGCGTGTGAAAGTCGATGATATTTGGTCATAGTAAACTCGTAGAGGATCCGAAGAAGGAATTAGTGTTTTGGTATACTTGTTAAATCGTCTTGCAATTCTGTGTAGCGAATATTTTGAATTCCATATTATCAATTTGTGAGACAAAATTGTGCGAGAAGTGCTTGCTTTTCTAAGAAGCATTACATATATGCGTTCATCAATTCACACATAATAGAAAGTTTTGCCTGGTTCTTTTTTTTTTTTTTTTTGATAATGGAGAGTGCTTATACATTTTGATGTAGGTTGTGATCACTTACAAGTTGTCTCCATGTGATACACCCTAGTCTCTTGGTTATTTTCTTATTTGTTGGTATAGTTGGTTACTTAGCTAATTAGTATAACCAAAAGCCAAAAGCTATATAAATGTGCCAATGTATTTTGGATTGATCAATTAATGAAAGAAATGATTTAGTCTCTCCCCTTTCTCTCTATCTCTCTAGTCTCTCTCTTTTCCTTTCTCTAATTTCTTAGGAGCTCACACTCGCTCGAAGAGTGATTATCCGATCGGCCGCCGGAATATTCACCGGGGTCGTATCAATTGATACGACCCCGGTGAATATTCCGGCGGCCGATCGGATAATCACTCTTCGAGCGAGTGTGAGCTCCTAAGAAATTAGAGAAAGGAAAAGAGAGAGACTAGAGAGATAGAGAGAAAGGGGAGAGACTAAATCATTTCTTTCATTAATTGATCAATCCAAAATACATTGGCACATTTATATAGCTTTTGGCTTTTGGTTATACTAATTAGCTAAGTAACCAACTATACCAACAAATAAGAAAATAACCAAGAGACTAGGGTGTATCATTCCTCAACCTTTCAAAAACACCTTGTCCTCAAGGTGGTGATCAAACTTGACTCAAAATTCACCTAAAAAAACTAAAAATAAAAGTTGCTGGTTTGTTGTTGTTTTTTTTTTTTTTTTTTTTTGGTAAACCGAATCAGCTAAACTAATAAGTGAAGACCCAACTACTGGTGGGCTCACATCAACAGAGAACACAACGCATGGGCCTGGCCCAATTGCAATTTAGGTTGCACGATTCAATCTCTTCTTCCTCGTTGGTATCTCTTTGTGATGGCGCCGTCGTTTCACCCAGTAACCACCAACGATGCAGCAGCGCCGCCGATGCCTCCGCCGTGGTCGTCGTGCCTCTCCCTAGCACCACCTTCTCGCCGTGGTTTTCGCGGCAACGCAACTCGACGAGACCAAGCATCTTCGCAGCCGCCGCCTTGCCGTTGAATGTAACCATCATGTCTCAGTGCCGCCCTACAGCCAAGTTGTCTACAATGTCGTACAGCCACGTGTGGCTTCCCGCGGTCTTTCACGAAGGTCGCCTCCCTCCTCTTCTTCTTCGCCAATGCGAACGCCGGTGATTTCGAGCTCGGCTTCGTCATCGCTGCCACGTAGTGGAACTCCTGCGATGCCACACCGGTGAGCTCGCGTTCTACGATGATCACGAGAGGCGCCGCGACGATGCCGGGCTTTGGCAGCCCATCGACGTCTCCGGCGATGGCGAAAGTCATCTCGGTAACATCGTCGGCTGCTCCGCCAACCTCAGTTTGGATTTCAACGATCTCCTCCTCCTCATTCTTAGTTTCAACGAGCTCGGCCACCTTTGCTTCATCACCGACGAGATCCGCCGTGATCACAAGCTTGCCGGTCAAATCCATCTCATTGCCCGCGCCGACGAGATCCGCCGGTTCGTCAATTTCTCCAACCAGATCGGAAGCCTGCTCGTTACCACCAACGAGCACGGTGGTCGTCAGATCGTGGAGATCTGATTTGGAACTCGGGGCAATCTCTGGAGTGGGTGATCCAACGGGATCATGTGCATTCATCACCGAGTTCGGCTTCGTCTCTGACTTCATCGAACGCTGACTGCAGAGTGATTTGAACTCCATGAATTGACGCCGATTGTTGTTCAATGGACCGGTCGACCCAAGTGGTGGAAAATAATTGACTGATTGTGGTGGTGGAGATGTGCTCGCTGATCCAAGAGGTGGAAAATAAGTGACTGGTTGTGGTGGTGGAGATTTGCTCACCGATCCAAGAGGTGGGAAATAAGGGATTCTTGATTGTGGTGGTAGAGATGTTCGTGATGAGTTATGAATTTGAGCTTCGAAAGCTTCAAATCGAGCATCAATGGCGGACATAAATTGCTGTAGCATCTGTTGGAGAATAATTGAGTGCTTCTCAACAAGTGCTTTGGCAGCAACGAGCGTGTCCGGATTTGCCATGAATTCTCTCAATGAAAGCACCAATTGATACGACCCCGGTGAATATTCCGGCGGCCGATCGGATAATCACTCTTCGAGCGAGTGTGAGCTCCTAAGAAATTAGAGAAAGGAAAAGAGAGAGACTAGAGAGATACTGAGAAAGGGGAGAGACTAAATCATTTCTTTCATTAATTGATCAATCCAAAATACATTGGCACATTTATATAGCTTTTGGCTTTTGGTTATACTAATTAGCTAAGTAACCAACTATACCAACAAATAAGAAAATAACCAAGAGACTAGGGTGTATCACCATGCATCTTCAAATTCCTTTTCGGTGTAAAATTTGTACATCAACTTAGAGAATTGTATTTTGAATTCACCATCTAGAACATTTTGCGGCATTCGTGGCTAGATGCCACTCACATAGACGGTGGATTGCAGCTGAGAAAACTAGAGAAATCTGATGTTTAAATGAACTCAAGCAATGATGCTAGATGGATAAAAAGCAGAAACAATCTCAATAATGTATCACTATTTTCATTTCTATGTATAACACAAATAACTTGAACAAATACTCATTACTTGTACCAATTTTGTAACATGTGACGAATTTCTAGCAGAAGAGGAAAAAGGAGTAAAAGAGCATGCCAAACACAACAAATAGAGAAACGAAAAAGAAAAATGATTCATTAGATGAAGACGGCACCGCCATAATGGGGACGAAGCAACAAAATCAACAAATATGTGTTTACTTTTGTCTTAATTTTCTAACTTGCGACAACTTTCCAGTAATAGAACACACACAATTATTTGGATATCCGGTGATATTTTATACTTTTATTTTTCAATATTTTTCTACCTCTATATGTTTTGCATTCTCATGTTTGTAACATTTTTAAGCCAAACTTTCATGAGAATCAAATAAATCATTTAATTAGAGGTTAAAAAAAACAAACAAACAAACTCATTGCTCATATAGTCATATCACTACTTGTAAGCACGAATTCATATAAATATTACTCAATCTGCATATCAAAATGACTACAATAATGAAAGTTCGAATCATAATTTGAAATCACATATCAAATACTCCACAAACAAATCTAATCATATAACAAAAAATATACCAACAAACAATCCCTCTGACTACATTCATCATTTTTTATTTTAACCCACTATAAATACATTCCCTTAATGTCAACTCAATCTCAACAAAAGTATAATTTTTAACGGAAAAGAGCATGTTTCATTCTATTATAGTCATTGAGATGATAAAAAAAGGGGCCCACTTATTTTTGCCTAAATATTGCAAATTATCATGACGTGTACTCGGGGTTACTCGATAAAAGCTCGTTCGTGTTCGGCTCGTTTGACGAGCCGAGCTTGAGTTTGATTTTTAGGTTCGTTTGATAAACGAGCCGAGTTTGAGCTCACTAATACTCGGCTCGTAAACTCGCGAGCTGGCTCGTTTACCAAATCGTGAGCTATATAGTTTTGGAGTCCCACATTGATTAGAAATGAGACGGCTTGTCTCTATACCATTTATAAATACTTGTTTTTTCCTTCCTTCATTCTCAATCCAAAAAGATAAATTTTTTAAGACTTGTTTAATTCTCTTTAGGTTTTTAAAACTCTTTTTGGTTCAGCATTCGAATTTGCTAATTGATGATAAAAATGTAGAAATGCATAACAATATCTAACAAAAAACGATGCAAATAATTAGAAGATAAAAATCTCACAAAACCAAAATCACTAACAAATTTTGGGGCAATGGTGTGAAAGTTGCCAATGGTGTGAGAAGTTGATACAACAAGTGAAAGTTACAATGGTGGGCAAGTTACAATGGTGGGCGAAAGTTACAATGGTGTTGTGAGAGTTGTCAATGGTGTGAGGTAGATACAAGTGTGAGAGTTGCCAATGGCGTGAGAGTTAATACAACAAATGAACTATGACATGTTAAACCGAGATTGTTATATTTTTTACCTACTAATGAGCTGAGTATTTTTTTTTTTCTTTTTATCAATGAATGATATGTCAAAAAGAAGAATTGTCCAAACCACCTTAACCTTCATCACATCAAGAGATTGTTATAGTTCAGTTTTAAATTTATTACTTTATTGAATTTTTTTCTTAATTTTTTAATCGATAGGTTGTCGGTGATTAGTTTTAGAAACTTCTATAATATTATGGGAGGTGCTGTGGTATCCCCTGCAAAAAAGGAGAGACCGGTCTAACTCTTTTTTTAGCCTTTGGATGAGAATCTAACGGCTAGAATTATTTGTAAGGCTTTGTATATATTTTAGGCTAGTTAAATCTAAATAACCTAGGGGGCCCACGTTTGTAGGCTATACCTCCTATTTCTTCTTTATTGAATATGCTAGCTTTATATATATATATATATATGAATATGTGTCTGTGAATGGGAATTTGGAAAAGACGTTGTGCGAAGATAGATGAGTCAGAATGTCAGATTTTATTTTTGTTGACACTTATTTTAATTATTAAGAAAATAATGAAAAAAATATTTCTTTGTCGTTTGAATAATAATAAACAAGTGCGGGGCCCATAGATTTTCTGAGCCAAACAATAACAATTTGTATGTGGCCAACTGGCCATAATTAAATATTAATAAAGCAGTTTAATTCATTTTATGTTATTGTTTATTTACATGCTATGTACTTATGTTACCACGTAACTTAATGGTCTAATTATAAAACAAAATAGGGCAATAGAATGCCTGTTTATATGAAAAAATTAAACGTAAATCAACCAATGAAAAGAAAATTAAAAATTAAGAAAATAAGGCAAATAAAAATTTATTTATTAAAAAGAAAGGTTTATTTGGTAATTAACTATTTCTTAGTCCATGTTTAAAAAAAAAAAGACTAAAGTTTTTAAAATTTAAGTTATTAGCCACTAATACATAAGATAATTAAAGGCATAGAAGTAAATGCACATCACCATGTAATTAAGAAAATGAATAATTTCTTAATTAATTGAAATATTGACTATTTTCTTAAAATATTATTCAAAAAATGACTATTTAGTCAATTATCTCTAAAAAGAAAGCGAATTCTCATATTGATGAAAAAAAATTAAATCAATTAAGGATAATATATAAGAAAAACACATGAAAGGTATATATGTGGATGATATGACCAACTAACCTTAGCATTAGGGCTGCAAGAAACCCGATAACCCAACTCGACAAATTGACCCCAACAACCCGACCCAATTTAGCCCGAACTCAATTCGGGTTTAACCCAACCAAACCACACATTTGTAGGGTTAGGTTAGGACTACACTTGTTGGGTTTTGGATTAATTCGAATCGAACCGACTATTAAAAAAAGTAAAAATATATTTTGTAGTTATTTATCTTATTTATTCTTAGCTATTATTTGCTTTGTGTTATGATTTTAGATTTTTTTTTTTCATGAAGATGCTCGTTGTTAGTTTTTTTTTTTCCTTATAAAGATAAATATTACTTTCATTTAATTTTACACATTATGTTATTTGTTATTATTATTATCATTTAAAAAAAAATCAACCCAACTCAACCCAAGTACTCAACCCGATATCTTAACGGGTTGGGTTGTCATGGGTTGAAATTTTTTCAACCAGACCATATCGGGTTGGGTTGAGTTGAATGGGCTAACCCGTCCAACCCAATCTGTGCACAGCCCTACTTAGCATAACTACCTATATTATTGTCCATTGATTATAAACTTGTAATCTTTTTTATGTAAAAAAAATATTTATTGCTTTAACAAATATTTTCTAAAAAAAAAGATTAGTTTTTCAATTATATAATTTCTAATTCAACTTATTTTATAATGGATTACAATTGGTTAAGAATTTACAAAATCAAAATACTTTTTTTAAAGGGTGAAATAGGGAAATACCCAGAAATTATAAAATAATAGAAGTAATTACCCATAGTTTCTAAGTAGTTGAGTAATTACCCAATTCATTAATTACTTACACATGTTTTCGGTAATTAAGTTAGTTACCACCAATCATCACTTTGTAAGTAATTAAATCATTTGGGTATTTGGTTGTATTTTTCAAAATATTGGGTATTTACTTGAATTAACTTTTGAAATTTGGGTATTCACTATAATCTCTTTTTTAAATTACATATTCATACATTAAAATTAGTTTTTTTTTTTTCAAATGCACATCATCACGTAGTTAAGAAAATGACTACTTTCTTAGTTAATTAAAACGTTGGTTGTTTTTCTTAAAATAACACTAAAAAGTCTGTTTACTCAATTATCTTTATTTTTATGAAATAAAAAGTGTAATTTTATATAAAATGATAAATAAATTAAAAATTTATTATTTTATCTAAAACTATAGCCAAAACAACAAAATTTAGATTTAAAATATTTGTGATGTTTTAGACATTAATTTGATCGAATTATCTCATGGAATATATTTATAATTTTTATTGATAAACGTCAAAATATGAAATTATAGTAAATACTTAATTTTTAAAACATAATTTAAATAAATACCAAATATTTTAAAAAATTTAACAAATTACCTAAGTGATTTAATTACTTACACAGTGATAATTGATTGTATTACTGAAAGTATATGTAAATAATTGATGAATTGACTAGTTACTCAATTACTTTGAAATATTTAGTATTTATTTTTTATTTTTATATAAATTTTAAGTATTTTCCTATTTAATCCAAATTTTATTTGGTATTATAGGTAATCGTATTATTTGTAAAGATTATATATATGTATATATATATATATATATATATATGTACACTGAAGAAAAAAAAAGATATTTATTTTTATTTTCTTTCAATCTTTAGACAACAATTTTTTTTCCTTGTTATATTTTTTAAACTTAATGTTATTTATAAAGATAATAAAGAATGTGCCAAGTTATTATCATTTTTTTTTCTTCTCTCTCTCTTCTATTTTAAGTTAGATCATCTTATATTGTCACACCCCTTTCTCTTATTAAATACCCTTTAAAACTAAAAAGGCTTTATATAAATTAAAAAAAAAAAAAAGATAATTAGACTAAATATATTACCTGAGTGAAAAAGAAGAAGAATAAACCTAAAAATTCTTTAGCTCAAACGACAAATTTTCTTTACTATATATATATATATATTTGTAATCTTCATCAAATTATAATTTTTTGTAAGCAAAAATCAAATTAAAAAGTATTCATTTAGCTAATAAACCATTATAAATAACTTTTTTCAATTTTAACCCATATTTTAAAAAATTAAGAAAATAAATATAGTCTAATAACAATACATGAATGAACTTTGTCACTTATAAATATTTTATCATTATTTTTCTAATAATTGAAAACAATAATTATATTATTAATTCACCTAAGCAGTACAACTATTTTTTATAACTTCTCACAAAATTACAACCGACGTCGACAGTGAATTTTTTTTCCGAAAACCACATGGCAAAATAAAGATGATTTAAATAAAAAAAGAGAAAAAGAAATGATAAAATCATCAAGAGAAGGGTTAAAAAGCAAAAAAATTAATTATAGGAGAAGAGTTAAAAAGTAAAAAATTTAATTATTTTCTAGTCCTTCTTTACGGTATTAATTTTCACTAATAATATCAATTTTTTTAAAAAATTGAGCGAAAAAAAATATGAGACAATGGGTGTCTATAGATCAAGGAAGGAAAATTACAACTAATAGTCGTGACGAAAATTTTTTTTGACACTCGAGCGGCAAGAAAAAATGAATTAAAATTAAAAAAGATATATAGGAAAGAGAAAAGGATCAAATAGCAAAATAAAAATTTTATTTTTTAGTCCCTATTTGGAGGGCTTCTCACCTCTCTAAAAATGCAAATATGGACAAAATAAGGGCGATTGGGCAAAATAAATAATCAGAATAAAACATTAAAAAAAGTACAAAGCAAAATAGGCTTGTGCACGTCACTTTGTCAAATTTTTTTAATTGGTTTATTGACTTTATTCATCCAACACAAACACAATCAGATGAATTTATTGAATTTATTACGTTGTAGTCTATACAAGTCTATTGTATGTCCTCATAATATTTCACAACAATCTAAGGGTATCAGAAGATATTTCCCTCTCAATCTACCGTCCGATGAAGTGAGACCAGTATCCCCTTTTTTGCAGGGGATTTCATAGCAACTCCAAATAGGCACAATTTATAAATTAGTCATTTTAAAAATTTCTGATAAAATTTGTGACACATGTCAGAAATTTTTTACAATAATTTGATGTATTATGACTAATTTTTATATTTTTTAAAATTGTAATTATTTTTTTAAAATACACAATTTAAAATGTTTATTTATCTAAGTACCTTATATTAAAATTGAATCTTGCTACACAACCAGCCACTTGTTAATAACAAAATGAATAATGTTAAAGATCTTAATTTTTATCTCAAATTAAAAAAAAACTAAACAAATAACTTTATAAAGTAAAACAAAAAACTTAGTTGGGAAGAAGTACGATTAACCAAATTAAGTAACTTAACTGAATGAAGTGCGACTTTTTTGGACCACTAATAAAGTGTGATTATCACACCAAATTTAAGTAAATTTTAAAAATGTATATTATTTTAAGTGATCATTGTATATATTTTCTTTTGTTATTAAGGAATTATCTGAATTGCAATTCGAATAAAAAAATTTTGGTTTAAACGAGCATTTTCACTGATAAAAAGTTAAACTTAATTCATATTATTACAATAGAATATAATTTAAATTTGTACATAAACGGATCATAAATCATCGCATATACATATTGTAGTCATATACTGTATTCAATTATTATTTATTTTTTTTGCAAACAATATACTGAATTCAAGCTTAAGCCGAATATCAATAGAATGAACACGACAACGACAAGCCGAGCCAATCAATCGACAAAGAAATATTTTTTTCATTATTTTCTTAATAATTAAAATGAGTGTCAACAAAAATGAAATCTGACGTTCTGACTCATCTATCTTCGTACAATTGTCTTTTCCAAATTCCCATTCACAGACACATATACATATATATATATATATATATATATATATATAAAGCCAGCATATTCAATAAAGAAGAAATATGAGATATAGCCTGCAAACGTAGGCCCCTAGGTTCTTTGAATTTAACTAGCCTAAAATATATACAAAAGCCTTACAAACAATTCTAGCCGTCAGATTCTCATCCAAAGGCTAAAAGAAGAGTTAGACCGGTCTCCCCTTATCTGCAGGGGATACCACAGCACGTCCCTAATATTATACATTGATTTATTCTTTTGATATTATTTAGGGAATTTTAAGAAAATAGTCATTGTTTACAAAATAATTTTAAAAAATAGCTACAGTTTCAAAAAATTTAAAAACTAACCATGTCATAAATTTCTGACAAAATTTTTGCCTAGTATCAAAAATTTATGACAATATTTTTATGTGTATTTTTGTTACTGTAAAAAATTTCTTATAATTTTATGGCTAGTTTTTAAATTTTTTGAAACTGTGACTATTTTGTAAAGACTCACAATCCAAAATGGCTATTTACCTAACTGGCCCTATTATTTAACACCACATATTACTATCCAACAACCAAAAATTCACTAGTTGTACTGAAACTTTCACCAAAAATTAGTGCACTCAATAAGTATTTATATTTAAATAACCTAATATTTTTGTATGTCTTGTCATTTATTTTAATTTTTAAAACATTATCATAGTCCAATTCAATACCAACAAATATTGTAGTATTAAATACAATCCATCCAATTATATTATATTCAATCCAACAAAACTTATCCAATTCAGGATATCAAATGCCGTTATTCAAAATCCTTACCTCTAAAATAGGGTGAAGTAAGGAAATACTCAAATCTACACAACTAAGTTTTTAAAGAAATTAAGTAACTAGTCAATTCGTTAATTACTTGGACATATTTTTACACCTTCACCTATCAATGTGTAAGTAATTAAATCACTTGGATATTTTGTTATATTTTTCAAAAGATTGGGTATTAATTTAAATTAGGTGTTAAAAATTAAGTATTCATTATAATATTTTCTCTCTAAAATTATTACCAATAACTAAGAAAATATCTTTACGAGTCCAACAGCTTAAAGTGATACCAGATTATAATGACACAACTTAAAATAATTTGATTATCCAAAAGAGAAGATAATAAGCTTAATGATAAAAGAGGTAAAAAAGCGTTGTAAAATAAAATAAACATTTGGCAACAATTATGAAAGCACATTCTAAATTTTTTTAGCACATTTATGGAAGGTGAAAATGGCACATGATTTCACAACGTTCGAGTTGCAGTGAATTGGACTAAAATAGAGAAATTGTAGCGAACACTTAATTTTTAATACTTAATTTAAATAAATATTTAGTCTTTTAAAAAATATAATAAAATATTTAAATGTTTTAATTATTTACATTTTATGATAATTGACCGAGGGTCAAAATCATCTTTTACCAATTAATAAATTGACTAATTATTTAATTATTTTAAAATTTTAAGTATTTATTTTTAAAGTTAATTAAGTAGATAATTATTTTGGACTGTGTGTTTTTAAAAAATAATCACAGTTTTAAAAAATTTAAAAATTAGTCATAAAATTGTAAGAAATTTTTGATAATAACAAAAATACACATAAAAATATTGTCAGAAATTTCTAACACTAGACCAAAAAAATTCAAAAATTATTACTATGACTAATTTTTAAATTTTTTGAAATGAAACTATTTTTAAAATCATTTTATAAACAGTGACTATTTTCTTAAAATTTCTTAATTTTTATTACTTAGTAAGTTTTTGATATTTTTTTAATTAACCCACCAAAATATTCCCACTACACTCCGACCCTGATCCTCACCGCGGCCGGCAGTTACTTTTCCCAGGGCCGACGCATAAGTCAAATCGCCTGGCACGATCACAGCCGTCCACTTCCTCAAACCATCCTAGTTTCTGTAAAATCAACGGTCCATCTTCAGATCCAATCCGCGCGTGCAAATAATATCTTACCGACTTGGCAGCTGGGCCCCACAACTCTCTCGGTCTTTCTCTGCCACGTGTACCTCCCGCCAACTTGGTCGTTTACGCGTCACGTCCCAGCGACCTCTGTGTCGTTTGTTCTCTCTCTCTCTCTCTCTCTCTTTCCCCGCAATGGCTTCTCTGACTAAAGAGAGTTTCAACCTTCCGTACGGAATCTAGGGTTTCTGCGAGAGACAGAATTCTTGGTTGCGCAATAATGGCGTCGGAGAGCGGCGCCGGGGACGGCGTCGTTGAGCTGATCGTTCGCGAGGCATCGGCGTTGGCGCCGGAACTCGACGGCGGCGAGGCGTCGGAGGAGATAAGCCCTCTGTTGTCGCAGGTCGAGAGGCCGAAAATCAACATCTTTACGGCCTCATATCCAAGAAGAAAGCCTAGGGTGAGAATTGTTTTTTGCTTATGGAAGTTTTGTTTGTTCTTGTGTGGTTTACACATATGATCGCTTAGAGCTTTACATATATGTGAAATTTTAAGGAGGTTATTGTGTGATTGGTTGATTTTGTTGGCAATCGTTTTGACGGCATGTTTGGTTGCCTTGCTGAGAAAATTGAGGAAGGGAAATTTGAGCTAATGTAGTTTGCTTCCACAGAATCCTATGCTAGGAGGTTAGATTTTCAAATATATATATATATATATATATATATATATATATATATATATAAAAGCTTCAGATGTGTTTGATTTTGTTGTCGAATCGGAGAATCGAATGGAACAAGAAAAGGAGAAGTTTGTGATAGTGATTGTAGTTTTGATGATCAAACAATGGAGAATGGAATTGTGTGATGATTTTGGTTCATTAATGTGGTTATGGTTGTCTAATAATGCAGGAACAAGTAACAAGATTAGCCGAAGCGGAGATATCTCCGATCACGCAATTTGTAATGTGGGTGTGGGGCGGATCTAGATACTCTGGTCTCCTGTGTATGGCCGTGTCATCTATTATGTACTTCCTTATGGGTGTCATTTCGGATGTTTTCTCTGGTTAGTAAGTTCATGTGCCTCATGGTTTGCTAAATTTCTAATGATCTTAATATTATATACCGAAACAAGTGAGAAGCTGGAGAAACTAAAATTTAGAAAGAAAATCGTTTTTTATCCGTTATTTGAAACAAGTTTTGAAATAGTCGTAGATGATCTACTATGGAGATTTTCTATTTGATCTATTATAGTGATAGAGCATGCTATTGCAATGTCTTTGGTAGGAAGGGAGAAGCAGAATGAGGGACAGGGATGAGTGGATTTTGGTATATATTTTGATATGTTAGGTTGTTTGATATGATGGATTTTGGGAGGGAGTGGATTTGTGTCTAACAAGCTTTGGATCACTCCAAATTGGAGTGATATGGGAAAGAGTGGACTAATCACTAAAACATCATATAAATTTGCTGTATTGCCGTTGAAGTAGTTAGTTTGTTAGCATAATTTCTCTTTCCCCTTCCAACTCCATATTAAACAAGATGATGGATTTGTACTCTCCTTTCTTTCCTTTGTACCAAACAACACAACGGAAGAAATCTCTTCATCCTCTCTATTTTCTTCCACCTAAGTGATATGTGTTCCCCTCCTCCTATGTTTCTCTCCCTCCTACCAAACACACCCTTAGAGTTGATGTCAACTGTGAATTATTTTTCTCATATACCAAGATCATGAAATTTTTATTATAACTATAAGAGAAAGCTTAAAATATGAAAAAAGGATAGGAGGCTAGACTCTTGGTCTTATGGAAACTTATACACTAAAGATTGACATTATGTAATTGAATATGAGCCTTTGGCATGTTTTATGTCTAACAACATGGGGCAAGCAACAACAGTAGCTAACTTAATTGTTCATGTTCTTTTTAATATGGTAACTCTTTCTAGCTTAAACGAATTTTAATTATTTTTTCTTTTTTCTTGTGACAGTTCAGTCAATACCTTTGTTTGAGACTGCATTCACAAGATGTACAGTAATCTTGATTTCTTCATATATATGGCTAAGGAGAAGTGGACTACCAATATTTGGGTTAGGAAATGTTAAATATCTTTTGATTTCAAGAGCCCTAACTGGATATCTCTCTTTGATGAGTTTTATTTATTGGTAAGTTTGTTTCTATGTTTTGTTTTCTGATTGCCTGCTGGGTTATGTACAGCAGCTTTGATGATGGAACATAGTGGCAATAACCAAAAACCTACCATTTTTCATTTCAGCATTCAGAGATTACCGTTATCTCAGGCTGTAGTTATAAGCTTTACTACTCCAATCATGGCTTCAGTTATGGCAAGAATCATTTTACATGAGAAATTAAAAATTGCAGATATTGGAGGTATATTTCGTTTTTACGTGTAATTTTCATTGATTTTATGCTCTACTAACTTGATTATATAAAATTTAAAAATAATAATTATTATAAAGTGAAATTGTTTCGAGTACTAGTATTATTTTAGGTTTGTGCTCACGTTTTTTTTTTTTTTTTTTTTTCTATTGGCTTTAACATATCATAGCTTTCAGACTTCTTTTCTATATGAAAGGAAAATCCTCTTCTTTTTGGGTTAAAAGAGTTGAGAGCAACAGTTTCTGTAATTTACAAAATTCATGTTGTTAGTTTTCTTGATACAGAACATTATCTACCTTTCTAAGGTATGGACTAATGTTTGTCTACTCTCTTTAATCTTTCAGGTCTAGCTTGCAGTTTCTTTGGGGTACTGTTCATTTTCCGTCAAGTGCTTGCTACACAAGGTAGGGCATTGAGTTAGAAGTGGGATTGATGTGTGTGGTAAGAGTAGGTCAAATTTTGCACTTATTTTCAAAAGAACATCAAAGAACAAACTAAATTAGTTTATAAAAGAAACTGGAGATCGGGGAAGCATTTACCATTTGCGGATGTTCGTGTAGGAGGATTAGCTAATGATGGAGAAGGAAGTCATGATCGTATCAGCGGAAGTTACCATACGTATGCAATGTTAGTTGGTTTATTTTCAGCCATAACTGGTGGAATTAGCTACTGCCTTATTAGAGCAGGAGCAAAGGCATCCGATCAACCAATGTAAGACCTGTTATTGCTTTATAAAATAAATTAAAAAAAAAAACTTGTTATATCATTATCTCTTTTTTTTTTTTGTTTCTTTTTTTTCCTGGCTTATTAAGATAAGGAAAGTGTACATCTATAGATATATATGTATATATATATATATATATATATTTATATGTATGTATCTATTCTTGATGAATTTTATTATTTTTTTAATGGGACTCTTAAAAGAAAAAGGTTGCCTTGTTATGGATAATTGAATATAAGGGCTGGAGCAAACGCATCTGATCAAGCAATATCTGCTTCTTTGATATTCTTACAGAAATTTCCTTTTTAACTTGATGCATATGCTAAAACATTGTGTTTCGCCACCTACTGACAGACCTTATTAATACATATTCCCTTGGGTATTAGTAGTTCTTGCAGTGATTACCTTCTCTTGATAGTTGTCTCTCCCTTCTTTCCTTATAAAGGCTGTACCTTGTGAGATAAACTTATCAGTCTTTGAGTTGGCAAACCCGCGTTTTGTAGGAGGGGAGGAGAGGAAGGGTGGATTACTTTTTTTTTGGGTAAACTAACTATATTCCCATTGTTAAAGATCTATCACCTATCTTTTATATTGTAAGGAATAAAGTGATAAATAGTATTTTTATCATTGAAGGATTAACTATTTGTTTGTCCCACCCATTTCAACCATTCCATTTTTTCATTCTTTCAACTTTCCTAATCCTCCAAATCATTCCATTCCATTCCATTTTTTTTCAACCATTTTTTTCAACTTTTCAAATCACTATACAATATCTTTAAATCTCAATCATTCATACCACATTGAAATTAGCAAAGTCAAACCATTTTTACATCATTTTTCCAAACTATTCCAAACCATTTTTTTCATCCCAATAAATGGGATGGAATGGGCAAAATGCACACCCCAAACAAGGGGTAAAAATGGCGGATCCTTGTATTGCCAATCCATCTTAATTTCCTTTCAGCCCTTCCTCACCTCCTACCGAACAAGCAACATTGTCCCAATCCACCCTTCGCTCCTTCTACACTCCTTTCCATTAGTTGTACCAAACATGCCCTCAATGATCATGTATTTTCCAAAAAAAGAAGGAAAAAAGACGTCCATAAATCCATCATGCAAAAGCATATTTGGGAAGTTAATTGATGAGAGTTTATTCCTGTACTATGACATAAAATCTAGTTTCCTATGTGTACAATTTCACTACACTAGACAAGAAACAATATTAATTTTCTTTTCACACAAAATATTATTAAAAAAAATTATTTTCATGCAAATGCTTTATTTTGGTTATCAAATGTTGCAAAAATAGATTTTTTATCCTGTTTGCTTAATAAACTCTATATGACGTTCAGGGTTACAGTTTTTTCATTTGGTGTATTGTCCAGTCCTGCTTCAGGAATTTGCTCTTTTTTCTTCGAGGTAAACCAAACAAGGCCATAGAACTTTTTTTGTGTTTTTGTTCTTTTAACTTTGAGGGAAAAGTTTTGAGTGCTTTTACCAAGATATATAAGCAGGAACAAGTGCTGGCACTTTTGTTAGATGCAAGTAAGGTGGCTTAAAAGCTTAGGTTCAGTTTGATTATTGACGTAAATTCTATCGCTCAAACTCAGTGGAGTGCTTCTAAATATTAACTGTTCTTTTTTAAAATATGGAAATGTCCAAATCAATTACTTAACCAACATTTGTTGTTTGTTTCTCATTTCTTGTTAAGCCACATGCTGGGACTCAATATAGACATGTAATTAAAAATCATGATTTTTCCAAAGCAATGATTGTTATATCCTTTTCGTTTTCACTATTCTTTTCTGTTATTAGTTAAATGAATTTGCTGTTCATTTTTGCAGGGTTTTGTTTTTCCAGGTCTATATTCATTTACACTTATGCTTGTACTTGGTGTTTTTGCATTTCTTGCTGAGGTGCCCTTCTGAACTAACATGATCAAATTTAAATTGCAATGCCTATACTGAAATATTATCATACTATTCTCTAATCAGGCACCATATTATATCGGCTTCTTTCTAACCTACCTTGTTCAATATCAGGTATTTTTAGCCCGCGCACTTCAGCTTGAGAAAACCAGTAAAGTTGCAAATGTCCAATTCATTGTGGTACTATTCTGGTCTATCAAAACCTTGCACCACGCAAGTACAAAATATATATATATACGAACAAAACAATTTTCTAATTTTAGAGCTTCATACAGCAAAAGAAGCAATAAAACAATTTTCTAATTTTGGCCTGCCTATGGAGTCTATTGACTTTCCTGTTTCCGTGCGGTTTGGTTCGCATGTAAAAAAAAATAATTTGAGTTGAAAAAGTAAACGTTCCATTTAGATTGTCAATTTAATTATTCTATAGTAAATTGTGACATACCCATCCAGTATTGGACCTCCTTACCCACTTCTAGTAATACCTTTCCTTTTCTTCCCTGAAAGATCCTCTTTAACAAATTAAATCTTGTTATATTGCATAGCCTCAAAATCTGACATTTTTTCCCGTCGCTTTCAGGCTGCCCTATCGCAATTGTGGGGCATCGGTTGGTCAAGCTTAGCTCCATCTTTTGGTCGACTTGTTGGATGTCTTCTCATTGTAGTCTCAGTGTGTTACACTTTGTATATTGGACCTGATAAAGAAACCGAGTGAAAGAAAGATGCTGATTCTTCTGCTTTCTTAAAAGCCAAGCACCTAATTTGGTGCAACCCATTTTTCTGTACTCAAGTTGGCAATTCAAACGAGTTCTGAATTCTTCATCTATTTGCCTTTGCATTCCAATGACGGGCGGCATGAAACTGCGAAGGTAAGCTATTTTTGGCACCTGCAGGTTTCATCTGTTACATGGTTAATATAGTTATAGGGCCAGTTTATTGTTTATTATTGTTATGTCCTTGGAAGAATTTCTTGTTAGTTACTCTGAATTCTATCAGGTTAAAAAAAATAAATAAATAAATTTAAAGCAGTGACCTAGCATAATCTAAAAACAACACCTAGAAGTGTTTCATAATTGGCTCATGATGAGATGAGAAACCAACATTGAAAATTGAAGGTGGGTCTCTTTCTTTTAAAACAAGCTTTATAAGAAATGAAGATCTTAGGTCTTTAATATATGGATAATGACTATACTTTACCAGTTGAGCGAGTTAAAACTTTTGGGAAACCCTTTTCATAGCATCATTCTTGTTTTGCAAGGGAAAGCACCAAAGTTCAATATTCCCAAACTTCAAAAGTTGGATTCTTTTCTAACTTGTATCCTCTTATTTTTAGAAGGCAAAAGAAACAAAGAATCTTTTAAAAACAAGAATTATTTATGGACATATTTGAGGCCCAGGTTGATGTGTCACTATTGATCCATTAATGAATGGAAGTTGACAACTCAAGAGTGAAAATTTGATATTATTTAAAGCCGAAAACCTCCTTCTGCATCCCTCAGCTGCACAGAAAGACTTTATTACCATCCATGATGATTTATTTACAATCTATGCACTAAAATATACGGGGTTGTTTGGTCTGATTTAAATTAAAAATTTATATCGTTTTTATTTGAGTTGAAAGTGTCAAAATTTGTTTTAATTGTAAATATAAATTGTTGATTTAAGATAGAAAATTTGAATGGAGAAATTGAAAAGGCACTTTTTACCATTATAAGAATATTTATACGTGAATTTAAGTTGGGTTGACAAAGAGGAAGCCAAACAACCATTTTTAATGTATCAAATGACTTAATGTTTTACTTAAATATGTCCTCTAATATCAAGCCTTTGTTGTTGTTGTTGTTTTCTCTTTTTTCTTTGATTTAGCACCACTGTTTCTAGGTACAAACTTTTCTTTTACTCAATATCAATCGAGCTACCCAAATTGTCTTTTGAATCATTGGTATAATACTTCTTATTACTAAAATTTAGTAACATTTACTATTTATGTTGTTATGGTTTACATACTAGATTATATGTGGAAAGTCAATATAAAAACTGTGATATTCATCAGTCATCAGTCATCACCATTGTTTTACATGTCACTAGGTTGAAACATAATTCTCAAGTGCCACATTTCATTGAATCCGAAAGAGAGTTTTTGGTTCTTCCTATACATTGTCTTATAGATACTAATACTTCCTAGATTGAGTTTTGTCTTATAGATACTAATACTTCCTAGATTGAGTTTTTATTAGTTATTTATTTTCCTTTTCTTTCTTTTAAGGTTCTCAAAATTTATTAATATTTAGCATTTATTCCCATTGCATTGAACAAAAACAAATGCTGTGCAGAGTACAAAAATAGAGGAGAGTTGGCATAGTATAGAAGTCTACGAGCTTGACATATACCCAAAATATTGGAGCTTATTACGTAATTGCCACCACCAGCTACGAAGGGATAGTTTAGTAATTAAGCATAAAGAACAGGGATTTAATAGAACAAAGTGACATTAAGTAATTAAAAAAAGCTTATCGAGGTCGGAAATGCATAGAAAAGCGGTTGTTTGTATGGTGGTATTTGGAAGCTAACAAAAGTTATTCCAAATTCCAAAACATTAAAAAAGTTGAGCTTTATCTGTTTATTGTTGGCTTATATATTCTCGATTGCTTTCTCTTTATTTTATCTATTTTTCCTCGCATGTTCGAGAGGTGCGTGTATAGATGAGAGTGCTTTTTGAAAAATGAATCCAAAAATGTAAATTCATGTCTATTTCGATCATTCATTTACAACTTTGAATTTCTTACTTTTGATATATTTTTACGAAAAAAAAAATTTCCAGAAGGGGACTAATTGCATGGTCAAAAATCAAAGGGCAGGGTAAAAAAAATAGAAAGTTTAGATCAAACAAAAAGATTTAGATTTGAGTTTAAAAAAGAAATTCAAAAATCTTATATTTAGATTGTAGTTTAAATCAATGTTTGAATAAGAATTTGATTTGTACAATTTGAATTAAGATTTGAGACAAAAAAAAAATTGAATTGAGAATTGAAAAGTTTTTTTTTTTATTGCAGTAAATAACATTGCATAAAAAAGATGTTTAAGCTCTTTGAAATAGATCTTGAAAATTAATTATATGTCCTAACTCCTAATGCTTAAGTTAAATGATCTAAATAGTTTAACTAACAGTGTAAATGAAATTTTTTTCCTTTTATTTTTTTTCTTTTCATTTTTCTCATTTTCAAATTCATATTTTTAAATTGAGTAAATTCCATATATATCCCCCGTGTTTAGGCGAAATTCCACAACCTTCTCTTGCGTTTCTCAAAATTCCAAAACCTCCCTTTAGTTATTAAATTCATACCATAATTATACCTTCCGTTGACTAATTGACTGAATTTTTTCTAAAATACCTATAATACCCTCATCCCCAACCCACAACCTCTGCCTTCGCCTTTGCCTCCCCCCCCCCAAACCAATGACCCCACGACCTCCGACCTCCATCTTCGACCCACAACCACCGAACCCTGCGTCTACCTTCGCCTCCTCCCTCAAACCCCGACTCTCGCCTCAGCCAATGAACCCCAACCGACGAAACCAAGCCTCACCGACAAACCCCCGACCTCAGCCGACGAACTCCAAAAAACACCATCGCCGACGCCTCCGCACAACCCCATCGCCAAATAACCCAATCGCCGATGCCTCCGCACGACCCCATCGCCAAAAAACCTAATCGCTGACCCCATCACCGAAAAACCCATCGCCTCTGCACGATCCCCGACCCCCCCGACCTCCGTCTACGCCACCACATGACTCCCGACCCTCCGCCTCTACCTCCGAACGACCCCCGACCCTCTGCCTCCGCACGACCTCGACCCTCCGCCTC
Source organism: Boehmeria nivea var. tenacissima (assembly GCA_018132145.1). Lineage (NCBI taxonomy): Eukaryota > Viridiplantae > Streptophyta > Magnoliopsida > Rosales > Urticaceae > Boehmeria > Boehmeria nivea. Next base: position 6,698,447 of record CM030876.1, on the reverse strand, counting down.
TACCTTCACCTCCGCACAACCCCCAAGCCTCTGCCTTTGCACGACCCCCGAGCTTCGGCCCCCGCCCCCGCCTCCCTTACCCAGAAAATTGCGAGGGCCATATCAGCTCAGATTAAACCAAATCCTTGACCTCCAACCTCCACCTTCGACCCACAACCACCAAGCCCACTTTTTTTTTTTTTACTGTTGGAGTGTGTTTGATTACAAAGTGATTTATTCGCATTCAAATATTAAGTATTTTAGTTGGGGTAATTTAGACATTTTGTATTCATTGTTTGACTAAAAGTCAAGACAAGGTATAACTATAGTTCAAATTAAAAAATTAAAGGGAGGTTTTGGAATTTTGATAAACGCAAGAGATGGTCGTAGAATTTCGCCTAAACACAGGGGATATATATGGAATTTACTCTTTTAAATTCTCTCTGTTTCAGTTTTCATTTCTAATCTCTAAAAAAATATTTTATGCCAATTAAATTTTTTTTACTAGTGTTTCATTTTTATAATTTTATGTTTAAAAATAAATTTTATTTGGAAACTTAAATAAATTTCAAGAGCACAAGAAAGCATTCTTTTTTTGTTATTTATTTTATTTTCATTACATTTCAAATAAATTTAAAAATGTATAAACAAATAATTTTTTTGACTTTAAAATAGAATTTGAGTTAAAAAAGAGGCTCCTGCGTTACACACCCTCTCAAATTCTATCTTGACAAAGCAAATGATTTGTATTTCTATTCGTCAGCCATATATTCTCATTTTCTGAACTCAAAAAATTTCTTTCTTCTAAAGTTTTCTCATCAATAATGCAAAAACTAGAAAGAGAGAGGCAGAGTTGAAGTGAAATGTTGGGCATAGTTTTTTTTTTTTTTCCCCTATAGTCATTCACAGATCTCTATAACAAACAACTGGGGATCATAACCACAACTACATATTTGATTAAGGCATCATTGTAACTCACCCTAAAGAAATGGGTACCCGTCCCCATCCCTATTTTGGCGCGCAAATGGAGAAACGAGTACGGGGTTTAAATGTGGATGGGTACCTCGTACCTGTTGAAATAGGGGTACGGGTATGGGGTACCTATTTACCACTCATATTAAAAAAGAAATACAAAATTATATAGTACTTTTTTATGGTCATAGGATCAAATATCCAATGGCTAACAACTGAAAAAAAAAAAAAAAAAGGGTGCATAGGTACACATGTTTCCCTTATTAAACGGGTACGGGTACTTGTTACCCTTAAAATAGGGGTATGGCTACACCATCTCTGTTTTTGTTTAGAAAAATGATGACTATATCCGCTAAATATGGGAGGGAAAACCGGTACACCGGTTTTGCCCCCCTATTTTCAGGTTGAATTGTAACAATATCTTCTCGATGGCGCAATGTGCAGGATCAACGGCGTGGAGGGCCTTGCTGTTGGCATCGCTAGTGTGAGGGAGGACTAAGGAAGACCTTGTCGTTGAATGACATAGGAATTTTTCCAGCCAAGAAAATTGAAAATGATAGAAAGAGAAAAAGCTTAGGTGCGCTTATAAGATGTAATATAATTTTATCCGCTTTTGTTTAGATTAGATAATAACCTTAGAATTATTTTTTATTATGGATTTTCTTTCTACCATACCCCAATTGAGAAGTTTCCTAAGAAAAAAACTTATTGACTTGTATGAAAAAGTCATTTGGATTGAATGTTGCAATTCAAATGAAATTTAACAAAAAAAATTACTATTAGATTGTGGGATAACAAAATAAAACCATTTAAATGTCATAATTGTTAGCAATATGTCCTTAAAATTATATATATCAACTATTTTTTGAAAATAAATAAACAAAGTAGTCATTTCTGAATTTTTTTTATTATAAAGATTAATGCTTATTAAAATTCAAAATATGATAACTAAAGTATGATTTTGGTATGTAAGAGTTTTATGTACGAGAGGATTAAAATTATAGGTTAACATATTAAAAATTGGTCTGTGATAGATCAAAAAGTAAGGATCTCTTTTATTTGTATTCATTAATATTGTTCATGACGTTATGAACGTAACCATCTGATGCAGATGGTCAATTTATGTGATATTAGAATGGATGTATTTTACATAATAAAATTTATATAGGAATAGGACCGATCTTATTCGAAAATCTTTAATTAAATACCATTATAAAGATTCAAATCAAGGTCACTAGATGATCATATGATAGTCGATCTAAATCCTTAGTGATTCATAGACTTCTCATTTGGATTGACGTTTGCTTGTTTCAACCTAAAAAGCAACTGGTCCAATACTTATATTTTGGGAGTCGGTGATTCATTGGCGTTGAGAATGTGAATTGCATATATAGAATTCACAATTGAAAAGTCAAAATGGTTTCCTTAAGTGTTGACTTCTGAAACTAAACGGTTTGAGCGCTTTTGTAAGTAATTAAGAATTAAACCATTTACTAGTGAACTCAATGGTACTCAAAGATTAAAAAATAATCGATAGGTAAAATGATAATTTCACTCGGCTACAATTATAAACCATTGAGTGAATGATCGACAATCATGTAATGATTATATCAATAGATGATTCGCATTGTTTTCGAATAAATAATATTTGTGTAGTTCTAGAGTTCAATTCTGGATTTTTAGTGGAGTAATCTTAAGATCAATTAACGAAGAATTTAATTAAAGAATTTTAATTTAATTCTTTAAGTTTATTGGAGCTCTGATTCACAGGTCCATGGTCCTTGCTCTGTCTCAATGAATTAAGTTAGGATTCTCACAGAATAATTAAGAGTTAATTATTTAATTTTTCACTATTATTTATATTTGTGTTTTAGACCACGAATGAAAAATATCACAAGAAAATTCTTCCTTGCTCTGTCTCAATGAATTAAGTTAGGATTCTCACAGAATAATTAAGAGTTAATTATTTAATTTTTCACTATTATTTATATTTGTGTTTTAGACCACGAATGAAAAATATCACAAGAAAATTCTTCCTTGTGTAGGCGCCAATTTTGGGGTTTTGAGAGAAATTTATTATTTTGTAATTTGATAATTTGATTATTAAAAGTAAAAAATTAATAAATAAATTAAATATGAGATATTTACAAAAGATATTTTATAGTTAAATATTTATTTAAGAGTATTTGATAATTATCTAATTACTATATAATTGTCTGTTTAAATTAAATAAGAGATATTTTATTTTGATTTATATCGTAATGAGATTATGATTTTAAAAATCAAATCCCTTTCTACAAGGATGGACACGTATTATGGCTAAGGAGAGAGAATAAGATATTTTTGACTATCTCAAATTTAAGTATTTTTCTAATACACTTAATAAATTAGAAAAATATAGATTTAATTATTAGAAATATTTTTTTTCCTTATTTTCTTTCTATATGGCCGACCATCCTAGTCCAAATTGGGTTCGGAATTGTTTCCTTAATTTCTAATTTGAATACAAAAATAATTATTTGATAATTATATATTTTTGAAATATAATTTTTTGGATATTTTTTTTTATTTTGAAATTGAAAATTTCTAAAGGAATAAATCTCTATCATGGCTGATTTAACCTAGCTCTAGCACTATAAATATGTGCTCTAGAAGCGCATAATTTATCCTAAGCCATCCAATTTTTAGTTTGCAAAAATTCTCCCTAGATTCTTTTGAGAAAGGAAAAGAAAAATTTTCATCCCCTATACACACAAAGCTGCCGGCCCCTATAGTAAGGGAAGAGAAAATTTTCTTCTCTTGTTTTGTGTGGAAATATCTGAGAGAGCCTACACTTAAGTCCTAGACTTGATCTGAGAATTGGAGTGAAAGACTTTGATGTCGAAAACTGGCCGATAAACTTGTTGTGAGTGTAGGACAATACTAGCCCAACCTTTACAGTCTCAAAACATACGGTGACCAAATCAAGTACTCGAAAATTCAAGCAATTATATGTATAATTCTTATTCTTATTCTTATTCTATTTAATTATATGATAATTATTTATATATATTTTTTTGTAAGGCAATATGTACATGAGATCCACTTTGTTAGTTTCTATTAAATTATTGTTCGGTTTTTTAAATAAATAGCCATATTTTTATGTCTGTTTTTAACAATTAGCCTATGTTTGTTTATATTAGCAAAATAGCCATACATTCGTGTCTAGATTTTTGAGACTACAATCATTAATTTTTTAAATTCTGTTTTTATTGCTTGTTGCAGATAATATTGTCTAAAATTTTTTGTCTCTAGTCATAAAATTTGTGACTTCTTTAGCTGCATATTTTTTTGCTATTTATAAGATATTTTTAATTTAGTAATAACTTTTATGAAATTGGTTGTATAGGCAATCATTTATTTGTGAGTTGTTTATTTTGTTAATGGATGTTTAAATTTTTTATTGTGTTTATTTCAAATTTTCTTAAATTTTGTGACTATAGTCACAAATTTTATGACTGTGTATTTTATTTATTTAGTCAAAAATTTTATTTCTTTAGTCATAGATTTTTTTATGTTGATCTGATGGCTATTTTGCTAATATTTCAAAACGTGAGCTATATCTTTAAAACATAAATTGCAAAATGGCTAAATCCTTAACTGACCCTAAATTATTTGTTGATTTACCATGTTATTTCTTCCGTTGCGCATACTCTAATTTGATCAAAATTACAAATTTATTTGATTTGCGAAATTCAATTCCCCACAATATTTGAATGAATTTACTACAATATTAATACATTGATTTTATTCTACAATGCACTAATATTATTTCTACTATACAAGAATGGTCACATCAGTTAATCCAAACATATGCTAATCAAATCCAAAATAAGCCATATATCCAAATGGTCATTTCTGAAATACATCATTTTAATTGATAATCTAAATTATTCATTTTAATATTTTTTATTGAAATGAAAATTATTTAAAATTTTCAATTTAGATGGATAAACCAAAAGCGGAAATAGGCAAGTCATTAGTGCTAAATGTATAAAATTTAAAAAAGAAAAAACAAAGAATCTAGTAAAAGCCCAACTGAGCCATAGGCATAGAGTGAAGTTTCCATTTTGAAAAGAGCTGATTTTGAGGCTGGAAAATGCAATGCAAAAACCAATTCCAAAGTTACCAAACCAAAACAGAAAAGAGAGAAGAAAGTGTGCATAAGATTCTTATCTTGTGACGTTTGAAAATGAGATTTCTAAACCTAAATATACATGTATATGCAACGTATTATATATATATATATATATATATAATAATATCTCATAAGTAGAGAGAGAGAGTGTGAGTGTGAGAGCGAGGGATGGGAATGTTTTTTTCTTTTGTAAGAGAGAAAGAGATGAGATTATTATTTTTGTTTTTATTTTTATTTTTTGCTCAAGAGATGGGGTTGGTTTGTTTGTTTGTTATGTGTTGTTATGCCATTTTCAATGGGAATCGGATTTTGTGGGGGAATTCATGTCACAGTCTTGGAGGAAATAAGGAGAGAGTTTATAAATTTAAATATTTTTATTTAGCCGAAAGCTCTCTCTGCATGGCACGTGCGAGACAGCTTCCTAGCTTGGTGTCTGACTTTTGAACTCTCTTTTCTCACTTTGGTCCTCCTTTTTCCATTTTATTTACCACTATACCCCTCTTCAAAGCACCAATCAACCAACCCCCCAATCCAAATCATACTTTCTTCTTTCGTGGCCTGGCCAAGCACATATGTGATATTCCCTTGCCCTTTATTCCACACGAGAAAAAGAAACAAAAAGAAAGTCACAACAAAAAGAGAAAAAAATATATGATAGGTGTATACCTTACTAATATATATATATATATATATATATAAATTATCAAAGTTACTTGAAATTTTTTAGTAGATCATACTTCTTAAAAAGATTAATTTAACGGTTCAGAATCGGTCCTAACGTAACGATTCTCTATCATAAAATATTTCTAAAAAAAAAAAAAGAATCTCCAGTATAAATTTTTACGATATTAAATGCTTATAGCCGTCAGATTAACTTTTTTAATAAATAAAACCCACTTAAACTAAAAAAATAAATATGACGATAAAAAATCGTTCAATGTTATACGATATCGAGGATTTTTCTAAAACAAAACAAAATAAGAAAAGGACCCTATTTGGATTGTTACCAAAATTAAAGCACACAACTACCATTTCATTAAATGCCTAATCAATTGCTTCTGTAAAAACATACACCTGGTTTCAATTGATACAAGGGCCTCCAAAGCTTTGATTACTTTGTCTCCATAGGTCTCTCTCTCTCTTTCTACCCCTATGTTTTCCCTTGAACCAATAGTTATTCCATCTGAATAAAGAAACCAATAGCTATCGTATATTAGTGGTAAAATAAGAGCTCTTCTCAATTGGTCACTTTTCTCACAAAAATGTACAAGGGAATTAATGAAGGACTAAAGGACACAGTGTTCATGTTAGTTTTGCCTTACACTTTTCTTACAAATAGAGCAATGAGATCTACAGCTATAAGAAAATTCAAAGCTAGGTTTGCTCATTGTAGCAAATATATTTTTATATTATTCATTATAGTAAATAAATTGTTCTAAGGTCATAAGTAGTAAAGATTATCAAATATCATGTCTAAGTCCCACGCATAGTTTAAGACCCCCTTTTTTTTTTTTTTTTTTTCATTTTGCAAGGACACATAGTTTAAGACCTAATAATTATAAGATCTATTTTCGTGTGTAATATTTATGTAATATACTGATGTCTTTTAGCATTTTTGGATGACAGATTATTGTTGAGCATTAGTTTTTCTAAACATACAATCAATGTAGTAGAAATTATTCTCATAAAAAAATGTAGTAGAAATTACCAACCAAACTTCTAGGTCATTTTGTTAATGTTTAGTAAAATTTGCTTTTGTAACGATTATAATATATTTGTTGCACATTTTTTTTAATTAAAAAAAACAACTCAAAGCTGGTCTGCTGCTTGAATGTCAATATTTTAAAATAATTTTCTTTTTTTTTTTCAACAAAATTTTGACAAGATAACGGATAACAATTTATTTATTTTTATACAGAAATCACAACATTACCAAACTGACACTATATCCTAATCTCTATGTAAGAGAATCTTCAATGCAAAAAAGTGTGTCAATGCTATATTTAGCACGCTACAATATCAAATGGTAAATTTAGCACACTTGTTTGATACTTTGCTCTAATGCACTTATTCTAAATCGAATGTTATTTTAAATTTTTACCGATAGTTTTGTTTTTCAAAATATTTTTATCGTAAATGCGATGTACCGATAACATATATTTCTATCTCTATTAGAGAACACTAATAAATTATCTAGTTCTACATAACTATAATATTTTTTATTTTAAATTTCAAATTAATTTGTAATAAATTCAAATATTTATCACTTAATTTAGTAGGAAAATATTATTAATAAACCTCAAACATACTTAACTAACAAGTTTTTAGATTTTGATAGTATACATGTTGACTTTTGTATTTTAAGTTAGAAATAATATTAATGTTAACATAGTTACATAGACATAAAAGTTTATTTTTGAAAATATATAATATTTCAAGAAATGGTAAACAAAATAATTTCTAAGAGGAAAAATAAAAAAAATGATATATATATATAAATTATAAAGAAAAATACTTCAATTTGATTATTTTGATATTTTTACTGACAATTAAGTAATTATGCAGTGACACTATTATAATTTTAGAGACATACTAAAATATAACAATATGTTATCAATGATACTATATTTGACCACTCAAGATAGCATATACTAAATTTAGCATCAATTTTAGTCTTTAGCATGACATTAGAGATGAAATGTTTTTACAAATACTAGTTTTTTTTTTTTGTTTTTGCTGGAATTTATAAATACTAAATTATAACATGAAGACAAACTGTCTTAGACAATGCATGCAGTAACACCAATAAGATTGGTAACCCTAATATAAAATCAAAACCATGTTTGGCATTTAGATCAGTCATACATTTCACAGTGGCGAGAGTTCCAATTTGTTCCATGGAACTCCAACCGGGTAATTTCCGGGTAATTACCCGGAAATTACCCGGAATACTTGTCCGGGTATATACCCGGGTAAAACTATTTGGAATGCCGGGTAATTCCCGGGTAAAACCGGGTAATTACCCGGAAATATTTTTTTTTTTTTTTTCGGAAAATTTTTAAAATGTTGTTTTTAATAAAAAATTTTGTTAAAATAATTAATATTGATATTTATTTTTGTAAGTTTAAATTAAGTTTGATAATTATGTTATAAGTTTTTGTAAGTTTTTTAAAATTAACTATTGTTTAGGTTTATTTATAAGTTTAGAAGTTTAAATTAGGAGTTATAAGTTAATTATCAAGTAATGTTTAATTTTATTAGTTGTAAATTTATTTTGATTATGTGTTAGTTTTATTGATATAATTAGAAAATTTTGTACTTAATTTGATTGTTTATAACTTGTAAGGTTTAATTAACATAGAGATACATTGCTGTTCAAGTGCCGTGACTAAAAAAAGTCATCCAAAACCGGGTAATTGCCGGGTAAATATTGGAATAAGCGGGGAAATTTTTTTTAACCGGGTAAAGCCGGGTAAAGCCGGGTAAAATGCATCAAAACCGGGCAAAATAGTATTTTTGGAACAGTGCCGGGTATATACCCGGGAGGCACCACCGGGTAAAATCCGGGTAATTACCCGGATTTTACCCGGAAATTTACCGGGCAAAATTTTGCCCGGCTACTGTGCATTCCAGAAGTTCACGCCTAGGCGAGAGATACGACAAGTACTATACAAACAGAGAGGTAAAATGTTAATGTAATCCGTGGGGCCCACAACTAAAGATTTTCCGTACGAAAAAATGACACCTAAAATAGAGCTTACTGAAAGATCATGTTTTCAAAAAAATTTAAAAAATACCTGCGGTGGCATCTCTGTAATTGGGACATCGAGTGAGGGGTAATATTGTAATTTGGTCACTGAGTCCGAGCGAAGCGCAGGCTAATAGACGCAACAGAGAGAGCGTCACAGAGAGGCTTTGCATATTGTTCTCTATTCTCATTTCTCTCTCTTTCTTTTATTTTATTTTATTTTATTTATTTATTATTATTATTATTAATTATTATTTTATTTATTTCTTTAGGAACAAAAATTCTCAGTTGCTTTTATTGTTTTTTGTTTCACTTTATATCTGTACTTTACTTTGTTCTTCGTTCTTCTCTTCTTCTTCGTTTTTTTTTTTTTTTCTTTGCCTCACTGCACTTTGGTTCTTTGAAGTGCTTTTATTTCACACACACACAGTCTCTCTCTCTCTCTCTCTCTCTCTCTCTCTCTCTCTCTCTCTAACTAAGAAGCTTCTTCATCATCATCAACAATGGCAGACATTAGTCACCCTCCCATGGAGCAGCTTCAAGACCTCGAGTATTGCATAGACTCTAACCCTCCCTGGCGTATGTTTCTCTCTCTCTCTCTCTCTCTCTCTCAGAAATGGGCTTGTGGGTATAAGTTTTGTTTTGGTTGTTTTTTTTTTTTTTTTTTTTTTTTTTTTCCATTTGGGTTCTCATCTTTGTGTTGTATGGCTCATAAATGGACTTGGTTTAGTTTAATGGTTTTGAGATTGCACTGTGTTATTTCAAACTAATAGAAGTGTCTGTGTTTCCTCTTTTTCTTGTTTGAAAAAAAAAAATGGTGCAACTTCTTTTAAGGTTCTATGTAAGCTGATTGATAGGAGGAAAAAAAATGGACTTGAATGACTTTTTATCATGTTGAAACTGATGGGACATTGGTTTTATGTTCTTATCTTTTTTCTTTTCTTTGTTTGGGAAAAGGAATAATAATAGTATAAAGTTCTTTGAAATTGCTGGGTTAAAGGTTCAAGCTTTTTAAGTCTATACTATATTCTTTTCTTTGTGGAACATTTTTTTTTTTTTTTTTACTTACAGGGTTGTAGAATTTATGGCTTGGTGGTTGGTATGTTTTGACCTCTAAATGACTAGTGTAGTGTTATTTTCTTTTACTGGTAAACTTGACTGTAAAAATGGCCTTGACTATTGGATTTTGTCAGATCGTGCTCATGCTAATGACTGAGCTTTTGTAATGGTCATTTATGAGTTGTGTGCCCTTCCGAGGGTTTAGCATTTTCGATGCGGCTTAAGAAAGCAATGGAGAATTGCTCTTTGCAATGGCATTTTTCTTGGCTATTACAGAAGTTGCTTTGATCACTTTCTTTATGTGATTTTGAATTTAAACTAATACCATATTGGACTAAAATGCAACTCCTTTTGCTCCAATGATCGTTATAGGAATCACCCTTTATTATATTGATTTAAGCATAACTTATTTCAGCCTTTGAGGGAATGTGAATGCTATTTGTTTAGCAATCACATTGTTTAAGGTTTGTCACGAGTAGTCCAATCGATACAACTTCGACCAATATCAAATTTGTGAGATAGAGCCTTCATGTTTCTCATTGCGATACAAGATATTTTTCTTTTGGATTCTTACAATGCCTTACCTTTTCATTTGTGTCACAGCTGAAACCGTCTTATTAGCATTTCAAAATTACATCATGATGTTGGGGACAAGTGTAATGATCCCTTCGATGCTGGTGCCTGTAATGGGTGGAAGCGATGTAAGCTCGTTTAGCAGCTAGATATATCTCTTCTTTTAAACTTCAAATCTTTCTTTAGGTCGATTTTGTATTGAAACAACCTTTTCAATTAATTTACTCTTTGTGAACAGGGCGATAAAGCACGAGTAATCCAAACTTTGCTCTTTGTATCTGGCATTAACACACTTCTTCAAGCACTTTTTGGAACGAGGTTGCCAGCGGTTGTTGGAGGTTCCTTTGCGTATGTCATTCCCATAGTTTACATTGTAGGTGATGAGTCACTGCAACGGATTAGTGAGCCTCATGAAGTAAGCCACTTTTCTATTCTCTCTTAAAAGCCACGTTGTCTATCCTTAACCAAAAAAAAAAAAAACCACAATTGTATTGCTCATCAGTAGCTTATATGGACAAGTAGAATGATCATCTTAAGCACTACGTAAAGGGCTAGAATTTTGCCTTTTGTTTAAATGAGTCTAAGGAACAGAATTTGTTGTTTCTAAAAGCTGGTAGAGGCTGTACAGTTTCTATTTTCCCCCATAAAGAAAGCTTAGAAGGTGCATAGTTTCCAGCTTATCCTGCAAAAAAGAATCGATTCTTTTAACTAAAATGACTTCACATAAGATATCTGAATTCTTTCCCTTTCAGCTTGTGTACTTAAGAAACTCTCTTATTTGGTAGGGTATTGAAAGAGATCTTCCCATGTCATTGGTTTGCAGAGATTTATACAGACAATGCGAGCTATTCAAGGAGCTCTTATTGTAGCTTCGAGTATTCAAATTATCCTGGGTTACAGTCAAGTTTGGGGTCTCTTCTCACGGTATGTCATTCTCTCCAAAATTAATTTAAAAATATGAGAACACCAATTTTAAAATTGATTGATTCATTGCGGAGCCGCTTTCGCAGATTTTTCAGTCCTCTTGGTATGGCACCTGTGGTTGGATTGGTCGGACTAGGATTGTTTCAACGGGGATTTCCTGCAGTAAGTTCAAATTCTGCTGAAACATTACCTATGCATGAGTAAAGAATGAAACTTTATGTATTAAATAGACTTAATCTCATATTTGCCCTTTCTCGACCAATTCTTATACAATATTTTATCCTCTACTCGTTTCAGTTGGGAAATTGCGTGGAAATTGGAATTCCAATGTTACTGTTGGTCATTGGACTGTCACAAGTAAGTGATATTGTCACATCATGGTTATAATTTTACTTTTCATTTTAGAACTGAATTCCTTCTTAAAACGGTGAGATGTTCAAAATGCAGTATCTGAAACATGTGAGACCATTCCGAGACGTCCCTATTTTCGAAAGGTTTCCGGTATTGATCTGTGTCACGATAGTCTGGATCTATTCCCTTATCTTGACTGCCAGTGGGGCTTACAGAGGCAAGCCCTATAGAACTCAAATCAGTTGTAGAACAGACCGGGCAAATCTCATATCAACTGCCCCATGGTATGTTATTTGTCGAGAAAGAAATGTCTTTTGTTTTTGTTTTTTGTTTTTACCTGATTCTTAAGTCCTATGTGTTATGCCCCATTTCAGGTTCAAGTTCCCATATCCTCTACAATGGGGCCCTCCTACATTTTCAGCTGGTCATTCGTTTGCAATGATGTCAGCAGTTCTTGTTTCGATGGTTGAGGTATGTCCATGGACTCCGTAAGCATGAAAAGATGTTGTCTTATATGATGACATGTTCAATCATCTTAGGCATATGTTATAAAGGCCTCGTGTTACCCTTTTTTGAAATGGAGTAATGTTAGGGATCCCAAAATTTATTTCCAAATTTTTTATCTCAACACATGGCATATGATTTGTTTACATTCGAGATTTGGGATAAGATGATATGGCAATTGACATTTATTTGTCAAGTTTGTATCGGTTGATTTGACAAAAAGTATTTGTGCTGCAGTCAACCGCTGCATACAAGGCGGCATCTAGGCTGGCAATTGCAACACCTCCTCCAGCTTATGTGTTGAGCCGAGGTATTGGCTGGCAGGTGAGCAATTTCTAGGAATGATCCTGGCAAAATTAAAGTAGTTATTTATCATTTTACCATGAAGACCACGGAAACTTTTGAAACTCTGCCTTTTCTGCATTTTCTATACTGGATAAGTTAGCTGATCTTTAAGCCATTCCTCCCATAAAATGTACTGAATTGTTACTCTATTTTAACCATTTTTGCAGGGAATTGGTGTCCTTCTCGATGGTCTTTTTGGGACTGGCACTGGTTCTACCGTGTCTGTGTAAGACAAGAAGCTGTGGCTTTTGCAATGCTGTGTTCTTTAAATTAATAGAAATTTAGAAGACTCAAGAACTTGATCACATGTTTCAGGGAAAATGTGGGACTTCTTGGACTGACCCGTGTAGGAAGTCGCAGAGTTGTCCAAATCTCAGCTGGCTTCATGATATTCTTCTCTACTTTAGGTCAGTGACAACTTTTGCTACTCTGAAAGAAAGAACTTCTAGGCCATATTTAACGTCTTTGTTTGCTATGTTTTTTCAGGTAAATTTGGGGCCGTCTTTGCATCCATACCCTTCCCTATATTCGCTGCATTATACTGCATCCTCTTCGGCCTTGTCGGTAAGCAACGAGCTTGAACAAAATGATACCCTTTGTTTTTCCTCACCCACATGACACGTCCTTGCCCGTCTCTCTTTCAGCTTCCGTTGGATTATCGTTTCTCCAATTCACTAACATGAACTCAATGAGAAATCTGATCATCACCGGGCTCTCACTCTTCCTCGGCATCTCGGTCCCTCAATTCTTCAACGAATACTGGACACCCACTCACCACGGCCTCGTCCACACTAACGCCGGATGGGTAAGTTTCCCCCGCACTAGCAACTTCAATTTCTCATTGATTCGAAATAGTTGCACTCGACATGACGATGGTTGTTGCATTTGGCAGTTCAACGCGTTCTTGAATACCGTATTCTCGTCTCCTGCGACGGTTAGCCTAATAGTGGCGGTGTTTCTCGACAACACTTTGGACGTGGAGAAATCAAAGAAAGATAGAGGAATGCCATGGTGGGTTAAGTTCCGAACATTTAGAGGAGACAACAGGAATGAAGAGTTTTACACTCTTCCATTCAATCTCAACAGATTTTTCCCTCCTACTTAAACTTTTACATACAACAATTCAAGGCTCTTCAAAGTTGAAACTCAACACAAGAAAAGAGAGGCTGCAACAATTTGGAAAAGTGCCAAGATTCATGTTTTTATTATATCACTTATTTATTTATTTTAGGTGGCATTCGTTCTATTGGGTACAAGATTAGGAATTGTAGAGCATTTGGTCCATGCTTTTTGTAGATGCAATTAATAATAAGTAGAAGAAAATTTCAGTTCTCTCTTTCCTTCCAATTTTTAAGTGTATACTTTAGTGTATATTTGCACAATCTTACCCAAAATCTTTGAAATGGTAATTCACATCTCTAATTCAATTCTCAATCAAACTGTTCTCTTGTATTTTTCAACTTGCATAAAATTCCATATTACCTTAATTGTATAAAATATCTTGTAATTTTCAACTTGCATAAAATTCCATATGACCATAATTGTATTATATATTTAGTTTGTTCTCTTCTATTTTTTACCTTGCATTACTTTAACAAACTAAATTTTAGGATGTTCCTTTGAAATTTGGATTACAATCTAAGTAAAAAAATTTAAATTTATGAATTTGAGTTCAAGTAGTCAAAATTTAAAGATTTGATTCAAAAATTTAAATCAATGTTTGGTTATGATGTTCTTTTTTTTTTCTTTTTTTTTTTCTAAAGTGAAATTTAAGCTACAAAATGCAAACTATTATTACATTAAGTTTGAATTTTAATACAACACGATTTAAATCCAAAAAAAAAATCAATGAGGTTTTTCTGTTAGAAAGGGTTTTTCTGTTTGAGTTATATTAAAAATTCCCGAACAAGAGGTTTTTCTGTTAGAAAGGGTTTGGATATAAATTTTGAGTGGATAAATCCAAACATATCTAAGCTCAGTGTTATTATGCAATTGTATCATCCGAAGCAACGTATCAAACTGTCTAGAGGCATATGAGGGCAAATTTAATTATTAATTAAAATTGGATTAAATTGTAAATTAATCTGCATATCGTTACGGTTTGACCGGGTTCGAATTACTTTTTCTCTTTTCAAATTATTTCAATTCTCTTTTTTTCTTTCTTTCCAAATTGTTTCCCATAAATTACACACACACTCGTATCTATAAAATAAAATATAAAAATGGGAATAAATGAAGCCTCAGAAAGCCAGTCAATTTGACATCAATAAGAATTCAGCCGGTAATTCCAACTAAAAAAACTAATCCTCATTGGCTTCTTCACAAACAATTTAAGAAAAAATCAATTTTCCAAAAATCAACATAACAAATTGTTAAAATGTAATCGCACAAAACGGCTCCGAGAGACCAATGAGAAAACAGGTCCACAGATTCCTATCAAGATGCGAAACACAGAATCACTATTGGACCAATCATAGCATCGCCGGTCAACGCTTCCTGAGCTACCGGCGACGTGGCATCGGCCCGTTACCAAAAAACATTAAAAATATATATATATATATTTTTTTTCTAATATTGTAAAACAATATAAATTAAATTAAAAAAAAACCCTCAGAGACCCGTTTCAAATCACACACACACAGCGAAACGCCGAAGAAGAAGAAGAGGACGTTTCGATCGCGGCCGATCGAGAAAGCGCCGGCCCGAACGACGTCGTAACCACAGAGGAAACGAGGAATCGAAAGAGGGGCGTTTCGCGAGCGGCTTCGATTGGAAAAGAAACGGCCTTTCTGTCTCTCCGATAGCGCGCTTCGCTGCTGTGTAGCGTGTCATACGGCACTTCCTATCAGTTTTGGGAGTGTTTCCTCATCGGGGATATTTAAACATTTGAAAATTCGAACAAACCCTAACCCTAAACCGAATCGGCAAAAAAAAAAAAAAAACCCATAAACCCTAACCCTAAAATGAATCGGGGAGAGAGGCCGAAGCGAGAAGGAAGGTGACTGTATAAAGAGACAGAGAAGAAGGCTTATATATAGAGACGGGGAGCGAATCGCAAACCCTAATAGTTTTTTTTTTTTCCTTTGCTGTATGTTGGATTTAGGTATGGGCTTTTATTTTTTGTCGTTTTCTGGGATCGGCCCATTTTTTTTATTGGACTGAATGGTTAGCCTACTATTGGTCGATTTGGAAGAAAAGAAGAGGAAATTGCAAGAAGAAATTACATATAACAACATATGACACTATGGCAAAACTACAAATATTATCACAGTAATTCAATGAGCTTATGTGGTAACTTTTATTGGACTATAATACCCCTCAATTTGCGGTTTTGGATCAACCCAATCGGGTTTGTATTTGTTTATGGATATTTTTTTTCTTATTTAATGTACTAAAACAAGTAAGGGATGTTGATGAAAAACCGGTGAAAAACAAGGAGTATCAGATGAAAAAACTGAATATCATATTCAAAAGTGAATAACACATATTTATTGAAAATGAAAAACCGAACAGTTTGATATGTTAAAAAAAAATAATACTGAAATATCAAATTCAAAATTGAATATGTATATTGCTTTGATATTTCATACATATTCCAACACTGGATATGGTTTTTTTTTTTGTTATAATTAATTTACCAATAATCTTATATATAAAATACGTATTTTTATCTCAATAAATAAAATCCTCCAGATATTACCGTATTTACGGGATCTATTATATTTGAATATTTGTACATATTGAATTATTTGGTATTATACGTGAATATATTATAATATGACATTCAAAATTGAATATGTGTATTGCTTTACAATTTCATACGTATAGAAATACTGAATATGTTTTTTTTTTCATACGTGTAGAGATGGGTAGTGGCATTTCTAAAGAGTCCGACATCATTGTAGAGGTTAGTGGCGGAGGGAGCGAAGGAGGTGGAGGCCGGCGTATGTGCGGAGGCGGGGGACGGAGTTTGTGTGGAGGTGGGGGCAGGGTTTTCAATAGAGACTGGTGGCCTTTTTTTAGGAGGGAGGGGCGGCGTGTGTGTGGCGGCGACGGACAGCAATGGCTATTCTTGACGAGGCAGGGCGATGTTTTTTGGGAGATAGGGGACGAATTTTTGGAGGAAGAGGGTTTAGGTTTTTTTTTTTTAACTATTCGGTTAGAATATGCGGAGTGATTTCGAAAAAAAAAATTGAAATCCCTCAATTAATTTCGAAAAAAAAGAAGGAATTTTTTTTTGTTACACTCTTTCTTTATTGATCCAGATTGTTTAGCCTATTAGCCCATCAAGGGTATTATTGGTACTGTCAATTAGTGCTTGAACTGATTTAAAATATCTTGTAAGTCTTGAATTAACACGTAATATCTAGTCATATCTTGAATATATATGTAAATAACCCAAATTGCAAAGGGTGAAATGCCAAAAAAATAAAAACGTCATTTTAAGTGTGGAGATTTACCTCCTATTTGCCTCCATCATTTGAACGATTCATTCTCATTTTTAAATATGGTCAAAGTAGGCCTGTACAAAAAAACTAAAAATTCGGTTTAAATCGTTTTTAAAAATCGCACCGCACCGAAATTCGGCACCGATTTTGAAAAAGCGGTGCTGTTTTCGGTTTTGGAAAATGGGAATCGGTTAAAACCGAAACCGTACCGAATAATATATATATATATATATATATATATTATTTTTTATAGTATTTGACTAATAATGCATGGTAGATCAGTGGCTTTCAAGCTTGCCTATCTCACTTTGCTCCCAGGTTCGATTCCTGAGGCTAGCATACAACGCTCAGGAGGACTCGAACTTGGGTCTGTGGAAAGACTAAGCCTTAAAGGCTGCCACCTTTCCACTAGGCCACATGCTATCTTTGTTAATATTCTATATTATTTAATATATAATATACTAAATCCTAATATATTTTAATATTTTTAAATAAGCGGTTTAATTCGGTGATCGAAAATTCGGAGACCGAATTATTCGGTGCGGTTTTCAATTTTTAATTTTTAAAAACCGAAAATTCGATGACCGAATTATTCGGTGCGGTTTAAAACCGCACCGAATTTTGTACAGCCCTAGGTCAAAGATGAGTTATTTTCAACTCATACAAATAGTTTGAAAAAATGTGCAAACCATTTTTAATCTATTCAAATGGTTTGAACCATTTGCAAATATTTTCATTCAACGTATTCAACTCATTTATATTTTTCTTACTTTGTTAATCCCGATGCAAAATGCTTAAATCTCAACCATTTAAATTACCTTAAAATTTAAAAAGTCTACAACCATTTAAAATGCTCATTTGAAAAATCTGTCGTGGATATGTTATGGCTGAAAAAAAGACTCTTTGATTTATAACCATTCTAAAATGCTCATTTGAAAGTACAACACAAAATGATAGAAAAGCGCCACCTTTGTGAGGTATTCTTATACTGAAAATTTTTGAAAAATGACATATTTTGAACAACATGTGTTGAAATTGCCACCTTAAAAGAAACATTGCAGCTTATGCCATTTTTCAGCAACACATTTGACTAAATTGTCCATTTCTTCTACAAATGAAAAAGATAAGAAGGGTGGAATTGTAATTTGATAGTAAGATAACTGTCATTGGTTTATAATTGACTCATTCAGTGATATAGATTGTAAACTTGGATTAAAAAAGTGACATTAAATCGAATTTTCTCGTTTATAGATTTGGAGTAGTTCTAAGGAATGACACATAATTAGACATAATATTACATTTAAAATACATTAATCTAGATAATTACATATAAAGGGATATATACATTTGAATTTCCATTTTTCTTATTCTATTTTAGGATATTATTATTATATTTTAAGAAGAATGTTAAACTAAAGAGATTTTTAAGGATTTAACCAAGCTTTTGGCAAATTTTTTAGGAATTAGCCATAGTTTCATGAAATTAAGGATTTAGTTGTAACATAATATGTCACACATGTAATATAATATGCATCCGCGAGTACACCTATCCACGACTGATTTTATGAGTCGCAGAAAACATCTTTCCGCGACTGATTATAGAAATAATCAATAGCGGAAAAGCTTCCAAAATCGCAAAATCTACTAAGAATATCTGCGGCTGATTTATAAAAAAAAAATTAGTCGCGGATATGTTATGGCTAGAAAAAAGAGTCGTTGATTTACAAGTTCCGACACCAAAAATTCCCGCCATCCCTAAGTTTATCCGCGACTAAAGATTCACTCGCAGAGAACTCTATCCACGAATGACATTTCAGTCGCTGATAATCTCTCGTAACGAAAAAGACGCGATCTATACAACTTTCACATCACGCTTTGCGACTGAAAATACACTCGCAGATAAGTTTATCTGCGAGTGAATTTTCAGTTGCGGAAAGTACCGCAACCGTCGAGACCAGATTCCGAGGCAGATTATTCGTGCGCGACTTATATTTCACTCCTATCTGTGAGTGAATTTTCAGTCGTGAAAGAGCCATCAAAGCTGCTTATTATTCTTTCCTTCTCTCTCTCTCGCTCTCTCGCTCTCTCTCTCTCTCTCTCTCTCTCTCTCTCTCTCTCTCTCTCTCTCTCTCTCTCTCTCTCTCTCTCTCTCTCTCTCTCTCTCTCTCTCTCTCTCTCTCTCTCTCTCTCTCTCTCTCTCTCTCTCTCTCTCTTGCCGTCGCGCGCCCCTTCCCCCCGTCGCCTCCAGCGCCCGCTGCCCTCGTTGCCCCTCAGCCGCCCGACGCCGGACGCCGCCCCCTTCACCGGTAACATTATTGTGCAATTTATGTTTACACGTGTGACATATTATGTAATATGTATGTTAGGAATAAATCTTTAATTTTGATATTCTATGGCTAAATCATTCAAATTTTACCTTTAAGATGGCTAATTTATTAACTAGCCCTAAACTAAATAAGAACCATTAAACTTTGTTGAATTGTGCATCAAATATATTTATAACTCACATGAATTTAAAGAATAAAATAAAATAAAAATAACATAAACTCGTGGTAGATTATATCTATGAATCGTGATATATTTTTATAATTAGGAATCTAAATGAATGTTATCAAGATTTACACACCCTAAAATCAACAAAACCACATAAACAACAAAGAAACAATTTAAATTTTTAATCTAAATACAAAATTTTAACTATTTCAAATCAAGTCAAAATGATGTGAATTTTTATAGTTTAGATCGCTAGCAAAAACTTAGAATACAATAATCCCCACACAAATTGCGTACTTTTTGTAGATGCCCGAAAAATCTACAATCGATTTGCAAAGGAGTCCGCTGATCACCACATATACTGTGATTCGTTTTATCGACTACTCAGGGGTACCTTCAAAAAAAAAAAAGTTAGGCCGCCCTATCTCGGTCAGAACGGGTCGTCTCTTTTTCAAGTATCAGCCGAAACTTGGGATAATCGAGAGTATGAGTATTCCAGTGTGTGTTTAGAATGATTGAACTTGATATTTATAGACGTAGGGTTTCGTTGTCCCGTCGAGTCAGGTGCCATATCCTTTTTTTGAAAGCTAGTTCTTATCCTTAATTCAAATATTTGAGTATTGGATAATTACCTGATTTTTCGCTTGATTCTAGTTGACTTCGAAAATAGTGGGATCGACGTTACATGTTCACTTGATTCTCGGCCTCTCGCTAGATTCTCGTTTAACTTATGAGTTGACAGATGGCTTAGACGACGTGGACTTCCTTCAAGTGGTGTTGAGTTAGTCGACTACTTTTCGATCAATATGTAGAGTTGACGTGGAATCGTTGTCGAGTTAACTCGGCGTCGTTGTCTCGCTTGTGCTCGAGTCGTCGTCATGAGACCTCATCCACCTTGACCGTGGGTCGTTCGCCACTCGATTTCACTTCGTCGATCTCTCAACCTTGTGTCGTTTATTACTCGATACGCTAGTGAACGACCATTCGGGTGGTCATTATTAGGAGAGACGAAGTCTGACCCACAACACTTTCCATTTATTATTTTTAACTCTTATGATTACCCCAGACAATTGGGAATGAAAAAATAAAATAAAATAAAACTCTCATCCCATTGGAATCTCTTTTAACACATTAATAATTTATGCCTTTTTTGTTATACTTTTAGTTTATACTTTAAATTTTACACTACAAACATATAATTAAAAAAAAAAATACCACTTGGAATAAATTTTTAAGTGATTGCAATTCCCCCGAAAAACAAAGACATCATGGGCTGTTTGGCTTTGGCCCACATGCTCCACCTCCATATGTGTTATCCAAACACAAAACGATTGAAAAAATAATTGTCTATATTTTGTTCTTATGTAAATTGGATTGACCAAACTTCTGTGCTCAACAAGGTATGGGCTATTTGGCCAACATCCCTCACCTCAAATATTATGTCTTCGATTTCAAGGCCAATAAAACATATCCAAAAAATGTATCATGTTGGTAGACTTTAGCTGGTGAGCTCTTCATAGTTTTGAGGGCGTCAAAGCTTTACCAGTCTTGCCTAAAAGTAAGAGCATGTTTTAAAGCGTTAACTATGCATTTATTTCAGTTCCAATTGGGTAGATATCCAATTACAATGCATTAAAGCCAAACCTTTTTGGTGGTGAATGTGCCACACTTGTTCCAATACTGTTACTTCATTGAAGGCTAGGGATAAATATGGAGTTGTTTAAATTTCTATAGTTGTCTAGTAGCAAAAAAAAAAAAAAAAAAATCTATAGTTGTCTAGGTGCTTGTCTTTAGACAGCAAAGATTAAAAGAAAAAAAAAAAGAAATAGGAAAAAAGAAGCTTTATTACATTTTTCATACATGTGATATTGAAGGCTTGTGATAATTATATGGAGTTGTCACCGGTCAAGGATCAAGGCGTATACTGTTTGTCTATTGGTGCTTCTCTTAAACGGCAAAGATAAAAAAACCTTCCACTTTTACTTTCATATTAATGCAATATATGTTTTTTCCTCTAAGTCCTAACCAAGTCATTAATAACCCAAAATTTATCCTATTTTTATTTTGGGGGGAATTTGAACTTTAGATCATAAATATTTGTCATTAAACCTAATGGTCACCAGATATATGAATTTGAACTGAATATTTAAAATTTTTTCTAGCACTTGTATCTCCTAAATTTTAGGAATCAAACAGCGGAAACATCTTAAGGGCTAGTAATACCATAAAAAGCCTTAAAACTTGATGAGCGATTAATAGCCATGCAGGCAACCCTTAAGTTATGTGAATTTTATGTTTTTTTTTTAATAAGAACAAATTATATGAAATCTATCAATCTTTATGTGCTTTTTTAAAGAACAAATGTTTTTTTTTTTTGGATTGAACAAACAACCTTCAAACTATATGAGTGATTGATAGCCATGCAGCCAACTCTTAAGTTGTGTTAATTATTATTATTATTATTTAATAAGAACAAATTATATCAATCTCTATGTGCTTTTTTATTGGATTGAACAAAAATGAGGATTTAAGGTTTGCTTCAGAAAGAAGAATTGGATGCAGCTTTTGCATTTAGCATGCCTCAAAAGGTGCAATGATCACCCCTCGCCTATCGAAAAAAAAAGGAAAAAAAAAAAAAAAAAAGAGGAAGAAAGGTCCAATGAATTGTGAAAGGTTGGTTAGGCTCAGTTCTTAAGGGTATTTTGTACCTTGACTGCACTAAAATTTTCCACTCTACGGTTTAGCTAGTTGTATTTTAAAATTCTCAATTTATGTCAAGTCCAAATATGAATTTTTTTTTTAGTCGATTAGATTCCTTCATTGAACATAAAAGTATATCTAGAACAACTCGTGTTATTGATATTCAATGATGTTATTTAATTTTTAGTATCTCCGATTAATAAATTAAAATCAGTCGCGTGTTAGTCACGGGAAAATTGTTGCGGATATAAGCCAAAATCGGTCGCGGTTAGTTTTCCACAATCCGCAATTGGTTTAATCAGTCGTGGTTAATGCACCCTTTTATTTGTGACTAATTGAGTCAGTCGCAGATAATTTTCGCGCGTGCTAATTTGTCAGTGATTGATTTATGCGACTGGTTAAATTTAATCAGTCGTGGATACTGTAATTTTTTTCAAAAAATATTTTTAATAATATTTTATTTTAGTTGTAAGGTTTAGTAAATTAAATTTTAATATAATATTTTTATTTAATTTAATAATTGGAATCTAACGAAAAAAAAAACTGTAAAGTAAGCCATAATCAACACATTATGAGTACATAAAAGCAGACTAAATGTCAGTAAATGATTAAAAAAAAAAAACTAATGTAATTTAATAGATTCTTCCTAAAAATATCATAAGTATAAGTAAGAAACAATAGTCCAAAATAAAGTTAAGCTTGGGTCCCATTCTAGAATATGATCTAATGATCGGAGGGTTCAAAGTGTGGACTCGTCGATCGCTAAAGGGTGGAAATATATGGCTATTAGCCTCTACAAGCGTCCACACAGAACTATAATACAAAAAAAATAAAGAATAAAAACTCTTATATATTTGTTAGTTATGTAATCATAATTCAGATCAATGTATGATTCTTAATATTCTTTAATTTACAGAGAAACAATATTGAATAAGGTATAAGTGAACAAAGTCAAGCTGGAGTTCTACTATGAGTAGAGATTTTTTACTTTTCAAATCATTTTTCACTATTAGAGCGAGTTTTCATAACGAATATAATACATCTTCTATAAAGATAAACTATCGGTAACTTGAAAATTTTGAATTTAATCATGTTCGTGATTAGAAGATAAAAACTCACGAATTGCGTAAAACAAAATATCACAAATTGCCATATTTAATAGGAAAAACACTATTATCTAGCCAGAGGAGATTTTTCTTTATCAAATTGAAAATAAATAAAGGAAAATCCTAATAAGGAGAGATTGCGGGAAGATAGACATCTATAATGGTATAAAAAAAGAAAGAGAACAAGTTAGGCCGGCTATTATTATTTGCTCAATAGGATTGTGTAAGATCATTTAATAATAACACAAGCAAATATATTACACTAATCTAAGGCCTAAGAGAACAAAAAGAAAATTTCCTTTCGAAATGGGTCCCACTAATCGGCCTGGAAATTTTCAGAAACTTGTTAATCATTCAACCACTACAGTTTTGTATATTTTTCCTCTTTTTGCTTAGAATCATTCAACCACTATTATTATATGTATGTACAATGCATGGTCTTTTTGTCTATCATTTTTCATTTAAGATTCACTTGCATGATTGATAATCCGATGCATCCAAGTCTATATAAAATGCCAACTCATGATTATCCCATCACATGAATCGCATAATGCTATTTAAAAAAGATAAAAGAAAAGGGAATAATGTTGCTTATTTTATACACTTCATTAGAAAATAATGTCTTTTATTATATTATACAGTATGCACATGTTTGTAATATATATGGTATTATTGGAAAAATAGCATAAACTGCCCTTGAATTTTTGGACAATACCACGCATACCCCTCACTTCATCATAACACCAAATTACCCCTAAGTTTTTAATTTCAATCAACTGTAGCCCTTCCCTTGACTTCGCATTGAAATATAGTGTAAAATGTAAGAAATGCCCCTATACAAAACTACATCATTTTAGTGTTTTGAATAATAAATTTGTCAGAATTTCCCTTATTCTTGCATCCAAACACTAGAATTATTCTCTACATATATAATTTTAACATTTATTTTTATTAAAATTATTTTTATTTTAAAAATGCCCATAGCTCTCACTGCCCTCGATTCCAAGATCGAGAATTCTTCAGTTGCTCACTACCCTTTCGTCCATTTCCATTCCAATTTTGGATCTCTAATTAACAAAATAGAAGCACAAAGCCTCAACTTATCAGTCATTAAACAACCATGAACTTAACAATAGTGCTAATTGAATTTCACACACAAACATAGACAAAAATATTATATCTCTCTCTTCAACATACTTTCCCAAGGTTAAATTAGACGTGTATGATCATATGAGGATTTTAACATAGTTTCTCAAGCTATGCTAATATCTTAAGACAATTAGTTATCCACAACAATCTAACTATTCTATTGTTATAGTAAAAGAAATTGTAAAATGATTAACAGACAATAAACAGTAACACCAAGTACCATAATAGAATGAACAAAATATCAATTAATTAACTCAATAGATCATGACACTTTTAGGGTGAATTACATCACCCTTGAATCTAAAACTCAATCACAACAAAGTGTC
Source organism: Boehmeria nivea var. tenacissima (assembly GCA_018132145.1). Lineage (NCBI taxonomy): Eukaryota > Viridiplantae > Streptophyta > Magnoliopsida > Rosales > Urticaceae > Boehmeria > Boehmeria nivea. The sequence goes on along the minus strand of CM030876.1, from coordinate 6,673,593 downwards.
TCAATAATAATCGCACAACATACAAATCCAAACACTATAATATTTAATACAAATAATTTGGAAGAGAAGGGAAGAAGAAAATCAAACACAAATTGAGCTCAAAAGCTCATAAAAATAGTGGATCTCAAGCTTCAAAGTTCCATGGAAGTCCTCTCCCCAAGCTTCCTTTGTATCTTCAAGAATGTCCCAAAAAATTGGTCTTTTCCCTCAAAGTTTGAGCTTATTCCAATTTAGCTAGGTTGCCATAGTCTTGACCCTTCAATTATCATCTAATTGCTCAAAATGAGCCAAAAATACGAGTTAGGCACGTGGAGGGTGTATGGAAAGGTTTTTTGACGTTACTATGGATTCCATCGTAGTGATGCTCGCGCTGCGATCAAAATTAATGGCATCAACGTAATAAGGATGACAACGCCATTAGATCACGTTGGTAACACCACCAAAGTGATGATAATGCCATCTTATTTGAGAATTCCATTAGAGTGATGACAATACCATCTCACCACGTTAAGCATGTCTGTAAATCCATATTGGCTCATGCATATCAATGGGCTTCGAAATTCTCTTTTTTTTTGGGTGTCATTTTGCCTTGAATTCTTTTTTCGTTTTGATATTTTCTGAGACATATGCATACTCAAAACGATGTTAATTATTCACAAAACTTGAGGATTTGCACCAAATTAAGTTGAAAAATTAGTACGATGAGTGTGAAAAATAAAACGCTCATTATTGACAAAAGCCCAAAAAATGGCAGAGCGACCAACGACAGTATAGAGCGACCCCAGATCTTGACGAACCCTAAGCCGATAAAACCCCGGCCAACGGTGGAGTGACTAATGACGAAGAAGAGTGAACCCAAATCCTGACGAACCTTGAGCCGATGGAACCCCAACCCACACGATGAACCCCATCGCAGCAAACCCGAACATCACTGCAACAACATGCCTCACAACGCCGCTCTATATCAAGAAAAATTATCGATCTCAAGCCCAACGAACCCTGAGATCACTAAGCTTGAAAACCCTAAGCCCGAGATCCCCAAACTCAAAAACCACAGAGATCTCGACCAATCCCGCCGCCCCTACATCCCCAACCCCTGATCTCATAAACCCCCGACTCCCGACTCCCAAAATCACCAATTCCCAACCTCATATCTCAGCTTCGTCGTTTCAAAACTCAGATTGTATCGCTCTTCGCAACGGAGCTCTACGACTCGAAGGCTGTGGGGTTTGGAGTCTCAAATTCGTGGGTCGCAATTGAGGTTGGGTCCTGCGAGTGTGGGGTTTGGACAGAACATGACGACGGCATGGATCTGGTCGGAGTAGTGGCGTGATGGTGGCTTAGGTTTAAGAAGGCATCCGGAGTAAGCTCTGAGATTTAAAAAAAAAAAAAAACACAAATCTTAACCCTTGTTTGTTTACCCCATGTTACCATTCTATTATATTCCATTTCATTTTTTCATTTTTTTCAACTTTCTTAATCCTACAATCCATCCCATTTTTTTTCAACCATTTTTTTAACTTTACAAATCCATATATAATATCTTTAAATCTAAGCTATTTATACCACCTCGAAATTCGTAAAATCAAACCATTCTACGTCATTTTTCCTTACCCCATGTTTGGCAACCCCTCCCAAACCATCTCATTCCATTCTATTCTATTCCAAACTATTCAACTTTCTAATCCTACAAACCATTCCATTCCATTTCATTTTTTTCAACCCTTTTTTTTCAACTTTCAAAATCCATATACAATATCTTTATCCATTTATACCACTTCGAAATTCGCAATTAAAGTCAAATCATTCTACTCATTTTTCTAACCATTTTTCAAACCACTCTCCAAAGTATTTTCAAACCATTTTGACCATCCCAAGAAATGGGATTGGATGTGATAGGAACCCCGCGCGTTAAGCTCGTGATTCACGTTTTGTTTACTGATCGTCTACGGAATTAGGCTCGATGGTGGATCGAAAGTCCGTTTGATAAGCCGGTGAATGCCACAAGATAAATTCTTGTGTCAACGAGATAAATTCTCGTCTATATTCGTTGTCCAAGGTAAATCCTTTGGCAATTTAGTAAATCCGTATTTGTTTAAGGAAAATCCTTGATGGCTCATGAAGAACCAAGGGAAAGAGGTAAAACCTCACTTACACAATACGTGTTTCTGATCAAAATAATCTCTGAATTTTTATTGAATAATTAGACTACCTTTAAATAGAGCCGTAATGTTTACAACCAAAAATAGACTCTAAAAACCCTAATTGGACTTAAAATATTCGAAAACTACTAAAAAAAGCCCAAAACTTGTCAAAATATCAATTTCGGTACACAACAGCTTGCCCGGGCGATCGGTTGCCAAATTTGGCCGATCGAACACCAAAATTGGTGTTGATGGCTGATCGATCGTGGGCATTGGGTGATCGATCGGCTATGAATTTGCCTGAGGCACTCTTACACGCACCTGATGCACGCCGTTGCACACTCAGCTGCACTCAGTCGTATTCCGCCGTATTTTGTCAAAAATCTCCCGTACAACCCTAGACCAAACTTGTTCCTAACCCTCTAAAAATGTCAATAAACATAGTAAAACTCAAAAATAACAAAGTTATAATAAATTGACTCTAATAAACATCTAAAACCCTAAATAAACTCATAAAACAAATTATCATAACATAATTAAATAAATACGACTAATGTCACGTTGTTGTTCATATTGGTTTCCTCTCGGGCCGATTACGTGCAAGCTTTGACACAAAGGGCCATGTTTTATTAAAGCCCAACTCATCTTCTGCGGATGCTTTCATTATCTTCAAGATCTCGTCAATGACGTGCTCAATCTCTACCTTTCCCTCATGCTACTTGGAAGACCATGGCTATTTGATAGACAAGTCAAGCACGACGGCTATACCAATAAATACTCGTTCTTTCATAAGGGTTAGAAGCTTACCTTGGTTCCCTTATCTCCAAGTCAAGTGTATGAAGATCTTCAATACCACAGAAGAGAATGTGAAAAGCGAGAAGAAGAGAAGAAAGGGACCGAGAGGCGAGAAGCGGAGTTAAAAGAGCTTCTTGAGTGGTTGGAAGACGAAGTAAAAAGAGTCGTCGCGCGAGAATCACATGAAGATAGCAAGCCAATCCTCTTAAGCAAAGAAGATCATGATGGGTCAGAGAGCATGCAACAACATGAGGATAAATGCTATGAAGTAGTAGCTCCAGTTTCAGTTCCTCGACTTTCAAGCTCTTTTCCTATGCCATTGCTGGATTTGAGGAAAAATCCCTTTCAAGAGGAGGGGAATGATGAGGGAAAGGTAGAGATTGAGCGCGTCATTGGCGAGATCTTGAAGATAATGCAAGCATCCGTAGAAGAGGAGTTGGGCTTTAATAAAACATGGCCCTTTGTGTCAAAGCTTGCACGTAATCGGCCCGAGAGGAAACCAATATGAACATCAACGTGGCATTAGTCTTATTTATTTAATTATGTTATGATAATTTGTTTTATGAGTTTATTTAGGGTTTTAGATGTTTATTAGAGTCAATTTATTGTAACTTTGTTATTTTTGAGTTTTATTATATTTATTGACATTTTTAGAGGGTTAGGAACAAGTTTGGTCGAGGGTTGTGTGGGAGATTTTTTACAAAATACGGCGGAATGCGACCGAGTGCATCCGAGTGTGCAACGGCGTGCATCAGGCGCGTGTCAGAGTGCCTCAGGCAGATTCATAGTCGATCGATCGCTCAGTGCCCACGATCGATCGGCCATCAACACCAATTTTGGCGTTCGATCGACCAAATTGGCACGCTGTTGCGTACCGAAATTGATATTTTGACGCATTTTAGGTTATTTTTAGTAGTTTTCGAATATTTTAAGTCCAATTAGGGTGTTTAGAGTCTATTTTGGTTGTAAACATTATGACTCTATTTAAAGAGAGTCTAATTATTCAATAAAAATTCAGAGATTATTTTGATCAGAAACACGTATTGTATGAGTGAGGTTTTACCTCTTTCCCTTGGTTCTTCATGAACCGTCAAGGATTTTCCTTGAACAAACACATATTTACCAAAGTGCCAAAGGATTTACCTTGGACAACGAATATATACGAGAATTTATCTCGTTGACACACGAATTTATCTTGTGGCGTTCGCCGGCTTATCGAACGGACTTTCCGCGACCGTTCGAGCACCGAATCGATCCACCATCGAGCCGAATTCCGTAGACGATCCGTAAACAAAACGTGAATCACGAGCTTAACGCGCGGGGTTCATATCAAAATGAGCAAAATAGTTTGTCCAAACATAAGTCAAACCATTTTCAAACCATTTTTTAAACCTTTTTTTTGCTCAAAATGAGCTATACAAACAAGTAAAAACTAGAATAGATGACTTGGCAATTCCAATCATCGATCACTGATGTTGCAATGAGGTTATTTGTGGAATTATAGGAAGAGTTCATCATTTTTTTCAACGCTTAGTCAGCGGAAGGGATAGCATTGGACCGAATTAAAAAGATGAGGAGTATTTTTTGAATTATGATAAATTGAGGAGTATTCATAGTATTTTATTAAAATCTAAGGGTGGTTTATAGTATTTTTAGGATATTATTTTATGGACACTACTCTCGATATTCTCCTCTTAAAAATATATATATATAGATATAGCATTTATGTTTGGTAACGGATAAGTGGGCCCGCCATGGACTAGCAGAGTTTTCGGCCAAGATGTGGCAAAAAGGAAATGGTGGGTCCCGCAATTGATCATTGTAATTCTTTTTGGGCAATTGATCATGGAAGCTTAAAGCGGGTTCTCTTTCTGGGTGTGAATTTAATCGCCAATCTTTTGAAAAATTCTTAAGTGCATTATGATAATACATCTAGTATTCTTGTCAATTTTTTTTAATGATTTAATATTTTAACCTGCAAATATCTATTATGAATATAATGGATAAAATTGGTTATAAAAAAGTAAATTCAATATATAATTATGATAGTTTTGGCGTTCACAATCCGGTCATCAATCCTGTTCATTAATATTTTAAATATATGATATCAATAAAAAATACAAACATATTTATTTATTATAATGTAATTATTTTATATTTTGTTTTTGCAAGAATCACACGGAGAATGAGAATTGTACGGACGGGTATAATTTGGATTTTATGATGAAAAATGTTAAAAATTGAGCATAAAAATAATTGTAGTAATTTTAATATATATATATATATATAATTTATAAAAAAATATGTGATAAATTTTCGTTAGGAAATGTTAAAATACGTTCTAAAAATTAGAATGTCACTATAACTATTATTTTATAACAAAATTGAGACAAATTTTTCATGAAATGCTAACTATTCTATGAGAAATATATGAAAAAAAAAAAATTACTCTCCTAAGAAGAATTATTCGGCTATAAAATATGTATTTGTTTATTATTTGTATATAATATTTTTTTTCTTAAAAAATACATGTATTTTTAATTAAGTTTTTCAAAAGTACAAAATTCGAGAGTTTAATTCAAATATACATATGTATGTGTATAATTTGTAAAATTGCTAACTAGGCCAATTACCTTTGATGATTAGTAATAATTGTTATAAAAACTTCATTCATGTCCTTTAAAATTTAGAGATAGTTGAGTAAATAATCATTTTTTGAATGATGTTATGAGAAAATAGTCAATATTTTTATTGATTAAGGAAATAATATGTACTTAACTACACGATAGTTTGATTTTATCTTTATATCTAGTTCTTTAAGGGGTTAGCAATTAGTTTCTTAATTTTTCAAAAATATGAAATATGGATAAAACAAATGACAAAATATCAAACTGATCCTAAAATTTTAAAGTTTTATTTACACAATGCATAGTTTTTAAAAGTTTTCATTCATTTGCTCCTCACAAAAAAAAAAAAAAAAAGTTCTAGTATTGTGTATGTTGGACGTAGTTTTAGTTAGTGGCCCACGTGCCACTTATGTGGTGTTTAAATAAATACCTTTAATTAATTAAATATGGTTTAATTAATTACTTGCTAATTTCTTATTGGTCAATAATTGAGAAGTTATTCTAATAACTACCCACTTTGATGGAAAGTGAGATTTAACGTATTATTAGAGACTGGGTCCTCTCTCTCCCCACACACACAAAGTCTTTCTACCATCAAGAACGTACAGAAAGAAAAAGAGAGACAAGAGAGAGAAGCACCATCTCTTGATCACTGTGATTTCTATTGCAAGATTCAACATGAATCCAGGTATGTCTTCTACCAATTATGTATATGTGAAAATCATATTGTTCTAAGATCTTGGTCATTAATGTTTATAGAATTAATAGGGTTTGAATTGAATGATTAATAATTAAAAACCATAACAGTGTACCCCTTACATGGTTGGGCATCTCCACTACCGTACTACCAACTCAAACGAGTAAACGGGATGAATTTTTTTTTTGAGAAATTTTGGTAGATAGTCCATTTTTAAGATCATATTCAAAAAATGTCCACAACTTTTTAAAATTAGGTGAATGACATGTTCTTGGTAAGTAAACAAAAAACTATGGTAAGCGGATGAAATACCAGTCATTTTTAGCTTGAATTTTATTTACTTACCATGGTAAATAATCGATATACCCCAAAAAAAACTTTGGGTAAACAGATAAATTACCATGGTAAGTAGACAAAATTCAAGCTAAAAATAACTGATATTTTATCCGCTTACCATAATATTTTGTTTACTTACCACGAACGGGTCATTCACCTAATTTTAAAAAGTTGTAGATATTTTTTTTAAATAGGTTCTAAAATTAGGCCATTTAGCAACAAACTCCTTTTTTTTTTTTCTAGTCGGGATGGGGCAGAATTAGTGTCACAAAGATTGTCACATTTTTGTAATAAGATTTTAGTTTACTCAGAATCGTTCATTAATTCTCTCTTTAGGGCATGTTTGCACTTTTTATAATGTTATATTATATTAATTGTTGGACTTTTTTACAATATTTCCCTTAGTGGTGTGCTAATATAACACTTAAAAAGTGTGTAGTTATGATATTAAAGCATATAGTAATGATTCTTTACATCTCTCATATATTTATTGGTGGAGCACCGATGGGTATGAAGTACTACAGAATTAACCTTAATTGTTATTCAATTTATGTTTAGTTTGCGTACCGTATATGAGTATATTATATTATAAAAATAATAAAAAAAATACTCTTATATATTAAGAAAAATTTGACTTTTAGCCCCTTTAAAGTAACGAACCTTTTGTTTATATTAATTAAAACAAAATACTTTATATTGTTTTGATATTATACTACCATACTAGATTAGTAATCAAACACAAAGAGTAAAAATAATGTGACAATTTTTTATTAAAAGATTAATTTTTTACTTCTTTTTCCGAAGGACGAGCGATTAAAATAGTCACTTGTCATAAGTATGAGAATTAAACACACCCCTTAGCCCCTAGTTCTTTTTTTTTTTTTTTTTTTTTTTTGCTTTTTGTTTTTGTTTTAAATAACCACAAACACTAAGTAGTTAAATTACATTCGTGCTGATTTTACTACTAAATAAGCATAAACACCTATATATATATATATTGTTCAATAAATTACTTTACCGTTTAGAATATATAAGACTGTAGACAAGCTATCACCATTCACCAATGTACTTTAGAATATTAGAGCTAAGACCAGTTGTGTTTAATTTACTACAACTTAGGCTTTGGTAAAAAGCAAACGAGTTGCAGAGCCAAAGCTTTTAGAGGCGAGCACGCAAGGAACAAGTTATGGCATATTAATATATTTAATTAGCTAACCCACTTGTATTCTCTTTTTCACCGAATAATATAGAATCACTCAAGTTCCAAAACCACCACGAAATTTATGGGAAATAGTGATTATTACCACAACTTGCCATAGCTTTCACTGTTTTCACCATAAGCATGTTAGAACAAAATTAGCTTTTGGTGAAATTCATCACCTATAAACCCTAGAATCATACATGTTTAATTATTAAGAATTAACATATAATTGCGGAAGTGTACCTGACTCCATGATGATCAATTAGCCTTTTAGAGCCGTGCGGTTGGCCTTTCAGATCAACACGTTCTCTTAAGAGAACCCTTTTAGTTTTCTCGTTGCATTCTCTCTTGATGGGATGGAAGGGAATGAAACTGATTCGTGTGACCTGGGGACCATAACCACTATTTATAAAGATAACTTTCCCTTTATCTTTTGGTATTTCTATTTTAGCCCATCAAAAAACAGAAATTACCCACAAGCCTCTACACATAAAAGGCTCATACCCTATTAGATACATTAAATCCCAAATTATAAAACCTTATTAGATCACTTTAATTGGGCCAAATTAATGTGACGGCAACACATAATTATATCACGTTGGATTAATGATCCAACAAAGCATGCATCAAATTGTGTGTTATATTATAGGAGAAAGACAATAATAAATGGTTAGACTACAAATTTATTTGGTATTGTTATAATTTATTTTACAATTACCATTTATTTGGGTAAACTATTTGAGTGATTTATCAGTATTCAAAATTATTTCTAATGATTTAGTGTACAAGAAAAATTACTAGATATATAATTAAATTATAATTACTAATTAAATGAATATATATAATTACAAGATACATTATTGATTGATAATCGATTTTCTTGGTTCCAATTTAATTAGTAGAGCATCTCTATTGCAATGCTATTTTAGTGTGTCAATGCCATAATTTGACAGTTTCATACAAAAAGTATTTTTCAATGCAATGTTATATTTTATGTCAAATTTGATAAATGCTATTCTTGTAGCCAAATTTGGCATCAAGTATAGCATTATGCAAAAAATTTGGCATTTGACATTGATGATTGATCATTGATTGGTTGGTCTTTCAACTTTTTGTACAAAATAATGATGACTATCATTTTATATTAAATAAGTTTTCTTCTACCAAAGTGTAATTATTGTTACATGTAATCTTATTTATTGGCTATTATATTTATCTTTTATGAATTTTGTTACTAAAAACTTAATAAACAATAAATGGCATTTTAGAATAGCAAATATGCATTGGAGCACTTCAAGTCAAATATACCATTTTTGGTGCAAAATTTAGCATTGGAATTGACATTTGCATTGAAGATGTTCTAATGTTGTAGTATTTATACAAATTGTTATTATAAAAGTTGTTTATCAATTAATGTAGTGTTTGAAGAAGTTGACATGCTAAAATCAATTTTTGAGTAATGCTAAGAATTTCGAAATTTATCTCAAATTTATTTTACATGTAATTTATCAATATGTCGTAATTTATCAATATGAAAACATCGACAATAATAGCATAATTTAGGAACTTATCGACCAGATATTGTTTTTCGAAAACTAATTCTAACAAAACATATTGTAAAAGAATCGTTATAAAATATATATATATATATATATATACATGAGCCAGTTAAGAAATTAGCCATGTCAAAGGTAAAATTTGAAGGATTTAGTCGTAGAATGTCAAAATTAAGGATTTAGCCGTAACATATGTGTAGCGTAATATGTTATATGTGTAACATAATATGATATACGTATGGTACAACTAAATTCTTACTTTTATAAAATTATGACTAATTCCTAAAAAAATTAATCAAAAATTTATTTAAATCCTTAAAAATCTCTATACATATATTTATCAAACATTTAATTTCATATTAGAATATCAACATTTTAGCCCCATATTTGGTTGTCTCTTTTGGGGATTTTTTGTTTTGTTTTGTTTTTTGTTTTTGTTTTTTCGCCTTGATAATCAACGCCAAAAAAAAAAAAAAAAAAAAAGCCTTATGAGCCCATTCAGTTTTAACCGAACGAAGGACGTGTAAGCTCAGGAAAAAAAACCATGTAGACGAGCACAGCCTAGTGTCTCTCTCTCTCTCTCTCTGTCTCGACTGCGTTGAATTATAGAATAGATTTCCTGTTCGCGACGCGGTTATTTCCGTAATTCAGTCTCAATTTTTGGATAAGAAATTATAATTTATTAACCTGGCGGGAACAAAGCATCTTCCTTATACCAGATCCCAATCCTCTCTTTTACCATTTTACCCTCCTCCTCTTTCTTCCTCATTTCCCATTCTCTCCCTCTCAACTCATAAATAATACACACACATATAATATATATATATATATATATATATATATATACGTATATATATGTGTGTGTTTTATATATAATATATAATATATAATTACAATTTGTTCCATGAATGCGTCTCTGACGAGTTGAACCAATCTTTCTCTGCTCTCCAAGCCAAGCAATTCCATTATAAATCCCAATTAACTTAACCAAACAAAAAAAAAAAAGCAAAATAAATAGAAAAGAAAAGAAAAAGAAAAGAGCTTGGAAGGTTTTTTGTTTCTATTAATGGCGGTTGATGATTTCTGAGCCGTACTTTCTCCATTCTACTTTTGCATATCATCTCTGAGTCCTTTACGTTTCTTCGTCGGCTATCTTTGTCCGTCTGATCTCCCGGCGGTCGTTTAATCTCCGCCGTTCCTTTCCACTCTCTTTCTTCGCCGGAGTTTTTTTTTTCCCTTCAAATTTATGAAGTTTTTCGGTGATTGCTTCCATTTCTTCTTCTTGAATTCTATTCCATGGAACTCCAATTGCCGAAAAGGTTCTCTCTCTTTCTCTCTATATATTTTTGTATACATGTATGTATATAATTGTGTCTTTGCTTCTAAATTAGTCGAATTGTGTGGTTATTAATGGCGAATGCGTTTTTTGAGAGCAGTTATTGATGGTGATTTTGGCTCGAAGCGCGACTTTAATGGGGAATGGTGATGAAAGCCGATGTGTTTTCCCTCTCACAAGCTTGCAAATTGGGTAATTCAATTCAGAATTCTGATCTCAATATATATATTTTTTAATTTGAAAATTTGTCTCTTTTCTTTCAAATTCTGGTTTCCTCTTCTAGTGCCTGTTTCAAGTTCAATTGGTTTCGATGTGATAGGATTGGGTTGAATATGAATTTGAAGTGCAATTTGTTGTATAATTTCTAAATTAAGCATAATTTGGTTTCAATTCGTTGTTTAACTGAAAAGGAAAGAGAACAAAAAATGTGCTTGGAAATGGCCAAAATGAGTGCTATTTGGTCATCATTATGTTTGTTTACTTGTCTGATAACTTTTGCTGCATATAATTGTAGAGACTTGCAGTCTTACCTTTCGGATCTTAGCCTGTTTGTGGCGCTTGAGAGTAACAAGCTCTACATCTTGGTGGACAATCGGCCATGGTTGAGAGACCGATGGTCGCGTCCGGCGCATTTGTGGCAGTTGATGGTTACAAAGGTTGCTACAAGAGTCTTGCTATTGCTGATAGTTATTTGTTGGTTTATTTGATTGAAGAAAGTAATCTCATTGCGTTCGATGTGCAGTCAAGGTTGTCTCCTTTTGCAAATTCCAAATTACGGAGGGAGAAGAAGGTGGGCAAAGAGGATGGCCCTCGAAACGATGCCGTCAAGTCGAAGAAATTTGCGAGATGGTTTCCATTGATCGATGCAGCGACATTGTCTAAGAAGAGGGTTTTGCTCCCTGTGAAGAAACTGCGTGATTCTTCTTCGCTTTTAAGCAGTGAGCTTCACAGGACCTTGTACGGTTTCATTGTGTTCGAAGTTGCATGGAGCGATGTTCGAGGTATCAACTATTTGAATGAGCTTCAGGTACAAATCGATCACTTCTACATGCATTGTCTTCTGTTTGTTGAGATGCTTTATCAACGTTGTTTTGGTTCATGTTGCAGACTGATACATCGCTAGCCATTGAGGCAAAGTTGATGCAGCGATGGGAATTTGATACTATAGCTCAAGCAGCAACTTTTATATCATCATGGTTTCCTGGAACAATCTCTGAGAAACTGTTATTGAAAGATTATCTTGACTCAGCCATAGGTATGTGTATACTGTATATAAATGAGTGTTTCTGACTTTATTTGTTTATTAATATTTTTTATGGTTAGCTGAAAAAATTTATGCATAATGATAGAAGATTTGTAAGCTAAAAATGACTTGTTCTACTTTCATGTTATATATTAAATGTAAAATTTCAGCAGTTAGTTTTCTTTTGCTGGCTTATTCATCACTTTAGTCTCAGTCTCAGAATAGATGACGTTCCACCTAGTGGTGGTGAGGTAGTGTGTTTGCTTAAATCCCAATTCAAACTAGAAGTGACTGACAATTATATCTAATTTTCTAGGAGAAGTCTTCTATGATGCTCAAGAAGATCCATTAGAAACTGTATCTGACGATGACGACGAAAGTATCTGCACCAGCGATTTGTCTGATGAGGGTGATTCTCTCCTTAGCCCGGATGGAAAATTCACAATATCATCTAGACTGGACGATTACCAAATTGGTGTTCAACAAACACCACTTCCTACCACTGGACCCTTAAAAAGAAGGAAAGTAGTAAGTTCCATTAGTACAAGGCTGGAACCATATGTGCATTCGGACGATATTTCTGAAACATATGAGATAGATTGTGAACATGCAGTTGAAGCTACTCAGTACAGGGATGTTCTGATTTTGTTTAGGTTCGATGACCATGACCTTCCATTTATCCTTGGGAAAATAATAATGTCTGATTTGCGGCTGCTAACTTTATTAGAAGCGGGCCTTCCATCATGGGTTCTCTTCCTTCAGTCATATCCAGGGTTTTGCCATCTTTACCGACCATGGATGTGCCCCTTGGCAAGAGCTTTATATGTTCTTATCTCAGTTGTCACTGTTCTTATAGGATTTTATGATCTGTACAAAAATGTCCCAGTTCTCAAGGCAACTGCATCTCGTTTGTTTGGGCCTTTATTTGATTGGATTGAGACTTGGGAGATGATAACAAGGATCAAATACTTGGGAACAATGCTATTTCTACACAACTTTCAGAAGGCTGTTAAGTGGTTTCTTACAATTAGAAGCACCACTAGATCCTTCCTTTCAGTTATCACTCAACCACTTGCAGAACCTATTTTGGAAGTTGTTGAGATTATCCTTCCTGTGTGGAATTTGTTCATTAATATTGTAGAGGGATTCTTCTCAGTAATTTGGGTTCTAATTGGGTCATCTTGCAGTCTTGTGGGGAACTTGGTGGAGATTTTCCTCTTTCCTTTATGGTTTGTTGTCGCATTAATGTGGAACATAGGTAGGTCACCGAGCCTTTTTATCGTTCAGATTATGTTGCTTGTGTAGTTTTATTAGCAATGACTTTAAAAGACTTACATGCTACAGAAAAATTTCAACTGTTGCATTATATAGTATTAATCACAAATCTTGTGATTTTTGGTTGGATTTGCAGCAACTTCAGTATTATATCCTATCTTTTGGATAGTTTGGGAAGTACTTTATGCTCCAATCCGCTTGGTTTTAGGAGTAGCCAATCTCATAGCATTCGCTTGTGAGTCTATATACGAGATGCTTAAAGAAATATGGGAGTTTGTTAGTAGCATAATTCAGCTTGCCTCTGCTTCTGAGGCTTCAGTGACAACATATGAAGTTTCCATTTGGCGTTCACTCTGGAATGACCTTTTTTCCCAGGTCTTGAGAAGTGCCTTTTTCTCTCTGAATGCATGACATGGTTAAACAAATTATTAAACTAATATCAATAATGTCTGTACATTCAGGTTTTCCGCGCTATCAGGAGTATATTGAATGGTTTCGTTGCCTTTTTCGCAGCTTGTAACCGGCATCGGCTTAGGTAGGTTTGTTATATCATTGGTACACTAGTTCTTTTCTTTTTCCTTATTTACTGATTTTATATCTGATTTTACGGCTCTAGCTTGTGATGTATACAGAGTTTAGTAGAGATCTTGGAACGGAATTTGGTTGATTATGTTGTTAATAGATTTGTATGTGGTGGTCAATGTAGAATTTTAATGATGCTTATATTAGGGAATGTATAGAGGATGTTTGCAGATACGGTTTTAGCTGTTAGGATTCTTTAAGGATTTACAGATTTGCATTAATTAAACAAATCCAGACAGCTGCAGAGATAACTGTTTACTTATTGACTCTACTTCCAGCATTATTTGGAACTATTTTAATCAGTTTGTGACTGCGCCTGTAGCTCTTGCATTTTATAGCATTCTGATTATAATCCTCCACAAACAGTATTCATGCCTTGAGTCATGTCTCATTAAAATCATGATTATCCTCTTTGCAATCGTAGTTGATATCCATAGATTTTTAACAGTCTAACAAATGGATCTCACTTTTGTTTCCTTTTCTTTTTTTGTTGCTATCGTATACAGCATTTATAATCACATGCTGGAATTCATTCGAAGATTATTTGGTCGACCACGGAGATCAAGACACGAAGATTATAGGTTAAGCAGACCGAGAAGAGAGACACCGAGTGTGGTTAGTATGCTCTATATTTGTATTTATACTCGAATACTCTCCTTTGATGCACAATATGTCAACGTAGTTGAAAAGATTAATTTCCACTAGTTTATCATAATTTTCAACGATATAAACATCTGATGGGTATTTTGTTGTGGTTTAGTTGAAGGAACAGGCTTTCTGCTTGATAATATAGCTTAGTCTGATTAACCAGAGGAACCATTTTAAGGGATATATCAATTTTCTACTGTGATTTTAGTTGAGAAAGCATAGAGGAAACTTTTTACTTAGCAGAGAGCATAAAAAAACTCACGTATCCTCATCCTGCATCCACTGGGTAAAACTACGAAAAGAAAAAAATATATAAATGATCAATGTAACAGGAAGAATAAGATTGACGTTCGACGCATTGCATCAGAGAATTGAATCAGTGGAAACCTTGTGGTTTAATCTTTTTCTTTTGTCCGGCGGTGATCCGGGTTTTATATTAGATTTTAGTTTATCAAATGATGTTGTTGCTTCTTGAATACTGAGACACATAATTCTCAGTCAGTTATTTTTGTTTTGCAAAAAGAAATTAACGCTCTTTTTACCACATCTTTTGAAAGCAGCTGGAATCAAGGAGAAAACTTCACATTACTTAGGTATAGCAACCGAATCAACGACAACACTTCACTTATAGAAGCAGCTATTGAGTAATTTGAAATGCTTTTGACAGCATAAAAGAAAGAGCCCAGCAGCTAATGACGAGGCGGGGTGAAGAGGGTAAGTCAGTTTTCCACACATACGACGACATATGTCCGAAAAAAAAAAAAAAAAGGCAAAAGAGCTTCATTCTTTAAATTATTTTTTCCCTGGTTTCTTTCTTCTGTTTAAATTGGCATGTTCTCTCGAAAACACAAAATGCATGATCTTCCGGAATGTAATTATGTATCTTTTTCAATTTTTAGCAAATATTAGTTCCCGAAATGTAAATTTGTAAAAAGAACAGCATGTAAATTTGTAAGTTATATCTAGTTGCATCAATGATTTATGCATATAATTTTTTTATTTTTTTATTTTTATTTTTCAAATTCAACTTGAGCCCAAAATTGGACCTCTTTTGTGGGAGACACCGAGTATTTATTTACGTTAGCACAAACTTTTTGTACGAGCGAAGACTACTGTTTTCCTTCTCCAGCTTAGTTAAGCATGTAATTTGAGTAGAAAACAGAGGAATATAAGAATACTCCCAATTTTTGTTATTAAGGAGAAAAAATGGAGGGGAATATATGTATGGATTTTTATATGCACTTTTTCGTACTTTCACCAAATTATTCTGAAATTTTTGTAAGTTGTAACACTTTAAATAGGTACTTAGCACTCAACACTCAGGTGAAAGCTACCACTTCACGGTCCAACTCCGAGGGCTAAAGTTTATGATTGTATGTTTTTAGATTCGATTTAGATAGGTAGGGGAAAATTAAAATTAGTTTGAGAAAACAAAACTTTGTTTACGCCTTAACCCACGTCCAGCCTTTTGAAAAAAAAAAATATAAAAAAAAAACTGAAGGAAAGCTATCACGGCGCGACTCTAATAATTGAATCTTTATGCGCATTTTTCATCTTCAAAGCAAAATTATGTAAAACTATTTGTCAAGGTTCAAAGAGAAGATACTATAGGAAAAATTTTATAAATACCCCATGCACTGAAGTTATGTCATTATGCCCCCGTATTTCAAAGCGTCTCACATAACCCCCTTAAACAGTGAAAAAATCTAAGTTATTCCTTTCTGTCTAATTTTTTTTTTTTTTTAAATAGACACGTGAATGCTACATGTTTGTAAATTTAAGGATATTTTGGTACAATCACATCTACTATTGATATGTGTTGTTGGTATGATTTTTTATTAATTTTTTCCCTCAGTTATAACTAATAATATCAAAACCGAAGGAAAAAAAAGGGGTATTTACATATTTGTTCAAATTCGGAGTGAATATTACATTTTAATTCATTATTTACAACATGTATTAGATAAGTTCAATCCAACTATTAATAGTACTATAATACCCCTAACTACCTAAAAAACCCGGATCCAAAGCCTATTTTTCGTTTTTTTTTTGGGCTAAATCCTATGGAATAAATTAGAGGATTTCAAAAATTCTTTTAAATAACCCATATATTCTCACCGGATGGGGTAAATAAATAAATAAATATATATATATATATAAGCTAAACTCCCAAAAAAGTTCCGCCATCTCCAAAAAAAGCATCCCCCTTCCGCAAAAATTGACGGCCGCCGACTCCGCACAAACGCCGGCCCGCCTCTTCCGGTACTAGTCTTTGCCGTTTCCCGCCTCTGTAGAAGCGCCGCCCCTGCCTCCGAAAAAACGCATGCTCCCGCCTCTTCTCACACGCCAGTCCCCATCTCCTTTGCCACCAACCTCCCTCGCCTCTTCTCAACCGTCGGTCCCCGCCTCTTCCCAAATGTCGAATTCCATCTCCTTCGCTACCAACCACCCACCACCTCTGCACAAGCGTTGCCCACGACTCCTCCGGTACCAATCTCCCGCCGTCTTCGCACAAACACCGATGTGTCTGTGGTTTTATTTTTGTAATATGATATTAAAGATGTTTTCAATAAGAAGAATGATTTATTTCTTTAAATCTGCCTGCAAATGTAGTGTTACAGAATTCGAAAATCTGCAGACATAATATTTGAGTTTAAATATGATATTCAAAATTGAATATTGTATTATAATTCTTTAAACGTATTGGTAAATCTGACATTGAATTAATTTTTAGAAATGTAATACTCATATTTGAATATCACAGTATAAATTTAAAGTGTTATGGTTTTGATGTTAGTAATATGATATTCAAAATTGAATATATGTATTGCTTTGAAATTTCATACGTATAGAAACACTGAATATGTTTTTTTTTTGTGTGTGCTATAAATAATTTACAAATAATCTGATAATTAAATTACGAATCTTTATCTCACTAAATAACAACCTCCAAATATTACGTAATTTATTATATTCGAATATTAAAATTTGAATATGTATACAAATTTATTTGCTTGATATTACACGCGTAGATATAGTAACAAATATATATGGAATTAACAGCTTGCTTTGATTCATCCCTATAATTAAGAGGTTTGACTACAAACTCAATATATGGTAACAACTTTAGCTTAATAGCTCATCCTACAATCATGAGTGCTACTTAAAAAAAGGGTCAGTTAGGTAAATAGTGCCAGTTTGGCATTGCTGTGCTGATATAAGAAGTGCTTCAAACTGTGCTGAAGAAAGAAACTGCTGGAGTTATAAGCATGTAAGGTGTTTGGATATTTTATTTTTAGAATTGCTGTGGATATGTAAAATTACGAAAAAATAATTTTAGAAAATTAGTTAGTTGAATATGGATTAAAAAATTAAGGATATTTTAGTAATTTAAAATGGAGAAGCAGTTTCGGTTACAAAAAAGCAGCCTTTAACCTGCTTCTCAAATTACACTACGTAAAAACAAAAACGGTTACATGCTTCTTTAAGAAGCAGGTTTACCAAACGCCTCTAGGTGCTTTTGATTCTTTTATAATCTAAAAGCAGCATCCAGAAGCAATGCCAAACTGGCCCATAGTCATTTTGGACGTGTGTTTTCAAAAAATAGCCATAGTTTGAAAACATTTAAAAACTAGCTATAACACACTGTAAGAAATTTCTGACTATAACAAAATTACACATAAAATGTGCTGTAAGAAATTTCTGACACGTGTCAGAAATTTATGAAATGGCTAGTTTTTAAATTTTTTGAAACTGTGGCTATTTTTTACAATCATTTTGTAAACAGTGGCTATTTTCTGAAAATTCCCATAAAAATATCTACATTAAATAAGAAAAAATAATATTCATAAATAAATACAAACCCAATTGGGTTTATCCAAAACCGCAAATTGAAGGGTATTTTAGACCAATAAAAATCGCCACATAAGCTCATTGAATTATTGTGATAATATTTGTAATTTTTATCTTAGTGCGTAATATGTTGTTATAATTCGAATGGTTGTCTAATTCTTAATAATATATATATATATATATATATATATATATATAGTGATAAAACAGTGTGTGCCTCTCTACAATCTGCGTGTATGGAGTAGTGGTATTTTTTGGATTCCTTTTTGGGAATTTTTTTTTTTTAGACATAAGAGTGGATTACATAATACACGCCACACCCTATTAGGGTTTGATTAGTTTTTTATTTTTATTTTATTTTTATTTTTATTTTTATTTTTAAGAAAGATACTTTTTTTTTTCTTTGATTTTGTTGTTATTAGTTATTACTGAGTGAAAAACTAATAAAAAAAATTATACAAACAACATATATAAATAGCAAGGTATTATTGTACCAAAATACCTATAAATTTATGATCATGGGCCATTCACATGTCTATCTAACGGAAAATTTGGACAAAATGGGATAACTGAGATTTTTTTCATTGTTTAAAGTGTTGAGTGAGACGTTTTGAAGTACATGCAACATAGTGACACAACCCCTTAAACACACAATCCCTTAAAAATTTTCCAATACTACAAAACTCATGCACGATCATGGTAAAATTTCGATTAATTAATTTTCAATAGATTAATAGTACCGATCAAAAAAATTTTGGCTGATAACAATTCAAAGTTTGTAAATAATGTTTTTTTAAATAAAATCCTTGCAACCCTTTTGATGTATAAAAGGAAAATTGTAAAACAAGGTCATTTCAAGTGCCACTTAAATAACCAGTGGTATGCTCCATTTATTTCTACTATATGTTTATAGTATAAAATTTGAGATATAGACTAAAAATATAATGCAAAATGGTTATAGATTATTAAAGTGTCAAAAAAGAGACATTCTTCAAAATTCTCTATATATAAATTAATAATTTCTTAATTTAGAAAATTTCGTAACAAGAAGGTTTAAGAAAAAGTCTTTAGTACCGCTTGTTTTCTTTTAGTAACTCATGACAACGTGGGATTTGTTAGGTATTAATTAGATGGATTCCACCATTTACGATCAAAGATTTCTTTTGATAGTTGACATTTTGTAATATTCTTCCAATAAGTGTGAATATTTGTTTTCTTTTATTACAAAATTATGTGTAAATACCCATTTAATGTGCTCTATTCTAATACACTAAAATATAAGTAATCATTCTCTTCTCTATTAATTTTCTGTATTTTATAACACGTTATCAACACAATATAACTCTAGTGATTTTTTAATTTTTTTTTTGTTAAAGAGACATTGATATTTTTTTATTCACCAAGTGCATTTTATAAAAAATCACACTTTCTTGACATATTATTTCATGATTAGTTCATATGTACTGTTATATATTTTTTAAAATTCCGGTTACAATTCTTTAAAAAATTAATTTATTTGTCAATGATATATATCATGTTATTTTCATTTATTGACTTTATTATTTTCATTGTTATATAGTTGTGTTTTATGAAAAATCTTACAAAGTTAGAATTCGTTGCTCTTGATATTTTGGATAAAAATTATTTGAAAAATCTCATAAATGGCCCCTGAAGTTTGGACACTTTTTTAAGTTGGCCCCTAATGTATAAAACGTCTCACATGTGGTACATAATGTTTGAAAAAGTTTCAATAATGGTCCTTCCGCCTATTTTAGTGGATGAAAAATATTTATTTAAGGGTATAAACATAATTATAAGAGAAAAATACACCACATAAGCAGTTTAGGTAGTATTTTTTAATCCACGTCATACTAAAATAAAAAGAAAATTTTTATAAATAGTTCCTGAAAGTTAGACGTTGTTTTGACTTGATTAATGATGTATAACACATCTCATAGCGGATACATGATGTTTGAAAAATTTTATATTTAGCCCTTCCATCTATCTTAGTGGACTGAAATCCATTTGACGCTGACGTGATGTTGAATGACGGAATTAAAACCGAAAAAGACGGAATTCAAGCAGAAAATAAATGCCCATGTTAGACATTTTCTTAGTTTTTTTTTTCAATTTAAAAATACTTAAAATAAAAAACTTAAATCTTATCTTATTTGAATAAAAATAAAATTATCAATATCTATGTAATGAACAACTAAATCCAACAAGGATATTTTTTTTTCCACTTTACTAGTTTCTAAGTTCATATTAGTTAAACAAAAAAATGAATATGAAAAAACCACTTAAGTTCAGATTCATCATGTGAAAAATTACTAAAAAACATCACCTAAGCTGCTTATGTGGTATTTTTTTCTCTTATAATTACGTTTATGCCCTCAAATAAACGTTTTTCATCCACTAAATAGACGGAAGGACTATTTTTGAAACTTTTTTGTACATCATGTACCGTCTGTGAAACGTTTTATACATTAGGGACTAACTTGAAACAGTGCCCAAACTTCATGGGCCAGTTCTAAAAATTTTTCAAAATTATTTGTCATAAGTTTTACACGTCCAAATCCATCTTGATGCCATGAATCTTTGACAGACAATAAAAGAAAATGATACCACATCCCAGCAGTACCGCACAAAGGCAAGGTTTTTCATTCAGCGTCACCTTCATGAGGGGTTAAATCTGAATATCTCTCGGTAAATGACCACCTTATCCTTTGGCAGAATTTGAGGGATAGATATGACCACCAAAAGACAGGCACCTACATTTGCAGGATTTCAAAACTGTCAGTAAATACAACTATACTATGTTTAAAATCACTTCTCAATTGAATTTATACGGAGAAAAGATTGGTGATAAAGAGATGATAGAAAAGACTTATTCAACTTTTCATGCATCTAATGTTGTCCTAAAGCAACAGTATAGGTTTTACAAAATATTTAGAATTGATTTCTCGTCTTTTGGTAGCCGAGCAAAACAATGAATCGCTAGAAATCACTAATCATGTCCAACTGGTTTCACACCATTCCCAGAAGTAAATGGAGCAGGTTTTTCACCATTTCCTAAAGAAAATGCTGGAAAATTCAATAGACATGGACGTAGCCGTGGTCGTAACCGCAATCGTGGTAATGGAAGAGGACACAGTCACGATAAATCTTCATACCGTGGTGGTCATAATAAAAGTTCCTCAAATTAAGAAAAACCATAATGTGCCAAACCCACATCAAGTCTTCCAAGGGAATTAAAAATCTTTGTTGTAGATGTGATATGACGGGACATTGGTCTCGTACATGTCGCATACTAAAATACTTGACTGATTATACCAAGCTTGATAAAAAGAAAAGGGGAAAGATGTGGAAATAAATTTTGCACACATCAATGATCTAATAGATATCGCAAACGTGAATATTGCCAACATCAACCCGATGGGCTTTGGAAATTCGGATGTTGCTGATTTATTTGAGAATCGAGAAAATGACAACTAAAATCTTATTAATGAATGGAATATGTTGGGACAAAATTTCATCACAACCTCACTTAGAGCACGTGATTGGGTATCCTTACTTAGGATGTCCGTGGTGCAACATGTCGGCTCGGTTGAGCTTGGATTACAAGTAAAAATGAGAATAATAAGAGAAGAGTTCTCTAAAGTGTGTTCTCCTTTGCAGTTTGCGGAAGGTCCAATTTATAGGCGGCTCGCCGTCCTTTCAGGTGGCTCTTCGGGCATTCATCACGGTTCCATGAATGTGGGATTGAAGACTCATTAATGTAACCGTTCGGGCTTAACTTGAAAGGGACTTTTTGACATCTCATTGAGGGGTTATGTGATCGGGAAATCTAGTATGTGCGGGTCCACGTGCACATGAGTGGCTTTCGAACTTCTATGGCGAGAAATAAACGGTTAATCGATGCGTGCGGACACCCGTCGGCAGCCCTCGTTCGTCTCATAAGTCGTTAATTCGGTTGACGGCTTGTCGAACTACTTCGTCAAGGTCGTTTCCCAGATTACCAGCGTACGCTTGTCCTCCATGTACGGCTTGGTTGTCTCGGTGGCTAAGACGAGTCCTGCGTGAAGCTTGGCTCCCTTGTCCGTTGGTACCCAATATCTGACTTCTTACGGAGTTCGGGCCTAGACGGGCATGAATGCCTCTTCTCCTTTGGTTAAGATGGTCTCGCAGGTCGGCGGTGTTTTGAGTGTTGGCTCGGCTTAGAGCCCATGTGCTATCAGCATCATCATCTATGTTACTACCCAGGCGGCTAAATATGGAGACACGTTATGTTCCTGTCTGGATGTTATCCCTTGATCCTCCGCCACGAAGTGGGCGGTGCCTCGGCCTGTCCGGGTTTTCCCACCTCTCTCCGTTGTGGGATCTTGCTACCTCGTCTCCTTCGTCGTTGGCTATTGCTTGGTTTCCTACCACGCAGTTTTTGTCCTCTGTCGCTTGGTACACATTTTGCAGATTGTTCGTGGTGTTGACGGCAGTTACAAATTGGGTCATAACATCAACCAAGTCTGGACGGTGTCTTCGAGTTTGTTAATGCGGTCTTCTCGACGGTTGTTTTGTCTGCTAACGGTGCGTTCACTGTTGGAAGTATCTTTGTCTGCCATGTTTCTTCAGTCCTTAAAATGCAAGGGTTTGTTGAATTTTAGAAGAGTCTAACTGGGGTTGAAGGCGTGTGGCTGATACTTGCGGGGCCCTCCTTCTAGCGTCAAAATATCCGGACAAAATTTCATCACAACCTCACGTGGAGCACATGACCAGGTATCCTTTCTTAGGATGTCCGTGGTGCCATGTACCGGCTCGGTAGAGCTTGGATTTACAAGTAAAAGTGAGAATAATTAGAGAAGAGTTCTCTGAAGTGTGTTCTCCTTTGCAGTTTGCGGAAGGTCCAATTTATAGGCGGCTCGATATCCTTTCAGGTGGCTCTCCGGGCATTCATCACGGATCCATGAATGTGGGATTGAACACTCATTAATGCAACCGTTCGGGCTTGGCTTGAAGGGGACTTTTCGACATCTCATTGAGAGGTTATGTGATCGGGCAATCTAGTGTATGCGGGCCCACGTGCACACGAGTGGCTTTCGAACTTCTATGGCAAGAAACAAACGGTTAACCGATGCGTGTGGACACCCGCCGACTTTGGCGGCCTACAATGTGGTCCGACGGGGGTGGGATCCGACAGCCTCCGGCGCGATCCTTGCTTCCGACGGGGTGCGGCGGGATCCGACGGGGTCCGGCGGGATCTGGCGTGGTCCAGAGACCTCCGACGTGATCCTTGCTTCTGGCGGGGCACCCAGCGGCTCCAGTAGCTTCGGCGAGAACCCGATGGCTTTGACTGTACCACCTCATTTGGACGGGCTTTATTTCTGGGCCTTGGTATTTTTGAGCTCTTATTGAGCCTTGTTAAAATCTTATTGAACATAATAAAGAAGAGAAAATCGTTGATACTGCTCCAAGTTACCTTTAGAATATTTATGTTAATGAAATTAATACTTTTACTATTTTTTTTATTATGTATTTCCTTTATTGTTAAACTAATACTTTGCTTTCTTTTGCCCTAATAATATTGCAATACCAAATAAAACCCAATGTTTATTAAAAATAGATCATAAATATACCTTTAGGAGATAATTCAATCCATATATGTAGACATCACAATACTCAAGTTTAAACACATTTAATTTTAAATATTATTAAGCAAATAAAAAAAATTAAATGATATTTTAAGATGTAATATAACCAACATTTTTATTAGTTAAAGATTGTGATTTTACCTTTATACTTTTAATTCTCTAAGGTTTAATCGTTTTTTTTTTTAATTTTTGTTTTGAAACATGAACCAAACTATCAAAATACCAATAGGAACCTTACTTTTAATGTTGAGTATTTTTATATAAAAATAACACATGTGACCTACCTCAAAAGTTACTATAATTTCCATACACCTTTTCATTCTACATTGGATAATTATAACCCATTTTAGAAAATATTTTGGAGTTTTTTTTTCCTTTAATAGTCCGTTTGATAGAGGTAAAAATTAGAAGGAAGGAAAAGTTTGAGTGGATTTTGAGATAGAAAATGTAAAAGTGGATTGTTTAGTGAGGAGGAAAAGAGAAGGAAAGGGAAAAGAGGGAGGATAAAAATCGTGTAACTCACAATTTTTTTATCCTTCTAATGTTGGAAGGAAAAGTGAGTGAAATTTTTTGTCAGCACGATGACGGGTATAATTACTCTTTTATCTATTTTTTAAAAGATTAAATAATAAAATAAATGGGCAAAAGGGTAATTATTTAGGTAAAAAAATTTCTTTCCCTCCTAACATATCAAACAACATAAGAAAAAACTATTTTCTTATCTTTTTTTTTTAAATTTTTATCACCTTTTATTTTCCTTTCCATCCAATTTTCTATCCCTCTTACAAAACAGAGTGTAAGTCTTATAGAAAAATAGTACTTGTGACCTAACTCCTGTGTTACTGACCTACCTCAAAAGTTACTATCATTTCTATACATATTATTATATACCAGTTTGCATAGCACGTGCCATGATTTTTATTTATTTATTAAATTATAGAATAAAAAAGTAAGGAAAAAATGTTATAAAAATATTATTATTTGAAAAATATAGTAAAGAACAATTTTTTAAATAAAAAATATAAAATAAGATAATAATAAAAATAAAAAATATTATTATATCAAAAGAGAGATAAAAAAAAGGAAGAAAAAAAATATGGGATTTAAAATAAAAATAGAGAAGGAAAAAAAAGTGGAAAGTTTAAAAAGAAGAAAAAAAGAAAGAAATAAAGTTTGAAAAAAAAAAGAATGGCGGGCGCGTGAGGGAAGTGGGCGTGGGAAGGGAGCAGCCCTTGACACGCGGGCCCCACACACGTAGGCCCGTGTCAAGGGCTTGAAAGGGGGCTATTTTTTTTTTCAAGTCCTTTTTTATATTCACGTCCCTATATAAATTGCATTTTAGTCCTAAATTTTTTTTTTATAGTTTAAGAACCCAAAATTTTTAAAAAATTTTCTTTTTAACCCTTAAGAAAACACATTTTTTTTTTATTTACAAAAAACGCTACGAAACCATTTAAAAAAAAAAACTTAACTAAACTTAGAGAAACTTCTTTCGCACATTATGTATAAGTTACTAAAAGGAATGGGGATATGGCCGTAGTTTCTATAGAACCCCATCCAATTACAATTATACCCTTCTTCAATTGTATCTATGGATATCATTAAGGTATTTTTAATTTGTGTTTGAAATTTAGTAAGATTACTAATACACATGATTGGGCAAACCATCCCACTCATTCCACTCCATTCCATACTATTCTAAATCATTCAACTTTCTAATCCTACAAACCATTCCATTCCATTCTATTTTTTTTCAACTTTCCAAATCCCTATACAATATCTTTTAATCTTAACCATTTATACCACCTCGAAATTCGCAAAGTCAAACCATTCAACATCATTTTTTTCAAACCCTTCCAAATCATTTTTCCCATCCCAAGGAATGTGATGGAATGGGCAAAATGCCCACCCCAAACATAAGTTGCTGCCTTCATTCTACTACTAAGTATTCAAGGGCTTTATAGTAAATTTATCTCTTTTGGCACAAAACTTGGGCGTGATTGTCTAGTCAGCTGCCCTCTGATGCACGTGGGCCTACTATGGGACTGCCCTCTTACAACTTTTTTTTATTTGTATCTACTAATATTTGTACTACAAATTAATTGGAGCTTTAATACTATTACAATTTATAGCTGTGGTTTTATAAGATTTAAAACGCATATTATGTATCATATATACTATTAGAAACACATTATTATATATAAAAATTAGGACTAAATAGTAAATATTAAAAATTATTAAAAATAATAATAATAAATTGCATTGAACAGTGATATGTTATATATATAGAGTATAACTGTTCATGTACTCAAAATTAGCGTTCTATATAGCGCACCGGTTAGAGAATCTAATTCTCCAAATACTCACTATTTCACTGCAAAATGTAGTGGGGTTGGAATTGCTCTAACTAAAAGGAACGCAATATTTTTTTTGCTGAATATTGTACATACAAGAGCAAGGAGAGATAGGTTGGCTCCAAGGGAATTAGAAAAGTGACGACACTAAAACAATTAAAAAAAGTTTATTCATATAAAATCCCTAAAAATTTGGGCATATTGCCTGGAAAAATAAAAACACCCTAAAACATCAATTTAACTGAAAAAAAAAGCATATTAAAAATGTCTATTTCAATTTCAAAAAGAATTTTTTTTCAATTTCAAAAGCATTTTGTTTTTCTATTATAATATCTAAGTTTTTATGAAAAACGTAAAATAAGTCATTTACAAAGGGTAAATATTGAAAGTAACTTTTACTAAAACTAATTTAAGAGAAATTTAAAATTTGATTAAATAGAATATAAACTATTAAAATATGGTCAATTTCTCAAAAAAATAGTATTGATAAAATTAAATATACAACATTACTAGATTTCTTTGGAAATATTCAATTATTACCAAATATATTATACCAATTATATGAATAACAAACTATGGAAAAATATATAGAAAAAACAAACGTTGTAATATTCACAATAACAATATATTTCCATTTTAATATTTCTATAGCTCGTGTTAAAAATATTTCATAAGACAATTGAATATTTTAGAAATAAAATATTTTCACAACTTGATAGAAAATCTGAGTGGGCTAAAAAATAAATATTTCCATAACAAATCTGAATTGGTTAGAAATAAAATATTTCCATAGCTTTGTAGAATTCGCTGGAAAATAAAGAGTGAAGTAGGAAAATACTCAAATTTATACAACAATTGTAATGTCCCAAGCTTAGTCTAAAACTCTTAAGATTTTGTGATATGAAAATTGGATTAATTATCCAATAATGAAGTAAAAAATTGTTGTTCTATTAATTTTTGAATGCATGATTTATTACTTGACTTAGGATAAATAATCATAAATCTCAAGTTAGTATAGTTTTGAATTAATGGCCAAGATCATTTTAATTATGAATCAATGGTTAGAATAATTATCATGTATATATTAAAAAGAGAATTTTAAGAAAATAGACACTGTTTACAAAATGATTTTTAAAAATAATCACAGTTTCAAAAAATTTAAAAACTAGTCATGTAAGAAATTTTTGATAAATTTTTTGCTTACTGTTAGAAATTTTTTATAGTTTTTTTATGTGTATTTTTGTGATTGTCAGAAATTTCTTACAGTTTTATGGCTAGTTTTTAAATTTTTTGAAGCTGTGGCTATTTTTTAAAAACAAACTGTCCAAAATAACTATTTACCTAACTGACCCTATTAAAAAAAGAGTTTATATATATATACACACACGCACACACACAATAGCTCATGGTAAGGTAAGAACCTTGCCATCATTTGTTTTTCTTTAAAAAAAAAAAACTAAGACTATTCAAACACACACACATATATATATATATATATATATATATATAAGAAGTAGGATGCATGAGTAGAAGATAGAACTATACCTAGACTTCTATTCACATCTCATGATTAAAATTGACCTTTACGTACATTGAGATAGTTGTCTTGGTCTATCTCACATGACAGCCGAATATGCTAGGACTCCAAAGGGGGTTTTAGAATTATTTTTACTACAATCATCAAGATAGTTTAAAAGGAAGACAACATGTTTTAAGTTACTTCGGGGACTTCAAAAAATAAGTGATGTGATAACTCTTGTGTAAGAGGAAGTCATCATACTCATTAGTGACCAAATAGTGTAAAAATTAAATTTAAAATCGATTAATCTATTGTTGAGTTGTAATGATAATTATAGTAACTCACTCATGTACAAATTAAGTAGTTAAATGAAAAATGATTAGTATAGAATCTAATTATATATCCGCCGGGTTATCTAATAAGCAGGGAAGATACTCGATCACGAGCATTAAAAAAAAGAAGTACTCTTAATACAAGGATGCCAGGTGAGTACAAATATCACATACGATAAACTTATGTCCTGATGTTTGTCATATTCTCAATATGTTATGTGTTTATACATTCACTGTAAGGTTTATGAAACGATGATGTGATATGTGTTATGCTTTAAACCATATTAGCACATAATCTAAGTATGTCTATGAGCATTTTATTTTGCCATGCTCGCTTAATGTAAAGATGAGACTAATAAGTTTTAAGAAGTTAAGGTGTCGTACCACCCTCCACTAAGGTGGTGGTTAATAAACGAAAGTATTTGACCATAGTAGTAGGAGACTTTGCAAACCTTGACTTTCCATTTGGTCACGCGCACTCGGTACGCACACATAAGAGATCCCATTAGAAGAAAATATTTTCAAAAGTATTCATAATGAAGTATAATTTAAAATTCATTCATGACATATATTTTGTGATAATTATGTGTGTACTCATTGAACGTAAAACTTACCTAAGTTGTTCGTGCTGTAGGTAAGAAACCTGCACCATGATATTTTGATGGATTGGACAAGCGACGGTGAGGTGCGTGGCAAAGGGTAGATTGGGAAAACCGCTAGAAAGTCTTCCGATGTTTTATGAAATATATTGTTCTGGTTTTTAAGGAACCTCTTTATAACTATGTCTTAATTTCTTAGAGTTGTGTTTAACTAAAATAGTATTGGTGATTGAAACTATGGATTTCAAACTTCATATTATAGTTATGTATCAAGATAATATTAGTTGCTTGCATATTTTATTCTACTATTTCTATATGCTGTTTACTTTAACAAAAAAAAAAAAGAATTTAAAGAAAGAGATCCTAAGTTAAGAAGTTACTAGTTTATTATGTAACTATGTTTAAAAAAAAAAAAAACTCTCTAAAATTTTGATAACTACGTTTTCAATGATAATGAAAGTTAAAATAAATGTCCGAAAAGTCGGGTCGTTACAACAATTATAATAAATACCCAAAATTTTAAAGTAATTGAGTAACTAGCCTATTCGTATTACTTGCACATATTTTAGTACTAAGTCAATTACCATCAACTATCACTATGTAAGTAATTGAATCATTTAAGTATTTTGTTATATTTTTTAGAAGATAGAGTATTTATTTTTAAATTCGGTGTAAAAATTGGGTATTAACTATAATGTCTCACAAATAAATATTAATAGAAAACACACAAAAATCAGTAAAAAAAAAAAAATGTTTGGAGCAAAAAAAAAAAAAAAGGATTTAATAATCTTCAATTTGAGATAAAACAATATTCCTTAATATTATCAACTTTTTATCAAGAAAAGAAAAGAAAAGAAAATTAGCTTAAATAATTCAAGTATATTTTTGGTATCCATATGGGGGCACAAGTGTAATAAGAGAAGATCCGTGATCTTTTTAACAATTAAGCCTCAGTGTCACCTTTAAGCAATTAACTAAATTAAAGTGAAAAAATAGCTTAATTGTTAAAAATTAAAATATTAGGTTAGATGAGTATAGATTTGTAATTTGTTTCTACTTAAATTTAATTATTTTAGCCAATTGGATTTCAAATTTGAATTAGGTATTAGAAATTGGATATTAGCTATAATTTTTCTTTTACAAATAAATAGACATAGCTTAATTGTTAGTGATATTCACACATTTTTAAAATTTTTCTCTTAATTTATTGGGAAAATTCTAAAATAATCTATGAGTTTTACTGAAAATCTGGTTTCATCCTTTTATTTTTAATAATTCCAAAATAGTCCTTCAATTTTTTTAAATCGGTCTAAAAATATGATTTTGAATTGATTAAATCTTAAAAAAATTTAAAATGACAAAACTACCATTTATAAAGATCATTAATTCAACCTCCAAAATTTTTAAAAAGTACATTTATTAGGTATAAGTATAATTTTTAAAAATATTGGATTAGATTTATTAAATAAAAGTAAAATATTGGGTATAAGTGTAATTTTTAAAAATATTGGAGGTTTGAATAATTTTGATAAAGAGTAGGTTCGTCATTTTAAAAAGATAGTTTTAGACCGATTTAAAAAATTAAAGGACCATTTCATAATTACTAAAACAGATGGATTAAACTGGATTTTCGGTAAAACTCGTATACTATTTTAGAAATTTTCTTAATTAATTAATTTAACCTTTTCTTTATAAATTAAAAATAAATAAATAAATAAGCAATCAAAGAGTAAATTTGAATACATAACTAAAATAATGAGTTTTTTTGAATTTTGGGGGAAAAAAATATTGATTAAAGATAGTTAAAATTAAAAAAAAAATTAGTGAGGAAATTATGAAAGAACTCTCAAATTGTAGAAGTTGTTATAAATTTTTTAAAAGTCAGGATCTAACCCCCATTGGAACCGTCCATCCCGCTGTAACGCTCAGGTTGTTTTAGCTCGTTTTCTTCTATTAAATTCAGGCCGTTTTCTTCTATTAAATTCTACATAGGATATTTTATGGGGATTCTCTAGTGGTTTTTTTTTTTTAAAAAAAACAATTATGCATCGTATTACATTTTTAAGATGTAGAGTCCACTAAAAAGTTAAATCCAACGATTTAGAGATGTTTCCTACCAAAAAATAAAAGATAAATAAAAAATAAAAACCCACTTGAGAATTTTTCCTATTTTATAACCCATTCTAGAAAATGTTTAGGATTATTTTTTCAAGTCTTATTGAAAAATATAGCATATCCATGATCTATTTTGATAAGAGGAATTCTCTCGTGACTTTTTTTTGGGGAAAATTTTGAGAAATGCCTCGTTCTTGACATTTTGATAATCTATACCCCATGTAAAATACACTTTTATTTATACCACAAAATTTACACTGCAAAGATAGAGTGAAAATAAAAAGACTTGGGGCATAGAGTATTATGTGGCATAAAAATGGCCTTGTTTTGCAATTCCTCTTTTTTTTTTTTTTTTTTTTTAATCAGAAAGCGATGGTCGAACTTATCTTTTTAGCAGATTCCACGTCTCAAAAAAAAAAATTTAACAATATAAAATTATTGCCCCCGAACAAAAAAACAAAAAACATTAGAAAATTCCCCTTTTGATAAACATGAAAAAAGAATTTAATTTGTAATTATTTTAAAAACACCAGGGTTTTGAAGGTTTTAATGCTTAGCAATCAAAGGCCAGTGAAAGCTACAAACTGGATTCGCAGCAAAAAATGTTCAACTAAACCAAACATATTTGAACGATCTAATCCTTGTAAGATCTAATTACCAAAGATCAATTAGTACCCGAAATCAAATAATATCTGGTAACTTTGCAAATCCAAGGCACAACACATTCACAACATTACTCAAACAGAGTAAACACAGAGACCGAAACTTATCATACTCCACAGCTCACCTCTAAATAGCAGTTTTCACAAAAAAGAGATGTCTTGGTGGCTGATAACTAGAAAATAGGTCTTAAAAAGATCTTTAAATACCTAATCCTTCATATCTGAATCCACATAATATAGTAGTAAAATATATATAGTACTACTATTGGAGATAGCAAAAGATCATATGAGTGAGGCACCTCCAGTTTGGTGCAGCATGGCGTCAATCTCATCCCCGTCCTCCATTTCTAGCTGTATCATCCAGAAGAAGTATATTAGCTAGTCTAATATGTGAGAAATTGTAAACTGTTAATACAATTATTAATGGAAACGATTACGTCATGCACAATGCCTTTACAGCAAAGATAGAGAAAGACCTCATCAGGAGTCTGCTCTGCACGAAGGCGACGACCATCAAACAAGAAAGCAATTGAGTTGAACTCCACAGATTGCCTATCGCAATATGCGTTCATAAGCTTCTTCAGTTGTGTGCTTCTCTTGATCCTGAAGAAGACTTCGTTTCCATCCTACAACCAATGAACCAAGCCCATAATTGTCAAAGGCGATAATTAGATCATGCCTTCCAAACCAAAATGAATAAACAAATAAAATCTGTTAAACGGAATACATCAACCTGCAACACTTTCATCCTAGGAAGAACATAAAAACTATACAAGTAACGGATAAAAATATTCTAAGTTGCCCCTGAGTCCACCTACTCTCGTTTAATGTCGGAGAAAAATGGCAAACAACATCAAATACCATTTGTCATTTTTTCAATAATCACAACAGAAGTACTACAAAAGACCATGGAAAAGCACAAGGACATGATCAACTGAACATTGTTTGTGCAAGGATTTCCAATCCTATAGCGTATAAAAAGAAAAGAAACAAAGATACTAGCCACCACAAATTGAAGCAAGGATGATACAAATTACAAGATAAATTGAGCAAGGTATATCATATGCATGAATCATTCAAACAATGAGACACACAAAATGGACAACAACGAAGAAATTATAGACCCCTGTTTTTCTTTCCCCCTATTTCCTAATCCAGCAAACAAACAAGACTTAGAATATTTTTTTATATCCAAAATTCAGAGATTATTTAACAATGCATAACATCATAGCAAAAGGAAGATATGGAATCGACACCAAACAATCGAGAAGAAAAGCCCTGCAAAATCACTGAGTAATGGACTGCAAAAACCCTTCAAGAAAGAGGTAGCTTAGTGAATTAATAAAATGAACATTAGACCTACCTCTCTATGTTGCTGTGTTTTTTTTTTTTTTTTTTGGGCAAAAAAAACAAAAAGCATATGAACAATCTCAACAACATTGAGCCACAAGTTAAACAAAAGCACATATATTTCCTATACAAAAAATTGGTTTCACACGTAACTCCACAGAAACACACAAACAGCACAAACAAAACGCATGGGTGAACAGATTTTTGGCATAATAAAATAATTCAGAAAAATAAAACACACCGACAAGGTCAGAGACTCCCTAGAAATGAAAAATATAAACAAATAAAACAAAAATTCAACCATTTCATACTCAAACCACAAACACCTCTGATTGTTTTTTTTTTTTTCTCAGGAAACAAACAAAGGCCAAACCCTAAGAGCGATCGCAAAGAAAACTCAAGCCTTAAAAAAACCCTAGATATGTTTGTACGACAAACCTGCCCTTTGACTTTGAGATTGATGTGAGCCGACTGATCGTTGGGCTTCTTGTCCTCCTCTTGCTGCTGGTTCGTCACCCCCGACATCGTTTATCTCTCCCTCTCTCTGACTTCTTCGCTGTTTCTCTCTCCAACAGGAAAATTAGGGTTATTTCTCTCTCTCTCTCAACCAAACAGAAAATTCAGAGTGCTCTTTCTTTCGTTTTTTTTTTTTAATTTTTTAATTTTCTTTTGGGTCGTTTGGTTTGCTTGCTTTTATAGATAGATCGATTTTCTTGGAATGCCCTCTGGTGTGATCTAGTTATGTGCGCTTTCACACGTGTCGATGCATGGCTGGCCAGAAGCCCAGAACCTTGAGAGTCGTCACGGTGTGATTTGACTTTTTGAATAGGTAGCCAATAACATTGGGAAAATTTTGAAAATATGTCGTTTTGAACATTTTAAAAGAAGATTTGCGATCACGTAACTTTTTAGCAGTAAATTTGATCAAATTGTATATATTTTTTTAATCACAAATGAGAAAATAAGAGGAAAAAAAAAGACAATATAGTAATTTATTGCTGAAAAAAATGGCATGATATGCAATAGTTACATAAGTTGTAAACTTAAATATCAAATATTACATACGATCAAATTTTCTCAATAATAATGATTTATGCCTACTATTCTAATCAAGACAATAGGACAGGACTGCTTTGAGAAGAAATGTCCGACTAAGCGAGCTTTTGATGTCCAACTTTTCAATACCCCAACAGACTGCTTTCACCTGGCCTAAAAGCCTCCTTCGACAGCTAACAACCAGGGACAGAGACTGAGCCTGCTAACGACCGGCCTTAAACTCACAACGAAGAGTTATATTCTCAGTTTATCCTTTCTTATTCAATTGATTGCGGGACGCTAGATACACCTTTTTGTTTAAAGGAAATATCTTCCATTACTTCTTTCTCAATCAATCGAATTCATTACTTTTTTCACTTGGATTCCCCATCAGCCCATCCAAGCATGATAGTGGTATGTGGCCAATCCTGCTTGGCAATAAGTGGATAGTTTGTAATTGCTAAAAACATTGTATAGGCCCAACAAAGATTCGTACCAAGATGGAAATATCACAAAATCCAACTTAATCTATTGGTTGTAAACTTAATTGTCAAATATGACATACGATCAAATTAACACATAAAAATGGGCTAAAAGCATGGACAAAATTTAAAGGGGGAATCGAAAAAAAAAAAAGAAGAAGAGAAATTGAAAGGACATTTTAACCATGTGTTTGGTTTGGCCATTCCATCCCATTTATTGGGATGGAAATGGGATGGAAAAAATGGTTTTAAAAATGGTTTGGAATTGTTTGAAAATGGTTTGTAAAAATGATGTAAGAATGATTTGACTTTGCTGATTTTGAGGTAATATGAATGGTTGAGATTTAAAGATATTGTATAGGGATTTGGAAAGTTGAAAAAAGTGGTTGAAAAAAAATGAAATGGAATGGAATAGTTTAAAGGATTTAAAGGATTTGAAAAGTTGAAAAAAATGGAATGGGAGAAATGGGGGAAACAAACAAGGGGTAAGTGTCATTTAATAATTTATGCCCTAAATAATGTGATCCATTGATTCTTACTCTATATTTATAATATAAAAGTAAGAGTACAAATTAAAAAGCATAACACAAAATGAGTAAATATTATTAGTGTATCAAAAGAGAAGCATTTATAAAAATCTCAAAAAAAAAAAAAGACAAATTAATAATTTATGCTCAAATGGTGTGTTTTGCTTTCTTGATTTTTATTCTATATTTATAGTATAAAAGTAAATTATAAGGGAAAAAAAAAGGAGCATAGTTAATAGTGTGTCAAAAAAGAGCATGAAAATCTCATAAAATGACACTTGAGCCTAGTTTGGGGTTAACTTTAAAACTCACACATATATAAACATCTCGTACGGTCGTAATCTTTATAGAAAGAATTCATAATAATTCTGAACAATGTTGTACAAGGAAAACTCATAAAAAAATTCATAAAAAAATATTTAATAAAAATAATAAAGAAAAAAAGGAAAAAAATTTAAAAAAAAAGAATAGAAAAAAAAAATTAACATCCCATGCGGTCATATTCTTATACGGAGAAAATAATAATCATCATGTATTAGTATAAGAAAAACTCAAAATATAAATATAAATCATCCCGTATAAGCAACTACTAGTACCAAAGCATGATTACGCACGTAATTCAAGTAATCATATTCATAGAGATCTCTGTTGGTGGATTTTTTCGTCACCAACTAAAACGGGACACGTGGCCGCGTACCTTGGGCGGGCGAGCATTGAACCACGGGTCGAAGAGATAGAGCTTGATGTTGATGTAATGATAAACGTTGAATATGTGGACAAAACATGTGTAATTTGGATTTGTGACTGTACTCGAGACCGGGCAACCTATGTATCCCTTGAGGAAATCAAGCCATAGTAGTTTTGTTTAGAGATAAAATGGGGTGCCAGAGATGGGTGTCTCCGGCACGGAGAGTTTGAGGTTTTGTACCTTTTTTTGGTGTATGATTCTGTAGTGATTGTCCGTGGGCTGGAACGGATCAGATCCCATCGCACCTCGTGGGAGGCGGTATTTATAGAGGTAGAATTAACCGTTTTTCTAACCACGTCCTTCTACCATTTTTTGAGGTGATGTGAAGAAGTGGCACGGGTGGTTATCGAGAGTGGTTTCTGTTCGTGGGAAAGAGGTCCCAAGTTTCTTGTTGAATCGTCAATAGTGGATTTAGTGGTCCGCAAGGAGCCGGGCTATGTGGGCGGCACGACGCCGTGCTGCTTGGGCGGCGGGACGCCGCACTGCATAGGACGGCGGGGCGCCGCGTTGTGGAGGCAGTGGGATGCCGCGTTGTGGAGGCGACGGGACGCCGCGCCATGTGGAGCCGGTGAAATGTCGCGTTGTGGAAGCAGTGGGACGCCGCGTGGTGGAGGCGGCGGGATGCCACGTTGTAGAGGCGACGGGACGCCGCGTCGTGTGGAGGCGGCGAAATGTCGCGTTGGAGAGCCGGCGGGGTGCCGAGGCGGCGAGTCGAAAGGGTGCCGAGACGACGAGCCAGCGGGGTGCTGGATGAACGAGCTGACGGGGCACCGGGTGCACGAGCCGGCGAGCCAGCGGGGCGCCGAATGAATGAGCCGGCGGGGCACCGGGTGTACGAGCCGACAGGGTGCCAGGTGCACGAGCCGACAGGGTACTGGGTACCTCGAGCCGGCGGGTACCGGCGTGGCAAAGCATGGACGCGCTAGTGTGCGGCTGGCAGCATGGGCGTTAGGTCGAGCGGCAGTGCGGGCGGCTAGGCGACAGTGCGGGCGATAGGACGGCCTTGTGCGCGGGCAGCTCAGAGTAAGCGCGGCTGGGCACGAGCCGGGCGGCGAGACTGAAGGGTGTCAGCTGGGCTGGTATGCCGGGCTGGTGGACGTCGGGCGTTTGGCGTTGGGCTTGTTCCATTACGTGGGCCTTCAGGTATTGGTCCAAAATTTGGCCCAACAATCTCAATTATAACTTAAGTAATCATATTTATAATCATAAACAGAAATCTATATAACAGTCTAGTTTCGTGCATAATCTTATAATCAATCCATATTATAATGAGCGATAGCTCATACAATTTAATTCATCATTCATTTCAATCGTTATTTAGCTTATCACATAATCACATATAATAATACAAGCGTGTATGTAATGACCTGAATTTAAAAACACTGTGCCAGTTAATTAATTTGTATTTTTGCCTCAATTATGACCAATTTGTAAAATTGGGCAGTTTCATTAAATCTGGTCAATTTGGAGTTATGATTTAAACCATGGAATTGGATGGATATTTTTTTTTAATTTCGAATTTTTGAAGGTGTTAGGAATTTATTTTTTTTCGAGAATGATATTAAAATTCATAACTCTCATTGTCCAAATTACGTGTGCAATTTTATTATTTCATGGAGAAATTTTACCATTCCCGTTGATCAATTTTTGGGCCTTTTTGGCCAAAATTGAGCCCAAGCCCACTAGGGCTTTATTTTCTTTTTTCCCTTCCTTCTTTCTTCCCAGCCGCACCACCCTCTCACTTTCTCTCTATCTCTCAGCCTCACACTCTCTCTCTCTCCCTCTCTTTCTCGCCGTGACGCCCTTGCCGCCGGCCAGCCTAGTCCTCGCCGGTGCACAGCCCCCGCCGCGCCAGCTTTCACTGCGCCGTCACGCCGCGCAGCCCCATACGACCCCTGGCCTCGCCGCGCCTCCAGCCGCCGGGCCCAGCTCTTCCACGCGACTCTCGTCGCGTCTCCTCACTCCGGCGCGACTTCTCCGGTTGCGAACCAGACCCCGCAGCGTCTCTGTGCGCTCCGCGCGCCCCCTCCGCGCTTCTTTCTCGCCGTGATGCCCAGCCGCCGTCCAGCCTCGCCGGCAATGTCCCCCCTAAGCGCCGACCCAGCCCCGTCCGCGCGGCGCCGGAGCTCGCCCGGCCTCTGCGCACTCCGTCGGTGTCACCCCAGCTCCGTCTGGCCTCCACCTCGCCGGAACTCTCCCTCCGCATAGCCGCACTGCTCCCAGCACGGCACCGCCTCCTCCGCGCCGCTCGGCCTTCCTCGAGGCCAGCCCAGCCACCGCACGACCTTGAGCGCGCTTCGCCTCCGCGTGTCGCAGCTGCCTGAACTCCACCCGTCGCCTCGTCTCCGGCGCTGCCGCTGCGCGACCCGGCGAGTCCGCGTCTCCCGACGCCGCGAGCACCCTGCTCTGCTCGTTTTCGCGAGTAGCTCTTCGCTTTCACGAGCTCCAGCCCCCGACCCCGTCACTGGATTTTTCCGACAGCCGCAACGTGCCTCCTCGAGCCGCCTTTGCTCGAGTTTGGTGAGCCTCTTTTCCTTTTTGTGATTGTTGAACGATGCTTGAGTTTCGTTGATTAAGTTTTAGCAAAGATTTATTGTGTCCACGGCTTGTCTCTGTGAGATATTGTGTGGAAATCTATGTTGCATTGTTTAGGATGAATAAAAATTAGTTTGAGTTAACTTGTTCATAGGAGTTGGTATTTTACCGTATTTATGACCACGATGGACTTGGTATTTCATGTGACTCGGCATATTTGGATTTTTTGAATTTGTGTCGACTCACATGTTTTAATGAATTTATTTAAGTGTGACTTGAACTCATTGCGAGATTGGTATAATAAACCATTTCAAAGTCTTGTGAATTATAAACGTGTTGAACTTGCGACTTTTAGTACTTTGGCATTGTGAAAGTCGTGGGATTGTTTCATTTTGGAAAATGAAATTATCAAGAGGGGTAATATAAATTCGTATTTTGGAAACTATGTGAAAACTGTGATGGTGTTTGAGTTCTTCGGGTTTTGAAACTCACTGTGGTGAATACATAAGGGCAAGGTTAAAATTGTGCCCGTTGGCATGCTTTTGATGATTTGTTTTTAGTGACTTTAAAAGTGTGTTTGTGCGTATTCTAGAATATTTACGCGATTGTGTGAAATTGTGCCAATGCTTTGAAATTGTTTATGATTATGATCATTTTGAATTACCATGACGATTTCACAATTTTAGAATCTTTGACAATTTCAAAGCTAGCTTATAATTTGAGAAAACTTACGAGTTTGTCAATTTAATGACTTTTAATGTGTGGTATGCTCGGGTCTAGACTTGAAACTTTATTGTGCAATGGTTTTGAGGCTTGACCATGTGTCGAGAATGAGATTTTATCTTTGAGTGGGCACTCGACTTCCCTTGAAACACTTATTTAATAAACTTTAAAAAGGACTTTTCCTTCATTAGATTGGAGATTTTGTTTTCCTAAATATATATATATATATATATATATATATAAAGAGAGTGCAGAAAAGAAAAAGGGATTATTTTTATTCGATCGTGTTGAATTGTATTTTAATAATACCACTTTTGATCCTTAAACGAATTATTGGATCGGGTTGCGGGACCAAGCGTTTCGTGTCATATTTTTCAATTAAGTTCGAGGTTTGAATTGCTTAAGCCTTGAAAATCCAAGACCGTCTTTAAGTGATTCAATCTTTATTCCTTCAAATTGTGCAGGAACGCCAACAAAACTAGTTTGGACTCACAACCACATCGCCGTCTTTCGCTGAAGGTAAAAGCGGGCGATCAAGGACAAATTCAAGTTCATGAAGAGATTATTTTAAATAGTTGAATTCTTAAGTTCTTTAGACCTATGTGGGATCCGAGCCTTTGAGGCTCGAGAATTATTGTTATTTTGATATGTTGAAATATCTTTGATAACATGTTGAATTATTTTGGTTGTTGTTGTGATGGACTGTGACCGAAATTAGTTCGGTGCTGGGTTGAAATTAGGTGAAGGCTTCGGCCGGGATATCCCAAAAACAGGGGAAACTCTGCCGGATTTTCGGCTCGAAGTTTAGATGCTTAGTAAAGCTAAGTTGCAAACTAATTAGATTAAAGAACCCATTTCTCGTCAAATTAAATCGATCAATATATTCGTTGGCTACGGGTTAACGTATAAAACTAAGTCACTGATGAACGGGACGAGGATACTTCAAATTATAATTTGATATCCGTTTGTCCGCTTTTGGTTATAGACCAGCTTGAGTAGCCGTCAATCCTTTGAGCAATTCTTTGATTTATGTATAGTGGAAAGTGGCTTTTGGCCCTATTACTCGCGTGTTGGACAGATTTGTCGCACGACGAGTTTCAAGGGAGGACGCCACTAGGAGAGAGTCACAAGGACCGAGGCTTAGGACCTCAGGTAAGTGGATCTCCACTGCGACACAAGTAGACTTTACAATGCTTGAATTACTTGTGCTTGTGTTGAGATTATGTTAAGCATACGTTGCTTCTATAATGGTGGCTGTTAAACTGTGTGGATTCCAATTCTCGTTAAGGTTGTGAATACGGGCTCTTGATTATATTCGTCTCGTTTTGTGCAACGAGCCTGCAGGTATGGGACTGTAGGTTCGTTTATGATATGTTATGTTTTTATAGGGGTGTATTGGTGTGTGTGTTCATTTGTATGACTTATCTGTCGGTGGGTATGGGACCACAGACATAAAACTATCCAACTGCGTGGTTCATGTTCTAGTGTAGGGTGCGTGGCTATTTGTATGTGTATATGTTAGTTTGATTTGTTTGTCGGTGGATATGGGACCACAGACATAAAACTGTTGCTGTTGTTGTTGAGACGTTATTGCAGGTCAAGGAGAAAACTCTAAGACAAGACAAGGAGAGCGGAAGCAATGTATGTACACGGGTAGGGCCCGACGGGGCCGCAAGTCATGATCGGTTCCGAAATAGCCCGACGGGGCCACTGATTACGTTTCGGGACGGCCCGAGAGGCCTTGGGGAGGTCGGTGGACGACTTTTCTCTGCCGCATTACTTTGATCATTTGGGTAGGGCCCGACGGGGCCGCGATCATGATTTGGTTCCGAAATAGCCCGACGGGGCCATCATGTATGATAGATTTCGGAGCGACCCGAGGGACCTCGCGGAGGTCATTGATCCACCTTTCAGAACGGCCAGAGGGGCCTTGGGGAGGAGAGCCACGGCCCTCCCCACAGCTTATGATTTGACGATCCGGATCGGCCCGACGGGGTAAAGTGCAATATTGAATTCCGAAACGACCCGACGGGGTCATTGGCCGTAAAAGGTTTCGGAATGGGCAGAGAGGCCCGAGGAGGATGAGTCCTCACAAGCATACAGAATATCGGGACGGTCCGAGGGGCCAAAATCCATAGCATGTCCAGAACGACCCGATGGGTCTCGAGGAGGTCGGTAGACGACCTTCCTCTTCATATGCTGTGTGCTGCGATTTTAATCGATTCCGAGATCGCCCGTCGGGGCCATTGTCTGTGTGAGGTTTCGGAACGACCCGCGAATGGGTCCAGATGTGTATTAAATTCTATAATGACCCGTAAGAGGTCTAGAATGTTTATAAGTTCTAGAACAATCCGCGAATGGGGTTAGATATGTGTTAAATTCTAGAACGATCTGCAAGAGTTCTAGATTGTGTATAAGTTATTGAACGACCCGCAATGGGTCTAAGTGTGTATTCAATTTTAGAATAACTCGCGAAGGGGTTTGGATATATATATGAGTTCTAGATCGACCCGCAAGAGGTCTAGAGGAGGGGTGAGGTTGACGAGACCTTCTCAATATTATAGAATCGAGAATTCTTAATAGTAAATTATGTGCACACGTATTTTTACAAGCTAAGTCAGAGAGTTGTGAACTTGAGTGAGATTAGAACAAATTATGAAATTGACTTTTGA
Organism: Boehmeria nivea var. tenacissima; assembly: GCA_018132145.1. NCBI lineage: Eukaryota > Viridiplantae > Streptophyta > Magnoliopsida > Rosales > Urticaceae > Boehmeria > Boehmeria nivea. Next base: position 6,632,003 of record CM030876.1, on the reverse strand, counting down.
GTCGAGATTAATGGGTCGTTGAATTCGACCTCGTTACATGTCACAACTCCTTTGCAGGTATTGTATCCCGCGTAAGTTTAGCAATTATATTTGAATTCTACTCCGCGGGCAAGATTATTTAAGAGTGTCGTTTACTCTTCGAACTACGACGACTCGATCGTCGAATCTATCTATTTGTTGAATTAAAATATTGTGATACCTCTTGATTGTATGTTACCTGCAGACTTAGCAATTTATCTATCCAATCCACTTATTGGGCTATTAGCTCACTAGTGTGCTCGTGTCGCAGGTATTTTATTAAGAAAGCAGAAAGGGCGAAGCGATAACGACGGGAACAGCGAGTGTATACGGGACCGACCTGTAAAACTTTACGTGGACTACCGGCTAATCGTTGGCAAAGAAAAGTTTTAAATTCCGCATATTTTGTAAATGTTAAAATTAAATTTATTTTGGTTATGGTGAGGATTGGTGAACCTCATGTTTAATATTAAAAGTTTGATTTTGTAACTTAATTTAAAAAGTTCAAATTTGACCGTATTTTTAGGAACCAAAATACCGTTTTGAGTTTTGGGTCGTTACAAAGTTGGTATCAGAGCCAGGTTTAGCCGGTCCTGTAGACAACCCCGTATGCACTGGCGTGATTCCTTCGTTGTCGTCAATGTGAGTAACCCTTATTTATGTTTCACGAGCAAAAAAAAAAAAAGAATTAGACATCGATCCTGGAGATCGGTAAATCACAAAATTAATGGCACAGCCGGGTCTTTACCCGTGCACTCTGCCTCACGGACTGTGGTCCGTCAGAATAATCTTGTAGGAAAACCTACCTAGCCTATTGTATGTTGTCGTTGACCTTTTGAACGAATAAATCTAGGGTCTCGTACCCAAGTGCAAGAGGTCAAAGTGTGAGACTCGTGAGTGGTCCATCAATTGGTATCTGCAAAGACAAATAAGACTAAATGAAATACATGACCTCTTGCAATATCTCAGTTTCCTTAACCAGTTAACGAGGGGATCAAGGGGGTTCAAACATACTAAATCCCAGTTTGCTGTGTGATCTGACAAAGGGACTCAACATACTAAATCTCCGTCTGCTTCTTTATCTGACGAGAGAAAGTACATCAGATTTAAAATTCCCGATACCTCGGTAAACGGGACGGAAGGGACAAAAATCTGAAATAAGCCTTAATCCTCCGACAGGAGTCGATAGGAGGTAAACGAATTCAATCTAAATATTAAAATAAAAGTCGATGGTACCGCTCGGCTCCAAGAGAAGAGAGCCCTGGCTCCGAGAGAGAGAGAGCCCTGCTCCTTGAGGGTGAGCTTATTCCTCACACAAGCCGGCCAATTGAGTGTGAGACGAAGTCTGTGTGACTGCCAGGAGATTGATCCTCTCTCCGCCTGCGCGCTAGGAAAATTGCGGTGACCATCAGTGGATCCCAGACTTGATAAAAATGTCGAGCTTGATAAATTAACTAATGAAGTGATTTCTGTGTGAAACCAGTAAGTCCGGAGAGAGTCTAACGGGTCATTCCTCCAGAAGGACTATAAATAAGCGTGGTAGGTCCATAACCGAGCACGAGATATTAATTTTAATAAAGTTACTTACAGGTCTACTCAAGTACGAGCATGATGGGATTTGAGGATGATGCCGAGAATTAGGACTCAGAGTGATGGTCCACAGGACACTCTCGTTAAAAGTGGTAGCTCTCTACTGCCTGCGCTGCCTCGAGTAGGCCAACGTCGGTCTGTCGTTTTTCGCTGCTAGCGTCAATTCCTAAGGGTTGCAATTCTCGCATTGTTGGCCGTCGAGGTCACGCAAAGGATCGCGATTGCTATTTTCAAAAGGAACGAAAGTCATTAAGGTCACACCAATCACAGATATTCCCCAGGTGAGAGTTCCCTTTGAGGCGCTGATTAGGCTCTACTAGGCAAAAAAAAAAATTGCAGCTTACCTTTTCATAGAGCCGAGTATAATAGGCCTTATTCAATTTAGCGAGCTAATGATAAAAGCAACCAATCGTCATGGTGCCACATCTTTTTTCTAGTGTCCATCATATTGCTGTTCCCATCAATAACAGTAGTTTAGTTCAGTACAACCGGAGATGAGCAACAGGGAGCTGATGTGACCTAGTAGATGGCGTCCCAAAATTCGTCTTACCCAAGAAGATAATTGCTAAACTATCTGCTTTTTCACAGAACGCACAAGTATTGGCCATAAGAGAGTGTCGTGCACAATTGTGATGATCATCAGAGTGGCGCAGCGGAAGCGTGGAAAATAACGCTTAAAAAGAGGTTAAAGGCCCATTCAACACACCCAGGCGGGACCCACATCGAGCCTACACCACTACGTTGGCACTAGTAGGCTCTAAGGCGTTTCACTTCAATTGCGAAGGGCGTTGTCAAGAGATTAGCGTAGACAGTTGACGTGATAACTTAATTGTTCGAGGCTCCCACCCAGACAGATGAGATCATAGAGTCGCGAAGTCCACCGGATCACCTCACGTACGCTAGGCGTGAGAATAGAGGAATAGAAGTACTGAGGTGTAGAAGAACTTATGCTAACAGATCTGGTCATGTGTGACGTGAGTAGTTGGCGTGTGAATTAAATGTCAAGTGTTGTGATTAGTTAAATTGGTTTGCGTGATTGTTTGGAATATAGGGGTTACACTGTAAGCGTATTGGTAATCTAGAAATTTTGTTATTGCAGAACTCAGATCTTGTGGGAGAGATCCAAGCCTCTCGAAAGCTTGGTTAACTTGTTCCTTACTGATTTTCATATCCCGATTAATACAAATTGCTCTTTCTTAATGTTATGTGTTATTCAATTTATTGGACCTTTCCTGTGCTCTGTGATTACTATCTTTAGTTAGTTATGTCTATTATGTTACTGTTTTTGTTAGTTCGGAGGAGCATGAAGAGCATTTGCTGGCTGTTTTGGAAAGATTAACCGAGAAAAGGCTTTATGCGAAGTTTAAGAAGTGTGACTTTTGGTTGGAAATAGTCTCTTTTCTTGGTCACGTAGTGTCTAAAGAAGGGAGTTCGGTGGATCCACCTTAGATTGAAGTCATGAGCTCATAGAAATAGCCCACTACTGTCATAGAAGTTGGTAGTTTCTGGGGCTTAGCCGGGTACTTTAGGCAGTTCGTAGAGGGGTTAACCAAACTATCTCTACCTTTAACCCGCCTTACTTAAAAGAATACCAAATTTTTCTTTGACTCCGGCTTGTGGATAGAGCTTTCAAGAGCTCAAAAGGCGTCTCACAACTGCTCCAGTGAGGACATCCCTACGGGGACCACTGGATTCGCCCTTATTGCGATGCCACTTGGGTGATTGTAGATAGGCTCGCAAGGTCGGCGCACTTTTTGCCGATGCGAATGACATACTCCATGGATAGGTTAGCGGAGATTTATGTCCAAGAGATAGTGAGACTCCACGGAGTGTCAGTACCCCTTGTCTCAGACAGAGATAATAGGTTCATTTTTGCATTTTAAAGAGCTTGTTCAAGCCATAGGAACCCAGTGGAAGTACGTGGCCAATCCTAGTCATGTGCTGCGTCATGAAATCTTGGACATCGAGCCTGAAGCTACTTATGAAGAGAAGTCCCTGAAAATGTTAGATCGAGTGGACCAGGAGTTGAGACATAGGACTATCCCAACGGTCAAGGTACAGAGGGAAAACCATACCGAAGGAGAGACAACTTGGGAGCTTGAGAGTTTTATGCGAGAGAAATACCCTCTCTTGTTCTAAGTTTCGAGGACGAAACTTCTGTAAGGGGGTAGGATTGTAATGACCTGAATTTAAAAACACTGTGCCAGTTAATTAATTTGTATTTTTGCCTCAATTATGACCAATTTGTAAAATTGGGCAGTTTCATTAAATCTGGTCAATTTGGAGTTATGATTTAAACCATGGAATTGGATGGATATTTTTTTTTAATTTCGAATTTTTGAAGGTGTTAGGAATTTATTTTTTTTCGAGAATGATATTAAAATTCCTAACTCTCATTGTCCAAATTACGTGTGCAATTTTATTATTTCATGGAGAAATTTTACCATTCCCGTTGATCAATTTTTGGGCCTTTTTGGCCAAAATTGAGCCCAAGCCCACTAGGGCTTTATTTTCTTTTTTCCCTTCCTTCTTTCTTCCCAGCCGCACCACCCTCTCACTTTCTCTCTATCTCTCAGCCTCACACTCTCTCTCTCTCCCTCTCTTTCTCGTCGTGACGCCCTTGCCGCCGGCCAGCCCAGTCCTCGCCGGTGCACAGCCCCTGCCGCGCCAGCTTTCACTGCGCCGTCACGCCGCGCAGCCCCATACGACCCCTGGCCTCGCCGCGCCTCCAGCCGCTGGGCCCAGCTCTTCCACGCGACTCTCGTCGCGTCTCCTCACTCCGGCGCGACTTCTCCGGTTGCGAACCAGACCCCGCAGCGCCTCTGTGCGCTCCGCGCGCCCCCTCCGCGCTTCTTTCTCGCCGTGATGCCCAGCCGCCGTCCAGCCTCGCCGGCAATGTCCCCCCTAAGCGCCGACCCAGCCCCGTCCGCGCGGCGCCGGAGCTCGCCCGGCCTCTGCGCACTCCGTCGGTGTCACCCCAGCTCCGTCTGGCCTCCACCTCGCCGGAACTCTCCCTCCGCACAGCCGCGCTGCTCCCAGCACGGCACCGCCTCCTCCGCGCCGCTCGGCCTTCCTCGAGGCCAGCCCAGCCACCGCACGACCTTGAGCGCGCTTCGCCTCCGCGTGTCGCAGCTGCCTGAACTCCACCCGTCACCTCGTCTCCGGCGCTGCCGCTGCGCGACCCGGCGAGTCCGCGTCTCCCGACGCCGCGAGCACCCTGCTCCGCTCGTTTTCGCGAGTAGCTCTTCGCTTTCACGAGCTCCAGCCCCCGACCCCGCCGCTGGATTTTTCCGACAGCCGCAACGTGCCTCCTCGAGCCGCCTTTGCTCGAGTTTGGTGAGCCTCTTTTCCTTTTTGTGATTGTTGAACGATGCTTGAGTTTCGTTGATTAAGTTTTAGCAAAGATTTATTGTGTCCACGGCTTGTCTCTGTGAGATATTGTGTGGAAATCTATGTTGCATTGTTTAGGATGAATAAAAATTAGTTTGAGTTAACTTGTTCATAGGAGTTGGTATTTTACCGTATTTATGACCACGATGGACTTGGTATTTCATGTGACTCGGCATATTTGGATTTTTTGAATTTGTGTCGACTCACATGTTTTAATGAATTTATTTAAGTGTGACTTGAACTCATTGCGAGATTGGTATAATAAACCATTTCAAAGTCTTGTGAATTATAAACGTGTTGAACTTGTGACTTTTAGTACTTTGGCATTGTGAAAGTCGTGGGATTGTTTCATTTTGGAAAATGAAATTATCAAGAGGGGTAATATAAATTCGTATTTTGGAAACTATGTGAAAACTGTGATGGTGTTTGAGTTCTTCGGGTTTTGAAACTCACTGTGGTGAATACATAAGGGCAAGGTTAAAATTGTGCCCCTTGGCATGCTTTTGATGATTTGTTTTTAGTGACTTTAAAAGTGTGTTTGTGCGTATTCTAGAATATTTACGCGATTGTGTGAAATTGTGCCAATGCTTTGAAATTGTTTATGATTATGATCATTTTGAATTACCATGACGATTTCACAATTTTAGAATCTTTGACAATTTCAAAGCTAGCTTATAATTTGAGAAAACTTACGAGTTTGTCAATTTAATGACTTTTAATGTGTGGTATGCTCGGGTCTAGACTTGAAACTTTATTGTGCAATGGTTTTGAGGCTTGACCATGTGTCGAGAATGAGATTTTATCTTTGAGTGGGCACTCGACTTCCCTTGAAACACTTATTTAATAAACTTTAAAAAGGACTTTTCCTTCATTAGATTGGAGATTTTGTTTTCCTAAATATATATATATATATATAAAGAGAGTGCAGAAAAGAAAAAGGGATTATTTTTATTCGATCGTGTTGAATTGTATTTTAATAATACCACTTTTGATCCTTAAACGAATTATTGGATCGGGTTGCGGGACCAAGCGTTTCGTGTCATGTTTTTCAATTAAGTTCGAGGTTTGAATTGCTTAAGCCTTGAAAATCCAAGACCGTCTTTAAGTGATTCAATCTTTATTCCTTCAAATTGTGCAGGAACGCCAACAAAACTAGTTTGGACTCACAACCACATCGCCGTCTTTCGCTGAAGGTAAAAGCGGGCGATCAAGGACAAATTCAAGTTCATGAAGAGATTATTTTAAATAGTTGAATTCTTAAGTTCTTTAGACCTATGTGGGATCCGAGTCTTTGAGGCTCGAGAATTATTGTTATTTTGATATGTTGAAATATCTTTGATAACATGTTGAATTATTTTGGTTGTTGTTGTGATGGACTGTGACCGAAATTAGTTCGGTGCTGGGTTGAAATTAGGTGAAGGCTTCGGCCGGGATATCCCAAAAACAGGGGAAACTCTGCCGGATTTTCGGCTCGAAGTTTAGATGCTTAGTAAAGCTAAGTTGCAAACTAATTAGATTAAAGAACCCATTTCTCGTCAAATTAAATCGATCAATATATTCGTTGGCTACGGGTTAACGTATAAAACTAAGTCACTGATGTATGTGTATATGTTAGTTTGATTTGTTTGTCGGTGGGTATGGGACCACAGACATAAAACTATTGCTGTTGTTGTTGAGACGTTATTGCAGGTCAAGGAGAAAACTCTAAGACAAGACAAGGAGAGCGGAAGCAATGTATGTACACGGGTAGGGCCCGACGGGGCCGCAAGTCATGATTATGTTACAATGCCACTAGGAGAGAGTTTCAAGGGAGGACGCCACTAGGAGAGAGTCACAAGGACCGAGGCTTAGGACCTCAGGTAAGTGGATCTCCACTGCGACACAAGTAGACTTTACAATGCTTGAATTACTTGTGCTTGTGTTGAGATTATGTTAAGCATACGTTGCTTCTATAATGGTGGCTGTTAAACTGTGTGGATTCCAATTCTCGTTAAGGTTGTGAATACGGGCTCTTGATTATATTCGTCTCGTTTTGTGCAACGAGCCTGCAGGTATGGGACTGTAGGTTCGTTTATGATATGTTATGTTTTTATAGGGGTGTATTGGTGTGTGTGTTCATTTGTATGACTTATCTGTCGGTGGGTATGGGACCACAGACATAAAACTATCCAACTGCGTGGTTCATGTTCTAGTGTAGGGTGCGTGGCTATTTGTATGTGTATATGTTAGTTTGATTTGTTTGTCGGTGGATATGGGACCACAGACATAAAACTGTTGCTGTTGTTGTTGAGACGTTATTGCAGGTCAAGGAGAAAACTCTAAGACAAGACAAGGAGAGCGGAAGCAATGTATGTACACGGGTAGGGCCCGACGGGGCCGCAAGTCATGATCGGTTCCGAAATAGCCCGACGGGGCCACTGATTACGTTTCGGGACGGCCCGAGAGGCCTTGGGGAGGTCGGTGGACGACTTTTCTCTGCCGCATTACTTTGATCATTTGGGTAGGGCCCGACGGGGCCGCGATCATGATTTGGTTCCGAAATAGCCCGACGGGGCCATCATGTATGATAGATTTCGGAGCGACCCGAGGGACCTCGCGGAGGTCATTGATCCACCTTTCAGAACGGCCAGAGGGGCCTTGGGGAGGAGAGCCACGGCCCTCCCCACAGCTTATGATTTGACGATCCGGATCGGCCCGACGGGGTAAAGTGCAATATTGAATTCCGAAACGACCCGACGGGGTCATTGGCCGTAAAAGGTTTCGGAATGGGCAGAGAGGCCCGAGGAGGATGAGTCCTCACAAGCATACAGAATATCGGGACGGTCCGAGGGGCCAAAATCCATAGCATGTCCAGAACGACCCGATGGGTCTCGAGGAGGTCGGTAGACGACCTTCCTCTTCATATGCTGTGTGCTGCGATTTTAATCGATTCCGAGATCGCCCGTCGGGGCCATTGTCTGTGTGAGGTTTCGGAACGACCCGCGAATGGGTCCAGATGTGTATTAAATTCTATAATGACCCGTAAGAGGTCTAGAATGTTTATAAGTTCTAGAACAATCCGCGAATGGGGTTAGATATGTGTTAAATTCTAGAACGATCTGCAAGAGTTCTAGATTGTGTATAAGTTATTGAACGACCCGCAATGGGTCTAAGTGTGTATTCAATTTTAGAATAACTCGCGAAGGGGTTTGGATATATATATGAGTTCTAGATCGACCCGCAAGAGGTCTAGAGGAGGGGTGAGGTTGACGAGACCTTCTCAATATTATAGAATCGAGAATTCTTAATAGTAAATTATGTGCACACGTATTTTTACAAGCTAAGTCAGAGAGTTGTGAACTTGAGTGAGATTAGAACAAATTATGAAATTGACTTTTGAGTCGAGATTAATGGGTCGTTGAATTCGACCTCGTTACATGTCACAACTCCTTTGCAGGTATTGTATCCCGCGTAAGTTTAGCAATTATATTTGAATTCTACTCCGCGGGCAAGATTATTTAAGAGTGTCGTTTACTCTTCGAACTACGACGACTCGATCGTCGAATCTATCTATTTGTTGAATTAAAATATTGTGATACCTCTTGATTGTATGTTACCTGCAGACTTAGCAATTTATCTATCCAATCCACTTATTGGGCTATTAGCTCACTAGTGTGCTCGTGTCGCAGGTATTTTATTAAGAAAGCAGAAAGGGCGAAGCGATAACGACGGGAACAGCGAGTGTATACGGGACCGACCTGTAAAACTTTACGTGGACTACCGGCTAATCGTTGGCAAAGAAAAGTTTTAAATTCCGCATATTTTGTAAATGTTAAAATTAAATTTATTTTGGTTATGGTGAGGATTGGTGAACCTCATGTTTAATATTAAAAGTTTGGTTTTGTAACTTAATTTAAAAAGTTCAAATTTGACCGTATTTTTAGGAACCAAAATACCGTTTTGAGTTTTGGGTCGTTACAGTGTAGCTCGCACATTGCTGCGATTTTTTCTTTTATATAATAATTTTGCAAAGAACAAACTATATAAGATGGAAATTAAAGTTAAAAAGAAAATATATTATAAAATTTATATATAAATATTTATCATATTATATTATAAAATGTAGGCTTTATTGCACTGATGCCCCCTGAATTATACGGCATTATACACTTTGGCACCCCAACTTTTTTTTTTGGCAAAATGCTCCCCGAATTCAAATATCCGTCACAATCTGCTCCAAATTGGCAACGCCCGTCAATTTTTGGACGGAATGAATCACGTGCCAAAAACGTGCATACTCAACGAGGGCAAAGGTGGTCATTTCCCAACTAAAAAAAAAATCCCACTTCTCTCTCTCTCCTCCTCCTCCTCCTCCTCTTCTTCTTCACTTTCTCAACTGCCAAGCACTCATTTTCCGTCACTTTCTCTTGCGCCACCGCCACCGCCAGCTTCCCCTTTTTGAAAAAAAAAAGGTTCGATCCAAGAGGTTTTTGGGTCATCGTTCGTTGCACGGGGGCTCGGCGCTCGAAGGTCGAGGGCGGCGTGGGGGTTCGGCGATCGAAGGTCGAGGGCGGCGCGGTTGAGCTCGGAGGTCGGAGGGGTTCTTTTGGGTTTAGGTCGCCGTGGTTTGGGGGTTTGTCGGGCGAAGATCTTCGCTCTGATTTCTCCGCGTTGGGTCGAGATTTTGAGTCACCGTGGGTTGTCGCCGTGGGGTTTGCACCGTGGGGTCGCCGTGGGGTTTGCACCGTGGGGTAGCCGCTGGTCGTCACTGTGGGATAACCATCTTGTAGTGTTAAGTTTGTACAACGTGACAAGTTATTTAAAATTTGTACATGAGATAGTTGAATTTTCATGATAATTTTTACAACTTGAATGTGCACAGTCCTTATAAAATGATTTAACCATTATAAGCACTTAATTCAGTTGGTAGAGGTAAAAATAACATCGTATGAGTCATGAGATGGAAAATTTTCGGAGATTGCAAATCATGCATATATATTGCTAGCCTTCGTTTTTTTCCAATCTTTTTTCTTTTTTTGCAAAATATTGATTACTTTTTTGTTTATTGTTCTGGGTTAATTTCTTTTTGCTGGGTTTGGTATTATTGTTAATGGAGTGGTTAATGGAGGCAAGGTTCCTGTTTTTGGATTTTTGATATGCCTTGGCTGTTCATTGAAGAAAGGGGTATATGATTTGTTGTTCATTTAATTTCAATAGAGACATGGATATATAGCTGTTAATTTACCAACATAGGAACTCTACAAATTTTTGTTTGTATGGAGGTTCCCAAAATAATGGATGAAGATGAGGAACAAGAAAATGCCAAAAAAAAAAAATTGCCAAAATAGCATATGTAAGCTTTTTTTTTTTTTTTCTAATGCCAAAATAATAAAAAGACAGAGGTTGCCCTCGTCGAGTATGCACATGTTTGGCACGTGCTTCATTCCATCTAAAAATTGACGGGCGTTATCAATTTGGGGCAGATTGTAACGGATTTTTGAATTCGGGGAGCATTCTGCCAAAAAAAAAAGTTGGGGTGCCAAAGTGTATAATGCCGTATAATTCAGGGGGCATCAGTGCAATAAAGCCTAAAATGTATGTACAAATATTTAGTAATATATATTATAAAATTTACATACAAATACTTAATATATAACCTTATAAAATATATGTCCAAACTTTAACAGTTAAAATATTATTGTTTTCAATCTTTGAGGGCAATCGATCGTAGTCTGAAAATTAAATTTGTGTAACGGTATTGATGTTGTATTTTCAACGACGACAGTGAATGTTGTTGCCCTCGTTAGTTACAATATTGCGACATGAGGGACTACTTTGTATTTTGGCCTGCTTTTGTCAAAAAAAAAAAAATCTTCGAATGTCATATACTTGACCAACTTTTATTTTTGGTGCTACAATCTCGATATCACGTGTTTTTATTGTAGCATGGATGGTTTCATACTGTGAACAACAATGAAGTAATTAAATCCAATAAAGTAATTAACAACAATGAAGTAATTAAATAACAATAAAAAATATTTAATTTATTTAATTTGACTTATATAACATTATTGCCTCTTTGTCGACAAAATTGTAGTCCTGACTGATAAAACGGCATGTGTTAAAGTCGTTGTTGATCCATATTCAACAAAATCTTGCAAGTATTATATTACACTGTTGATTTGGTCTAACATATTTGATTGATGTGGCCATTTTCTATTTTTCATAAATTTATTGCTTTATGATATTTTTCTTTATTGAATAAATGCAATAATAATTTATGGTGTTACATGAGTATTAATGTAAATTAATTTTCTTTTTAGCATTATGTAATATTATTTTATAAATTATATTTTTTATATGATTTTTGTATTTATTAACTGAATCATGAATCAATATATATAATCCATTTGGGGATTTGACTCTTGGCAATGCAACATATAATTAATCATGTATAAATATTTTATTTTTCATATAAAGACTAATTTTGTCAACAGATTATCCCTAATTTTTATTAATTATCATAGCATATGGAATTTTTACAGGAAACTGTCTTCTTTTTAAAGTAAAAGACCATTTTGATTCATACACTGTCATTTCTATTCTAAGGATGTAAACTTTTTCATTTGTATTATTTGAATTTATGATCTGACCTTTGATTATTTTATTTATTAATTATGTAATTATTAATTTTGTTCCATAACATAGTCCTAATGATTGATTTAAATTTCTTAATAACATTATTGGTGTCCCTATCTTAAGATGTAACTCATGTGGTGGTAATCCATTAAAGTTAAGAGTGTGTAAAATTTCTTCTGGATATAAAAGATTTAGTTCATCTATATTTACAGATGAAGGAAGAATTGTATCATAACAATAATAAATTCTTGATTCTGTTGGGACTAATGATAAAATATATTGATTGATTTTATCAACTGTTTTATTTTCTAGAGCTACAATTGCACGTTGTTTCAGATATTTAAATTATTAAAATTATGAACGAAATCATCATATATTGAATGTGAAATTTTTTCAATCGGATTTGAATCATAATGTAATATGAATTTTTCTGGATCATAATATAATATGAATTTTTTGGTATTTTTATGTACGTAGCATCTTTACTTTCTGTATAATTTATTCCTTCTAAAATACCATCACCAACTTCTAAAATCCATTGTGAAAATTCAGTAGTTTCAATTTTTTTTTTCTGTTGATATATTTTTCTGTTTTAGTATCATATTTTCAATTAAAGTTAATATTTTTAAATATGTCTAAAGATAAGAATTAGTTATAGTTGCATCGATTATTTGTTCTTTTGTTTCAGATGATATTACAGGAGAAATCTGTCGAAATCACCGCCTAATACCACAGTCATTCCTCCAAATGGTTGTTCATAGTTGTTTTTTAAATTTTCTAAAGATTTGTCTAAAGTTTTAAAACAAAATTTATTATTCATAGTTGCTTTGTCCCATAATATCAATGTTGTTTTTTCAATTAATATTGCTAATTGAGTTTTTTTCTTGATGTGACAAGTAAAAAATTTGTCTAAAGATAATGGTATTCGGAATCTTGAATGTGCAGTTCGTCCTTTAGGTAATAATAAAGACGCTATTTCAGATGATGCAACAACTAATACAATTTCATTATTCGATATTATTTTATCAATAATTGCATTCCATAAATATATTTTGCATGTTCCACCGTGTCTATAGATAAAAAATAACGATATTGATTTTGTACAGAGTCAACAAAAATTTCATATATAAATTTTTGTTCATTAGTGAAATTTTGAACTAAAATTGAATTTTCTACTTTTAATTTATTTACATCGTAATTTAATTCTTCTCTTAGAAGTTTATTATTTAAATCTTCAATCAATGATCCTGTTGGTAACGGTAGATTGAAATTTCTTAAACTTGATGAGTTTATATTTAATAATTTTTCAAATTCATATAATACGTAATTATATAATTCAATTTATGGTATTTGAAAGTTTTTATTATTGAATAATTTTTTGATTCTCTATATAATATCATTTGTCATAAAGTTCTAATGTTAGTTCAGAAATTTTATTGGATCATTTATATTACAAAATAAAAGAATTATAACAAATAATTGTCTTAATTGATATGATGTTGACCAAAATGAAGCTTCTAAAATTGAGTCATTCAATTCATTGGGCAAGTTTGGCATTACTTTTGGAGGCTACTTTTAGATTATAAAACAATCTAAAGCAGCTATAGGCGTTTGGTAAACCTGCTTCTTAAAGAAGCAGGTAATCGTTTCTGCTTTTACGTAGTATAATTTGAGAAGCAGGTTAAAGGCTGTTTTTTTGTAACCGAAACTGCTTCTCCAGTTTAAATTACTAAAATATCCTTAATTAACTACCCATATTCCACTAAATGATTTTCTAAAATTATTATTTGGTAATTTTATATACCCATACTATTTTAACAGCAGTTTTAAAAATAAAATAACCAAACACCTTACATGTTTAGAACTTCAGCAACTTCTATCATCAGCACAGTTTTAAGCACTTCTTTTATAAGCACAACAATGTCAAACTGGCACATTATCATCGTCTAGTAATCCTAAGGCATTATATGCTAATTGATATTATGTTGTATTATTAATTGTTCGAAGATACTCAAAGCTAGTTGCACCTTTTTGATAATTTAGTATGGTACTATATATCGACAATTCATATAATTTTCAATTTCATCAACTTCTTGATAATTTATTTGTCCAGAATTTTCTACATATATATTATCTTCAAGAATGGCTTTTACTCGGTCTGGTCCTTGTGTTGAGTATTTAAACAGATACTTTATTAATATAGATTGAGAACAAATTTCAGTATTTATATGCGCATAAAATTAAGACATAATTCTCTATTGTAGGAACAACAAATCTGTTTTTTAATTTTATATTTTCTTTCTAGACATAAAAAATTGTATTTCTACGTTTATAATTAACAATTGCATTTTCTTCAATTGTTGTTTCATTTCTAATTTGTTTAGAAAAAATTTTGGAAAAATTTAAATTTTCATACATGGAGCATTAATTTTAGCAAATCCACATAGTCTATGCATCATGAATTCAGTTACACTGCATTATATCATAATGGATCTTTATGTGGATCTGGTATTTTAGCATAAATTAAGTTATCTATTTGTGATGGTTCATGTATTTTTTCATCAGGATGTAGCCAAAGTAAGAAATGACAATGTGACAAACCTCTTTTTTGAAATTCTACAACATATAAATCTGCAATTATTGTTCTGAATATATTTTCAGATTTAATCATTGCTAGCATCTGATCTAATTTGTCATTGTATATAAATCTGATCTAATTTTATTTTAAAAACTTTGGCAATTATATCTGGTCTATCTTCAGGTTTTTGACCTAGAATATTAGAGCGTGCTCTCGTGATTTCGGTCTATTTTGGATTACATATGAATGTTATAAATAACTCAGGATTGACATATTGTCTATAAATTGTCATTGCATCATGATAAAAATTGTATCATATATCTGAACTTTCAGTGTGACTTGAAGGAAGAATAATTCTTTTTCTTATGATATTTGCATCTGTATCTCTTCTTCTTACAGCATCTTGGATGCCTTGGTAAATTTCAGATCTTAGAGTTTTTTTTTTAATATAATATAATCTATCTTCTTCAACAGAAGCATATGCATCATCTAAATATTGTTGGAATAATCTATCACTTCTAAATAAAGTATTTCCATGATTTTAACATTGTTGTAACTGATAAGCATAGAAGGCTTTCATTGGAATTCTTTTCCTCGAAGATTGCTTATCCGTATGATCAGAACTTCAATTGAAATTAATCCTATATCCATCTTCTGCATAAGAAAATAATAAAGGATATTATAATGACATGTAAGATGGATGCAATTTCGTAATCCTTTGTAGATCATTTGATTGACGCTCAACTATAATATTTCTGGCTTTTTCATATTCACATATATCTCCAACTATTAATCCACCGATATCGTTTGAAGTCGATAAATTGTATTGACTACTATATGAGTTTCGTCGTCTTATAAGTCTCAGTTTTATAGAAGGTTGTTCCCGGGTTCGTCGAGGAACACTACGTGTCGTTTTTATTGATTCTAATAATGATGTATAATACAGTATGCAATAATATTTAAGTGACACGTATTAATAATCTAATCACCAGAGATATTACTAGAATTGATTATTTACTCATGGAGTAAAATGCATAGATCCTAATAACGATATGTCAATGCAAAAATAATAACATATTTCTAATCGCTAAGTTGCTTATTAAAGAGAATCATATAATTTAAATTATACCTTGAGAAAGGATTAGGCGTAATAACAATATAAAGGGCTTCATTGGATAAAGTAACAAAGTAATTATGTAAGAAGTAGCATTATTAGTCTAATAATAATGTAAAACTGACTGGATAAATTGTTAATCTAACATGATATAAACATGATTAGAAAAAATTATCAGTCTGAATGTAAAAATAAAAAAATGACTAGGCAAGTTGCTTGTCTGAGCAGTAAAATAAAATGACTAGGTAAGTTGCTAGTCTGAGCAGTAAAATTAAAATAACTAGGCAAGTTACCAGTCTGAACAACAAAATAAGATGACTAGGCAAGTTGCCAGTCTGAACAGTAAAATGAAATGACTAGGCAATTTTCCAGTCTGAACAGTAAAATAAAATGACTATGCAATTTGTCAGTCTGAACAGTAAAATGAAATGACTAGACAAGTTGCCAGTCCGAACAGTAAAATAAGATGACTATGCAAGTTGCCAGTCTAAACAGTAAAATGAAATGACTAGGTAATTTTCCAGTATGAACAGTAAAATGAAATGACTATGCAATTTGCCAGTCTGAACAGTAAAATAAAATGACTAGACAAGTTGCCACTCTGAACAGTAAAATAAGATGACTATGCAAGTTGCCAGTCTGAGCAGTAAAATAAAATGACTATGCAAGTTGCCAGTCTGAACAGTAAAAATAAAATGACTAGGCGAGCTGACAGTCTGAACAGTAAAATAAAATGACTAAGCAAGTCGCTAGTCTTAACTATTGCAGATAGTTAAATTATTAGGATGTTAATTAATTAACTGAATTAATGTTTTACAATTATTTTTACCAAAAGAATGATTATTTAAGTATTTAAATCAAGAGAATAAATATGTATTTAATATTAGATAATTCTTATATGCAAGTAGACACACGTATGTATATATATTTATATATGTATATTTTATATATATATATATATATACATGAGAATTATACTTGTTGTCTGATTACTTGATTTGGCAGAATTGCTTTTCTGATATATGCAGGAATAATGTCGTGGAATTGATGGGAAGAGTATAAATCTCATGAATCAAGAGGTCTAAATTAATAATCTGAAGATGGTACTCTCTCTCTTATGGATGGATACTGTTATCTTTTAGATAGTAGGTTCTATTTTACTCAGTCAATGACACTAAAATTCATGTTTTTCTGAACCTTTTCATGTACTTAAATCTCTTTATTCTTTTTCTTTTTCTTTCTTTCCTTCCTATTGTTTCTCTCCCTTTTTTTTCACCATTTCTCTACATAGCTTGCCGTCCTTTATATAGGCAAAATGATGGATGTTGGACAAAAAGACTACTATTAGCCATTTAAGGCAAGAAGACATTATTGGTACTTTGGATAAAAAAACATCATTGTACTCTTGAATTATTTTTACATGCAGTGACGGAGGGAGAGTGGGACGAGTAGGGGCTTCACTGAATTTTTAATTTTTGTAATAGTTCAAGTAAAATTGAATCAAAACTATTTTAGTTTTGAGAAAAAATAGTCGAAGCCCCCACAGTGTAAAACTTTATGATCAAAAGCCCCCACGTCTCAAAGCCTAATAATTAAAAGTCTGATGGAAAAAAAAAATCACAGTTAAACCCTTCGTTCTCACTCCACCAAGTTAATCTATTACAATTTTTTTACTATTATTACTATTTACTATTATTAACCGCCAATTATGCCTTTAACTGCCGATTATGTGTTTCTGTGATAATTAGATGCTCATTTTATGATATATCATTTATTTGCATTCGAAAATTGGGCTTGACCTATTTATATCGTATATCATGGGTTTTATGTTTTATTTTTACTTAATCCCTTAATATAGATGACTTGTACTGCAACTGTCAACGTGATTCTTCAACTCGTTCATCTTTTCATTTCTCGTACGTATCAATTCATATAACGTAGGGTATGGGTGCTTTCCTTCGCGGTCATCACTGTAGCTCACCATCTAGCATCTTATTATGGGGAAGAACCATTTTCGAAGCGGACGACAATCTAAATTCAGTGCCTTATTCGATCAACACCCAAATTTGATGAGCCAAGCCCAACTCTCTAAATTCAGTGCCTTATCCGGCCGTACGTCGACATAACGAGACCCTGCAAAATTTTATTTTTTTATGATTTTTTCCAGCAAGTAAGGTATTAAAATATGATTTCATTTAATTGATTTTTTCCTCATGAGTGGGGCAGTACATGCTCACAACTCTCATTGAATCATACATATGCACAAATTATAATATTCTTTTGCAGTTACTATCTTCTCTTATGCAAGAAAAAATAATTTCTCTCACGTGATGAAAAATAATTTGTCTCACTATTTTAATCTTTATTGAAAAAGAAAAGAAATTAAATGAAGCCTCGTTTGTTTGTTTATAAGCTGAGTGAATTTGTTTGTGTATGCCTTCATAGACAGATCCAATATAGGACCTAAGGGGACACAAGCCCTCACCGCAAAAAATAAAAAAAAAAAAAAGTGCATAGCCCTTACAAAATTTAGTATTTGTTAATGTGCCCCCACTGAATTTTTTGTGTGCCCCCACTAGTCAATTTTTTTTAAAACCCTTAAAAAATGTGTATACTATCATGTATTATATTTGATGGTCGTGACCACTTTCATATGTGTTTGGTGTTCCTTTTTTTTGTCTTTTGTTTTGTTTTGTTTTTTTTATTTTGTTTACGTAAATATGAAGGACTCACTAATCCTAAAAGGCTTTTTGAAAGTCCTAAAAGGCTTATGAACTTCTTTTTCCTAATTTTTTGTCTTTATCTAATTATAAATATGGAGATTGGTTTTGAGTCTCATGGATCAGTTTAAGTAGTTCTTTTCTTATGTAATTGTGCAACGAATTTACAATAAAGTTGATCTTTGAGTCTCTTGGATTGAAGTTTGAAAGCTGATGTTTCATAAGTATTGGGTGTTTTGATGTTTCAATTTTGAATTTGTAACATGCATTTTTATGTTTTGGAGTATTATCATGTTTGATGTATTATATTACTTATAATTATGTTTGATGTTCATGATTGTTTGATAATTTATTTTAACATTTACTTAGATTATATGGGCTTAATTAAGTTTGTCACCTATTCAGACCCATCTAGTAAATGGGTAAGCAGGTCACATGACTCATTTAGACTCGTTTAATAAACAAATTTTAATGAATTTAGGGATCACAAATCCATTTCGACCCATTTATTAAATGGGTAAATGGGTATAAATAGGTTTGTGGGTGAGTACGGCCTATTAAGATATGTATACTAATTATATCTTAATGGGTCTGTAACGACCCAATACTCCATACTAATAAAATACCCTAAGAGTTTGTATATTATAAGTAGTTAGTAAATTTATGAAGTGTTTCATGTCCCAAGTATACGATTAAATATGAACTTTTTATACATAACTATAATCGTCATTTTCATTAATAACACTGAATCATACTCGTTACCCCATGATAGTCAAAAAACTAGTTCAAAGATGGTGGTTTTGAAAAGAATGTATAGCTTCAAAAGTTTTCTTGCCAACACTTAACTAGCGGCCTACGCATCACTCTAAAGGTCGGTCCCGTATGCATCCGTTGTCTTTCTCATTGCTGCTTAGCTCTCGAGCTTTCCCTTCAACTTGTATGCAACACGAGTACACTAACGAACTACTAGCCCAATAAGTAGAATAAAAGAACATAAATTACTAAATTCACAAGAAGCACAATAATTTGAATATATAATAATAAATTGTCTGACTCGGTAGTCAAACTTTCTAACCAATCGGTCGCAACTTGAACCTCGGTCTCAACTCGTCTTTGATCCTACTTTAAGGTCCTTAGACTGCGATCTTACCTCACACATACATGTGTACGCATGATATATTATTTTAAAGGATACTTACTTATCTTCAACTGGGCCTCTCAAGCCATTCTGAAACGTCTCACGACCAGTGATCCCATCGAGCCGTTTTGGAATTGATTGTGCAATGGTCCCATCGGGCTTATTTGGGATCTATTGTAATATTGGGCCCTTGGGCCATCGGATCCATCTTGTTGTACTACTGAGGACTTGTCCTCCGTCGGGCCTCTCTGACCTTCTCAGAAACCTCACGCAACCAATGACCCTGTCAGGTGGTTTCAGAATTGATTGCTGTAACTTATCTTGTCGGGCCGATTTAGATCGTCAAACTAATTTTGTCACGAAGGACCGTCTGTGGGTTTCATTTAGTCCTCTCGGGCCGTTCTAGAATTTAGCTCAAACTGTGACATAATTTCAACAACGATGCTTGGGTAGTTTTGTATTCGTAGTCCCATACCCACAGACAACAATCACAAGCACAAGTACATACAAGATACTTAAACCAGTAATCCCATACTCGTGGGTTAATCGATAGAAAAGAGGCACGTGAGCCTATATTCACGTACCCAAAGCAATCAACACATCAACTAACTATTCCAACATTAAATTACAGCGACACATGTTAAGATAAAGATCATACACACAAACAAGCATTCAATGATGGTAAAGACTACTCGCGTTACAGAAGAGATCCACTTAATTGAGTCACTAAACCTTTCGCCTCGGTCCTCACGGTCTTTTCCTAGTGACGTTCCTTCGTGGAGCTTAGTATGCGACACTTTTGTCAACACGAGAGTCAGAGGGTCAACGTCAAGGTTTAGTAGTCACTCGAAGGGGAAAAACATTCTTAAAGGTTGACAGACCACTCATCGAGGGTCTTTATAACGTGGCAATTTTCTTGCAGCCATAATAGCCGATAGAGAGGGCTATCATGCTATATCCTATGCACATTATCACGTCCTATACCGTGGTAGTAAAACTGCCGAGTGATGGCAACTAAGTGACGAACTCTTCCAACACCTGATTCTGCCAAACCATTGCAAGCACCTGCAACGATCAAGAGTAATGCGTACAAGCCAACAGTAATGAAAGATCTTAGCATCAAGTAAATGAATGAGCCCAGCACAATTACGGGGCAATCTTTATTTTATTAGGCAATAATAAAGGATTACAACCCTACTTTCGATCTAGGCACAAAGGCAAAGGTCTATACTCGACTCCCCAAGTGTTTCCCAAGTATTTCCCCACTTCATTGATCTACCCGAACTCTAGTAGAATCTCTCAAATCCCACTTTACAAAACAAGACCCCTCTAAGGTTAATTCTCGTAGTGTACCCTTAGTAGCCTAATTATTAAGTTATCAGGTTCCCAAGACTCTCTCACTGATTTCCCTATTGGTGCCGTTAAATAGACAAGTATGGCTGAACAAACCTCAGTCATGTAGGGTCAATTTGCTGAGCCAACTTCCACTAAGTGGGTCCACACATCCATATCAAGCCCACGTGTCTCACGTCACCGCTTTCTTTGGTTGTTGCTCGTTGGTCCATCCAACGGTTCATGACCACATCTACTCGTGCCCAAGTGTTCTGGACCTTGCTGCGCCAAGTGCCCCTTGTTACGTCCATGTTCCGCACCGTATCCGCATTTTATTCATGTTGTGCACGTGGCCCGAGATGCGTACGTAAACTGCATCATGGTGCCATTTGTTCTGCAAGGTCTATCGTCGTGGTTGTACACTAAGCGATCCGCACATGGCACATACACTACATGTTGGGCTGCCCCTCCAACGTCATTCTACCAACATTTTCCCACTAGCTCGCATTTCTTGGTCTTTCTCGTTTTAAGTTCTCCTGATGACGTGCATGGCCTACATAGCCCGTAGTTATCGCAACTGACTGCAGTGGTGTACATAACTTAGTTGAGACGTTGCGCATGTGGTCGCATGCTCGCCGCTCCTCTCGGTATGTTGGTGCTAAGTAGTGCGCCCGAGCGCGTGGCACATGTTGAATGTCCCACAAGTCTCAGCAACACTAGTAAGTCTTGCCAAGACCTACTTTTCTTAGTACTTGGCTAAGTATGGCTCCGAGTGCCAACCTACTCGAGCTCCTATGCTCTCTCGTATTTTATTGACATTATGCCACATAGCACTCCACGAAACCCCTTGTTTCGCGTTATCCCGATAAGTTGCATGTTGTCTGAACTATGCTGACATGCTCTCGTTAGTTGTTGCACGCCTATCCAAGGTTGCCGCTTCTTGCCTTTGCCTTATGCTCATCTCGATGTCGGCGCTGCTCATACTTGCTGTGACCGTGCGCAAGTGTCATCTCATTGTGCTGCATCGTGCGAACAACATGCTTATCGTTGGCTTTTATATCGAGCGTCGAGCTGCAAACACTCGTTTCGTATCGGCACAATCGTGCCGGACTGGGTTCCCATTGGCTACGTATTTTCTAATACACTTACACCCGTCTTGCCTCACACATCTGACCATCAACCATTAGTGTACATGCCATCTCTTGGAGAATGCTAACTCTCGCGGCAGAGGGTTCTGTCTTGGCCGCCCCTTGTCGGAGCCCTCGGCATATGACGAAAAAAAGGTGTAAACCGCCCCTACCAAATGAGACCATCGATACTATCCCTGTAGCTGGCATCTTTCTAGTAAACCTCTCATATTTTCCTTATTTCTGACCAAAATGAGGAATTTCGAATTCAAGTTATTAATAGACTTACTTGGCATTACGCTACCGCTGCGTGTTCATCATGCGTTGTATCACACCTCTTGTGCAAATCTTTGCACCCACAAACATCATTTTCATAGACTCGACATCTGATGCTACGATAAACACTCGTCTTGCCTCACACATCTAACCATCAACATTGATGTGCATGTCATCTCTTGGAGAATGCTATCTCTTGTGTCGGAGGGTTCTATATTGGCCGTCTCTTGTTGGTGCCCTCAGCATATCATGAAAAAAGAGTGTGACAATCTTAGTCCAAGGGCCGACCGACGAGACGTCAAGACATTTCTCTAAATCCTTGTCCCGTGCATACATAACGTTACTTGCCCGCCTAGTAACCAAATGGCATATCGTTTTTACTAGATTAGGTGAAATGAGGTTAATTGATTTAATTGGTTTACTAATTTGATTTTAGTATGTGCCTAAACTTCAAGCTGGAAATCTGACAGAGTTTCTCATATTTTTCAGGCATCCCGGCCTTCACCTAAAACAACCTAGCACCAAACTTTGTTCGGTCACAATGTCATTGATAACAACCACGCAAACAATTTCATAACTTATCGTAATAAAAACTTAAACATAATCGTAAATCAACACCGAGCCTCAGTGGCTCGGATCCCTTACGAGTGTTACCACTTTTAAAATTGAAACTAAGATCAACTACTCAAACTTCCTTGCATTAAGTAAGCTAGAGGTCGTTTCCGATCGCTCGCTTATACCTTTGGTGGACAATGAAGGCTGGTCAGGTGTCTAAGCTAACCTCGTTAAAGTTCCTGCACAATTCAAGAGAGTTAAGACTTTCTACGACACAGATTAACTAACAATTTTCAAGCATTTGACTTCCAAGTCAACCCAGAAAATGCGACATAACCATTCCAGATCGTGGTTCGGTCCCGATAAACCGTTATATGTTGAAACTGACACGATTGCTTAAACAATTTATAAAGTTTGCTTTAAATAGGCCAATATGACTAGAACACACAAAATTGGTGCGATATTTTAAGCCGAAAACTGAGTGAAAATTCTAAGTTTTCATACAAACCAATCCGCCTCTAATTTACTAAGCCTTCGCACAATTACACCATTAAAACGTAAAATCTCACAAACATCCAGATGCAAATCAACAAGGACACCAAACCCTGTACACGGGCACAATTTGCAAAATTTTAAAACGACACTAGATTTAAAATCATTAGCAAGGAAATTGCGTAGCGGTACCATTATAAGTTTGAGTTTTACCACGAGTGACGGCATGGGTCGAAGGCCAAGGCTAGCGGCCAAGGTAGCGGTGACTCGAAGGCTAACTAGGCAAAGCGAACACTGGCTTGAAGGCTAAGCCTTGCTGAAGTCAGTATAGTGACGGCTCTCCGGGCTACAGTGGACGCGCAAAACAGTATGAGGTTGCACGAGAGAGAAGTGACACAAGGGGCAAAGGCGTGCGTGCTGCTCGGAGTGGAGGCGTGCCGATCAAGATCAACGACGGCGAATCGAAGTGTCCATGGGCAAGGCAGAGCTCCAACAAGGTCGATAAGGCGGGCAGACGCGCGGGCTGACTCGTGCTGTCTGGGTTCGTGGGGTCTCCCGCGCAAAGAGTCAGTGACGGACGTGAAGGCTCGCAGAAGCTATATGGCTGCGCGGAGAGGCGAGCAGCAACGGTGCGCAGGGTGGAGGCACATGCTCGCGTGCGCACGGGGCAGAGGAGGGGTCCGCTCTAAGTTGACCAACGAACGCGGGAGCGGTGCTCCTATTTAAACACTCAATCAATTATCACCACTTGCAAATAAAATTAAATCGACATTAAATATTTATAAGATTGAAATAAACCAAAAAAAATATTATCCAACAAAATTATAATTATTAAAAATTATGGAAACATTTATTTATATTTTAAATGTTTATAATAAATGTGTATAATTAAGCACTTGAAAGTGCACTTTTGTGCACTTATCACTGATTTTCAAACACAATTAATTAATGGATCGTGTGTGAATCTAACTAAAATTCTTTGAACACGATTAAAACTCGACGTGAAACACCAATTGCCACTCCTATTTAACACTCAACTTTGTATCATGTAAGTAGTTAAATCATTTAAATATTTTGTTATACTAGTTCATGTACGCTCCGTGTACGCTAAATTTGATTTTTTGTTCAATTTGAAAAATAACGTCTCAATGTGAAGTAATTTAAGTTACTTTAAATTTATTTATAATAAAAAAAAAAGAAAGAAAGAGAAAACAAAGGTAAAAAAAAAAAATATTTGAAATTTAATAAAATTGAATTAAATAGTAAAAAAATATGTTTTTAAGGAAATTAAATTTCTAATTAAAATTAATTTTAAAACAAAAATTATATCGCAAAAAAGTTTATAAATTAATTAGTATAAAAAAGTCTTTTTTTTTCCCTAACAAATTAGAAAAGAAAGTAAAACAAAAAAAAAAAACAAAAGAAAAAAATAGAAATATAGAACTTTTATATATTGTATAGGATGAAGGAGAAGAAAATTATATAATAAAAGATTAAAAAAAACCAAAAGAAAAAGAAAAAAAGAGAAAAAAAAAAGGGGGGGGGGGGGGGGGGGGGGGGGGGGGGGGGGGGGGGGGGGGGTGCTGTTGTTGTGTGCACGCGCCAAATAGAGAGTGGGGAGCAGCTAGGTATGCAAATATGGAACAAAATCTTCCGGATAAATAATTACCCGGTATAATTCCCGGGTAAATTCTGGGTATTACCCAGAAATTACCTGGATAGCAAATCCAGGTATATACCCGGAATTACCTAGGAAGAAAAAAATTAAATATTTTACCCGGTATTTATCCGAAAAAATCATCCAAATTACAACATTTTTAGTCACGGGACTGCCCGAGTAAATCTTATATTTAAGACTCTTCAATGTGTTGGTTGTGGACTTGTGGTGTGTAGCGGGTGTAGAATTAGGGTGGCGACTGGGGCAGTGAGCCAGTGATTTAAGGGTGACGTGCTTGAAGAGTTGAAGAGGCAGTGAGCCAGTGATTTAGGGTGGCGTGAAGCCGCGCGAATGTGGTGCAGTGATGTTGTTGAAGCCTTGAATAATCAGTAGAACGTAAACCAAAAAAAAAATTGGCTATAAAATGTGATGTTCGGCAAGGAAAAGAAGTAAAGCTTGTGGTAGAAAATCTTCTGCTATAAGCCTATAACTTGTTCTTCATTTCGGCAAAGGAAAAAAAATTTCATTTTGGCAAAGGAATAGAAGTTCAAGCGCCGGCCTCCATTTTTGCTTAATGTAAGTTTATTTTTTGAATATTTTTTGGAAGCATCTACGTAATGTAAGTTTAGTTATTTAGTTTGAGTATATTTTGTTAGTTTACTTTCATAATATTATTTTAAGTTTTAATATTTACTAATAAGTAATCTTGTTTTATGATTAGTTAAATTTAATTAGTAATTATATTATTAGTTCAATTAATATTTCTTATTTTAGTTAAATTTCAGTTAAGTTAGTGGTTTAGTTAAATTGCAATTAAAATACGTTAATTAATTCTATATATTAGTATTTGTTATTTATAATTTCATTAGAAGTTATAATATTGGCAGTTAAATTTTATTAAATTAGTAGTTAAATTATTACTTAAATTAGTAGTTTAGCAAAATATTATTACTTAAGTTAGTAGAATAGTAGATATTATTTTATTTATTTGATTACTTAAATTAGTAGTAAATCGTAATATTTAGTTGTAGTTAATTTTATTATAGTAGTTAATTTGATTTCGTAGTGGTTAATTTGATTTAGTACTAGTTAATTTTATTGTACTTAAATTTTATTAAAGTAGTACTTGTTATTTCATTTATTTCATGAGTAGTTGTTGTCACTTACAATATTTTACTAAAATTTAGGTTTCATTTATTTTAGTTAAATTAATAATTGTTAAATTAGTAGTAATATTTTAGTTACATTTTATTAAATTAGTAGATGTTATTTTATTTATTACATTAGTAGTGATTATACTTTTGTTAAATGTTAGTTAAATTAGGGGCTCATTTGTTAAATAGCCACTTGGAAACCTATGTTTTAAGAAAATGGCCTAAGAATTCAAATATTAAGTTATTAGCCTCAAATCTCATTCACACTACTTTGAAATCTCATTTTTACCTCTCATCACTCATTTGTTACCTTATGTAATAAAGGACAAAAAAGTCAATACATATTGTCTAAAGGCTAATAACTTAATTATAACAAACTCATGTCAATTCCTTAAAACTAAAGTTAAAAACAGGTCATTTACTTAATAATGTCGTTAAATTATTATTTGTTATTCTAGTTAAATTTTAGTTCAATTATTAGTTTAGTAAAGTTATCAAGTCTATTTGTGAAATGATTTTTTTCACTATATGTTCGTTTTATGGTCATTAGCCGTTTAGTAGTATAGTTATGGTAGGTTAGTTTGTAAATAAAAAATTTCGTAGTTTATCTAAAACTTATTTAATTAGTAGTTGTTATTTTAGTTTATTTGTAATTAGCTTTTAATATTTACTACTTCTTAGTTGTTGTAATGTTACTTGTACATTTCAACTTAGAATATTTTAGTTAAATTTAGGTTATTTTATCATCTTAGTACTTAGTAAACTTTTTGAATAGTTATCTTTGAATTAATTGGTTATCAAACTTATTTAATTACTTGTTCGTATTTATTTGTTGTTAGATATCGGCAATGTATCACTAAGACTCGAAGGCCTAGTACAGCGACGACGATACTCAGGGAACCCACATAAGCCAAACGCAACCAAATGATCCGTGGGTTGAGGTGATGCAATAGCAGGGGAATGAATTCTTTGGTGCCCTGCAGTTCCCTCCGCACACCTTTATAGATAGTGCGCTCGATCACGCCAGCCATAGATTGGGTGCTCCTTCGACGGCTCTACAATTGGCCCCAGAGACGGGACGGGGCGGTACGACGTCCCAATATCCACCGACGGGCGATTATTATTAGTAGATGCCGGCATTTGCTCAATTTTTGGGGGCGAGACCAGGATTTGCTCTGAGCGGGATGCGATCGACTTTCCCTGTGCCCCCGCATACCGGGCCAACACTGGTCCTGAACATCTACCACTGTCCACCGCCAACAGCGCGGACCTTATTCGGACCTAAGGTCGGCAGGTCATCGGCCAGAGCGAACGTCGGCGGGTCATCAGACGGAGCGAACTCTGCCGGTTCATCAGCCCCAGCTCAGCATGAAGAGGATGGGAATGTGGAGGACGCCGATGAGAAACCGCAAGGCCGAGCTCGGCGACCGAACCGAAAGAAGTCTGCCGTATGGTATAGTATGATAGAATTAAAAATACAACAGGCGAACGACACTTTTAGAATATACGCGAAATGTAAAGGGTGCAGGAAGCTATTGAGTAGTCATTCGAGTCAAGGGACCAACCACCTAAGTTATCACATCAAAAAGTGTCATCAGCTTGTTGACGGTGTACCTGTGGGTGAGGAGGCGGCGACATCTGGAGCCGGGTCATCCTAATCGTTCGACCCGGACTGACATCGACGAGACCTTGCTCAGTTTATCATTGCGATAGGCACGAATTTGAATTTCGCCGACAATCCAGCTTGGGAACGACTGGTACGAAGATCGTTCTATAGCAACTATCAGCGCCCAAGTAGGACAACTACTCGGGGAGACGTGATCAAGTACTACGAGTGGAAACAGATGGAGATTATTGGCAGTTTATGGAGTCGTCTCCACAAGTGGCGTTGACGATTTGTTGGTATATAATTTGAACCAACGCCGTGATCCGTATCTCTAGTATGTGATACGGCAATGAAAATTAACAAAAGTTTTTTGCAGTAAATTAAATACACGGAGAACTTTAGAGTGGTTCGGCCCCCATAGAGAGTAATAGCCTACATCCACTTTGCTTTATGATATTTTATCTTTTTTAATGAGAGTTTACAGAGTAAGTTTCTTTTTCTGTCTCTTTTTTCTCCTGTCCCTTCATCTTTCACTCCTCCTACTCTTATAAGCGAAGAAGAGAGCTACAGTTGAGAAAGGACAAAATGTCAAATCCCCTAAGTCACGGGTTTGAGTTCACCTAATAAAGCTGCCCACCTGCCGAGAGCAGTTATCCTGACTGCGGCATGATAAGTCTGTCGCTACAGTGAACTCCCTGCTCGGGGGAGAATAATTGAGGTCTGTGACCCCACGGTCAAACGTCCTATGACCGAGGGTCGATGACTCCGAGGGCCGAGTCTTCGTTGAATGGTCCTTCCTTCGCGGCAACCTCCTTCAGTGGTAGACTACCTCTGAGGAATCCGTCTTTAAATGTCGGCCCCTCATCAGGAAGGCTTTCTGGAAGGCTCTCTGGAAGTTCGTTCCTTGTAGTCTTTTACCTCCGGGGGCGTAGGATCGGGGATCATCTCCGATAATCACCTCCTGTCCTCTCCCTGAAGAGCGCTCCCACGGAGTGGTAACTTTCGCTTGGCTCGGTAGAGTCGGGGTTTCTGGACTTCTTGAAAATGAATTGGATACCGCCCTTGGACTCACTGGGAGACGAAAAATCACCGACAACACGAGTGACGTATGGTCCAGTGGGACATCTCACGACTACATATGCATTTGTAGTCATTTCATCGATAAAGATTGGAACGTTGAGAAGAGACTCATCCGGTTCAAAGTTATGGATGGAGGTCATAGCGGAGAACAAATCACTGATCAAATCTTAAAATCGATGAACGACTTTGGCGTTACAAGCCGGATTATACCTAGGCCTGTACATGGGTTGGGTTGGGCTGGGTTTGAGATATTTACAACCCAACCCAACAAGTTCGGGTTGAAGATTTTCCAACCCAACAAAACGAAGAAATTATGACATCCCGTCTAAATAAAAACTAAAATGGGTTGGGTTGGGTTGGGTTGGGTTGTCGGGTTGACAATAATAAGTTTAATTTATATTTCATATGTTTGAATACTACTAAGTTTAGACAAGATCCTCAAAAAATATTTTAAAAAATTAATAAAACAAACAAGCTCAATAATAATTTATTAAAAAAACATATTTTATATCTCTAAAATCAAATAAAGAAGAAGAAAACTAATGAAAGAACAAAATAATGACTTGCAAATGAGAAAAAAAAAACTAATGAAAGAACAAAATATAACTTATTTCAAACTAAACTCTGAAGAAAATAATGTATTCATATTTTTATATAACATTAACATATATATAAATTTTAGATAAAGACTTTTAAATGCTCGGGTTGGGTTAGGTTGTTCGGGTTCAAAAGTTAAGAACTTCAACCCAACTCATCACTCATGGGTTCAAACAAAATGAACCCAAGATGAACTTTTTTCACTTCTGAACCCATATTTTCGGGTTGGGTTGGGTTGGGTCCTGTCCTCGGGTTATACCCATCATCATGGATAATGCATCCGCTAACGACCGAGTTATTAACATTCTCCGACGGGAATTGAACCCGATGTCTGACCCATTCTTCTTCCATAGTCGATGCGTCGCACACATCTTGAACTTGGCCTGAACGAGCTTCAGTCCTCGCTTAAAGAAATTTGGAGGGCCGTATTATTTTTGAACGGCTCACACCAATACGAGGAAAGATGGAGGAGAGCGTGCAGTACCAATGGTTTAAAGGCTAAGATGATAGCCACAGACATTCCCAGTCGTTGGAATTCCACGTACTTGATGCTGCAGAGTCTCATTCCGTTTCGCGATGTGTTCACTGTTTGCTATAATAACGAGCGGCGACAGAATATGCTCGGCGATGGACATTGGGACGACGCTACCGTGCTATGCACGTTCCTTCAGGTGTTCTACGCGGCGACACGAATCTGTCCGCATCATTGCGCCCAACATCTCCTATTGTCATGCACGAGCTGATCCTCATTGGCAAAGTCTTGAAGAGATACAAGCGCCACCAACGACTCGGGACGACCGTCGCTGTTGTGGTAGAGAAGTTCCTTAAATATTTTTATCATTTACCGCATCTCTACACTTTCAGTGTTTTATTAGATCCTCGAAGTAGAGCTCCTAGTTTGAAGACGTTTTTAAAGTTGCTAAAAAGGCAACTAGGTCCTGATTACTCGAGCGATCTAGAAGGCCACACGAATGCATTGCAGGAGGCCTACAAGCTTTACGAGGGGAACTGTGGGACAGGCCCCGATTGCGCAAACATCGCCAGCATCAGCTAGTTGGAGGTTACTCCGCGAACAGAGTCAGTCAGAGGACGACTCACCGTCAAGCATCAGCCCACCAGTACGACCCGAGCACAACGAGTTAAACGTCTTTTTGAATATCCAATTCAACGACATGACACACGACAACCTCGATCTGGTAGCGTGGTGGCGGATTCAATCAGGACAGTTTCTAGTACTAACTCACTTGGCTCGTGATATTTTCTCGATTTTCGTGTCAACAGTGTCTGCAGAATCTGCATTTAGCATGGCTGATAATATTAAAGATCATCATCGAAGCCGACTAATGCCAAAGATGGTTGAGATTCTGACAGTGGGCAAAGACTAGGAATTAGCGGACCTGCGCATGCAGAATACGATAAAACATGACAATGAGGAGCTATTTAAACGGGTTCAAGAGTGGACACTCCGGTGTTGTCGGCCGGCCCTCTCCATCGAAACGTCCACCTCGAAATATCGGCGGTGGTACCAAGACTCGAATTTTTTTTATTACTTGTAAAAAAAATTAATTTTGTACTATTATTTAATTATTAAGACAATTGCTATTCATACTTTATGTAATTAATCTACACGATTTTCTTGACTTATTCTTTACAAATAACATATTATTACTTAAATTATCGTTATAATTCATAATATATAACACTTATCAAAAACTTAGATAAAATTAATTTTATAAAATCAAAAAAATTAATTAAACCTTAGAAGTTATAAACAATCAAATTAACTACAAAATTTTCTAATTATATCAATAAAACTAACACACGATCAAAATAAATTTACAATTAATAAAATTGAATGTTACTTGATAAATAACTTATAACTCCTAATTTAAACTTTCAAACTTATAAATAAACCTAGACAATAGTTAATTTAAAAAAACTTACAAAGTGTTATTCAAACTTAATTTTAAAAAAATTATCAAACTTAAGTTAAAACTTATAACATAATTATCAAACTTAATTTAAAGTTAAAAAATGATTATCAATGTTAATTTAATTTTTACAAAATTTTTTATTAAAAAAACATTTAAAAACCGAAAAAAAAAATCCCCAGAGATTTTTTTGGGTAATTACCTATTTTTACCTGGGAATTACCCGGCATTCCAACGTGATTATTCCCGGGTATTACCTGGGAAAGTGTTCCGGGTAATTACCCGGTGGTTATTCCATGGATTAGTTGGAATCCTATTTTTTCATGCTTAGCAGCCCCTAGCACGTGGGCCCCACACACGCAAGCTCGTGTCAGGAGATTTTTTTTTTTACTTTAAAGTCCCTTGTTTTAACATTTTCGTCCTTTATTATTTACATTTCAATCCTTAAATTTGTCTAAAATTATGAAATAGCTCAAATTTTTTTAAAAATTTCACTTTAACCCCTAAAAATGCGGTTTTTTTTTTCCGAAAAAATACAACAAAAAAAACACGCAAACGAAACCACTTTGCTAGAAACGGCCGAAACGCATGGGGAAAAACACATCGGCTCTTTTATTGATATATATATATATATATATATATATTGAAATTTAGTTTATATTTAAACTGTGTTTCGGAGTACTTGATATAATCTATATTAAGAATTAGTGAGGTTAAAAAGTTGGTAAGGTTCAAAGTTGAAAATGTGTGGCTAAAATACTAACACAAATATAATTATAATAATAATAACAAGTAGATAGCATTAAGCTTGATTTTCTTTTTCACAAAAAATTATGAAATCCTATTACCACAAAAGTTCAGTTAGATAAATAGCCGATGATGTTTTTAAAAAATAGAGAAAATTACAACTCTATACTTTTTGAATCAATATTTACAAAAATATATGAGAAAGTTAGATATTTACATATATATTCAAGCAAACTCATAGTTTCCTTACTTAAATTACATATTATTTTTATTACAATTTACTATATATATATATATATATATACATACGGATATCAAAATTATACTTAATTATTTTAGACAACTTATATTTTTGTGTTTTATTATAAACTTATTGATGTTAAAGAGTTTTTTTAGACAAATATTATTGACTCTCAATATATATATATTTATATATTTTTCTCTAAACGTTTTATACTATTTACTATGTGTTTTTTTTTCGTAAGTAAATATTTTGTTATTATAGAAATATTTCTTTTTTGATGAATTTAGAACTTTTATAAAGCTATGAAAATATTTCTGTGGAAATATTTTATTTTTGACTAATTCATATTTCTTATGAAAATACCAATTTGGATTTTCTAACAAGCTATGAAATTATTTTAATGGAATTATTTCATTTCCAACAAATTCAATTTTTTATGAAATTATTTTTAACACAATATATGAAATTTCATAATAGAAATATTTTATTACTATGTAAATATTCTATTTCTAACCAATCCGAAAATTCTATGAAGGAAGTAACTTGCTCAATGATAAAAACCCTTGACAAACTATATATGTTTTGTTCTAACCAAAATTGCCACAAAAAAAAAAAAAGAGTTATATGCTTAGGCGTAGTAATTTGTTGATAGTAAATTCAAATTGTTTGTAGTAGAAATATTATATTGTTGAAGTGTAAAGAGTGACCATTTTAGTAATTTTTATTACTAAAATATATTTTTGAAAAAACCCTAAAGTCAAAGTTAGATTTGTAAATATCTCACTATATGGGTATAGATTCAATATTCTCTCTAAAAAAAATAGCTACAGTTTAAAAAATTTAAAAATTAGGCATAAAAGAATTCTTACACATGTAAAATATTTTTTATCATAACAAAATTATACATATAATTCAGTAAAAAATTTCATACTAAAATAATAAATTTTTAAAAGAGCTATATTTTTTTTTTAAATTTTAAAGTTATAATTATTTTTAAATTTTTTTTCTAAAAAGTGATTACTTTCTTAAAATTCCCTTACCTAAACAAATTAATACGTCCCAGCGAAAAAAAATAAAATTAATACGCCTTGCTTTTTTTATCTGTAGAATGTAGTATATCAAGAGCAAATAAATAGCGTCACTTATTTTTGCAGCAATTAGGATAAGAAGATATATATAAAGCGGCCATATCTCTCATCTCTTCTATTCTTCTTCTTCTTCTTCTTCTTCTTCACTTCTTTCTCTATGGGTTTAGCTTCAGTGGTCCACAACAGGCTCTACACTCCTCCCATTCCCAAACTCGACGCTCGCTTCGTTCTTAGGGTTTCACAGTCCCCCAAATGGACCAACTTTTGCTACAATTTCCCTCACATTCCTCGCCTCCGAACTGGTCTCTCTCTCTCTCTTTATCTTCAGTCCCTGTTTCTGTGATCATCAATGTCGCGATCAAAAGCTTGATTTTTTTTTTTCTTTCTTCTGTGGATTGAACTGTAGGTGATCGAGCTGGCCATTGCCGATTCTCGCCGATTTCGCGCTCCAGAGGGACCGAGCGACGCGGCGGTTTGTCTCCCTCGGCCTCAGGTGACCCACGAGTCCTGGTTTTTGCTTAATTACCTGATTCAATATCTCAACTTTGATTAATTTTTTGATTATATGAAGATCGCTGAAGCACAAGCGACCAATTGCTGAGATAAGCATAGAGCAAAACATACACAAATATATGTTCAAGTTTGTTTGTGTTTGTGTGTGTGTGTGTGTTTTTTTTTTTTTTTTTAATTTATGATAAGAAATTGTATCATGGCTGAGTAGAGAGCCATAGAATTGATTTTGGTGTGGTGTGATGAAACTTAGCAATGGTTATTTGGCACACCTTACATGTCTCCTTTATTTGATAATTCAGAGAAATCCAAGGTGAATGAGCGTTACGCATCTTCTGTTAGAAATGTTGCCTTGTGGGTGAGTACTTTAGGTCACTTATCTTTGTTTTTGTTTCCTTTAGTGAATATTAAATATTACTGCTATTCACTACAGGTAAGCACTGCGTTGGCATTCGGTGTTGGTTTGGGTTTCAAAGAGGGAATTGGCAAGGCATCAGAATTTTTTGCTGGGTATGGAAATCTCACATTCAAAAAGTTTAATATAAAATGCAGAAAGACTTTTTTTTTTTTCTTGTCAAACCGCTAGTCACTTGTTTGCTATTATTATTTTTTTCTTCATAAGACTACATTATTCAAAAGAAAGTACTTTGAGCTGGTGTTGGTTTCATTAGTTACGTTTGTAACTGAGCTTCTGGTTCAGAGCGTTTTCTCAAGTGTTGTTATGATTATGAACTGTTTCCTCCCTTGTTGGATAGTTAGTACACTACACAATAACTATTGCTAAAATGTTCTTAGGTACTTATTGGAACAAAGCTTGTCAGTGGATAATCTGTTTGTCTTTGTTCTAATCTTCAAGTACTTTCAAGTGCCACATGAGTATCAGGTGCATATCGGATTTATGACTATTGAAGTGATGTGGCTTATATAGTTATTGAGAGAAGTGATGAACTTTATGGTTATGGTTTACAAATTTCTTAATAGATGTTTGTTTAATGATATTTCCTGGTATTAAAGGTTTTTAATGGTGGAAATATAGAATCGGGTACTTTCATATGGCATTGCTGGTGCAGTGGTCTTCCGTTTAATGATAATACTTCTTGGTACAGCAGCACTTCAGGTAAATTGTTATGTCCCTCGTACAGTGGCTGAGTAAGCTCATCTTGTTCCTCTGCATGTGTATGTGTATAAGTCCAGTGTTTCTCAAACTCTTGTCCTTTGCTTTTGTTTTAGAGGTTTGAGGCAGTAAATATTCTACTGGCTGCAATTCTACTCTACTCGTCCTTCAAGGTGAGTATTCTACTCAATGTTTTAGCCAATATATATTGCAATTTATTCAATTTTCTCTCTTTTTGGGCTATTAATATTATAAATTTCAGGGTTAGTGATGGTTTTTACTATTAGGGATTTTCTTTTATGTACCTGAAAAACTAAATGAGCACTCTCTAATCTGTTCCGCTAGTTCTTGTACTCGTAGATAGTTCTAGTTCTTTGCAAGCTTGAAACCGAATTTCAAATTCTTGCTTTAAGATCAGATATATTGAAAAGGAACCCATTCGTGATTTCAACATCTTAGGCGATCTAAACTGTCGAGAATCTATTGCTGTTCATACACTTGAAACTTTTTCTTTGTGGTCTTTTGTGCTGATTTTTTGCCAAAATTTATCATGACTCTAGTCCTATTATGTCTTGCTAGTTATTTTCCTCCGATGAAGATGACTCAGACCTATCTGACAACTTTGTTGTGAAGACATGCCAGAGATTTATTCCTGTTACCGGTAATTGGCTATGCATCTCCTCCCTTTTTATTAAGTAGTTGCTTATGATTATGTTTTAATTAGTTGGAGCTTCATAAGAAAGAAAAGGGAAGCTTTACGCTGCTTCCTTTTTCTTTCTACTTACCGGTGAAAGCTTATATGTTTGCTTTAAGTTTTGAAATATAGATGAGATGCAGTTTTACACCTATAAAGGAAAAGGAAAACCCCATTTTAGGGTTTAATTTCTCCTGAAAATTATTTAGCCGCCTGAAGTCTAGCTTGTGATTCTTGATTCTAACTGGTGGATATAAGAAGGATCTGATTTATTCGAACTCTAGCTTTGCTTCATTTTATACCAACTTAACTGCCTGTTATGAAGTTTTGATTTTGTTATTTTTTTTCCTGTATTGTTGCAGCTAATTATGATGGCAATCAATTCTTTACAGTTCAAGATGGATTGCGGAAAGTGAGTCGCGAATGAGATCTTGTTAATATTAAAAGATTTCAGAATTTAATCAACTAAATGTTTACAAAACAATGCATATCAATGCTGCAAGCTCAAAGATTAGTATGATCCTTCTTAGACCAGCTATGATTTTTCAGTCCATCAAAAGAACCACACTTTTACCCAAGTAGCAGATTTAAGAAGTAGAAAATCTCAACCACATGTATTTTTGTTTGCGTCTTATAAAACCAAGATTTATGCCTGTATTAATTTCTATTTGATTTCTAACAGGTCTCAACATTTTGGGCAGGCCACACCTTTACTTCTCACAGTAGCAGTCATTGAGCTCAGTGATATTGTATTCGCAGTAGGTTTTTTCACCCACCATTTGTTAATATATTTTTTTAATCACTAATTCGAATGTTACACTAACTTGAAGCTTCATTTTTATTCAGGTTGACTCTATACCAGCAGTGTTTGGTGTTACACGGGATCCTTTCATAGTTTACACTTCTAATATCTTTGCGATTGTAGGTAATTTCTTGCTAAATTTTGTACATCCCATCCTTAATTATATTGAAATTGATAATTGCTACAGACTGGGGTTCTGCAAATGTGTCCCCCTTCATTTCTCTTTTCGATTGATCTTATCGCGTGATCAAATGTTTGATAATTCTGGCCATTTGATGAGTGTCAAAGTAATTTTCTAATAATTGATTCCATGTATCAAGGAAAAATTTATTGTGGAACAAAGCCTTATTATTTATCTGTTCCGCATTCATATGAATATCCCTAATGCTAATCTAAACATCTTATCCAAAAACTGTAGGTTTAAGGTCACTTTACACTCTCATCTCTGAGGGTATGTCAGAGTTGGAATACTTACAGGTATGCTCTACTCAAGTTGACAAGTTTGTATTTGTTTGTCATTTATAACCTTCCATTTCCTTCTTGCCTTGTACTATAGTAACTTTCACTCTGCATTTGAGACCATTAAGAATTATCAAGTTGTTGGTTCATACTATTAGGAGCCACATGGTGATTTGAATTCAATACATACTCGATTGTTGTCTGATCTGAATCCTTTTCGGATATTTTCTCATTCAAATCCTTGTTATACCAATTCTCCTTCTCAGCCGTCCATCGGGGTTGTTCTGGGCTTCATTGGATGTAAAATGATTCTGGACTTTTTTGGTGGGTGCTCACTGACTTCGCAACAGTTTTTGGCCCTGTTTTTCAATTCATGACATAACAGCCAATGCTAACACAAAACCTCATAAACTCTGCCTACAGGATTTCATATATCAACCGAGATGTCACTTGGTTTTGTAGCTACAAGTCTCAGTGCTGGAGTTGTGTTAAGTTTGTTGAAGAAGACTGACTAGCTAGAGAAAGTATCAAGCTCAGAGCTTAGCAAGTAGATATTTTATATTTGGGTTCTTTCTTTTTCGACAAAAAGCAATTTCCTTTCCAATGTACTGGAAAAGTACTAGGTCTGTGATTGTAAATGTGGCTAGCAAAGTCCTCAGTGTAATGATTCTTTTTGCTTAGAAGTCCTCGGTGTAATGCTGCTTCTCGACGCATTGTTGCATTTGGTCGGGTTTCAAGAGCATTTGGATTCTTCTCAATTGATCTTATATTTTTCGACTAATATAAAGTTGAAAACACCTATCCGACTTAGGCTTAGGTTGTAACTATCAAATGGAGATTTTGAAAAATGTCTTTTTTTCTACACATTAATATTTTATGTCTCGTTTGTGATTTACTTTTAATACTTTTTGTCACAATGATAATCTATACTTATGTGTGTTACACTTTTAATTTATGCCCAAAATTTATACTACAAACATAGAGTGTAAACAAAAGAAAAACACCACTCGGGGTATAAGTTATTAAGTGACATTTAAAATGGTTTTATTTTGCAATTCCCTCTAAAATTAAAAGAGAATATGGTTGCAAACTATGCCAAATTTTCTTTTGGACGAATTGAAACGTAAAGTCATTTTAAGTATATTAAAATGAAAGGGAAATTTAACTGTAAAGAAAAAGGGTAATTATACTAATACTCTTAATAATTAAAAAACAAAGTTGAGTACCAAAAAAATTTAGTTAAGCTATGCACCTACTCTCTCTCCCTTTCTTTTTCTCTTTATCCAAAACATGTACGCGCCTCTATAATATTTTTTTTAACTGATTTTTTGCAACAAAA
Source organism: Boehmeria nivea var. tenacissima (assembly GCA_018132145.1). NCBI lineage: Eukaryota > Viridiplantae > Streptophyta > Magnoliopsida > Rosales > Urticaceae > Boehmeria > Boehmeria nivea. The sequence goes on along the minus strand of CM030876.1, from coordinate 6,594,033 downwards.
AATAATGTAGGATTTGTTTGGATTTACTATAGCAACATGATTTACGTTTGATTTTTTGTTAGAATAATTACTGTAGCAACATTGTTTAAACCAAAAAAAAAATTTGATTTGGATTCCAAACAACTCATACTTTTATGCTTATCACTTTATATTTTTCTTTTTGTTTTCTTTTATTTATTTATTTTGGAATACAAATATTTTTGTGTGTTTAAGTTCTTTTATTAACAGTTGCATTTTTTTTCATGGGTTTCTTTTTAAGTATAATTTTTTTTGTTTATAAATATATAGTTATTTTACTATAATTTTGTGCCAATTTTTATCGTCTTTTATTCTAATATGATTTTATAAGGTGTTTCTCTTTACACCTCCATTTTACTTCATAACCACGAATAATTAAAACTTTTAAATCAGTAGCAAAAAAAAAAAAAAAACTTTTAAATTATCTATTTATATTATCTTATTCCTAAAATATTCGTAATGTTTTTACACATAACTCCATTGATCAATTTCTTTTTTTTTTTTTTTGGCATACTCTTTAATTTTCTCCTTATTTATTTTTTTTATTAACCGACCTTGTTTTATTTATGTTTTTTGTAGTATAGTTTTTTCTCACATGTGCACATATACAATAATATATATTTTCTCTCAGATAGTGCCTTTTATTTTTCTCTCATATAAGAAGGAAAAAATAGAGTGAGTGTATGAACGATACAAGAAAAAAAAAAAAGAATTTGTGTGAAAATATATAATAGGAGGAAAATTGTGATGGGTGAGTAATAATAAGATATTTCAGGAAGAAAAAAAATAAATGAGTATAAAATAAAAATGATTAGGAATGACTTAAACTTGGGTCGACAAGCCCAAAGCCCGTAAAAAAGGCCCAATGGACCTTTCAAACACCGAAGAATTGGGTTTGAGCCCGTTGAAGTCGCTAGAAGTCCGTAGTACTGGCCTAGACTTGCCGATGGACACGGGACCCCGCAAGAGCTCATTGGAAGCTCGCAAGAATTGTCGGAACTCATCGGCGGCTGCGAAACCCGCAGGAGCCCGTGGGAATGGCGCGAGCCCGCTGATGGTCGCGGACCCCTATCGGAAACCCGCGGGAAGGGAGCAAGCCAGCCAGAAGCCTGCATGAAGGGCGCGAGCCTGTTGGCGGTCACGAAACCCCACCAGAAAGCCTTGGGAAGGGCACGAGCCCGTCGGAAGCCTGTAGGAAGGGTGCGAGCCCACCGGTGGTCGTGAAACTCCGCGGGAGCCTGCGAGCGCAGGCCTAAGCTCGCGATACCTCGCTAAAGCCCATGAAGGTTTTCAAGACCAAGTCTAAGCCCGATGAAGCCATTCAACTTTTCATCTCCCCACCACCTGACATCAACGCACTGTAGAGACTCTAGCACGCCATTAACTCAGACAATAATGCATCTTTAACTCCACCGGAAATGCCTGAGGGAACCAACTGTAGAGGCACCAAGCTGACTATAAATTAGACTTTCTTCCAACTGCGAATGGGACATGAAAAATCAACTGAGCTAAGCTTACTCCAGAGAACTTCTCTCTTGAATACTCTAGGCCTTAGTATATTTTTATTTGTAACATTCAAGCTAAACGAGCTAACTCATGGCACAACAAAATTCAAAAACTAGGACACCCAGTCACGTGCTCCCACGTGAGGTTGTGATGAAATTTTGTCACAATATTTTGGCGCTAGCGGGAGGACCTCTGTACAGTTGACAACCACACGTCCTCGATCCCAACTTACATTTTCCAAAGCTCAACCATAACCAACAAGTCCAGTCCGAAGACCGCTGCACCAAACCGTCTATGTTAGCTCACTTCAAGGATTGAAGAAATGTGGCTGGTAGAGACGACTTCGATAACGAGCGCACTGCAAATAGGCAGACTGGGCAAGGACACCGTTAAGAAGATCGCGTTGACAGGCTCGAGAACACCATCCATAATTTGGTAGATGATGTGATCCAGTTAGTAACTGCTGTCAATGACACACATAACTACACAACGCATGTCAAGTAGAAGAGAATGACAATCGCACATGAAGAGACCAAGCGATAGCCAACAACATGGATGACGAGACAACCAACAACAAGGCGAGGCCCTATAATGGCAAAAGAAAAAATGACCAAGACCGATCGAGATGCAATATGCCTCGTGCACAGGGATCAAAAGGCGGTGTCCGAATGGGAGTGGAACACGGCTCTGTGTTTAGCCGCCTAGGCGACACACGACGACGCCGAGCCTCTCTTCACCTGAGAAATCCTACCCGAAGAATTTTTGGAGGATCTCAAGATGCCTCAAAACAGGGCTTATGACGGGAAGACCGATCCGCTCTACCACATCGAAACTTATCGAACATAGATGAATGTCTGTCGAGCAAGCACTAGCCTAAAGTGCCAAGCCTTCCCCCTCACATTAACCGGAGCTGCCCGTCAATGGTTTAGAAGTTTGAAGCCGAGAATAATTAATTCTTTCTTTCAACTAAAAGGCGAGATTGTAGGCCGCTTCATCGGTTCAAAGACCCACATTTTTTCTTTAACGCGGGAAAAAGATGAAACAATAAAAAAGTACATTGACCGTTTTAGCGAGGGAATGAACCTTGTTCAAGACTTCACAGACAGCGACATGCTATCTGCCTTTCGAGAAGGATTACAAGAGGGCGAGTTATTGTTTTCTATCATAAGAAAGACGCGTAAAACTTTTGAAGAATTCTTGGCGCTAGCTCAAGAGTTCATTAACGTTAAAGAATACTTGCAAAGTCTTAAGAACCACAAGGGCGAGGGGAAGCACAAGAACAAAGTTGAAGCAAAGGAGAGCTATTCGAAGAAAGTAAAACAGAAAGCAAGACTGCCAGAGATAACAAGAAGCCTCCGATAGCTCCAAGGTTTCAAGCCTTCACTCCGCTCAATACGACACACGAACAGATCCTACTGGAAATCGAAAATAGGAACATCTTGACCCGTTCGGAATCGAGAGAAAAGATTCCGATAAAAGATACCGTTATAAATATTATCGCTTCCACAATGGCTACAGACACCTAATGTTCGAATGCATCAGCGTAAAGAGACAAATTGAGGCTTTGATCCAACGAGGTGAGCTGAGGGATTTTGTTAACCGGATCATTGATGACTATCAAAACGTACCACGACAACCCATTGTTCAAAACAACAATCTTCCCGCTCTTCCGGCCCCCCAACAAGGAAATCTTTAGGAAATCCGAACAATCTTCGGCGGGCCTGAAACGGGAGACACTGTGTGGGAAAGAAAATGTTATGCTAGCTAGGAAAGCAAGAGATGTCCAATAAGGCCATTAAATCAACATGGCATAGTATATTGCCAGATTCTCGAGTGTTGAAAATGTGGCAATCGCATTAGAAGAAGCCGTTTGAGTGCTCCACCCGTACTACGAATGCCCTCATGGTATCTTTAAAGATAGCAAAAAACATCATTCTCCGAATTCTCATCGACGACGAGATCTCCACAGATTTGATTTTTAAGATTGCTCCCAACAAGATGAATCTCGAAGGTGCCATTCTCTGTCAAGTTAAGACCCTAGTCTACGATTTCTCGGGGGAACGGGTAGAAGCCAAAGGCATGATTACGCTTCCAGTAACAATGGGAGAGGCGCCCGCGCAATTGTTAAGAATGATCAAATTTCTCATGGTTGATCACCAATCAATTTACAACGCTATTATTGGGTGACCTACCCTCAACGACATGCGAGCAATCACCTCAAAATTAAATTATCACTTAGTAATGAAGTTCCCTACCGACTTGAGATCATAATAATTATGGGAAACCAAAAGAAAGTGTGCGTTTTCTACATTGGAGCAACTAATAGAAAGAAGGTCAATACTGTGGCTACGATCTTCCAAGTTGAGGACTCGCTTCCCGTAGACCGCGAGAAGGTACGCCTCCTTGGGGAACTCAACCCAAAGGAAAAGGAGAAACGAGGCGAAGCCGCTGCAAAGACAAATGAGGTATGCATGGACGATGCGGGATCGCATCCTGCAAGAACAGTCAAAATCAGCGCGGAGCTATCACTCATGGGTCAAATGCGACTCGAGGGCTTTTTGCGAGAATATAAGGACGTATTTGCATAGTCCCACGATGATATGTCTGGAATAGACCCTAACGTCATGGTCCACCGATTGAACGTAAACCCTGATTTCATGCCCGTCATTAGAAAAAGAAAATCGTTTAATCCCGAAAGGTACCACAAATTACGGAGCAGGAACATCTTGAAGAACATCTCGCTAGTATTTTCAAAAGTCAAAATATTGCTTCGGGAATTATGACAGAAAATCTATACAATATCAAATCAAAATCTTAGCTTTCAACAAATATATGTTTTGTCAACAATAAATGCTCTAATACTCTTCGCTTGAGGCTCTATCACTATTCTTACACAGTGAACTTGACAGAAAATTTTATCTTTTTCTCTCTTGAGGTATCTTTCATTTAAATCTTGAGTTGATATCTAATACAAGGCCTTGTGATCTCTTGTGGCTTGGGTGGCATAAGACCGTGCCACTTAGTTCTTACTCGTTCACTTCCATTGAGATAGAATCTCTTTTTCGACTCTTATTCCAGGTTCGACTATGAATTCATGCTCGCATCTCAAATGCATCTCCTAATTTAAGCCTCAAGCCTTAAATTCTGAAGGTACATGCACCCATAATATCAAGCCTCAACCTGAATTACCCCTTTTCCCTAAAATATAGGGTACACATATCCCGTACCTGTTTGGCCTAAAAACAGGTTTCTCCTATCCGGCAATAAAGGAAGGGAAACATATATACCTGTTTTGTGCCTCCCATATTTTTAGGCAGAATTAAGCTTTCATATTTGAACTAGTATTTGATTTTTTTTAAAAACTCATTAAATTATAAATAAAAAATAAGAAAAATATAAAAATTTTATAATTTAAAAAAATAGTAAAAAACAATTTTTTAAATAAAAAAATTATAGAATAAGATAATAATAAAACTAAAAAAAATATTATGTTATCAAAAGAGGAAAAAAAATTGAGAGATAAAAAAATGTAGAAGAAAAAAAGAAAATGAAAGAACCGTTTTGTTAGCAGGTGTTCTTCGTTAGTGTTAGGAATACTCACAACGAACAATGAGAAATGCAGATGGAAAAATAAACGAGTAAACAGAAAACAAAAGTGTGAAAAATAACGTAAATGGCATACGGAAGTTGGTAACGCCTACGCCTTTAGGGTCCGCTCAGATAAAAAGATCCACTAGAAAAACTCAAACCGAGGTCTCTCCGACTTATACAAAATTGGACTCCCTCCAACTCTCTTTCGTCGTTACCCTGCTATCCTAGTGATCTACCTTGACGAGATCCCCTCGTCTTACAAGACAACCCTGGCAAGATCTCCTCGTCTCACAAATAACACACCCGTGTGGTCACTCAACAAAATCTCTTTACAACACTCGAACACCCATACGAACACCCGTATGAACACCCTTCCAAAACACTCCCCTTTCCCAAGAGGTAATTATAAACAATGCTCTCTCTCTCTCTCTCTCTCTCTCTCTCTCTCTCTCTCTCTCTCTCTCTCTCTCTCTCTCTCTCTCTCTCTCTCTCTCTCTCTCTCTCTCTCTCTCTCTCTCTCTCTCTCTCTCTCTCTAAATTCCAAGATTACAAACTTGTAAATTACACAATGAAAGAGATGAACGGAAATGTCTTCAGCAAAAGAATATAAGGAGCAAAGCACGAGGAAAAGATTGAAGAACTTCCTTTCAAAGACCACCGTTAAGACACCCATAATAAATGGGTCAAATTGCCTCATAACTACAGAGTAATTCCACCATAAAAGAAAGACAATCATGCAAGATATGATCATCCTATGAGCTGTGAAGATTTCATCTAAAATCTCAGTCAACAATCTTTTAGAAGGAAAAATTTTCCATAAAACTATCTGGTGTTCAAACTCCTCTGAAGAACACCACTAAGAACACCCGACTAGTTATTAGCAAAGTTGACCAAATTCATCATCTCAATATTATGACAAAAATTCACTTTCTAAATATAAAAAAATATAGTGAATAAGAAGACAGCTCATGAATATTCTCCATCTCTCTAAAAATCAAAGCAAATCATCAAAATAAGATCCAAGACCCTTTTGATGTCAAAAATATACTTGCCTAATTTAGCCGATGTTGGAACACCAATGAATGATACCTATCTAAAAAATCTTCAAAGTACAAATATCATAATCAGAGAAACCATATTAAAATATGTTTCGCCAAAAATACATACCAACACTCAAATACACTAACAAAAAAGAAAAAAAATTAAAAAAAAAATTGCGGTGAAGAGTGCAAGAGGAGCCTGACATGTGGGCCCTACGCGGGCCCACGAGCGCATGCCTGCGTAAGTTTTTTTTTTTTTTTTTGCTTTTAAGTCCTTCAATCTTACTTTTTTGTCCTCATTTAATTGCATTTTAGTCCTTAAATGTTTCTAAACTATATAATAATCCAATTTATAAAATAAAAAAACCATTTTGACCCCTTAAAAAATGTGCTTTTTTTGTAAAAAAAAAAAGCAAAAAAAAAAAAAGCCAAGAAACTGCTTAAAAAAAAGGGTGAAGTAGGCAAATACCCAGAATTTATATAACAATAAAAATAAATAGCCAGACTTTTGAAGTAATTGAGTTTCTAGTCAATTTGTGAATTACTTGCACATGTTTTTGGTAACAAAGTGAATTACCACCACTTACCACTGTGTAAGTAATTGCATTTTTGGGTAGTTGATCACATTTTTCAAAAGATTGGATAATAACTTACATTAAGTTTTAAAAATTGGGTATTCACTATAATTTTTCAAAAAAAAAAAAAAACCACAACGAAACCTTGAAAAACGGCCTTTGCACATTATGTATTGTAAGATTACATCTCCCTTAAATTTGTAACATAGTTAATCGTCAATTTATTATTATTATTACTATTTTGTCAAAATAAATCAAAACAACTCAGATTCAAATAAATTTAATATAATTTATTTTTCAGTTTAAATGGTGGAACCAGAGAGTAAAAGACAAGAAATTAGTAGACATTGGCCGTAGCCAAAAAAAAAAAAAAAACCTGTAGACAATGGAGATGAGTCGGAAGCCATCTGTAAAGAGTCCACATTTCACACATTTCATCAACACCTTTAACACAGCCATGCCAATTTGCCAAATCATTGCACCTAATCATAATACAATTTTGTGAATCTAAATTTGCAGCAAAATATGGGACCATTTTTTTATTTTTTCACTTGGATACAATTTAAGCAATGCCTTTTTATTTGTGGATCCAATAATTTAAGACACCCACAAAACTACAGAGCTGAGCAGTTATTAGAAAGATTAAAAAAATGACTGTACAAATGGAAACAGCTAGAGGAATCTTCTGACATTTCTTTTTTTTTCATCCACATACATACAAGACAAATCAATGTGAAAGATGGCCCAAGACCCCATTTAATATCAGGTGGCTATAGTCCTTTTTTTTTTTTTTTTTTTTTTTTTTTTTTTTTTTTCATACGCGTATTATTACTTGACAGTAAACTATCGACACCGCCCCGGAAAAAAAAAAATGAGTTATCACATTTTGACAAATTATCTATGTATTTGGGAAAATTATTTTGGTCATTTTTGACCATTTTAAATAGTTTGAAAAATGATTTGACTTTGCAAATTTCGAGGTGATATAAATAGTTAAGATTTAAAGATATTATATAGGGATTTGGAAAGTTGAAAAAAATGATTGAAAAAAGTGGAATAGAATGAAATGGTTTGGAGGATTGAAAAATGTGAAAAAATGGAATGGAATGGAATGAGGAGAATGGTTTCCCCAAACATATGGTATGACTCGGATTCTATTTTGGTCCTTAATTTTTCAATTTTTATCTAAAGTATTTTTTATTTGTAAATTTTTTGCCTCAGATTATATTTTTTTTGGTTAATTATCGATACGTTTTGTTTTGCATTTTTTTAAAGATAGAAATGTAGGCCAATGTCTAAATTAATTTTTATTTTTTCTCAAACCTCCTTAATAATCGAACTCAGAAATATACAGTTATAAACATTAATTACTTACCGTTTGAGCTACGCATATTGGGGCATCAATACGTGTTAATCTTATAAATTTCCATATTTCAAAAGTGTAATTTAAATAACGAGTAGTTAGTGGTTAGTGTTTTACGTTTTAATGTTAAATTATAAAATAATAATGAAAAAAAAAATTAAAGTAGGCATTGACCTGCCCTTCTTTTATTTTTTATTTTTTTTATTTTACCTTAATAGATCTTATAAATTTTCATCAAAATTATAATATATTATTGAAATGGAAAACTTCAATTAAATAAAATTATAGAATAAAATATAAGATTAAAATGTTTTAAAAGTTAAAATAAAAATTTGATTTAAACTATATTCAACATAAAAACTGTTATTATTTAAAAAAAAAATTGCATATAACTCTGCAAATGAACGTTGGCGGATTTGCACGCATGAAACGCACAGACCTGCCAAATAAAAACAGTTATTGTTAACGTTAATATGGAATCTAAACAAAATTAATACATCATAGACACATGACATTTTCTTGTTCCGACCTTCAAAATCAAAAGCTTATATATATATATATATATGATCTTTGTTTAACGTTAACATCATTATCCTTATCAAATATCAGCTCCAAAAGAACAATGACGTTGAACTCCTACTAAAAAGACTCAACAACCCACAACCAAATTATGACTTTTGTTTTTGTTTGAAAAAAGGAAACAAAAAAGAAAAAATAATAATAACTTTTTTACACCAACACAGTCACAGAACAACATTCGATCACTTCCCCAACATCACAGCACTATTTTGGGCTCAAATCCCTCTCTTAGATCCACTTAATCAGAGACCATTACTATTCCCAACGTTCAAAAAACAGATTTGACTCCCAACTAAACATTGACACGTGGCATCAATCGAATGCAATAGTGCATGGCTTACTCTGCACCCTAGAAGCACCTGATCAAGTCGGTGGGCTGCGAATTGCATCGTAGTTCGTGAGAGAAGTGGGGACCACGTGAGCGACTGGTGGTCTTTTTCAGCCATTTGTTCTCTTGATGACATCTTGTCAATTTAGTCTGACAAATGGGTCCCACTTTTCCTCCTCACAAATCTCGCTCTCCTCAATCGCCCTAAAAATCTTTCCATAAATACCCCTATCTCTATTCTCTCATCTTCTTCACTCTCTCACTCACTCTCTCACTCTCACAAACTCACGTCCGTACAAAGAGAAGAGAAGAGCCTTTGCTCTGGTTTCTCCTCCGACCAAAACAATGGATCGCTCCTCTCTCTCTCCTCTCTTCCTCTTCTTCTTCTTCTCACTCTTGCTCATTTCCTTCTCAACACCGACAGGTAAAAAACAAAACCTAAAAACCCAACTGCCCCAAATCTCCAAAATCTCTGTTCTTGACGACAATGTCGTTCATTATATATAAATGCTTAATGCTTTGTTTGTTTGTTTGTTTTTTTTTTTTGTCAGAGTCGTTGGGGTCGATCGGAGTGAACTACGGGAGGATAGCGAACAACCTGCCGTCGGCGGTGAAGGTGGTGGGGCTGCTGAGGTCGCAGGGGCTGAGCCGTGTGAAGGTCTACGACACAGACCCGGCGGTGCTAAAGGCTCTGGCCGGCACGGGGATAAGGGTGACCGTCGACCTCCCCAACGAGCTCCTCTTCTCCACCGCGCGCCACGAGTCCTTCGCCGCCTCGTGGGTGGCGCGCAACGTGGCGGCGTACCACCCCGCCACGCGCATCGAGGCCATCGCCGTCGGGAACGAGGTGTTCGTGGACCCGCACAACACCACCAAGTACCTCGTCCCGGCGATGAAGAACGTCCACGCCGCCCTGGCCAAGCACAACCTCGACGCCGACATCAAGGTCTCGTCGCCGATCGCGCTGAGCGCGCTGCAGAGCTCGTACCCGGCGTCGGCGGGGTCGTTCAGGCCGGAGCTGGTGGAGACGGTGTTCAAGCCTATGCTGGAGTTCCTCCGCCAGACTGGGTCCTACCTCATGGTCAACGCTTACCCTTTCTTCGCTTACGAGGCCAACTCTGACGTCATTTCGCTCGACTATGCTCTCTTCAGGGAAAACCCCGGCGTCGTTGACTCCGGCAATGGCCTCAGGTATAAGTCGTGTCATAGATAGAGATGAAAGCTTTTTACAAAGTTTTCCTTAAGTTATTTTTTTTAGATTTTTCATTTCCAATTTGATGTCACTCTTTTTTTTTTTTTTTTTTAATACAGTAATGTCACTATTTTCTTTTGCGCTATATTGGCAGTTTCAGATTTATGATTCTATGTAATTGTGACATTAAAATTCTTTTAAATCTTTTGGTTTAGGACTTATTCATAATTCTTTTGTCCCCCTAGCATTAATTTTTTGATAATTTTTTGGGGCATATAAAAAATTTTAACAAAATTTATAATATTATTAAGCTATTAAAAACGGAATGGTAAAAACTTTCTAATCTCGTTAGTAATAAGATTTCTATAAACTACCATTCCGTTTCATAAAAGTCTTTAGAAATCTTAATGTATCTAATCTAATGTCTATTTTCAACTTTTATTTATTATAATTTGGCCCCTGTAAATTTCATAATTTACAAAACACGACACTTTTGAAAAATTATGACAATGCGGCCCTTCCCCTGCAGGTACTTCAACCTCTTCGACGCGCAGATCGACGCCGTGTTCGCGGCCATGTCGGCGTTGAAGTACGACGAGGTGAGCCTCGTGGTGACAGAGACGGGTTGGCCGTCGAAGGGCGACGAGAACGAGATCGGCGCCACCGTGGCGAACGCCGCCGCCTACAACGGCAACCTCGTCCGCCGCATCATCTCCGGCGGTGGGACCCCCCTGAGGCCCAAGCAAGACCTGACCGTCTACCTCTTCGCCCTCTTCAACGAGAACCGGAAGACCGGTCCCACCTCCGAGAGGAACTACGGCCTCTTCTACCCCGACCAGACCAAGGTCTACGACATCCCCTTCACCGCCGAGGGCCTCAAGGACTACGAAGGCCACCGGCCAGCGCCGGTGGTCGAGCCCAAGCCCGAACCGGCGGCGCCGGTTTCCGGTGGCGGGAGCGTGTCGAAGAGCCTGACGGGGAACACGTGGTGCGTGGCCAGCGGCGGGGTGGGGAAGGCTAAGCTGCAGGCGGCTCTAGACTTCGCCTGCGGCGAGGGAGGCGCGGACTGCCGTCAGATCCAGCCGGGTGCCACGTGTTACGATCCTAACACGGTGGAGGCTCACGCGTCGTTCGCCTTCAACAGCTATTACCAGAAGGCCGGCCGCCAGATGGGGTCGTGCTACTTTGGTGGGGCCGCCTACGTCGTCACTCAACCACCCAGTGAGTATTTTATTTATGTCGTTTTACCGTTTTTTGCTTTTTATTTTTTATTATTATTTTATTTGGAATTTATTTCTTGTCGTGCACACACACACAATGACACAAACACAATTTTTATGTCGATCGAATTTATTTCTCTGTTCTCTTGCTTTTTCTTCGTTAAGCTCATTTATGTCGTTTTTAATGTTCTCACCCTATTCTCTTAACTGCAATTAATTTAGGGTTCAGACGTCGTTTCGCTTTTATTATATTCGATTTCGTGTCGTACACAGTTAATTAATTAGGCGCTAGGCCCTAGGCCCTCAGTTGCGACTTAACGGCGCATGTTAGCAGTTTCGTGCTGTTTAACGTGCGCTGGGAGTTGATTTGACGAAAATACCCTTGTGAGTCTAGAAAGGGTCAAAAGTGTAGGTCACGTGGTGCACAGTATGTGAGTGGCACTGGCAGCGATTCCTTGCTGACCTGTCATGCACTCTTGGGATTTTGGAGTGTTGTTTTTCAACACTAGTAAAACATTATGTGTTTTGTTTTTTTCTCTTATAGACCTCTTGAGTCTTGACTCATGAGCTTGAGTCGTGTGTTAGGTCATTTATTTTTTTCTTTTAGTGGACAAGACAGGACTGGCATGAGTTGGGTGCCTTTTATATATATCTATATGTATATATATATATATATGAACATTGGTATTATAAACAAAGGTAATTAAGATTTAAGAGGATAATTAAGCCTTGAAAAATAAGGAAAAGGGTTTTGCACTTTTGCTTTGCGTTAAGGATGTTGCCTGTGGGAGTCAAAGATATTAACTTCTCTGATTGTTTGCGTAGATAATAATAGTTGGCAATTTTTTATTTATATTTTTGTTTGCTAAAAAAAATGGCTATATTTATTGTGCAGGGTTTGGAAAGTGCGAATTACCCACGGGATACTGAATAAAACGACATGCGAAAGAGAGTGAAAAAAAGGTGGTTGATCGAAGATCAAAAGTACTACAATATGGACGGGAAGACTTAGCTTTTTACATAATTCCAATTTGGTCGTTAAAATTTTTGGTGATAGCATCTGTGTTATGTAGGCTGTATTTATTGAAGACGAACTTAACTTAATGATTATGTTTATATTATTAATTAATTAATTACTTACTATTCCCGTCTATATGTGTGAATGTTAACTTCTTAATGATTATGTTTATATATCATTAACTAGCTTCGTTCTTGTTTCAATTACCAAACAAGTTAATCCTCATTTTGGTTCTTCCCTGAAAACTAATGAATCTTGAAAACTCATTTTCTTCCGCAATTTTGTCGTTTTGAGAAGTGAAATAGGTTTCCCCTTTCTTTTTTTCTTCTTCTCTTAGCTCATTAACAATGGCTCACTAATAAGGTAATGGAAAACTTTCTTTGTATAATTCTTGGAGTTTTATACTTTCATGTTCGCTTTTGGCGGTGTTGAGGTGTTGAGGTTTCCATGCGGGGGAGCAAAGTTAGGGTATTCTCCCCAACAATAACGCTTTGTTCTTGTTATAGAAAAAAAAAAAAAAAAAAAAAAGGCGTTTGAATGAATCAATTGTTGATTTTTTAAATTTTGACACAGATTAAAATATTGAAAATTTAAGCATATTGCGTTAAAGATTAAGAAAGTTAAAAAAAAAAAAAAGAATAGAAACATTTGAATGATTTTTTCAAAGAGTAAATCAAATAAAAAAATGACAATTTTTCTATTAAAAGAACAATGATAGAGCATTAGAATTTTTATGAGAAAAAAATTACAAAAATGATGTGACTTATATTAATTAGTTATAATTGCAAAAAAAAAAAAAAGTTATAAAACACAACTATCAATTTACACCCGATATGTAGTATTGCAATTTTAATTTATACTTTAAAATTTACGCTATATACATGAAGTAGATAATAAATAAAGGACTAGTTAAGTAATTAATTATTTTAAAGACAAAGTTTGAAAGATTTAGTCATAGTTTTACGAAATTAAGGATTTATTCATAATATGTAATATTTATATTACATTTAATGTTATTTTTTTACACGTATATATATTACATGTTATAAAAAATGTTACATGTTATGGCTAAATTCATAATTTCGTGAAACTATGGCTAAATTCTAAAAAATTACCAAAAAATTTAGTTAAATGCCTAGAAAACTCATAAATAAAACACATTAGTATAAGTTATTGAATGGCATAAAAAATAACTTTATTATTGTTGGTGTATAATTTGAACCAACGCCGTGATCCGTATCTCTAGTGTGTGATACGGCAATGAATATTGTGAATTTGTAGAAAATAACCACTCAAGAAAGTTTTTTAAGTGGTTCGACCCTCCAATGGAGTAAAAGTCTACGTCCACTGTGTTTTTTGATATATTCTTGAATGAGAGTTTTACAGAGTAAGTTTTTTCAACCCCTTCCCCTTCAACTTTCCCGCCTTTTATACTTATTCGGCAAGAGAGAGAGAGGAAAAGTGCATTAAATGCGCCCCACCTAATCGCCCTTAAATCAAGGGATTAGGTGGCCTTATCTTAATCGGCCATACCCTGCCCGAAAATCAGGGGGTTGGTTACTAACTAATCACTTCATGTCAGTCACCGATGAGGCCTGTACAGTGCCTGTCAGAGGGAGTTATCATCGGGATTATCCGACTGTCGCTGCTTGCGCGTTACCCTTCGTCCGGGGTTCTCTCCCTTCGCGAAGAGTCCCTCGAGCCTCCCTGTCCATCGGGAGCATGATGCTGGCTATAAGGTTCATAGGTCCCCGAGCTGGGCGAGTCTACAGTCCACTGGTCCTCTCCGAGGACTCAGCTATGTGTCGAATTATACCTTCGGGGTGGTGGCTGTCAACCTTCACTAGGACGTGGCGGTTCACTCGTTACGATGAATCTTTCTCCAGGAGCTTCTCGCCTTTCGCGAAGGTCTTCTTGAAAGGAGATCCTCGAACCAAAATCGGCTAACAACATTTGCCCCCCAATCCCCGAGGACACGCGTCGCGTCCTCTGGGATTTCTTTCTGGGTACGATTCTACACTGAAGAGCCGCGCCGTTTGAGTGACGGGCATTTAATGCTCTGACACACTTCTCGGGGAGTATACCTTTTGCCTTTCTCGGTAATATACGCTGACGTCAGGTAATAATTGCCTATTATCGAAATGCTTCCCAACCGTTAGATGCTGACGGGAATATTCTCATCCAACGGTCCATGAGCGAGCTCGAGGTCCGGAGATGAAATGTTGTGAAACGGCAAGGCGGAAGGCGAAAAGACGCGAAGTGACTTCGCCCTCTTCGCCTATAAAGCCCTCCTCACTCCTATTTCTTCAAACTTTTGCTGTCTTCGACATTTCTCTCTGAAAACTTTCCGACTTCAAAATCGCTCACCCGCATTCCGACGCCCTCCGACGTTCTGCAACTCTTCTACGACGCTGCAACTTTCTCGGAGTTTAAAGGTGCTGCCGGCATTTCCGTCTTGTCCTTCCTGGTAAGTCTTCCGTCTACTATCTTGCCCTCTCTTTCTTGCGTGAGGTTCTCTTATCTGTTGGGGGTGACTTTGCGGGTTTGTCGTCGTCTTCAGAAAAGTAAATGTCTCACTCATCTTCACCTCCTGCCGCCGCTGGGCGCGAAGCCGGCTCCGTCATTCCGCCGGCAGTATCCCCGCCAGCGCCGCACGCCGCCGCTAGAAAGGCGAAGGCGAAGGCGAAAGCTTCATCGGCTGCGCCGAGCTCAGCCTCAGAGCCCGCCATGGAGAGACCCACCGGGTCTACCGCCGCTGCTTCTCGATCATGTCTCGCTCCGCGGCGAGGAGCGAATTGTTGACCGTTGCATCGAAATTTTCGTATCGGAACGAGGGGATTTTGACTTCTGCTGGAATCATCGCCTCTGTGCCATACGCCATGGAGAATGGTGTTTCCCCGGTGGCCGTTCGGGCAGTGGTGCGATAACTCCAGAGGACCAGAGGCAGCTCCGCTGCCCATCGCCCCTTGAGGGCGTCGAGTCGCCTCTTTAACGTGGTCTTGATGATCTTGTTGACGGCTTCGACTTGGCCATTACTCTGCGGGTGGTAAGGTGCAGAGAAATCTTTATTGATGCCAAACTGGTCGCAGAGGTCACGTACAGCTTGGTTGTCGAACTGAAGGGCGTTGTCCGAGACCAAGGATTGAGGCACCCCGAACCTGAAGATGAGATGCTCGCGAATGAACTTCGTCAAGTTCTTCTCGGTAATTGTGGCCAAAGGGATCGCTTCGGCCCACTTGGTAAAGTAGTCCACTGCTACCACAGCAAACTTGAGCCCTC
This sequence comes from Boehmeria nivea var. tenacissima, assembly GCA_018132145.1. NCBI lineage: Eukaryota > Viridiplantae > Streptophyta > Magnoliopsida > Rosales > Urticaceae > Boehmeria > Boehmeria nivea. Next base: position 6,578,324 of record CM030876.1, on the reverse strand, counting down.
CGGGCGCTGTGGGCAGTGGTCCGATTATGTCGATCCCCCATTTGGCGAAGGGCCAAGGGCAGAAGATGAAGGTGAGTCGCTCCGGGTGAGCTCGAATGAGCGCAGAGTACCTCTGGCATTTATCACACTTTTTTGCGTATTCAGACGCGTCTCGCTTCATCGTGGGCCAGTAAAATCCCTGCAACAATGCCTTATGAGCGAGTGACTGCCCACCTGAGTGGTTTCCACAGACTCCGTCGTGGATTTCACTAAGGACTCGCTTGGCTTCTTCGTTGTTGAGGCAACGCAGCAGCGGGGTCGAGACTCCTCTCTTATACAGCTTATCGTTGAGCAGCAAGTAGTGCTCGGCGTGATATCTGACCTTCCGCGCTACGTCTCGGTCTTCGGGTAGTTTATCGTCTCTCAGGTAGACAACAATATCATCCATCCACGAAGGTTGGGAGGCAACCGCCTTCACTGCATTCTGCTTGGTGATACTGGGTTCTACCACGACTTCGACCGGGACCAGGCGCAGGAGATCCGCATCTCGGCTAGTAGCCAATTTTGCCAGGGCATCGGCGTTCGCGTTATCTTCTCGGTCGATATGCTTCACTTCGTACCTAGGGAAGTTCTGAAGTTCGGACTTGACTTTTTCTAGATATGCAGCCATTCTATCATCACGGGCTTGAAACTCGCCTAGAACTTGAGAGACTACCAGCTTTGAGTCGCTATAGATTACTAGCGAGTCTACTTGGAGTTCTCTGGCGAGTCTTAGTCCAGCGAGAAAGGCCTCATATTCGGCCTCGTTGTTTGATGCCCTGAAAGCGAATCGTAAGGCGCTGCTGACTCGATGATTCTCGGGGCTGACGAGCATAAGCCCAGCCCCCGAACCATTCTCGTTTGACGACCCATCTACGTAGAGTTTCCACTTTGGGGGTTCGACCAGACCATCTCGGTCCTCCTCCGAAGGAAATGTGAACTCGGCGATGAAGTCGGCAAGTGCTTGCCCTTTGATCGCTGTCCGTGGTTGGTACTGGATGTCGAACTGGGTCAACTCGACAGCCCATTTGACAAGTCTGCCCGAGGCCTCCGGCCTGCGCAGGACCTGCTTCATAGGGTGATTAGTAAAAACTATCACCGGGTGAGCCATAAAGTAGTGTCGAAGTTTTCTGGTAGAAACGATGAGGGCCAGTGCTAATCGCTCTAACTCCGGATATCTCATCTCGGCATCAAGAAGACGCTTACTGACATAGTACACGGGCACCTGTATTCCAGCCGCCTCTTTGACTAGCACTGAACTAACCGCGTGCTGGGATACCGCGAGGTAAGTGAAAAGCTTTTCTCCTGCCACTGGCTTTGCCAGGACGGGAGTATGACCAAGGTAAGCCTTGAGTTCTTCGAACGCTTGTTCACATTCGTCGGTCCACGCGAATTCTTTACTGCCGCGGAGAGCATTGAAGAAGGGAAGACATTTATCAGTTGACCGAGATACAAACCTGTTGAGGGCTGCAATGCATCCGGTGAGCTTCTGAACTTCTTTCCCTCTCCGAGGAGCCCTCATGTCAACAATAGCTTGGATCTTCTCAGGATTAGCTTCTATTCCTCGCTGACTCACCATGAATCCCAAAAACTTGCCAGCTCTAACGGCAAAAGTGCACTTGTTTGGGTTGAGCATCATGTTGGTCTTTCTGAGGACTGAGAAAGTCTGATCCAGGTGCTCGACGTGGTCCTGCGCCTTCGCGCTTTTTACTAGCATGTCATCAATGTAAACCTCCATCGAGACTCCAAGCAAATCCGAAAAGATCTTGTTCACCAACCTCTGATAAGTTGCGCCCGCGTTCTTGAGGCCAAACGGCATGACCTTGTAGCAGTACAACCCCCGATCAGTAATAAAAGCCGTGTGCTCTTCATCACGGTGATACATAGGGATTTGGTTGTAGCCAGAATATGCATCCATGAAGCTGAGGAGCTCATGGCCCGCGGTCGCGTCAACCATTTGATCGATTCGAGGCACTGGGAAGCTGTCCTTTGGACAGGCTTCGTTGAGGTTGGTGAAATCGATACAGCATCTCCATCTGCCATCCGGCTTGGGGACCAGCACTGGATTAGAGACCCATTCCGGGTATTTTGCTTCGCGAATAAACCCGGCCCCGATGAGCCTATCAACTTCATCTTTAAGAGCTTGGGCTCTTTCGGGGTTGAGAGGCCTTCTCTTCTGCCGACGGGCCGGGTGCCGAGGATCTATGTTGAGACGGTGGCACATCACATCCGGGTCTACACCCTTCATATCGCTATGGCTCCATGCAAACACGTCTCGGTTCCTCCGTAGACAAGCAATGATGGCCCTGCGCACTTCGGGGCTTAAAGAAGTCCCGATTTTAACTTTTCGCGCGGTGCCAAGATCGTCTATGTCTACTTCTTCGGTGTCCTCGGCCGGGCCCGCTAATTGCTATGGGGTCGGGAGTCGAGGGTCTAGCTCGCTCCGACCCTCGGACATGCCGATAGTTAAGGTCGCCTCCCCCAAAGCAGCTTCGTCGGCCGTGCGCTTCCCTTTTGGGTCGGCGGGGGCCATTCTAATGCTCGTCGTGTAACACATCCGGGCCTCGTACTGATTGCCACGGATCACTCCTATACCACCAGGCGTAGGGAATTTGAGGCAGAGATGGTAGATGGAGGTGACTGCTTTCATCGCTACTAACGTAGGTCGCCCAAGGATGGCGTTGTAGGAGGAACTGCCCTTAACCACCATGAAATTCGAGATGGTGGTTGACCTTGTTGGCTCTTCGCCAAATGAAACGGCTAACTCTAAGCTTCCCTCCGGGAAGATAGAATCTCCTGTAAAGCCGTGCAGCGGGCTAGCGACAGCTCGCAAACTCCGAGAGCTGATCCTCATTTTCTCGAGGACATCCAAATAAAGGATGTCCACTGAGCTGCCGTCGTCCACCAGACACCGGTGGACGAGATGATTTCCGATCATCGCAGAAATGACGAGCGGATCATGGTGTGGAAAACGGACGCCTTCGGCATCCGCATCTGAGAATGTGAGCGTGTTCACGCTCTTCTGGGGGGGCTGTGGAGACCTCCGCGACACATGGAACACTCCTCCGGAGGATTCTTGTCGCGCTTCTCGGGCGTAACCCTTCATGGATCGCTGGGAGTGCCCCCCAGGATAAGGACCTCCCGCGATCGTCCGGATTTCACCGTCGATCTCCCGATTCTGCTGGTTTCGATTATTGGGATTCGTCTCTTTGCGATATCCCTCAAGTTTCCCTCGGCGGATGAGATATTCTATCTCATCCTTCAGGTCGAAGCAGGTCGCAGTCGTATGTCCAGCCGCGTTGTGGAACAAGCAGAACTTGTCCTTGTGTTTCTCCGGCACCTTCCCCTTCAAAGGTGCAGGGGGCCGAAAGTCAACTTCGCTTCGCGAGTTGACAAATATCTCGTCGATAGAGGCCGTTAATTCCTGGTATTTTTCATACCGCGGCCTGCGAGAGCGAGATGCGCCGGATCCTGACGAGGGGACGGAGTCCCGAGGTCGCTTCTCGTCGCGATGTTGCCGATTGTGGCCCGCTGAGACTTCGACCGGCCTTTTATCTTTTCGGCGGTCCCCTTCGGGATTGCCGCGGGGGGCCTTCGCAGAGACGGACCTCTTCGAAGTCGCCGATTCCGCGTTGATATAGTTCCGCGCACGCCCCAAAAAGTCAGCATATACCCTAGGGGGTTTTTTGCTGATGGAAAAGGCAAAGGGAGTGTCCTCGCGAACCGCGGAACTAGCAGCCAGGAGTAGGGCATCGTCGGACAGATGTCCCACCTCTACTGTAGCCTTGGTGAACCGCTGTAGCCAAGCTTGGAGGCTTTCGCTCTCTCCTTGCTTGACCCGGGAGAGGTATGCCGGGTTCCTGAGGTGTCTCCGACCTCCCAAGAACTGGGCTGCAAACCTCGTCCTCAAATCTTGCCAACTTCCGATAGAGTTGGCTGGGAGCCGATACCACCATCGGCGGGCTTCCCCCGATAGAGTGGTGTCAAAGAGCTTGCACCAGATGGCTTCCGGATAGCCATAAGCACGCGCCCATGAAGAGTAAACCCCTAAATGGTCGGAGGGGTCCCCGCTCCCGTCAAATAGGCTCACCTTCGGCAGCCTGAGGCGGTCTGGAACAGGAGTTGCCAAGAGAGCCTCCGTGAGAGGGGTGAAGTCCCCATCTAGGATCCCATCGCGTGAGGGCTCACCAAGAATCCCGCGGATGCGCTCTATCTCCGCAGGGGAAAATTCCTGGGACATCTCGGTCTGACGACTAGCGTCCGTGTTGACCGAGCCCTCGCGGAGGCGCTCCTTCACCGGGAACCGCACGTCTTCGGGGACGGCTCCAGGGCGCGCTGGGGATCTCTGGGTGGTATCCCGCTGAAAAGGGCCTAACCTGGCAAACACCGAACCAGGCTGGACTGGCGCTATGCCTTCGACCATGGGTCTAGATGGTCCGGCCGGGTCGGTCGGTATCTGCTGTCCTCCAGGATGGGCGGTGGATGTAGGAACCGGTATAGTCCTACGCCGACGGGACTGGAGAGCCCCGCGCGCCAGGTCACACTCCGACGAGCCCTCTTCAGGCGTCGTTTCGACGTTGCCTGCGTTCTGGAGGTTATTAGCAACCTCCTCGGCTCTTCGCCGTGCTCGGAGCACACTTATGTGCTCAGCGTCCGTTAAAAGCGGAGGGGAACTTTGTTTCTGAACCAGAGTTTCCATCAATCCGTTCATTCTAGTCATGGATTCTTCCATGCGCCGGATTCTTTCCTCGAGCGCTTCTTGCTCAGCAGTCAAAGGACTTTTACCGCTACTTCTCAAGATGGGCCCCATTTGATCTCCGATCAACTAGAGCGATGAGAAATAGAGAAGGCGGGGAAAATCTTTCACCTAAGGCGGCGGGCCCTCCTTCTAGCGCCAAGCTGTTAGTGTATAATTTGAACCAACGCCGTGATCCGTATCTCTAGTGTGTGATACGGCAATGAATATTGTGAATTTGTAGAAAATAACCACTCAAGAAAGTTTTTTAAGTGGTTCGACCCTCCAATGGAGTAAAAGTCTACGTCCACTGTGTTTTTTGATATATTCTTGAATGAGAGTTTTACAGAGTAAGTTTTTTCAACCCCTTCCCCTTCAACTTTCCCGCCTTTTATACTTATTCGGCAAGAGAGAGAGAGGAAAAGTGCATTAAATGCGCCCCACCTAATCGCCCTTAAATCAAGGGATTAGGTGGCCTTATCTTAATCGGCCATACCCTGCCCGAAAATCAGGGGGTTGGTTACTAACTAATCACTTCATGTCAGTCACCGATGAGGCCTGTACAGTGCCTGTCAGAGGGAGTTATCATCGGGATTATCCGACTGTCGCTGCTTGCGCGTTACCCTTCGTCCGGGGTTCTCTCCCTTCGCGAAGAGTCCCTCGAGCCTCCCTGTCCATCGGGAGCATGATGCTGGCTATAAGGTTCATAGGTCCCCGAGCTGGGCGAGTCTACAGTCCACTGGTCCTCTCCGAGGACTCAGCTATGTGTCGAATTATACCTTCGGGGTGGTGGCTGTCAACCTTCACTAGGACGTGGCGGTTCACTCGTTACGATGAATCTTTCTCCAGGAGCTTCTCGCCTTTCGCGAAGGTCTTCTTGAAAGGAGATCCTCGAACCAAAATCGGCTAACAACAATTATGATATTTTCTCAAAAAAAATAAATAGAGAGTAAAAACTTAGCACGTATTTTTGGCCCATTTTTAGTCGTGCATGTAAGACTGAGTTAAACACTTAATTATGCCACAGCGTCCTACGGTCAAATCAAACCACGGTTAAATAATAGCAATAACATTATAAACAATTAAGTTAAAATTTCAACAAATATTCTCCACTAAAATTTCCAAAAATTGGTTACTGGCAAAAAATATGAAATTCTTAACCATTTGTTTGGCGCACCCATTTCACTCATTTCATTCCATTCTATTTTTTTCAACTTTCCTATAGATTTTTTAAACTATTCTATTTCATTTTATTTTTTTTAACTATTTTTTTTTCAACTTTCTAAATCCCTATATAATATCTTTAAATCTCAACCATTCATACCATCTCGAAATTAGCAAAGTCAAACCATTCTTACATCATTTTTACAAACCATTTTTAAACTATTTTTTCCATCCCAAAAAATGGGATGGAATGACCAAAATAACCATCCTAAACAAGGGGTAAATATTTTTATTATTATGAAAATCAAATTTCTCCTATATTTGGGCAAACCATTCCACTCATTCCACTCCATTTTATTGCATACTATTTCAAACCATTCAACTTTCTAATCATACAAATCATTACATTTCATTCTTTTTTTTTTTTCAATCCTTTTTTTTCAACTTTCCAAATCTTTATATAATATTTTTAAATCTCAACTATTTATACCACCTCAAAATTCGCAAAATCAAATCATTCAACATCATTTTTTTTTTCAAATCATTTTCAAACCATTCTTTCCATCTTAAAAAATGAGATGAAATTGACAGAATGCCCTTCTCAAACATAAGCATCATGTTCTATATATCTCTCTCTACGCTTTTCCACTGTATCGAACTAACCAAGAGCTGAAATCGGTTTCTATTTTATGGTTACTAATAATACATGATACCCACATGTAAGAAGTGAGAGAATAACAAGGGTCATTATTTATTCTAAATATAATGCTTTAATAGCACAATTAATTCCTAGTGTAATAGCTTTCGCATTATTGTTGACCTCGATTTATTGTTAAAGCCAAATTCCATGCTCATTGAGGAGGATAAAATGGTGAAAGGTAAATGGTAGGCCCTACTAAATTGATGAGAGCCATGCTTTCAAGTCCAAGTGATGCTTCATAAAGTCTCATTGGATCCTCAAATCATTTCTGCTTTTTATCTTCAGATAATGGAATTATAAAGAGCCTCCTCATACTATGCCGATCCTACAAATGGTGTATTAAAGGGTAGAGTCAAATTTTTCCTATTCACTTTTTTAACTGAACAACCCATCTACGCATGCCCATTGTAGCTGCAAGATGGAAACAATTTTGTAAGACAGATCACTAGAAAAGTTTAAATAATTATGAATTCTTTTATCAAATGAAAGTGAGGTTTGACACTCAAAAGTGAATCTCTTTCTTCAAAAATTAAAAGAAAAAATAAATAAACAAAAAGAGAAAGTTGTACTAGCAGTGTTTATCCCATGTGCACAAGGGACCACCATTCAAGTGCACCGAAGATAATAGAGGGGGTCACTTATGTAGATTGGAAATTAATATTGTTTGTATGATTTTACTTACGGGTGTCCAACTAAATTCAACGATTTATTTATTTACAATCAAACTAAAAAACTCGTTGATTAGTTTGGTGATTTTTCGAACCAACCAAATCAACTGAACAATTGAAATTAAACCAATTATAGTTGGTTTGATTTAATTTTTTAATCGTTTTAAGCATTATCTTAAATTGGAGCTAACACTAATTCAAGTCTTTAGTAAAATAATATTGAATCAAAATTTAAAAAAAAATCTACGTCATAATTCAAAGAAATAGAAAAATTATGTACTAAACGTTCATCAAATACAATAATAGAATCTATTAATATAAGATTAAATTGTTTGGGTACTCATTTTATCAATTCCAGTCCATTCTATTTTTTTTATTTTTTTCAACTTTCTTAGCCCCCCGTTTGCCCCACTCATTCTAACCATTCCATTCCATTCCATTTTTTCACTTTTTTCAATCCTCCAAACCATTTCAGTACATTCCATTTTTTTTCAATCATTTTTTTCAACTTTCCAAATCCCTATACAATATCTCTAAATCTCAACCATTCATATCACCTCGAAATTAGCAAAGTCAAACCCTTCTTACATCATTTTTAACCATTCCAAACTATTTTTTCCATCTCAACAAATGAGATGGAATGACCAATATGACCACCCCAAACAAGGGTAAGTCTAAATAAGTGAATGATTTTTTTTTAATTTATAAAATAATCATCAACCATTTGTGTATTCAAAATATTTATCACAGAAATATTTTACGTAAATTTTACGTATAATATATATAATTTTTAAAATACATATATGGTTAGACCCAAATCAAACCAATTAATATTTAAAAAATTTCAAACTATACCAAATCAATAGTAATCAGTTTAAACTTGATTTGGTTTGATTTAATTTGATTTACTCGATTTGATCTGGTATCTGTTTTCTAAACACCCGTAATTTTTATTGTATAGTTTTAGGTGTTGGAATGTTGCCCTAGAAATGAGATTTTTGTAATATTATTTTGTAATATTATCATTTGCTGATTAATAAAATAAGTAGACATTTTTATTATTTTGTTTGAAATTTTATTTTACATAAATATTCATTAAATACCCAAAATGTGTTATGAAACTAAATTTTGATATTTATATGTGTATTTACCCAAAATGTGTTATGAAACTAAATTTTGATATTTATAAGTGTTTTATGAAATATCAAATTTATTTAGTTAACACGTTTAAATCAATGGTCGGTGATTGATCAAGATTTGATAGTTTGATCCGAAATCACATACGTGGAACATTGTTAGTGTAGTGACACTCAGTGGGGGCGTTCTGTATAGTTAGACTATACACGACTCGGACCGACTAGTCACGAAGTATCGTTTAAGAACCATTACTATACTCGTGACAAAGTCAAAAGATGGTCATATGAGAATTGTTCTCAATCCTGAGTGGCCATAGACTCCTAGGTCACGTTTACAGGTGTTGTCAGTGATTTTTCGTCAGTCAGTAAGTCCGAGGGCGGTATCCTAGTCATTACAAGAAGTCCAGAACCCCCGACTCTACCGAACCAAGCGAAAGTCACCGCCTCATGGGAGGATAAGGACGGACGAGGATTATCGGAGATGACCCCCGATCCTATACCCCCGGAGGTACAACATTACAAGGAAAGAACTTCCAGAAAGCCTTCCTAGCAACAGCCTTATCCTGCCGAATTCAGAAGAACTGCTCCCGGCAGGTGGGCAGCTTTAGTAGGTGAACCAAACCCGTGACTTAGGGGATTTGACATTTTGTCCTTTCTTGACTGTAGCTCCCTTCTTCGCTTATAAGAGAAGGAGGAGCGAAAGATGAGGGGGCAGGAGAAAAAAGAGAGCAAAAGAATACTCTGTAAACTTTCTCATTAAAAAAATGAAATATCATAAACACAGTGGACGTAGGCTATTACTCTTGAGGAGGGCCGAACCACTTTAAAAATTCTCCGAGTGTTTATTTTCCGCTAAAACAATTTTTATTATTTTTAATTGCCGCATCACACACTAGAGGTGCGGATCTCGTCGTTGGTTCAAATTCTACACCAACAGAATGGCGCTAGAAGGAGGGCCATCTGCCCAAACCTCCGGGCATGCCCTTCCATTCCAGTTTCTTTCAAACTTTGTCCAGGAGTCTCGTCGTCACCTGTAATCGGAGATCATGGCTCCGACGATCTGACGAACGGGAAAGAAACCCCATAAGTCCCAAGTTGGGTCAAAGTTAGCATAAAAGAAAGAGCGTCCAAAACCCCATGTCCCGGATGAACAGCATGGTGAAGATCTTCGGTTCATGACCACCAACATCTGCAGTTCATCACCGACAAGGGAGAAACGGACGGGCTCCAGACGCGGCTCCGAGGCGAAAGGGACCGAGCCGCAACTGAAGTGGCTGCCGAGGACATCACCTAGATAGACTCGGAGCCAGCCGACTGGCGGATCACAGGCTCTGGCCGGCCACCGCTGCAACCGGAGGTCTGGCGATGAACCATCCGGGGGCTCCGAACCGTAGGAGTGCAGCCACCAGTGGTCCAAACCGGAAAATCACGACCAGCCGCTAGCGAGCAAAAGAGATCGACTCTTTTCACATCAGGCGAACTGGGTCTATACCCCCAAGAACCACTGAGGCATGCTCCGTCACAGTCGGAGGACCGCCTCGGATGGTCTCGATACCCGGCGATGACCCAGTTCTGCGAGCGACCGCAGTCTGAGGTACTGCGGGAGTTAGCCTTGCCACTCCCACCTCTTTCCTGCCCTCGGTATCGTTATACCCCGAGGTTTTTACTTGGTCGCGGACCAATGGCGCAGAAGAGGAAATTCGGGGGAGATAAACCTGAGATCTCTGACCACAGCCGATGTAGTCAGAGCGATTTTGATTCTCAAGGAGAGGTGGCCACATCCTTTCGCCAAACACGGAATGTCCTCGTACGCGCCGTGCACGGCTCTAGGCAAGCTAACGGAAAGTCGGCATAGTACTAGCCCCCAAAGGTGCTATCAAGGCCAACCAAGAAGATATCTCTCTTATCAGGGTAGACCGCAAGACCCGCGAATCTCGCCGGGGCAGCTGCTGGCGAAAAGATCAAGGTCGCCTCGACGACCAAACTCAGGGCCCACGCCCAAGCAGCACAGCAGCCGGATAGCCGGGAAAAGGGACATCATCAAGCATGACTGAACCCGCGGCGCAAAAACGAAGTGCCTGATCGAAGGGCCTCCCCGGAGATAGTCAACAGCCTCCTGGAGTCACGTCTTCGGCAACCCCTACTCTTGCCTGCACGGATTGCCCTCGCGCACTCCGAGCACGGCTCTAGGCGTGCTGAGAGGAAGAGACGGCTCGTTCGAATACCAAAACACAACCGGGTCGCCCGCGATCAAAAGGTATCCGCGGGGCAAGATCGCCAGGGATCTTGTCTCAGCCAGTTGGCTGGCAAAGAACGTAAACTCGATGCATGAAGGACTGAACCGCGAAGCGGATGAATCCTATAAGCATCACCCTCGACGCCCTTTTTGACCGCGGAGCGCTTAGGCCGCTGAGGGAAATCCGGGGTACCAGACAGAAGTAGATGCGCTCTATAGGTACCTCGAAGGCGAGCCAGACTAGAACGCGCGAGTCCCGAAGGGCTTACGTAGGTCTTACTCACTGAGGCTTCCTACCGCACAAAGGTTAGTCTTGTCAGGTCTTTCCCCCTTATGAAAACCTGTTCGGGGATTAACTTGGGAAGCTGGGCCAATTGTCTCCGAGAACCATTCTATTCTTCGGAGGAGGTAGAAGACCTAGGTGCGCTTAAAGGAGGAACTCCAAGGCGGAAGGGACTAGAATCCCTCAAAGGATGGTCTAAACCGCCGGTGTATTAAGACAAAAGGCCCTGCCCCATTCAGAAGCACCGGGGACCGCTGCAAGCAATGGGGTACTAGCAAATCTCGACGAGTACAAGATCTGACTGGGTTCACCCCCGAAAAAGCCTGGTTCGGGATAATCCTTCGTAGGAGGAACAACCCGCAACTAAACAGTGCATTCACGGAGGTATGCTCAGGTCCCGATCTAAAACTGTCGTCTAATTTGCTCATTGACCCTCGGAGAGGGTATGATTCAGAAGAGTTGTAGTCCTCGGAGAGGACACGACGAACGACTGTAGGATTGATCCCGAAGGGACTTGATCCTATAGTCGGGGGGCCACAGCGTGGAGAAGGTAGTATTTAAACTTTAAACCTTATACCGCGCGTAACCAATTCTCTTTTTAGGTAACCACTGTGTTCCACCATCAAAAGAAGCGAGGACGGACTTTCCGGCGAAGCAAGGTTCGAGATATTGCCGGAGCCAGCGGACTCGGGGCCGGAGGGACAATTGATTCCGCAGGGATCAGACACCGTTTCTGTACTAGAGAAATCGAGGTTAGAAGAACGTCTGGTTCCGGAGGGATCAGACCCCATTTCTCTACCAACGGGAGTGTCTTCCCTCAAGGCAACAAGAAGATTCGGCGTAGCCGCAGCCGCTTCCGCAAATGGCTTCCTCCACGGCAGGAGATGCATCCACAGCAGATTGGCTTCAACCAGGATAAATCCCAAGCAACGCGACTCGCGCCGCTGGGATTGGGGGGCAGATGTTGTCAGTGATTTTTCGTCAGTCAGTAAGTCCGAGGGCGGTATCCTAGTCATTACAAGAAGTCCAGAACCCCCGACTCTACCGAACTAAGCGAAAGTCACCGCCTCATGGGAGGATAAGGACGGACGAGGATTATCGGAGATGACCCCCGATCCTACACCCCCGGAGGTACAACATTACAAGGAAAGAACTTCCAGAAAGCCTTCCTGGCGACGAGCCGGCATATAGAGATAGGGTCCTCGAAGGCGATCCACCCCCGAAGGAGGTTGCCACGAACGAAAGACCAGTCGACGTAGACTCAGCCCTCGGATTCATCAACCCTCGGTCATAGAGCGTTTGACCTCGGGGTCACAGGTCTCAATTATTCTCCCCCGAGCAGGGAATTCACTGTAGCAACAGCCTTATCCTGCCGAATTCAGAAGAACTGCTCCCGGCAGGTGGGCAGCTTTAGTAGGTGAACCAAACCCGTGACTTAGGGGATTTGACATTTTGTCCTTTCTTGACTGTAGCTCCCTTCTTCGCTTATAAGAGAAGGAGGAGCGAAAGATGAGGGGGCAGGAGAAAAAAGAGAGCAAAAGAATACTCTGTAAACTTTCTCATTAAAAAAATGAAATATCATAAACACAGTGGACGTAGGCTATTACTCTTGAGGAGGGCCGAACCACTTTAAAAATTCTCCGAGTGTTTATTTTCCGCTAAAACAATTTTTATTATTTTTAATTGCCGCATCACACACTAGAGGTGCGGATCTCGTCGTTGGTTCAAATTCTACACCAACAACAGGTTCTTTGATTTGTTCGTTAAGTGCCATTATTGCAATGGAAACGAATACTTGCATTTGGGAACTCGGAACGGGATTGTTGGGGAATGGGGTATTCACAGACATGGAATCTAGCTTCCAATCATAACGAGAGTTAATATTGGTTCCCTTAAGTGTCAATTATGGAACTGAATGATTATGCGCACATTTATGATCATATCGTAAATGAATCGTTCACTAGTGAAACGACGGTACTCAAGGAACAAGAAACGACCCGAAGGGTATAACGGTAATTTCATCCACTCGGGACGTGAACCAATCTGAAGGGTCAAATCTCATGTAATGACTATATCAGTGGACTACTCATCGAGTAAATTATTTCGATAATTTCGAGAGTGCAATTCCGAGTTTTTAGTGGAATAACCTCGGGATTAATAAATTAGAATTTTGACTAAAGAGTTTTAGTCAATTTTCTAAATTTATTGGAGCTTAAAATGGGTACATGGTCCCTGGACCGGCTCCGTAAAAATTAATAGAGAAAGTTTAAAATATAATTTATTATAAGTGATTTTTCGTCAGCTAGCGTAGCTTCAGGAGCGGAGTCCCCGAAGAGCGTTTAATGCAAGCACGAGCACTCAATTCCAACAGCAAAGCAATGTAACATCATCACAGGAGCTTCCTCCGGATGCCTAGGGGAATCAATTGAAGCAAAATCACATTTTGTTGGTGTTATAAAATTTAATAGATTGGAAAAATTTTGGAATAAGCTCTTTGATGTGTTCATTATATAGAGTTAAAATTCAATGTAAAAGCAATATTCTAAAATTGCGAACAAAATAAAAAAAGTAAAAAAAAATACTAATTGCAAAATCAATTCTAGAGTAAACTATGTTTATCAATAATTCTAAAACCAATCTAAGTTAAACTATTCTTGTCATGCCCTCGCAAAATGGAGTTATGATAAGAGATTCCAATCTTGGATCTTAGAAGAAGAAAATGTGCGCAAGGTGAGAGCATCAACAAGTTGTTTGTGTGAGTAAACATGAGCAATACGTAAAGCCCCAATTTGGACCTTATCAAGAATCAAATGAAAATTGATAGCTACATGCTTCAACCTGGAGTAGTCACCCACATTGTGGCAATAGGTAACGAGTGTACTTGGTATATGGACTAAGCTCAGATAGTAGAGAGATGATCCTGTTAGAACAGAAAAACTTTGGTGAAAACTGTCACTTATAAATCCTAGAATCGTTCACATTTAATCATTAAAAATTAATAACTAAATATGCGGAAGCATACCTGAATCTATGATGACTAATTGACTCTTTAGGACCTTGCGGTTGGTCTTCCAAATCAACACGTTCTCTTAAGAAAGCCTTTTAATTTTCTCTCCGCGCTCTCTCTTGATGGGATAGAAGGGAATGAGAATAGTTCGTGTGACCTGGAGACTATAACTACTATTCATAGAGATAATTTTCTTATTATCTTTTGGTATTTCTATTTTAGCTCATCTTAAAAATAGAAATTACCCTAAGTCTGTACACACAAAAAGACTTATACCCTATTAGATACATTAAAGCCCAAAACCAAAACATTATTATATCACTTTAATTGGACCTCACTTAATATGACAGCCTGCATAATAATTATTTCACATTTAAGGCCAATGTTGGATTAATAATCAAACAATCTCCCACTTGTACTATATGTGTAACCTTATAATTCGTTTTGCAAAATAACCTTATGAGCTCAACTTTGCTATTATTACCGAAATGTATATATAACCAATTTGGTTCACCAATCATACCAACATAGGATTAAAGCGACATTCGTTACACTTAATCGTAACTCAACACATCAATGGTCACAAATGCTATACAACTGAATGATATAGATTATGATATCAATGTGTAGTAAGAAAATTACATGCAATGTGATCTTAACATGTCTATTTTCTACTGGTCCACCTTAAGCCTTAGTACGATTAAACCTTAAACCAAAATCAGAGAGTGAATAAATCAAAACTTTTTTTCTTCAGAAAATAACCTTATAACACAATAAACTGAAATAACCAAATAAATGTATATATCATAAGAGCATCTAAAATCACAAACTCCCACAAAAACTGAACATTATCCAAGGCAATGACGGGCATATGAGCAATGTGTTCATGAAACCTTTTAGATGTCAATCCCTTCGTAAACGGATCTGAAACTGATCGCTCGAAAACACACGCGAATTTAACCGCAAGCGCACGGATCGTTCAAGTAATAAAGTGGATAGAAGAGTCCGAATATCGTTCCCGTGGATAACTAAGTAACCTAATTAACTAAGCACTACGAATACTAAATGTCTACTTTACCTAGGCTAGCAACTTAGATGATAAATGATAAATAAACGAAATAAATATAAACAAAAATACTATAAATATAACCTAGAATCGATTAGCTTACCTCAACATGTCCTCTATTCAATTACTCCTTAACATCTTACCACAATTCTCAATTCTATGCTAGTCTAGGAATTTAAGAACTAAGTCGCAGCTCTCGCTTGTTGACCTTATTATGTACTCAATTCTAACTCACGTATCCGCTCGCTAGAATTAAATACATTAAACCCCGGTTTCGAGAATCCCAAATCGATCACCTCCCGGTCCTTACGATTTACAATTCGACTACCTAGACTACCAATCTCTTCTCGGTACTTATGGTGTCTAAACTGTGGTCTTGTTATTCCCAATTCAATCAAATTGCCTCTCTCACGTTTAATCTAATTGAATCTAGAGTTTCTATCCAATCTCTCAATTGCAAATAGCAATAAATAAACCAACAAGAACACAAACATGATAATTGAGTAATTGCAGTAATTTATTAATGAAAATTGTAATAGATTCGACATTGAGTTCGGCCAATCTCTCCTAAGGAGAGATTTAGCCTCTTGAAACCAAACAAATAAATATATAAAATAAATTAGGGTTCATAATGACTACAAGACATACAATAGAAAGGAAAATAAAGAGAGTAGAGAAAACTTAGGTAAGATTCGCAAGCAAATCCATCTTCATCTCCTCTTTGAAGAGCCAACCCTTCTCTCGGTGTTCTTGAGCTTCTCGTGGTATTTCTCTCTGTGTGAACCTCCCTTTTTCGTCCAAAACATGATATATTTATAGCCCAAGTGATTTGACCTAATTTCCAATCTTGAAATGAAGTTAAAACGTTGTCGTTTTTGCATCAGCGAAGTTTGGCGATCGTTAAGTCGATGCTGAAAATTAGCCTGGCGACCGACCGCCCAGATCAGCTATTCGACCGCCCAGCTTGGCGGTCGACCGCCTAAGTTGGTGAACGACCGCCTCAAGGAGTTTTTTTTCGCGATTCTTCATTCGGGCGGTCGTTTGGCTGGATTTTGGCGAACGACCGGCGATGGCTCGGGTTATTCCTTTTTTTTTTTGGCTGTTTTGGGCGGTTGTTCGGCTCATGATAAGCGAACGACCGGCTCTTTATCTTTCTCCTTGATTTTGCTTACTTCTCCTTCAAGATTTGTCTATTTTTTCGGGTTTCTTCATCTCGATTTTTGTGTTTGTTCTCAATCACCTATACACCCACAAAACTCATCAAAACACATAAAACTTGAGGAAATTACAACAATTCAAGATGGAAAATGTGATATATGAGTGAGTATATTGCTCACTCATCACACCCCCAAACTTAAACCGTTAGCAAAAAAGCTCTAACAAATGTATCACCATACCAATTTTATTTTTACATAACAGAATTAAAGAAATAAATGCAAAATGCAAATATGCAAAACGTGAATGAATGTGTCTCGTAATTAGTCTCACAGATTTACATCTCAAATTAAAACTCCTCTACAGAGCTTTTAGGAAAAATAAAGATTGGAAATGACTTTGTTTTGGTACACCTCTCTCAAATGCTCGAGTTGTTCGAGTGTGTGTATGTTTTGTCTCTCCCCGCTTAGCCTTAAAACTTGATCTCTCGTAAGTATAAGTAAGAGTCAAATTTCTAATGACGAACAACCATAAGCCCAATTTTTGCACCCTTCTCCACTAATGGAACAATTAAGAGTTATAAAAGATCAAAAGGACTTTGTAGGCTTGTAACGATAGGCCTAGGCTAGGGTGGACGGAAGTGGTGTATTTAAGCTCAAATCATCCTAGCTCTCTTCTTATGAATCGTCTCAATTGACATTGACGATCCTAAAGTCCTTAGTTGCATCCCGATACTAACCTTGCGAATGCTTCAAACTCTCACATATTATTGACCTTTTTATGATTTCCCTTCCTCCACTATAGATTTTCTTTCTTTTGATCCTCCCCCAAACTTCTTGATTTTAGAGGGTTAAACTTGAATTTTTTTTTTTTTTATAGTGAATGAGGGTTTGATGTACATGGTCTTTTATGGATTATGGCATTACCTTGATCATACAAGGTTAGCTATCCTAGCTAGGATGACGGGTTTGGTTTCTTTTCTTGGCTAAGGATTTTGTTTTAGGTTTACCAAAGAAAAGGCTAATAAAGTTCAAAACGAGACACAAATGTTTAAACATCAACAGCTTGGCTATTTGGCTCAAGCGATTCAAATGAAGGCCTTAATCATCTCTCTCACTACTCTATATGTTCAGATTTCGCCTCAAAAAGTGCCAAAAAATAGTTCTAGTGCTCATGAAACGAACTCTCACAAGTACAAATTCAATTCCAAAAGTTTACAAGACCTAAAGACTTGAGGCATAAGTGCATAAATTTGAAAAACATCAAGCATAATCAAGAGTATGAACCTCTCACTCAATCAATTCACAATAACAAATTTTTAAAAATAGCTCATCAAAAGTTATTCATCCTATCAACGACTGAAAAAACTAACACTAAACACAACAACCACTCCTAAAATGCAATGAAAATGAATGAGAAATAACTAAATGAAAAATACAATCACTCCTAAAATGCAATAAAAATGAATGAAAAATAACTAAATGAAAAATAAGTAAAAGATAGAATCGTACCCCCAAATTTAAAATAGACAGTGTCCTCAATGTTTACTATACTGCACAGGTTAAGAGTACTTACATTGGGTTGCCTATCAAGAAGCGCTATGTTTGACGTCCAGCTTGACTCGGCGTCGCCAGAAGTCTTCAAATAGCGGCTTCCGCCCAATGTACGTGTCATTCAACACGTCCCACAGGTTTCAGTCTTGAACGCCCTCAAGCTTGGCAAAATATGACTTTCTGAACGAACGTGCAAAGGGACTTCTCTTCGATTTGTGTGGGTAGGAGGTTTTGAAGGAATCTCCAAAAGATGGTTGTTGGTGTAAAATTTGAACCAACGCCGTGATCCGTACCTCTAGTGTGTGATACGACAATGAATAGTGGAAGTTTGAACGGAAATTAAATACTCGGAGATTTTTTAAGTGGCTCGACCCTCCGCCGGAGTAATAGTCTACGTCCACTGTGTTTATGATATTTTCAAATGGGAAGTTTACAGAGTAATTTTTTCCAACCCCCATTCCTCTTCTCCTTCTCTTCCTTTTATAGACCAAGGGAGAGAGGTTGCGTGAAAGCAAAGGTCTGACATCCTATCCCTTAAAATCCGGGAGTAGGTGACCGAATGCATCCCTGCAGATTCACCTCGAAAATTACACAAATAGTGGTAAATCCGGGTTCTGCGGGTACAACAAAGTAGACAAACAGTGCAAGAGTTTGACCTATTCTACCCTGCGCGAACTCCATCTTCGATCGGGGGTCACCAGCTCCGCGGGTCGAGCCCTCCGTCTTGAGTGAAGTCCTTGCTTCCTCTTCGAGGTTAGCTTCGCGGGTGTGGATCATCATCGGGGATCCGTGGCCTTCTTGTCCATCAATCCCTCTTCGAGGGTCTTCTTGTCCGTCAATCCCTCTTCGAGGGCGTACGATCGAGGATCATCTTTGACAATCCTTGCTCATTCTTCGTTCCTGTGGTGACGTGGCGTCCACTTTCTTCGCGGCTGAGGGCTTGTGCATGCTTCTAATGCCCCTCGAGGACTTCCCCCCCGAGGCTACATTCCTTGACGAAAAATCGCCTACAACATCTGCCCCCCAATCCCGAGGGTACGAACCGTGCCGCTCGGGATTTCTTCCGTGAAGCTGCGACACCTCTGGGGACTTCCTCCGTTTGATGCCAATCTGCTGGGGATGCATCGTCTGCCACTAAGGAAGCCATTTGCGGAAGCGACTCCGGCTACGTCGAATCTTCTTGCTCCCTCGAAGGTAGATATCTCTCTGGTCGATGACTCTAGAAAAATGGGGTCTGACCCCTTCGGAGCCAGACGCCCCACCGGCACTGACTCCGCCGGCTCTAGCACCGACCCAAACTTCGCCTGGGTCGGGGGTGCTCGTTTCCGACCATCTTCGATGGTGGAAAGTGGCTGTTATCTACAAAATGAACACATACGCGAAGTATATTATGAGTTTAAACACTACATGTTTCGCGCTGTTGCCACCGACTACATGATCAAGTCCCTTCGGGATTATCGATGCAGTCGTACGTCGTGTCCTCTTCGAGGACTACAACTCGTCTGAATCATGCCATCTTCGAGGGTTATGATCATAATAAATTAAGCGTTTGATCAGACCGTAACTAGAACGAGCTCTTCTTCGAAAAACTACTCTGAGTCGCTCTGGGTTCTTCCTTCTTCGAAGGATTATCCCGAACCAGGCCCCTTCTTCGAAGGACTACCCTTAGTCAAATCTAACCATCGACGAAATTTGTAAGCACCCCATTACTCGCACCGGTCCCCGGCGCTTCTGAATGAGGTGTGGCCTCTTTTCTTTTATGCTTTGGCAAGTTTCCTTACCTCAGAGTTCCTCTTTTAAGCATACCTAGGTTTTCCACTTTCTTCAAAGAGCAGAATGGTTCTAGGAGAAAATTAGCCAAATGCCCCCCAAGTTAATCTCCGAACAGGGTCCCTTCTCCGAAAGGATGGCCTGACAAGAAAAATCTTTGTGCGGTAGGAAGCCTCAACGGTTGAAGCCTACGTGAGCCCTTCGGACCCACGCGGTCTAGCCTCGCACGTCTTCGAAGTACCTATAGGGCGCACCTATTTCTTTACGGTACCACGGATGCCCCCCAGGCTGCCTGAGCGCTTCGTGGTCAAAAAAGGGCAGTCGAGGGTGGTGCTTTTAGGAGTCATCCGCTTTGCGGTTCACTCCTTCATACACCGAGTTTATAGTCCACTCCGCAGATTTTTTGTTGCCTTTTAGTGAACTTGCTAGAAGGGGGATCAATCTTGATCTGCGAGATACTGATGGTGTCCCCGGTCCTGACGGTCTCTTCCTTCAGGAGAGTCCGCAGGTCTCTTCTTACGTCGGTCCCTTTCGGGGTCTCCTTCGGAATTCTTCATGGCCTCGGACTTCTTTAAAGTCGAAGCCTCTACATTGACGTAACTCCACGCCCGGTTCAGGAAATCAGAATACGTCCGCGGCGGTTTCTTATTGACAGAAAATGCGAACGGAGTATCTTCGCGGACGGCGGAGTTCGCAGCAAGTAGCAGGGCGTCATCAGCCAGAGGCCCTACTGTGACTGTGGCCTTGGTGAATCTCTTCAGCCAGGCCTGGAGGGTTTCGTCGTCCCGCTGCCTTACTCGGAAGAGGTAAGCAGGGTTCTTAAGGTGCCTCCTGCCCCCCAGGAATTGGGTGGTGAACCTCGCCCTCAGATTCTGACAGCTCCTAATTGAGTTGACAGAGAATCGGTACCACCATCGGCGGGCTTCGCCCGCGAGGGTGGTGTCGAACAATCGGCACTTGATGGCATCAGAATAGCCATAAGTGCGGGCCCACGAGGAGTAGATCCCCATGTGGTCTGTTGGATCCCCGGTCCCATCGAAGAGGTTTACCTTCGGTAGCCTGAGTTGACCGGAGACAGGGGCGTTAAGAAGGTCTTCGGTCAGGGGAGTGAAATCCCCGTCCATAATTCCTTCACGGGCAGTCCCACCAAGGAGCTTTCGGAGATGCTCGATCTCTACGGGCGAGAAGTCTTGGGATGCTAACGTCCGCTTGCTGGAAGCGGTGGTAGCCGATCCATCGGCTCGGACCCCCGGCAGCCGCGCACCTCCGGTGCGGGCTGAACCTTCAGCTACATCGGCGGCAGGTCGCGAGCCTTCGGCTCGAACCACAAGCGGCCGCACACCTTCAGTGTGGGCCGAGGGCTTGCACACCGTCGTAGTCCTCCGGTGGCGGGGGACGCGGGCTGAACCTTCGGCTACGCCGGCGGCAGATCGCGAACCTTTGGCTCGGACCACAAGCAGCCGCACACCTCCGGTGTGGGCCGCGGGCTCGCGCACCGTCGTAGTCCTCCGGCTTCGACGGTTGTGGACTGGGGCGTCTGATCCGCCAACAGTCGCCTCCTCCAGGTCGGTCTCAGTGGTGCCTTCGGCAACCACCTCAGCCTCGGCCCGGAGTCGCGCCCGAAGTACGTCTGTTTGCTCCTTGCTGGTGAGGAGCGGCGGTCGACTCTGGCTTCGAGCTAGAGTCTCCAACGCGCCGCTCATCCGCGCCATGCACTCCTCCATGCTCGTGAGCCTCTGCTCGAGCTGCTCTTGCTCGGAGGTCTCGGGGCTTTTTCCTGCTCGTCTGGTCATCGGCGCCATTATCTCCGACCACGGGTGACGACAAAACTTCTGGGAGGAAGCTCGAAAGAAAAACTAGAAAGAAAAGGGCAGAGGCCCTCCTTCTAGCGCCAAGCTGTTGGTGTAAAATTTGAACCAACGCCGTGATCCGTACCTCTAGTGTGTGATACGGCAATGAATAGTGGAAGTTTGAACGGAAATTAAATACTCGGAGATTTTTTAAGTGGTTCGACCCTCCGCCGGACTAATAGTCTACGTCCACTGTGTTTATGATATTTTCAAATGGGAAGTTTACAGAGTAATTTTTTCCAACCCCCATTCCTCTTCTCCTTCTCTTCCTTTTATAGACCAAGGGAGAGAGGTTGCGTGAAAGCAAAGGTCTGACATCCTATCCCTTAAAATTCGGGAGTAGGTGACCGAATGCATCCCTGCAGATTCACCTCGGAAATTACACAAACAGTGGTAAATCCGGGTTCTGCGGGTACAACAAAGTAGACAAACAGTGCAAGAGTTTGACCTATTCTATCCTGCGCGAACTCCATCTTCGATCGGGGGTCACCAGCTCCGCGGGTCGAGCCCTCCGTCTTGAGTGAAGTCCTTGCTTCCTCTTTGAGGTTAGCTTCGCGGGTGTTGATCATCATCGGGGATCCGTGGCCTTCTTGTCCATCAATCCCTCTTCGAGGGTCTTCTTGTCCGTCAATCCCTCTTCGAGGGTCTTCTTGTCCGTCAATCCCTCTTCGAGGGCGTACGATCGAGGATCATCTTTGACAATCCTTGCTCATTCTTCGTTCCTGTGGTGACGTGGCGTCCACTTTCTTCGTGGCTGAGGGCTTGTGCACGCTTCTAATGCCCCTCGAGGACTTCCCCCCCGAGGCTACATTCCTTGACGAAAAATCGCCTATAACAATGGTGAAGGAGGCGTCGTCCATAAGTGGTATTCACTTTTGAAATCTTCAACAAACGGTAACAACGTGATGTCATGAGTCTCTTAGGAGATGACTCGTCGTCTAATTTATCATATTCGATCATGGCTTCCAATATCTTCGTCATTTGACTCGACAATGATCGCTTTCACACTCTACCTCTTTTGTCACGGTTTCGATGGAGTATACAGGAGGCATACTCAAGGTTGACAACTCCTTTTGGATTTGATCGAGTTGGAGTTGTACTCTTTTTAGTTCATCTCTCCTTGACATCGCATCGATTGTATCTTCTTGAGGTATCGATGTTGTTGACATGACCATCTGGAGATGATCCAGTTGATTCCGTAATTTACTGATTTGTTTTCTTCTTTGCTTTTCTTTATGCAGCCGTCTCGCTTCTAAATATGGTGTGGATTCAGAATGTAGAAGCACTCCATGGTTGGGTTTGGAGGGTTTTGGTATGTCACCGGGTTGTATATCTCCTCCTCAAAACATTGATACGCTTGCGGAGGATTCCAACATTGATAATCGTACCCGGCTAAATCTTCTAGGTACCGGTAGGCTTCGTCCGCGGTGAAATTATAAAAAGACGTGATAGTTCCTCTTTCCACCCATTCTCGTGTTACGGCTGTTGTCAGTGATTTCTCGTCACACAGTGAGTCCAAGGGCGGTATCCAATTCATTTTCAAGAAATCCAGAAACCCCGACTCCACCGAACCAAGCGAAAGTCACCCCTCCGTGGGAGCGCTCTTCAGAGAAA
This sequence comes from Boehmeria nivea var. tenacissima, assembly GCA_018132145.1. Lineage (NCBI taxonomy): Eukaryota > Viridiplantae > Streptophyta > Magnoliopsida > Rosales > Urticaceae > Boehmeria > Boehmeria nivea. The sequence continues at coordinate 6,555,369 of CM030876.1, read as the reverse complement.
GGACAGAAGGTGATTATCGAAGATGATCCCCGATCTTACGCCCCCGGAGGAAAAACAATACAAGAAAAGAATTTCCATTCTTCCAGAAAGCCTTCCTGGTGAAGGACCAACATTTAACGACAAAGTCCTCAAAGGCGGTATACCCCCGGAGGAGTTTGCCACGAAGAAAGGACCATTCGACGGAGACTCGGCCCTCGGAGTCATCGACCCTCGGTCATAGAACGTTGGACCGAGGGATCACAGATCTCAATTAATCTCCCTCGGGCAGGGAATTCACTGTAGCGACAGACTTATCCTGCCGCAGTCAGGTTAACTGCTCTCGGCAGGTGGGCAGCTTTATTAGGTGAATTAAACCCGTGACTTAGGGGATTTGACATTTTGTCTTTTCTCAACTGTAGCTCTCTTCTTCGCTTATAAGAGTAGGAGTAGTGACAGTTGGAAAAGGGGGGGGATAGACTTTCAATGACAAATATATCAAAAACACAGTGGACGTAGGCTATTACTCTCTATGAGGGCCGAACCACTTTAAACTTCTTCGTGTGATTATTCACTTAAAAACTTTCTTGAGTGGTTATTTTCTACAAATCCACAATATTCATTGCCGTATCACACACTAGAGATACGGATCACGGCGTTGGTTCAAATTATACACCAACAGCTTGGCGCTAGAAGGAGGGCCCGCGCCTGAACGACTTGAACTAAACGTCCGGGCAAGCCCTTCCATTCCAGTTTTCTTTCAAGCTTTTTTCCGGGAGTCTTATCGTCACCTATGATCGGAGATCATGGCGCCGGCGATCAGACAAACGGGAAAGAAACCCCATACATCCCAAGTTGGGTGATAGTTAGCGTAAAAGAAAGAGCGTCCAAAACCCCAGGTCCTGGATGAAACAGCATGGTGAAGATCTTCGGCTCATCATCACCAACATCCGCAGTTCATCACCGGCAGGGGATGAACGGACGAGCTCCAGGCGTGGATCCAGGCAGAGGGGAGCGGGCCGCCGCTGTGGTGGTTGCCGAGGGCATCTCCGAAAGAGACCCGAAGCCAACCACCCGGCGGGGGACACGCTCAAGCCGGCCGCCATCACGAGTGGAGATCTAACAGTAAACCTCCCGGAGAACTGGCGGCGGACCTTCCGGAAGCCCCGAAGTACAGAGGCACATCCATTAATGGCCCAAACCGGAAGATCACGACCAACAAAGGAGTTCTACTCTTTCCGCATAAGGCAAGCTGGGTCTTTACCTCCGAGAATCACTGAGGCATGCTCCGTCACAGACAGAACGCCGCCCCGAGAGATCACGACGCCAGTCGGTGACCCAGTTTCACGAACGGCTGCAGTCCGGAGAACTGCGAAAGTTAAGCCTCGCCTCTCCCACTTCTTCCTTGCCCCCGTTGATAATACACCCCGAAGTGTGTCTTTTGGTCGTAGACCAATGGCGCAGGAGAGAGGGTTTTGGGGGAAGACAAACCAGAGGTCTCTGACCGCATCCGATGTAGTCAGGGCATCTCAGATTCTCAAGGAGAGGAAGCCGCACCTTCCGGCCAGGCACGGGATGTCCTCGTACGCATCGTGCATGGCTCAAAGCAAGCCGGCGGGAAACAGGCATAGCACTAGCCTCCAAAGGGGCTATCGGAGTCGAGTGAGAAGGTGCTTCTGCTACCAGGGCAGACCGCCAGACCCGCGAATCTCGCCTGAACAGAAGATTGGCGAGAAAAACGGTCGCCACAACGACAGTTCCCTCTTGCTCGCTCACCAAACGCCGTCGTTTTCGCTCATCGCCCAGAACCTTACGGCCAATACTCTCTTGTTAACTCGGAGCACCCTCAGGCGCTCCGGGCATGACTCCAGGCATGCCAAAACGAAGAGACGGCTCGATTGACCACCAAAGTACATCTGACGGCAACTGAGTCGCCCGCGATCAGAAGTTGTCCGCGGGGTAAGGTTCCGGAGGGATCTTGCCGCGTAGCCAGTTAGCCGGCCAAGACCGCAAACTCGATGTGTAAAGGATGGAACCGCGAAGCGGATGAATCCTATAAGCATCACTCAACGGCTCTTCTTGACCGCGGAGTCTTCAGATCACTTGGGGACCCCCGGGGCGCTAGAAAGAAATAGATGCGCTCTATAATTACCCCGAAGGCGAGCAAAACTAGAACGTGAGAATTCCGAAAGGTTCGCGTAGATTTTACTCGCTGAGGCTTCCCACCGCCGAAAGATGAATCTTGTCAGGTCTCTCTCTCGATGAGAACTTCTTCAAAGATTAACTTGGGAAGTTGGGCCAAATGTCTCCTAGAACCATTCTACCCTTCGTAGAAGGAAGAAGATCTAGGCGCGCTCAAAGGAGGAACTCCGAGGCGGAAGGGACTAGAATCTCTCGAAAGAGGGTCTAAACCGCCGGTGTGTTAAGACAAAAGGTCCTGCCCCATTCAAAAGCACCGGGAACCGCTGCAAGCAATGGGGTACTAGCAAATCTCGATGAATACAAGATCTAACTGGGTACGCCCCCGAAGAAGCCTGGTTCAGGATAATCCTTCGGAGAAGGAACAACCTGCGACTAAACAGTGCATTCAAGGAGGTATACTCCGGTTCCAATCTGATGTCTAATCGTATAGTTTGCTAGGTATAACCCTCGGAGAGAGCATGACTCAGACGAGTTGTAGTCCTCGTAGAGGACACGACGAGCGACTATATGGATGGTCCCGGAGGGATTGGATCATATAGTCGGAGGTCACAGCGTGAAGAAGGTAGTATTTACACTTTAAACCTTATACTTCGAGTAACCAATGATCTCTTTTATAGGTAACCACGGTGTTCCACCATTAAAAGAAGCACGGACGAGCTTCCCCGGCGGAGCGAGGATCGAGATGTTACCGGAGTCAACAAGATTCAGGGCCAGAAGGACAATTGTTCCCGTAGGGATCAAACATCGTTTCCCTATCAGAGGAATCAAGGATTAGAGGAACGTCTGGTTCCGGAGGAATTAGACCTCGTTTCTCCGTCAACGGGATTACTTTCATACTAGGCCACGAAGATTCGGTGCAGCTGAAGTTGTTTCCACGAGGCTTCCTTCGCGGCAGGAGATGCATTCCCAGCAAATTGAATTCGATCAAGAAGAATCCCAAGCAACACGAATCGCGCCGCTGGGATTGGGGGGCAGATGTTGTCAGTGATTTCTCGTCACACAGTGAGTCCAAGGGCGGTATCCAATTCATTTTCAAGAAATCCAGAAACCCCGACTCCACCGAACCAAGCGAAAGTCACCCCTCCGTGGGAGCGCTCTTCAGAGAAAGGACAGAAGGTGATTATCGAAGATGATCCCCGATCTTACGCCCCCGGAGGAAAAACAATACAAGAAAAGAATTTCCATTCTTCCAGAAAGCCTTCCTGGTGAAGGACCAACATTTAACGACAAAGTCCTCAAAGGCGGTATACCCCCGGAGGAGTTTGCCACGAAGAAAGGACCATTCGACGGAGACTCGGCCCTCGGAGTCATCGACCCTCGGTCATAGAACGTTGGACCGAGGGATCACAGATCTCAATTAATCTCCCTCGGGCAGGGAATTCACTGTAGCGACAGACTTATCCTGCCGCAGTCAGGTTAACTGCTCTCGGCAGGTGGGCAGCTTTATTAGGTGAATTAAACCCGTGACTTAGGGGATTTGACATTTTGTCTTTTCTCAACTGTAGCTCTCTTCTTCGCTTATAAGAGTAGGAGTAGTGACAGTTGGAAAAGGGGGGGGATAGACTTTCAATGACAAATATATCAAAAACACAGTGGACGTAGGCTATTACTCTCTATGAGGGCCGAACCACTTTAAACTTCTTCGTGTGATTATTCACTTAAAAACTTTCTTGAGTGGTTATTTTCTACAAATCCACAATATTCATTGCCGTATCACACACTAGAGATACGGATCACGGCGTTGGTTCAAATTATACACCAACAACGGCGGTGAGCCCATCCAAGAAGTTCATAAGTTGACCCTCTCGGTTGAAGCCGTGGTAAGGAAATTTTCGGAGAAGGTTCTTGTATCTCTCCCACAAACAGTAGTATAGTTCATCGTTCACTTGCACAAACTGTAGGATCATTTTTCGATCCCACATCTTCAAGCTCCTGCAAAACAAAAATAGGATAGAATAAAAGAAAAATAAAAAAAATTAAACTGAATAATAAATGCCTATATTAAAGTTTCTATCTTTCTTCACAGTGTTAATCAAATTAGGCCGTTTTGTTCCCCGGCAATGGTGCCAAAAACTTGTTCGCTCGAAAACACACGCGAATTTAACCGCAAGTACACGGATCGTTCGAGTACTAAAGTGGACATAAGAGTCCATACATCTTTCGCACAGAGAACTAACTAACCTAATTAACTAAGCACTACGAATACTAAATGTCTATTTTATCGAGGCTAGCAACTTAGATGAAAAATGATAAATAAATAAAATAAATGTAAACAAAAATACTATAAATAAAACCTGTGATCAATTAGCTTCTCTCAACGTGTCCTATATTCAATTACTCCTTAACATCTCACCACAATTCTCAATTCTATACTAGTCTAAGAATTTAAGAACTAAGTCGTAGCTCTCGCTTGTTGACCTAATTATGTACTCAATTCTAACTCACGCGTCCGCTCGCTATAATTAAATACATTAAAACCTGATTCCTAGAATCCTATATCGACCACCTCTCGGTCCTTACTATTTACAATTCGACTACCTAGACTACCAATCTCCTCTTGGTACTTATAGTGTCTAAATTGTGGTTCTTATTATTCCCAATTCAATCAAATTGGCTCTCTCAAGTTTAATCTAATTGAATCTAGAGTTTCTATCCAATCTCTCAATTGCAAATAGAAATAAATAAACCAACAAGAACACAAACATGAGAATTGAGTAATTGCAGCAATTTATTAATAAAAATTATAATAGATTCGACATTGAGTTTGGAGAGATTTAACCTCTTGAAACCAAACAAATAAATATATAAAATAAATTAAGGTTCATAATGACTACAAGAAAAACAAGAGAAAGGAAAATAAAGAGAGTAGAGAAAACTCAGGCAAGATTCGCAAGCAAATCTATCTTCATCTCCTCTTTGAAGAGTCAATAATTCTCTTAGTATTCTTGAGATTCTTGTGGTGTTTCTCTCTGTGTGAACCTCTATTTTTGGTCTAAAACATGATATATTTATAGCCCAAGTGATTTGACCTAATTTCTCATCTTGAAACAAAGTTAAAACGTTGTCGTTTTTGCATCAGCGAAGTTTGGCGATCGTTCGGCTGAGTTTGGCGAACGACTGGCTCATAAAAAGTAGATGCTGAAAATTAGCTTGGAGACTGACCGCCTAGATCAGATGTTCGACCGCCCCAAGTTGGCGAACGACCGCCTCAAGGAGTTTTTTTCGCGATTCTTCACACGGGCGGTCGTTCGGCTGGATTTTGGTGAATGACCGTTGATAGCTCGGGTTTTTCCTTCTTTTTGGCTATTTTGACGGTCGTTCGGCTCATGATAGGCGAACGACCGGCTCTTTATCTTTCTCCTTGATTTTACTTACTTCTTCTTCAAGATTTGTCCGTTTTTTTCGGGTTTCTTCGTCTCGATTTTTGTGTTTGTTCTCAAATCACCTATACACTCACAAAACTCATCAAAATACATAAAACTTGAGAAAATTACAATAATTCAAGATGAAAAATGTGATATATGAGTTAGTATATTGCTGACTAATTATATACTTACTCATTAGAAACCATGGAGTTTGTTCTGATATGCTCTATAGACAACTGTCCACTCTGAATTTTTTCTTTGACAACGAGGAACTTGATGCCTATATGCTTTGACTTCACCAAGCTCCTATTGTTATTGGAATATAACACTGTTGATTTATGGTCACAAAATAACTTGAATGGTCTTTCAATATAATCCATAATGCGTAACCCTGTGGCAAAGTTTCAGAGTCATATTCCATGATTTGATGCCTCATAACAAGCTACAAATTCTGCTTCCATAGTAGAAGAGTGCTACTAGAGACTGTTAGCTCTTTTTCGGGGGATAACTCCCCCAACTAGTAGGTATATGTAACCCAACGTAGATTTCATACTATCTTGACCTCCAACAGAATCAGAGTCAGTATACTAAATGATTTCAAGATGATCTGACCTCTGATATGCGAGCTTATAATCTTTTGTTCTCTATAAGCACCAAAAGACCCGTTTGCATGCTTTTTAATGGTCTTATTCTAAACTGCTTAAGTATATGTCCAACATCTTATTTTTAGAGGTTGAGGCAATATGATTGCTCTTTGTCTTATCTTTTTTTTAACATTTTCTCTTATTAAACACAGTTTAAGGTGAGGTTATTTAGAGACCAAATCTCTTTCTGGCAATTGTAGCACACCTTAAACATGCCAAACTATTCTAGAAGAGATATCAAAATCAAATGTACTAGTAACTCAAAGGGTTCTAGCTTAAGTGCTTTCAACTGAAAACAAGACTAGACATCTCTACAATGCACTCTCTAATATTGTCTTTGTCCCTATACTTAATTGAAATAAGGATTGTTAAGAGTGTACATATCTCAGCCTTCTCGTTCTGGACAAACTGCTTTTTAATATCCTTAAAGAACTCCTTAATTGTAATTATTTTTTCATTAATTATACTCTAAATATTTCTGTAATGCCATACTTCATGATCATCATGCGATTTGATCTCTCCCACCTTTTCTATATCCTTCCTTTTGTCAGAAGTACTCTTATCCATAAAAAGGTGGAGGAGAATCGACCTTAACGCACGGTCACGTTCTATTGAATCGAAGGGCCATTTAACATATAATTAATATTGGAAGTAATATTATCAACATTATTTACAACTAAACAGAGAACAACAAACTAACAAAACAACCTTACATAAGCTTCAAACCAAAATATAATAAATTCAAATAAAGGTAAACCTCATCTCAAGATACCGACAGTCTATTAATATTTTATCTTTGGACAAAATATTAACTACTAAGTATATCTTGGTGTAGTAATCAAACACTGACAATAAAAACATATCAAACAATAAATCTTTCTTCGGGCCGATTTATTGCTTATATGTAAAACCAAACAATCATCACGCGTTTATTACCATAGGTACACTTGCAGTTATGTAAAATATTAACCTTTCTTTGGGCCGGTCCAAAATTCACATAGGTTGTAAGCACACAATTTTTTATATTTTAAAATAAATTAATTTTCACAAGAGATACAACTCTGGCGGTATGTTGCTTCAACTAATTTATCCTAAAATATATATAAAAACACCAATAGTCGAATTTAAAATTACACAATAATTTGGGTCAAAATAAACTTTGGTAAGCCATATTCAATTCTTGGTCAACATCGGTCAACTCTCGGTCAATGCTTGGTCAACGTCAGCCAAGTCTTAGTCAACACTTAGTTGGGTCAGTACGAATCCAGATCTTTTATCCATTTTTTTCTGTTTCCTTCTTTGTCATCGAAATCAGATTTTGACATCTAAGCAAAAACTGTTATTATAAAATATAATAAAATAGAAAGTGATTAAAAATTTAAATATTTTTTGCTTAAGTGTTAAAATCTGATTTTGAGGACAAAAAATGAGACATGCAAAGGGGACAGAAGATCTGGACTCGATCAGTACTTATTAGGTCAAAGAACTCATATCCAAAAGTGACCCATAAAGCCCAAATCTTAAACCTAAAATGTTGTTTAAATAATTGGAGAATTTTAAAATAAAGTCATTCTTGATGTCACTTAACAATCTATACCCCAAGTAGTGTTCTCTCTTTATTTCCATTTTATGTTTGTAGCGTAAATTTTGGGGTATAAATTAAAAGTGCAACACACATAGGACATAGATTATCATTGTGCCAAGAATTGAACATTTCTCAAAATCCTCCTTAAATAATTAAGACCTTAAGCCCCAAATTTGATTAAATAATCAAGCTCACATAATGTCATAAAATACTTGAAAATAAATTAGGCTTTAAATCTTATTTAACAAAAAAACCCTAATCCACAAGCTTGACCACAAACAAAAAACATTATTTAGCCACATTGAATTTTTTTAATTCCAAAAATATGAAAAATAATAATAAAAAAATACATAAAAGGTATCATGTTGCCATATTCAAGGAAAGAAACATGGCACATTCTTTGAACAGTTCTTTCGTTTTTGTTTTTTTGTTTTTATGCAAACTGAATCTAGATGACAGCCAAATTCATGAAACGTTTTCTTAACAGTTTTATATATCATATGATTAGATATACATAATCAAGCCAAAATCAAGATTAAAGAATAATCTATAAAGGCCCCTTTCTTTAAAAGAAAAGTAAAAAATAAAAACTGTGTGTGTTAGAAAGCACTTCCCCAAATGCGACGTGGGCTTTCAAGAGTGCACATGAAACTCACAAAGCACTATCCAGGATAGTTGCAAAATATAGAAATCAACACATGACCGAAACAAAGCAATCTCAAAGCCAAAACTTATACACCAAATCCGAAATTTATAATTAAATTGAGCCAAAAACTGATTCGATTCTTGAGTTCTAGAAGGTACGTACAGAATTGAATCCAAAACCAAAATTAAGGATTTAATAGAACGAATACTATATATATAATATTGTTGAATCAAACCAAAAATAACTTATCGATATGTAATTTTTGTGGATGAGCGAGCAAGTGGTGTCACAACCGGATTAGCATCACTCATTCAAATGCTTATGTGGCATAGAGAGTGAAACTTTTTTTTGGAGATATTGAGTTTCTTTTGAATGCCCTTGATTACAGCAAAGCGAAAATGGCGCAAATTTTTTTTAGTTTCACTCTATTTATCCAACTAAACTTCTATTTATTTAGTGTTTTGGGCATTCTCAATAGTGCTAAAAAGTAAAAATGTTGATGCAATATTAAGCTCACACAATGGGAGAAATTTCGGGGACCATCTAGTATAGAAAAACAAAAGTCGCAGCAGTGAATTTTAACAGAACACACTCAAGTCATATATTTTACTTACAAATTCCAATTTTTTTTTTTAATTTAACACAATACCACAACTTGAAAATAATAGTTCACAATTATTTAAAACTTGAAAAATTCCAAGCCAAGAACCAAAACTAGTGGCATAAACTGATTATTCAGATCTTATCACATATAGTAAAAATAGAAAGAGTCTCAAAGATAGATAAGTATTTGCTCTCTTTCCGTGGCGTCTCTTCTAAGCTTAGCTCCCACTATTGCTCTCCAAAACAAGGTAATTCTATGTCCAATATTTTTACTTACCTTTGAACTATTGTTGAACTCCTCTTAAAGAAAATTGTGAAATTTGGAGAAAGGAGAGCTAACCTCAATTTTGCACAATCCAATAGCACAACAAGCAAAGGGCTTTCAAGATTTTTTCATTAGCCCTTATTTGTTTCAATTATTTGGATGAAATATTTAAGGGTTAGTTAGGTAAATAGCCATTTTGGACTGTGTGTTTTTAAAAATTAGCCATAAAACATGTAAGAAATTTCTGATAATAACGAAAATACACAAAAATTACTGTTAGAAATTTTTGACTAGGAAATTTCTGACATGACTAGTTTTTAAATTTTTTGAAACTATTGCTATTTTTTAAAATCATTTGTAAACAATGGTTATTTTCTTAAAATTTCTAAAAAAGTCAAAATCGACAATTTAAACATCCACTCAAATGTTTTGTTAAAGAGTTGTTACAACCATTTAAACGATAATATTTTTATTTTAAGGATTACATGTAAATACATATTGAAAAACACCATATACTATAATCTTTATTGCATGTAAGTGATAATATTTTAATGGTTTGGTGAATGTTCTTATAGATGGTTTAAAATGTTTTCATTTTATGATTAAAATGATAAAAATGATCCGTTTGAATGGTAAATTTTTTAAATCAATTTTTATCAAAATAGTTTTAGATGAATCCAAACCCAAAACGAACAAATTAAACAGGGAACTAAATTGTCATAAGAGAAAAAGTTAAGGGAGTATTCAGTTAAGGATGCGGCTACAATGGTGCACAACTTTTTGCATTATTGATAGTGCACAGTTTATAATAGCTTAAAAAATACATAAAAATAAAAAAATTTCTTGTACATAAGCACATTACATCCTCTATTTACATGTTATATATTCACTTTCTAAATTTAGCACAACAATTATGTGAAGAAAAAAAAATGAAAAAAAATTGCCTTTTTGTTTTTGTTTGTTATTCTTTCTTCATTTTCATCTCCGATTGGACATAATTTAAGTTTTAAATTTAGAAAATGAATCGATAACATGAAAATAGATGATGTAATGTATTTATATATAAGAAAAAAATTTATTTTTATATATTTTTTAAGCGATTATAAGCAATGCACTATCGATATGCACAAAGTCGTGCACTATTGTAGCTGCTTCTGTTAAGTTAAAGGCCCACTCTCCGAGCCCTCGGCTTTGCCCCTCACCCGCCTCACTCGACGTCGTTGCTAAAATCATTAGCAAACCCAACCTAAGTATGCAAACTTCACTATCTTTCCCTTCACTTTTCTCTTTCCTCTGCTCTTTGTGTTTGTATATTAAGCAATCGTCTTTTATGTTTGTAAAAAAATTTTACACCCATAATTGTGTTACGTTTACCGAATGCACCTCATTCTTTAATTTTGACATATTTGTACCCTGAACTATTTAACGTAGACGATTTTGCACCCTCCGTCTAAGTCTGTAAGTTAAATGATGACTCATGGCATAGAAAAAATTATAATTTGACCTTTGATTTATTTAAAAATTTCACTATCTTGGCTCAAATTATATATATTTTTTTATTCCACGTCATCATTTAACTTACGAACTTGAACGGAGCGTGTAAAATGATATACGTTAAATAGTTCAAGGTGCAAACATGTCGAAATTAAAGAATAAGGTGCATTCGGTAAATATAGCACAAATATGGGGTGCAAAAAGGTAATTTTTCCTTTTATGTTTTTCAAGTTCTTGCCATATAATCTACTATCTTGGCTCTTCTCAAGGTAATGCTTGATTGTGCCCATATATTGTTTGATATTTTTTTTCCTTATTTTTTTAATAGCTTTGGTTGCAAATAAAATTTGGGGTGTTTTGTTCGTGGGTATCTTAAACAAAGGAATGATAATTTTAAAGATTATCACGTTTGATAAGTGATAATCTAAAATTTAGATATCCGGGTATCTTATTCCTGATAATTAGATTCCCTTAAAACGTGATAATCTGAAATCCTTAAAATATGTGATCTTCGCATGACCGTAATATCTTAAACACAATAATCTTGTAAAATTTACTCAATTACCCTTCTAAAAAATCATATAAACTCGTTTATTAAAAACAAAACACAACTAAAAACTGGTTCAACTAGTCTTCCACCCTTCTCTCACGCAAGGACGGAGCCATCCCTGGCCCAAGATGGCACATTGTATTTTTTGGCCTGTAAATGCAATTTTGAATTTTTTTTCAATTTTTATTTTGAATAGCCCCGTAATTTTTTTTTTTAATTTTTGTCATACTACCACTCTTATTAAAATATATTATCATGAGCCCGCCCTAAGTTTAATTATGGCTCCGTCCCTACTCTCACGTCTCCTACTATTTCTTTTCTCTACGCCTCCTACCTTCCTATTTTTCACTTTCTTTTTCTCACTACTGAGCCTGGAGAGACTCCGTTTGGGATTGGAGACCCTTGACGACCTCATTAAGCTCGACGTTCTTCAACATGCCGACAAGAGAAGTTCGATGAAAGCACCAATGATAGGACCATGGCCGACCCTACCTTAAGGCTATTTAGGCCATAGCCTAAGGCCTCATATCAAAGAAGGCCGCTAATTAGTTTATAATTTATATGTATTTTAATTAATAATATTTGTAAATAAAAGAAAAGAGATTTATTCAATAGCATAAACTTCATAACTCTTAAATTATTGTAATCATAGCTCTTAAATTATTGTAATCATAGCTATTGTTTAGCTATAATTTTGACTACTAGATCGTAAATCAATACATCTTTTCATATTCTCTCCTTAAGCTCATAATCAATATTATCGTTTCAATACAAATTAATAACAAATAGAAACATTTCTCAATAATTATGATATTATCCCTTTTTGTAATTTGCGTCTCTTAGAAAAACGTCTAAAATATAAATATATATATATATATATATATATATATATAGTATGTGTTGACTTTATATATGACTTATAAAAAAAGTTTTTCCTTTTTTTTTTTTTTTCAAAATCTTACTTCATGTCTTTCATTTTTCTTTTAAAGGCTTTTTAAGAAAAAAAAAAAAAGAAAAATAACAGTCACGTAAAATAAAATAAAAAAGGGTAAATTTTAATATTTATTAAATTAAATTGCAAAATATTCTAACAAAACATAGATTTTATTTACCTTCACAACGACAAATTACAGAATAATCGAAATAACAAAACAAAAAGTATGACACTTGGTAAAATCCGTTACAATGAAAGTGACAGAATCGCTCGTCATCCTTCGCACATAATCGTCACGCCACGCAGGTGACTTCTTCGCACAATGAGACTTGCGCACCACTGGGCTGGGCTGGTGCCATTGGACTCAGTCCTGGGCTTCTCCACTTCGCGCACTTGGGGTTGGGCCCGAATCCAGCCTCTCCACGCCGCCCACTTGAGTTGGGCCGCGAATTCCCATCCGTCTTAGCCTTTGGGCTTTTCCCCCTTCGAGCCTTCCCAGTCCAGCTCCATCTTTATGCCCTCCGAGCGACTCCCACGCTGCCCGCCGTTGTTCCCCCGAAGTCGACCCTTCTCTTCCGAGCAACTCGCCGACTCACGCGACGCTGCGAACTCGCCGACGCCGCTGCTTAAGGTTAGTCAATCTCTTTCTCTCTCTCTCTCTTTTTTTTTTTTATATTATATCTTTGGGATGCTTTAATGGTGTGATTCTGAGGTTTAATTATCATTTTTGAGCTGAAAATTCAACCATGATAGTGTGACCCTCCCACCACTTGGTTAGTCAATGAGTTATAAGCGTATGTGTTATAAGCATCAAGTCATAATGTTAATCAATGGGGTTCATTCCAATCTACCCAAAAAGCAAAGGGTTTTTTTTACGCAGGCCCTCTGTTTGATTACAGGGCTTTGTTTAGCTTCGTTTTGTCTTTGAACACCAAGTGCTTGATAATTTGCCTGAACGAATATGTTTGCTAGGTAATCTTGATAAATGCTTGATAGTTGATAAACCTTGCTGCACTTGTGATGGCTGATTTTGAGGATAGTCTTAACGCTATATCGATTTGCACGACTGCTACAAGGGTGTGGGTGCATTTTAAAAATGCAGCGATGTTTATTTCTTAACTAAATATTTGTTTAAAGAAATTAATCTTTTCTTTGTAGTTTCTCTTTGTTTATTTGCTTCTCCAGTCTTATTACATACTATCGTCCTTTTGGATTGTTCTTCTTCTGGATTTATAACATATATGTTTCATTGGCTATAATAATGCCTGGCATTACATAACCTTATTGAAATGCGCAGGAATTTGCCTTTTTTTCTTTAATTACTCGGAATTTTTTTAATTTTCAGGTCAACAAAGCATGCCGTCTTTGCAAACTGCACTGCCTCCTGAACTTGCCAACAATGCGATTAGAGTTAGTATATTTTGTTTTTGTTTTTTTACGATACGCATATCTTCGTTTGATGAGGAAGAAGGGAGAGGGGTGACTTTTTGCGTAGGTTATAAGTTAAAAGGGAATCAAAATCCATCCGAATTGAACATATTTTTATGAACAGATTGGATGAACCAACCAAAATCAGTTTTAGTCGTTTTATATAGAATAGAAGTAACCCTCACAACAACTAGGAGATCCGTTTGAGGCGCATTGAGACTGGTTGGACTTTTGTTTTTTGTTTCGAGTTTGAAAATCTAAATTGTATTACTTGTATAAGCTTCAATTTATGTGCATTGGAAGTTTCAAACTCTGATGTCCATCGTTTTATTGCATGCTTCTTTTTGGTTGTAGCTCTACCGAGAGTGCCTTCGAAGAGCCAAATATATTGGTCACAAGGTAATTTCTTCGTCGTCAACATGCTGGCTTTTCTTCTCTCTCTTTTCTCTTAAAGGTTTTGTGTTGTCTACATATATATATATATATGCAATGTTTACCAGCTAACTATGGTAGTGAAAGTTTATGATCTCTCTCTCCTTACTTTACTAGTCATTCATCAGCTGATTTCCAAGCCTAGAATGCCGTGCAAATACAATGCTGGTATAAATCTAGATCGCATACAAAAATATGCTATGCCAATGCTCTATTCTTATTGATTTCATTCTGTCACTGGCATGTTTTAAATTGTTAATTAACCTTATTGCATTTGACCTATTTCAGTTCTTAATTAACGTTTTTCTTTTCTAATTTTCTAGCCTTTTTTTTTTTTAAATAATAATCCAACAATGCTAGTGCTAAACTAATCGGCTTTTATGATGGATGCATGGTGCAGCAACATAACACGCAACTACTTGTCGACATGGTAAGGCAGCAGTTCAGGAGACATGTTCATGAGACTGATCCGGAGAAAATTCAAAAGCTCAAAGACGAGTAAGCTTGTTTCGTATTTGTGTCTTTATGTCTTTGTGATAGCAAACCTCTAACATATCAGCAGCATTTTAGTTTAGCTGCCCACTAAATGGGCCGGTTTTGGCTCTCTCATTGGAGAGAGTTTTAGGCTATTAACTACATCTGCAAAATGATGTGCGTGCATTCATGTAGTTCTTAATTAACTTCATTGATAGCAGCGGATGTTATAGAGACTATGCTGTGTTCTGATATGCAGTGCGGCTCGGGGACTTATAAATCACATGCTATACGAGTCAGAGACGTTGTCTGGTCGGAAATTCAGCCAGAGCTCTTGATGGTGTTGGACTTTCCTATCAGGAGATTTGCTAGTATGCAACAGTAATAACACAGCCGCGGCTATCTTTTAGAACTTGCGATGTTTTGAGATTTTTTTTTTCGATTGTGATATGCGTCTCTGCAGGTCAAGAAAATCTGCATTAGTTGCTTTTAAGCCTACGAGGGCATTAAAATTGGCAAATAACGAAAGCAGAGAAAATTGTTATACCCTTTGAATACAGTGGAGGAAGTTTTCAATTTATATTTCTTAAGAAAAATTTTCTGAACCACAAGCTGCATTCAAAATTGAAAGGAAAAAATTATAACAACGAAATCTCTAGTTTTAGGCCAGAGACAACATACATATTCCGAAATTTGACAATAAAATGTCCATGTCTCTTTCTCCAATAGTACCACTAACAAATCTTTGCAATATACTAGTTTTTTGGCACGTGAAGACATTTTTTTTTAACTCATTAAACTATGAAATAAATTAAAATTAAGGAAAAAATATTATAAAAATTTGATCATTTAAAAAATATAGTAAAAAATAATTTTTAAAATTGAAAGATAAAATAAAAAACAGGTCGGTTAGGTAAATAGTTATTTTGGATTTTGTGTTTTCGAAAAGGGAGAATTTCAAAATAAAGCCATTCTTGATGCCATTTAATAATCTATACCCCATGTGGTATGCTCCCTTCATTTCCACTCTATATTTGTAGTGTAAATTTTGGGGTATAAATTAAAAGTGCAACACACATGGGGTATAGATTATCATTGTGTCAAGAATGGGGTATTCTTCAAAATCCCCCTTTCGAAAAATAGTCACAGTTTGAAAAAAAATTTAAAAACTAGCTATAATACACTGTAAGAAATTTCTGACAATAATAAAATTACACATAAAGTGTGCTTTAAGTAATTTCTGACACGTGTCAAAAATTTCTGAAAGGGCTAGTTTTTAAATTTTTTGAAACTGTGGATATTTTTTAAAATCATTTTGTAAACAGTGGTTGTTTTCTTAAAATTCCCATAAAAATTTATAAAACAAGGTAATAATAAAAAATAAAAAAAATATTGTGGTACTAAAAGAGACATAAAAAAATTGAGAGATAAAAAGATGAAAGAAAAAAAATGTAGGATTTAAAATAAAAATAGAGGAGTAAAAAAACTAAAAAGGAAAGTTAAGAAAAATAATTAAAACAAATAAACAAAAACGAAAAAACAATAGAGAAAAAAAAACCAAAAAAAGAGAAAAAAAAAGGGGGAGCTTGCACGAGGCAGAAGAGAGAGTGAGGAAGCTCGTGACACGCGGGCCAGTGTTAGGGCTGTTTTTTTTGCACTTAAGTCTTTTTTTTTTTTACATTCTAATCCTATTTAACTGCATTCCGGTCCTTAATATTTTATTAAATTATATAACGGCCTAATTTTTTTTTTTTAAAATTAACCCCTTAAAAATACGTTTTTTTAGCGTTACGAACGAGAAAAACATAAAAAAGGGGGCAGAAACGTTACAGCCTCACGTGGACGAAACGCCCGGCCCCCTAAATTCTTTTACTTATTGTATAGATAATGTGCAAAAAAATATTTTCCAAGGTTTCGTTGCATTTTTTTTAAAAGCGGTTTCTTTGCGTTAACAAAAAAAAAAACACTTTTATTAAGGGGTAAAAATGTTTTTTTTAATTAGGTTTTTATAGAATTTTTAAAAAGTTTAATGACTAAAATGCAATTAATTACGGACGTGAATGAAAAAAATGACTTGAAAACAAAAGAAATAGGCCCTTTTCAAGCCCTGACAAGAGGGCCCGCGTATCAAGGGCTGCCCCCTTCCCATGCCTACTACGCGAGCCCACCAATTTTTTTTTTCAAAACTTTTTCCTTTTTTTTTTCTTCTTTTTATACTTTTTTTTCCTTCTCTATTTTTATTTTAGATCTTATATTTTTTTCTTCCTTTTTTATCTCTCTTTTTTTTTCTTTTCTATTTTGATATTATAATATTTTTTATTTTTATCATTATCTTATTATTTAGTTTTTTTTTTATTTTTTATGCAAAACATTATTTTTTACAATATTTTTTAAATAATGACATTTTAATAATATTTTTCCTTATTTTTTTTATTCTATAATTTAATAAGTTAAAAAAAATCATGAAACTTGCTAGATTATGAAAATTCATAATTTATTCTATAAGACTTCAAAAATTATGAAACTTACGGAAATTCAAAGAAGATAGAAAAATTTATCTTTTTCACTTTATATGATATATTTTAAATATACAATGATTGCTAAAAATGGCCAGATATCAGGCACACTAAAAATGTTTTTTTTGGAAAATTGACAGATTTTGATGGTCAACTTTAAAATTCATAACTAACTCTACAAATAAGCTTTTTCCGTGATTCTAATTGCTATATGACCGTTGATGATTCAATTTAAAGAACCTGAAATAAATTTTGTCAATTTAATTCCAATAATCCCCAGTAACTAAAAATGTGCAGGTCGATTGTTGAGAAAAAAAACTAAAGTTTAACAAATTTTAATACGACCTTAAAACAAAAATCAAAATTTGTGTAAATATTTTTTAATATTTTATTATTTGAAGATCAATAAAATTTACCTTCAAACCTAGTGTGGTTAGAACCTATAGCTTTTTTTCTATATTGGGTTTTTGACCTTGTAAAATAAACATATATAGTTCCATATTTATTTTTTGTATGCTTATTTATTTGTTTCAATTATGTTCTTTAATTTGATTCAAACATTAGGAACCCAAACATCCAATAAACTGTCTGTTAGATAGTACTAGGGGTGACATTAGGCGGTTTTGGGTTTATTGGGCGGTTTTGATTTCGGGAAGAGCCTCAGAATTTTAAAAACTCAAACCCAAAACTGTCCAAAAATATATTGGGCGGTTTCGGTTTTGGTATGGCAGTTTTTAGGCAGTTTTGGACAGTCAACCAAAAAACAAAATCTGTTATTGATTTAGAGAAAAATTGTAGCAAAAAAGTATTTACAACATTTTGTCCATAAACTTAAGAAAACATATTATCTAAAGACTTGTAAGCAATTACCATTAATACTTAAATAAAGTTCACTACCATAACCACATCCATTAATACGTAAGTAAAGTTTATTACAATTGAGACACTAAGCAAATGAAAATGATTTAAAGCATTATGCGTCCATAGTCCATACATATTATATTCTAGCAAATTTACCAAAATATAAAACATGAAGTCCATAAACTAAAAGAAAACATGAAGTCCATAAACTAAAAGAAAACGTGAAAACCATAAGTCAAATTAGATTAATCAAATACAACATTTTAAACTTCGAAAGTTCCATAATTTTGTCATTTGCGGCATCAAAATGAGGTGGTCAAGGAGGGGGTTGGCATATCATCATCTCTGAAAAATACTACTTGATGAGCATATCTAAAAATATGAGGTTTACTTAATCTACTTTGTTCAAGCTGCTCAGATATCTCAAGTATCTCTGCTTCAACCATGTATTCTTTGATTATTACTGGTTGTTTGTTTTCACTCCACCAATTCTTAAGATAAATGATGCCTTCTACGATCTTAGGACTTAGTGAACTCCTAAATGGATTAAGTATGCATCCTCCTGTAGAAATGCGGACTCCGATGGCACAGTTGTCACGAGGACTGCCAATACATCATGAGCAATGGCAGACAAAGCTTTATACTTTTTAGAATTCAGCTTCCACCATCCCAAAATGTCAAAGTGTTGACTTTGAATCAGATCTTCTCATGGCTCTATCAAATACTTATCAATTTCACTTTTTGCTTTGCCGTCATCTTCATGAATCCTTTTGTTCAAAAATTTAGACATCACTTTTCCTGGTTGGGAACTCAAAGTTATAGGAGGAGTTGAACTATTTGGAGGAGTTGTTTTCTTGACACCATATAAACTCTCATTGTAGTGATCAAATATTCTGATAAATGTGTCTTTAATAGTCTTCACCAACTTTGCATATTTAGGTCCATCATGAAAAAAACTCAAATGAATGCTTGACATATTCAAGCTTGTATCGTGGATCAAGCACAATGGCTATAATGAATTGACTGTTGGTAGCACTGATGTTACCCCGATACTTCTCATACTTCCTTTTCATCAAAGCAGCCATATTCTTGCACGATTCATCTCTAGCTTTATCATCCCCCATTCCTTCCAACTCAGCTTGAATTTCACAAATTTCTAAGAAGTACAAATAAGAAGTGACGTAAGTAGAACCACTAAATTTCAATGTCACTTAATAAAAAGTTCTCAGAAACTTCACCAAAGCAGCTGCATTGTCCCAATCGCTCTCCCGTGGTAACTCACATCTTGAGATCCCACCTTTCTCTTTTTCAGTAAAGTAACTCATGAAATTTAAATCATCATTCATACTCTCAAATGCCTTCTGAAACTTTAAGGCACTTTCTAGCATTAAGTATGTAGAGTTCCATCTAGTAGACACATCCAAGCTTAAGAGCTTTTTGCACTCAATCCCTTCTCTTTGTACACATTCTTTAAATATCAACAACCTAGAAAGAGATGACCGAACATACCTTACTGCATTACGGATAGCATTGATTCAATAATATTTCTCCTTTAAGCCCTCCGTCACAATTAGATTCACTATGTGTGTGCAATATCTTAAATGTAGGAATTCACTATCCAAAATAAGTGCACCTTTCTTCATTATGAATTTTCTTTTTAAGTACTCAACGGCGGTGTTATTTGAGGAGGTATTATCCACAGTGATGGTAAAGAGTCTTTGAATACCCCACTCATTGATGCACGCTTCTAACTCCTTCCCAATTGTCTCTCTTTTGTGGTCACTTATTTGACAAAAAATAATGATTCTCTTTTGCAACTTCCAGTCTCTATTTATCCAATGTACAGTAATACACATATAATTGGTGTTCTGAATTGGAGTCCATGTGTCGGTGGTGAATGAAATCCTCTCATTCTTTAGCACTTTCTTCAACTTCTCTTTCTCATCTCAATAAAGTTGAATAATATCTTTACTAATCGTGAGACGCGACAGTATAACAAGCCGAGGCTCTAGCACAAAAACTAATATTCTCTGTCTATTAGATCTAACATTACCTTTGTCTGTTAGATTAATACTAATATTCTTCGTCTGTTAGATCCGATGGACGTGTGGCAACTAAATATAGTTTTCTATATTTCATAGGTAAAACCCATCAATGAAACCATAAGTTTTTCGCCTTTGAACTAACATCAAGATGTAAAATAAAGAAAAAATATATATGTAAAAGTAATTGACGAAACTAATGTGACGAAGAAAAATATTCTTTTGGTGCAAAAATAATAAATGAACTAAAGAATCATTTTTAGGTGAAAGTTGCTTTGTTAGACCAATGGAGAAATTTTTATCTTGACCATTGGATCTAAATGAAAAGGCCCAAAAACACATACGTATAAAAATATACACTACTACAAAATATAGAGCAAATGACACTAGAATAATGACGTTTGTTTGTAAAACCGTCATCTATAAAGGTTTTTTATTACAGTTCTATTAAAACCGTCATTAAATTGCAATGACACATATAAATGACGGTTGCCATCGAACCATCATTTAAAGTCATTAATAAACACTATTATAGATGATGGACGAATGTGGACGGTCATATAAACTTATAGAAACAACTGTCACCTTTACAAATCATTCACAAACCTAGAATCATGATAGGATATTATATTTTAAAAGCTAACAGAAAATAATTCAATGACTATAATTTGAAAGTACGATACTAAAAGATAGTAAATTTTTTAGTATAAATATATGTTGGCTTATCAATATTTAAATAAAGAGTGAAAGGGAGAGAACAAGAAATTTATAAGTCTTTGAGATAGTTGATGAGTTGATTTAGAGTATCAATTTTGCAGGTATGATCATTCTATACATTACTTTATTTTATATGATAATAAATATTTTAAATTGTGTACATATATGCGAAAATTCTTCATAGCATCTTATTGATCTTTTTTTTTAATTATATATATAAGAAAAAATTCTATAAAAGTTCATGTGAGAGAATGTTGTTATGTAGCATCTTATATGTGTTTGAAATTGAGAATAAATTAATTTTTGTTTGATTAATCTAGTTTCTTTTGTTGGAACTTTGGTAACATTTGATTTTTATTAACTTTTAAATATATATATATATATATATATATATTATTTATATATGCATGTACTCTTTTTAATTAAAATAATTAGATATTTTTATTTATTTATTTATTTCTAACTTATTTATGTGTTGTTTTATAATTATATAGTAATGGATCAAAATTGGAAGTCAGCAAATAGAACATCAGAAGAGTTTAAGAAATGGTTCGATGAGTTTATAAAATTTGATTTGGACCATGTTAATGGTCAAGATTCTATAAGGTGTCCATGTTTAGATTGCGGTAATATGATAAACATGTATGTTGAGGAAGTAAAAAGACATGTATTTTTTAAAGGGATGGACCAAAGTTATCGAACGTGGATATTCCATGGGGAGGAAGAATAAGATAATAAAATTAATGAAGATAGCACTTGAAAAAGATCACCTTTAAAAGATAACAATGAATTCGATGATTATCCTCAAGAGATAAAAGAAAATGCAATGAATGATCAATTTGTTGATAATCCTGAAAAGTTACATGAGTTATTATCGAATGCTGAGAAACTACTTTATGGTGGTTGTCTACAGTTCACCAAATTATCATCATTAGTTCAATTATATAATTTCAAAGCTCGCAATAATTTGAGTGATAAAGGATTTTCAAAATTACCGGTTTGTTGAAAAAAAATATTTCCAGAAGGTAATGAAATGGCTTCATCCACGTACGAGGCAAAAAAAACATTACGGTCTTTGGGTTTAGATTATGAAAAGATACATGCTCTTCCAAATGATTGTATATTACATATAAAAAAAAATACGACGATATAGTTGAGTGTCCCGTTTGCAATACGACGAGATGACAGAAGGAAAAAAATTCAATTGAGGTAACTGAATGAGTTCCGGCTAAAGTATTATGGAATCTCTTTGGTTACCCACAAATTCAAGAATCGGATTGGAATCTCTTTGTTAGATCCCACACGACGAAAGCATTCCAATTGAGTTTACTTATTAACTTTGGTATTATTTATTACTTTAATCATATTAATAATATATTTTTATTGAAACGGGAGCTAAGCAAGAAGTAAGCAGAAAGACAAAGACAAGCCACATATCCCCATCGCTTATCTCGTAAAGGATATATTGGGCTAGAAACTGAAACTGTAATCCCCTATTAGAAGAAGTTTTTTTTTTCAATTTTCTAAAAATAACATCGTCTTTTTTCTTTTTGTATAGGGTGAATCTAGTCGAGAAAAGCTATGGATAGCTACACGACAGAATAAGAACAGAGTTGTTACCGATGAAGATAGTTGTTATTTTGCAAATAAGATAGTAAGTAAATAACTAAACCAATCTTTTGAGTTTATTAGGAATACTAGTTGAACTAAAATGTGTTATACTTTGAATCTTCAACAAGAAGAGCTGAGTAAACTATATGAAGAAGGATTGATTCAAATACATGGAACTAATGATGTCCTAACTTAGGCTTTAGAGAAACCAGAGCATACTGGTCGGGTTAGAGGAGCTGGAGCTAGATTTACCTTAAAGACATTTTACAACTACAGAAGAAAAAAATTACAAGAGAAGATCAAGCGAACTTGTTGAGAGAACAACGGGCAATACTGGATTCGCAACAATAAAAAATGAGCCAAATAGAAAAGAACCAACAAGTGCTTATTAATATAGTTACCGAGCTACGAGCAAAATAAAGAGAAAAAGAATGTACACATCAAGATGTTGATTCGGACATAAATATTCCTATTTCACCAGTTAACGAGGCTTTAGATTCAAATCCAAAAAACAAGTCACCAAAAGTTAGTAAATATTTATATAAAGGATGTTATCTTAAGCTTTCTCCAAGCTCTTTACGTTTTGACTATAACTTCATTTATAGTAACTTAAACTCCTCTCTTGTATATGCTTAACTGACGGCTATTGTAGATAAAATAAAAAAATGCTACTTGGCCGTTAGATCAATTGAGAACTATGTTGCAGTTGGCCACATTGTAGAGATTGAGGAAGAATGTCCTATGATTCATGGACTACCTTTAGGTGAAGCAAACTATCGTATTGGTATAGATAAAAGGAATGGAAGAGAAGTAGATATACATATTCCAGTGAGATGTATAATTGAAAAAATGAGCGAAGCAGTTGGAGTTCATGCGGCTTGGCCTTAGGATCTAGTAGTTTTGATCAATCCTACGTTATCTCTAGATTATTCTAAATATTTGATACATAAATTTTAGAAAATCTCAATTACATCTTTTTCATTATAACTTTATTAATATTTTACTTTTATGTTATGCAAGATGAGAAAAAAAATCATAAAAAAGGTTAAGGTAAAACTCCGATGGCCAAGGCTAAGAAGAAAGCCTTATCATCAGCGTATTACCCTGAGGTTCCTATGTCTACAGATCGGTTCAAGGCTTGAAAAATTTGACATTACCTTATAAATTTTTAATGATACATGCTTATAAAAATACGACAACGTTAGGAACAATGGCAGTTCCACTTGAGGTTTTTAGCTATAAGGAGGATTTGTTAATCATTCTTTGTGTAGACATCATTCAATTTTGTAGGATGCAATAAATATATGTATTTTGTGTGGTGTTCTACATCCGGTAACTAGCATAATCCGAGTTTCTATTAGTACATGTTTGTAATCATATGTGATATTTACTTTGTTTGATTGTATTTCTAGGCACTTACACGAGAGGATTAGCTGATCAAACGAACTTCACAAATTTTCCTTTGTAGATCCACGTTCTACTTCTATCAATTGTGGATTTTTTGATAGACAAGTACAAAACGTTGGGAATAGTCTAGCTATGGCTATGGAAGGCCAACTTATTTTCCTCCCATATAATATAAAGTAAGAGCATATTTGCTTAAACTTGTAGTGTTGTGATAATTGTACTTTCAATAAGCTTAATTATTTTATTGTGTTTTGTGAAGAATTATTAAGAAACATTTATTTTTATGGTTACATGTAATATATGGTTGTGTAGCTTTGATTTTTTTTGGTTTTGATATCTTAACCTTGTTTCTTTAGTGAACATTGGGTTTTGTGTCGCGTTGATCCGTTCGGGATATAATTTATTATATGGACCCACTTCGTAGAAACTATCCAACAGAATTAGAAGAGCTAATGAAAACTTTATAAGGCAACACTAATGACAAATTATTGTTTAAATTCTTTCAAATGACTTCTCTTTTGTTTGTAATTTGCGATTATATGGCTTTTAAGGTGTTCAATGATCTTTTTTCAAAGAGTTCCTAACATTGAAAATTGGAAGCGTGTCATCGTAAGTTTTTTTTCTTTTTTTTTTTCAATTAGCTAAGATATTTAAGTTTGAAGTATTTTCTACTCATGGTGACTGATCATTTATATGTATTTTTGTTTTTGTTGTTGTAGTATCCTCGACTACCAACAAATACAGAATATGGGTATTATATTTTGTCCCATATGAGTGCGCTTATAAACTCTACTGGAGGGGCTATAGACATGATGACTAAAGCGGTGATATAAAAAAAATTATCTTGATCAATTATTAATGCTTTAAAATGCAGTTCTATGGAAAGCAAACGTACACACAAGAAGAAGTTGATGTACTTCGAATTGATTGTGCAGATAGTCTTACATATTTTATGTAGAAATTTATTTGTATTTGTTGGTGTGAAATTTGAACCAACGCCGTGATCCGTATCTCTAGCTTGTGATACGGCAATGAATAGGAAGAATACGGTGGGAAATAGTAAACGCCGGTAGATTTTCAAGTGGTTCGACCCTCCTACGGAGTAATAGTCTACGTCCACTGTTTATGGAATTTCTTGTAAAGTGTTTTACAAAGTTTTTTCCCTTTTTTCTTCCAACCCCTTCTCCTTTCTCCTCCTCTCCCTTTTATAGGCTATTCGGAGGAGAGAGGGAAGGTTGCATTTATGACGCCTGATAAATTATCCCCTAAATCCCGGGATTAGGTGACCTTAACACACAGTCGACCATACCCTCCCCTGAATTACGGGAGTGGGTTACCAACTAACTACCCACGTACATCGGAAACGGGACGTCTACAGTACCTGTCAGACACCTTCAACATCGGGGTTAATCAATCATTACCATGCAAGCTTCAATCTTCGACGGGGGATCTCCAGCTTTACGGGGAGACCTCTGGCTCAACTGATCTTCTACCTTCTTAACGATCATCATCGTAGGTTTAGCTCGTCCTCGGGCTCTTGGGGTTTCCGGCTTAACTGTCCTTCTCCAAAGACCTCGCTTCAAGCCGGGGTCCACCTTCGGTGGTGCCCCCACTTGCTTCACTCGCGGATACAAGTTCGAGGGTGATCTTCGACTAGCATTGCTCCTGATGCCGTTGATGTTGGCTCCCTCGATGACGTGGCGATGCTGCGCTGTAACTCGGGCATTCTCTCTCGAGGTCGCATTCTATCGGGGGGTCACCCCCGACGCTAGTACCTCGGACGAAAATCAGCTTACAACATCTGCCCCCCAATCCCCGAGGACACGTGTCGCGCCATCTGGGATTCCTTCTTTGGGACGTTTCTCTGCTGAAAAGCCGCGCCGTTTGAGTGACGGGCAGTTAATGCCCTGACACACTTTTTGAGACTCCGCCTTTTCCGATGGCATATGCTGACGTCAATCAATAATTGCATTTTCGTCGAAAATCCCTGACCGTTAGATGATGATGGGAAGATTATTATCCGACGCTCCAGAAATGTGCTCGCGGTTTGATGGTGAAACGAAGCGAAGAGACTTCGCCTCTTCCCCTTCTCACTTTGCCTATAAATTGCCTTCAACTTCCTATTTTTCGAACTTTCGCTTAACTCGCCATTACTCTCAAACTTCGAGCTCAATTACCTCTCGATATTTCTATGAGCAAGTTAAAAAGTTTTCGGCGTTCTGCAACTTTCTTCGGCGCTGTTTACTCGCTCATTGATCATCGGTAAGCCCTCTGAACCCGTCTCAGGCTTTTGCTTTCCGGGTAGCCTAGGGTTTAACCGTTTCTGAGTTTTTCTCTTTGGGGTTTCGGGGTGTTTGACCGGAGCTTTCTTCTCTTCTCAAAAAAGATGTCTGACAACTCGACGTCGTCCTCTTCCGGCGCCCGATTTGGGCCTGCGCCTTCATCTGAGCGCTCCGACCCTTCGCCACTAGCTTCGCCAGTGGCTCCCTCGCCGCCACCGGTCCCGGCAGCGGCAGCAGGGGCGAAGAAAAAGAAAGGAGGGAACGCGAAAAAGACTTCAGCCGCTCCTACCTCATCTGTGGCGCCACCAGCAAGCGGCCTGGCCTCGCGGTCCTCGGGAGCCGCAACCACATCGTCTAAACCCTCGGCTTCGGGCTCACGGGTGGTCGAGGTGACGCCCGTTGGGACGAGGGAGACCTCAGCCGCTCCGCAGCTGCCGCCTGGCGCCCGAAAGATTACGGTCGACGAGCCCATAATAGCGCCCCCGTTTCCCACCATCGCCGCAGAGGCCCGAATCTCCAGCCGCTCCCAGAGCGACGTGGAGCACATCCGGGAGCAGTTTCATTTACCGGAGGACATTGCCACCTGGGCGATGTCCCGAAAGGACCGCTCCAACCGCCCACCTAGTTCTCGGGTAGCCTTTAACAAGGCTATCATGAGACACGGGGCGCGGCTCGCGCTGCACCCCCTGGTCCGCAGGGTTCTAGTCCACTGGGGACTCGCCCCGAGCCAACTCAACCCCAACACCTACAAGATAATGGCGGGGATGCACATCCTGTGGAGGATGTGATTCGAGACTGACCCATCGGTGGAGGAGGTCTGCAACCTATACAAGCCCTCCTCTAAGAAATCCGAGGCGGGCTACTTCTTCTTGGCACCGTGGGAGAAGAAGAAGATCCTGATGATGAACTTGTCATCATCCTACGAAGGATGGAAGGATAAGAATTATTGGGTCGGGGGGAACTTCGACCCTTTTAGCTCCTTAGAGTGAGCAAGGCCCGTCCCAAGGAACTATAATGTTCCTGGTAAGTATTTTCTTTGACGTTCCTTTTTTTTTTTTCATTTCATGCTACTTTTACTAACATGGTTTCGTGCTCAGAGACCTTCCTCCGCACCTCGGTGACCCGGGAGCAAGTCGAGCGAATCTCGACCGCCCTTGCTTGTCCCGATGAGGGCCGAGACGTCCGGGCCCTCGTCACCGAGGACAACCTGGTGGAGTACGGGTGGATCTCCACTCAGATGGAGTTGGACCTGGACCAACTCTGCGGACAGAAATCGGCCCCGAAGAAGGCGAAGGCTAAGGTGGTACCTTCGACCCAGGCCGAGCAGCCGAAGACTGACGCTCCTCGGCCGCCGAAAAGAAAAATCTTGGCCGCAATCTCGGAGGAGGCCGCATTTGCAAAGTCTGCGACTCTACCGCCTCCGACGGTGAGACTTGGGGGCGAAGAAGATGAACATCCTGCGAGGTCTAAACGACCGCGGACGGAGTCCAGACCGACTCCTGAGGTCGTTCGCCCCGCAGCTCCGGGCGAGGGAGTGAAGTCTTCTTAGACTGGGGCGGCGTCAACTGCCAAGGACTCTGAAACGCCTATGACCACGCCCGTCCCAGAGTTTGAAAACTCGCAAGCGCCTCGGGAGAATCCCCCGAGGGCGGTCTGCGAGGGAGTCTTGTTTGGCGAGGCGGCTCAGAAGGCGTTCGTGGCGACGTAGGAAATATTTTGCGAACCTCCTCCGGTTGCTCCAAGTCCACCACCAGCCTTGATCCAAGATCCTCTGCTGAGCGTCGAGGATTTTGCGGTGGAGCAAGCCGATCTATCTCCTTCGGGGACAGTCTCTCCACCGGGGAAGGCGACACCCGCTGGGCCTTCGACTCAGCCCCCCTCAGGGTCGTATCGTTCTGCTCTCATCGTCCTCGACGACGGTAAGCGATTGCCCTTCTCGCAAATCTATAGTTGTACCTATCTCAATGCTAATCCGATGCTAACCTGTATATTGCCTGAAGATGAGCTTTTTGGGCTCCTGGGGTCTCCGCCTTCGGCGGGGGCCACCGACCCCTCAGTCCCCGTCCCCGAATCTTCCGCCGGGGACAAGTCCAAGGGGAAACAAATAGCGGAAGACCCTACTCCTCTGCGACCCTCGCCCCCGAATGAGAGCGACACCGCCCCAGCCGATACCGCGGGCCCATCCTCCTCTAGAGATCCAGGCACGGAGGTTCCTAGGGAAGAGCGTGCTGGGGCTTCTCAGGGTTTCTCTGATCGCTCGGTCCCAACTAGGGATCCCTTGGAGGATTTTCAGTTCCTCATGCGGGGACCCCTTTCGGCGAGGGGTCGCACATTCCTTCAGGGTCGTTCCCCTGGATGCCGGAGCTCGGTCCGATGCTGGACGAGATCTGGTCCGAGGAGAGCTTTAGGAAGCTCTCCGAGGAACTGCTCTAAGCTGGCAACCGAGACAGTGTGCGGATGTTTGTGCATACGAGATTTGATGAACCTCCCTTTCGATTTTCTAACTCCTTTGTTGCTAACAGCTCTTAGTCGATGCAGGCATTCGTCTCCAACTTTATCTATTCCCGCAGGACAGAGGCAATCTTCGCCCAAGGCAAGGACGCTCTGCTCCAGCTCCGAATGGAAAAGGAGAAGCTCGCCGCCAAGTTCCAGGACGCCTGTGCTCAAGCGGACCTCTCCGTTAAAATTATGGAGCTGGCCATCGAAAGCTTGAGGAGCTCCAGGGATCGACGGAGAGCACACGCGGAGGAGGTAGCCAAGCTCCGGGAGGAATTGGAAAAGGAGAGGACGGCCTATGCAGAGTCAAAAATCCAGTTCGAGGTGGGGCTGGCACAGGCGAAGGCCCAGCAAACGGAGGCATGGAAAGCGCTGGAGGAGGAGCGTCGGGCTCGCGAGGAGAGTGCCCTCTCTGAGAAGGCGGCGTATGAGGCCGCGCTTAAGGAGGAGAGGGGCTTGAATTATAATACGAGAGGTAATAAAATTACAAATGAAGGGAGCCTACTGGTAATACTTTTTGAGATGTTCCGCATTCCAAGGAAGTCTGATTGGGATCCCGGCGAGGTCCGCGAGTCGGTAGGCTCCCGATCGTAGAACCTTTGTGATTTGATAGGGTCCCTCCCACGAATATCCAAGTGCCCCTGCTCCGGCCTCCCTGGTGTTCTGAAATACTTACCTGAGGACGGTGTCCCCGACCTTAAACTTTCTTTCCTTCACCTTGGAGTCGTAGTACCTCGCCATCCGCCGCTTTTGGGCTTCCATCCGGATCTTAGCGACTTCTCTTCGTTCCTCGATCATATCTCTCTCCGCGGCCAGGAGTGAATCATTGGTGGCTTCATCGAAACAGTGAGGGGACTTTCACTTCCGCCGGAATCATCGCCTCAGTGCCATACGCCATGGAAAATGGGGTTTCTCCGGTGGCCGTGTGGGCTGTGGTGCGATAGCTCCAAAGGACTAGAGGTAACTCCGCGGCCCATCGTCCTTTTAATACGTCGAGCCGCCTCTTCAGAGTGGTCTTGATGATCTTGTTGACGGCTTCCACTTGGCCATTGCTTTGCGGGTGGTATGGCGCGGAGAAGTCTTTGCTGACACCGAAATGGTCACAGAGATCTCTCACTGTCTGGTTATCGAACTGAAGGGCGTTGTCTGAAACCAAGGAGTGAGGTATCCCAAACCTGTAAATGATGTGTTCGCGAATGAACTTTGTCAGGTTCCTCTCAGTGATAGCAGATAAGGGAATCGCCTCGGCCCATTTGGTGAAGTAATCGACAGCCACCACGGCGAATTTAAGTCCTTCGGGCGCTGTGGGCATCGGGCCGATGATGTCGATTCCCCACTTCGCAAAGGGCCATGGACAGAAGATGACCGTGAGTCGTTCTGGATGAGCTCGGATGAGTGCAGAGTACCTCTAGCACTTATCACATTTCCTTGCATACTCAACGGCATCTTGCTTCATCGTGGGCCAGTAGAATCCTTGTAACAATACCTTGTGCGCGAGTGACTGCCCACCGGAGTGGTTCCCGCAGACTCCGTCGTGGATCTCACTGAGGACTCGCTTGGCTTCTTCGACGTTGAGGCAGCGCAGCAGCGGAGTCGAAATCCCTCTTTTGTAAAGTTTTCCGTTCAGCAGCAAGTAATGCTCAGTGTGATATCTAACCTTTCGCGCCAGGTCTCGATCCTCAGGCAGCCTATCTTCCTTCAAATAAACGATAATTTCGTCCATCCACAAAGGTTGTGCATCGATCGTCTCTATCGAACGTTGCTTCACGATACTTGGCTTGGAGATGATTTCGATCGGGACCAGGCGGAGAAGCTCCGCATCTCGACTGATATCTAGCTTTGTCAGGGCGTCTACGTTCGCATTATTCTCGCGGTCAATGTGCTTTACTTCGTGTCTTGAGAAGTTTCGAAGCTCTGCTTTGACATTTTCTAGGTAAGCTGTCATTCTATCGTCGCGGGCTTGGACCTCGCCTGACACTTGAGAGACCACTAATTTCGAGTCACTATAGACCGTAAGCGAATCTACCTGAAGCTCTTTGGCGAGTATGAGGCCGGCCAGCAAGGCTTCGTACTCCGCCTCATTGTTCGAAGCCTTGAAGGTGAACCACAGCACGCTGCTGATACGATGATTTTCGGGGCTAACCAGCATGACCCCCGCTCCCGATCCATTCTCGTTCGAGGATCCGTCCACGAAGAGCTTCCACTTCGGGGGCTCCCCTTGTCCATCCCGATCCTCCTCCGAAGAAAAGGTGAACTCGGCAATGAAATCTACCAACGCTTATCCCTTGATCGCCGTTCGAGGTTGGTACAGGATGTTGAATTGTGTCAATTCAACTGCCCACTTGACGAGTCTGCCCCAGGCCTCCGGCCTGCATAGAACTTGCTTCATCGGGTGATTGGTGAAAACCACCACCGGGTGAGCTAGGAAGTAGTGGCGAAGTTTCCTGGTGGAGACGACGAGAGCCAGGGCGAGTCGTTCCAGCTCAGGGTATCTGAGTTCGGCGTCGAGGAGGCGTTTGCTAACATAGTAAACTGGTACCTGGACTCCAGCAGCCTCCTTGACGAGCACCGAACTGACTGCATGCTGGGACACCGCGAGGTAAGTAAAAAGCTTCTCCCCCGATAACGGCTTCGCCAGAATCGGGGTGTGTCCAAGGTAAACCTTAAGCTCCTCGAAGGCCCGTTCGCATTCGTCGGTTCATGCAAATTCCTTGCTGCCGCGGAGAACGTTAAAGAAAGGGAGACATTTGTCGGTTGAACGGGAAACAAATCAGTTCAATGCGGCAATGCACCCTGTGAGCTTCTGGACTTCTTTTCCTCTTCGAGGAGGCCTCATGTCAAGGATGGCTTGGATCTTCTCCGGGTTAGCCTCTATTCCTCGCTGGCTCACCATGAAACCTAAAAAGTTTCCCGCTCTGACGGCGAAAGTGCACTTATTTGGGTTAAGCATCATGTTGGTCTGCCGAAGGACGGAGAAAGTCTGCTCTAGGTGTGTGACATGATCTTGTAAAACCTCCATCGTCAATGTAAACCTCCATCGAGACTCCTAGTAGCTCCGCGAAGATGTTGTTAACCTGTCTCTGATAAGTTACCCCTGCGTTTTTCAAGCCAAAGGGCATGACCTTGTAGCAATACAGCGGTCGGTGATGAACGCAGTATGCTCCTCGTCCCGATGGAACATAGGGATCTCGTTGTACCCTAAATATACATCCATGAAGCTAATGAGTTCGTGGCCTGCAGTGGCATCAACCATCTGGTCGATTCAGGACATAGGGAAGCTGTCCTTCGGACAGGCTTCGTTGAGGTTGGTAAAGCCCACACAGCTACCTCCCGTCTGGCTTCGGGACCAGAACCGGATTAGAGACCCAAGCCGGGTACTTTACTTCGCGAACGAACCCAGCCCTGATGAGCCTGTCGACTTCGTCTTTAAGGGCTTGGGCTCTTTCGGGGTCGAGCGGCCTCCTCTTCTGCCGACGGGCCGGGATCCGAGGATCAACGTTGAGACGGTGGCACATCAAATCTGGGTCTACGCCCTTCATATCACTATGGCTCAATGCAAACACGTCTCGGTTTCTTCGTATGCAGGCAATGATGGCCTCACGTATCTCAGGACTTAACGAAGTCCCAATTTTAACTCTACGGGCCGTGCCTAGGTCATCGATGTCCACCTCTTCTGTATCCTCGGCCGGGCCCGCTAATTGCTATTGGACCGGCAGGCGATGGTCCAGTTCACATCGAGCCTCTGATACGCCGATGGTGAGGGTTGCTTCTCCCAAAGTAGCATCCTCGGCCGTCCGCTTTCCTTCGAGTCAGCGGGGGCCGATTTGACGCTAGTCTTATAACACATCCGGGCTTCATATTGATTCCCCCGGATGACTCCGACGCCACTAGGGGTAGGAAACTTGAGGCAGAGGTGGTAGATAGAAGTGACTGCTCTCATAGCCACGAGGGTAGGACGCCCGAGGATGGCGTTATAAGAAGACCTACCCTTGACCACCATGAAGTTAGATATGGCGGTCGATCTCGTTGGTTCTTCACCGAACGAAACGGCTAACTCTATGCTTCCCTCCGGGAAGATAGAGTCTCCCGTGAAGCCGTGCAACAGGCTCGCTGCCGCTCGTAAACTCTGCGGATTGATCCTCATTTTTTCGAGAACATCCAAGTATAGGATGTCCACTGAACTACCGTCATCGATAAGACAACGGTGGACAAGGTGGCTCCCGATGGTTGGAGAGACGACCAACGGATCGTGATGTAGGAACTGGACACCTTCGGCATCCGCGTCTGTGAATGTGAGCTGGCTTGTGGTCCTCCGAGGGGGTTGTGGAGATTGTCGCGATAACTGAAACACTCCTCGAGAGGGCTCCTGTCGCACTTCTCGGGCATAATCCTTCATAGACCGCTGAGAACGCCCCCCAGGATAAGGGCCCCTCGCGATCGTCCAAATTTCGCCCTCGATCTCCCGATTGGGCAGGTTTCGCTCTTTGGGATTCGCTTATTTGCGGTATCCCGAGAGCTTCCCTCGGCGGATGAGATATTCTATCTCATCCTTGAGGTCGAAGCATGTTGCAGTCGTGTGCCTTGCCACGTTGTGGTACAAATAGAATTTGTCCTTGTGCTTCTCCGGCACCTTCCCCTTTAAGGATGCAGGGGACCGGAAGTCAACCTCACTCCGTGAACTGACAAAGATCTCCTCGATAGTGGCCGTGAGCTCTTGGTACTTGTCGTACCGCGGCCTGCGAGTTCGGACTGCCTCCGTCCCCGAGCCGGAGTCGCGGGGCCTCTTCTCGTCTCGGTGCTGCTGATTGCTGCCCACTTCGACAGGCCTCTTCATCTCCTTCCGATGGTCCCCTTCGGGGTTGCCGCGGGATGCCTTCGAAGAACCAGACTTCTTCGAAGTCGACGCTTCTGCGTTAATGTAATTCCTGGCTCGCCCCAGGAAGTCAGCGTATACCCGTGGGGGTTTTTTGCTGATAGAGAATGCGAAGGGAGTATCTTCGCGCACCGCGGAACTCGCGGCTAGAAGCAAGGCATCATCGGACAAATGACGTACCTCTATAATAGCCTTAGTGAACCGTTAGAGCCAAGCTTGGAGGCTTTCGCCTTCTCCCTGCTTGACTCGAGAGAGGTATGCCGGGTTCTTGAGGTGTTTACGACCTCCCAAGAACTGTGCGGCAAACTTCGTTCTCAGATCCTGCTAGCTCCCGATCGAATTGGCTGGGAGTCGGTACCACTATCGGCGGGCTTCACCCGCGAGGGTGGTATCGAAGAGCCTACACCTGATGGCTTCAGAATAGCCATAAGCGCGAGCCCACAAGGAGTAAATCCCCAGGTGGTTGGAAGGATCCCCGCTTCTATCGAACAGGCTCACCTTTGGCAGCCTGAGAAGATCGGGAACGGGGGTTGCCAGGAGGGTCTCCGTGAGCGGTGTAAAATCCCCATCCAGGATTCCGTCGTGCGACGGCTCGCCAAGGATCCCACGAAGACGTTCGATCTCCGCGGAGGAGAATCCCTGGGTTCCCTCGGTCTGCCGGCTAGTAGCAGTGGTAACCGACTCTTTACAGAGACGCTCCCGCACCGGAAGTCGTGCATCTTCTGTGCGGACTCCAGCACATGCAAGCACGTGTCCCGCGGTGCCCCATGGCAAAGGACCTAGCCTATTAAATACCGAGCCGGGCTGAACCAGCGTCTCGCCTTCGGCCGCGGGGCGCGAAGGTCCTGCTCGGTCAGTCGGCATCTGCACTCCTCTGGAGCGGGTGGCGGACTTCTGAGCCGGAGCATTCCTCCGTCGTCGTGAATTGTGGGCCTCGCGTGCGGGATCGCTACCCGAGTCCTCATCAAGAGCCGCAGTGACGTCGCCTGTGGTCCGGAGGTTGACGGCTGCGTCGTCAGACCTACGCCGTGCTCAGAGCACGTCTACATGCTCTGCGTCAGTCAGAAGTGGCGGTGGGCTTTGGTTGTGCACCAAAGTCGCTACTAATCCGGCCATTCTTGCCATGGACTCCTCCATGCGCCTGATTCGATCTTCGAGCATCTCTTGCTCAAAGGTTAGGGGATTCTTGCCGCTGCTTCTTAGGTTGGGTGCCATTCGATCTCCAATCAGTTAGCGCGGTAGCCAACACATAGAAGACGGGAAGAGAGTAACCACAAGGTCGGATGTTAAAAGCCGGCCCTCCTTCTAGCGCCAAGCTTTTGGTGTGAAATTTGAACAAATGCCGTGATCCGTATCTCTAGCTTGTGATACGGCAATGAACATGAAGAATACGGTGGAAAATAGTAAACGCCGGTAGATTTTCAAGTGGTTCGACCCTCCTACGGAGTAATAGTCTACGTCCACTGTTTATGGAATTTCTTGTAAAGTATTTTATAGAGTTTTTTTCCCTTTTTTCTTCCATCCCCTTCTCCTTTCTCCTCATCTCCCTTTTATAAGCTGTTCGGAGGAGAGAGGGAAGGTTGCATTAATGACGCCTGACAAATTATCCCCTAAATCCTGGGATTAGGTGACCTTAACACACAGTCGACCATACCCTCCCCTGAATTACGGGAGTAGGTTACCAACTAACTACCCACGTACATCAGAAACGGGACGTCTACAGTACCTATCAGACACCCTCAACATCGGGGTTAATCAATCATTACCATGCAGGCTTCAATCTTCGACCGGGGATCTCCAGCTTCGCGGGGAGACCTCTGGATCGACTGATCTTCTACCTTCTTAATGATCATCATCGTAGGTCTAGCTCGTCCTCGGGCTCCTGGGATTTCCGGCTTAACTGTCCTTCTCCAAGGATCTCGCTTCAAGCCGGGGTCCACCTTCGGTGGTGCCCCCACTCGCCTCACTCGCGGATACAAGTTTGAGGGTGATCTTCGACGACCTTTGCTCCTGATGTTATTGATGTTGGCTCCCTCGATGACGTGGCGATGCTACGCTGTCACTCGGGTATTCTCTCTCGAGGTCGCATTCTATCGGGGGGTCACCCCCGATGCTAGTACCTCGGACGAAAATCAGCTTACAACAGTATTTATTTTAGACTTTGAGTTACTTTTGGTTCACAAGAGATGCATGAGTTTTAGTGTTTATTTTAAACTTAGTTACTTTATAAGGTTTCCTATTATTAGATTTCTTATTATTAGAGATTCTTATATTTAATGTTATTGAAAATTAACCTTATATGTGATTTTTTTTAATTATTATTTCTATACATCTTGCTTGATTTTTTTGTTAAATGAGCATATTTTAATGCATTTATTAATTATAGTAGATAATTAAATTTAAATTTCAAAATAAAATAAAATTCCAAATGTACGAAATATTTTGGAGAGTAATTTAGCACAATATTTAATTAAAAAAATGGTACAATAATATATGACAGTTTATAAAAAATCGTCATGAATTAACATCAGAAAAGATGACGGTTGTTGTATCTTTTTATGACGGTGGAGTTTGGATTGTCATTTAAAAAATGACCGTCATCTATCCAATATTTAATGAATAGAGGATGGTTTTTAACCGTCATCTTTTATATTTAATACCGGTTAAAAAATATCATTAATTAATAATTTTTTAGTAGTGATAAGTATGGGCCATAACATACTCTATCCTCTGCTTCTTCTCTCTCATTCTTTCACTAAACTGACCCAATTTATACTTTTTGTTCAAGAAAAAATCTGCAAAGTTTAAAGATAAAAAGTTTTGGTATTTCCATAATCGATCCAGGCTCTAAACACAAATCCTAGAGAAGTTTGTTGAAAAGAAAAAAATATTCAAAACCATAAGTGCCCCAGTAACATAATTTGCTTTTTGCAAGAACCAACAATAGAATCCAAGATATACCATACATAAAAATTCTCATAGTATTTGTTTTTCGCTTTGAAAGAGGCTTAAAACCCTAAGCCAGAGCTAATCTTTACTCTAAATAGCTCAAAATCTAAAAGCAATAATTAAAAAAGCAAATAAAAATCAAGTATCAAAATCAAGATGCACCATACTCAACAAAATTTCCAGAATAATTTTTTTCTCTCACTCTCCACTAAACCAAAGGGTAAGTCACGAAATTCTCAAAACCCATTTGAATTAACTTCTTAGACCTGCGACTACAACGAGAAAGCAGTTGGAAATGTCGGTGGCAAAGGTTGAGCGGGAGGGTAGTGATTTGGGTGTTGGTGAGTGGGCGTCCTTGAGAGAATCAAGCTTTGTCGCAGCGTTAGCGAAGCGACAAAGCTTGGAGAGCACGAGGAACACCGAACACGAGGTGGTCTGCAAGAGGGCTCGGGCTTGATAAACCTCGTAAAGGATGAAGCACCACGAGCCGTGCGCGGTAAGGTTGTCGGGGTGGGGTTTGGGATTGGGAGTGGGTCTGGTTCAATGACAAAAATAGGCTCGATATCTTCATTATGGTTGCCACGATGTCCTCTTCATTGGAGTAGATCGCGCTGACAACGAAACCCGTTGAGGCTTAGGTCATTCGAGAGGCTGTTCTCAAAGAAAATTACTAAGGAGCAGGAGATAGTGTAAAATGGCCATGATCGGTGCTGCCATGTTGGTATTTTCTAGCTTTCAAAGTTTGACCATGGTTTAAAACTAGTCGAACTTTGAAAGCTCGAAAATATTTTTGCTAGTAATGGTCGCCAATATTTTTCATTCACGTGGGAAATTTTTGCGCCTATTATTTAGTCACAAATATCTGCGACCAGTAATGGTCGTTGTTATGACAATTTTGACTACTATTCATGGTCGCCAATAGTTATACGACCAAAAAACATTTTTGGTCGTTCATATTAATCAGCAACTATAAATTATTTACGGTAGTTCATAGTTTTATATCAGTGACCAAACCAAATAGTCGCTGATTGCTATACCATGGTCGCAGATATTGTTGTTTCGTGTAGTGTAGATCAAACGAGGCATAAAAGTAACATAAAATTCTAAAAAAATTAAATTTTAAATTACATTTATAATATTATAAATTTAAAATGGCAAAAAAAAAAAAAGAAACAAACTCCTAAACAAGTTATATAACAATGCTCGTAAACAAGTCAACTCTTGAGTTTTAATTAGCCGAATACATGTGAGTTCTAAAATAAAGCTCAAACTCAGCACATTTACATGACGAGCTGAAAACAATCAAGCTTTTATCGAGTCATGCTCGGAGTAGTTTGCGAGCAACTTTCTTTGTTTAAATAAGTGCGTTGAAGTAAAACATAAAAAGGTGTCCTAAATTTATTATGTTGATATTGTAGCGTGCTAAATATAGCATTGGAGATGGTCTTGTTATGGATTTCAAGTACTTTTTCATTGACTCGACTTTTTCATATTTTAGCATTATGTAACGTGTCAATCTCACAACTTCTACATCAAAATTCTAACAAATTTGTTGACAGATGGACTATAGTGTATACTGTATAGCGATTAAATATATAGTAAAAATCATGGATTAAAATGAAATTTAGCCTATAATTTAAGGACAAAAAACTGATTAACTTTTTCTTTGGACGGGTTGAGGGAATTTCTGCTTGTTATTCGTTTATCGTTATTCAAAAAAGGGCCCTAAAAGGACAAAATTAAAGTAGGAACATTAGTGT
The DNA here is from genome assembly GCA_018132145.1 of Boehmeria nivea var. tenacissima. Lineage (NCBI taxonomy): Eukaryota > Viridiplantae > Streptophyta > Magnoliopsida > Rosales > Urticaceae > Boehmeria > Boehmeria nivea. Next base: position 6,517,257 of record CM030876.1, on the reverse strand, counting down.
TGAGAGCACAAAGGAATACAGTACGAACGAATAACTGCCATTTATCTCTAACAGGCCTAACTTTTTGGCGGGAAGAAAAGTGATACAACGGCAAAAGCCCATAATCGTAGAGGTCTTGTTTTTTTGTTTTTTGTTTTTTGTTTTTGTTTTTGTTTTTGTTTTTTTTTTTGGCTGGTAACACATAACCGTAGAGTAAAAGAGAGAGATGGGATAGAGAGAGAGAAGAAGGAGGTGAGGTATAGAAGCTTTACAGCTAGAGAGAGAGAGAGACAAAGGTACAGAATTGCTTTAAAGGTATGTATATATTATATTTTATATATATATATATATATATATATGTATGTGCGTGTGTTTATGAGCCAAAAAATAAATAAAAAATGTTAGCCTATATATGTATACCACGGGAAAAATGACAGAAAGAGTCACCGGCTTTTGCTTTTTACAGTATCTGATGCAATGTCATTTTGCTGGGGTACCCTATAAGAATGTGGACAGCTAGGACTTTCTTTCTTTCATTTTTTTTTCTTTACCTTTTTTTAATGTTGTTACATGATCAACAATATTGTCAAATTGTTTTTCACGAGAATTTTCACACCCATGTAATACATAGAAAGGAAAGCATTAGGGTTAATAGTTCATTTGGTCTTTAAATTTTTGTTCGGATGACAATTTGATCTTTATTTTTTTATTAGGAATAATAGTACCTGAACTTTTTAATTATTGCTCAGCCGTTAAAATTCGAATATTCCGTCTATTTGTAACTAAGTGTGCACGTGGATTGCACGTGCAACGCTTCCCAAATAAAAATGACCAAAAATACCTATTAATTACACTTAATATCTCAAATTTATTTATTTTTAAACTTAAAATTGTCCTAAAATTTTCTAAACATAAAACTACCCTAAAATTTTCCAAACCTCTCTCCAACTAGTGGCGGTGTTCATGGGTCCGGAGCAAAGGGCATTTGGGGGTCGGAAGTATGTCGACGTCGGGGGTCAGAGGCCGAGGGCGTTCAAGGGTCGGAGGGCTTGTAGGCATCGGGGGTTGGGAGTGGAGGGCTTTTGGGCGTCGGGGGTCAGGGGCGGAAGGCGTTGAGGGTCGAGGACTGAGGCGGAGCGGAGGGCGTTGAGGGTCAAGGACTGAGGCGGAGCGGAGGGCATTGAGGGTCGAGGGCTGAGGCGGAGGCGGAGGCAGAGGGCGCCAGGAATCGGGGGCGGAGGCGGAGGGCGTCAGGGGTCGGGGGCTAAGGCAGAGGCGGAGGGTGTCAGGGGTTGGGGGTAGAGGCGGAGGGCGTCGAGGGTCGGGGGCGGGCATCGCGGAGGGCAGAGAGAGGCTGAGGGGGGCAGTGGTCGCGAGTGGAGCGGAGGGCGGAGGGGACAGAGGGGGTCGGGGGGTCGGAAGGCATTGGGGGCTGAGGGCGTTGGGGGCGGAGGGGATCAAGGGGGCGTCGGGGGCAGAGGGCGTTGGGGGCGGAGGGGATCGGGGGGTATCGGGGGTGGATGGGGTTTGGGGTCAGGGGTCGGGAGGAGGGCGTCGGTGGCAGAGGGGGTCGAGGGTCAAGATGGGGGCGTCGGTGGCGGACGAGGTTGGGGGTGAGGGGTCGATGGTCAGGATGGGGGCTTCGGTAGCGGGGGAGGAGGAGGGGTTGGGGGTCGGGAGGGGGGCGTCAGGGCTGAGCGGGTTGGGGGTCAAGCATCGGGAGGGGGTCGAGGGTCGGGAAGGGGAGCGTCGAGGGCGGGGGAGCTCGATCTTCACTTCACCGTCAACTTACGACCAACTTATAATTGCCTGTGGATTTTTTATAGGATAAAACGAGTTTTTTTTTTTTTTTGGTTAAATTCATCTTTCTTTTGATAAGAAGTGAAATTACTGTGGTGCTCTCATAAATAGATGTATTACGAACTCATATTGTGTGGATCATAACATATTAATTAGACAAATGTTATTGATTGTTAATCAAAGTGATAATCGCTACATGGTGTTGGTTTCTTAGTTTTGAGTCTATTAATAACCTTGGATTGAGGTCTCAATTTCGAAAGGGTATTGATGTGGTGTTTTCAAGGGTAGTTTGGGCATTTTTATTTTAAATCCCAAGCGCATGCAAGTCACGTGGACCATCTGTTGAAGAACAAACAGAATTTTTAAAATTGATTAACGGAGCAACAAATAAAAAGTTCAGGTACTATTATTGCTAATAAAAAAAAATAAGGATCAAACTGTCACTCGAGTAAAAATTCAGGGACTAAATAAGCTATTAACCCAAAACGTTATTAATTCTAAAAATTTAATGTTATAAATTCAAGATAGTGTTGTTTAAGATAATGTTCATAATTATGGTAGAATTAACTGTGACTTTAAGATCATTCCTGTCAAAGGCAAACTAAACTGATATAATTTTATTCTTATACCATCCCATCAAATAATCCAATTAGGTATGAGTCATACCGTATGACTATAGATGGTCTTTTTCTCTTGGAAAATGGGGCACAGAGTCTATAGAAGCCATTCAAGCTAAGAAAACAGCATGTGAAGTGTGCCCTTGTGGAGAAGAAATGGACCACACATCATATATACCAATAATAATCTAGTGAAATGTTTGTATCTTTATCTATATAAAAGAATAATTTCAACAAATATTTCTCCGAAACAGTGACACTTTTATTATTGTACCCTCAGAATTTTAAAAAGCATCCATTTTCTTCCTTAACAGTTTGAGAAATATTCAAAAAATTACCCCTAAATTTGGAAAGTGTGTCAATGTTTTTAATGAAACCGTAACAAGTTAGTTATGCAAAGAGCCACCTAGACTTGTAAGATGAACAACTATAAGACCATGTAATCTCAAAGATATGCCTGGACGGCCCCTTCTTGGCCTTAATAGGACTTGCAATCTCGATTGAAATTATAGGATATTATAGACTATTTTCTCAAACCAGCTTATATCACCATTTATAGTATCGGATCATGTACTAACTACTAGAGTTTCTCCTAGCTCTCAATCATGGTGGTATGACGGTTATCGAAACTGTTTTTCAAGATTAACAATTCCGGTCAAACCGTAATCGAAGTATAACGATAACGAAACTGTTATCATTATATTTCGGTAACGGTCAAGTAACCGTTTTGATCTTTTTTTCGAATTTTATTTTATTTTTTTCTTTGATTTTTTTAGTTGATTTTTAAAATTAAAAAGATAGAGAAAAAATTAAGATTTAGTATTAATTTGATTTTATTATTTGATTTTTAATTTCAATTTTTAAATTAGTTTGATGGTACAAAATAAGAAACCTTTATCATAATTTTGAAATAAGAAACATAAAAATATTTATTAAAATAATTGAAATAAATTACAAAAAAAACATTTTCCGATTGCCCAAATACTCGACGAGTTCTACGGTATTGGCGACATTCTCCTGTGCTCGACGTGCTGCTTGATCTCAATCATTCGATAACGTTACCATCTCGATAAGATCAGACTTTAGTGAAATCCGCCGATCTGTGAGACCGTTACTTCTTTTTTTTTTCGACGAAACAGCTTAAGAAAAAGAAAAAAAAATTCGATAACGATTGGCTACTGTTACCAAGAAAAATAATAACGGTTAACCGTTTCTTTGCGGTAACGATTAACAACTTATATACAACGAGCTCTCATATATAACATACATGAATTACTTCAATAGGTAAATAAAAAAAGAAAAAAAGAAAGTGATTCGAGTCAATTATCATCCGTAGTAGTTATAGATCTTATTTATGTATGTTTAAACAAGTTTAGAAGTACAATAATATTAGTGTGAAATTTTTTGAGGAATTTCTTAAAATAATCGTATACAAGAAGTTGTATAGATAGATGCACACGGTTTTGGGGCTTGGTACACATGACATGTTTATCTGCTTCCCATGTGATGTGAGTTGAGGTCGATGTATCTGTATGATTCTGGCTGGGGCCCACACTTGGTGAGTTTCCCAGTCCCCAACCTTCCCTACATCTGCGCCGAGCGTCCCTCACTTCCCTCTTGTCCCTTTCCTTTTGCTCCTTTTTCCAGATCCTCAAAAATCTCATCACTGACCCATTCCACTACACTACAATCCACATTTATTTATTTATTTTACACCATCTACCACATTTTCACTCATTTACTCAACTCTCTCTCTCTCTATCTATCTATCTATATAATATACTCACCAACTTTTGTACCTACGGAATATTTTTACCTAGGTCTTATTTTTGTAGCCTCTGATTTTAGAAGATGATAGTTACATGTGTACGTTTATATGAAAGTTTTAATTTTAATCACTAGTTACATGTGTACGTTTATGTGTACTTCATTATACATTAACAAATAATGTCGCGTATCATTGAAATGTTTAATTTTTTTGAAAGATTCTATAATAGAGAATTTTATAATAGAAAATTTTATGATAAAGATCAATTCATGATTTTTAAAATAATAAAATTTACTAAAAAAAATAAATTGACGTTTCAAAATCATTCTTTATTTAGAGTATATCTTACCACATAATTTTTTTAAGTCAAATAACATATTCTAACGTAAATATACATTTGAGCGTACTATATAGGACAAGATAAGAATATTATACATACATATATATATATATATAAGAATAAATATATAATATAAAGGGAGGGACAAGGAGGAAAGCTAGACTGGCCTAGTTTGGTCATAATGCATGGTATACCGAGCAAGCATGAGAAAAGGGACCAAGTCCCACTATCACCAAATCTAATGAAAGGGCCAACTCAGCTTTCTTACAAAAACAAAAGACCTTCATCATTGTCATTGATTCCCATTACCTGTTCAACAAGAGACCCAAATAACCACCAAAAAAAGGGAATAGTAGAGTGATATATATATATATATATATATATTTATCTCCCCTATGGCTTAATTTGGGTTTCAAAGCCTAAGATACTGGAAAGACAGAAAGTTGGAATCTATAGGGCAAGCTATAACAAAATCAAAATCAACCAACATCAGAAAAGTGTTCAAAATCATAGGTAAAGAAATAACTGCTTAAAATTTGCAAACAACCAACACCTGCATTCTTTTTTTTTTTTTTTTCTAATGATATAAATTAATGTCCATTACAAAATAGAGATGGGGTAAGAAAAAAAAAAAGAAAAAAAAGAGAGAAACACTCTTGGATGTACATTCACAAACATACATAAAATTGGTGAATAAACAATTACACTCATCATAGCCACCTTCCCTCGCACTTTCCTAGGGAATCAACTAATAATATAAAAAAAAAAAAAAAGGCAAATCGAGGATACTCCCTAAAAAACGCATCCAAGCTTCTTTTGTCTTTCTGTCATATAATATTAGGATATTTAATCAAGTAAAAAAAAAAACAGAGAGAGAGAGATTATAATATTAATAGGGTAAAAAAAATCTTGAAAAAAAAATAAAAAAAGTTGGAGTATACGATGTGTGTGTCTGTTGATTGTCCAGGCTAGCACTTTCTCATTCTTCGGACAGTTAGAAAATCCAAGTGAAATCCTGTTACGCAAAAAGAAACCATTTAAGCAATAATTTAAACAGAAATGAAAAAATAAAAAAATAAAAATTTATAAACACAAACACATGATTAAAGTCAATAGTCAGCCCACCATTCTGTTCTAAGTTCTAACAGAGCTCACGAGTCAACAGTTAAAAGCCCTGAACACGTCCAAGACACGCCCAACACACATGTCATGACTCATAAAGTTCCTAAAGTCATCCGTTAATTTGGCAATTTACAGAAAACCACCAAGCTAAAGTACTAAAAAAAAAAAAAAACACACACAAGCAAGCCACGTCATCACGTACCCTAATAGATGGACCCACCAGAATAATCAATTAGCCCTAATACATAATAGTCACCAAATATTAAGGGTATAACTGTCTTTTCATGCCTGTCACCTGGCGCAATCCTATTGGGCTTTAAGAACCGAGCTTCTCAGTCAAGATTTTAAAGCACTTATGTCAATCCCCTTATAATTACACTATACCAATTTTACCCTTCACACTAAAAAAAAATGAGTAAAGAAAAAAAAAAATGAACTAACCGGAGTTTTGGCGGGTAGGGTTAGTTACTTTCCAGGTTATTCCCTCCAAGTCCGGCTCATGAAGATGGTCTTAAGCCTATTCCCGGCGAGTCTCTGCACGGCCTTCTTGGCTCCGGCGACATCCATCTCCGCCAGCCGCTGCAAATGCTGCTGCGCCCCCGCCGCCAGCAGCCGCTTCCGGCACCCTTGGCTCCCTCCGCCGAGGATCGCCGCCACCACCGCCACCGGCAACGCCTTCGCCTTCGCCGCCACCGCCTCGTTCCTCGGATCGAGCATTTGGACAATCCTCATCACGCTCTTCTCGTCCCTCACCAGCTCCTTCCGGTTCGACCGGACCGCCAGCAGCGACACCAGCGCCTGCGCCGCCGTGTCCTGCAGCCCCGCCGGCTTCGGCGCCTCCATCAGCCTCACCAGCGACGCCATACATCCCCCGATCGCCCGCTTGTTGCCGTCGCTGATCGACAAGAAGCCGATCAGCGACGCCGAGAGCTGCTGCAGCAACGAATTCCCCCTCTTGACGAGCTCGCCTAGCTGGACGATGAAGACCGTGGAAGAGGACAAGATCCGAGCGATCTGATCGGACGAAGAGAGCGCGATGATCGCCCGCAAGACGTGTTCGAGCGTGTCGGAGCTAGAGATGTCGTGCATCAGATGCATCAGCCTCTGGAGGCCTCGCTCCTGGACGATCAGCGCACGGAAGTACTCCCCGGACGAGGCGAGCGCGGCGATGCAGCTCGCCGCCTTCTCCTGCGCCGCGGCGCTGACGCCGGAGACCAGCAGCTGGAGGAGCACCGGCACGGCGCCCTCCTCGCCGAGCGTGGCCTTGACGTCCTCCACGTCTGCGACGTTCCTGATCGCCCCTGCGCCGCGGGGGATCCGGACCGGCACGCCTCGATCAGCACGGACACGCCGCCGTACGCGGAGACCGCCCACGCGTTCTCCGGATCGGCGGTGATGGCCTCCACCGCGATCGCCGCCTTCTCCTTGGTCGCCGTGGAGCCGGTCTCCAAGATCCTCAGCAGCGGGCCGAGCGCGCCTTCCTCGAACACGCTCCGCCTCGCCTCGTCGCTCGCCGACGACGCCGCGAGGGCCGAGACGGCGGAGGCGGCAAGCTCCCGGACCGAGGGCTGGTTGTTGAAATCGAGCAAGTGAATCAGATATCCGACGTTCCCCTCTCTGGCCACCAGGCCCGCCGATTTCTCGTCCTCGGCGAGGACTTGGAGGAGGGACTCGAGGGCCTTCTTCTTGAACTCGACGCCGCCGATCTGGAGCCTGGTGAAGAGGTCGCGGACGAAGAAGGCGAGGTCGTCCTTGGCGGAGTGTGGGCCCGGGTGGGAGAGGACGATGGCGTTGGAGTGGCGGAGGACGCCGGAGCGGAGGAGGAGGTCGAGGTCGCGGAGGTGGGCGGCGAGGGCGGAGGAGGCGATGTCGAGGTCGCTCTGCATGAGGAGCTTGCCGCCGGAGAAGGAGGCTTCGGCGCAGTGGCGGGAGAGGGCGGAGAGGCGGCTGAGGGTGGAGAGGAGGTTGGGGAGGAGGGTGTGGAGGAGAGGGTTCTCCGCCCAGTGGGGGGACTCGGAGGTGTCGGCGAGGGCGGCGCTGAGGTCGGCGAGCTTGGCGCGGAGGGCCTGCCACCGCCCCACGAAGGAGCGCACGGCCAGGGACGACGCCAGAAGGGCGGCCAGGGACGAGTTTATCAGGTCCAGCAGGACTTGGAGCGGCGCCGTTGTGGCGGAGGGAGACATTTGCGGCGGCGGAGTGGAGCTCTCAGGCTTGGGGGTCGAAAGTATTGCCATACATTAATGAATGGGGGAGAGAGAGAGAGGTGTTAGGGTTTGCTTGGATGGAAAGGAAAAGAGAGAGAGTTGGTGTGTGTGTGAGTGTGACGAGAGAGGGGCTGCGGGGAGGAGAGAAAAAGGTGAAGCTATTGAGAGGCAAACTGGCAAAGTGTGTGTGTGTGTGGGGAAGAGCAAGAATTGAGTTGAGAGAGAGAGAGAGAGAGAGAGAGAGAGAGAGAGAGAGAGATAGGAAAAGTGGGGAAAAAAAAGTGAGGGAGAAAGAGCCAAAGAATTAATGAATATAAATATATATATATATATGTATAAATTTCTATCAAAATATTTATATTCTCAGAATAAGAATAGTTGGGTGCCTTATGGAAATTTTATTCTAATGCTAGATTTTTTTTCGGAAGACTACACTAATGCTAGATATATTAGTCAAAAGAGAAGTCACATAGAGACAGAGATAAAGATGGAAATGCAGAATGAGAATACTACTCACTACTCAGAGTTAGATAGCTTTTTTTTTTTCCACTCTTTAAAAAAATGGATATGGATTTGCCAAAAATGCTATTCGTCTGCAAAACGGATATCTATTTTCCATTTTGTTTGGATATTTTAATTTTAATAGCGAAAATTTTATTAAATTTAGGATTTTTCCCTAATATATGTAATTAATATTTGAGAATTTTAAGAAAGTAATCATTGTTTACAAAATATTAAAGGTCAGTTAGGTAAATAACCATTTTGTACTGTGTGTTTTTAAAAAACAGCTATAGTTTCAAAAATTTTAAAAAATAGTCATAATACATGTAAGAAATTTCTGACAATAATAAAATTACTAGTTTTAATTTTTTTTGAAACTGTGGCTATTTTTTAAAAACACACAGTACAAAATGGTTGTTTACCTAATTGACCCTTAATATTTATTATAACATAAATAAGTAAAAAAATTCAATACGTAAAATAATGAAAAGTTTATAAAATTGATTAAAATACATCAATTTTATTTATGATATAAGAAATTACAAATTTTCAACAACGGCTCGACTGAGTGTCATCATTTACATACACATCATTAAATAAATCGACAAGTTCGTCTGAGTTCCTCGCCATTTCTTGAGCTCTACATTCAGTTTGCACCCAATCCCTCACAATCATTAAATTCTCGACCATGTCTGATGAAAGTGACATTCGTTTGTTCTTGAGAATTCGTACGTATGGATTGTAGACTAGCTCTGATGATACCGTTGACACCGGAATGCTAAGCAAGTCATGAGCGAAACACAATAAAATCGAAAATGTGGTAGCATTTTCCATTTACCACTTAAGCATGTCCAAGCTTGTGTTTGACGACTAGATCCAAGGAGTGGCAAGGTATTTATCAACTTTGGTGTTTTGTGAGCTCAGACTAGAATCAATTATCAATGATTGGCGAGTCGACGAGCCACTACTCAGATTGGCTAGTTGTTTGTACGTCATTTTCACCAACGAATCTGCCAGTCCTAGATACACTTCGGGGGCCTGTGTCTCCTCAAATTGAAATTCTTCTTTATAAGCCCTGTAGACAGTTTCAATATAGTTCATACTCATATGCGTTCCTATCAGTGTCAACATGTCGAACAAGTCAATCATATTTATTCGGGGTTCACGATAAAAGCGAAGCTATACAAGTATGTGATTGTAGTCCAATACTTTAAGAATTTCGCTTCCATCTTAGTCACCACTCGCTTTAATAATACGTGGTCCCGATGTTGCCTAAAACATGTTGTGATAGAACAAATAGAATGCAATACTAGGTTGCTAATAGGCATATAAACAACTGATAGTGAAATAGTTTCTATATAAAAGTTCAAAGAAAGTTATTCATTATTTCTGTAGTAGTCCAATACTCCTCCGTTAAGTACTCCATTCTTAGTTGGGAGTTAATCCACGCCGTGAACAGTTGTTTGTGTCCAATTACTTTGTCAAGCATCAGATACGTTGTGTTCCAACATGTAGCAACATCATTATGTAATCCACACGTGGGTACACAATTATGTCTGCAATTTTGCGCCCAAGACTATATACGTGAGACTTTAGCATTCAAATATTTAATGCGTATTTAATTTTGGAAATTGGTTGGGTAATGTTCTTCGCGGACCCATTGTCTAGCGTCACTGCGATAACACAGTTGTCGATCGAGCTCATAATCAACCAAAATATTAAGAATTCTATCACAAATAGTAGTAGAAGTATGTGACATATCTACGAGTCTAAATTTTATAATTCTTTTTTGTAGTTTCCAATCAGTGTCAATGTAATATATTACTACACTAAGTAGTCCTCATTCGCCCATCTACTCTATATGTCGAAGGTAAGGGCTACATTTAAGGTACCGTTATTTAGCTCATTTATTAAAGCTTGTCTTCTCCTATTGTAATATGCTATTATATCATTTCTAGTAGTTACCCTAGAAATAGATTGGGACTGAGGTGCAAAAAGTCCTAATGTATTGCTCAAATGATAGATGTTTACTTATGCTAATGGGAGGCAGGCATGGCATATAAACTTAGCTAACGCTTTCTTGGCAACTACTAGGTCATAGGAACTTACTTGGGCCTCCGGTTGGACACCGCAGAGGTTTTCTCCCGCAATCGATTTACTTATCCCGAAGCTTGCTTGTCTTTTTTTGCACATCATCGCGTGATTGTTCAGATGTGTCATCCCACTTGATGAAGAAGTGTTGATTGTTTTACAGTAAATTTTATAATGAGCCCATAGAAACCTCGCTTCTATCATTGAGGGTTTGGTAACTATGATCAAAATCTTGCCAAACCGCATAAGTCAATTTCTTTGTCTTCGGCCGACATGGCCTAGCAGCGGCCAAAGCATGAGGGTGTGGCTCCTATCACTCCTCTTCTTGCACTTGTGAGTCATGCTCAAAATATTGTGTCTTGAGCGACTGAGCGATCATTTGGGTCAACTCCGACAGACTCGGTGACTCCTTGCCAACTTGACTAGTAAAAAGAATGCTTTGGACAATATTTAGATTTCAGTGGTCCTGGCGCCTTCGCGACAACATGAACAATTATTTATTATAATTAGCTAATAGTTTTTGAAAATATTAATTACGAGAGCTTGAAAGAGACATAGAAATATTGAGAGAGTTTAAGAGATGAATGAAGGATGGTGTGAGAAAATGAGAGGGGTGGGAGGATTTTCATAGATGAAGAAAGGAGAGAGGAAGAGGGGTCGGGGAAGGGGGAAATTGCTCGTTGCTTTGCAATAACTAAAAAAATTATTTATTTTTCCTCTCTTATTTTGGAATTCGACCGTTGCCTAATGGTCAAAATTTTATTTTATTTTTTTCTTCAAAATACACTCGTAAAATAAAAAATAAAAATAAAAATCGGATACGGATATTCGTTCAAAATATGGTACCCTTACAAAAGAGATATCCTGATCCATATCTGTTTTCAGCTCTAGCCTCATTGAATCTTTATTTTGATTGTAATTTGTTTTCTAAGTATGTTAAATGTAAAAAGAGATAGAGAAAAAAAAATCATAATTGTTATATGTTAAGCACAAAATAAGAAAAAAAATCATAATTGTTACATGTTAATCAAAAAATAACTATTCACACACTTAATTTTATTTGCTTATCCCTTGTTAATTCTTCTTAAGAAAGTTCATGCTATAAGACTAGTTTTTTCCCCTTAAATGGTCCTTCGCTATTTGTTTAGTGGTTTCAAGTTGACGCTAATCTTATACTTATAAACAGGTATTATTTCTTCATTGTGTAGTTGTCAATAGTGAGGTTTGATATATATATATATATATATATATATATATATATATTTTCCTTTCTATTTTTAGAAGAGGATTAAAGGACTAAAAATTTTGATTCATGTGAACTGATAATGCTGACGTTGACTAAATGTGAAAATAGACATGTATTTGAAAAGATGAATAGAAAAATAAAATAAAAATAAAAAGCCACGCATGTGGAATCTTTGGACTTTAGATAAGTTGTTTGTCGCCTTCTTACTTCTCAGAACGGGACTTTCCCAGGTTGAGTGACACGGTAACGTGGAGAGTAAACTTACCCCCGTTGCCTCAATTATTCTACCCATTTCATTTCATTCCATTATATTTTTTTTTTCACTTTTTTTAACCTTCTAAACCATTTCATTCCATTCTAATTTTTTCATCTATTTTTTTCAACTTTCCAAATCTCTATATAATATCTTTAAATCTCAACCATTTATACCACCTCGAAATTTGTAAAGTCAAACTATTTTCCAAATTATTTTCTAAACCATTTTCAAATCATTTAAAATGGTCAAAAATGATTGGAGTGGTTTTCCCAAACGGGGGGTTACATTGAATGTTCATATCTTAACTTAACGACCATCAAAATGCTTCCGAAAAAAAAAAAAACAAACAAAAAAAAAACAGAAAACTTCATGCTAATATTTCAAGCAAAAATATGTTAGGGAAAACAAAAGTAAACACAAATGTAAGAATTTCGAATAATTAAAACTTGAAACAAATGTGAAATAAGTTTTCATTATACTGTTAATTTTTGAGAATGGAGCCATAATTATTGTAGGGGAGCAGACATTTTTTTTTTACAATAATTCATAAAAAAAATTTAAACTTTCAATATCTTAGAGGAACAAGAATGAAAGATTTTAGAAAATTCTATGTAATGAGAGTACTCAAATTTTCCAAAATGAAAAAAAAAAGAAAGATACTGTTTCTCATGGTGTTACCATTACCGTAACCGTTATTGCCAGTAACGATTAATCGTCATCAAAAATTAATATTAATTGTTATCATTAATTTTCAGTAACGATTAGGCAACAATAACGGTAACGGTTACCAAATTTGCACAATTAATTTTTTCACAGTTTTACACTTTTACTATGTGGGGCTGTGAGTTGTAACATGGCGTGGTTCGTGAGTTGTAGTGAGTAAAAAGGTGTTTGGGATTATCATAACCAAAATTTGCTTTGGCAGAACAATCAACCATCAAAAGAGACTATAATCCATCTGCGAGGCGTAGAGAATTTCTATTCCAATATTTTTGACATTCGCGATTTTAATCATTTTCCTCAAAATAAAAATTAAAAAAAAAACAATATATTTCCTCCTAGAAACAATCCAAAACTAAAAGTTTTTTTTTTCCTTTTCTCTTTTGATTTTCAATAAACTATCATTGCATCAAGTTTATGGCACAACATTTATGGTAAAAGACAACACTCTGTGACTCACGAGAGCAATTTTTCGTCTTGTTTCCCTAGTGACCTTATAGAGCATTTCTTCTTCTTGTTTCTCTGGTAACCTTAAAGACTGAAAATTCGATTTAAATAAACCGCGTTTAATTTGCTACATTTATTTTATATGAGTTTAGAAACGTATGAAAGTTTTTAACTATTGGTACTCTTGAAAAAAAAAAAAAAAGATTTCAACATTGATAGAAATATTCCAATAAGTTTTAATATGGATTGCCCTACTGGCTACCGGAAGTAAATTGCATTTTAAACAAATTAAATCGGTAGCTCCACCTTACATTCAATTTTTCAGATAGCTTTTCTTGTTCAACTCTATTTCCTGGTCATTCTTTATTGTCCCTGACATATTTAAAGAAACTAACATCATCAAGCACATTTTGAGAATCATTCAACAAAAATGAAATCACCAATGCTTTAGCCAAATTTGTGATTAATGGGGTGGCTATAACATCAACCGAGAAGTTGCTGAAAAGAACAAATGAAATTTATGATAAACTCAACACAAAGCTTTGGACTAATCACTAGTGTGTGAGTGATGTTGATGTTTTGTTTTGTTTGTTTGTTTGTTTTTTTTTTCAAAGCTTTGGACTAGTTTGTATTACTTTAATTTGTAATAACTTGGAACAATGGTGATGGATAAAGTATTTATTTTTTGTAGAAATAATTGAGTATATAGCCATTTTTTCAATGTTTGAGAAAATAGCCAATATTTTGATTAACTAAAAAATTATTTATTTTTGTAATTATATAATGATGTGCATTTATCTTTAGGGTAAGTTAGGTAAATAGCCATTTTAGACTGTGTGTTTTTAAAAAATAACCACAGTTTTAAAAAAATTTAAAAACTAGCAAAAATTACTGTAAGAAATTTTTGACAATATCAAAATTACAAATAAAATTGTTGCCAGAAATTTCTGATACGTGTTAGAAATTTTGTCAGAAATTCCTGACAGTGCTAGTTTTTAAATTTTTTAAAACTGTGACTATTTTTTAAAATTATTTTATAAACAATGGCTATTTTCTTAAAATTTTTTTTATCTTTATGCCCTTAGTTGTCTTATGTATTACTAGGCCAATAACTTAATTTTTAAAAACTTTAACCATTTCTTTAAAACATGTACCATGAAATGACTAAATACCAGATAGACCATATTTTTTATATATTAGTATAGTCCAAAAATAGTTTATGACTTTGATTTTAACGATATATATTTTATTTTATTGAATAAAATTTAACCTTTGTTACAACTTTTTCCAACAGAATAACTAACAATAATATTTTGAGATTACTGAGTAAATAGTCATTTTTAAGATGATATTTTAAGAAAATAATAAATGTTTCAATTAATTAAGAAAATAGTCATTTTTCTCAATTACACGATGATATGATGTTATCTTTATACCCTTAGTTTTTTAAGGGGGTAATGATTAGTTTTTTTATTTTTAAAAACGTTGACTATTTTTTTAAAACATGAATTAGAAAATTACTAAATACTAAATAGATCCAAATATTTTTTTTACGTAAAAAAATGATACTATTCAATCAAATTAATCATAGGAAAAACTTTAAAAAACATCTTATTAAGCAAAAATTCCAATTGTGTCCCTTATTTTTCATAATCTCAAAAATAGAGTAAATTCTATATATATCCCCTGAATTTAGCTTAAATTCCATAATTCTCCCTTGTGTTTGTCGAAATTCCTAAACATCCCTTCAATTTTTTAACTCGTACCTTAAATATACCATATCTTGACTTTTGGTCAAACAATCAAAGCAAAATGTCCAAATTACCCCAATTAAAATAATTAATATTTTAACTAGAATACCTTAAATGTGTAGCCAAACAACTCTTCTTTTCTCCTCCTCCTCCTCCTTCTTCTTCTTCTTCTTCTTCTTCTTCTTCTTCTCCGTAACTTCTCTTCTCTCTCTTCACTTTTCGTATCCCAATCTCTTTCTCTCTCTCATAATCATCCAACAAAATTGATTTTTTTTTTGTGCATAGTGGGATTCGGTAGAGTTCCAATCCAAAGACTTTGTGCACAAAATTTATTCTCTCCATCCAACGAATTTATTTTTTAGTTGAATAAACGACTCTGTGCTCGAACTTATTTTCAGATTCACTAGAAACCTTCTTTTTTTTTTTTGTATAAACGACTTTTGTTGGATTGGATTGGTATAAATTTTGTGAACAATCCAAGACGAATAAATTCCTCTTGGGATTGGAGTATAAACGACTTTGTGCAAAAAAAAAAAAAAAAAAGTTTTGGGCTTTCTTCAAAATGCCGTCGTTCTCCAACCCATATCTTGACGCTCCGTTCCCCTTCGCCGTTGAACCCCAACATCCGCCGACGTGCCTCCAAACCGCTAGAAAACCAGCGGCGTTGGTCGTCAACCCCAACCCAGGCTAGGTGAGGTTGGAACGTTGCGAATCTGGGTGGTGCGCAGGGGTTTCCAGCGGTCGAGAATGGCGGTGAACGGAATTGGCAAGGTCGGGATTTTGTGGTCCGAGATGAACGGAACGGGTCTCGCAACGGAAGTGGCTCTCCGGCAACCCCATGACCCCTTCGAGACCCTGCGACCCCACGTCGCCATGCGTACTCGTGCGAACTCCGCTTCTCAAAAAGACTCCACAACTGCCCGGTGACCGCAGCAACATTGCGCCGACGTCTTCGCGTCGAACTCTGCACCAACACCGACTTTTCTCGCGCCCAACGACGCCTTCGTCACGCTCGGGCTTAAAGAATGCCACAAGCTCGATGCTGTGATTGAGTTTTTGTTTTACTTATATTTTTGGTGTTGATTGTTGAGCCGCCGGGGTTCGAATTTTATTTTTCTTTCTCCGTAGTGGGATTGGGTAGCATGTTCTCCTACTCCAGAAGAGGAATAGTCTACGTGGCTATTCTCTGAAAGGTTTGTCTACATGGCAACTGGGGTATTTTTGACATTTTAGAAAAATGTACACTACTCGGTCAATAAAAAGTCAGACCAAGGTATAATTTTGTTAAGATTTTAAAAACGCAAGGCTACTCATTGTATTATTATAAACACAGAAGAAGTTTGTCGAATTTAGCCTAAACACAGGGAATATTTATGGAATTTACTCTAAAAAATATCCCTAAACTCACAGAATCGACCCAAAATATCCTTCCACTCAATTTTGGTCAAATTTAATATATGTAAAGACACAATACCCTTTAATAAAATAATATGTATTGTTTTTTAATTTTTGAAAAACACAATAAACTTTAAAAAAAATCTAATTTATATCTGTCCCAAAATCTGATATCTTTTTCCCCAAATTTGGTGCTTCCTGAAGCTCGGTCGAACTCAAAAGATTTTTGCTTTGTACTCTTTTGAAATGATAAATTGTGATATCTAAATTGGACAAAAGAAAAAATATCAGTATTGATCTAATAGACAATCTGTCTGTCTTCCTAATTTTAAAAGTAAATAAACAAGAATAATAAATAAAATATAAGCATAAATGTGAAAATAAATTGACACCAGATATGCTTATTTTGCGTAGCCAAAAACCCAACTTGGAAAAAATATATGAGTGCTAACCACACAAGGTGTGAAGGTGAATTTTATTGACATATCGAATTATGATTACACGACTCTGCATTGACTCTTTGATCTAACACCAAGTTGGAATCTACGATGCTCTTCATCAGGGTACAAAACCACCTATCTGCTTGCTCAGCCTTAGACTCCTGACACCTGTACTCTGTTCGTTCATAGCAATGGTCCAACTTCTGTGTACACGCCTTCAGGTTCTCCATCTACTATGAGCTCAATCAACTTCTGGTGAATGATACTTTTCTTTTCAAGAGATAAAAACTATGCATAAAATGCTCAAATGCTCTCAATACATTAAACTCTCAAAATAATCTCTCCAAAACTCAAATGAAGACTTTATAAGATATTTATAATACTATTTAGTTACAAATGATCAGAATGAAATCTCTAACTAACAACTCATCGAAAGTCTAGAACAATCTGGATTCTTTTATACTTAGCGTGCACAAAGATTTGACCACGTGTTCGATATCAGGTCTTCAAAAAATTGCAGGGGCTCTGTAAAGTCGTTCGCCACGTGTCTAATTGATCTGTCAGCTTCTAAGAAAATTATGCGCTTTGTCAAGATGGTTCTGAAATTTGTGGACTCTGGAATATCCTATAAAATCAAAGCATATAAGATCTATAATAACTCATTCAAATTTATTTAACCAATAAATCGGAATTTGTTAGTATAATCTTCACCATAATCTTACAAAATAATAAAACTATTAAAATCATTATAAAAACAAAAAAACAAAAACACTAGAGAAGTTATATATGTCTATACTCACCCGAGCAGTCCCAAGATGAAGATATCTCGTAAAACTAGCAGACTGATTTTGGTAATAATTCTCCTGCTTGATGAGAAACACATATCAATATTTCAATGGCTAATTGTAAGCTTCATATCATTTAACCCTATTAACTTTTATAATGTCAAACAGATTTTGTACACACACACACACACATATATATATATATATATATATATATATATATCCCCAAAAAATGCCCGGCATGCAATATTAGAAAAATTAAAAATCTTGAAAAAAAAGAAAAATTAGAACTGAAAGGTCCTCATTAGATAATTAGATTAATTACCAGGCATACACGACAGGAAAATATATGAGGGTCAAAAAAAAATAAAAACACCTTTCAAAGATGAGTGCAAGAGGAGCAGAGGCTAGGGTTCCAAAAGCGTTTCCATAGAAGACAAGCACATATTGGCTCATGCCTTTGTCTATAGAAACCTTTGTGATTATGTTGAACCCAGCGAAGCATAAATTACCAAATATGCAGAGGAGATAAGGCTTATACTTTTCAATAACTATTTCTCTCTTGTATGATGATCTACTTTCTCTCACTACTTGTACTCTCTCATTTTCCTTCTGCTCTTCCATTTTTGTGACTATATAATTTCTTGCATTTTGTTTTTCGTATAAATATACAAACCAAACTTAGGATTCTACTTTAGCATTATAGTGATCTTATATATTAATATATATATATATATATATAAGTGTGTATATATATGTCAAAACAACAATAGAGATGCTAATTAGTGTCTATGTGTGTGTCGCATGTATATTATTAAATTAGTTAATGACCACTATCGTGTGTGTAGATCCCCCACTCAGATGTGTACATATATAATCTAATATAATCTAATCTAAGTACTAATAAGAGCGAGCTATATAAAGAGCAAGAAGATCATGGTCTCATATCTATAGGTTGAGTTTTTGTGTTTCTTTTTAAAGGGTTATGATTGATAGCGCAGGATAGGTGTCTTATTCTTTGTATCAGTCATCTCTCTTTTTAATACTCCTTTTATTTATCCTTTTTTGTCTTTGTAACTGAAAAAATAACTAATCTGTAAAGATGATTAAGCGATTGTTCTAGACAGTATTCCACGATAGTCAAGAACAACCACAGAACAGTTTAAGAAATAATAATAAAAAGGGTGAGTTGCAAAAATAGGCCAAAATTAAATGTTTGTTTTAAATGATAGCATGTGTTTCAAAAAATTTAAAAAAAGCCATGTTACGAATTGTATAACAGAAAAATGTCACACAAAATATAACAGATCTATAAATATTTGTAAGATATTATTTAACACTTCAAAAAATAATGAGTAAAACTTGAAGTGTTACAAAATATCTTACAAATATTTACAGATGTGTTATATTTTGTATAACACTTTTTTGTTATATAATTCGTAACATGGCTATTTTTTTAATTTTTTGAAACATAGGCTGGGCTTTAAAAACAATTTTTTTTTTTGGCTATTTCCTACGATTTCCGTAATAAAAACGTGTAAGCTATAAAGAAATGCATAAAGTGAACGACACCAAAGATAGTGATGCGGTTCGGCAATCTGCCTACGTCCGCGGGGCCTCGCCCAGTTAATAGAAAGGAATTCACTACAAGACGTGTACACCCAGATTTATACAAGTTGGACTCCCTCCTAACTCTATCGCCGTTTTCCTCCGTCTTCTCCGTGAATGTCAACACAAGCTCCCCTTGTGTCCGAAATCCCCTTGTTTCTACAGGTTCCTCTCTAGAAACTTCTCTATACAAAGTCACTCAGATAAACTAACAAATGATCTCCTCAATGCAATAGAGAACAATAAAACATGAACCACTCTCTGCAAATTAGACTCTCACACTCACATTATGAGGAATACATACATCAACAACCCTTGCAGAGAGTTTATACACACGCCCAAGGTACAAGAAAAACAAGGAATAAGGAAACTACTCTAATTCCAGTGATGTCCATCTCTGTTTTTTCGTTTTTAGCATTAATTTTTTTGTTATTTTTGTTTAGATCATGAATGTTATGGAGTTATTTTATGGTTCTTAGCTATATTCTGATTTTTTTGCATGGTCTTGCGCATATCTTACTGGTGCTTGCTTTTTATGTATAAATGTCAAAAAACTTTTTCATTTTTATTATTGTGTTCTTACAGTGGAGTGTTGTTCCGTTATGTTCAGGAATGAATAATTTTTTATTGGGGTCTATTTAACATGTTAGGAAAACTAGAGAACAAAAATACCCTGACTGTTACGTATCTATTTTTTTGTGGCTTAGTATGTTATTAATTTTAGTTCCTTGCTTTGATTTCATCCACTTTTTTTTTGTTGTTGTGGCATTATGTTTGTTATCGCTTTGTGTTACATATTATTTTTCAGTTTTGGAAAACTGTTACATATTATGTTACACTTTTTATATTTTTCAAAATTTTTAAATAACAGCCACTGTCAAGAATTTTATAATAAAAAATAAGGAAAAAATATTAACAGATTTGTAAGAAATTTTTTAACGTTTCAACGTATAAGGATAAGCCTATTTATTATGGCATATTTTTATTTTGTTAAAGTTTTTTTAACATATATTACTTTGTGTTATAAAATATTTAATATGTTTGGAAAACTAGAGAACAAAAATACCCCGACTGTTACGTATCAATTTTTTTGTGGCTGTATTTCTAACATTTATCTAATTGTTTTTAGCAGATTTGTGTAAATACAATTGCAAACAAACCATTAATAAGACGTTCAGTAATACGTAAATCTGAAATGAGTTTAACATTACGCAACAAACCAAAGTATATTAAGATTATAAACCATACTATTCTAAACATCAAATAGCAAAATAGTCAAAAGGATAAGTGACAAACCATTTCTACATTGTCTGATTCATCAAATAGCAAAATAGTCTAAGCATATAATAATAGTCCAAAACATATACTAAACTAAACTCCATAATACTTATTTCTTCTTGTTCTGCTGTGCATCATCATTGTTCACATTGGTTGATTTATCTTGATTTTTTGCATTAGAACCAAACTCTGTCGTGTAAGGTTCACTAATTGTTCTTCCCTGTTTAATTTCACGTCTGGGAGACTTGCGCAATTGTACAGTTTGTTTAGTTATTCCCTTCCTTTTTGGAGCCGCTCCCTTTTTTGTGGCATGTTCAACAGTCTGCAATTTTTTTTTTTTAAGAAAGAGCATTACGTGGACTTATAGTTATGTTAAATATTTTATAACAATTAAAGTGTAAATTATTTTATGACCTCTTTCTCAGTGATGTTGTTTTCCATTTTGTGGTACTCTCAACTACTGCTTTATAATTATAGATATAGTAAGCTAGCAAATAGAATGATATAACAAGAGTGGAAAAATCTTCACCTGTGTATCTTTTTGTTCATTTTGGGCAGTCTCCCTTAACTCTGCTGTTTGATCAGTGGCTATAGGCTCAACTTCATTTGTTTGTTCTGCTATAGCTTGGGTTTCCTGTAAATTATTTAAACGATGATAGATTTGTTCGATAGTTTTTTGAATTCTTTTTTAGCACGATTTTGAAAAGCATTTCATAGTGACATAAAATACTTTATTCATAGTTGTAAAAAAAATATTTACAACTACTATGCATTTTTAAAAGTAAGTACAGTGAGCCATAGTGGACAATCTCAATTGTGATAAACAATTGGCATAGAACCATGTATTTTTTCAGAACTACAGCTTTATAATTATGCATATAGTAAGCTAGAAAATAGAGTGATATTACAAGAGTGAAAAAATCTTCACATGTTCGTTGTTCAGTTCTGCTGCTGCTTCTTGTAGTTCATTTTAGTTTTTTTCCTTGTTGTTCAGTTGTGCAAGCCTTTCAATGGAGGCTTCCATTCTGTCAAGCCTGATTTTCATTTCTACTTGATTTGCTTCAATTCTGTTCAACTTTGCAAGGATAATGTCATTGAAATTAATTTGCGCAGGTGGTTCTTCTTCATTGTCTGAAATATTGGTCTGATCATTTGGATCTTCCTGGAGAGGTTCTATGGTCTGTTGTGTTTTTCCCAAACTTGACTGACCAGTATCTCCCCTAGCAATGAAAAACTTCATGTACTTTTGGTTCATCTCAGCAGATGTCATGACCATCTTTTTAATTTTGAGCTGCAAGCAGAGTTTGGCAAAAGATGAGTAAAATGAGTCTGGAAATCAAAAAACTATCATTTTTGTCTAGATTTTAATGACAAGCATAATGCAGAATAAGTGAAATTATTTGTACTTACATTCTTAACACCAAAAATATTTGTTTCAAGGCTTTGCCAGTAGGGATTTCCAACGTAAACCCAATTCACTAGCCTTTGCAAGTGTTGGATGTCATTTCTCTTTGTATAGTTCTTCTTTGTCAATGCCGGTATCGTCTCAAATGCAAACGCAAGCAGTGCATAGGCACATCCTGCCATAGCATATCCAGTTACTGCGGTTGAAGAATGTCTGTTGGCATTGATAACTTGCTGAGCTGTCTCCTCAAAAATGACTCTACCCCATGGGTAGTCGTTGAAGGCTTGGAGATCATTTACTATGAGCAAATGCATTAAATCTACAAGACTATGCTCAGATTTTGCGAGAAAGAAAATCTCTAGCAGATAGAGATTTGTGAGTCTTACGATATCCTCATATGACACTTGTATAGGAGAGTTCAAAAACATTTTCAACGCCTCAATCCTAACTTTTTTAGCTTCTGGGAAGAAACGATCCTTAAAAGAATCTCCTTTGTTCAATGCCTTTAAGTCCAGGTTAGGAATTGGATCACACTTCAGCCCCGTGATCATTGCAAACTCCCTATATCCAAACTTGACTTCTTTTTCATTGATCAAAAACCGAAGCTCTTCCTTTGTTGATGTTGCACATAACCTCAAAACCAAATGGTGTAAAATCTTGGACGGTGTATTCTGCCATATTGCTTGGATTATGTACCCAAAAACACCTTCTTGGAATGACTTCAAAGCCGTTTCTCTGTCAATCAATTTTTTCGCTATAAATTCAACATGCTCAAATTTCTGAACTATGTTTGGTCGCTGGTTAGTTATCCAATCTTTTTGTTCAATCAATAGCTTCGTTGCCTGAGATTTGTAAGGAAATGTAACAGGGAAATATTAAACTACAACATATTTTTGACAAAACTATAAAATAATTTATAACTGAAAATCATATATGTTAAACAAAATTTGACAAAGATAAAAATAATCACACACTTGATTAAAAAATATATTTATCATAACTGAGTTTTTATTTTTGTCAAGAAGTGTCATTTTTTCTTTTCCATGAAAGTGTTTGAAAACTTTTATATGGTATAATATGAGATAGGTTATAACCTGTTCATCCTGTTCACCATCCTCAGGATTGTTGCCATTTTGATCTTCGTCATTTTGTTCTTGTTCTTCTTGATCCTTATCATCTTGTTTTTGTTCTTCTTGATCTTGTACTTTCTCTGAATTGGTTTGATTCTGAGTTTCATCCTAGTTTTGACATACAAAATAAAATGTTTTTCACAGAGTATTAAATAAATTAAACCACATTTACGATAATGGTGATAAACTCTCTACAAAAGATGGGATCGCTATTCCTAACAATCTCCCCCTTTGGCGCCTTTATCATCAAAATTCCTGAATTGTAAGTTAACAATAGTACAAAGACAATTTTGAAGCGAGCATAGAGTAAACAAAAACTATCAAACAAAACACAATTCTGAATTAAGAAAAACATCCCTTGCAAATTTTATTCATGAAAAAGTATAACTTCTCCCCCGAAAGCCATCATTCCCCCTCTCCCCTCTTAAATGTAATGTCCTGCTCAAAATAGCTTTGTAGCGGTCTGTGCAGCAGAAGCCTAGACTAACCTAATGCTTCTCCCTCTTTTTGAGATAAGTAAGGCCAAAGAAAAATAACAAGATTAAGGTTTAGCTAACACCGAAACAAAATGAAATTAATGAAAATTTTCTTCTTCTGTTATAAGACTAACTCGAGAAGTCAAACCATACACTGAGAACATCATCATTACACTTCTTTTATCGTATACTGCTTGACTTGTAAGATTAGATCATCAAATCACAAGGAGTCAATGTGACAAGCTATCTCAACACAACGAACATCATTAGAGATAATGAACAACCCATCCAATAGCACACTAAACATGAAAATTGACTCAAACATACTTGATATTGTTTATAGAAATAAGATTGCAGTTATGTTTGAGTAGATTGTATAATTTGATTCTAAATGCCTATATTAGCCCTGACTTTACAGAAGTAGTGTAAACACATAAGTGTGTTTGTGTGTTAGATTTTCATGACCGAAGGCTCTGTCTTTAGATCAACAGTGAAAGTCTGAATTATTAGAGGATTAGAGGATTTACAATGATATTCTTGGACCATCATATTCTTCTAGCCATAGATGTGAGCCTTCTGAGCAAGAGACAATCAGAATGTGTGTGTAGTCCGGTTATATCAATATTACCTCTCTGACAGAACAATGACATGTGCCTATTATTTTTTCATTTCTATTCGATATCTTTTCATACACCCAAATATTTTTAACTTCTTACTCTCATTAATTTGATATTTTCAAACTTTTTATTTGCATTGGGAGATTTTTTTTTCCTTTGATAGTTTTTTTTTTTTTCGAATTGGGAAAACAACCACTTTTTCCATCTTGAAACTTATGCATTAGCTTTGTATCAACGTCCGATGACTTTTACACAATATCAATACATTTGATAGTGGTAACCATACTCTATTAGTTGAGCATTCTAAAGCCCTTGTAAGTTAGTCGAACACTTATATCTAGAATCAGGCTATTTGTCATCACTATTAACATTGTCCTCTGTCAGGGTAATCATTGTCTCTCTGCATATTTCACCAAACAACTCATTAGAAATCATTATGTGAGATAGGAAGAACATATAAAAAGAGTTTTATATCAATAGAGCTTCTTAGATTCAAAGATACTCGTTTAGTTACAAATTTGGTTGTATAGAGGAAAATATTATTAAATAAAACAATTAGCCCAATGTTTTCCTCAATTAAACAAGTACTATCGAATCATAGAAATCAAACCTAAAAAGATTTTTTAGGATGTTGTATGCAGTCATGTGTTTTATGCCTTAGCTTGACTGGGTCTGTTTGGATAAAGTAACTGATTGCCAAAAAGTTAGATTTCAACTGATAATAGTTTTCAGATGATCGTTCTCCTTTCATCACACAATTTCATGTATCATCAAGGACTTTGCAATCATGTTGTACAAATTGCACCTTGTGCTTGTTGTTCTATATCTGACTAATTTTAATCACATTTGTATTCAAACCTACAACATACACAACTTTGTTCAGTTTAGGAAATCCATGAATATCAATAGTTCTCTTACTTACAATCTGTCATTTCTTCCCATTAGCAAATGTGACGGTTCTATAAGACCAATGTGTGAATTAATTGAAGAAACTTTTGTCACATGTTATATGTCTAGAACACCCATTATCTAAATTTTATAAGACCAATGTCTAGAAGAGAAACATTTAAGTTGACTCTTTTTAGCCCAAAATTTTTCAATTTTCTTATCTTTGGAAGTTGGTTTAGTGTGTTTTCTTCTTTGACCCTTAGACCTTTTGTGTTGTTTGATTAGATTTAGCAACTTATAGCAATTAGTCTAATATGCCCTTGTAACGATGACTTATATGGATGGAGTACTTACATGATATAGCTTGTCAATGTGATACCTGACTTCTCATAATACTTTTCTTCTTTGCGGTCAGTGTCTATCTTGTGTTGGCATTGACCTTGGTAGCTTTGAGGATGTTTGGTTAGAAGTTGAGGGCTTTGGTGAAGACAATTTTTTCATTTGAGGCACTAGGCTCGTTGTTGTTATAATCAAGACTATGTTTGTCTCCTCCTATTGTTTTCATTAGAAGTATGTCAGTCAATTTTGCTGACCTTTTGTTGAGTTTATTGATCACATCATGCGAATGATTCAACTTTGACTGGACAACGTGTAACTTCTCTGTAAAGGCAATAGTATCATGTTTGCTAGTTAGGAGTTCTAAAGCCAATTGTTCTTTTCCTTTCTTCAATTTTGCCACTTGTTCTTCAAAAGTTTGGTTCTGTGCAATCACATTATGCTAGAGATCATGCATCTCATTGTAGGCTCCTTGGCATGCATCCATCCTCCCATTAATAACTTTATTGCTACATCCAACATCTTCGATGAAATCCTAATCTATTCGTACACCAACGAAAATTTGCATGTGAAATCCCCATTGTCTTCTAAAGCATTTGCTTCATCACTCTATGTAACTGCCATAGTTTTAGGATGTTTTCTATTTTTGTTTTGTGTATTGGCACAATCAAAAAATACGTGACTAAATCCCTTGAATTCATTGCATCGAATCATCTTTTTCGTTTCCCTACCATCAACTTTTTTTTTTTGTTAGACTTGCTTTTGGTTTTTTGATTCCTTTTGTTAGAATTGCGCATGCCTTGTTTTTGTCCGCCATTTCTTTCGAGGTACTCCTTCATGTAACGCTGGAAGATCTGAGTGATCATATCTACTATCTCGTTAGTCAATCCACCTTCTAATGATTCGATCTCATCATTAGTTTTAGCTTTGAGTGCCAATCCCTTGTCATTATTATTTGGTTTGAGCTTCATCTTATAAGTTATAAGAGATCCAACAAGTTTTTACACCTTCATATTGTCTAGATCCTTGCTATCTTTAAGAGATGTGACTTTTGCATGAAATCTTTGTGCCAATGAGTGTAAGATCTTGTGCAACTACTATTGAGAGTGGTCACTATCTTGTTTCAACAAACTCGAAGACACTTTCATCGATTAAGCTCAAAAAGCTCTCATTCTTACTTTCTAGTAGGCATAATTTGTTCCATCAATAACGATCAAATAGTTGATGAGTTTGTACATGATAGTCTTTTTTTTTCCCAAGATGTCTATACAGATGCAAAGGCTTGCTCTAATACCGGTTGAATGATATGTTAGATGAAAAAATATTAGTGTTGATCTAACACAAAGTCCGGGAGACATCTGTCTTTCTAATTTTAATAGCAAATCAATAAGAGTAATAAATAAAAATAAATAACCATAAAAGTAAAACTAGATTGTCATCAGATATGCTTATTTACATTGCCAAATATGGATTGACTATTTAACTTTCTTTTTTTCTTTAATCACTTAATGCATATATTAGTAACATAAACTCATTTTACTTGTAATTATCAAACATAGGTTAAATGGGTGAAATATGCCAACAATACCTATGAATTCAAACACATACAAAAACGTCCAAAACTAAATATTAAACAAACAAACAAATTTCACACGTGTCTGACCGCTCAACGAATCCCGAGAAAATCGCGGAGCTCTTTAAAGTTTAAAGGTCGTTCACTACGTCTTCGATTGATCCATCGGCTTCTAAGAAAATCATAGCGCTCTATCGACGGTTTCACAATTTGTGGACTCTATAACATCTTGTAAAATCAAAGCAAATAAATCTATAACAACTTATTCATAACTCTTTAACCAATAAATTTAAATTTGTTATTATAATCTTCATCAAAATCTCACAAAATAATAAATAATTAACACATGCATTATAATCTTCATCATTGATGATAATGGTGACAACAAACTCTCCAAAAGAGGTTGGATCATTATCCCTAACAATGTGTATACGTTTATAAATGTGTCCTCAAAATCAATATACTCTTTGATGACTTTAAGCAAACAGTCAAGAAAATTTGGTAGAAAATCAATGGTAAATTGACAATCTTTCTTATTTTCTTTTCATTAACCACCCTCTTACCACTATCCTGATAAAAAATCTCGTCAAGACTGGCAAATACGCCAAGCTCTGAGGAGCTTCAAGACCTAACAAATGAAGGACGAGAAGAAAGAATGGTCCCTTCCATGTATCATAATACTTATTTCATATTTAAATGATTGATAATGAGAAAATATAATGGTCCAACAATAATATATTTTTAGAGACAAATGCTGTTAACATCACATAATTCATTCTTGTGCACACCAAAAATAAGAAACATAATGCATAATTATTAGAAACAATAATAAATTGAGCTCAAAGTGTCAAAATATAACTAGCATAAAATTTTAACATCAACACCAATAATGCTCATTCTCTCAACATGTTCATTCAAGATCTTTGGTGGTAACCCTTTCGTCACTGGATCTGAATCATAAAATTAGTGTTATTGTGATCGATTGATACCTTCTGTTTCTGAACCTCTTCTTTCACGGCATGATATATCATTTTTAGATGTGTTATAAGCGATTTTTCGTTAGCGAACATAGCCTCGGGGGCAGAGTCCCCGAGTAGCATTTAATGTAAGCACAAGCCCTTGATTCCAACAGCAAAGTAATGCGTCATCACAGGAGCTTCCCCCGGACGAAGAAGGAACGAAGATTGTCAAAGATGATCCTCAATCTTACACACACGAAGATAAGCTGGAAAAACACCACCGGAGGTAGTGTCGATTTTATGCCAAGACCCTCGGAGAGAGATTGACGGGTAAGAAGACCGCGAATCATTGAAGAGGATCTAACGCCGTGAAGCTAGCCTCGGAGAGGAAGTCCGGACGTCACTCGAGACGGAGCGCTCAACCCGCAAAGCTGGTGACCCCGATTGAAGATGAAGTCACACGCGAGTTAGTTTAGGTCTTTCTTTCCGTTATGCTTTTCTAGCCCCGATCGTGGGTCATTTTGTAACCACTCCCGTGAGACTCGCGATTGTTATAACCGTTGAGGTATTCAATCTCCGAGTCTTTAGGGAGGAATAACCGCGCCTTTACTGCATATTTAATTTAATAATTAATCCCAAGATTTATGGGACCGCGCGTTATGTTTCCTTCTCCAAGCCGTTACTCCTCGTCTTTAAAAGAAGAAGGACGGAGCGGGAGAAGGGGGTTGGTCAAAAATCAATTGTAATCAGAATATTTCAATAGAATTCTCAATGGATGTAGGCTATTACTCCGGAGGAGGGCCGAACCACTTAAAAAATCTTCTTGTTTATTGTCTTTTTTATTACTTTTCCGGCCAATATATAAATTTTAATTGACAAATCACTTTCAGAGGTGTGGATCGTCGTTGGTTCAAATTTTACACAAACAGCTTGGCGCTAGAAGGAAGGCCCGAATTTCAATTTTCTGGAAGTTTTTCAGCTCATTTGATCGGAGATCAATGGCGCCGAGGACCAGACATAACGGAAAGGGCCCAATATCCTTCGATCAAGTGCAACTCGAGCAGAGGATGAAGCACATGAAGGAATCCATGGTGCGTATGAGTGGCTTGGTGGAGATATTGGTGCAGAACCAAAGTTAGCCGCCACACCTTACTGACGCGGAGTAGGCAGATGTGCTCCAGACGCGGCTCCAGGCGGAACGAAAGTGGGCCGCGGTCGACCCGGTGGAAGAGTCTGCTAACGGGCCAGACGCTGAAACCCGCAACCCCCGCAGCCGAAGGACAACAAAGGCGAGAAAGCCCACGGCCTACACTGGAGGTATACAGCCGCCGGTGGTCTGAGCCGGAGGCTTGTGACCTGCCGCCGATATAGCTGAAGATTCGGATCAGTTCGAGTCTGTCTTTGACAGACTGGGCCTATATAGCGAGAGGCATCAAGGCTTGCGCACAACACGAGGAACGCATCGGAGGTGCGCGATCCTCGATGATAGATCGACTTCTAAATGAGTCGGCATCCACCCACACTAGCAGGCGGACCCTGGGATTCTAGGACTTTTCGCCCGCTGAGATCGAACGTCTTCGGGGGCTCCTAGATGGGACAACCCACGATGGAATTTTAGATGGGGATTTCACTCCCCTGACTGAAGATCTACTCTCTGCCCCCATCCCCGATCGGCTCAAGCTGCCGAAGGTGAGCCCGTTCGATAGTACCAGGGATCCTTCTGACCACTTGGGGGTTTACTCCTCGTGGCCCGCACTTATGGCTATTCTGATGCCATTAACTGCCGTTTGTTCGATTCCACCCTAGCGGGCAAAGCACGCAGATGGTGGTACCGACTTCCAGCCGACTCCATCTCAAGTTGGCAAGAGTTGAGGGCAAAGTTCGCCTCGCAGTTCTTGGGGAGCCGGAGGCACCTCAAGAACCCGGCATATCTCTCCCGCATTGAACAGAGAGACGACGAAACCCTCCAGGCCTGGTTGAAAAAGATTCACTAAGGCTACAGTGGAGGTAGGGCATCTATCTGATGATGCCCTGTTGCTGGCCGCGACCTCCGCAGTTCGCGACGATGCTCTGTTCGCGTTTTCTATCAATAAGAAACCGCCGCGGATGTATTCTGACTTCTTGAAACGGGCCAGGAATTATATTAATGCCGAGGCCCTCTGACTTTGAAGAAGTCCGGGGCCACAAAGACTTCCCGAGGTGACCCAAAAGGGGACCGACGGAAGGAGAAGAAAAGACCTGCGGAGACCTCCGCTGGAGAAAGCCATCAACCCCGCGATGAAAAATGGTATCGCGACTCACGCTCGGATAATGAGGCAGCCCGAGCTCGTAAGCAACGGTATGACAAGTACCACGAACTTACCGCCTCGATCGAGGAAATTTCTGTCAACTCACGGAGCGAGGTTGATTTCCGACCGCTGATATTGAAGGGGAACGTCCCGGACAAGCACACGGACAAGTTCTGCTTGTTTCACAACGCTAATGGTCATACGACCGCGCCATGCTTTGATATCTCATCCGTCGAGAAAAGCTCGCGGGTTACCGCAAGGATACGGACCATGGAGCAAAGATTTCACTCAACAGAAGGATCGAGGGTGAGATCCATTGATCATAGGAGAATAAGCTTATAGAAGGTCGAGTGCAAGCCCGGAGGGTCAGGTGCCATGTTGAACGATTCGCTACTAAACGAAAAATTATGTATGAGAGAAGACTTAAGCGAATTCCTCGACGAAGTCTGTAGGAATCACGCAAGGGGCAGTCCCTCGCTTGTAATTTATTTTTCGCTTGAGCTATGTAATTTGTAATTCAGCGATTATCAATAAAAGTTCAACAAATTTGGTACCAAATATTCAGTTTTCGATTATTTGCTAAAAAAAAAAAATGGTCTGCGAAGTAGACTATAAACTCGGTGTATAAAGGAATGAACCGCGAAGCGGATGATTCCTAGAAACACTACCCTCGACTGTCTTCTTGCCCGCAAAGAAGCGCCCAAGAAGACAGGGGGGCAGCCGGGATACCATAAACAAATAGGTGCGTCCTATAGGTACTTCGAAGACGTGTGAGGCTAGAACGCGTGAGTCCGGAGGGCTAACGTAGGCTTTAATTGTTGAAGATTCATACCACACAAAGGTTTTTCTTGTCATGTTTTAACCTGTTTGGGAATTAACTTGGGAAGTATTTGGCTGATTTTCTCTTAGAAACCATTCTATACTTCGGAGAAGATAGAAGACCTAGGTATGCTTAAAGGGGGAACCTCGAGGTATGAAAGTCTTAGGAAAAATTTGAAAAAATTGGATTAAGCCTGATTATTGAAGCATAAAAGTAAAGAGGTCACGCTCTATTCAGAAGCATCGGGGACCGATGCGAGTAATAGGGTGCTTTCAAATTTCGTCGGTTGTTAGATTTTGCCAAGATCTTCCTTCGAAGAAGGAGCTTGGTTTGGGATAATCCTTCGGAGAAGGAAGAACCCAAAGTGACTTAGAACATCTTTTGAAGAAAAATATGTTCGATTTATGGTCTAATTAATTGCTTAATTTGTTTTATTATGACCCTCAGGGACGTAACTTACTTTAACATGGTCGATCCCGGAAGGACTTGATCGTATTAGTCAAGGGAAATAAGCGGAAGATGTAATCATAAGCAGTTGCGCAGAAATAAATACTTAGACAAATTTGTGAAAACAAAAATAGTTTTATTGATATATTCAGAAGCTTACAAAAGGTGGGCGTCGAAAAGACCCCGAGGCAAAAGAGGAAAAGATACAAAAAGTCGACAAGAATCATTGGCGCAGGCACAGGTGCGGGCGCTTGACTTCCTCGAAGACGTTCCATTCAGGATGGAGAACTTAAGCTTCCTAAGTGCCCTGTTTGCGCCCGCGAGAGTATCTTGTTGCATCTCAACTTGGAAGCCAGTGCTTCTATGAAAGTCCGAGATCCATTGCTGCCTCTTTGACTCAATAAAATTCTCGAAGGCAGGGCTATTCTTAAAGTTCACTACAGCAGTGCGGATCCTTACCCTAGCCTCGTTGAGATCGGCCTCGGTCTTGCTGAGCTTGGTGCGTGCATCTTTGAGCTCACCCTCAAGTGCTTCGATCCTAGTCTCGGCCGCTCATCTCAACTCCTTTTCCTCCTCGAGCGCCGCATCAAAACCAGTCTTCTCAGATAGAAGGCACTCTTTGTGAACTCGGCGCTCATCTTCGAGGGTCGTCCACACTTCTTCGCGTAATGCTTTCTCCCGCTGCAACTCCTCTCGAAGTTTGGCTGCCTCATCATCGCGAGTTCTTTTATAATTCTCTGCTTGCTCGAGGCTGCTTGCCGCCAAACCCATCATGTTTATCGCTTTCTTAACAGTGACATTAGCCTCCGAGAGCTCTACGATCAACTTTTTATTTTGCTCCCGGAGGTGGAGTAGGGCTTCTTGACCTTGGGCGAAGATGGCCTTCGTCCTTCGAGAGTAGACAAAATTTACGAGAAAAGTCTGCAACAGTTTAGAAGGTTAAAATCGAGAATTCGAGATTTAGAAATTTTCGAAAGAAACATCAAAAATCTTACCTTTGCGAGCATTCTCATGCCTTCTCGATCGCTGGCTTGAAGTGGCTCATCAGACAATCTCTTGAAGCTCTCCTTGGACCAAAGCTCGTCCAGCATAGGACCAAGATTGGCGATCCACGGGAATAACCTCAAAGGATTAAAATATCCCTCGCCGTAAGGAGCCCCGGCTGGAGGAACCGCGAAGTCATCCAAAGGATTCTTAGGGACTTTAGTGGATTCTCTCCTCGAGGTATCTCCAGTCGGTGTCATCGAGGATGAAGGAGCCGCCTTCTCGCGCTGAATATTACTCTTCTTCGGGAGCAAAGTTCTCGAAGAAAGAGCATCTTCCACAGGTCTTTTTCCTTGGCCTTGTCCCCGATAGAAGGCTCGGGGGACAGAAGTACTTTGCGTTGCGGGCCCCAAGATTGACGAGGGCCCAAGACGACTGAAAAAGTCATATGCAACAACGTCATAATGAAACAGGTTAGTATTTAAATTTTTTATAAGTATAAAATGTGTCTCGTGTATTTTTTTGCAGGAAACGCTACTTACCATCATCGAGGATGATGGGCGTTGAGCATTCCGACCCAGGAGTAGCTTGAGTCGGAGCTGAAGCCGGTGAAGTCGGCTTCCGCTGAGGAGTAGAAGTCTTCCTTGGTCTTTTCCTCTTCTTCTCATGCTCCACTGTCGAAGGCGTTGGAGGGTCCAAAGAAGATTCAATCTCCGCCTTTGGAGACGACGGAGAAGCTGACGGCGAAGCCACTGGAGATGGCTCTGAGTACTCGGATGGAGGAGCCGACCTAAATCGAGCCCCGAAGGAAGACGATGCAGAATTTTCAGACATTATACTAAAAAGAAATATGCGATAATGTCATTATCTTGAAACCCCCAGAAATCTGCCTAAAACGCTAAACCATTCGGAGAATTGGGGTTGAAGATGAGTCCGGAAAACTTATCCAAAAGTCAGAAGAGATGTGTGGTCGAAGATCGAAATGGCTTTCCGACGTAGGGACCGGAGGATTCAAATGAAATCTCGGAAATCTTTAAGAACTCAGAGAGTTTTTAAGTTTCAGAGAGTATTGGAGACATGAAAATTTGAAAGTTTAGAAAAGAAGAAGGGCGAAGGGATTTATGGCGTCGAGGGTAACAAAGGGACGCGAAACTTCGTTATTCGCACCTTTTCGCCTCCTTTCTCGAACGTATATCTGGACCATCCGATTCGAATCTCTTTCTCATCATCTGAGGGTCAGGGATTTTCGAAGAAAATCTCATCATGACCTGACGTCAGCAAATCTCGTCAGAATGGCGGAAATTCCAAAAGATGTCAGAACATTAAACGCCCGTCCTTAAAAGAAGCGCAACTTTTCAGAAGGAAAACTTCCCGACGAAGGAATCCCAAAGGGCACGCTTCGTACTCTCGGGATTGGAGGGCAGATACTATAAGTGATTTTTCGTCAGCGAACATAGCCTCGGGGGCGGAGTTCCCGATGAGCATTTAATGCAAGCACAAGTCCTCGATTCCAACCGCAAAGTAATGCCACGTCATCACAGGAGCTTCCTCCGGACGAAGAAGGGACGAGGATTATCGAACATGATCATCGATCTTACACCTACGAAGATAAGCTGGAAAAACACCACCTCTGGTGGTGTCGATTTTATGGCAAGACCCTCGAAGAGAGATTGACAGGCAAGAAGAACGTGGATCATCGAAGAGGATCTAACGCCGCGAAGCTAGCTTCGAAGAGGAAGTCAGCACATCACTCGAGACGGAGCGCTCAACCTGCGAAGCTGGTGACCCCCGATCGAAGACGAAGTCACACGCGAGTTAGTTTAGGTCTTTCTTTCCATTCCGTTTTTCTAGCCCCGATCGTGGGACATTTTGTTACCACTCCTGTGAAACTCGCGATCGTTATAACCGTTGAGGTATTCAATCTCCGAGTCTTTAGGGACGAATAACCGCGCCTTTATTGTGTATTTAATTAATTAATCTCGAGATTTATGAGATCGTGCATTATGTTTGCTTCTCCAAACCTTTACTCCTCGTCTATAAAAGAAGAAGGACGACGTGGGAGAAGGGGGTTGGTCAAAAATAAATTGTAATCGGAATATTTCAATAGAATTCTCAGTGGACGTAGGTTATTACTCCGGAGGAGGGCCGAACCACTTAAAAAATCTTCTTGTTTATTGTCTTTTTGATTACTTTTCTGGCCAATATATAAATTTTAATTGCCACATCACTTTTAGAGGTGGATCGTCGTTGGTTCAAATTTTATACCAACAATATGTTTTGCACCCTTAGAATACTTGTCGTTTTTAGAAAAGAAGACTTCTGTGGAGTTATCACAATAAGTTTTCAATCGATTGCCAATATTGTCGACATTTCCAAGTCCTGAAATAAATTTATGTAGTCATAAACCATGAATAGTGGTCTCGACGCACGCCACAAACTTAACCTCCATAGTAGATGCAGCAATGACAGACTGCTTTGCACTCTTCCATGAGATAGCTGATCCGACTAAAAAGAACAATAAACCAAGCACGGATTTCTGGTATCAACACACCCAACAAAAGCTAAACCTGAATATCCATTAACTTCAAGATCATTGAATCTCTTATAAGTGAGCATGTAATCCTTCGTTCCTTGCAAGGACCACAGAACTTTCTTTGCAACTTTCAAATGATCCAATCTTGGATTATTTTGATACTTGCCTAACATTCGACAAACAAAACTGATGTCTGGCTTGGTACAAGTGTGAGCATACATCAAGCTTCCAACAATAGTTCCATTTACTTGTGTTCCAATTTATTCTTTGGGCATTACATAAGGCTTAATTTATCCCCTTTTTGGATTGGAATAACGCTTGTAGAACACTTGTCTTTGTTGAATCTCTCAAACACTCTATTAATATATTCTTTAAAAAGTTCAATGAGATGTATCTAATGAAAGAAATAAATTTCATATAGTTCAATAATCGATCTTTTTGGTGATCGGACATTCACAACTCGACGATAAAGTATAAACACACAGTTGGATCGAGAATGTCAATTGATCCCATTAAGCAATGGAAATACTATGCGATTATTCATAAGTAAATTTATAATAGAAAATCACAAGTTTTTCAATCAAGGCTTTGATACCAAATATTATGGTTTTAATTAATAATACAACTGAAACAATAATTTCATAGTACATTAATAGCCAAGATTTTAGAACAATATGATTTTCACATATAACATAATTGATAGAAAATATACATGGATTCAAATTCATGATGAATCTAGCAAAAGGAATTAATCAATAATAGGAATAATTAAGAGATGACGTTTTTCTATCTTTTTCCTCGCTTCTTTTTTATTTGTTCTCGATGATGAGAAGAATGTGTATATAAGGGAGAGAGAAGACTCAATCTCTAATAACACGTTAAATCTAACTTCCCATCAAAGTAGGTGATTATCAAAACTAACTTCTCAGTTGACAAATAAAAAAATAACAAATAATTTACTAAACCATAATTAATAAATTAAAGGTAATTAACTAAAATGCCAGTTATGCCACTACTTAAAAAAAGCCCAACACATCACATATAACTTTACAAGTCACAATCAAAATACCATAAAACAAAAGCCCAAAATCCCAACTGTCCATCATAGTTACTTTCTTTCGCTCTGCAAATAGTCGACGAAGGCGATAAATGCAACGAATTAGAGGCTAAGCTCGGCGGCTGAGAAAGCCACTGAGAAGAGCTTAAAAGCGAAGGACTCTTGCCTCTAGAGAGCACAGTTCGTCAAGGAGAAGACTCTAGAAGGCGAGATCGCCTCAAAAGAGGCGGCAGAGAAGGCGAAGGACTATACAGCGTATAAGACAGCGGCGGCGAAGGACTACATGGTGGAGAAGGCGGCAGAGGTGAAAGATGTCACGTGGAGACAGGGAAAGGGGCAATGCATGAGGCGGTTTTTGAATCAGATAGAGAAAATGATGAGTGGTTAAGAAAATGAATTTTTATTTTAATTTTTTTCATTGAGTTTTTTTTTTCTTATTTTATATTTGGGTTTCTTAGAAGTATGAAGGCATTATAAGAAATCAAGATAAATAAATGGATCATTTGCTAAGCACACAGAGAATTTTATTTAAACTATATCTTCTGTTATGAATTCGACCATCGTTGTTAAAACATATAAACTGAAGGAGAGTTTTACCTATTAATATTGATTGAGGACTAAAATATACAAATTCCGAAAGTTAATGGTCTACGAGTGCTAATTATCCTATTTAAGAAAATAAAAAGGACTGAATCACTAAAATACACAAATGTGACATGTTTGTACATCCATATAGGGTTAGTTAGGTAAATAATCATTTTGAACTGTGCGTTTTTAAAAAAATAGTCACAGTTTAAAAAAATTTAAAAACTAGTCATAATATATGTGAGAAATTACTGATAATAACAAAAATACACATAAAATTACTGTCAGAAATTTCTGATAATAAATTTTTAATAGGGCTAATTTTTAAAATTTTTAAAACTGTGACTATTTTTTAAAATCATTTTGTAAACGGTTGCTATTTTCTTAAAATTCCCACCCATTTATGACACTTCGCTTTTTTTATCTTATACATGCACTTCACGATTACTAATATGCACCTCACAATTTGATCATCGTAGGATCAAATCTCAACGGTCCTAAATCATGTAACGTTCCATGTTACACTAAATAAAAAAAAAAAAACCCTAAATTTCCAAATTTATCGCTCAGTCTCACTCTCATAAAAATGGACGATCACCTCTTCTCAGACTCACAACCGAAAGAAAAAGAAGAAAATGGTGAACAAGCCGTGGCGGATAATCCCAAGGCCACTCCTCGAAACCGTTCTGAACAATCACGCTCAGCACCACCGAGTCCACCAACCCCTCATCTTCCACGGCCCAAGAGGAGCCGGAAAAACCACCCTCATTCTCGAACGTAAAACCCCACCAAAACCCACTTCCGATTTCATTTCCATTTCTCAGCTCATCTCTCTCAGACCACTTTGTTTTCTTTTTTTTTTTTTTAATAATTTTTGCAGGTCTTCTTGGAGAGTGGAACAAAGCTCCACACCTCACCGGCTATGTCGACTTCGCCGAGTGCGTCAAAGAACACCATCCTCAGTTTGAGCAGTCATATCCATGGTCGTCGTGGTCCAATTGCCCCAAACCCCACCTCTCCGATTGCCGCGCCAAGCTCGAGCTCTGCCTCGAGTCCATGGCTTACAGCGGCGTCAAGCTCGGAATCATTAGCTCTCACCAGATCTTCTCCACTCTCAACAAGTGGCACGGCCTGGGGACCGCGCTCGGGAGGATTGTCCGGAGCTCTGCTCCGTCGAGAACGGCGGTCTCCGAGAAGGTTTCGAAGGCCGTGCTGTGGGACCGGGCGGTTTTCGCGCGATCAGCTCGGTGCGAGGGCGAAGAGATTGACGGCATTCTGAGCTTGGGAGAGAAGGGGAAGAGCCTTTCTGTTGAAGAGGCTTCGTATTACCGGGAGGCCGTGGTGGCGTTGAGGCTGGCGAAGGAGGTGATCGAGGTCCAGCACGGTTGGAGAGCCAATGCCATTGCGGATTTGAATCGAAAAGGAGGGGTTTCGAGGTCGTTGGCGAATTCGTGCACCGATTGGCCTTGCCTTCTGTTGGAATTGCTCTCGCAAGCTGCTGAAATTGGTCATTTTCAGGTGAGAATGATTCGTCTTTTCGGGTTGATAATGGTTTTTCGGGTGTAATGTTTTAGTTCAATGATTGGTTGTGAAATTTGATGTGTCATGTTGGGCAGCCAAAGCTGGTAATAAACAATATTGAGGTGTTACGACACGCGGTTTTGGGAGATGGTGATTCGTCGGTCTCGGCGCCAATGTATCATGACAGTCTGATATGGAGAATTATTGCTTTGGGTGCAAATGAGAAGTCCCTGCCTGTTATATTCGTGACGTCGGATAGGTAGATTCATCCCTCTTCAACTGGTGGCTTCAAAATCTAATTTGTCTTGTTTGTTTATAGAGAGTCCTCATTGCAAGCATGTTTACGTGTGTGTGAGATGTTGGAGCTTAGTGAGTCTAGCTCGGAGACCTTCAATGAAATTTGTGTGTAGGATAATGGCAAATAAAATTAGAATCTTTCTTTTCTTGTCTGCAATTGTGGGTAAGGTAGATGGAATAATTTACAAGCTAGTTGTGCTAGGTTCTTGAAAATAATGAAAACTGATTTGAGTAGCATATGAAAAATCTCTGATCATGAACTCAGGTTTCCTCCTGCAGATTCCTTTCATTTGTATATTAATTTCTGGGTTCAATTCTGGAGATTTCATCAGTTTTCAGATTTTCAGAAGTTGATTCTTGTGCCCATTTTCCTAATTTATCACCATTGATTACATATGGTACCTTTTTATTTGGTTTATTTGGGGCTGTAATAATATTCTGCTTCTGAACAGTTATTATTCTTACCGAGCTTACTTGGATTTTGGATTTATAGACATATTCATCTCTCGTGAGGTAAACCTAAAATTCAAATAAACTCTCTTGTTTTTTCCCTGTATGCGTCACTGCCTATGTGAGTTCTCTTCTTTGACTACGAGGAATATAGCTGTTTGTTAATTTGCTTTGTATTTAATTAACATGGTCCATTGCATTATGCTGTTAGATGAATAATGAAGGCCTTATTATTATTATTTTTTATCACTGTTTTTTAGTGTATTTTCCTTTCATGTGATGTAACGCCTAGTTTGTACCTGCGCTAGTATAGAATAAGAACACACAAACCATATCACTATATTTTGTCCGCAACTGTGTTTGAAATGAATAGGACCTTAAATTGATTGAAGTAGAAGCTTCATTTACATGGTGCAGCCTATTTGTTTCTGTTATCAAGCGATACACCTTATGATAGGAACCTCCATTTTATATTAATGAAAAACAAAGAAACTTATAAGATAACACACCAAAAATGAAAAACAATGAACATTACAAGATAAAGCGCCCCAATCTCCCTAATTTAGGGATGAACAAATTCTAATTCCTAACCCAAACGACTATCTTATTATGGTACATCACCTTGTCTGTCTTATTTACAGACTATCGGATGGACTCCGCAAGAAGCTAAATTGCATATGGTTAGTGATTACTTCAGTAATTCAGAGGTAAGGAACATTAGACGAAAGGCTTAACACCCATGATCCGATGTATTTTCTGTGCATATAGATGCATTCTATACAATAGGAAATCAGCATTTAAGGTCTCTTAGTTTCATGAAATACTAGAACTTCAGATTTTTAATGTTGCAATTATTTTTTCTCTGTTGTTGTAGTGGAGAATAATCACTGAAGTTCTTGGTCCAAATCCACGACATCTTTTTGAGCTGTATGCACTGAAACAAATCAATTACCACGGGAAGTAAGAATATTTTCCTTTGCCTTTTGTCTCCTTTACTTCGTTATTATCAGAAAAAAATATGGTAATGCTGGCTTTAGTTGATCTGCTCAAAGTAATTAGTTATGATTATACATCTAGTTAGAAAATAAGCATTGTATTTTGCTGGTGCTGTATATCTTAGCAATTTTTTTGCCTGTTCTTCTGAATTTTAGGATGGAAAATGAGAAAGGTGGGACATTCGAGGATGTTGTAGATGCATACTTAGCATATTTGCAAGTACGTTTATGGATAACTATTTCATGTCATTTTTTTTTGTTTATGTTTTCTTTATTCCTTCTAAATCCTTTTATTTTTTTACACCTTGCGCTGCCTCAATTACTCTGATCCCAATTGTTTTAGATTTCTGTTGTGAATCCTGCCATGGATCGAGCACTGAAATTGCTTCAAAAGTTT
The DNA here is from genome assembly GCA_018132145.1 of Boehmeria nivea var. tenacissima. NCBI lineage: Eukaryota > Viridiplantae > Streptophyta > Magnoliopsida > Rosales > Urticaceae > Boehmeria > Boehmeria nivea. The sequence continues at coordinate 6,477,151 of CM030876.1, read as the reverse complement.
GCTTCTGATGCACGTAAGGGAAAGATTTCAAAAGATAAGTTACGTTTTGGTGCGCCTTGGAGGCATCCTCCTAAGGAGGACGATGCTGCATTGCAGCTTGAATGGGCAAAGATCCAACTGATGGATTTTGTGCAATCTCTAGTCAAAGCAGGGTTTGGGGTATGACTTTGGTGTTGATTGTTTTTACTTTCTGGAAATTTCTGCAGTGTTAAAGTAATTATTAAATTTATCCCCATTCGCAATGATATTACTAATCCTTTGTATTTATGCATATAATTTCTAGGTTCTCTCTGTACATTGTGATATTTTCTTTCCCTTAATTTATTGCAGCTTAATTATTTGGCTGACTGTAGCCTAGAGATCTTTGATGATCCTTCTGCTGTTGCATTAATAGAGGTACACTTAAAACATATCCTTCTTTTGGTTGGGGATAGAATATGCATATAATATGTTTTGAAGCAAAAGAATTTGCTAGGTTCCAATAAAAATAAGGAAAAAAAAAAGTAATTTTTAGATTTGATAAAACTCAAGTCACTTTAGTCATCGATATATTCACGTGAGTTACAGGAAATTGCCTTAATACGTCTCTTCATCTCTTTATAGGTTGGGTTGCTCTATGCTCAACGAGATCCATCGTTCATTCGCCCTGTTTCTATAGGAATAGAGAGGTGTCTCATTAGATGGTAAGCCTTCTTGTGATCCAAAGACTAAAAGATAAAAGAGCGAAAGTATGATCTTCATAGTTATATTGCTGATTGGTGTCAGGCTTGTCCAAGAGCGTATTCAAATGGGTTTGAAGAACATGCTTCAATATCGATGGCAGAGATTTATGCGTGGTCGCAGCTATCGTCATCTGTTGCAACAAGTGGGCTATAAATAGGGGACTGAACTAGGTACATGGTCTATATATAATATTCATTTTTCTTTTCTAATAGAATCCAATACAACTCAATGTTATGACTCATGACATCAGCTTGAATTAGAGGTGATGTGCTGTTACGTTCATTTTTATGGGAAGCTTCTTGGCAGAGACATTTTTTGATGGCTTAAATGCTCTTTTTTAGTTTAGGCTTCTTTATAGCATGGCATAAAATAAGTACATGCCTTTTACATCTCAGGTTTTTGTTGGCTTCTTCATTCTCCCGAGTTCTCTCCTTGAGGTTCACATTGGAAGGTAAGCTACTTTTGTTTATCAATCACTTATGTTTGACTTTTAAATGAATCACCTTCCTTTTAATAGAAGACTTGGGTCTCTAGGGGGAAAAAAAAACAAGTAAACATATACGTTTTTGTTCATTCTCGTTTGTTGACGCTAGATATCGAAAGAAACATTCACATGCTTTTAGAGCGGAAAATCAGAGACTCACAGGCATATACAACGTGATAGGCAGACTTTCATTTGATCGCCGACAAATCATAACTGTGACCCTCTAAGATGTCAAGGGCTATATATAAACTGACATTTTTTTAGTTTAATCCTTTTTTTCTGCACAGTGAAGCGCCCTAGACATTCTTGCAACAGCAGTTTTTCGTTCGTTATTACGATGCATTAATGCTTACTTTTCGTGATTCGTACAGTTTTTGGAGTTCTGCCGACATCCTGAACGTGTGCTGCCCAAGGTACATGGTAAGGATTTCCTTCTAACTTGAAAAGTGATTCTATCGGTACCATTCTTGTTAGAAGTGTATTCTTTTGCTCTCACTGTTCACATTTTTTGTTTTGGTGGTCAATTTATTCGCAGAGTTCGGTAGTAATGATGGTTTGCGCAAAGTGCTTACAGGTTCATTCACTTTTCAGCTTTGACTACATGCAACAATGGCGATGCCCAAGCTCTTAGAAACAATTTTGTGGAGGACTTGATGATTGCAACGCTCTTGCTTGTCAAAGATACATTTGGTATTTAAGATGATAACTTAAGCACAATCATCTGGTGTGCTTTGTTACTAACACTACATGAAAGATTGATGACTTTGCTTACTAGGATTTCAATAAATCATTGTATGTAGAGAAATCATTGCAATAAGGTAATTGAAAACCAATAAAATGTGTACAGTAGAAGCAGATTAACCTTAAATTTATTCTTAAATTGGTTCTTCAGCATTATTTTTTCAGTGTTCAACTGAGAATAAAAGTAGTGGTGCTTTCTCTCTCTGTATTTGTGCACTAGGGCACACGCACACCCATATCCTTAACAAACAATAAAAGCCCCAATGTGTTTTCAATGGGCGTTTCGGCCGTCTTTTTCAAGCGGTTTCGTGGCTTTTTTTTTTTTTTTTTTTTTTTTTTTGATTTTTCGCTAAAAAAAAATGCGTTTTTTTAGGGTTAGAGTGAATTTTTTTATAAAAAATTGGGCTATTTCATAATTTTTAAAAAATTTAGGGACTCAAAGTAAATAAAAAGGACGAAAATGTTAAGTGTAAAGATTTTAGAGCAAGAAAATTTCAAAATAAAGCCATTCTTAATGCCACTTAATAATCTATACTCCATGTGGTGTGCTCCTTTCATTTTCACTCTATGTTTGTAGTGTAAATTTTGTGGTATAAATTAAAAGTGCAATACACATGGGGTATAGATTATCATTGTGTTAAAAATAGGGTATTCTTCAACATCTCCTAAAAATTTACTCCCGACATGGGCCCGCGTGTCAGGGCATGCCTCCTGAAGCCCACGCGCCAACCACCCCACTTTTTTTTTCTCTATTTTTTTTTCATTTTCTTTTTCGCGCGCGGGGTGACTAGTAATATGTAATAGTCAAAATAATTTTAAATAATTCTAAATCATTCAAATATTTACCCAAAAGAGGCATTAAAAATTAAAACAAAAAAAGGGAACTTGAAAAGCAGCGTAGGGATACATTTGCATTTGGAATCCAGATCCTCTACCCTCATTTTCTATCCCCCTCTCTATCCTCCCAATGAAATCATGACAGCTCATAATTTTTTTTTAACTCTAACACCGATGTTATATGTGTTACTTAACAGTGTTACGTACTCTGTTTGTATTTAATAAATTAAAAGAAAAACACTTATTTAGTCAACAGCCATCCGTTTCTAATTTCATGTACCCTAATTTCATTCTCTCTTTTTACCTTTCTCTGTGAACAACCATTGTTTTCTTTTTTTTCTTTTCCCTTATCCTGACAGCTATTCGACTGGCACATCGACTGGCACAATCTGTTTGGCAGAAAAGGTATGAGCCATCATGTACCTCTTATAAGTTTTTATGCAATAATTTATTATTTAAAAAAAAAAGGTCGATTTTTTTTTGGCAAACAAAAAGTCAATTTGCTTTTTTCTTGAAGTATTGAGAACTTTTAACTTATTATAATATTACTTGAACAAGACAATTAAGTTACATTTTTTAGTATTGATATTAAAGGAAGATTTTGATATTATCGTTCTACCCATCAAAGCCATTGGGTTCGTGGGTTAATTTTTTATTTTTTCTCGTTTTGTACTCCATTAAGTTTTTGAGTATCCAGTATAAGCAAATGCTTATATATTACACAATTTTGTTTTTAATTTCTTTTTTCCCCTTTAATTCAAGTATTAAAATTGTGTTGTTTTGAATAACATTTTGATTTGAACTATCCTGTTAATTACTAGTTTATAATTTTTTATCTTACAGATATTATAGCAACTGAAATTATGGACAATAATGTAGAGGTAGATTGTCAATCACGTAGAAAGCTAGAATTTGATAATTACGATGCCAATTTAGATGGTAAAAAAAGAATAGAAAGCATTCATTCTTGTATTTCGGATGAGGTGATACCAAAAGTTGGTTTAGAGTTTGAAACTGAAGAAGAAGCCTACAATTTTTATAATGCTTATGCATACAAGGTTGGCTTTAGCATAAGAAGAGACAGAGGAAAACCAGATCACGATGGTAGAATGATCAGTAGAACATTTTGTTGCTCTTGTGAAGGCTATCGTGCAAAGGACAAACGAGATGCTAATGTGAAATGTCATCGAGCTGAGACAAGATGTGGTTGTTTAGTAAAGATGAAGGTGAACTCTCGTCAAACTGGTAAATATCGTGTCATTGAGTTTATTGCCGAGCATAGGCACATCACAACAACTCCCAGTAAAAGTCATTTGCACCGATCTCATAGAAAATTGACTAAAGCCCAAGCAGCTGAAATAGATCTGTCTGAAAGTTCAGGAGTTCGTCCAAGAGAAGCTATGGAATTGATGGCTAAGAGAGTTGGCGGACGTGAAAATCTTGGAATTATTGATGAGGATTACAGGAATTATTTGCGAACTAAGAGAACAATTAAGATGAAAGATGGGGAGGCAAGTGCTATTTTGGAATGTCTTCAACGTATGCAATCAGAAGATCCCAATTTTACCTACAGCTTGAAAGTGGATGCAGATGAAATGTTGACAAATATTTTCTGGGCAGATGGAAAAATGAGAACGTCCTACCATTATTTTGGTGATGTAGTTTGCTTTGATACTACTTACAAGAAAAATAAAGATGCTAGGCCTTTTACTATGTTTGTTGGGGTGAATCATCATAAGCAAACTATTATTTTTGGTGCTGCATTATTATACGATGAAACTGCTGAGACGTTTGAGTGGTTGTTCTGTGCTTTTGCCACTGCAATGTTAGGAAAAAAACCAAAGACAATGCTTACTGACCAAGATGCGGCAATGGCTAAGGCAATGGCTTCGCAATGGCCTGAAACACATCACCGCTTATGTATTTGGCACATATATCAAAATGCAGCGAAACAACTTAGTAGTGTCTTTGGGAAATTTCGAGAATTTGCTAAAGATCTTAGTAGTTGCATATATGATTATGAAGAAGAAGAAGAGTTCATTAAAGCTTGGAACACAATGCTAACGAATTATGATCTTGTGCACAATGATTGGTTGAAGCGGATGTTTGATATAAAGGACAAATGGGCTTTGGTCTATGGCAGAGAGACTTTCTGTGCGGATATGACTACCACTCAAAGAAGTGAAAGTATGAATAACGCGATAAAAGGCTATGTGAGCTACAAACATGATATATTGCGGTTTTTTGAACACTTTCAAAGGTTAGTTGCTAATCGTTTTTACGAAGAGTTGAAAGCAGATTTTCGAGTATCACAAAGTTCTTTGTCCTTTGAAGTTGAAATTTCAAAGGATGCGGCAAAGTTATACACACCTGTAGTGTCTAAAATGTTTCATGCTGAGGTGTGCAAGGCTTATGACTCTGTTATTGAAAAGTGTGGCGAGAAGGAAACGTTAATTCAGTATAAAGTTATAAATGCTAGGAAGCATTTTTGTCACACAGTTGAGTATGATTCATCCACTAGTAATATCATTTGTTGTTGTAAAAAGTTTGAATTTTCCGGAATATTATATTCGCATGCTCTTAAAGTACTTGCAGAAAGAAGAATAACCAAAATTCCTCCTCAATATATTTTGAAGAGATGGACAAAAAATGCCAAGTTTGGAAGTAGATTAGAAACATTAAAACTTTCAAATAATGAAGATCCTAAGGCACTTATAGCAAACCGATACAGAGAATTGTGTAGGTTATAGACTCTTATAGCAACAAAGGCGGCAGAGGATGAAGAAACGTATAACATTACTGTAATTGGCTTCAATAAAATTTTAGAAGATGTGGAGGCACATTCAAAAGTTGGAGAAACTCATAAGCCTAGTTCCAGCCATGTCGAAAATGAGAACAAATTAAAGGAGTAAAAAAGAAAGAAAGGGCTCGTGGAAAATCCTCTAGGCCAAAAAGTGCACTTGAAAAAGCATATAAGAAGAAGAAAGTGACACAAGAGAAATCACATTTATTATCGGTATGTGTCACTACTTTTCTTTTCAGTTTATTAATTTAAAGTTATCATATTCTTGTGTGTGTGTATACATATACATGTATATAATTTTTATTTTCATAATAGGATGAAGAATTAGATTTTTCAAAGACTCATGATATGACAAGTTCAGATGTTCCATTGGAACAGTCGTTTGCTTTATCACAATCGATTCAGGTACTTAAATTTTGTATTTAAATTATATAAGATACCAATGTATTAAGATCCAACTGTTAAAGTATTTTTTAACATATGCAGTTTGCAAGTCATGTTGACTATGTGGATCAAACTCAAATTAGTAGTATGACACAACTTTTACAGCAGGTAATTAAAAAATATTTCTAAGAGGTCTTTTATAGAAAAGAAAATCACTTGTACATGTCTAAGTTATTATTATTTTTTTTGTTTTTATGTATATAAAAATAGGTACAAACGCATCCTGAAAACTACCAAGGCTACCAAGGCTTTTGACTTGAAGACAAAGTGACTTTATCAAATAACTAATCATGACTTTTCTCTATGCAGAATAAGTTTGATGACTTTTTTTTTTCCTACAATATTTTTACTTAATGTTGGATGATTTATCGATGACTTTTTCTTTTTTTAGGTGAAGGTTATATAATTATGAATATGAATGCTATATTCCTCATTATGAGTGAATAATGAATATTATATTTTTTTTGTGAAATAGATTATTAAAAAAAAATATTTTGTTTTTTTGGGGAAGGGAAAACTTGATAAGACAAGAGTAAAAAAGCCTGCTTCAATTTGACTATGTGGACTGTGGCGGACCGAATAAAATAGTGAAGGATACAATGGTTGCTTTCCATCAGAAGGCTAATGGTCACTTTTATCATAAAATAAAAAGGGTTGTTGGCTGAGAGGCAGACAAAAAGATAAAGGCAAACGGAGAGATAGAGTAACACTGTTAAAGTACAGCGTTAGAGTTAAAAAAAAATTTATGAGCTGTCATGATTTCATTGGGGGGATAGAAAATGGGGGTAGAGGATCTGGATTCTTGCATTTGTGCTATTCAGGACTTGATTTCCATCTTGTCGTGTGTTGCGTTGGATTTCTATTCTATCCGCTAAAACATAGGTAGAATTCTTTTATAATACTAGTTTTTTGGACACGTGAAAATTTTATTTATTTTTTTGTTTTAACTTATTAAATTATGAAATAAATGAAAACTAAGAAAAAAATATTATAAAAATTTGACCATATTATTTTTTAAACTGGAAGACAAAATAAAATAAAAATAAAACAAGGTAATAAAATAAAAAAATATTGTAATATTAAAAGAGAAATAAAAAAAATTTGAGAGATAAAAAGATAAAAGAAAAAAAAATGTAGGATTTAAAATAAAAATGGAGGAAAAAAATTAAAAATGAAAGTTTAAAAAAATAATTGAATAAAAGAAAGAAACAAAAAGAAAAAAAACGGAGAAAAATACAATAAAAAAAAAAAGACGGGGGGTTGGCGCGTGCATTGAGAGTGGCAACAGCGCTGCCACGCGGGCCCCATGCGCCTGGGCATGTGTCAGAGGCTTTTTTTTTTTTGCTCTCATGTCCCTTTTTTTTTTCATTTTGGTCCTATTTAATTGCACTTTAGTCCTTAATATTTTACTAAATATATAGTAATCTAATTTTTGAAAAAAAAAAAGACTTTGACCCTTAAAAATACGCGTTTTTTGGCGTTTCGGACAAAAAAAAAAAAAAAAAAGCCAAAAAAGGAGGGCCGAAACATTTTGGCCTCGCACGGACGAAACGCCGGGCCCCCTTTGATTCTTTTAATAGTTCATAGCTTATTTAATAGTTTGCAACACAGTAGTTTTCCAAATCCTCCTACTGTAGCAAAGTTCATAAAACCCCAAAACAATTTGTTATTTATTTATTTTTTTAAAGAAAGCATATCTCAATAGAGAAATGGGCCCTCAAACAGTCACACTTGCAACAAGACCTCTTAAAAATAAAAATTATAAAAAAAAAAAAGAAATCATAGGGGCGTCACATGTTGTCCCACATAAAACGTAAATTGTTGAGAGTAGGGGTGGTAGTTTGTGTAGCATGTCATTTTTGTATCGTGTTTTGATCCTGTTAAAAAAAATTTTGAATAGACCCAGACACAATCTATTTATTAATCGTGTTTTGAGGAAAGACTCAGACACAATCCGTTTATGTTTTGATAGATCTAGGCACGACCTATTAAGACATGCTTACTATTCGTGTCATAATAGGGCGTGCGAACCCGCGAACCCAATTAGATTGAAATGGGTTTTTATGAGTCGTATGACCCTTGAACCCAATTATACCTATTTACTAAATGGGTCTATATGATTCTAAATGAATCATATAACTTGCTTATCGTTCATTAAATAGGTCTAAATGGGTTTTGAACTCAATTCGACTTGTTACAATGCCAAAATAACTAGTAAAAAAACACTTAATTAAATCCAAAATTGTATAACCAAAAAAAAAACACAAGACATAATTCTAACTAATATAATATAATTAATCAAACATAGCTATACAAATATCACATAACCATTTAAAGTAACTAATTAAATGATTCATCAAACTATGACTAACAACAACGGCAATATTTTCAAATGGCAACAAAAGCGAAAGCTTGCGTAGAAAAATAGAAATAATAAGATTGTAAAAAGAAAAGACAAGGAACCATAACCTATTGGCATGATATCGTTAGTTGTTGGTTGCAGTGTCGCTTTCGAAGTGATATGCACAACTCAATTGAAGCACTGCGCATGTGGCTGCATTCTCGTTGGTACTCTTGGTGTGTTTGGTGCGCGCCCTTGCGCGCCACGTGTTGTCATCCTGAAAATCTTGGCATCATTGATACATCTCGCAAAAACTCACTTTGCTTAGTACTCAGCTAAGTGTAGCTCCGAATGCCAACTCACTCAAGCTCCCATGCTCTCCCATATTTTTTGGTTGCTATGCCACGTAGCACTCGACGCAACTCCCTGCTTGCGTGCTTTCCCGACAAGTTGCATGTTGTTCTAACCATGCTGGCATGCTATAGTTAGTTGTTGCATGCCTTACAAAGTTGTCGTCCCTTGTCTTCCTATAATGCCCATTTCGCCTTGGCACCCCAGTGCCGGAATTGGTTCCCGTCAGCTATGTGTGTTCAAGTGCACTTACACCCATCTTGCCACGAATATATGAACGTCGACTATTGATGTGCATGTCATCTCTTAGAGAATGCTATCTCTCGTGTTGGAGGTTTCCGTCTTGGCTGTCCTTTGTTGACCTCCTCGGGTTATCACAAAAAAAAAGGGTGTGACAAATCACCCCTACCAAATGAGAGTTGACGACGTCGTCGACACTACCCTTGTAGTTAACAACTTGCTGGCAATCCTCCTCCATTTTCCTCCCTTCTGCCAAAAATAAGGAACTTCTACGAAATTTTTCCAAATCATGAATGAACCTACTTGGCATCACGCTACTGCTACGTTTTCTTTTAGTTCAATCTCACTTCTTGTGAAAATCTTTACGCCCATAAAGCTCACTTTTATGACCACGGTGTCTGATTCAACGGTAAATGCCCGTGTTCCATGTGATTGAAGGAAATGTTATTGACTGTTGTTCAACAATCGTTCGACAATAGATTACTTGTTGTGACTCCGGCCTCTCTTTAATCAGCTCGAGAAGCATCATATCTAAGGCATTCCCGTAAGGTCGAACGACTTCTCTGGCATCCGAAGCGGAGTCGATCAACTCAATATGGAGTACTAGATGCGGTAGTCACGCTGCAAGCATCAACAATGATGCTAGAAGGCACAACAATTCAAATTCGAGAGTGAGAGTGAAAGGGTCCCGAGCATGACCCTAATCAAATTTGAGGCCGAAGTGGTGATAACATTCGCTGTTGATGAGATACGCATCGGGTGGATGCCATCCATAAAGACTGAGGGCACATAAGAAATGTCCACTGACGATGAAAGTCTGATGGGTTCTATTATCTTGAGTTGGGAAGCCGAAAGGGTCTCAAGTAGCCTAGCTGAGAGAAGGCGACACTGCAACCAACAACTATTGATGTGCATGTCAAAGACGGGAATGCCTTAGATGATGATGAGTGAGTGATCAACTCCTCAAGGTGACTGAAGTGGGGCCTAAGTCACAACAAGCAATCTATTGCCAAATGATTGCTGAATAGAGCTCCAGGATACTCACTTCAATCACACGGAACACAGATGTTTACTATAGAAACAGGCATCATGGTGGCTAAAGTGAGCATTGTGGGAACAAAGATTTGCACAAGAGGTGCAACTCAACAAAGAAAGAAAACGCGGCGATAGCGTGATGCCAAGTAAGTCCATTAATGATTTGGTTTATTTTCTTCAAAATTCCTCATTTTGACCGAAAAGGAGGAAAATAGATAAGGTTCCCCAGAAAGATGCCAGCTACGAGGGTAGTGTAAACGAGGGCGTCGACTCTCATTTGGTGGGGATAGTTTGTCACATCCTTTTTGTCGTAATATAACACACAACTAACTTTGGGAGAATAACTCTCAACCCTTTGATTTACCCATCAAAAAAGAATTACACAATAGTTGGCTTAGACTAAGGCTGAATGACTTACACAACTCTCATGGTCTTAACATCTTGTCTAAGTGCTCTATATATATTAAGTCGATTACTGCCCCATCTAATACCATGCCAAGTGTCTTGCCCACTTGGCCTATTACATGCCCCATAACTGATCCACTATTTGGGTAGTGGCATATAACGGTTGCACTGACCTGTTCAATGGTCATGCGTCTCGAACGTGCGCAATCTATCACGCTTCCCATTATATTGGTCGTGCATTGTTGGACGTGCTATCTGTCTGCCATGCGTTGCTGCCACTTCATGCACCACCTTCACCCAGGTAACACGTTGTCTGCGAACTTCGGAGCCAAGCCGTTTCTCAAAAAGCACGCTCTTAAAGAACCATCCTTTATCAATCTCTAAATCGTATTCAAGATTATATGACCGAGCCTTAAATGCTATAAGTACACGTAATTTTCAAAAACCTATCTTCTTTTAGGCATTTGTTCAACAACTTTAAACATTTCAGTATTAAATAAGTTATTTGAAATAGGATTGATAAAATAAAGACCATTCTTCACATATCCAAAACAAATATTTAATCCATTCTTCAAAATAGAAACTGAGCCAACATCAAATGCAACTAAAAATAATTATTCATGCAACTTCAAAACCTAAATTAAATTCTGTTTGCATTTCATAATGCAATAATCGTTCTTAAAAACAAAATATTTATTATTGATAAAGGACAGTCACAATGTCCCTACTGCTATTGCTGAAGTCTTGCCCCATTCCCTAGTCTCATAGTGAAATCTTAATTTTCTAAATACTTATATGGTTCAAACAACTGTAAAGAATGGAAGACATGGTTAGATGCCCCTAAATCAATTATCCAGCTTGATGTATCATTCTCAACTAAGCAATTTTTCATGATAAGCAAATCTAATTTATCTTGTTGTTCCTTTCGCTGTTTTAACTCATCAAGGTACTTGTAATTTCTTGTCCAGTGACCTTCAACGTCACAATGAAAATATTTTCCTTTCTTTAGAAGCATTAATTCTCCATTCGTTTTGGTCAAGACATTAATTTACTAATTTAATTAATTCTTCATGAGTGTAATCCACCGAATAAAATTAATTAGACTTAAGAAAGAAATTACCGCAGTAGGTCGATTCCAAAATACATCTTAAGATTTTATCTAAAAGAAGACAACCTTGTTATTGAAAATAATAGACACCTTCCATAAGGAGGATGAAATCAAAGCGTCTCGGGGCGTATCTCACCATGTAGGGTTACCGTGGCCAAGAATATATCGAAGCTATACGATGAAGAGAAGAAAAAGTTAAAGAATATTTTGCAGGGATGTCGGATAAGTGTAACTACTGATACTTGGACGTCGATTCAGAACATCAATTACATGTGTGTGACGGCACATTAGATTGATGATAGTTGGACATTGCAGAAGAGGATTATTGTCTTCTTTCAAATCCCTAATCACGAAGGGGACACCGTGGCTCAAGAGTTGGTAAACTGCTTCAATGACTGGAGGATAACCAAGGTTCTAACAGTAACAATGTATAATGCATCGTCCAATGACTTAGCCATCGAGAAGCTGAAGAAGAAATTAAAGGAAAAGAAGGGGACTTTGCTTTTAGATGGTGACATGCTTCATCTGAGGTGTGTTTGTCACATAACTAATCTCATTGTCGATGATGGTTTGAAGGAAATATCATCTTTTATTTCAAGCATTCGGAATGCTGTGAGGTACGTTAGATCCTCCCCGCCACGCTTCAAGGGGTTTAAAGAGTGTGTAGCGGAAGAAAGGATTCAATCAAAGGCTCTTTTGGGCATTGATGTTCCGACGAGCTGGAACTCCACGTATATGATGTTAGAGTCTGCCTTGAAGTACCAAAAAGTGTTTGAGAAGATGGATGATGATCTTTATTATCGAAGTCATTTTGATGATGCCAAGATAGACGGTCCACCCGTTGATTCAGATTAGGAAAATGCAAAGATATTTTTGCGGTTCTTGAAGACTTTCTATGATTTAACTATGAAGCTTACTGGTACTTTGTATGTCACGTCAAATCTCTTCTTTGACGAGATTTGTGAAGTCAAGCAAGAGTTAATCATTCTTTCCGAAGAAGAAGACAATCTTCTAAGTCAAATGGCAACGAGTATTGATGAGTGAGCAATATACTCACTCATATGTCACATTTTTCATCTTGAATTGTTGTAATTTCCTCAAGTTTTATGTGTTTTGATGAGTTTTGTGAGTGTATAGGTGATTTGAGAATAAACGCGGAAATCGAGACGAAGAAACCCGAAAAAATGGACAAATCTTGATGAAGAAGTAAGCAAACAAGGAGAAAGATCAAGAGCCGGTCGTTCACCCATCATGGGCCGAACGACAGCCCAAAATAGCCAAAAAGAAGGAAAAACCCGAGGCATCGCCGGTCGTTCGCCAAAATCCAGCCGGACGATCGCCCGGGTAACGAATCGCGAAAAAACTCCTTGCGGCGAACGTTCACCAACTTTGGGCGAACGTTCGCCAAGCTTGGTGGTCGTTCTCCCAATCTGGGCGAACGTTCTCCAGGCCAATTTTCAGCATCAACTTTTTATGAGCCGAACGTTCGCCAAACTTAGCCGAACGACCGTCAAACTTCGTTGATGCAAAAACGATGAAGTTTTAACTTCGTTTCAAGAGGGGAAACTAGGTCAAATCACTTGGGCTATAAATATATCATGTTTTGAACGAAAAGAGGGGTGGAAACACAGAGAGAAACACCACAAAAAGCTCAAGAACACCTAGAGAAGATTGGCTCTTCAAAGAGGAGATGAAGATGGAATTGCTTGCAAATCCTACCTGAGTTTTCTCTATTCTCTTTATTTTCTTCTCTTATATTTCTTATAATCGTTATGAATCCTAGTTTATTTTGAATATTTATTTATTTGGTTTCAAGAGGCTAAATCTCTCTCTAGGAGAGATTAGCCGAACTCAATGTCTAATCTATTTTAGTTTTCATTAATAAATTATTGCAATTACTCAATTCTTATGTTTGTCTTCTTGTTGGTTTATTTATTTCTATTTGCAATTGAGAGATTGAATAGAAACTCTAGATTCAATTAGGTTAAACTTGAGAGAGGTAATTTAATTGAATTGGGAATAACAAGAATCACAACTTAGACGCCATAAGTACCGAGAGGATATTGGTAGTCTAGGTAGTCGAATTCTGAATCGTAAGGACCGATAAGTGATCGATTTAGGATTCTAGGAATCGTTTGTGAATGTATTTAATTTCAACGAGCAGACGCGTGAGTTAGAATTGAATACATAATTAGGTCAATAAGCGAGAGCTGTGACTTAGTTCTTAAATTCCTAGACTAGCATAGAATTTAGTATTGTGGTGAGATATTAATGATAATTGAATAGAGGACACGTTGAGGAAAGCTAATCGATCCTAGGTTTTATTTATAATATTTTCATTTACATTTATTTTGTTTATTTATCTTTCTTCATCTAAGTTGCTAGCCTAGATAAATTAGATATTTAGTATTCGTAGTGCTTAATTAATTAGGTTAGTTAGTTCTCCGTGAGAACGATATCCGGGCTCTTTTGTCCACTTTATTTCTTGAACGATTCGTGCACTTGCGGTTAAATTCGCGTGTGTTTTCGAGCGAACAAGTTTTTGGCGCCGTTGCCGGGGAACAAAACGGCCTAATTTTATTAACACTGAAAGAAAGATAGAAACTTTAATCTAGGCATAATAAAAAAAATTACAAAAAAAAATAAAATTATAATTATGTTTCATTTTTTTTTCTTTTCTATTATTCTATCGTGTTTTTGTTTTGCAGAAGCTTGAAGATGTGGGACGGAAAAACGATCCTACAATTTTTGCAAGAGAACGATGAACTATACTACTGTTCGTGGGAGAGATACAAGAACCTTCTCTAAAACTTTCCTTACCACGGCTTCAACCGAGAGGGTCAACTAATGAACTTCTTGGATGGGCTCACCGCTGCAACACGAGAATGGGTGGAAAGAGGAACTATCACCTCTTTCTACAATTTCACCGCGGACGAAGCCTACCAATATCTAGAAGATCTAGCCGGGTACGATTACCAATGTTGGAATCCTCCGCAAGTGTATCAATATTTTGAGGAGGAGATATACAACCTGGTGACATACCAAGATCCTCTACACCCGACAATGGAGTACTTCCTCGAATTACACACCGAATCTATATCATATTTTGAAGCAACACGACTGCATGAAGAAGAGCGAAGAAGAAAACAAATCGGTCAATTGCAGAATAAACTGGATCATCTCCAGATGGTCATGTCAACAACACTGATACCTCAAGAAGATACAATCGCAGCGATATCAAGGAGAGATGAACTAAAAAGAGTACAACTCCAACTCGATCAAATCCAAAAGGAGTTGTCAACCTTGAGTATGACTCCTACAAACTCTATCGAAACCATGACAAAAAAGATAAGAGTGTGAAAGCGATTGGACGCCGAGCGGACTTTGGGAAGATCATGATGTTGTCACATTTGATGAGGATTTCATGGCGGAGATGTCGGAGGCCATGATCGGAGATAATAAATTAGACGACGAGTCATCTCCTTTCGAGACTCATGACATCACATTGTCACTGTCCGTTGAAGATTTCAAAAGTGAATATCACTTATGGACGACGCCTCCACCACCATCTTTTGGAGATTCCTTCAAAACCTTCCACTCACACAAATCGAAGAGAAGCCCTTTTGCACGTACATTCAGAAAGCCACATTTTGCCAAGCTTGAGGGCGTTCAAGACCAAAACCCGTAGGACATGTTGTGGCGACGCCGAGTCAAGCTGGACGTTAAATGTAGTGCTTCTTGGGAGGCAACCCAAGGTAAGTACTCTTAACTTGTGCAATATAGTAAACAGTGAGGACACTGTCCATTTTAAGTTTGGGGGTACGATTCTATCTTTTAATTATTTTTCATTTAGTTATTTTTCATTCATGCTCATTGCATTTTAGGAGTGATTGTTGTGTGTAGTGTTAGTTTTCTCGATCGTTGATAAGATGAATGACTTTTGATAAGCTCTTTTTAAAAATTTGTGATTGTGACTTGATTGAGTGAGAGGTTCATACTTTCGATTATGCTTGATGTTTTTAAAATTTTATGCACTTATGTCTCAAGTCTTTAGGTCTTGTAAACTTTTGGAATTTAATTTGTACTTGTGAGAGTTTGTTTCGTGAGCACTAGAACCCTTTTTAGCACTCTTCGAGGCGAAATCCGAACGCTTAGAGTAGTAAGAGAAATGATTAAGCCCTTCATTTGAATCGTTTGAGCCAAATAGCCAACTTATTGATGTTTAAACCTTTGTGTCCCGTTTTGAGCTTTATTAGCCTTTTCTTTGGTAAACCCAAAACAAAATCCTTAGCCAAGAAAAGAAACCTAACATGTCATCCTAGCTAGGATAGCTAACCTTGTGTGATTAAGGTGATGCCATCACCTACAAAAGACCATGTTTATCAAAACCTCCTTCACCATCGAAAAAAAAAAATTTCAAGTCTAACCCTCTAAAATCAATAAGTTTGGGGGAGGACCAAAAGAAAGAAAATATATAGTGGAGGAGGGGAAATCATAAAAAAAGTCAATAATGGGTGAGAGTTTGAAGCATTCGCAAGGTTAGTATCGGGGTGTATTGGAGGACCTTAGGATCGTTAATGTCAATTGAGACTATTCATAGGAAGAGAGCTAGGATGATTTGAGCTTAAATACACAATTTTCATCCACCCCTAGCCTAGCCTATCGTTACAAGCCTACAAAGTCCTTTTGATCTTATACAATTCTTAAGTGTTCCATTAGTGGAGAAGGGTGCGAAAATTGGGCTTATGGTTGTTCTTCATTCATATTCTAGAAATGTGACTCTTACTTGTACTTACGAGAAATCAAGATTTGAGACTAAGAGAAGAGAGACAACTCATACACACACGAAGAACTCGAGCATTTGAGAGAGGTGTACCAAAACAAAGTCATTTACAATCTTTATTTTTCTTAAAAGCTCTATACAGGAATTCTAATTTGAGATGTAAACCCGATAGACTAATTACAAGACATATTCATTCACGTTTTGCATATTTACATTTTGCATTTAGTTCTTCATTTCTCTCATGTATAAATAAAATGGGTATGATGATACATTTGTTAGAGCTTTGTTGCTTGAGGACAAACAATGGTTTAAGTTTGGGGGTGTGATGAGTGAGCAATATACTCACTCATATATCACATTTTCCATCTTGAATTGTTGTAATTTCCTCAAGTTTTATGTGTTTTGATGAGTTTTGTAAGTGTATAGGTGATTTGAGAATAAACACAGAAATCGAGACGAAGAAACTCAAAAAAACGGACAAATCTTGACGAAGAAGTAAGCAAAGCAAGGAGAAAGATCAAGAGCCGGTCGTTCGCCCATCATGGGCCGAACGACCGCCCAAAATAGCCAGAAAGAATGAAAAACCCGAGGCATCGCCGGTCGTACGCCAAAATCCAGCCGAACGATCGCCCGAGTAACGAATCGTGAAAAAACTCCTTGGGGCGAACGTTCACCAACTTTGGGGGAACGTTCGCCAAGCTTGGCGGTCGTTCTCCCAATCTAGGCGAACCTTCTCTAGGCTTGAAACTCACCTCGCGTAAAAACTAAGTCCTTATAACTAGTTTTGCCTAAATCGAGCTTTCAAACGGGGTTTTTGGTTCCGAAGTGACTATAGCAAACTTGTTTTGATCCTAAATGAGTATTTGAAGGTATAATATATTATAATAAGTCTTAGAAACTCGTTTGGTGCTCCAACAAGCCTTATAAGGTCACTTCGTGCAAAAACTAAGTCTTTGTAACTAGTTTTCCCTAAATCTAGCCTTTAGAAGGGTTTTTAGCTCCGAAGTAAATCTAGCGAAGTTGTTTAGGTCCTAAATGTGTATTTTAATATAATATATTATAATCAGTCTTAGGGACTCATTTTGAGCTCCAACAACACTTAAAAATTCACCTCACGCAAAAACTAAGTCCTTATTACTAGTTTGCCTAAATCGAGCCCTAAAATGGGTATTTTGGCTCTGAAGTGACTCTAGTCAAGTTGTTGTGATCCCAAATCAGTATTTAAACATATAATACATTAATATAATTCGTAGGGACTCATTTTGAGCTCCAACAACACTTAAAAACTCAGCTCGCGCGAAAACTAAGTCCTTATAACAAGTTTTGCCTTAATCGAGCTTTTAAACGTGTTTTTTGGTTCCGAAGTGACTCTCGCAAACTTGTTTTGATCCTAAATGAGTATTTGAAGGTATAATATATTATAATAAGTCTTAGAGACTCGTTTGGTGCTCCAACAAGCCTTATAAGGTCACTTCGCGCAAAAACTAAGTCTTTGCAACTAGTTTTCCCTAAATCGAGCCTTTAGATGGGTTTTGGCTCCGAAGTGAATCTAGCGAAGTTGTTTAGGTCCTAAATGTGTATTTTAATATAATATATTATAATCAGTCTTACGGACTCATTTTGAGCACCAATAACACTTAAAAACTCACCTCGCGCAAAAACTAAGTCCTTATTACTAGTTTGCCTAAATCGAGCCCTAAAATGGGTATTTTGGCTCTGAAGTGACTCTAGCCAAAATGGGTTTTGGCTCCGAAGTCAATCTAGCGAAGTTGTTTAGGTCCTAAATGTGTATTTTAATATAATATAATATAATCAGTCTTAGGGACTCATTTTGAGCTCCAACAACACTTAAAAACTCACCTCGCGCAAAAACTAAGTCCTTATTACTAGTTTGCCTAAATCGAGCCCTAAAATGGGTATTTTCGCTCCGAAGTGACTCTAGCCAAGTTGTTGTGATCCCAAATCAGTATTTGAACATATAATACATTAATATAATTCGTAGGGACTCATTTTGAGCTCCAACAACACTTAAAAACTCACCTCGCGCAAAAACTAAGTCCTTATAACAAGTTTTGCCTTAATCGAGCTTTTAAACGGGCTTTTTGGTTCCGAAGTGGCTCTCGCAAACTTGTTTTGATCCTAAATGAGTATTTGAACGTATAATATATTATAATAAGTCTTAGAGACTCGTTTGGTGCTCCAACAAGCCTTATAAGGTCACTTCGCGCAAAAACTAAGTCTTTGTAACTAGTTTTCCCTAAATCGAGCCTTTATATGGGTTTTGGCTCCGAAGTGAATCAGCGAAGTTGTTTAGGTCCTAAATGTGTGTTTTAATATAATATATTATAATAAGTCTTAAAGACTCATTTTGAGAACCAACAACACGTAGAAACTCACCTCGCGTAAAAACTAAGTCCTTATAACTAGTTTTTCCTAAATCGAGCTTTCAAACGGGGTTTTTGGTTCCGAAGTGACTATAGCAAACTTGTTTTGATCCTAAATGAGTATTTGAGGGTATAATATATTATAATAAGTCTTAGAAACTCGTTTGGTGCTCCAACAAGCCTTATAAGGTCACTTCGCGCAAAAACTAAGTCTTTGTAACTAGTTTTCCCTAAATCGAGCTTTTATCCGATTACTATTGGTTTGGTTTGGTTTGGAATTTTTTAAATTTTATTTGATTTGGTTTGGTTTGTGTTTGACCCCCTTAAAAACCAAACCAAACCAAACATACTTCAATATAGATACATTTTAAAAATTATATATATTATACATATAATTTATATAAAATTTTTCTATAATACAATATACAAATATATAAATGATTAATGATAAATTAATAAATTGAGAAACAATAATTTATCATTTTAAACTTAATCTTTTTAGTCTCTTTTAATAGATATCATTTACATAAATGATACATTTCAAGTTTATTACTTTTCTATTTGCATTTGTTTTACGATGTAGAACTTTTAATACTGACCAACGACTAGCGAAGTTGTTTAGGTCCTAAATGTGTATTTTAATATAATATATTATAATCAGTCTTAGGGACTCATTTTGAGCTCCAACAACACTTAAAAATTCACCTCGCGCAAAAACTAAGTCTTTAGTACTAGTTTGCCTAAATCGAGCCCTAAAACGGGTATTTTGGCTCTGAAGTGACTCTAGCCAAGTTGTTGTGATTCCAAATCAGTATTTAAACATATAATACATTAATATAATTCGTAGGGACTCATTTTGAGCTCCAACAACACTTAAAAACTCAGCTCGCGCGAAAACTAAGTCCTTATAACAAGTTTTACCTTAATCGAGCCTTTAAACGGGCTTTTTGGTTCCGAAGTGACTCTCGCAACTTGTTTTGATCCTAAATGAGTATTTGAACGTATAATATATTATAATAAGCCTTAGAGACTCGTTTGGTGCTCCAACAAGCCTTATAAGGTCACTTCGCGCAAAAACTAAGTCTTTGCAACTAGTTTTCCCTAAATCGAGCCTTTAGATGGGTTTTGGCTCCGAAGTGAATCTAGCGAAGTTGTTTAGGTCCTAAATGTGTATTTTAATATAATATATTATAATCAGCCTTACGGATTCATTTTGAGCTCCAACAACACTTAAAAACTCACCTCGGCAAAAACTAAGTCCTTATTACTAGTTTGCCTAAGTCGAGCCCTAAAATGGGTATTTTGGCTCTGAAGTGACTCTAGCCAAAATGGGTTTTGGCTCTGAAGTCAATCTAGCGAAGTTGTTTAGGTCCTAAATGTATATTTTAATATAATATATTATAATCAGTCTTAGGGACTCATTTTGAGCTCCAACAATACTTAAAAACTCACCTCGCGCAAAAACTAAGTCCTTATTATTAGTTTGCCTAAATCGAGCCCTAAAATGGGTATTTTCGCTCCGAAGTGACTCTAGCCAAGTTGTTGTGATCCCAAATCAGTAATACGTAAAGAAGTGTTATCTCAAATATAATAGAAAGTTCAAACCGAATAGAAAAACCAAACCAAACCGATTATAATTGGTTTGGTTTGGTTTAGTTTCGCTTGTTCAATTGGTTTGGTTTGATTTAAAAAATCAACAAACCAATTGAAGAATGGTTTGGTTTGATTTTGGAGAAAATGAGCGTTTGGTTTGGTTGGACACCCCTACTTCTACATATATCTACACCCCTCCGCGGGTTGTTCTAGAATTTAATACACATTTAGACCCATTGTGGGTCGTTCTAGACCTTAAACACAATCTAGACCACTTACGGGTCGTTCTAGAATCTAATACACACATTTAAATCCATTGCGGGTCGTTCTAGAACTTATACACAATCTAGACCTCTTACATGTCGTTCTAGAACTTAATAGTATTCTAGACCTCTTACGGGTCATTCTATAACTTAATACACATATTGACCCCTTTGCGGGTCGTTCTGAAACGTTTGGCGACCAGTGGTCCCGTTGGACTATTTCGAAACTAATTGCGCAATCACTCCGTTAGGATAATTCGGGACATTGTATGGATCTTGGCCTCTCAGACTGTCCCGGTATTCTTTATAATTGTGAGGACTCATCCTCTTTGGGCCTCTCTGCCATTTCCAAAACTTTAACAGCCAGTGATCCCGTCGGGTCGTTTAGGAATTCGTTGCTGCACTTTACCCTGTCGGGCCTATCCGGATCATCAAATCATAAACTATGAGGAGCACCGTCAGCCGGCCTAATTTAGGCCCCTTGAGCCGTTCTGAAACCTTTTGCGGCCAATGGCCCCATCGAGCCGTTTCGGAACCATCGCAGGAACTGCCTCGTTGGGCGATCTCATAACAGAGCATGATTGCGGCATACAACATATGGAGAGGAAGGTCGTCTACCGACCTCCTCAAGACCCCTAGGGTCGTTCCGAAACCTCATACAGACAATGACCCCGTCGGGCGATCTCGGAACCGATCATGATCGCGGCCCCTTTCCGGGCCCTTCAGAAACATAGGATGCTCTTGTAACCTTTGGCTTTACATCAATTGTTCCAGAACTAATGAATGTCTCCGCACGGGCTGTGCCTTATTTTAGGCCGTTCCTTGAGTCTATCTAGGACATTCATAGTGACGATGAGAAATCGTTCGACTCGACTTTTCGGACTCTTTGAGCCTATCTAGAACATTCAGAGAAACAAGGAGGAATCATTCGACTCGACTCCTCGGACTCTTTGAGCCTATCTGAAACATTCATAATGACGAAGAGGAATCGTTCGACTCGACTCCTCAATCCCCTTGCGTGTAACGACCCGACTTTTCGAGTCGTCAAACTTACTTATCTTACTTACTAAAATCTTGTAAAAATACCAACTATTTTTTTTTAACTTATAATTAACTCAAACTTGTTTATAAAAGAAGAGGTCTCGTGAATTAAAATAATAAAACCTTGACAAAAAATAAGTTCACACATCTTAAGTTTCATACTTATGCATAGAGAATAAAAATATAAAATATCTCATATAAATAATTTGCGGAAGATAGTGGTTTCCATAACCCTCTCCTCGCCACCTCAAGCACTGTCGAATTCCAACCCATAGTACGTCACACCATAGGTTTCTTACCTACAGTACGGACGAAAAACGAAGTGAGCTAAAAGCCCAGTGACATACAATTAATACTCACAAAACATGATATGCAATGCATGACCAAATTAGTTTCGATTATTTAATCTATTACTAATCTTTTCTAGAGGATCCTCATCATATAGGTGTACGTACCGAGTTGCGCGCCGAACCCATGGGCGACGAGGGTGTACATGTCCTCGACGACCATGGATCCGTCATATCATATCTTTTTATAAAGACCGCCCTATATTGCCCTTAAGTCGACTCAAGGGACGGAATCATAACCTCACTAGTGAGGGTGGTACGACACAGTGTTTAAACTTATGTTTCACTTATTAAATCTTGTGACATACAACGTGACATAGTATAAAATAGCGTAGCTCATCATATCGTCATATTGTTCATAACATGGTTCAATGAAACTTGCTTAGCGATTATAAACAAGGTCATGAACGTCAATTCATAATCATATTCATCATCATACATGACATTATCATACACATGAAAACATAACATTATCATGACAAAGCATATCATTTTTTTTTTCTTTTGAACTAATCCGTACTGTAGTGAGATTGTACTCACCTTGGTTGTTCAAACACTTAGACTTTTCGTATTTCAGTGCTTGGTCACTTCGGCGCTCTAACACCTAGGATCATGACATAAGGTCAAAACTAGTTATTCGTAGAATCCCTTAACCTAAATCAACTCTCTAAGGTTTAAGTCTAAGTAACGCTTTGTGATTAACAAAATTTCAGTTTAGACCCTATACTTCTAATAAAATTTCAGTTTAGACCCTATACTTTTAATAAAATTGCAATTTAGTCCTTATAGAAGGAATTTCGACAAAACTGCCTTTTATAAAATTATCCCAAAATTTATAGGTCATTAATATACATGGAAATAATTATTTTTCTCTTCATCATCATTTTAAAATTCGGATTTAAAACTTACCAAAAATAGAAACGAATTTAAGGATTAAATTTTAATTATATAATATTATTAATTACACTCAAAATCCGGGAAAATATTCTGAAGTAACTCCCTATTATTTTCAAATATCTACAACTTTCCAGTTATAACTTTTTTTAAAAAAATCAACGGATAACAATGTTCTTTCATAAGGTAGAAATATATATATTGCTAAAATGCGATTTTGACTAATTTAGAGACAGATATGGCAAAAATCATATTTCTGAAAAGTTGTTCTAAATTAAATTTTACACATTTTCTGCTTCATGTTCAAAACCCAGATATGACGTTAAAGTGATCAAAGTATTGAAAAACCTTTAACTGCTCAATCTACCCAAAAAGACCATTCCGAGCATATCATGGTTCCAAAATTTTAAAAATTAATTTACACATCAATAAATTCTAAAATTTAATATGTAATATCTACACATACATATTGATTAACAGAAAATTTCTTTTTGATAGAAACATTTGTTTCATACATAAAATATCACCGCATATTTGAAATTTTTAAAACTGCCATACTAGAAATGCAATTCTGCGCAACTTATGCATCCGGATTTTTATAGAAAAATATACATATTATCTAGGTCTAAAATTTAATAGACATGAAATAGACATAATAATATACGTTTAAAATGTGGCAGAAAACACTAAAATTTTCAGCATCCGAAATTTTCATCTTATCATATAAATCATGATCCTAAAAATTTTAATCATGCTAGATTTCAACCATCAACAAACTAGACCTCTTATACACGTATTAAGGCTTTAAGATTTTTACCTAGGGTCGATTTTTCTTGAGCCCTTCGATTCATCTATCGACGTCAACTGCTGCGTCGTTGCTTTCGAACGCTTCGGAGAAAAACGTACCACATAAAAACCAATTCAAAACTAGACTTGAAATCAACTTTTGAGAGGATAAAATCTTACCTTAAAGGATGAAATAGAGTCTCTAAATCACTACTATAGGGTTGGCCTTCTTAGAGAAATTTTCTTGAATTTTCTCTCCTTTCTTTGTCTCTATTTTCTTCCTCTTTCTCTAGACTTTTTTTTTTCTCCTTGAATAATATGGCTGATTGATAATCAGCTTTTCTTTTGACTCCTAATGCCTTTCTTTTGACTCCTAATGGCGTAGAGGTGGTGTATTAGGGGAGAAATTAATTCCTATTATTGCCTCTTAATGCCCCTAATAAAAAAAATCACACAAGTTACCATTTTCAGTTTGAACCTTATTTGGTAAATCTTGCAATGTATTTGGACTTAATCTTGGCTTTATTCACCTTTTAAAATGCTATTTCTAAAACTATTTTTAGCACCGTGACCATATATAAAACTACATGTAGTTTTGTTTTTTTTTTTTTCGCAAAACTACGCGTAGTTTCGCACCTACTGAACATAGTTAACTTGATGTAGTTTTTTTTTTTATACACCAAATTAAATAATAAATTTACATAACAAGAATTATATTTCAATAAATAAGTATTTAATTTATTTATTGAAGGGTCGGACAAAATCGGGTTGTCACATTGCGTCTCTCTAGAATTTAGTTCATCCTGCAATAGGATCTCAACAACAAAAGTTAAGTAATTTTATGTTTGTGGTCCCATACCCACTGATAGATAAGTCATACTAACATAAACACACACAAGTGGACACACGCCCTAAACCAGAACCTGAACCACGAAAGTTTAGTAGTTTTATGTATGTGGTCCCATACCCATAGACAGTTAAACATATAAATGAACACACACACAAATACACACCTAGAAAAAATCAGTAAGCGGAAGATGAGCTTCCCCATTGGAATGGTTGATTTTGCAGAAAGCTAATGGTATCCAAGAAGCATGTAATTTTGGGAAAAAGAATTGAAGGAGAAGGCTTTTGGCTATCTAGGGGTCTACCTTACAGCTCTTCTAGAGCTGGTCTAGCCTTTGCCTTTTCTTCTTATAGTGAGAGAATGGGAAATATAGGATTGCAACATATCATAAACAAACCTACAGTCTCATACCTGTAGGGTCGTCGAACAAAGAAGATGAACATGATCAAGAACTCGTATTCATGACCTTAGCGAGAATGGAGATCCACACAGTTTAACAGCCATAATTTTAGAAGCATCTTATACTTAACATAATCTCAACACATGCACAATTAATTGAAGCATGGTAAAGTCTACTCGTGTCACAGTAGAGATCCACTTACCTGGGGTCCTAAGTCTCTCGCCTTGGTCCTCGAGGTCTTTCCCGAATGGCGTTCCTCCTTGGATTATGATATGTGACACTTCTGTCCAACACAAGAGTCAGATGTTCAACGCCAATGTCTACTAGTCATTCGAGGGAAAGAAAACTCTAAGGATTGATGGATCACTTGAAGTGAATGCTATACAGAGGGACAATAGACGATTCTCGAGAAACTCCTCTATGGGTATTCTCGTTCTGTGTGTCGTTGCCTTAACGTTAACCGTCAATCCCGACTAACGGGTATTTTGTTATATTAAATTAGGTGAGAAATGAAATTCTTTAAGCTAACTGGTTTCTGACTTAATTTTCATGAGAGTTTAATTTCGAGCTGAAAATCCGGCAGAGTTTCCTCTGTTTTGGAACATCCCGGCCGAAACCTTCGCCTAATAGCAACCCAGTGCCGAACTTAGTTCGGTCACAATTTCTCAACAACAACCACACAGACAATTTTCTTAATTTATTACAATTAATTTCAAAACATAATCCTAGTTCAATGCCAAGCCTCAGTGGCTCAGAAACCACACAAAGAAAGCGAAAATAATAATGATACATTTGAAATTAAATCAACTTCCAAGTCGTCATTGGTTCTCTAAACCAAAAATTGCCTTTGGCTGCCTGCTCATACCTTTCGTGAAAGACAGTTAGAGTTTGAACGTCCGCACTTGAGAATAAAAGAAATCGACTCGAGTTTCGAACTTAAACAAAAAGTATGACATGAAACTCTCGGACCAGCGACCCGATACTTGTTTTAAGCTCAAACGGGCATATTTACAAACATACAATCCAATACAACTAATGCTCGTGCAGAACTAGATTCTCAAGATCAAAAAATATTTTTTTTTCCTTTTTTTTTTCTTGATTTTCTTAATTTAAGAAATCTCAATCTCTTGCTAATTAAGATAATGATTCAAATGCACTCGAATTTTTAGAAAACATTCACATAATGGAAAATTGTGTTTCTTCGCTACATGCTCAGGTCATATATTTATTTTATATTAAAAACGATACTACTTGGTGGATTTTAGATTTCCAAAACAATGCGAATTCACAAAATTATTCGAGAGGAAAGAAACTTTAAGGATTGATGGACTCAAAGAATGGAACTCTAGGGGGTGGGACGACCCATGGTTCGTTGAGAAACCCCTCTAGGGTGTTCCCATCCCGAGTGTCGTTACTCTTAAGGTTTACCATCAATCCCAACTAATGGTTACGTCGTTTAACTAGTTTAGGTGATAAAGGAATTCTTAGACCTAAATGGTCCTTGACTTAGCCATAAAAAGTGCCTACACTTCGAGCTGGAAATCCGGCATAGTTTTCCCTGTTTTACGAATATCTCGGCCAAAGCCTTCACCTAATTTCAACTCAGCACCAAACTAATTTCGGTCACAATCCATTACAACAACCACAAAGGTATAATTTTCATAAAAAGTATAATTCATTCAAAGTACGACAACAAGTCAACACCGAGCCTCAATGGCTCGGATCTTACTTAAAGCAATAAATACTAAACTTGGTCATTCTAGAATCCTTGCATTAGTAGACTAAAAGTCATATCTGATCGCCCATTTTATACCTTTGGTAAAAGACGACGAAGGGTCAAGTGCCAAAACCTGTTTTGCTAGCGGTCCTGCACAATTTGAAAGAATGAAGAAAAATTGGATCATTAAGAGGTCTTTATCGGGATAAAAGTCTATAACAATTTTAAGCTTCGAATTCAACAAAATAAAGAATGGTGGCTGCTCGAGTCCGCGACCCGATCCCGAAAACTCGTTTTACGTTCTAACAAATATATTTGAAGGAGAATTCAACTCAACACAAATAGATTAAGAGGTCGTGCAATCCCAATATTTAAGGTTGCGCCATTTCTCCTTTAAAAATCCCTTTCTAAAATTTCTCAATTTACAAAGTCCCAAACCTCATGCTAACTCATACATTAGTTACAACATCTTCTAATTTTTGCAACAAAAATAAAACAATCACCCGAAAAGAACTGTAGTCGATTTGTTAATTTACCGAGTTGTATTTTTCAAAACGACACTACTTCAAGACCTTTAGATTTTCAAAATGACACTAAGCCATGAAAATTTACAACGCCAAAATAATCGAAATACCAAGTCCAACGTGATCGCAAAACACAACAAAATTCAAAACTCGCATACAATTTCTCCATTAAGTAATTTACTAAGGTTCGCGTATTCACAATCCCAAAATCAGACGGCAGGAGGGAGGGAAAAATTGGAAGAGAAATAAACCCTAATAGGTTAAGAAACTATTTATACTACGCTCTTTTTTTTTTTTTGAAAAAAATATAAAAATAGACCATTAAGTCCAAATTGAAAAGCTAGGAATTTTAATATCAATATCAAGTTAAAGTTTGATTCCTAACATGCCCAAAATTTTGAAACGCCCAATCGATATCGCTTACACCAATATTTTTACATGGCTAAGAGTTGGCCAGATTTGATGAAACTGACAAACTTTCCTCAAACTTAAATTAACAAAGATAATATTACAAGCACATTTGTATCAGAAATTAATATATATATATATATATATATATATATTGTAAAAGTATTCTTGGTTCAGGCCATTACAGAAGAACGCTTTCACTTTAGATATAATATGGTAAGTTTATTGATTTTTATTTTTTATCTTTATTTTTTTAATTTATTTAACACGTTCTTTTTCTTTTTCTTTTTTTCTTTATGTTGCCAATTTGACATTTTTATTAAGGAAATAGTCATTGTTTGAATGACCTTTTAATAAAATAGTCATTATTTTCATTAAGTAAAGAAAATAGTCATTTTCTTCACTACATGGTCTTTTGATTTTACCTTATGCCTTTAATTTATTGTGGGCTGATGACAATTCGAAAATATGCCTATAAATAAATGAAATGTATTATTTTTGCTAATTATTAATAATGTAGTGAGGAATTTTTCAATACTATTTTTTGCATGCATGAATTAGATGCTTTATAAATATCGAAAACTCCAAGATTATTTATATATAACTTTAAATATTGTAGATAAGTTTGATATATGAGAGGATAATATTTAAAGAAAAATAATTTAAATAATGTCTGTAATTAAAAATTAAAGTTGAGATCTTTAATTTATAATTACTTGGGCTGTTCATTACATAATGTATGAAACAATTTTATCCGAAGTTTAATAATGAGGTTATTTGAATGAAAGCACTTTACATAATTTGATTATATTGGACTAAACACGATTAATCTTGAACATTAAATAAATTTTATCACTCAATTAATGATGGTCATTTATGAATTAATCTTAATTCTAAGTAATTAAAAAACTCCTATTTATAATATTATATTTCTTGATGTTTCACGTAATGACACAAATGGATAGATAATAAATAATTTGTTATAATAAATAATTTACAAGATGAAATCTATTACATCGTATAGAAGTCGGATGAACGGTTCGCATAAGTATTGATTCGGGACTTGACTAATAAGAGCGCTCAATTTATAATAAGATTATAAATATATGGGTCAGTTAAATAAATAGTCATTTTGAACTGTGTGTTTTCAAAAAATAGCCACAGTTTCAACAAATTTAAAAACTAGGCATAACACAATGTAAGAAATTTTTGACAATAAGAAAATTACACATAAAAATTGTTGTAAGAAATTTCTGACACGCGTCAAAAATTTCTGAAAGGGCTAGTTTTTAAATTTTTTGAAACTGTGGCTATTTTTTAAAATCATTTTGTAAACAGTGGCAATTTTCTTAAAATTTCCTAAATATATTATGCATTGGAGGATTGATGGCACTTGCGGATAAAATATGTGATTAAAGAGGTTAGCATAAATCCCTTAATCACGAACCGATTATGGAGGATTGATTTATATGTAGTGTCTATATAAATGGATAGTTCGATTCCTTCAACATAATTATATTTATAATTTTGAGAGTACGATTTCAATTTTTTTTGGAATAATTTGGAATTCATAATCTGGTAAAGTAATCAAAGAGTTAATTAGTTATCATTGAAGCTTAAAATTATAATGTCCATAGTTTCTCTCGTCGATTCCGATAAATTACATTATCCGTTTTGAGTTATTGTTGAAATTGATATTTGAAATCATGATTAATTATCTCATACAAATTAATTGGAATAATTGGTATGTTAATAATTAGATTATTTATTTGATTTTAGGAAGTTATACAACGTGGTGAGGACCAAACTTGTATAGTCATGCAGCCCATGGGAATCTTCCTAAAATATAGTGCCAGTCTTCTTTTATGTGGTCATAATGAAGGAAATTTTATATGAGAAAATTTTTAAAGTCAATGGAAATAATCCACATTGATTTGTATCAACTAGATTTAAATATTCCTTTAATTCACACTAATGCCAATCGGCCTTAATTTTGGCCTTCGTTGGTTTTCTTATTCCATCAATTATAATAGAATATTTTATAGGGTCTGTTAACTATTTAGCCCATTTTAATACAATGTTTCAAATAAGAAGCCCACGTTTCCATATATTAGCAATGTAGCCACCAGAAAATGATACAATGACCAAACTACCCCTGGAAACCAAAAAAGAATCGCGCCCAAAATTTCCCCAAATCACGAACGGTGAAACTCTAAAATAACTCCGCCATTTTGAAACCGAAAAGTTCTCTCAAACCTCTCCGTCATTATCTCACACGATTTCCCCTGAAATAACGAAACCCTAGACTAACTCCGCCATTTTCTCAACCGAAAATTCTCCAGACCTCTCCGTCATTCTCTTCGACGATTTTCCCCAAAAATCTCATCGAAGAAGTTCGTCGTACTGGTCGGCTCGTCGGCCCTCGGCGTCGTCGTCTCCTTCACTTCACTACAAAGAGCCAGCTTCACCCGTCGATGAATGGTCAGTGGTTTTTGTACCCGGAGTAATTTTATTTAAGACTATATTGCTCAGCTTTCATAATTTTTGTTATTTCTAAGACTGTTTGTTTAATATCTTGAACAAATCTGTCGATAAATGCTCAGAAGTTGTTTCTTCCCGAAGTAATTTTTTTTAAGACTATATTTCTCTGCTTTCATAAGTTTTGTGATTTGTAAGACTATTTGTTAACTATTTTGATCAAATTTTGATTTAGTTAGTTTCATCCGAAGTTTGATGTCGAAGTTTGATCTGTGTTCAACACTGTTAATGTGATATAAAATGTCTGAAAATTTGTTACTCGCGTCACAGACTCGGAATCAATCAATATAGATAGAGATTGATGCACATAACTGTTAATGTTATTTGATTTTGCTAAATAAATATCTGAAAATTAGTTACTCGCTTCACAGACTCAAAATTTTGTTATTAGTCAGTCTATCTTTTTCATTCGGTTGATATATCTTTTTCATGTTGCAGATGAGGAGGACAACATCGCAAATCATCAAAGCTTTAAAAAGGCCTTCTGTAAGTATTTGTTAAACTTTTGTCACAAAATTATTATCCTGAAAAACTATATTCCATTTACATATGTTTCTAACAAAATGAACCTTTACAGGCTGTTTTAGATGCCAAAACAAGTAGTACTGCACCTAAAGAACAAGTAAGTCTTGATTGGAAACAAATTTTCTCATTTAATATTAAAGACTCATATCTTTGTCTGGTTTTGTTTTTGCAGAACATACAAAGGCCTGCAGATGCTGATAAATCGAGCAAGAATGGCGCTAAAAAACGCAAGACTAAGGGAGGAAAAATTGTAACTGAGGTAATGTAACGACCAAAAACTCAAAACGGTATTTTGGTTCCTAAAAATACGGTCAAATTTGAACTTTTTAAATTAAGTTACAAAACCAAACTTTTAATATTAAACATGAGGTTCACCAATCCTCACCATAACCAAAATAAATTTAATTTAAACATTTACAAAATATGCGGAATTTAAAACTTTTCTTTGCCAACGATTAGCCGGTAGTCCACGTAAAGTTTTACAGGTCGGTCCCGTATCCATTCGCTGTTCCCGTCGTTATCGCTTCGCCCTTTCTGCTTTCTTAATAAAATACCTGCGACACGAGCACACTAGTGAGCTAATAGCCCAATAAGTGGATTAGATAGATAAATTGCTAAGTCTGCAGGTAACATACAATCAAGAGGTATCACAATATTATAATTCAACAAATGGATAAACTCAACGATCGAGTCGTCGTAGTTCGAAGAGTAAACGTCACTCTTAAACAATCTTGCACGCGGAGTAGAATTCAGATATAATGTACTGAACTCACGCAAGATACAATACCTGCAAAAGGGTTGTGACATGAAACGAGGTCGGATTCAGCGACCCATTAATCTCGATAAAGTTAATCTAATACTTTATTCTAATTTCATTCAAGTTCACAACTCTCTGACTTAGCATATAAAAACACGTGTGCACACGATTCGCATCCAGACCCCTTACGGGTCGTTCTAGAACTTATACACAATCTAGACCCCTCATGGGTCGTTCTAGAATTCAATACACATTTAGACCCATTACGGGTTGTTCTAGAACTTATACAAATCTAGACCCATTCTCGGGTCGTTCTAGAATTTAATGCACATCTAACCCGTTAGCGGGTTGTTCTAGAACTCATAAGCATTCTAGACCTCTTACGGGTCGTTCCGAAACCTCACACAGACAATGGCCCCGTCGGACGATCTCGGAATCGATCACAATCGCGACACACAACATATGAAGAGGAAGGTCGTCTATCGACCTCCTCGAGACCAATCGGGTCGTTCCAAAACCTCACACAGACAATGGCCCCGTCGGGCGATCTCGGAATCGATCGTGATCGCAGCACACAGCATATAAAGAGGAAGGTCGTCTACCGACCTCCTTGAGACCCATCGGGTCGTTCCGAAACTTCTCACGACCGGTGGTTCTGTCGGACTGTTTCGGATTGATTGCGCAATCACCCCATCGGGTTAATTAGGGACATGCTATGGATCTTGGCCCCTCGGACCATCCCGATATTCCTTAAGATTGTGAGGACTCATCCTCCTCGGGCCTCTCTGCCCTTTCCGAAACCTTTTACGGCCAGTGACCCCGTCGGGTCGTTTCGGAATTCATTATTGCACTTTACCCCGTCGGGCCGATCCGGATCGTCACATCATAAACTGTGGGGAGGGCCGTGGCTCTCCTCCCCAAGGCCCCTCGGGCCGTTCTGAAAGATGGTTCGCTGACCTCCGCGAGGTCCCTCGGGTCGTTCCGAAATCTGTCATACAAAATGGCCCCGTCGGGCTATTTCAGAACCAAATCATGATCGCGGCCCCGTCGGGCCCTACCCAAATGGTCAAAATATTGCCACCGAGGAAGGTCGTCCGCCGACCTCCCCAAGGCCTCTCGGGCCGTCCTGAAACGAAATCAGCGGCCCCGTCGGGCTATTTCGGAACCGATCATGACTTGCGGCCCCGTCGGGCCCTACCCGTATACATACATTACTTTAGCTCCCCTCATCTTGTCTTGGTGTTTTCTCTTTGACCTGCAACAAAGTGTCAACAATAATATAAACAGTTTTATGTCTGTGGTCCCATACCCACCGACGTATAGGTCATCCTAACATATAAATACACAAACAGATACACACCCTACACTAGAACCTAAACCACGAAGTTGAGTAATTTTATGTCTGTGGTCCCATACCCACAGACAGATAAACACATAAGTGAACACACGCACCAATACACACTTAGAAAACACAACCTATCATAAACGAACCTACAGTCCCATACCTGCAGGCTCGTTGCACAAACAATACGAACGTGATCAAGAGCCTGTATTCACGGCACTAGCAAGAATTGAGATCCATACAGTTTAATAGCCACAATTTTATAAGCATCGTATGCTTAATATAACCTCAACACATTCATAATTTATTCAAGCATTGTAAAGTTTGCCCATGCCACAGTGGAGATCCACTTACCTGAGGTCCTAAGCCTCTTGCCTCGGTCCTCACAGCTCTATCCTAGTAGCGTCCTCCCTTGAAACTCGTCGTGTGACAAATCTGTCCAACACGCGAGTAACAAGGTCAAAAGTCACTTTTCATTAGAAATTAATCAAAGAACTGCTCTAAGGATTGACGGACTACTCAAAGCAGGTCTGTAACCAAGAGCGGATAATCGGGATAGCAAATTGTAAAATTAAAGTATCATCGTCTCGTACGTCAGTGACTTAATTTTATCCGTCAATCCAAGGCCAACAAGTATATTGTTTGCTTAAATTAGGCGAGAAAGAAATTCTGTAATCTAATTAGTTTCTAGCTTAGTTTTACTAAGCATCTAAACTTTGAGCCGAAAATCCGGCAGAGTTTCCCCTATTTTTCGGATATCCCGGCCGAAGCCTTCACCTAATTTCAACCCAGCACCGAACTAATTTCGGTCACAATCCATCACAACAACCACGCAGATAATTTTATCATTTATCATAATTAATTGCAAACATAATCATAATTCAACACCGAGCCTCAGCGGCTCGGATTCACACTAGACCAATAGACATTTAAATCACAAAACAAAGTCACAAAGAACGTCGTCATGGCTTAGCGCCAATACTTTGCTTCCGACCGCCGGTTATACCTTTAATAAAAAGGCGGTGAAGAGTTGAGCGTTCGAACTTGCATTGTTGGTATTCCTGCACAATTTGCGAGAATAGAAGAAATCGAATCAACTTTTGAACTAAAACAAAAAAACATAATGCGAAACGCTCGGACCCGCGACCCGATACTCGCTTTAAGCTCAAACGGGCAAGTTAACAAAAATACAACCCAATACAACCAAATCCTTAAGATCACACAATTTTCTTTTTATTTATTTTCTTCACTTTAAAAGATACTAAAATGGTGCATATCCGCAAGGTTTTATGGCAAAACACTTGAGGTACTAAATTCCAATAAACACCTCGAATCAACCTAGTACATTTGCTGAAAAGTATTTAAGCTAAACGAATTAATAAAGCCATCGCAATCATAATCCCGCAAAATATGGCTTTTCAACATCAATCTTCCCAAATATAGTTCCACAAATAAAGGAATAAGACCACTCAAAAAGCTTGCCAGGACCCAAACGAGATTTTCACAAAAGTCCGCCAAACGACAACTTGTCAAATTTTAAAATGACATGAATTTACCAAACTTGAGGGCGCCAAATAGACAAAAGTATACTAAGCCAAGCACGCCCACAAACTCGCAAGACTAAGAAACACAATAAGGTACCAATCTCGCATAAATAAGGTTTTCAACAACAATCTTTTCAAGTGTTCTAATCATACGATTAATGGAAAATAAACCAACCAAATCCAGGCGTTAACCCGAGCACGGCTTACATGTTTATAAATGCGAAATATGACGGAGCTTAATATTGTGAACCAAAAATATAAAATGACGGCGCTGCGAGTTTGAGGTCTACCACAAATTAGCCAACCCAAATATTTGTACACCTAAAACCCAAACAATCATGATTCAAACTCAACATAAATAGCCATAAATAAGACCATTAAATCACACCTCAAACTTGAAAATCATAGACAGAGAAATTTCTAAGGTCTTGGCACAAATCTTAAGCAACCACATAATGAACTAATTCACGACACAAATTTAAAGTTAAATACAAGTAATCTATCGAGTTTGGCTCAAAATCGAGGCTCACCAAGCGTGCAAGGTAGCCGGCTCGACAAAAAGGGAGAAGCAGTGCGGGAAAGCTCGCGCGAAAGAAAGGCCGCGAGGCGCAAGGGCGCGGAGCAAAGTGCCCTGGTTTACGCGATGATCGAACCTGGCTCGCGCACGAAAAACTCGCGACAAGAGCTGGGCTCGATGAAGCTCGGTGAAGAGGAGCGTGGCTGCTCAACGCGCGGAGGTTGCGCGAAGGAGAAGCAACGTGCTGGTGCTGTGCGAGGGTAGAGGCGGAGCTGGGCGGTGCGCACTAGCACCGCGCGCGGGAAGAGGCGGGAGCCCCGGCTTGGCTCATCGCCGGCGGGAAGGTTGGGCGAGCTCGGGGCGGCGCGAGGAGGACGCGCGACAAGGCCGGATGCTCGCGTGGTCGCCGGAGGTAGGCGGAGTAGCGCGTGCGCACGAGGCCTCGCGGAGGGGGGCGCGGCTGCGATTGGGAGGAGCTCCGGGCAGCGCAAGAAGGGTTGGCCGAGACAAGGCTCGGCGCGGGAGGGGCTGGGCCGCGCGAGAGGCGGCGGCTGCGCGCATGGGTGCACAGATCGGGGCCGAGGAAGGCCAGGCGAGGTGAGGCGTGGCTCGCCGGGGCTAGCCAGCGGCTGGGCGGCGCTGGCGGGGAGCGCGATGCTGGTTCGCGCACGGCAAAGCTCGCGCGAAGTACGCCGGGGCTGGGCTCGCGCGAGGAGGCTGCGCGCTGGCGCGGAGAGAGGGACGCGCAGACGGTGCGCGGCTGGCTGGGGCGGAGGAGGCTGGCCGGAGCTGGGGAGGGCTAGGCGCCGGAGGGCAGCGGCGGCTGCGCGAGTGAGGGGCCGAGGGGGAGGGGGTGACGGCGTGGGAGGTGTGAAAAGAAAAGGGGAAGAAAATAATGTCAAACCCTAAGTTATTGGGCTTTTAGTATTGGGTCAATTTGGGCCAAGTAAAATCATTAATTGGTATAATTTTTCTAAAAATTTAGAATTCACACCAATAATTTGGATTCGAAAAGTTAGGAATTTTAATATCATTCCCGAATCAAAAATAAATTCCTTACACGTCCAAGAATTCAAAAAGGCAAAAATAACTATACCAATTTCATAATTTTTCTCATAATTCCAAATTGACCTCATATGACGAAACCGGCCAATTTTACAAAAACAGTCATCACCGAAGCAAAAATACAAATTGATTAGCTTGTACAGTGATTTTAAATTTTAGGCCATTACAGGTAACAATATGTCAATAGACGAAATTATATTACTCTAGTCATATATTTACTGACTATAGTTGATTTTCATTGACACAAGTAGTAAATTTTGTGACAGAATTAAATTAAGTTCTTGAGTCATATCTAGTTTAAATTTCAAGTTTGTGGTTTGAGTTGTGTTTGATTCAAACATAGATGTATTGACTAGAGTTTATTTTTCAGTGACACAAGTAGTAAATTTTGTGAAAGAAATTAAACAAGTTCTTGATAATGTGAGTTTTAACGAGTCTGAAAAATTGTGATTGGAGTATGAGAATTGAGGACTAATGTGAGTACTATCTAAACATGTTGCAGATAAATGAAACAACCCCAGGAGCATCAAGAGATGATGAGCAACCCCCTTCAAACAAGACGGCTGCAGATGCTGGTAAAACGAGCAAGGATGGCGCTAAAAAACGCAAAACTAAGGCCGGAAAAATTGTAACTGAGGTAACAATATGTCAATAGAGGAAATTATATTACTCTGGTCATATATTTATTGACTATAGTTGATTTTCATTGACACAAGTGGTAAATTTTGTGACAGAATTAAATTACGTTCTTGAGTCATATCTAGTTTAAATTTCAAGTTTGTGGTTTGAGTTCTGTTTGATTCAGACATAGATGTATTGACTAGAGTTTATTTTTCACTGACACAAGTAGTAAAATTTGTGAAAGAAATTAAACAAGTTCTTGATAATGTTTAATTGATAATTTGAGTTTTAACGAGTCTGAAAAATTGTGATTGGAGTATGATAATTGAGGACTAATGTGAGTACTATCTAAACATGTTGCAGATAAATGAAACAACCACGGCAGATTCAAGAGATGAAGAGCAACCCCCTTAAAAAAAAAAACGGCTACAAAAACGGCAGTAGCCTCCAAGAAACAAAAGCTACTTGAACAGCAAGTGTAAAATGAAGTAGCCGGAACAAAACTAGATCAAAAGGTAAAATGTCAAAAATTATATGACTATAGTCAAAGAATTATTTACTGATGCTAACATTTTTTTTTTGGTATTTTTTCTAACTATAAAAACACAGGAGCCAGATTATGTAATCGAGCCAAAACTGTGGGGACCGACTCAAAAAATTAATATGACCAACCGTCTGTGGCTCATACCGAAGATTATGGAGAGGCTTGCATATGAGGTTTGTCAGAAAAGTTATGACTCATGAACTTTCTTTAATTTCTTTCATGAAATTTACTACTAGTGTCAAGGAAAAAAAAACTCTAGTCATAACATCTATGACTGAAGTAATATAATTTCTAATGTTTGTTCTTTTTATTTTTTGATTGTAGGAAAAAGAAAAAACACAAGAGAAAGAACCAGAAAATGTAACTGAGGAAGGGAAAGAGAACAGCGAATCTCTTGAAAAGTATCTAGAGCATCCTCGGGTACAATTGTTTGTTCGTGGATGTTTCGGCCATTTAGTCCACGTGGTTCATGATGACACACCCGCGCGGATCTTACATTCATTCATCTTGCGAATGATTCACATAGAAAAAAACGAGCTCTGTTTCCTCATCAACGGTAAAAAACTGCATTTTGGCTATAAGGAGTTTGCTATTATTACCGGCTTGAGATGCGACCCACCTCCAACCCTAAAATTCAAGAACAAAGAAGGCTCAAACACATTAAAGAGCATATTCTTCCCTGAAGATAACAAAGTACGGACTGAAAACATCAAATCAGTCTTTACAAATAAGACGACAATTGCAACTGATGAGGAGATGGTTAAACTAGCAAGTTTGTACTTCTTGGAAGCCATTTTGTTGGCTCTTGATATGAACAAATACATTGACATGGACCATCTCTACTTGGCTGACAATCTGGATGATTTTAACACTTATCCATGGGGAAGACTTGTTTTTGACAAGACTATTAGTTCGTTGAAGTCGTCTCTTGATACAATCAAGACTTCAAAAGCTACATACCAATTAGGAGGGTTCCCGTTAGTGTTACTTGCTTTCAGATTTGAGACAATCCCATTACTTGCTGAACGATCCTTTGCCCAACCCATCGACACTCATTACCCCCAACGAATACTAAACTGGAAACTCACTGGACGCCCAAGTTTTGATGTGTTGCAGGCACAAATCTTCAACAACAATGAGGTCAGCATACTAAATTTTTCTCTTTAGTAATTGATTATAATACTTTAGTCACTGATCATTGAAAAGTAACATGCAAACGACGTTTGTCAGAAAAGTAATGACTCAAGAAATTAGTCTAATTGTTTCACCAAATTTACTACTTGAATCACTGAAAAATCAACTCTAGTCATTAAATCTGTGACTAAGGTAATAGAATTTCTGAGATTTGTACTTTGTGACTAAATATGAAAAACTCTAGCTGTTACTTTATTATTATTTTGTATCTGTCTTTAAACCTATTACTCTTGTTTAAAATTTACTTATTTATACAAGTTTTATGTAATTAGGTTGTGATACGGCAACTTGAACCAACTTTGGAAGAGTGGGAATAACCATACTTGAAATATTATGCCGACATGAAGAATGATAAAGAAAAAGGTGAAGGCAAAATTGTTGATGTGGATGAGGAAATCGAGGAAAAACAAGGCCCCAAACTTTTATCTAGCAATGAGTTCGGCATTCCAACAACAATTACCAATGTTGTGCTTGCCAAAGTTGTTTCTAAGCTTCAACAAATTGAAGAAAACCAGGAAGATTTGAAAAACCAGAATGAGAGACTGAAAAAGCAGAATGAGGAGCTTGACAAGAAGTTGTCAACAGTCATAAATTTATTGACTGGAAGAAACACTCAAACAAGCATGAGCACACTTGGTGATTGGACTGATATTCCGTCGTCATCACGAGACAAAGACCATGGCCAAAAAGATGGAGATATTGATGCAACTTGCAACTTAAGCGACCCGGACCTCAATTATATTGTCAACCTGGCCACAGCAACAACAGATGCGCAGATAGCCTTAGAGAATAATGAACAAATGGTTAGTCACAAATTTATGAC
The DNA here is from genome assembly GCA_018132145.1 of Boehmeria nivea var. tenacissima. NCBI lineage: Eukaryota > Viridiplantae > Streptophyta > Magnoliopsida > Rosales > Urticaceae > Boehmeria > Boehmeria nivea. The sequence continues at coordinate 6,438,182 of CM030876.1, read as the reverse complement.
TCAAGTTAAAAATTTGTTGATATCTTGAACTAATTTAAGGTTTTGCATGTGGAACAAAAACAAAACTCCACAGGAAAAGGAAAAACAATATTCCTCAGAGAAAGAATTACATAATTTGTCTGAGCAAAACCGACAACTAGAAAGTTTACCGGTAAAAAATGCATAGTTGAAGAAAATTTAATACTAGTGTCTCTAATAAAATTATTATTTTTTTCATTAAATGGCTGACATTAGTAATGAAATTTCTGATATTTTGAAATCATAATACAATTTTTTCCTTTTGTTATTCATGTGTAGGAAAAAGAAACAACACAACAAACAGGACCACAAAAGGTGACCGAGCAAGGCCAGAAACAGCATATCTTGACGGTAATTTTAATTTTAACTTCAGTCAATAATTTTGTGATTGTAGTAATAAAATTTCTGACTTTTAAAATCTGCAGCAGCAACAAACTGAGACAACAACCCAAGAATTTGGTCATGGGAAAAGAGAAGTGAAGACTAGCTGGGCTATTTCAGATCTCTACACTACTCAGTTTGGCTCAGCTTCTGAAGTTGCAAAGGAACCTGAAAAGGATAAAAACAAAGATGATGATTTTGATGCGCCATCCTTTAGCATTGGTCTTACATAACTAGCGGAAGAAATAGAAGAAAACATGACGAAAAAGATTGATGAGGAGGCTCAACAAGAAAAGGATAAAGAGGAAAGAGAGAAAGAAGCCACAACAAAGAAGACAGAAGATAATGGTAAACAACCAAAGGATAAAGAATCTAAAAAGAAGGATCAAGCAGAGCCTGAAAAGCCTCCGAAAATATACAAAAAGAGGGCAACAAAGACCAAGAAATGAAGAAGACTTCTTACTGCCTATAGTACATATTAAGTACTATGTTTTTTGTTAGGCTAACAAAGTCCATTAAATGAAGAAGACTGCTTATTGCCTATAGTACATATAACAAAGTCCATGAAATGAAGAAGACTGCTTACCTCCTATAGTACATATTAAGTACTATATTTTTTTGTTAGGCTAACAAAGTCCATGAAATGAAGTGGACTTGTTACAGCCTATAGTAGATATTAGGTACTATATTTTTTTTTGTTAGACTTCTTATTACTGTCTGTAATAGTTTCTTAAACATCGTACCAAACTATGCATGTTAATATTTTTGTTGGAAAATGATAAGTAAATCATGGTTAATCACTGAATTCCAAAATTGTCTGACATTCCATGACCGTAGTCAGAAAATTTCATAAATAACTATATTATAGTTGTGAATATCTATTTTAAATTTTTCTGCTAGTTTGTGACTATAATAATATATTTCAATTAGCATGTGTGTGCAATTTTTCACGTTTATTATCCAATCTTACGCTCCTTTGTTTTAGTTATGGATAATTATAGTGAAATCGCTTGATTCCATGTTGTCTGGAATTCGATGACTCTAGTCATAAGATTTCAGTTAGGTTGCTAAATACATTACAAAATATTTTCTGCAAATTCATGACTATAGTCACAAAATTTCTGATTTCATGTCCCTAATAATAAACTGCCAAAAAGAAGTTTTCAATTTATCTGGAATTCTATGACTATAGTCATATATTACACAAAATAAACTAATAATTGGACAAAAATTTTATTGAAATTTGTGATATAGTCACAAAATATCCGATTTCATGTCCGTAGAATAAACTAGATAAAGAAGCTAAATCTTCGCATTACATGTTTTCAACAAATTTGTGACTCCAGTCACAATATTTCAGATAGAACGACAAATGAGAAAAGTTTTTAACATGTTTAGTCCAGAAAATTGTGACTCCAGTCTCAAAATGTCCGACTTTTACATTTCAGACATGTTTAGTTATGGATAATTATAGTGAAATCGCTTGATTCTATGTTGTCTGGAATTCGATGACTCTAGTCATAATATTTCAGTTAGGATGCTAAATACATTACAAAATATTTTCTTCAAATTCGTGACTATAGTCACAAAATTTCTGATTTCATGTCCCTTATAATAAACTGCCAAAAAGAAGTTTTCAATTTATCTGGAATTCCATGACTATAGTCATATATTACACAAAACAAACTAATAATTGGACAAAAATTTTCTGGAAATTTGTGACTATAGTCACAAAATATCCGATTTCATGTCTGTAGAATAAACTAGATAAAGAAGCTAAATCTTCGCATTACATGTTTTCAACAAATTTGTGACTCCAGTCACAATATTTCAGATAGAACGACAAATGACAAAAGTTTTTAACATGTTTAGTCCGGAAAATTGTGACTCCAGTCTTAAAATATTTGACTTTTACTAGAAATGTCAATTTATTACAAAAAATCACTAATAATAGGCAAGAATCAATAAACCTGTATAAACTTCTTTTTTGGCTCTCATTGGAGAGAAAGATTGAATTTATATGTGCATGTTCTATTGATGTGTCTAACAAATAAGAGGTCAGAATCAATAAAGTTGTATAGACTTCTTTTTATGCTCCCGTTGGATAGAAATATCGCCTTCATATTTGCATGTTCTACTGTTGTGTCCAACTTTGCCACACGAACCACAATGACCAGACTTATAAGTACGCTCTCCAGCTGAAGGAATTCTAGACCTTTTCGGCCTCCCTGGAGGCCTTCGTACATCAGGTGGCAAGATAGATGAAATATTTGTGCCATTAACAACGGGATCATCTGTAAAAAGATTCAACCCACTTGGATAGATGCTCTCCGCATACGTAGCAACATATGCTTCCTTGAAATAAAATCTTGACATAAATGCGTATGGGCTCAATTTTTTCTTCCACAAAGCAGCAATGGCATGGCAACAAGGGAAGTCATCAACCTGCCATATGCGACAAGAACAACATCTTTTCCCAATATTTACAACTTCTTGCACCCCATTGTCCTTGACCTCAAACTCCTCACCATTAATTGGATCAACCTATATGTTGATAAATATAGTAATAAAATGTAAGACAAGAGACACTGAATTTTGAACAGATCACTTCAATCAAAACAGGTGGAACGTCATAAGTTTTAAACAGTACTTACAAAAATCCAGACAAGCAGACATTAATGTAAAGTGGTTCATAGATTACTTCAGTCATAGATTTCTGACAGGGGTAATAAAAACTCGGACTAGAGAAACCAAATTCCAGACAATTTACAAATATTTTAAAAATATACATAATCAACATAATACTGAGATTCGTAATATAAACACAAAATTAAGGTACTGAAATGCATTTAAGAATACTACAACCGACCATTAGTAATATAAATAGTATTTAGATGGAAAATATCTTACCCTTAGTGTTCGAGCTATCTCCTCTTGGCGTTGTAGGATAACCTCTGCCCATATAGTCAGTTTTGATCTGAGTTCATGTCCAGCATTGCGACGCTCGTAAAACCACTTCTGCAACATTTTACGGTAGGCCTCAACTACAGATGCAATTGGACGATCTCTTGCTACCTTGAGAATACCATTCAGACACTCTGATATATTAGTAGTCATGATATTATAACGTTTTCTTTCAAATTGCGACCATGCCCACTTAGAAGGATCGGCAAGAAACAAGTACTCCTTAATTCCAGCATTTATAGAATGCAAAGCATCCATGTAAAACACAAACTCCTTCATCGTGTAAACCCTTGCACATCTATTGAATAGTGGCTCAATAGAACCATTCTTAAACTTCGAATGGACATTGTTGTATAGGTGCTGCACACAAATTCTATGGAGAGCGGTTGGGTACACTTGTGATACAGCTTTAGGGATGCACTGATTGCGATCGGATATTATTACCAACTCTTCACGATCACCAATAGCACATTTCAACTGCTCAAAAAACCAAGTCCATGAAGCATTGTTCTCTGAATCAACAACGCCGAGAGCTAGAGGAATAAAAACATGGTTGTCAGCATCCAACATAGCCGCCAATAATAATGTCCTCTTAAACTTGTTCGTCAAAAAGGTACCATCAACAGAAATCACAGGACGACAGTAACGCCATCCCGCAATTGAAGCACCAAAAGCTAGGAAAAAATATTTGAATTTCCCTTTGTCATCCAGTGCAAATGCAAAATGTGAACCTATAAAAAAATATACCAAAATCTCATATTTGTCATGAAAATGGTTATTATTAACTTAACATCAACTTAAGTCTAATAAAATAAAACCTGTCATTAAAAGTGGTACTGCAGTCATAAAAATTGTGACAAAATCAAAATCAGAAACTTGAACATCACAGCAATAATAATAATAATAAAAAAAACTACAAAAGCACAAATAGTACGAGAAAATCATGTCGTAAAAGTTGTCAAAGAAATGGATACTGAAATCACGAAATTTGTGACAAATCAACATGAAAAATTAGAACATTGTAAAAGAAAAAAAATACTGATAATAAATGTACCTGGATTTGTTTCCTTTAGAGCAGCACCAATACGGGGTAACAAAGCATATGAATCTTCAGCACTTCCTCTTATCGAATCCAAAGCAAGGTCACATCCTTTCCAAGCTTTAAAGTAGCTTATATCCACACCATGATGATTCCGCATTCTACTTATTATATCATTAGGACACAATTTCTCTATTGTTGCCTCATCAACATGCCAAGACTTTATACAATCCGCCACTATAGAACACGTAGCTTGTTTGTGATTGTTTGTCATAATATCTTTGACACAAGTGTGAATATTAACATAGGAGGTAATTTTCCAAAAATTACTTTTCTTATTCAAGGTAGCAGCTTTCAAATCCCATGTACAACTAGCATTCACACAACTAAAATATAGCCGAGATTTATTCGATCTATCAACCTTGAACTCAAAATTGTTCTTCATAGCAATCATGTGCATAATGTTCACCAACCTTTCCTTTGACCTAAAATGATTATGCGCCTTAACATCAAAATAACTAGGAAAGTTGTTCATGTCAACATCGTCAACAAACACGTAATCAGAACTACTATCAACGGACACCTCGATAGTCGAACCATAAGAATCCAATGGAGAGTGTATTTCTGTAATGGAACTTATGACTGCAGGAACAAAATATATGACAACTTATTAATAAAGTACAAGAAATAAATGCACCAACAAAAACCATGAAAACAAACAAACAAATATGATTACCATATCTACTACAAGAACTGGAAGCTGCTTCCATGTCAAAATTCGACATAACTGCAAAATACAAGTTCAGAAAAAACAAAATCACAAAGAAGACAAAAGAATTCACAAAAAATATGACTAGAGAAACAAAAGTTCAGATAATACTATATGCAACAAACAAAAAAATGAAATCATGAAACTGATGACTACTGTCACAAAAACGCAAACACGAAAAACAAGTAAATGAACAATTCTAACGACTGAGACGCAAACAACCAGTAAAATGAACAATAATCAAACAGCAGAACTAGTAATCGGTAATTGAAGGAAATTCTCGTCGAAAATTAAATAAAACAACAAACAATTTATAAACAAACAATCGAAATCAAATATGAGAGCAAATTGCGATGAAAAAGGATTTCAAAAATGCCAAACACGAACAGAGACATCAAAAGCATTCAACAATAAAACCTAATTCCTAATTAGAAATAGAAACCAGCAACATTTCATAAGAGAATGATGAACCAGCGAATAAAGAGGAAGAAGAGAATGAGGAAGAAAACAACAAGCTCAGGAATGGTGTGAAACATAGGAAGATTGGAGCAGAGAAAACTCGGCATTTGATGCGAGTCTGAGCATCAATCTCGGCATAGATGCTGAGAAAATCGGGAAGAAAAGTTTGCAAAGCAGAGAAAGCTGAGGAATGTTTTAATACTGGACGTGAAATGAATAAAAGGGTAAAATAGGAAAAGCACAATTTTATAAATGATGATATTACAACTATGAATGGCTACTTTGCTAAATAATAGAAATGTGGGCTATATGGTTTAAACTAGTTAAATGAATTGGCTAATCCATTAAAAAACCGTATTTTATACATATTTTAATTAATTATGATTAATTAAAGAGATGATTGAGTAAATAATCAAATTTTGATTAATTAAGAATTTAACTATTTATATTTGTGCCATTAGTTCTCTTATGTGTTAGTGGTTAATAACTTTATTTCTTAAAACGTTCGTCGTTTCTTTAAAATATGAACAAAAAAAATGACTTAATACTAGACAGACTCTTAATTAAAAATTGATATTATGAGAATTCTCCATTCTAGTATAAACGAGCTTTTATACCCGCGCGTTGCTGCGGATGTTGTTTAATTTTTTTGAAAAAGATATATTAAAAATTATGAATATCCCAAAAGTATAAATGTTTACATAAGATAAAAGTTACTAATAAAAAAAATAACATTTATACACAACTACATAATGTTAAATAAAGAACAAAAACTCTATGGGGTCGTTTGGCAAACGGGTTCAAACTGTGACAATTTGAATTTTTTCATTTGAATTGGAAAATTTGAATTGGGTAATTTGAACGAAAAATTTAAATTGTTGTTTGGGTCAAATAATCCTATTTGAATGTATTATTTGGATTGTTGTTTGGGTAGATGTGAAATGTGTGATGTTGAGTAATAAAAAGAGTAGTTGAAATGTCAAATCAAAAAATACTATTCAAAATAGATTCAAACTGTTGAAATTTGAGGGGGGGAAGAATTTGATTTTGAAGGATTTGAATGACTTTTTCTCATTTGGATTTTATCTTAAAAAAAATTACCAAACGACGATTTAAACTGACAAAGTCGTTTGAATTGTCCAAGATGGGTTCAAACCCATTTGCCAAACATACCCTATATAATAAGTACAACAATTGTCTTTGTTTACGTTGTTAACATTTCTTTACATATATACACATATTTTAAAAGTCATAAAGATTTAGTTCCCTTAATTGATTTTTTTTTCTTCACTCCTTTTTTGCCGCTGCAATAAAGACAAAAGTAAAAGTTAGAATATATATATAATTTATAATAATAATTATGGCGGTTATTTTATTTACTTTATTATGTATATATTTACATATTTTATAAAATAAAATTGCAGTTCTTTAATTGCTATACTTTTTTATATCTTCTTCAGCCAGAAGAATCGAGAAAGAAAAAAAGGCGTATTTAAAGATTAAACAGTGCTAAGGACAAATTTTTTTAAATTTCAAGATTCACTGATAAGCTCCTGACACAAATAGTTTGGCAATAAATAAGACAACTTTCTTCAAAGTGTAACATTAATGTTAGTCTAAAAAGATAGATTCCACGCGGCACAATTTTCAAAGCATAACAGAAACAATTAGTGCTCAACTAAATAAGATGGAACTCTTTAGATTAAGCAACATTAATTTTAGTCGGCAACCACAATTCTCAAAGCATGGCCAAAAAATCAAGTATACAACTTAGAAATAAATAAGACATCTTTCAGAGTACATGGTATTAATTTAAGTCGGCAAAACCATTTTTTAAAGCATGGTAGAAAATATCTAGTCCACTACTAAGCAATAAATATGATACGACGACTCAAAAATTTTCAATGTATTAGTTTCAATACATCTCACATTCAGTATATAAAACAATAGTTCTATAAACAAATCACAAATGTTAACAATCCTGAGACAAAAAACTAAATTGAGAAAAAGAGCAAAGAACTTAGCCGAACAATCACAGCATTTGAACCTTGCAAAAGTCAACAGCCATATCCACAACAGGTTGAATTCACAAACCTTCAAAACAGAATTTTTAAAAAAATCAGATGGGCGAAAATTAGTCGCAAAAATTAAGAACCACAATCAAAATAAAGAAGAAGAAAAAAAAAAGCAACAAATAAAAAAAAGTTACAAAAGGCAGCAGAATAACCTTGACTTAACATTATGAAAATTAGAAAACTACAATCCAAAACAAAAAACTGAGAAACAACTCAGACAACCGCAACACGTAATGTTCATGGTGAAACAAAGAGAAAATTTTAAACGGCAAAACAAAGAAAATAATTTAACATAATTTAAACTCTGAAAAAGAAAATTACATAAACATAAAAAGAAAAAATTGTCAAAACTACCGAAAGCCAAGATAAACATAAGAACAGAGAGTAACAAAGAAGGGGAAAAAAAAAAGCCTGAATTTTTCCTACGACCCTGAAGAAACCCAAACAAAGCCACAATTCTAATTTCTGGATAACAGTAAAAATCCCTAATAAGATCCCAAAGAGAAATAGGAAAAAAAAAATCAGAAACAAAAACATCATAACAAAAAGACAAACGAAAAGAGGAACGAAGACAACAAACATCCGACCATAACAAAACCGGGGAAAAAAAGGGCTGTTTTTTAAAAGACTTTAAAAAAATTAAAATGAAAACAATGGAAAAATCCGTCGATAAATTGAGAAAATCATGATAAATTCCGAGTAAGAGATAAATAAATAAATAAAAACAGAAAAAGGGGGAAAAAAAAAGAAAAATAAATAAGAATAAGCATGCCGACAAATAAAGGACTAATTTTGTTAAACCTCAAACTATACCACCGGAAAAATACCTCAATAGATTATGAAAACTAAGAGGAGAACTCCGACTAAGAAATCGCCAAAACAACACATAAAACACATGAACCTAAATTAATCACATACACAAAGAACCCAAATTTTGGAACTACAACAAAAAAAAATGACCAAAAATGGAGACTTTCACATACATAAGCTCCAACTTCAAGGGGCTTCTTCACACAGGAGATCTTGCCATGCATTGCAGCCAGTATAAATGAAGTCTGGTTATTCACAAATCAAACAACATATATATAGTTAGAAATGAAACTCAAAGCATCAAACACTTCTCGAACAGAGCAAGAAGCCAAAACAAAAAAATCATAACTTTAGATCATAATTTTAAAGAAGACACTTTCTTTTGTTTCTTAAAGACTTTCTTGGCCGCCAAACAAATAGAAATCTGAAACCTAGGATTTGTTTTGTGATTCACCTTATTCGAAATCCATAGCTGAGCTAAAACGATGTCGGTGCGAAGCTTCTAAAGAAGAAGCATAACGATGTATGGTAAACAGATTAGCTAAAATAGTTTTGATGCGGCCATTCCAAAATTGTATTTTGAAATCCGTTCCGCCATCTTCGATCCGGAATTGTTGTTCCAAAATCTCCGAATCGGAGCTCGTTGGCGTTCTTGAGTTAAAAAAAAAAAAAAAGAAAGAAAAATAAAAAAGAAACCTTCACCGGTTGCTTTCTCGCAAACCCTCCACAGAGACTTGAATTCCTCTTCCAAAGCCTAGTTCAGCTTCCCTATTTTTACGATATCTTCCTCTTTTGCTCTCAACCTCTTCACAAAAGAATATATCAGTAAAAAAAAAATTCGACAAAAAAGAAAAAAAAAAACAAAATCAACACAACAAAACATGAACCTAAACTAATCACATACACTAATAACTTAAATTTTGGAACTTCAAATTAAAAAAAAAAAAAGGAAAAAAGCTGTGGACTTTCAGATACATTAACTCCAACTTCAAGAAGCTTATTCACGCAGGAGATCTTGCCATCATTGCTTCCAGCATAAATGGAAATCATTTACAAATCAAACAACATTTAGTTAGAAATGAAACTCAAAACATCCAACACTTCTCGAAGAAAAATTAAAAAAAAAATTAAAATTTTACCTGGTTTTGACAAATCAACACGTCTGGATTCATAGATCACTCCAAAAGCATAGACAAAATCTGACCCAACCAACAAAATGAAAACCCATCAGGTTAAAACACAAACCAAAAAAATAATGTGAACGTAAAGAAAGAGAAAGAGAAAGAGAAAAGAAAGAAAGAAAAAAGACATCTATCTGGCCATTAGCGGCGGCGATGTGAAGAGCGGAATCGTAAGAGGTCATCTGAGTCAAAAGAAACGAAAGGAAAAAAAGGAAAAAAAGAAAAAAAAAATCCCAACTGGCCGAAATCGTTAACAAACCTCGTCGAAGAAATTGACACAGAGGTTCCATTGGCGTTTTGTGTAGAAAAAGAATAAGCCAAACTTGTCAACTTCAGAAGTTCAAAAGAAATCTATATAAGAGAAATTAAGATTTTTTTTCTTTTGAAGAACAAAAATAGAGAGAAACGTTTCCTAAAAAAAAAAAAAAAAAGTGGAGGAGTCGGCGTAGTGGAGGTGGGAGTAGGAAAAAAAAGAAAAAAAAAAGCTGAGACAATGAGAAGGACAGAGAAAGAAAGACAGAGAAAATCCAACCATAGTTAAAAACTAATTGGCAAGGATAAGACCAGAGCAAGAGGAGAGAATTTACCACAAAAATAAAATAAAAAAAAAAAAGTTAGGCGGTGGAGACAAAATGGGCGTGTATGGCGGTGGAGACACAAAATGGGTAATAATATATATATATATATATATATATAATTTTTTATGGGGGTAAAATTATCTTTTTATGAATTATTGTTCTTGCTACAGTTTTTTGCTCTCACGTTTTGTTCTCAATAAATATATATATATATATATATATATATATATATATATTTTACTTAGTTAAGTTAAAAAGGGAATTAAATAATTTTTTTTTGCGGTGGACTGGAATGTGGCAGGAAAGCACGTGAATGTATCTTTTTTTGTTTTGTTTTTAAAAGGTATGTGTAATAATGTATCCTCGCAAATATAAATAGGACGGCTGTTAATGGATAAAAGCAATATGTATGAATTTAATAACTCTCTATATGGTGCTTACGTGTCGTTATGCTAATAAATTGTTCGTCAGAGGACAGCCCTTCCACTCAATCGCTGAAGTGAGACATTTCGAGAGGGGCACTTTTGAATTTATTCGGTTACTGTTCCTGCTACAGTAATTCGCTCTCCCATCCTCCCCCTTCCTTTTAGTATATCTATTACATATAATAGAAGTGTGGATGATGTTGTCCTCCAGCTGCTTATTTGTACATTCAAAATTTTTTTTTTTTGTCCTCTTGCTGTTTATTTGTTTACAAGCTAAAATCCAAACGTGATATATACTAAAAGGAAGGGGGAGGATGTGAAAGCGAATTACTGTAGCAAGAACAGTAACCGAATAAATTCAAAAGTGCCCCTCTCGAAATGTCTCACTTCAGCGATTGATAATCAAGGGCTCTTTTGTAAATGTATTCACTCTTGCACAAAACTCATACATGATTGAGTGGAAGGGCTGTCCTCTGACGAACAATTTATTAGTATAACGATACAGTGATACACATACCTTTTAAAAACAAAACAAAAAGAGATACATTCACGTGCTTTCCTACCACATTCTAGTCCACCGCAAATAAAAAATATTTAATTGCCTTTTTAACTTCGCAACTTCTTACATGGGAGACATGCTTAAAAACAGACTAATGAGAGATGAATAATTGGCTGAAATTAAATTAGCATGTATTATAAATGTGTTTGCATAGCAGAGGATAATTTCTTTTTATTACTATTCTTAATTTTTAATTTCTCCGTTCTTTTTCCTCTTTCTTCTTCTTCAACCCCATCAACACCCAACCTCAACTCACTTTTTATGAATCAATCACCACATTCAATTATTATTTAAAATTTCATAAAAACAAATTACAATCTTCAGACCCAAAATTCTTTCCGGATGACACCGTCCAACACTCCAACTCACAAGCCGACCGTCATCACCGCCGCTGATGACAAAATGGTAAGCCGACCGTCGGAGGTTGAAAATGGTTAGCAATAATGGCGCTGCCAAGCTCGAATCGGAAATAATGACGCCGTGTTTGAATTTGAAAGAAAATCTCGGACAGGAATAAACAAAACAAAAAAGAGAGAAAATAATAAGGTGCGCGACGATGGCCTCCGTTTTTTCTCCTCCATCGTCGAATCTGTAGCCAAAGGCTGCAACGATTAGGGATCGAGTTGGTCTCGGCCGATGAAACTCCCCATTGCCGAAGCTCCATCGTGGTTCGTCGTAGTCGGCGAGGACAGGTTTTGTTGAGAAAGAACTCCTTTGTCCGGGTGTTTTGCATCGCTCGGTGCTTCAGAGGTTTGGCCGACAAGTGTTGAGGAAGAATTCCTGTTGCAATGCTTTATAATTATCAGGAAACCTCTTTACTGGTTTAGTGATTTGCTGACTACTATTTCCTCATTACTGGCTTTGTTTTATTCTTTTGTCCTTTGATATTTCTGGTCTTTGTTCTAGTTCTTGACTATTGGATAACACTTTTAATGTTTTTTGGTTTGTTGCCTTTTACAAGAAAAGTTGTTTCGTCTCAGCAAAATAGAAAAGTTTAGAGAGGAGAGATGATATACTCCTCTTTTTATTTTTTTATGTTATTTAAAATAATAATCATCTGTTGTAAGATGCATACTAATTATTGTACACTTTCAAACGATACCAATCAAAATTATTTCCCATTAATGGGTTTTTATTTCAGTTCCCATGACAGAAATACCCTTTAACTTAACTAAGTAAAATATATATATATATATATATATATATATATATATTGAGAACAAAACGTGAGAGCAAAATACTGTAGCAAGAACAGTAATTCATAAAAAAGACAGTTTTACCCCCATAAAAAATTATATATATATATATATATATATATTATTACCCATTTTGTGTCTCCACCGCCGTACACGCCCATTTTGTCTCCACGGCCTTTTTTTTTTTTTTTTGGTGTATTCTCTCCTCTTGTTCTGTTCTTATCCTTGCCCTTTACAAACAGAGTTTTTGACTATTAAAATATGTGTATATATGTAAAGAAATGTTAACAACGTAAACAGAGGCAATTGTTGTACCTATTATATAGAGTTTTTGTTCTTTATTTAACATTATATAGTTGTGTATAAATGTTATTTTTTTTATTAGTACTTTTATCTTATGTAAATATATATACTTTTGGGATATTCATAATTTTTAATATATCGTTTTCAAAAAAATTAAACAACATCCGCAGCAACGCGCGGGTATAAAAGCTCGTTTATAACTAAGCAGCAAAAAAAAAAAAGAGTATGTGTAAAAAAAAGGATAATTTTGTCTTGCTACCTAGAAAACGCGACAAACAAACTCGGTGTGTTTTGGATTTTTACCAATCTCAAACCATATGGTACTATTTAATTGGTGTCAGAAAAAAATTTATGTCACACCAATCTGTCAACACATGCATGCGTAATACTATAGTAATGTGTCACAATCACACATATCAAGGTAATATAAATGATTTATACGTACCTTTTTCTACAAAAGAAAAAGATAAGAAAACAAAGTTCGAGTACTATTATATCTATATCTATATCTATATCTATATCTATATCTATAATTATATTATGAAGGCTCAATCCGTTTCTTCTCATATGGTTAAAAAAAAATGCCTCACCATGGGTTGACATGTGACGTCCTTTGTGGACGACACGTGGTATCTCATGATTTTTTTTTCTTTAAAATATTTGCATTTAGGGACTTATTATAGGGGTTTTTAAGAAATTTGGAAGAGCTTCTGCGCAAAATTAGAGGATTTTTTGTGCAATTTCTCTCTCCTCTCTCGTCTTTTTCACTTTTTCTGTTTTAATTGTTTCAACGACTATTTGTTTGACGTAATGATCTCGAAATTTTTTTTTCTTGATACGGTTAGATTCAGAATCTTTTTCTCGATCTTTTGACACCCATTGTCATTTTTTTTTTACCATAACTATTTTTAATTTATTTTCTTTGTTCTAAGCTTTTTTATTTTATGTTTTAAGTTTAAAAAATTTTAAAATAGCGATTGTATTTATATTAAATGATAAATCTAACCCTTTAATTATTAAAAATTACTAAAATGTTATTTTTTTTAAACTTAAAAAAAATATACTTTATTATTTTTTTGTCATACTTTTTAACTGTTATGTTATTTTAAATGTGATAGGGGGGTTCAAACTTGATTAACTGTTACTAAAAAGACTAGTATATATAATATGCCTAAGGGAAAAGAGAGATGTACAGACATTATTACTCATTATATTGCCTACCATATTCTGAGAGAGTTTTCTTTAGGTCTCTTTTATTTTACAAGTTGAGAAGAAATAAGAGACTCGAAGTTTTAGTGTGTAGATATATAACCCAAAGAAAATGTCCACTCGTAGTTTATTGTATTCCGGAGAACGCCGAGAAATAACACTACGGTGTTGCGAGGATGTTTGAGGATCAAAGACTATAAGTTATCGACCTTATTGCACGGCGATATAGCTAATTCTTATCCTTATTTTATTGAATTAATATAGGCAATGTTTGCTACAATTCGAATTTTTTTAATAGTGCGATTCGATCCTAATTGCACTTCCGCTTAACTTGTAAATTAGTTTATTATTTTTCTCCAACAATTAATATCAGAGCGGTCTTTACCTATATTAATTTAATAATATTGATTATTTGATAATCATTGCATGATGTTGGTGAGCACTTATGCATAGATAATATTTCATGGTTGTTATATTGAATGTATGAGCGAATAGATTGGTCGTTACTTATATGGTTTCATGGTTTAGTTGTTTTGTTTTGTTTTTTTTTTTTTAGGTTAACTGTAAAATATGATTCAATTGTAATTCTTATCTATTGTATTTTTTTTTTTTTGCAGCTCACGCAACTCCACCATGACGATGACGCCTATGAAAATCTCCTTAAAACCTTATTTTATTATCATATATTATATAGGAAAAATTCTAAAATAGTCCCTGAGTTTTACCGAAAATCCAGTTTTATCCCTCTATTTTTAAAAATTATGGAACAGCCCTTCAGTTTTTCAAATCAGTCTAGAACTATCCTTTTGTGTTGACTAAAACTTAAAATTTTTCTAAATGTCGAAACTATCCTTTATAAAATTTATTAATTCAACCTCTAATATTTTTAAAATTTGCATTTATACCCCAACACCTATAGTTCAATAAAAAAATCAGCCAAATATCCCAACAATAAATCTAAAATCCAGGAAAAAAAAACTAACAAAAAACAAACAATCAAACCCCAACAATCCTCCAAAAACACTGAAAAAATTAAACCAAAAAAATAAAATAATCGAACCCCAACAATCATCCAAAAATCATACAACCCAACAAAAAAGTATTTGATTTAATTATTGAAAGAAACACGGTGAACCTCCACAAATCCCGAGACCCCCGACGCTCCTTTGCTAGCCCCCGACCACCGGCGATCCATGAACCCCGGCGAACCCCATGAACCCGGCGAACCCTGTGAACTCGGTGAACCTCAGACCCCACGAACCGTCGAACCCATGACCCCACAACCACCGAACTAACCCCCAAGACCTCCGAACCCCGACCTCATGAACCCTCGACCCACGTGCTACCCCACGAATCCCCGCGAACACCACGAACCTCCGCCAACCCCATGAACCCTGGCGAACCTAATGAACCTCAGACCCCACGAACCCTCGGACCCACGACCCCACAACCACCGAACCCACGACCCTAACCCCCAAGACCTCCAAACCCCGACCCCACGAACCTCCTTGGTGCTACCCCAAGAACCCCGAACCCGGGCGGCCGGCGCAACGCCACGAACCTCCGACCCTGGCAACCCTGCGCGACCCACAATCCTGCGCCCATCCGCCTCTGCGCTCCACCGTGCTCCTCCGCAACCCACGACCCGTGACCCTACGCTCCACCACGCTCCTCCGTCCCTCCACCTCTCGACGGCCTGGTAATCTCCCCTCACACGAAAGAGACATAGACTAAACGAGAGAGAGATAAGAGAATGAGAGATGACATAGTAAAATGGATAAATTATGTTAAAAAGAAAAAGAAAAAAGAAAAATCTTGGGTATGAGTGTAATTTTTAAAAATATTGGAGGTTAGATTAATAAATTTTATAAAGGGTAGTTTCGACATTTAAAAAAATTTTGAGTTTTAGTCAGCGCAAAAGGATAATTTTATGCCGATTTGAAAATTGAAGGGCTATTCTATAATTTTAAAAAACAGAGGGATAAAAAATTTTCAGTAAAATTCAGATACTATTTTAGAATTTTCCCTACATATATAACTGATAGCCTGTTTTATTTTTTTTATTTTTTGGTTGCTTTTGGATTGTCCCACGGAATTTTTTTTTTTTAAATTGTAATAATAGGGTAACGGCTTTGGGTATGACTCACAGTTGTAATTTTAGATATCCATAGAACACGGTCAAGTTTTTCCATTTTAATACCAACTGAATGTCTTTTATCATGCTTGATAATAATTATACTGCCATGCGTATTACATGCCATATTAGATAGGTAGTGCTTACCTATTTTTTATCTCATGCATTCAAGTGCATTTACATTTTTTTCCCCTAAAATTGTTTTAGTAAAATACGAGTCCAAGAACCCGCGCATTGCAATGGTTTTTTTTAATAAAATATTCATAATTAATATATTTATTAGAATGAAATTAAAGTTCTCATCATGTTATATAATTTATATTATTATCGTCTTTGTAATGTTTTTCTTTTGGTTTTTAAAAGTTAAATTGGATGCAACTTCAATTTTTATTTTTCTCATTTAACTATTAAATAATTATAGAAAAATAAAAGTGAATATTAAACATGTGAAAAACTATAAAAACTAAAAGCTGTAGTAATATTTTGATAATTATGTTTTTTTTTTGTTGTCAAAGTTAATTTTTTTCGACTCAATAGTATTTAACAGTGGAAATTTTAAAAAATACATCTACAAAAGGCTGGTTTTATTTATACCCTCATTTTGCTTCCCAAACCCTCTAAATTAAAATTTATTTTGCTTTTAGATTACCTTTTTTTTTTCTTCGTAAAATATATTTAATATTGTTTACTCATCACTATTTTTCACATCCACTCTTTCTTTCTTTTTTTCTTGTACCGTTCATAAGCCGGCTCTACTTTTTCCTTTTTATATGAGAAAAAAACAAAACGCACTCTCTGAGAGAAAAAAACATGTTATGATACATATATGTGTACATATGAGAGAAAAAAATTACTAAAAAATCCATAAATAAAGCAAGATCCGTATAGTCATCAATTAAAAAATAAAGATAAAAAATAAAAAATAAATAAACAGAAAATTAAAGAGTATATCCAGAAAAAATAAGATGATATAAATAGATAAAATTTTTAATTATTTTGGGGATGTATGGACGAAAATGGTATAAATAGAAGCACTCTAAAAAATCATATTAGAATAAAATATGATAAAAAATGGCACAAAATTATAGTAAAATAACTATATATTTGAAAAAATATGCATATATTTATAAAGAAACCCATGAAAAAAAACGTGATAAAAAAAGTAAAATACATAAAAATATATGTATGCAAAAATTTAAAAACAAAAAAACAAACTAAAATGAAAGATATAGAGTGACAAGCATAAAAGTGTATATATATATATATATATATTCTTAAAAATCGGTTAAAAAATTAAATTAAATTGAAGACGATTATTTAAACACAAACTTTAATTACTACAATGACAATATAAAGATAAGATGGAATGTGGGTGGTGTGGTACTGTGGTATAATATTTTCATTTTGAGTGGGAGCAGTGGTGCAAATCCGTGGGAGGAATCGGTTAAACTAAAAAAAATAAAAATAAAATAGGTGAGAGCATGTGGGAATGTATAGGCGCGTACACATGGGAAAAAAAAAAAGGGAGAGAGAGAGTACTGCGGGTGAAATCGGTTCGGTTCGGTTTTATGTAAAATTTTGCGTCGAACCGAATTGAATCGATTTTGTAAAAGTGGGACCGAAATCAATTTTGACGTTAAAAAAACCAAACTCAGTCGAAACTGTTAATCGGTTCGGTTTCAGTTTTAATTTAGTTTTAACCGAAAAAATCGATTATGGTGAAAATCGGTTCAATCGAATTTAAAAAAAAAAATAACTTTGAAAAATTGATTCTAAACCTGTTATAGTATTATTTATTTGTCTCACGTGTAAATTTAATTATAATATCAACTAGATATTTGATATTACAAACAGAAGACACAAACTCACACAATATAATACAATAATCAAATACATATTTGTATCACAGAGTCACAAAGTCACAATACAAAATTTACAAATTACAAATACAATGATTGAATGATAGATATTACATAATAGTAAAACACACAACAACCACATATCATCCAAATAACAAAGTAAAACACACAACAAGAACATATTATCCAAATAACAAAGTAAACAAACCATCCAGCCAAATAGTCTTGCAATAACTAGAACAAACATAAAACAAACATAAATATTTCACAAAAGCAATGTTTTTGGGCTGCTGGCTTCTCTTCATCCACATTCCCCCAAGTATGCTTGCCTAGCTATAGTACAACATTGCAAAGTAAAGATTGGTTATTTGTGATGTTAATGAACTAACTATAGTAAATATCAAAGTACAACATTTCAAAGTAAATATGTTCAACACTTCAACTCACATCCAAAAGAAAGCAAATGCTTCTTAATCATCAATGTCTGTGTCCGTGGTGGTAGAATCACCATCATCATCTATAGAATAAATCAATAAAATTAGCAAATATTAGTATCACAAAATAATTAAAAAAAAAAAGCAAAGAATTATGAAACAATTATGTTGAGACTTGAGAATTGTACCGGTTTCCACTAAAATAGAATATTTAAGAGTCCCAACCTCATTCATAAACTCTCTACACACAAGAGTGTCATGGGAAGAACTCAGCCAACTCTTGGTACAAACAAGTGTCTCAACCGTTTTAGTAGTTAACGAACTCCTAAAAGGATCAAGAATGCACCCACCTGTAGAAAAAGCATATTCAGAGGCTACAGTCGACATTGGAACCGCTAGCACATCCTTTGCAATTCTTGAAAGCACCTTGTACTTGTTGGAATTAACTTTCCACCAGCAAAGTATATCAAAGTTCTCAGAGTCCACAACCTCACAACTTTCACCTAAGTATTTCTCAACATCATTCTTGTCCCATCCTTCTTTGACACGTTTTTCCTTGAGATATATCATCCTCACACGATTCTTTGAAGAGCTTCCTTGAGATATGCTTTGTTGACCTGCTGATTTTTTCTGGACGGTATTAGGAGTAGGCGGAGGCGGTACAGCAATGTCATTATACTCATTGTAGAGCTTCTTTAAAGAAGCTTCAATTTGTACTATCATCTCCTCAGCCGTATCTAATCCGTACATAACTCCAATATAATGCTTAACATAGTCCATCTTGTACCGTGGATCAATAATCAAGCCAAAGAAAATGAATTTTCCTCTAGAATGCCCCAATACTTATCAAACTTTTTCTCCATACTTGTTCGCTCGAAAACACACGCGAATTTAACCGCAAGTGCACGGATCGTTTAAGTAATAAAGTAGACAAAAGAGTTTGGATATCGTTCCCACGGAGAACTAACTAACCTAATTAATTAAGCACTATGAATACTAAATGTCTAATTTATCTAGGCTAGCAACTTAGATGAAGAAAGATAAATAAACAAAATAAATGTAAACGAAAATATTATAAATAAAACCTAGGATCGATTAGCTTCCCTCAACGTGTCCTCTATTCAAATATCGTTAATATCTCACCACAATCCTCAATTCTATGCTAGTCTAGGAATTTAAGAACTAAGTCGCATCTCTTGCTTATTGACCTGATTATGTATTCAATTCTAACTCACACATCCGCTCGTTGAAATTAAATACATTCACACACGATTCCTAGAATCCTAAATCGATCACCTCTCGGTCCTTACGATTCAGAATTTGACTACCTAGACTACCAATCTCCTCTCGGTACTTATGGCGTCTAAGTTGTGATTCTTGTTATTCTCAATTCAATTAAATTACTTCTCTCAAGTTTAACCTAATTGAGTCTAGAGTTTCTATTCAATCTCTCAATTGCAAATAGAAATAAATAAACCAACAGGAACACAAATATGAGAATTGAGTAAATGTAATAATTTATTAATGAAAACTAAAATAGATTAGACATTGAGTTCGGCTAATCTCTCCTAGAGAGAGATTTAGCCTCTTGAAACCAAACAAATGAATATATAAAATAAACTAGGGTTCATAATGATTACAAGAAATATAAGAGAAGAAAATAAAGAGAATAGAGAAAACTCAGGTGGGATTCGCAAGCATTTCCATCTTCATCTCCTCTTTGAAGAGCCAATCTTCTCTTGGTGTTCTTGAGCTTTTTGTGGTGTTCCTCTCTGTGTTTCCACCCCTCTTTTCGTCCAAAACATGATATATTTATAGCCCAAGTGATTTGACCTAGTTTCCCCTCTTGAAACGAAGTTAAAACGTCATCGTTTTTGCATCAGCGAAGTTTGGCGGTCGTTCGGCTAAGTTCGGCGAACGTTCGGCTCATAAAAAGTTGATGCTGATGGTTTAGTTTGATTTAGTCGGTTTGGTTTGGTTTCATCGGTTTTTTGAACGACCCGCGAGAGGTCTAGAGAAGGGGTGAGGCTGACGAGACCTTTCCAACATTGTAGAATCAAAAATTCTTAAATAGTAAATCATGTGCACACGTATTTTGATAAGCTACGTGAGATAGTTGTGAACTTGAGTGAGATTAGAACAAAATATAAGAATGACTTTTGAGTCGAGATTAATGGGTCGCTAAGTCCGTTCTACGTCATAACTCTTTTGCAGGTATTATACCCCGTGCAGGTTTAGCACCCTATTTCAGAAATCTACTATGCGAGCAAGTTGTTTAAGAGTGACATTTACTCTTCAGACTACGATGACTCGATCGTCGAGTCCGTCCTTTTATTAGATTATAGTGTTATGATACCCCTTGGTTGTATGTTACCTGCAGACTTAGCAATTTATTTATGTAATGACCTGAATTTAAAAGCACTGTGCTAATTAATTAAATGGTATTTTCGCCTCAGTTGTGTTTAATTTTGAGGTGAATTACCTCAACTTTGAAATCGTGCAACTAGTAATGCAAATATCATTATTTTTGCATTCTTGAAATTTTGGGTTTGTTAGGAATTGATTTTTCAAGTTGATTGTGATATTAAAATTCCTAACTTCTCAAGTTCAATTTATTAGTGGAATTTCATAATTTTAGAAAATTGTACCAATTTATTTATTTCAAGTGGCCAATTTTTGCCCAATTGTGAAAGCCCAATTTCACTAGGGTTTCTTTTCTTTTTCTTTTTCCCTCTTCTTTCTTTTCCTCCCCAGCAGACCACCACCATCACTCTTTCTCTCTCTCCTTTTTTCTTCCTCTCGTTTGGCCGACCACCCTCCTGGTCCGGCCGCCGCTCGCCGCCGCGCCCAGCCCACAGCCCGCGCTCCCCGCGCCCAGCTCCAGCCCCCCCCCCCCCCCCCCCCCCCCCCCGCCTCACCTCCGCGCACCTCTGCGTGTGGCTTCCAGCGTGGGGCCTTCCTGTTGCCCCTCCGGTCGCGGCCAGAGCGAGCCAAGCCCGACGCTCCGACCCCGACGGCTTCGCCCAGTTGCGACTCAGCGCACCGTCCTCGCGCCGGTGACTAGCTGCGACGTTCCTCAGCCCCGATCCGCTCGCCTCTCGCACTGCCTCCGGCGCAGCCCCTCGTCGCGAGCTGCCTCACCGCACTCCTCCACGCGTACCTCTGTCCTCGAGCAGCCCCGGCGAGACCCCGCGCCGCCTCGAGCGCGCGCTCCCTGCCAGCACCGCCCAGCCGCCGGTGCGCCCCGGCGAGCCACGCCTCGCCTCGCCCGGCCTTCTTCGGCCTCGTCTCGACGATCCCGCGCCCCTTCGTGCCAGTGCACGCCGCACCTCCTCGCTGCGAGATGACGACGCACGCAAACCCTTCTGACGCGAGCTCCTCCGCGCCTCCTTCGCCACCAGCGCCGCCGTGAGCGCGAGCTCTTCCGCGTGGGTCCAGCCTCCTTCGCGCGAGACCCAACTCGAGTCGTATCTTCTTCGATAGCCCAGCCGACACGAAAGAAGCTGTGTATTCCGCGCCAGCGACGAGCCACCGTTGCTCAGTTAGGTGAGCTTTGAGCTTGAACCAAGACTTTATTTGTTTTATCGAATTTTAAACCTTGTGGTGTTTGGCGATTGGTGACAATTTTAGACGAATTCAATATCTTGGTGGCTGAGATTATGATGATTTGCTAGATTTACTTATGGTCTATAATTGTCAAGTTTGTAGTGTGATTGTGATGGGTCACACATTTCCAAGAATATGTGTGTCTAATTTTCAAGGTATTGACACAAGTTTTAGTAAACTTGAAAATCTAAGAATTTCGTTAGATTGTCAATTCGAGAAGGTTGCGGCAAATATATTAGTCGGAGTTATCATGTTTTTATGGGCTTGGTGTTTTATCATGTTTCGTGGCCCTGTTGAACTTGGTAATTCGAGTGCCTTTGAATCATTACCTTAATTGGCAAGAGATTTAGAATTTTCTTAAATTAAGATAATTAAAAAAAAAAAGAAAATTGTGTGATCTTGAGGATTTGGTTTTGTTACACGAGCCTTGGTTGTATTGGATTGCATTTTTGTAATCGTGCCCATTTGAGCTTAAAACGAGTATCGAGTCTCGGGTCCGAGCGTTTCGCGTCTTACTTTTGTTTAGGTTCGAAACTTGATTCGAATTCTTTTATTCTCGTGCATTGCGCAGGAACAACAACAACACAAGTTCGAACGCTCAACCCTTCACCGCCATTTTTTCTAAAGGTATAAGTAGGCGGTTGGAAACAAGATCGAAGCATTAGACTCAATGACACGTTATGTGACTGTTGTAATTAGTTTAGACGCCTATTATTTTATTTTGTGTGGGATCCGAGCCACTGAGGCTCGGTGTTGAATTATGACTATGTTTTGAGATTATTATTGTGAAAATTATTCTGCGTGGTTGTTGTGATGAATTGTGACCGAAATTAGTTCGGTGCTGGGTTGAAATTAGGTGAAGGTTTCGGCCGGGATATCCTAAAAACAGGGGAAACTCTGCCGGATTTCCGGCTCGAAGTTTAGATACTTTTTATGACTAAGTCAAGGACCATTTAAATCAAAGAATTTATTTCTCACCTAATTTAATATAACGAAATACCTGTTAGTCGGGATTGACGGTTAGCGTTAAGACAATGACACGGGACAAGAATACCCCTAGAGGAGTTTCTCGACGACCCGTCTATTGTCCCTCCGTCTAGCATTCACTTCAAGTGATCCGTCAATCCTTATTAGAGTTTTCTTTCCCTCGAATGACTAGTAGACTCTGGCGTTGACCCTCTGACTCTTGTGTTAGACAGAAGTGCCACACATCAAGCTTTAAGGAGGGACGCCACTGAGGAAAGATCGCGAGGACAAAGACGAGAGACTTAGGACCTCAAGTAAGTGGATCTCCACTGTGACACGAGTATACTTTACCATGCTTGAATATATTGTGCATGTGTTGAGATTGTATAAAGCGTGCGATGCTTCTAAAATTGTGGCTACCCAACTGTGTGGATCCTCATTCTTGCTAAGGTTGAGAGTACGGGCTTTTGATTATGTTCGTCTTGTTTTGTGCAACGAGCCTGCAGGTATGGGACTGTAGGTTCGTTTATAATATGTAGTGTTTTTCTAGATGTTTATTGGCTCGTGTGTTCACGTATATGTTCATCTGTCTGTGGGTATGGGACCACAGACACAAAACTTCTCAACTTCGTGGTTCAGGTTATTGTGCAAGGTGTGTGTGTCTGTTGTGTGTGTATATGTGTTAGTATGACTTATCTGTCGGTGGGCATGGGACCACAGACATAAAACTGTTGCTGTTGTTGTTGAGACTTTATTGCAGGTCAAGGAGAAAACTCTAAGACAAGACAAGGAGAGCGGAAGCAATGTATGTACACGGGTAGGGCCCGACGGGGCCGCAAGTCATGATCGGTTCCGAAATAGCCCGACGGGGCCACTGATTACGTTTCGGGACGGCTCGAGAGGCCTTGGGGAGGTCGGCGGACGACTTTCCTCTGCCGCATTACTGTGATCATTTGAGTAGGGCCCGACGGGGCCGCGATCATGATTTGGTTCCGAAATAGCCCGACGGGGCCATCATGTATGATAGATTTCGGAGCGACCCGAGGGACCTCGCGGAGGTCATTGAACCACCTTTCAGAACGGCCGGAGGGGCCTTGGGGAGGAGAGCCACGGCCCTCCCCACAGCTTATGATTTGACGATCCGGATCGGCCCGACGGGGTAAAGTGCAATTTTGAATTCCGAAACGACCCGACGGGGTCATTGGCCGTAAAAGGTTTCGGAATGGGCAGAGAGGCCCAAGGAGGATGAGTCCTCACAAGCATAAAGAGTATCGGGACGGTCCGAGGGGCCAAAATCCATAACATGTCCCGAACTAACCCGTAATGGGTCTAAATGTGTATTAAATTATAAAAACGACCCGCGAATGGGTCCAGATGTGTATTAAATTCTAGAACGACCCGAGGATGGGTCTAGATTTGTATAAAGTTCTAGAACGACCCGAGATAGGGTCTAGATGTTTATAAGTTCTAGAACAACCCGCGAATGGGGTTAGATATGTGTTAAATTCTAGAACGATCTGCAAGAGTTCTAGATTGTGTATAAGTTATTTAACGAC
This sequence comes from Boehmeria nivea var. tenacissima, assembly GCA_018132145.1. Taxonomy (NCBI): domain Eukaryota; kingdom Viridiplantae; phylum Streptophyta; class Magnoliopsida; order Rosales; family Urticaceae; genus Boehmeria; species Boehmeria nivea. The sequence goes on along the minus strand of CM030876.1, from coordinate 6,413,661 downwards.
CCGCAATGGGTCTAAGTGTGTATTAAATTTTAGAATAACCCGCGAAGGGGTTTGGATATTTATATGAGTTCTAGATCGACCCGCAAGAGGTCTAGAGGAGGGGTGAGGCTGACGAGACCTTCCCAATATTATAGAATCGAGAATTCTTAAATAGTAAATTATATGCACACGTATTTTTACAAGCTAAGTCAGAGAGTTGTGAACTTGAGTGGATTAGATCAAAACATGAGGTTGACCTTTGAGTCGAGATTAATATGTCTTTGAGTCCAACCCCATTCCACGGCACAACTCTTTTGCAGGTATTATACCCCGCGCAGGTTTAGCAACCCATTTCTGAAATATATTTCGCGGGCAAGGTTGTTTAAGAGTGATATATACTCTTCGGACTACGATGACTCGATCGGCGAGTCCGCCCTTTTGTTAGATGTTTGTGTTGTGACATTTTTGGTTATTTGTTACCTGCAGACTTAGCCATTTATTTATCTAATCTACTTACTGGGCTAATAGCTCACTAGTGTGCTCGTGTCGCAGGTATCTTATCACGAAAGCAAAAAGAGCGAGGGGCGACAATGACGGGAATAGTGAGTGTATACGGGACCGACCTGTCAGACCTTACGTGGACTACCGGCTAATCGTTGGCAAAGAAAAGATTTAATTTTTAAATTCCGCAATATTTTGTAAAGTGTAAAAAAAATTAAATCTATTTTTGGTTAGTGAGGATTGGTAAACCTCATGTTTAGTATTAAAAGTTTGATTTTGTAAGTTAATTTAAAAAGTTCAAATTTGACCGTATTTTTCGAAACTATAATACCGTTTTGAGTTTTGGGTCGTTACAATTTATCAAATCTACTTATTAGGCTATTAGCTCACTAGTGTGTTCGTGTCGCAGGTAAGATGAAAGGAAGTGAAAGGGCGAGGTGACAACGGTGGGAATAGCGAGTCTATACGAGACTGACCTGTAAGACCTTATGTGGACTACCGGTTAATCGTTGACAAAGAAAAGTTTTTAAATTACGCAATATTTATAAAGTTTAGAATTAAATCCACTTTAGTTACGGTGAGGATTGATGGACCTCATGATTGGCATTAAAAATTGGATTATGTAACTTAATTTAAAAAGTTCAAATTTGTCCGTATTTCTCAGAACTAAAACATCGTTTTGAGTTTTGGGTCGTTACAAAAAAGAAGCACCGCTAAAGATCTCTAGATATTAATGTCGTTATGTATGTTTTTACCTCCTGTTTGTAATGTTGCATGTGATAAATACAAAATTATAACATGTGCCTTAGCGGGGTTGGTGGAATTTCTGTGAGAAAATATACCATTTTGTAACGAACGATCTAGAGTATTTAAAGTACAATCCAAAACAAAAAAAAAAAGTTGGTTTAAACTACATTGCTACAGTAATTACACATTTAAACTAATAAAAATTTAAACTTAAACTATATTGCTAAAGTAATTCTAAGTATTAAAGTTTTATGCAAACAGACTATCTTGTATTCCCTTCAACCTTATAAATCAAAATTAATCGGCAAAGTTGATCAAAACCATGTATTAAATTTTTTGATCAACTTTGACGGGATTTGGCAAACTCGCAGAGGAGCTCTGGCAGCCCAACGTTGGCGACCTCGCATACCTCACGGAGGAGCGGCGCGGAGCTGGTTCGGCGATCTCGTGGAGGAGCGGCCAGATCTGGGCTCCGGTACAATTTCAGCTTTGATTGGTTGTGGGCGTGTTCTCGTTGTAGGTTTGAATCGATTGTGGGACTAGTGTAGTGCTTATTTTGTTCATTGGTGAAGGTTTTAATTCGGTGAAGTTTCAAAGACTGTTTGTTAAAGTTGAAGAAGAAGAAGATTGTGAACTTTTTTTAATTTAATTTTAATAAAGAAAAAAATATATAATTATATTGTGAAAATTTATGAAAACTGGGTTATTAGTTAAATTATAAAAAACAAATCAATGGTGAGATTGATATTTTTTGGATAATTTTACAGTATAACCCTCAAATATAATGTCACATGCGATACACATGACTTTTTGCCGCTATAACTTGGACAAAATGAGGACGGAGGGATCAAAATGACACAATTTTGTAGTTTAGGGACTTTGAATGAGACGTTTTTAAGAATAAGGATTGAAGTGAAACGACACCCAAAGTAGAGAGGGGAAAAACCTTTATACTATTGTAGGAAAAAAAAATTCACCACATGCCTCTTTTGAATCAGATTTTGAGATAATAAATTATTTTATTCGTCTCTAAACCTTATTATTTTGAAATTGATTAACATAAATTTTTATTTTTATTTATTTAGAAAGTATGCTATCAATATAGAAAGAGTAAAAAATTAAAATTTGAGTAAAAATAAAAGTATTATGAATATGAATTTGCAAATAGAATATATAGAGGCAAAATTAAAGACGAAACTTAAAAACTGGCATTGGACAAAATTTTCTCAAACTTTTTATTGATAAATTAAGATGCATCATTAATAATTTATTTTCATACCATATGTTTTTTTTTTATTTTTACTTATCTTTGAAATGTAAAAATAAAGGTATAAATTAAAAATATAATAGAAAAAAGGGTTATCTACATAAACACCCCCCAATGTTGTGCTATTGTTGCAGTTTGCACCCTAATGTTTAAAAACTATCATTCTTGCCCCCTAAAGTATTAAAAACTTATAGATATGCCCCCTCTGTTACAATTTGTAAAAAAAATAGATTAAATTAATAGCATAATATTATTCTGTTGGCACCTGTACAATTTTTAAAGATCAACTGCTATCAAATAGTAATTAATTCTATATTTATTTTCACAAACACCCCCTTATGTCGTTTTTTCTTCTCAAAATACACCTCGATTTTTTAAAATTTTGTATTCATACCCTTAAAAAATTGTACAGGCACCAACAGATTAATATTACGTAATTAATTTAACCCATTTTTGTTACAGATTATGACAGAGGGGGCAAATCTATAAGTTTTTAATACTTTAGGGGGCAAAAATGACAGTTTTTAAACATTAGGGTGCAAACTGCAACAATAGCACAACATTGGGAGGCATTTGTATAGATAATCCTAGAAAAAATCATAGATTAATTAATAATTTATAAAAAAAGAGAAAATTACAAAATAAAGCTATTTTTTATGCCACTTCATAATCTATACTCTAAGTGATGCGTTTCGGGATATAAATTAAAAATACAACATACATGAAATATACATTATCAATGTGCTAAGAATTGGGCATCCCTCAAAATCCCCCATAAAAAAATCGGCATTTTTCAAAATCGCCTGTCTTTTTACTTCCGAATCCAACTTTGGGGTTTGTGGTCCAATTGGAAGTTGATTAGGTTATGGTTAAGAGACCATTTGGCCCACATATTGAATCATAATGGCATGTTTAACTGTCATTTGGTCCTAGCAGGTGCTACCCAGCAAGTATCATTAGCAACACAAGGCTTGGCCTTGGCACAACCAAGCTTCTCTCTCCTCTCTTAGTCTTCTAGTGGTGATAATGACAATCCAACCATAAAGTTTTGAAATTAGAGTCCCGCAATTTATGGCTTCTTTTTAACAAATAGTTAAAATTAGCCAGCCACGAAGTGCACTAACTTAAAAAATAAAAATAAATAAAAAATTAAACTTTTGAGCCACATAATCTAGATGCTGCTATATCATTACCTAGGTAAAACTACGTTCAAAATACTTTCTCCAAAAGTATTTTTTTTCCCTTCCCCTTTCAAATATAATCACATGTACTTTGTTTATTTAACCAAATGCATGTTAGAATATGAGAACAAGTGACAACATACACTATGATATATATGTATGTTCTAATATACTCGGGATTTCTTTCCGCAGGACCATTTATGGTGATTATGATTTATGCATTGTTAATTTGATCCAAGCACTTATAATTGCCCATATCCCCAGTTTCTATATATGGAAGTTGTCATAATAGCTCTGAATAAGTCGCAAAAAAAAAAAAAATACAATGTGATTTGCATTAACTGATGTTAGATGTCACATTTTGACCAATATATATATATATATATTTAATGAAAGTGATTATCAGTTATTCCAATATAGAAATTTCCTTAACAATACACGGAGGACAATTATGCATCCAAAAAGAATACGAAAGGGCATAAAAGATTTTCAAACAACTTAATATTGTTAACAATGAACCAATAACTAAAAGAAGAGAGCTATTTTGTACAGCATTTACAGCCAAGTTCGAACCGTCTCCGTTATTGCAGCGTGAAGTTTTTATTACATTTTGATATCATATTGTTCAATTGTCATCTAATAATTTGCAAATCTTGAATATTTAAGATAAATAGTAAGTATGAAATTTTTTAATAATTTCTTAACTACTGGATATTTTGTTTAATTTTTTAAATTATTTATTATTTATATAAGTTAAGTATTTCATTTATTTTCTTTAGATTTTGAATATTTTAAAATTAAAAATATCACGTTTTATCCATTAAAATATAACAATTCATTCGTCACATAAAGATAATATTAAAAAAGTTGTTAAAAAAAGAAATATTATAGTGAATATTCAATTTTTGACACTTAATTTAAAATAATACTCTTTTTTTTGTGCAAATAAATTTTAAAATAATACTCAATTTTTTAAAAAATAATATAACAAAATAGTCAAGTGATTTAATTACTTACATAGTGATAATTGCTAATAATTGGCTGAATACCGAAAATATATGCAAATAATTGATGAATTAACTAATTACTCAATTACTTTGAAACATTAAATATTTATTTTTATTATTATATAAATTTTGAGTATTTTCTTCTTTCACCCTTAAAAAAAAAATCCATGTGACGTTATTTTTGTTTTGCTTTGTTTTTTTTTTTTTTTTTCCTGTTTGGTGGTAAGTTATCACCGAGAATAAAAGCTGCTAGTAATTTTTCTAATGAGAGAGAAAGCTTAATTCATAAATGTCCTTCCAATCATATCATGACTAAGAACGAAAAAACCATTGACTGTCTGTTGCCAAGAAAAAAAAATGCAATTAAGTCCAACTATATCAGCTTTACATGTTCACAATGTAGAAAACTTTTACTATATACTGTTATCACAAAAAATAAAAACGACAACACAAACATCATATATATATATATATATATATATCACTTGTCTTCATTAATATTTTATTTATCCTCATTTCTCCTAAGCTTGTCTTGTCTTGATTTGGGTTAATATATCCATCCAACACTGATCACTTCTGTAGCCTTATTTCCTCATTGCCGGCTAGTTATAGGCTTCTCTCGTTTGGAGTTTTGTTGTTACAATATAATTAGTTTTTCTTGAAGAAAACACCAATATTAATCATCAATGTATTATATCTCCGACTCTCTCTTCTCTTCTCAGTTACAACCGACAGAGCTGCTCTGCTAATCACTACTTTGAAGATCATACGAAGGAAAGCCCCTTTCATCAATTTCCAGGTATTGTTTTAAAATCAATCTATATATATATATATAATGTTAATAAATAAAGCATATATAGTACAACAAATCAATGTATCTTCCAGACTTCCAAATTTTCTTTCTCATCATTATATAGTTCTTAAGATTGGTGTTTTTTTTTTTTTTGGTCATCTTTGTGTCATTCTTGTTTCCAATAAAAATTGAAAAGAAAATTTTTGCATGATTTGTTGTACTCTTTTTCCTGGAAAGCATGTAGAACCAGATAAGATTGAAAACAAAAGATCAACCAAATTGCTTGTTCCTTACTCAATATAGTCTTAAAAACAAAAAAGAAAAAAAAAATTTCTGGGCTTTCACTTTTAAGTTACCATTTTTTTTTTTTTTTTAACAAAGAGAGGTTTTGAAAGTTGAAGCTAAAACTGAACAGTGCATGATAAGGTTTGTAGAACTTCAGAGAAATAAATGGACGGTCCAGAGCGAGGCAGAAGGTGGACGAGCATAAGGCAACGGCTAGGATTGAAAGGGATGGGCTGCTGTGGCGCTACGTGGAGCCCATCATCCCCGGCTCTGACCATAATGGAGACTCTCCAAGAGCAAGAAGAGGAGGAAGAGAACGGGACCGAACCGGAGGCAGTGGCCGGGCCGGGCCCACAACGCCCGGCATCATCTGCTGCGGCTCCAGGCATGAACCTGGCAATGGCGCTGGCGGCAGAGCGCAATTCCCGGGCGGGGGGCGAGGTGGGCCCCACGGCCCAGGTGGTGAAGTCACTGATGACGTTGATCGAGGAAACGGACGGCTGTGATTGGAGCATCAGGAGGAGGGGGAGGGGGAGGGGTAGGGACCACCTTAAAGGAGAAGGAGAGGATGCGGATTCGGATTGGCTGTGCTGCGTCTGCATGGAGAGAGGTAAGGGCGCGGCTTTTATCCCCTGCGGGCACACCTTCTGTAGGGTCTGCTCCAGAGAGATGTGGGTCAACCGTGGGATGTGTCCTATCTGTAACCGTCCGATCCTCGAGATCCTTGACATATACTAAGATCGAACGGTGTCCACAATTCGTAAAATGTTTTGGACCTATTTGATCGTGATGTCTTCCAAATTTGTCACCGAGATGAGACTGGAATTTCTATGTTGTTTAGGACTTATAATAGTAGTAATTATTATTATTTTGGGAAGATAGTTTTTTTTATTTTTTAAATAATTTTAGACGTCATATTTACTTTTTTAAGGACCAAGTAAACATCTTGACCAAGCAAATAATTTTCAGCGAAATATCTTGACAAAGTAATTTGACGGTTTGAAATGATTGCAGCGAATGTCCCTAACACATAATTTTTGGCCCAATAGACAAGGCTTTTTTATTTTTGGCCCAAATTTTAGCGAAAATTTATACTTTAGTCTTGTGTTTTAAAACACCCCTCTAAACTAGGATCCGATCTGCAAAATTGTTTCACCTTATTCCCTCTTTACAAAATTCTTTTTTTTTTTGTTTAGTATTTTTGTGTAAATTCAATTGACACGAAATAATCCAACGACTCATTAAGTGTGAAATCTCATAATCTTTCTTCCAAATTTCAATTTGTTTTATGATGGAAGATTTAAAATAAGACAATCTTGTAGTCCTATTCCATTTAATAGATTTTTGAAAGATGGAAACAAACAAATTCGGCTTACATTTTAGGGCAAAATGCTATTAATTGAGGAATTATTTAGGCAAGGGTTTTTCACGTTGGATATTTAAAGTAATCTTGTCTAAAGATTTTATCGTTTAAACAATGTATTTAGTGTTTTTTTAATATTTCTTACTAGAAAAATGTGCGCAGAGAAGCGAGTTGTCTTCAAGTTTTAAGTTTTAGTCTCCAAAAAAATGCGTTCGTAACATAAAGTCTATTAATGAATCAAAATTATTTTATATTCTTGATCAAGCGGTAGTTAGCACAAAAAGTTGCTTTAATTTTGTGTGACTTTATGAAATGTAATTAAGTTAGCACAAAAAGTGATGCAGAAAAAAGTGGTTTATGTGCTTAGCCTAGCGGTAATTACACATCCAACTTCACCGAGAGGTGTTGAGTTCACATTCCTGCTCCTCCAATTATCAAAAAAAAAAAAAAAAAAAAAAAGTTGACATTCCTACTACTCAAAAAAAAAAAAAAAAAAAAAGAGACGAATGGAGCGGAAAATAAGTACTATTTTTATTTATTTATTTACTATGAATGAGAATAAGGATATATTATGCACCATTCTATTAAAGGGCAACTCTCTCTTGAACATAAATGAGCTCTGAATGCCTGAATTGTCTCTTAGTGTTGCAAATGCTAAAGTATCAGTTAAAACATTATACAATCTAGATATCCAAAAAGATAAAAGCGAAATGAATATGATCTACCAATCTAATAGAATGAATAAAGGAAGAAAAAGAAGTCCAATCCTCATGGAAAGACCACTGAATTAAAGCCTCTCGCGTTTGTTCGCTTATAAGTACACAAGTCAAACATTTAATAAAGTAGTTTTTAAACCGGATATCGTCCTCAATTATGTAACGCGATATTTGAGTCCTAGAATTTGTTTAAGCTAATGGTAATGCTGAAAGCCTATAACTAAGTTGTAGTATATTATTGTATGTCCTAAAGTGAATGCAACGGAAACAAAATACAAGCTCATTAATGTAAGTGATGAATAAGATTATTACACGGTCTAGGCTTTTGAATCACTCCCACTTCTTCATGTTCTCTTGTCTAATGTCTAACTTTCATTCTCTAAGCATACATTAGTCTTCAACACAGAAATCCCCCAATACTTTCTTTCGAGTGCCACATTAGGTTTATACTAAGCTAATTAAGCTTATATGTCTCGGATCATTAACTAAGCACACATTCAGCCCATTCAATTGGTTAGTTCTTAACCTTTTTTTTAATACCTTAATAATCAATCAATACTATGTAGACTAGAGCCCAGCTTCGGATGCACACCCAATCCTAAGCTACATTGCTACTAAAGCAATGTGATGGTGAGATTTTTTTTTTTTTTTTTGGCATTTGCATTGAGCATATGGTCTTATATCTTTCAAGTTCAATAAACATTGGAGAAAATTTAGCACAAAAGCAACATAAATGAAGTCAAAGAGAAATTCAATTGGTATATTAATATTTAAACAATATTTCACAGGAATTTCGTCAAATACATAAACTAGAAAAGTAGCCTAACATGGCTGATTCACAAAACAACATTAAAATGTAAATACAAACTAAAGAAAAGATAAAGTAGAAGAAAATTGAATCACAGGCTCTAAAGAAAGCCCTGATAAATGCCTTCAAGCTCTGAAGTCTTCCTCTCTATTTTTTGGGTACATTTTTTGGGTTCCTAGAGTGTCGCTCAAGAATTGAGCTCCTCCTCTCTAAGTGTATGTCTCTCTTATTTAAATCAAAGCCCAAGTCATTTTGGAAGATCTGATCCATCCGTTTTGATTCAAGGGCCTAAATTAATCCTATATGTAGCTGCAAAATTGGCACTGATGGGCAACGCAAGGCACATAGGGGCAGTGCTAGGATTGTGGGGCGACACAAGTGTGAGCATATAGATGCGTGATGCGCTACATTCATTCTCACTGCGCACCATTGGCGTTGTTTTTGGGGCTCGACACGCAAGCATATTTGCGGGCATGCACCATTGGCATTGTTTTTGGGGGCCGACACGCAGGCACACACCATTGGCGTTGTTTTTGTCGAATCTTGTTTTTGCTCTAATTATGTCTACACAAACCAAAAAAATATCAAAGAGACACAAAACTTGTGATTTTAAATTAGAATCAAGTTAAAGAAGTGTAACAATATTTCGTCAAGGTCCTTTGAGAGCATAAACGACATTTAAATTGATTAGTATTGGAGGAGAAGTGATTCTATGCTAACTCAAAAAAGTACTTTTTAGCTAGATTGTTTTCTTTCAATGTAATATCATGTGTAAAGATGTAATGGACAAAGATCCTTATGGTATGAAAGTTGTTTAAAGTTAAGACTATAATAAAGAATTGAAGAGAAGTTCAGTCTTTTCAGATTGACTAAAATTGAAGCTATATATATATATGACTTGAATTATGAGGATGAATATCGAATTACTTTTGTTTAAGTGTGAGAAGATATTGTAAGAATTAGAGCATTTGAGTCTTACGTTACTGTAATTTTCCTCGTAAGCATGAAAAAACTAGCAATTTTTCTTAGTGATGCTTATAAGCAGTATTACTTTAGTGTGCTTATTAACAATAGTAAGGTCATAAATTACATCACTTGAAGAATTACGTGAAAGGTTATTAAACTCGTGATGTTGAGTTATAATTTGTGTACTTTCCTTTAGGATATGTAGGCGATAATTATATGAAACCAAGTGTGAGGCCTTTATTGAACGTAAGAGGCTAAAATACATTCTTAGATAAGAAAATGTCGAATTAACAATATCGTTGATGGTTATAATTAGAGAAGAATTATGATTGACATGAATTACTATCTAAGAAAGAGAATGTGGTGCTAGATACTTGAATCTTTTGTCACATCTGTTAGTGTTAATGGTGATTGACAATTTTAATTGATAAAATCATTTTTAATTACTTATGATTATTATTGATTTTCTATGACTAATATTGGTTGTCTTGGACGAATTTATTCTGATTCATTATTGTGTTTTTCGAGCATTTTTGGAGAAAAATGAATCAGGAATTTACTAAGGAATATTGGAGTAAATGTTTCCTTATATGTCACACGGTGTTCGAACATGGAGTCTCTATATGGTAAGTCCGCGTGCGCTGAGCTGACTGGAGGATTTGTTTTCTTTTATATCACACGGAGTTTGAACACGGAGTCTCTATTTGGTAAGTTCGTGTGTGAAGAGCTGACTTGGAAGATTTGTTACCTTATATATCACGGGGTGATCGAACACAGAATTGGCACGCGTGAAGATATAAGCTGTTGACATTGATGATTATGTTGATCCAAAAATAATCATCTTTGACCAAGTTATTATTGCTTCTTTATTGCCTTTCTTTTTTAAGATTATTCTTGGTCATCTAGTCATCTTCTCCATATATTTTATTTGGTGATTGTCGAAGAGAACTGTAAGAGAGTCACCTGGAGAGAGTGAGGGAGTTTAGTGCTTTGTGAGTTTCTGGGTTTATGTTTACACTCTGGTGAGTGGTGTTCACACAGTGCTCTATAAACCGTGCTGGTGAGTGTATTGAGTGAATTTTGTAACGGAAAATTGGTGAAAGAATTACACGGGATGTGTGATTTGTAGACGATAGGATCTCGTCAAGGGTTTATTTGTAAGGCGAGGGGATCTCGTCAAGGGTAGATCGCTAGTAGTGACGAGGAGACGGCGAAAAAGATTGAGAGGGAATCGAAGTCTTGTATTAGTACAAGTATTCTTATTTTGAGATTTCTAGTGGATCGTTTCATCTGGGCGAGGCCCCGCAGACGTAGGCGAAAGACGAACTGTGTAACCACTTTCTTTGTGTCGTATTTTATTATTTGCTGCAATTTTTGGTTACTGTTCACATCATTTATTTTATCATCTCGGTTTTAGTTATTTCCTGTGCTCCTTGGAAGTGTTCTGTCATCGACAAGGAACAACTACTAACAAAACGGTTCTTTCAGTTGGTATCAGAGTGGGTCGCTAGTGCATTAAGCGAGATCCGAAGTTTTAGTTAGTTCCGTTTTGACGAGATGGATCTCATGAGAGAAGAAGCTTCGGTTCAACGTCTACCCCTACTTGATGGAACGAACTTTTCTTACTAGAAGGCTTGAATGAAGGCGTTCATCAAGTCTATGGATGAGACGGCTTGGAGGGTGATTCTGACTGGCTGGACACTTCCCACGAAGACGAACACCGAAAATGAAACTGTTAAGAAGCCGGAGGTTGAATAGACGGTGGAAGAAGACAGATTGGCGAGCTATAACTCCAAGGCCTTAAACGCTATTTTTAGTGCCGTTGATGTTAATCAGTTCAAACTTATCTCTACATGTGAGGTGGCTAAGGAAGCTTGGGAGAAACTTGAAACAGCACATGAAAGTATAAAGGCTATGAGACTCTCTAAACTTCAAATTCTAACATCCCGCTTTGAAAATCTCAAGATGAAAGAAGAAGAGTCAATAAGCGATTTCAACTCAAAAATATGTGATATCGCAAATAAAGCTTTTGCTCTTGGAGAGAAGTACAGTGAAGAAAAACTTGTGCGAAAAACTCTTAGATCTCTTCCTAAGAGATTTGCTTACAAGGTTACAGCCATTGACGAGGCGAAGGACGTTCAGAACATGAAGCTGGATGAGTTAATGGTTCTTTGCGAACATTCGAAATGAACCTAAAGGAGGAGAAATGTAATAAGAAGCTCAAAGGGATCGCCTTTCAAGATGAGAGTCGTGACGACAAAGGTATAGAACACGATGATGAAGATGATAACATTGCTGAAACCATGGCTCTTATGTCCAAAAATTTCAGTAAAATCTACAAACGATTCAACAGAAACAACAAAGGCGGTGCAAGGAATAGAGAATCTGGCAACGGCTCAACTGGTGGTCCAACACTAAGAAGGAACACTGCATCTAATGATGACAATCTTAATGCAGGTTCTAGAAACAGATCGAGAACTGGCAATAATCCTGAATTTAATGCAAAGAACAAGGGAATTCAATACCGTGAATGTGAAGGATTTGGGCACATACAGGCTGAGTGTGCGAACACTCTGAAGAAGAAAAATAAATCTCTGAATGCTGCTTTGGAGCGATAGAGATTCAGACGGTAGCAGAGAAGATAATTCTAACCTTGTTGCTTTTGCTTCTAGAACTGATGATGCAGGTGCAGATGGTGGTGCTGGTTCCTAAAAAAACACTACAGGTGTAACTGAATGTGATCCAACACTGACATATGAGAGCACTGATGATGAAGATCTGACGGAGCGAGCCTTGATTGAAGCTTATCGCCTGATGCATCGTAAATGGATTGAGCTGACAAAGTGCTATGAGAAGATATCTGCCCAAAATCAACAATTCAATAACGAGAAGAATAATTTGCAGAAGCATAATTTTGAGTTGGAGTCCAAACTCAAGGAGAGCCAAAACAGTGTTACAACACTCAATGCTGAACTTGAGAAAATGAAAAAATTGGTAAAAATGCTAAACTCTGGTTCTTCTAAATTGGATGAAATCTTGTCTGCAGGAAGAACAGAGAAAGAGCACTTTGGGCTTGGTTATAATGCTCAAACAGGAAGTTGTCAGACGATCTCTGTCAAAGGAACGTCATCTGGAGCAAATGAAGAAAAAGATGTTAAGGGTAAACGACCAGCTAATACACCAATCAGAATTCTTGCTGTTCTGACAACTCGGATGACTAGTGGTGTACTACCTGGAGGAACACCAAGCAGAGGAAGAAGAAGGAATTGGGTTTCAATATGTCATTATTGTAACAAACGAGGTCATATAAGGCCACGATGCTTTCAATTTTTTACAGACTTGAGGGGAGCTAATCAACAGAGTTTTCCACGTCAGAGGACAGAAAGACAAGAATGGGTAAAGAAATTCGAGAACAAATACAATGTGGCATTCATCTCTCTCAAAGCTAGCACCGAACAATCATGGTATTTCGACAGCGGGTGTTCAAGACACATGACAGGTGAAAGGAGTTTCTTGTAGGATGTTCAGCCGTGTGATCGAACACATCGTGTGACTTTTGGTGATGGCGTTACAGCCAATGTTCTTGGTAAAAGTAATCTGTGTGTTCCGGGTTTACCTAAATTGACTAATGTATGGCTTGTTGAAGGTTTGAAGGCCAATCTTATAAGCATATTAGCCAGTTGTGCGATGATAATCTCTTTGTGAGATTCACCATGAAAAATTGTTTTGTGGTGGATGATTCCGAGAAGAGTGTCATGGAGGGTGTTCGATCATCAGACAACTGTTATCTTCTAACACAACCAAGACCATGTCTTAAGGCATGAGAAGATGAAGTTGGACTATGGCAACGCAAGCTTGGGCATGTCAACTATCGTAGTATGAAGAAGGCTGTTTCAGTTGGTGCTTTGCGAGGAATTCCAGATTTGAAGACAGATTCATGGAGATTGTGTAGACCATGCATTGAAGGAAAACAAGTCAAGGCAACTCATAAGGTGTTGCAACACCTCGTTTCTAGCCGGGTTCTTGAACCTCTACACATGGATCTTATGGGTCCAATGCAAGTTGAAAGCATAGAAGGAAAGAGGTATGCTTTTGTTTGTGTAAATGATTTCTCACGATTCACTTGGGTGCAGTTCATACGTGAAAAGTCAGATGCCTTTGAGATGTTCAAAGCCTGTGTTCCAGACTTCAGACAGAGAAGTGTTCTAACATCAACAAAATTGTGCGGATTCGAAGCGACCATGGTAGAGAATTCAAAATATTATTTTTGCTGAATTTTGTGATAAGAATGGTATTTCTCATGAATTTTCAGCTCTAAAGACACCGGAGCATAATGGTATTGTTGAACGGAAGAATCGGACTATCCAAGAAATGGTGAGAGTTATGTTGAACTCTATGGGTGTGTCTCCTAGGTTTTGGGGAGAAGCTATGAACACCGCTTGCTACATCATCAACCGGGTGTACTTGAGACCAAGCACTATGATGACTCCTTATGAGATCTGGAAGGAAAGAAAGCCTACTGTCCAATACTTTCATGTCTTTGGAAGTACTTGCTACATTCTCAATGATCGTGAATACTGAGAGAAACTTGATTCCAAGAGTGATGAAGGGATGTTTCTCGGCTACTCTGCCAACAGTCGAGCCTATCGAGTATTCAACAAAAGAACAAGAACAGTCATAGAATCAATTAATGTGGTTGTTAATGAGTAGGAACTGATCAAAAGCAGGTTCAAAATCCTGAAGATTGCATTGACTTCATAACTGGTGAAGAAAGTGTTCCAGCCGGTGTTCCAGAGCATGTTCCTACTCAGGTTTCTGACAGTATTCAGACAGATGTCACTAATACTCAAGATGAAGAACGTCAATTTCACCAGTTCCAAGGTCCTTCCAGGAAGGTGCAAAAGAATCATTCCGCATGAGATGTTATTGGCAGCATGGAGGATGGTGTTCAAATACGAAGAAAGCCTAGAGTCAACTATCGAGAACTCATTGGGAATGTTTGCTTTACATCAATAATTGAGCCTAAAAATGTTAAGGAGGCTCTCGAAGATGAGTTTTGGGTGACTGCGATGCAAGAAGAATTGGCTCAATTTGAGAGAAACGAAGTTTGGGATTTGGTTCCTAAGCTAAGCAACACAAATGTCATTGGAACCAAGTGGATTTACAAGAACAAATCGGATGAGAAAGCTAACATTACCCGCAATAAGGCAAGGTTAGTTGCCCAAGGGTACACTCAAATTGAGGGTATAGATTTTGATGAAACGTTTGCACCTGTTGCTAGACTCGAGTCCATTCGTTTATTGCTTGCTATTTCATGTGCTCTTAAGTTCAAGCTGTTTCAGATGGATGTGAAGAGTTCTTTTCTTAATGGCATTCTAAATGAAGAAGTATATGTAGCTCAACCAAAAGTATTCGAGGATCCACACCATCTTCATCACGTCTACCGTTTGAAGAAAGCTCTTTACGGCTTGAAGCAAGCCCCACGTGCATGGTATGAGAGGCTTACGGAGTTCTTGTTGAAACATGGCTACAGTCGAGGGCGAGCCGACAAAACGTTGTTCATCAAGAAGGTAAAATCTGATCTCATTATAGCTCAAATTTATGTTGACGTATTGTGTTCGGTTCAGCATCCCAACACCTGGTGGATGAGTTGGTAAACCAAATGAAGACGGAGTCTGAAATGAGCATGGTGGGAGAGCTTACATATTTTCTTTGACTGCAAGTCAAGCAACTACAAGATGGGATTTTATTTCTCAAAGCAAATAAGCTAGAAATCTCGTGAAGAAATTCGGACTTCAAGGAGCTCAACACAAGCGAACACCGATAGGGACACATATAAAGCTCACTAAAGATGAAGAAGGTATCTCGGTAGATCAAAGCCTGTATAGAAGCATGATTGGAAGTCTATTATATCTCATTGCTAGCCGACCAGATCTTTGCTACAGTGTAGGAGTGTATGCTCGGTTCCAAGCCAATCCTAAGGAGAGTCTCGGCAGTCAAACGAACAATCAAATACGTAAGTAGTACTTCTGATTATGGCATTTAGTATTCCTTTGACACTAACCCAAGTCTTGTTGGTTTTTGGCATTTAGTATTCCTTTGACACTAACCCAAGTCTTGTTGGTTTTTGTGATCTGGATTGGGCTTGAAATGCCGAAGATCGAAAAAGTACATCTGGTGGATGCTTCTTCTTGGGGAACAACCTTGTTTAATGGTTTAGTAATAAGCAGAATTAGATATCTCTCTCCACAGCCGAGGCAGAATACATTGTAGCCGGTAGTAGTTGTACTCAATTGCTTTGGATGAAACAGATGTTAGAAGATTACGACGTTCAGCAGGGTATTCTAACACTGTACTGCGACAATATGAGTGCTATTAGTATTTCGAAGAATCCAGTGCAGCATTCGCGAACGAAACATATCGATATTCGTCACCATTTCATTTGAGAACTGGTTGAAGACAAAGTTATCAGTTTGGAGCACGTCGTATCGGAGAAACAGCTCGCAGACATCTTCACGAAGGGATTAGACCATAGCAGATTCGAAGCTCTTAGATCTGCAATTTTGATTTGTGTACCATCTGAATGTGACATGTCGTTTTGATTATAAAAAAATGCTCATGTATACAGGTTCACTTCTTCTATGCGGCCTGCAGTAGTTTTTCCCTTTATGTGGTTGTGGGAAGTTTTCGGAGGGAAGTTTCTTTTATTCCCTTAATTTTTTTAGGGTTTCCTTGCTTACCTATTTTTGCTCCGATTCTTTTGCTTCCCATTATCATCGAAAATCGCCCCCTTCTTGATTTTCTTAGTCCCGAAATTTCATCCTTTCACCCATATTTTTCTCTTTCTCAGACTTGGAAGTTTATTCTCTTTCTTCTTCTTCGTGTAGTGGAGTTTGTGGGTGTTAATTTTTTTAAAGGGTTTGCGATTTTGCATTTGAGAGTGGTTTGCGTTGTCGAGTCTAAGTGGGTTCATGTTGATTCGTTCTTGAGTGTGGGTGTTGATCGGTTGTTGCTTTTTTCTCAACTGGGTTGAGTTCGTGTTCGGAGATTAGGACTTGTGTATTTGTGGTTTCGGTGTTTTGAGGTTTTGGTATTTGGCTGTTTGGGTCTGTATATTTTGTGTCTTCGCAGAGATAATGTTAACAAGAGGTGCGGCTTCTAAGGGTTCCCCACCTAAGAAGAAGGCTCCAACAAAGAAGTCTGTCGAAAAGAAGAAAGCGCCGGCCAAACGGGCAGCTCCGGCAAAGAAGACTGTGGATTCATCAAAGTCGGCGGAGAAGAAGGGCTTGGCTTCTTCTGCTCCAAGCGATGCGGTTCCTATTCCGCTACTTTCTTCTGTCCTATCCCAAGAGATTGTGCATTTCATTCCTCCAGAGATCGTAACGGGTCAAGAAGAGGTTTTGAACGATGCTTCGCGCCAAAGCTCACGTGAAGAAGAAGACACAGGTGTTCCCGTTTCTGCTATTTGCACACTAGATCCGCCCTCTGAGGATGTTCTTCCTGATGTGCCTACTCAGCCCACTCTTCGTGAGGGCTCCTCTGCTCCATAAACTAAGGTTAATGTGCCTCTTTCAGTTCAGGATGTTTTACCCTCTGTTGTTGTTGATTCTGGTATTTTGGATGAGAATGTTGTGGATGTTGTGAATGGTGAATCTGGTGTGATTTCTGAGCCTGTTCTGTCTGAGAATGTTGTGAATATGTATGGTGATGCTGCAGCAAATATCGAGAATGTTGTGGGTGTTTCTGGTGGTGTTCCAACACCTATCAGTGAGCATGTTGTGCAGCCTTTTGATGATGTATAGCCTGAGACTACACCGACTCGTGGCTCTAGGGCCTTCACTGATCGATTCCCTATGGGGTTTCCTAGAAGAGCACCTCAACTTGCTCCATCATCCTCTCAGGGGAAGAAGAAGAGAGCTAGAGTTGTTGAGGAGGAGTCAGATGATGCTCCATGGGACTCTGCAGATGATGAGGAGATTGATGCCACTTTGGAGTCAGAAGCTGTTTTGTTGGCTGAGTTTGCTAAAAGCAAGAAGAAGAAGGTTGCTTCTAAAAAGAAGAAGTCTGCTGCTAAACGTGTCAGTCGTGTTCCTCCTAGTGTTCCTGCTAGGAAGAAGAAGTCCAGAGGGAGTAAGAGTGTTCCAGCACCAGATCCAGGTACTTTTCAGTCCATTCAATTCAAAACTGCTGCTCATAAGGATTTCTAGACTCCTGTGTATTGTCGATCTTTTGTTGCTGAGATGGCTATTCATTTGGGTCAGTTTGAGAAGACTGGTCTTATTGAGTTTTTTGAGAAGGACAAGTTGCATATTTCAGTCACCAAGATACTACCATTTATCAAGCAAGTGGTCTTGGAGTTCTATGCTAATTTGTCAACGGGGATGTTTGATCCTTCTTCTGAGAAGTATGGGAAAGCAGTAGTTAGAGGGGGACTTTCGAGTTTACTCCAGCCATCATCAATGCCTACTTAGATTCTGCAAGAGTGACAGCTTCTTTCACTCCCGACTATGACGAGATTGTGAAGGAGATCACTGGTGGTGTTCGTACTACTTGGGGGAGAGTCAAGCCATTTCCTTCATCGCAGTTGACCTCTAAGTATGCTATTCTGGAGCGTCTTGCCTTGTACAACTAGATTCCCAGCTATCATCAAACTGGTGTTCTTAAGTCCATGGTTGTGTTGCTTTACAAGCTTGGCAAGGGAATTTCTTTTGATCTTGGTGCATTGATCTTTCGCCAAATTTCTCGCCATGCTGAGACTACTTCGATTAATCTTGCTATTGGCTACCCGTCTCTTATCTTTGGCATCTTGGTGAGCCAAAATCCTACTGTGGTGCATGAGGGAGAATTATGTGAGAAGAGTGCTGGAGAGATGGTGATTAGTAAGAAATTCTTCCAAGGGCAGCATATTCAAGACATTCAGGGGGAGCTTATCTATCCTGATTTGGTGGTTGGTGTTCAAGAAGGTTTTATCACTCCTACTACTAGGGAGACTGTCAGGTTTTTATGGTCTGAGCTTGCTTTTCTAGAGGCTCAAGAGCGCAATCTTATTGTAAGGAAGGCTGAGATTATATCCTTTCTTCAATCTTATTGTAAGGAAGGCTGAGATTATATCCTTTCTTAGGACTTTTGGAGTTGGTATTGCCTCTTCTAGTGTAGATATTCAGGTGCCTGTTGATCAAGATGTTCCTGTTGAAGACGACGGTGTTCCTCCAAGTGTTCCAGCCCCTGCTGCCGGTGTTGATGTTACTTCCAGCAGTGTTCCAGCTCAAGTTTCGTCCAGTGTTCCTGCTCCGTGATGGTGTTTCATGTGGTTCCCTTTCTACCTTTGTCGTTTTTTATAACAAAAAGGGGGAGTAGTGCATGAATTGTTTTAGTTTCAGCCTGCGTGTTTTGTTTTTTTTTCCTTTTGGATTCTTTGGATTTCTGCTTTATTGCTTCCGCCTTCGATTTGGTTGTATGCTGAAACTTTGAAGACAACCGTTATGATTTTGGATGCTTGTGGATATTATTAGTCATAGTATTTTGCCAATCAAAAAGTCAAAGGGAGAGATTGTTAGTGTTAATGGTGATTGACAATTTTTAATTGGTAAAATTATTCTTAATTACTCATGATTATTATTGATTTTCTATGACTAATTGTAACGACCCAAAACTCCAAACGATATTTTAGTCTCGAAAAATACGGACAAATTTAAACTTTTTTTTTTTAAGTTACATAATTGAGCTTTTAATAACAAACATAAGGATTATCAATCCTCATCGTAGCCAAAATAAATTTAACTTAAACATTTATAAATATGCGGAATTTAAAACATTCTTTGCCAACGATTAGCCGGTAGTCCACTGAGATTTTACAGGTCGGTCCCGTATACACTCGCTGTTCCTGTCATTGTCACCTCGTCCTTTTTGCATCGTGACAAGATACCTGCGACACGAGCACACTAGTGAGCTATTAGCCCAGTAAGTGGATTAGATAGATAAATTGCTAAGTCTGCAGGTAACATACAATCAAGAGGTATCACAATATTATAATTCAACAAATGGATAGACTCGACGATCGAGTCGTCGTAGTTCGAAGAGTAAACAACACTCTTAAATAATCTTGCCCGCGGAGTAGAATTCAGATATAATGTGCTGAACTTACGCGGGATAAAATACCTGCAAAGGAGTTGTGACATGTAAAGAGGTCGGATTCAACGACCCATTAATCTCGATAAAGTTAATCTCACACTTTATTCTAATTTCACTCAAGTTCACAACTCTCTGACTTAGCTTATAAAAATATGTGTGCACACGGTTTACTATTTAAGAATTCTTGATTCTATAATATTAGGGAGATCGCATCGGCCTTACCCCTTCTTTAGACCTCTCACGGGTAATTCCAAAATTTAATACACATCTAAACCCGTTCGCGGGTTGTTCTAGAACTTATACAAATCTGGACCCTCTACGGGTCATTCTAGAACTAAGCAACTCTGAACCCTCTGCGGTCGTTCGAGAAATAAACAACTCTGGACCCTCTGCGGGTCGTTCTAGAACTAAACAACTTTGGAACCTCTGCGGGTCGTTCTAGAAATAAACAACTCTGGACCCTCTGCGGGTCGTTCTAGAACTAAACAACTTTGGAACCTCTGCGGGTCGTTCTAGAACTATACAACTCTGGACCTTCTGCGGGTCGTTCTAGAACTATACAACTCTGGACCCTCTACGGGTCGTTCTAGAACTATACAACTCTGGACCCTCTACGGGTCGTTCTAGAACTATACAACTCTGGACCCTCTACGGGTCGTTCTAGAACTATACAACTCTGGACCCTCTGCGGGTCGATCCGAAACTTCTCACGACTGGGGTTCCGTCGGACTGTTTCGGATTGATTGCGCAATCACCCCATCGGGTTAATTCGGGACATGTTATGGATCTTGGCCCCTCGGACCATCCCGATATTCTTTATGATCGTGAGGACTCATCCTCCTTGGGCCTCTCTGCCCATTCCGAAACCTTTTACGGCCAGTGACCCCGTCGGGTCGTTTCGGAATTCATTATTGCACTTTACCCCGTCGGGCCGATCCGGATCGTCACATCATAAATTGTGGGGAGGGCCGTGGCTCTCCTCCCCAAGACCCCTCGGGCCGTTCTGAAAGGTGGTTCGTTGACCTCCGCGAGGTCCCTCGGGTCGCTCCGAAATCTGTCATACAAGATGGCCCCGTCGGGCTATTTCGGAACCAAATCATGATCGCGGCCCCGTCGGGCCCCACCCAAATGAGCAAGGTACTCACACAGAGGAAGGTCGTCCACCGACCTCCCCTAGGCTCTCAGGCCGCCCCGAAATATGATAAGTGACCCCGTCGGGCTATTTCGGGACCGATCATGACTTGCGGCCTCGTCAGGCCCTACCCGCACACATACAGTGTTTTCACCCCTCTTAGCTTGTCTTAGAGTTTCTCTCTTACCTGCAATAAGTTCTCAACAACAACAGAAATAGTTTTATGTCTGTGGTCCCATACCCACAGACAGGAGACTCATGCACGCAATCACACATGTACTTAAAATATATGCAGACTCGCAACCCCATAATTGCGAGTTAGAAGACAGGGTATAAGCACGTGAGCCCATACTCACGCACCTAGGAAACTAAACATCACAAGTGACATTTCACGACATCACAAGAAAGAGAAACAATCAAACAAGGTAAAGCCTACTCGTGTTACAGAGGAGATCCACTTACCTGAGGTCCTAAGCCTCCCCGACTTGGTCCTCGCGGTTTTCCTCTCTTGACGTCCCTCTTTGGAGTACGTGGTGTGACACTTCTGTCGAATATGAGAATTAGAGGGTCAACATCGAAGTCCACTAAATATTCGAGAGGAATGAAACTTTAAGAGTTAATGGACTCATAGAATGGGACACTAGACAGTGGGTCGAGCAATGGTTCGTCGAGAAATCCCTCTAGGGGTATTCTCGTCCCGAATGTCGTTGACTTAACGTTAACAATCAATCCAGACTATCGGATCTTTTGTTTGGCTAGATTAGGTGAGAAGTAAGTTCCTTAAACTAATCGGTTTCAGACTTTATTTTATTATGTATATAAATATTCGAGCCGGAAATCCGGCAGAGTTTCCCCTGTTTTTCGGATATCCCGGCCGAAGCCTTCACCTAATTTCAACCCAGCACCGAACTAATTTCGGTCACAGTCAATCACAACAACCACGCAGAATAATTTTCACAATAATATTTTGAATCATTAGAAACATAAACACAAGTCATCACTGAACCTTAACGGCTCAGATTCCACTCAAAGGCAATAAGCGTTTATATTAAACTCAAATCTATCGTTCTCGAGTCTCTGTAATATTTTGGTTGGACGTCATTGCCATTTGCCCGTTTATACCTTTGGTAAAGGGGACGGTGAAGGGTCATGCGTCCAAACTTGTGTCGTAGGCGTTCCTGCACAGTGTGGGAGAATAGAAAAAGAGATCGAATTAAGTTTCGAAGTCAACCAGAAGCATGGCACGAAATACCCAGATTCACGACCCAGTTTTCGTTTTAAAACCCGTTCCTCACAAATATACAATTTTCTTTTTGAAAGTTCCATTTTGAGCTTCTTAATTTGAAAGGTTCCAAACTTAACGTAACTTGTACCTTAATTAAAGCGTCCTCTAAATCTCACAAAAACAACCACCCAAAAAGATAACTCTCGTCAATTTGTTGAATCCCCGAGTTGTATTCTCAAACGGCACTAAGCCACGAAAATTAACAGCGCCTAAACAATCAAAATAACATGTTCAATGAGATTTCAAAACGTCACAACATTCCAAACTTGCACACAATTTCTCCATTGAACAAGTTGTTAAAGTTCGTACAATCACAATCCCACGAAAAATCAAATTTTTCCAATTACAATGTTTCCAATGACACCAACCTTTCGTCGAAAATAAAAGACCTGACAAATGAGGCTCTACTTGAATAATCAAGCCTTTCAAACTAGTAGTTTTGTTGAAAATTTGGTGTCAACAAATTATCTATAACTCTAAATTCCCACACAAATAAATTACAAGTAATTTATAAACTTAAACTCACACCGCCTCAAACCAATAAAAATTGCAAGCCATCAAGGTTATAATTTGCTTCGAAATCACTTACGACACTAGAACTAAACACTGTCCAAAACACTCTAAAAACTAAATCAAACACGACCTCAAAACACACATAAATAAAAACGCCAAAGTCACCAAAACACGATAGCTAATACTAGAGCACTTGCCGAGGCTTTTAAAACCACGAATCAATTAGAGTGTAAATTCTCGTACAATTTATCCACTATCAATACACTAAAATCCTTGCCGTCACAATCCGCAAAATAAAGATTTTCAACATTAATCATTATGTGTACAGATTTCACAAATAAAGAAATAAAGCCAACCTAATAGACAAACAAGATTCGAATAACATAACACAAACCACACAAAAATCAAGTCGTTCAAGAAAGAGGATCGACAAAACTACGCTCATGATTCGTTTAATTACAATATAGGATATTAAACGTGCCAAGCAAATCGATGCTAACCGCCATAAGGCCAAGGTCACAAAATCGCGAGTTAACAGAAATTTGAACGAACATTCACATTTCGAGTTCGAGTTTTACCTCGAACGGCGACTCGGGGCGTGCCCAAACACAACAAAGGCAGCGAAATGCCGCTGCAAACAACTGGGCTCGGCACTGCGGTACGCGGAGGCGGGGTTGGAGGCGCACGGCTCGCGGAGAGGCGGCGCGCGGAGCTTGCGCGGCTGCACGGAGGAGCTGGGCCCGGCGTGGCTCACGGAGAGGCAGTGCGCTGGGCAAGGGCACGCGGGGCTCGTGGCGAGGAGGGCGCGGCGAGAAGCGAAGGCCGGCGGCCGTCGCGCGGAGGAGGCGCGCGAAGGAGGTTGGGCAGAGCCGGACCAGCGCCGGCAAAACACACAGAGGCTGGGCGAGGTGCGGCGGCTCACGCGGAGGCCGGGAAGCGCGGAGGCGTGCTCGAGGCGGCGTGGGGGCCGGGGCTGAGGCGCCGGAGCTGGGGTGTGACTCATCGCCGGCGGGACGACTGGGCGAGGCGAGGCGACACGCGAGCTCGCCGGGGCTATGCGCGCTGGGTCGTCGCCGACGAGGGGGCTTGGCGGCTCGACGTCGCGCGTGGAGGAGGCGCGCGAAGGGAGCTCGGGGACTGCGCAGAGGAGAGCGGCGCTGGGTCGTGCTCGCGGCGGAGCGAGGAGGCCGTGCGGCGGCAGAGGGGAGGCGCGGCAGCTGGGCTTGTCGGCCGGCGAGGGTGAAGGAAAAGAGAGAGAGAGAGAGAGAGAGAGAGAGAGAGAGAGAGAGAGAGAGAGAGATGTGCGGCTGTGGAGTAAAAAAGAATGGGGGAAACATAAAATGAGATAAAACCCTAAGACATTGGGCTTGTAGAGTTGGGTCAATTGGGCCAAACAAAATGATTAATTGGTAAAATTTTCCAAAAAATTTAGAAATCGCACAAATAAATTAAACTCGAATAGTTAGGAATTTTAATATCACATTCAAGTATAAAATTGAATCCCTAACATGATTTAAAATCCAATAATGCAAAAATAACATTATCTGTACTGTTATTTTTACATAATTAAGAGCTGACCAAAACTGACGAAATGACTATAATTTTTCTCAAAATTAAACACAATCAATACAATATTACGAGATAATGTCTCAATAACAGAAATTGATTACTCGTAACAGTGGTCTTGGTTTCAGGCCATTACACTAATATTAGCTGTCTTGGACGAATTTATTCTGATTCATTATTGTGTTTTTCGAGCATCTTTGGAGAAAAATGAATCAGGAATTTATTAAGGAATATTGGAGTAAATGTTTCCTTATATATCACACGGTGTTCGAACACGGAGTCTCTATATGGTAAGTCCGCGTGTGCTGAGCTGACCGGAGGATTTGTTTCTTTTTATATCACGCGGAGTTCAAACATGGAGTCTCTATTTGGTAAGTTCGTGTGTGAAGAGCTAACCTGGAAGGTTTGTTACCTTATATATCACGGGGTGATCGAACACAGAGCTGGCACGTGTGAAGATATAAGCTGTTGACATTGATGATTATGTTGATCCAAAAATAATCATCTTTGACCAAGTTATTATTGCTTCTTTATTGCCTTTCCTTATTGAGATTATTCTTGGTCATCTAGTCATCTTCTCCATCTATTTTATTTGGTGATTGTCGAAGAGAACTGGAAGAGAGTCACCTGGAGAGAGTGAGGGAGTTTAGTGCTTTGTGAGTTTCTGGGTTTATGTTTACACTCTGGTGAGTGGTGTTCACACGGTGTTCTATAAACCGTGCTGGTGAGTGTATTGAGTGAACTTTGTAACGGGAAATTGGTGAGAGAATTACACGGGATGTGTGATTTGTAGACGATGGGATCTCGTCAAGGGTTTATTTGTAAGGCGAGGGGATCTCGTCAAGGGTATATTGCTAGGAGTGACGAGGAGACGACGACGAAGATTGAGAGGGAATCGAAGTCTTGTATTAGTCTGAGTATTCTCGTTTTGAGGTTTCTAGTGGATCATTTCATCTGGGCGAGGCCCCGCAGACGTAGGCGAAAGCCGAACTGCGTAACCAATTTCTTTGTGTCGCATTTTATTATTTTCTGCAATTTTTGGTTACTGTTCACATCATTTATTTTATCATCTCGGTTTTAGTTATTTCCTGTGTTCCTTGGAAGTGTTCTGACATCGACAAGGAACACCTACAGATAAAACGGTTCTTTCAACATCAATGTCTTTGATGGATATGAGTCTTACACTAAGAAGAGAGGTTATAGGTTTCGAAATTGAGTGCTCAACAAGACGACTTTCTTCCATGAGATCAACACAAATAAGAACAAGATCTAAGTTAATGAAGATTAAGATAAATGTCATAAATCATAAAGGTTAAGAGTTTTAACTCGATGAGAAAGAAGTCCGCTAAGTCAAAGACACATTATTCATTCAAAATTTTAGGAGATTTATAAAATTTATTAGATGTAGCTCATAACACGTTTATGCAATGTACCTATATTCAATAAAAATGTACAATAATATGAAGAGAAGTTTTTAGTGGCATTGGATGTGGCAAGATAATATGTGGAACAAAATGTCTTATTTTATGTGCAAATGAGTAAGGCATAAACACCAATGACCAAGTGGAATGCTTCAGCATGTGCCTATCCTTGAGTAGAAGTCATAAAATAATTTTAATGAAGTTTATTCGTAGATTATGACTCACAATAATTGAAGAAGCACGAGAAAAAAAAAATTGACGCACGATGTGAGATTTTCATTGATTATAAGAGCCTTAATTATATCTCCACGAAGAAGGATCTCAATACGAGACAATGAAGAGAGCTTGAATTGGTCATAGACCATGATTGGGAAATCCGCTATCACCTAGGAAAGGCCAATAGTAATATATGCTTTGTGTAAAAAGTAGTAGATGCTTTGAATCGTTAGGTTCACCAAACTTTCTATTATGAGTTCGATTCCAAGTTTTATTTAACCCACAAATTTTGATAGTATGAAAGGTACTCAAGCACTTGATCCCAAATTGCTCTATAATGGACGAGATTCACAAGGAAAAGGAGACGCCTTTTGTTCTCTCCGAAGATGATATACTTGGGGGTGACTTCTAAGTTTCTAGGTCTAAAGAATTTGTCTCTGAGTGTTGGGAGGCGCTTAGGGCTTTAAATAGACCTAACTTAAGAAACTGTGTCATTTTGATGTCATCCCTCAAAACTGTGTCGTTTTCGCAGACATGTTCGTGCATTAAATTTTAATTAGTCATAAATTTCTCTATACTAATTCGATTGACACATATGATATACCGTTGGAATGCTTATTCAATGATATTTAAACTGGTATACAATATGATATATAAATTTTTATATAGCCTAAGAATAATTTAAAAATATAGCCATAATTCTAAATCTCGTAATAATGTCACTTTCACTTTTCTAATAAGATTTCACACCTAAACTTTTTGAAACATGTCTCATTTTCATTAAAGTCATAACATAAAGGTGGTTGCTCTCACTTAACACCAAGTGACATCAAATAAAATTACATATAATTTTGTTATTTTTAGCACTGTGTGATATTTATGTTGATGATTGATGAAGCTACATGTAGCTTTGTTATTTTTTTATTTTTGTAAAACTACACGTAGTTTTTAAAAAATATCATACATAATAATTTTCTTATAATTTCTCTTCAACTGCAATAAAATTGTTATAGCTTTTCATGTAAACTACAACATGTATAATCATTTAAAAATATCCATACTTATTTATTTAAATCCTCATTGGTACCATGGCCGGCCTTACCTTAAGGCCACTTAAGCCATGGCTTAAGGCCTCATATCAAAAAAGTCCCCTAATTAATTTATAATTTATATGTATTTAATTAATAATATTTGAAAAGAAAAGAAAAGAGATTTATTCAAGAGCATATTTTATAACTCTTGAAAATTGTTGTAATCATAGATATTATTTAGCTATAATTTGAACTACTAGATCGTAATGATTTTTTTATCAATACATCTTTTCATATTCTTTCGTTAATCTTGTTGGAAAATTTTTGAATGTAATTGTTATTGTCTTAACGTTTTGGGTTTTGAGCTCCTTTTGCTCTTTAATTTGCCAATGTATTCGTTACTTGGTTTTTGATTTAATTGCGTATTTTAGCCATTAAGTGGCTATATATACACATATATTTATTTTGGCTTTTTAGTCTTGAATGCTATAGCAATTGATGCTTTGCACGTTAGCCTTGTTTAAAATTTTGATATAGCTATTAAATGGCTATATTTATATATTCGTTTGGAATCCTTTATACCATTCGAATTGTGCAATTAATGGCAAAACGTTTTGTTACTATCTTAAGGCTATTGAATATGGCTTTTATATAGCAACTATTGGCTTTTCTTTGTGTAACGAACGTGTGTGCTTAGTGCATGCAGTTGTATCCTTTAGCAAACGTTTGGCTTATGTGTATTTACACACACTTAGTCTTGTATATGGCAGGACGTGAACATAGGACAAATACACATGACAAAGAAATTAGTCTATTTGTTTTAAGTCTTTCTTTGGTTTTTCTTTTGTGTTTTTAAATGGTGATAGAGATTAGTCACAATTCAAGTTCGCCGAAGACGGTACTTCATTGTGCTCGGATTTACCGTTGTTAGTCGTTGTATCCTAGGAAACGGACGCCGTGGAAACCTCGAGCACCGACGGTGAGGGGGCGAATCTGTTTTAAGGAAAGCGTGTACACATGCCTCGACTAGTCGCCAAACCTTTGTCGTCATCGTCGTCGCGTCATTTTCAGTTTGCTCTTCTAATTTTATTTTTACAATGTTATTGTAATTTATTTGATATGTAGTTTTGAGTATATCAATTCTAATTTTTGTGTTATTGTCTCTATGATTATTATTACCCCATATTGTTATCTAACAAACTTAAAACAGATTCTATAGAGACGAACAGATTGCTATCATTGGAATTGGAGGGTACACTTTGTGGTCTAGAATTTCCACTAAAGGTTTGCTATGTTTATATATATACATTATATGTATATATACTGTGTATATGCATATTTAGGAAGTTTTGTTTAATTGTTATCTGCTCACATATATTACTCGGGCTATTTAACTTTGTTTACAGTTTGCGTAATAGCTCAAAATTCGTTTACATATCTAAATGGCCTAGATTATATTAGCTTTTGAAACATGTTGTCATATGCGAGTTTAACTATTCTGTGATATGTGGAGAGATTTCTTTTCCTTTATATGCGCGTACTTGGAAAAGCAGTTTACAATATGTGGATAACACATGTATATTGTCATTGGAGTTGTAAAAGGATCAACTGATTTGTACGAATTTTCCTTTGATGGAAGTTTTACAACTTTGATCGTTGGATTTTTTCTCAAATATTTTTTGAAAATATAATTGAAAAAAAAATAGTAGCTTATTTTCATGGTGTTTGGAAATTACCTTATCTTGCATTTAGGCAAGTAGCATATTTTTATGAAAACAATATGCATAATTTTCAAATTATCTATCGCAATTTGTTTGCGGTTTGAAAAAAAAAATGCAAGTATTTTGCTTTGGTATTGTGAGCTTGATGTTGCTCAAGTAACACCATGTGGTATATATATGTTTGGCTTCCATCGAGTATGGAGGAAAACGTTGAAATTCAATGATTTGAATTTCAAGAGGTGAGAATTGAGATATTCTACCTCATGGCCTTGAATCTTGCGAGATTCTTAATTTTGAGAATGCTCGAAGGTTAAGGACGATGAAAATGACTTTCAAATCATCTACGTGATTGATGCATAGAGCATTTTGACCGAAAATTTCTTGTACGATAGTACGGAGAAAATGGTTAAGATTTTTGTGTCCTTAGACCAAAAATAACATGGAGGGTGTTGGTGCCAATGAATTTTATCATGGACCGCCTCCTTGGTTATAAGGGCGTGGACTTCAAAAATTGTGATTAATCCATGTGCAAGAGATCCCAGTGATCTTACATGAAATTCGTGTCAATGTGATGATTTGAAATGGCTTCTTGTGCTATTTTAGGCCCAAGAAAAATGGGATGAACATTGAAGAATTGATTGTTAGACTTCGAATTGAAGAAGTCAACAATAGTTCGAAAGTGATGTTCTATTATGTTTGTGGCTATTATAATTGTGACAAGATTGATCACAAAAAAAAACTACAAGGCCAATGTGGGGGGATATTGTTATTTTGATGTGTCCGAGGAAAGCCAACGGTTTCTAAAAGAACCTTGTCAGATCTAACCAAAGGTAGTGGTAGATTGACATTATTATTATTTGGCATACTTGCTCAATCAAAATTGGCCTAAGCTTGTGCTAGCATTGCATAGTTGAGTATTCAATTTGTGATTGAAAAATGCACAAGGCAATATGGTAAGTCTAGATATATATGTCTTAGAACTACTCTCAATTGAGTTATCAATATTGACTATGTAAGCCAAATGATAAAATTGTGGATTCACTACTCTAAAGGGTTAATTAGAGAGTGAGTTTATATCATCGAGGGGAATGAGACTAAAGCCCATGAAATGATAAGTCTGTACAACGGATACCCCACCTAGTTAACTGGAGATCCCAAGATCTAGGTTCAAAGGGACAACCAAGTTGTATTTGACTAAACTAGATCACTGTGGGGGTTACCCCTAGTCCATTCCTATGATGAAACAGTGATGTCCGTGGAAAAGGTTAAGCTATGCTTTTAATGATCCTTATGCGTCGGAAATTAGTTCGAGCAGAGTAATGCGGCTACTCTTAATAAGAGATCACCTATGTTAGAGTGAAGTGGGGCCGCTTCAAGGGGAACTATATAGGGCGCAATTCCCTGAAACTCTCGCAGAACGAAGTGTATGTCCAGGGCCAAAACGGGCATAATAATGAGAACTGAATTGTGATAAGAAAAGATTCTGTGTGAGGTATATTGACCTTTACATAAACGGCAGACAGTTCAAAGACATCGCGTCTACTGATCAGCCAGTAAAGTAGATATACTTTCACAAGGGAGGGTTCAAAGGGTAACTCCTACCTATCCTATGCAGAGTTTTGTCTGTCGGAATCTATCACCAAATTGACGTCTTTGTTTTCTTGTTTTATCTGACAATTTCATTCATGTGGGGGATTGTTGGAAAAATTTTGAATGAAATTGTTATTGTCTTAACGTTTTGGGTTTTGAGCTCCTTTTGCTCTTTAATTTGCCAATGTATTCGTTACTTGGTTTTTGATTTAATTGCGTATGTTAGCCATTAAGTGGCTATATATACACATATATTTGTTTTGGCTTTTTAGTCTTGAATGCTATAGTAATTGATGCTTTGCACGTTAGCCTTGTTTAAAATTTTGATATAGCTATTAAATGGCTATATTTATATATTCGTTTGGAATCCTTCATACCATTCGAATTGTGCAATTAATGGCAAAACGTTTTGTTACTATCTTAAGGCTATTGAATATGGCTTTTATACAGCAACTATTGGCTTTTCTTTGTGTAACGAACGTGTGTGCTTAGTGCATGCAGTTGTATCCTTTAGCAAACGTTCTGCTTCTGTGTATTTACACACATTTAGTCTTGTATATGGCAGGACGTGAACATAGGAGAAATACACATGACAAAGAAATTAGTCTATTTGTTTTAAGTCTTTCTTTGGTTTTTCTTTTGTGTTTTTAAATGGTGATAGAGATTGGTCACAATTCAAGTTCGCCGAAGACGGTACTTCATTGTACTCGGATGTACCCGTTGTTAGTCGTTGTATCCTGGGAAACGGACGCCGTGGAAACCTCGAGCACCGATGGCGAGGGGGCGAATCTGTTTTAAGGAAAGCGTGTACACGTGCCTCGACTAGTCGCCAAACCTTTGTCGTCGTCGTCGTCGCGTCATTTTCGGTTTGCTCTTCCAATTTTATTTTTACAATGTTATTGTAATTTATTTGATATGTAATTTTGAGTATATCAATTCTAATTTTTCTATTATTGTCTCTATGATTATTATTACCCCATATTGTTATCTAACAAATCTCATAGTCAATATTATCTTTTCAACACAAAATAATAACAAATAGAAATATTTCTTTAATAACTATTATATTATCCCTTTTTTGTAATTTGCATCTCTTAGAAAAACGTCTAAAATATAAATCTATAACTATGTGTATAAGTGTTGACTCTGTATATAACTTCTAAAAAAAGTTTTTCCTTTTTTTTTTTCAAAACCTTATTTCATGTCTTTAATTTTCCTTTTAAGGGTTTTTTAAGAAGAAAAAGGAAGGGAAAAAAAAAAAGAGAGAGAGAATTAACAGCCACGTTAAATAAAGAAATGGGGGTAAATTTTAAGATTTATTAAACTAAATTGCAAAATGTTCTAACAAAACATAGATTTTATTTACTTTCACTAATTTTCTTTTTTTAAGGGAGATTTTGACGAATGCCACCCTCCTTTTTAGAATAATAATTAAAGAAGAACATCACTTGAAATATAAATTATTAAGCGACACTTAAAATATGTATATATATTGCAGCTTTCTCTCAAAGAAAGAATTCAACTAAGGTCCCCAAATACCTTGGCCCGGCCCTGATTGGTACGAGATATAATAATCATGTGCCATGAAGACAAATCAAAATAACCAATAGAATTTTATAATAAATTAAAGAAATTTTATTCATGAGAAAAATGTCATAAACATACAGGATCGAGTTATCACAACATTGCTAATAAAGTCATGTGATGGTAAGGCTCTTTTGAGCACTTCATCGAACACATGATCTTCTGCATCTCACGTGCAATAAACATTGAGAACACTAAGCACAAAAGCAACACGCCAAAGATAAAAAGAAAATTAATTGATATTTAAATATTCAAACACAATTTCATAGGAGCTTCATCAAACACCTAAGCTAGAAAATTAGCCCAACATGACTTTATTTATAGAGCATTAAAATTCTAACATTAACATGTAAATATAAAATAGAGAAAAGAAAAGAGGGAGAAAATTAAACCACATGCTCTCAAAGAGAGCTCGGACTGTGCCTTGACGCTCTGATCTTCCTCTTCTTCCTCTATAATATTTTGATTTTGATTTTGTTACGAATGATGGTACACTTGAGGTTAATGAGCAAGGAAAAACGACGAGTTCAGAGGATGTCGTTTCAGAAGCTGTCGTTAATGGCGAAACTACACGTCGTTCAGGAAGGGATATTCGCCTACCAGCTCGTCTTCGTGACTGAATGGAGCGACTTGTAGTTCAGTAGATCCAACTAGTTGTCGTTTTGTTTTTCTACTACACCTTATAAGTTGTCGTTTGCTTAATAGCTGTTTAGCAAGAATTGTATCAGGTTGATATATAACCTGACTGAGACAAAGACCAATTTTCCATGGCTATTGTTATGCAATGAAGTTTCTGTTCTTCTCATCTCTTTTCTCTGCATTTTATTTCTGAATTTCTATGGATATTGGTAACAGATTTTTTGCTCCAAAAATGGAGCTCTAGAATTGAGCTTCAAAATTGAGCTCTCCCTCCGTAAGTGTGTGTATCTCCTATTTAAGTCCAATCCCAAGCCATTTATGAAGATTTGGGTTGTTCATTTTGATATGGGGGCCAAGATTTAACCTAAAAAATTCAACTTTTCACGTCATTGTGAAATTAGCGCTGATGTGCCGAGCACGGGAATGCACGCAGGGGGTACCCGGGTACATGGTGAATGCATGCGGGATAGTGCTGTGCATTTGTGGGTGCGCGCACAAGCGCATAGGGGTGCAACATCTAGCAGGTGTGCCCCAAACATCCCGTGGGCAATGTTTTCTAGGCGTGGCACGATGCCATCTCTCAAGTATCACCTGTAAAAGTCTTGTTCGGGCCCTTTTTTTTTCTTTTCTTTTTTTATTTTTTATTTTTCTCCAGTCGCGCTCTTTTTTTCGTTAAATATTGTTTTCTCTCTGATTCTACACAAATTGAAAAATAGATCAAAAGGACACAAAATTTAAGGACCTTACATTCGAATTAAGTCAAATAATTGCACAATGAGTGAAATTATCACTCATCAATGAATCAACAACAACTTGTGCATTACATTAACAATAATCGAAGTTCATGACCAATTCAGACTCATAGATTCTTGAGGAGAGAACAACATCATGCACATCAGTCTCAAGATTAATTGAAGTTCATGAATAATTTGAGAGGGAAGAAACAGTGTTCGTTTTTTTTTCCTCTCGCACAGCTCTCCAACAAAAATAAAATTTTGCAAAGGAAAGCAAACAATAGCTAAACCCAAAGGCCAAAACCAAGTATGATCATCAGCACAGAGTATTCATCAATGATTCCACTATTATGCCCTAACTTATTCTACTCTCAAGTTTTGCCTTCAATCATTCCATTAAAAGAGTATATGAGTTGTGAAATCGTGATTGTCAGGGACAATATTGGGACGCTTTTTCTTCTTTATGATTTGATTTAAGGTATAAACATATGCTTAAAAGAACAAAATCTTTCCTGGTGTACATATTATGCAATATTCATGGTACACGATGTATAATAGCTTAAAGAAAATACATCATAATAGGATTGTTTTACACATTAACTGTTGAAGCTAAAAACTTGATGCAGGTCCGCACAAATAAATGAGCATATTTAATACAACGAGATAGGTCGTATTTATAGATAGAGTAGCGGGTTGGATCCGCCATTCGGGTGTTGATACGGGTTCATTTTCCTTTAGCCACGTGGTGCCTCGCGTATGGATGTATGGGTCGTACCGTCTAGCTTTGCAGTCCGTGGCAGCATCCTGTATCAGGTATTAGCGGGTAGTGGGCGACATATTTTGACGTCCACAGTGGTTGGGAGCACGCCTGCATACTCGGCACGTGTAGGGGACCACCGTCCTTAAGTCAGTATCTGTTATAGACCACGTAGGTCTTGCTTGGCACACATTGGTTCGAACATACTTAAATATACACAATACATTTATGCTCAGATCTAGTCGGGAGTACGCGCGACTACTCGGATCTAGTCAGGACTACCCGCGACTACTCGGATCTAATTGGGAGTATCCGCGACTGCTCGAATCTAGTCGGGACTACTCGCTACTACTCGAAAGCTAGGACCTAGCCGGGAGTACCTTAGTCGAGAGTACCCGCGACTACTAGGATATAGTCGGGACTACTCGCGACTACTCGGATCTAGTCGGGAGTACCCGCGACTACTCGGATCTAGTCGGGACTACCCGCGACTACTCGGATCTAGTCGGGACTACTCTCGACTACTCAGATCTAGTCGGAACTATTGCGACTACTCGGATCTAGTCGGGAGTACGCGCGGCTACTCAGATCTAGTCGGGACTATCCGCGACTACTCGAATCTAGTCGGGACTACTCGCGACTACTCGTATCTAGTCGAGACTACCCGCGACTACTCAGATCTAGTCGGGACTACCCGCGACTATTCTGATATAGTCGGGACTACTCGCAACTACTCGGGAGTACGCACGGTTACTCGGATCTAGTCGAAACTATCCGCGACTACTCGGATCTAGTTGAGAGTACGCGCGGCTACTCGGATCTAGTTTGGACTACCCGCGACTACTCGGATCTAGCCCGGAGTATGCGCGGCTACTCGGATCTAGTCGGGACTACCCGCAACTACTCGGATCTAGTCGGGAGTACGCGCGGCTACTCGGATCTAGTCGGGATTACCCGCGACTACTCGGATCTAGTCGGTAGTACTCGCGACTACTCGGAAGCTAGGACCTAGTCGGGAGTACCCGCATCTACTCGGATCTAGTCGAGACTACTCGAATTCACCCAAGACCAGCCGACTTGGCTCAGACTTCTAATGTCGCACGAGTAGTAACCACCAACATTAACGGTTTTCATATTATTGATTCAATTTTTGAATTTTACACTAAAAACATGTTTAGTTGGAGACGAGACGGAAAAAAAAAAAAAAGAGAAAGTCTTTTTTTTTTAATATCTTTAAATCTCTGATTGCACGTAATTTTGGTGTTAAATTGAGAATTGAGGACATAGTGCGCTAATATGTGTTAAAAAAAAAAATCACATATAGTTGTATTTTAAAAGCTATATATGTCGTACACCATAGATGCTAGATGAAATATGTGCACCATAAAAGAAGCTTTTGCTTAAAAATGGTATAATCTAAACATGCATCATAAAGTGATCTTTTTATGAGAAAGTCTGATCTTATACCAAATTTTAAATAAAAGTTTAGCATCAATGCACCAAATGAACCAATTACTTACCATGACACTTCTTCATCTGTCCAAAAAAAAAAACTATTTGATCATATTTGCCGTCAAAAAATAGCATGAACTATAATGTTTTTTTTTTTAATTTCAAGATGACAATTTTCAGAACACATTATTCAAATGTAGTATATTTCCAAATTCCCCGTTTTTCTTCATTTTGCATACTCTTTTTTTTTTAGATTATTAAGTAAATAACTAATTTTTAGATAATGTTTTAAGAAAATAGCCAACGTTTTCATTAATTAAGAAAATAACTATTTTCTTAACTACTTGATGGTGTGATATTACCTTCGTGTCTTTCGTTTTTTAAGAAACTAATAGCTACTTTCTTAATTTTTAAAATTTTTTGCTATTACCTTAAAACATTGATTGAAAAATAGCTAAATACCAAATAGACCCTTGTTTTATTACGAAAAATGTCTTCTTTTGTCACAATGATATACCCAAAGTATGTTGCAC
This sequence comes from Boehmeria nivea var. tenacissima, assembly GCA_018132145.1. Taxonomy (NCBI): domain Eukaryota; kingdom Viridiplantae; phylum Streptophyta; class Magnoliopsida; order Rosales; family Urticaceae; genus Boehmeria; species Boehmeria nivea. The sequence goes on along the minus strand of CM030876.1, from coordinate 6,377,743 downwards.
TTTTAATTTATGCCCCAAAATTTATACTACAGACATAGTAAAAACAAAGAGAGTATATTACCTAAGGCATAGAATATTAAGTGATGTTTTTTTTTTTATTTTATTTTAACAATCTTCATTTTCCATGCTAAACACCAAACAGATTAAACGGTGAAGCAATTGAGGCCCTTAAACAACATGAATGGGCTTTTATTACCCTAAATGGGATCGGTTACATGGCCCAAAAGTTTTCTTAAAGAACATTACGGAAACATTCTAAAATGAGAACTATTGAAAGATTATTATAACATGTATTGTCCTACTTATTTTTAAAAGAGAATTACAAAACAAGATCATTTTTAGTGCTATTTAGTAATAATCTATACCTTAAATAGTGTGCTTCTTTTGTCTCTATTCTATGTTTGTAGTTTAAATTTTGAAGCATAAATAAAAAATACAACACATATAAAACATAGATTATCATTGTGGCAAAAAGGAGACATTCCTCAAATACTTTTTTTTAAATTCCATATTTATAATACAAATGATGCTATATATGTATATATCATGTTTTTTTAATAAATTTTTAATACCATTCTTACGTCTAGTATGAGGTGTCACTACAAAAACTCAACTACTAATCACAACAAAAATTGTGATTTAAAATAGACAAAATTTGACTAAAAGTTAAAATCTTGAGATTTTCAGTAAGCATGTTACCAAAAATTACATGGCTAAATATTTTCCACAAATAATTCAATCTTTTGTCTTTTAGTCATAATAAATTCTATAAGTGATCAAAATGACATGATTAAAGGTATCGTTTAGTCAAAAAAAATTCTAATTGTGACAAAAAATCTACTATTCTTAGTTTATGTTATTATTGGTAGTTAATGTTTAATTAATACCAAATGAGATTATATTCAATCAATTAAAACATAACTTCACCTGGCTGATGAACACGAGGTAGTATTAAAAGACTGAAGAAAAAAAGTTGTACGTTTCACTCTATTTTTACAATGTAACGAAAATAGTATATATATATATATATGTGTGTGTGTGTGTGACCCGTGCACAGTTTGATAGAGATATAAGTACTTGTTTATTAACATAAATTGTTCATGTTAAGGTTTTTAAAATGAAACGGAATGAAAGAAATAAATTTGGAGAAAAATAAGACAATTAACTGTGAGAGATTTTGAGGTATGCCCCTTTTTTAGCACCAAAAAAAAAATTTATATATCCTTTTTATATTGCATTTTCAATTTATGTTCTGAATTTTACACTATAAAACATATAGCAGAAATAAAAAAAGCGCACCGGTATAGATTATAAAGTGGTACTTAAAATGACCTTATTTTGCAATTCACTCATTATTTACTGGGGGATTTTAAGAAATATCTCATTTTTGACACAATAATAATATATATCCTATGTGAATTGCACTTTTAATTTATACCCCAAAATTTACCCTACAAACATAGCGTACGTAGAAATAAAAGAAGCAGACCACTTGGAGTATAGATTATTAAGTTGCTTTAAGAATGACTTTATTTTGAATTTCTCCCTTATTTATTTATAGATTGTAAATTTAAACTGCAGCATATAATTCCATATTGGAACACGTTACCCTAACCATCCCATTTTTGTTTGGTTCAAGCATGATTAATGAAGAGTGTGGACTTTTGTCACTTAGAGCAGTAGTGTTAGGCTCCTTAATGTAGCTCTACAGACTTGTTTAAGTCCATTAACATATAAGAAGGCCCAAAGTGGACCTTTTCTCTTGGCAGACTTTTGGACAGTGTCTTAACAAAGCTTGACTTGCTTTGTTATTCTTCTGAATCATCCTTTTTTTCAAGCCTATCCAAATCCAGCACAGCAGCATTTAATAACACCACCACCACCACCAAATGGTTTATTTCAGCCAGCAAAGACAGTCCATCAAAAAAGGAAAAAAAAAATAAATAAAAAAAAAATGTTATCATAACTCGTTATAAAGTCGCCAACTAACTCATATATGTTGTTAAAAAAACTACATTATTGTTTTTCACTTCTGATGATGAATTCCCAGTTTCCCATTCGAAGAAAGTGTCGTCGTCCAAACAACCTTCACGACTTTGTCGATTATTCTATTAAACATGAAAGGAAAAACACACACACAGTATTCAAATATTGGGAATGGTCCCCCATTAGCCGTGATTAATGGGCAACTTAAAGCATATACTAGACCCTTGTGGTTTTTCAACAATGTTGAATGGTATAGTCTTGTTTGTTTTTGTTTTTTGTTTTTTGTTTTTCTTGTTTGGATTCAAGAGAAGAGTTAGTAAGACATATAGTCAAATTTACTGACTTTGTTCAACTAGATAACGGGTAATTATTGTAATTATTACTGTTAATTAGATCATTATTATTTTGGTTATAAAGATAGGTTTGTGGTAATTATTATTGTAATATTAATAAATATTTACAAGTTGTTTATGATTAAAAAAAAAAAACTTTAGAAAAGTGAGGATAACGTTTTGCTCTCTTTTAATATTGTAACAATAACACAATTCTGTATATTCGGTACGTAATAGGGGATTAGGGATATAGCTAGAGTGATTACTGTGGTTATAGGAAGTGGTATTTTAGGAAGGGCGATCAAGTGGTTGCAAAGTTAATTGACCACTAGGCAATCAAGTGGTTTTTGGGCCAGTTAAGCAATTAGTCATTTTAAAGGTAAAGTTTGAAGGATTTAGCCATAGTTTCACGAAATTAGAGATTTAGCCATAACATGTAACATTTTTTGTAACATGGAGATTTAGCCATAACGTGTAAAAAATGTAACATTAAATGTGACTTGTAACATAAAATGTTATACTTTTACACTTATATATGTTTTTCATGTAACAAAAAATATTACATTTTATGGCTAAATTCCTAATTTCGTGAAACTATGGCTAAGTCCTAAAAATATTACCTAAAAGTTTGGTTAAATGCCTAAAAAACTCATGGTTTTTTGGACACTCCTTTAAATATTCATTTTTTATATATATATAAAGAGCAAAGTGCGTTTTTTTCGATTTTTTTTTTCCAACAAAAATACGTTTTTAGAGGTAAAAATGATTTTTTTTTAAATGGGGTCAAAGTATGAATTCTGCAAATATTAAGACATACATGTAAATAAATCGGGGCACAAAAACGAAAAAAAGGGTCAAGATACAAATTGAAAATGAAGCATGTTGTGGGCTGATAACGCGTCAGGCGCCTTACACTCGCGTCGCCGGTGTCTTTCCCCCCTTTGGGCCGCTCTTGCTCCTGTCTCTGTCTCTCTCTCTCTCTCTCTCTCTCTCTCTCTTTTTCCATTTTTTTTAAAGTTTTTAAATCTTTACTTAAACGACTATTTTGTTCCGTTTTTACCACGAATTTGTTTTCCAATTGCAGTTTGGTATAAATTTTTTCCTTAATTCTTTTGACATCTACTATATTATATATATATATATATATACATTTTTTTCATTTCTTAATTGTTTGTTGTGTTTTATTTATTTATTTATTTTTATATTTACAAGAACGTTTATACTACAAGGCACTACTCGTGAACCCCCGTGGAATCTGTCTTTGGTAGTGTCGATAACACCAAAAATTCCAAAAATTTTCTTAATATTCATGAAAACGTTTTTTAAACAAAAATGCACACGCACGAAGAAGGTGGTTGCAACTAATATGTACAGAACTACCGTATGTATACAGTAACTTATTGGAAAATTCGTCACAGAAATTTGGTCCCCCACGTTGAAATCGATATTGTCCCCATGATTTAATGCTGTCATCGTAGGGATTTCAATTAAGACTAGACGAAAGATGACGAATATCATTCATATAGGTACAATAATGGTTAAAAAACTAGAATTCTAGCCTAATAATTCAAGAAAAGTTTCTGGTACGGCACCGTGACTTTTCCTATTCATAGGAAATAATAAGAAAGAACCATGAGATTTAAATCTGAGTGTTAAAATAAGGAAAGTTTATAAAATACTATTCACACTCTTTCACACTACTATTTTTCTTTCCCCATTACAATGTTCACTTAATGTTCTTGTAAGTCTAACCTGATCTCCATTGAAACCAAAATATCTGTTGTACTTTCTTTGTTATCAATTATCACCTTTGCATAATATCAGCCAAAAATATTATCCATGTTATCTAGACCAGGCAAAACGGGTACTCTGTCCATTTTCGCACCTGTTTTGCTGGGTATACAAGAAACGCGTAGTAGGGCGGGTTGCTGTTTCCGCATAAAACGTGCGGGAAACCCATTTTTCCTGTACCCGTCGTATTTTCTATTTAAAAAATCAAAAAAACAATTAATCATGAATTATTTTATTAATATTTCAATTATAAACATAGTGAAATATAGATGAAAATAAAAGTAATAAGTTAGAAGTTTAAATTTGAAAAAAAAATACTTCATATTATTGAAAATTAGAATAAAGATGTAGTTATTGAATACAAAAATACAATAGAAATTTCAATCTCGACTAGATTGTGATTCTATGTCGGTGTACAAGTTTTCAAAATAATCCATAAGAAGAAGAAGGAAGAGGGGAGGGGGATGGTGGGGGAAGGGGGGTTAGGGAGCCATTACACAACAGCTCCTTTTATTTTGGTTTTTTTTTTTTTTAAATTTTGTCGACCATCGGGTTTCAAACGGCCGTGAAATTTTTTTAATTAAAAAAAATTTAGGACCGTTAGATTTTGATCCATTGGTCATTGTTTTAAAAATGAGGATTTTGAGGAATGCTCTATTCTTGGCACATTGATAATTTACACTCTATGTGTTGCACTTTTAATTTATACCCTAAAATTTACACTATAAATATAGAGTAAAAATAAATGGAGCATACCACTTGGGACATAAATTATTAAGTAGCATCAAGAATGAATTTATTTTAAAATTCTCCCTTTAAAAAATAAAAAATAAAAAAGGGTCACGGGACCTATTTTTGTGAAAAACGAGTACGGGCCCATACCTATTTTTCACTTGATACGAGTTCCGAACCCCGTACACTTACGGATATGGGAGAAGTGTATCCATTTCTGCCTCTCTGGATTGTCACGATCGACTAATGTTATTCAATGAAACCTAATACGAAAGTGTCTAAAGCCCAAAGCCCCGTATTGCTCGACTCTGATAAACTGTAATCCGCCAAAATGTTGGAAACAAAGCCCTAGCTTCGAGCATGTATTGTAAGGTTGGGGTTTCGTGCTGTGGTGGCCAAGAAAAATGTGCAAAAAAGAAAGAAGGGTTGTGTTGACAATAACAGTTGTGTTGTTATTCCTTTTCGTTCTGATCCAGTCTCAAGGAAGAAAGGTGAAGAGAGCTTTTTCCGGGAGCAAGTGAATTTTGAATAGGAAAATAAACAAGTTGTTTTCTTATTTTCTTTCAATTTAGAGTTGTATTAGAATCTTATGTGATAGATCCCATTATAACTTTTTTCAATAGGTCCCACGATCATATTTTAACTTATGGTCATTGGATCGTTCCCTCTAGAAAGGGAAAAGTAATATGCACTACCACAAAATCTTCCAATAATTCAAAGTTTGGATTAACTTCAAATTTATTCATCTTTAGAATTGTTCAGTTTTTTCTTTTCTTTTTCTCTTTTCTAAGGATGGATCAGAATTAGGTACCGCATGATTATTCCTATATCCTAGAAGTTTAGGAGACGATTTTGATCATCAATATGGCTATGACATAATTTTTAACAATTATTATTTAGAAAAAGAGAAATAATACATGGACAGAATTTTTTACCAAAAAAAAAAAAACTAGAATAATGTGGCAATTTTATTAAATAAAATAAAAATAAGTGCATTAATAGTAATATTTTGTATCTCATAAACAATTGCTACATCGTTCTAACTATTTATTTGACCAAAAAAAAAAATTGACTCTGTATTGCACAAGTCTTGAAAAAAAAAAAAAAACATCTACAAATTAAATTTTTGTTTCATATGCGTGTTTCTCAAGGAGGAAAGAAAGACGTCTAAGATAGTACAGACCATAGGAGAGTAACTATTGATGGAGACTGTTTATAGTAATATAGGATGACCTAATTAATTTAAAAAGAAAAAAGAAAGCCTAAAAAAATAGAAATGAATGGTTTAGAGATTGTTACATATTAGTATTCACGTTACCCTTTACTGCAGAGAAGTTCATGATACGAAGAAATGTGTTTCCAAGGTTAGCATTTTTGTCCTTAATTTTCTTAATTTGTTGGTTGATAAAATAATAAATAGGTGCTCATTAAACCTTTCTGACATTTCCAAATAAAGACCATCCAAACAGTAATAAAGGAAAAAAAAAAAAAGAATTTAGAGAAATGTCTCAAGGATCAACTTTAAGGTAAGTAGGTAAAACCTATTATTTGTCTCTCTAATATTTTACCCTAATCAAAATTCCCAAAATTTCCATCGATGGCCGTGGAAAATGAGACTTTTGCAAGTGGATCATGAAGCTGAGGAGTCAATGGAAGAAATGAGTTTTATAAAAGAAATGATTGGTGGATATACACGTTCTTATTTATTTACTGATTGATTTAATTATCTAATCATACTGTATGAACGATAATATTTACTTGCTAATAAGAGGGCACAAGATATTGTTTAAAAACGATTGCATGATCAAGATCATTACAATTGTATTTATATAATTCTCATATAAAACTATGAACATGACAATAACTTTTTAACTTCCAAGCTTTCAAATTGGTGGGAAGTTTTAAAAAATGCCAGTTCAAGACAAAGTATTTTGAAAATTACCACCGTAAAAGAATTATTGCAGTTCATGTTAATTTTAGTAGTGAATTTTATCAAATTGTCAAAATTTTTTTTTTAACAAATGAAGAAAGCAAGAGTGTGTGTGAAATAATAATTTGTTGATAAAAAAAATGACATCGTTTGCAATAGTATTATGAATTGTAAATTTAGATTTTAAAAATGACACTTGTTCAATTTTCTCTGTACTATTTATTTTATAAAATTTTGCATTGATTTTATTTTTTGCATTTTACACCCTAACTTCGGAGTTTTTGGCAACTCATTACAAATCGATAACGCCTGTCTATTTTTTATGAAATTCCCCGTCCATGTGCCTCGTAGGTGATATTAGGGGGCATTTAAGGTATTAGAACGCAGTAGTTATATTAAATAATTATAAACATAATATTTGTTGACATTAGGTTTAAGGTTGAGAACAAAATAAAGAACGAGAAGCTGAAGTGGCCGACCACCTAAGGATGAACTCTCAAGAGCCTAACGTGGTGTGTCATTGTGGTTTGCTGACGAGAATAATGACTGCATCGACCGACACCAATCCCAACAAAAGGTTTTACGGTTGTTCTTCATCTAGGGTAAAATCTGATTTTTCTAATACATTGATTTTTTTTCCCTTTAGTGTGCTTCATGTCATTAGGTTTTGAAATTAGATTGAAGGTCTTTTGTGGTTTTGGTAGACATTTATTTGGTTTAAAAATTTTGATTGCATCTTTAATGATCAATGAAAATGATTTTGTTTATCATTTAACAAAGTTAATTTGTTAATGAAGTTTGATATATTCTGAGGGGAATGTGGGGTGTAATTTTTTTAGTTGGTATGATCCACCAATATGTGCTCAGGTAAACAAGTAATTCTTTGTTTGCTAAGGAGAGTTGATTAGTTAGAGAAGAAAGTTGAAGCACGAAAAAAAGAGAGAGGAAGCTGTGAGTGGGTTTGTTTATATGTTTATTTATCGCTTATACGGAAGCTATTTTGTGGTCATTGAAGTCAAGTATGGTCTTGGATTATTAATGAAGGGATTCACGATGGAGTTTATATTTTGAGCTTGTAATGTTAACTTTAAATATGTATTATGGGAAGAAAACTAATTTTTGTTAGGAATGTTGTAATCATTTAAATATTATTTTGTAATGCTAATGTTGTACTGATAGTTTGGAATGAATGAAATTTGCATGTACGAAGGCTGTTTAATTTGTTGGTTATTTTTGTTGTTTGGATACAATACATTAATTGATTTCTATAAATACTTAAATTTAGCAAAAATAGATGCTCTCTCAGTTATTAAAATATGCTCTACATTCACTTATTAAAGTCATTCACAGTACTAAAGAACAATCTTCTTAGTATTAACTTCAGTCCCTAACGACAAAGGATATATATATATATATATATATATATAAACTAAACAAATCAACAACCACATAACCATAGCAAATATACATTTCACATGCGGTTATACCCTGTTTAGCACAATCGTACCCTAACGAAAAAAAAAAGAAAAAACCACAATCTTACAGGTTCTAAAATTCAGCAAACAACATGAAAAACCCTAAATTGTGAAATCTTCACAAAGTGATCATTTTTTCTCTAATCAGCACAACCAGTTTTCATCAAACATAGTTGGTTTGTGGCCTAAGCAAATTTAAAAAAAAAAAAAAATTGACAAACACCAACAACATAGATGAATCTAACAACAACAAAGCCTTTTTCGCAGCCAAATGTATGGGATTTTTGAAATTATGACAACCGATAATATGAAAATTACATGACACACAAAAGTCCTAAAAAAGTTCATAAGAAAAATAAATAATAATTCACCATAATCGGGTGCAACACCTCTCAAATCTTTGAGCTTGTTCTCCATTTTAACGGTTTGGAAATACCAAATGAGTCACATGCTCAAAATGGTTGTTATCCCTAACAATAGCCAACCTAAGAGCCGAGCACTATTTTTCTCTTTGTTCATCAGCTAAAGAAATGATGCAAAAAAAGAAATAAATAAATAAACAAATGCTTTTCTAATAATCATTTCGCCCGAAACGCAACACGTATCGTCACCCTTGTTAAAATGCTTGCCGTCCTAATATCACTTGCGGGGCAAATGGACAGGAAATTTCGTCAAAATTGGAATGAGCGTTTTTTAATTGTAACGGGATGCCAAAAATTCTGAAATCGGAGTGCAACATGCAAAAAATAAGAGATCTGGGGCAAATTGCCACACAACTTAAAGACTAGGAGACAGCGGTGCAAAAGACTCTTAATTTTATTTCTTTAATTAGTAGTAGCAGCCAAAGATATATCCTAGGAATTTTTTAGAGTCAAAATAAGGAATACAATCATCAATTAGTCGTTTAAACACATTTTTATTTTTTTAACAATTTGGTCTCTGATATCGACTTCAATCTTGAACCTTAATTTGTCCGGAATAAATGGAAAATAAACACATAGTAGTTATATTTGTACCGACCACATATCAATATATCATTGTATATATTTCACATCAAAAATCATGAGCAATATTATAGAAATTGTCAAGTAAGTTACCTTCACTGTTTGACCAAAACTCATATTCAGATCTGACTTGTTGACCAAGTTTTAACCGCACGCGCTGACGTGGCAGACTGTGATAGGACTTTAGTATGAAAATTGAGATTGGAATTTAATTTAGAAGTTTCTGGGAAAATTGCAAGGTCCTGTTTTGTTGTCAAGATGATAGGACTTGGTCAAAGAAATAGCATACCACAAAATATTTATGTCTAGTGTCAATAAAAGATGTCCTTTATTTCCCTAAAATAATAAAAAAAAAGACATATATGTTTTGCAGCCCTAGATATTTAAATCTGTTTTGAAACAATTTGAGTTGTTTTTTTCATCTAAATATTCTGATAGTCAGAAAGCCGCCTAATTGCTTACCACAAGTTAAATAGGCCTAAGACAACATCAACATCAACATCAACTATAAATTATTTTTGCTCTAGTTTTGGCATAATATTGGCAAATTAAAGGGGAAAATAAAAACCCACCACAAAATAGAATTGGTCCTTTGCATTTGGGAGAAAAAAACGAACAGTGAAATGCACGGAATTAGAACGAGTGTAGGAAAATGGCACGTCAATATATATAATGCTCTTTTTGCACGCGTATTTGCCGTTTTTTATTTTTTATTTTTATCAAATTATTGAAAGCTTAATGAACTACGTAAACAGGGTACACATACACTAATGGTATGTATTCTACAGATACACAGAAGCGTCATAATGAAAATATGGTTGAGCTAACTAAGAAAAATATGGCCTAATTATTATTGTTTTACAAGTTTGAAAATCGTTAAACAGGAAAAGAAAAAAAAATTAAAAAAAAAAAGTCGTTTAGATTGTTTCTTTCGTTTCTATATCGGTATTAAAAATATATATATATATATATATATAAAAAGAAACAAAGTTTTGAAAATGTAATGTCTTTCAACATTAGAATTTTATATCTACATCTGAAAAATGTGAGTTCACCGATCCATAACTTTGAACAAAGACCCAAGAAGAGAATACATGAAATTATTTCTAGAACTAAAAAAAAACTATTGCTTAAATGTTCATTAAAAAATAATAATAATTACTCCCACATTTTTAAGCTCCTTTTTCTTTTCTTTTTTTTTTTAAAAAGCATATCTAGACAATTTGTTCTAATTGCCGTCCTCGTGCATTGCATGTTCCAAAAATAAGGCTTTTACACGTTTGAACATAACAATCTGTCTTATCCAAAAAGCATCGCAAATTCATATGAAAATTCTCGATAAAACACACATCACAAATATTTATGCCGTGAAAAAGATGAAAAAAAGAAAAGAAAAAAAAAGAGCCCACTATGGGTTTCTATGTATATCCATCTTCAACTTAATTACCAAATTCCAATCAATCGGGGTTTTGAAATGGACAAGAAGAGCTCTAAGGATCGTAGAGGTATATAGGGTTAATAGGAACCACACACATACATATATATATATATATATATATACATATATTTGTGTGTTTATATTATAGATATCTTTTGATCATCTTTTTTTTTTTCCCCTTTATTAAAGGAGGGCTATTGTTTATCAAGTCAACATTATTGCTACAAATTGACGCTGCACAAATATGTGTATGGCATGTCACGTGGACAGTATTTGTAAAGTGGTATTATTGTATATATCTACGTTTGAATGTGTAGTTCAAAGAACTAAACCCCACTGTAGCCGACAAACACTTCACTGTATTAAACGACCATGCGTATAGAGCGCAAAACCTCACATGCATGGCTGTAGTGTCTCTCTAATTTTATATATATATATATATATATATATATATATATATCGTCCTAATGAAAAGACGTTTTTATTTATTTTTTCAACTAAAATAAAGAACTATTATTAGTATCATCGCACCTCATATGTTTACTAGTTGTATCAAATTCGCGTGCATGAAGCACATATTAATTTTATTTTATCGTTTTGTTATATTATAATATGGGTTGATTTGGTATTTGATCATTTGTTTGTTCATATTTTACAGAAATGATCAACGTTTTCAAATATTAAGGTATTAATTATTAATGCATAAGAAAACTAAAGACATAAAAATAAATACACATTATCATGTAGTTAAGAAAATAATTAATTTTTTAACTAATCAAAGTTTTGCTATTTTTTGAAAACATCGTTCAAAAAATTATTATTTACTCAACTATATCTATTATATAATTTAAAATATTAAACAATAACAAGAAAAAAAAAGAGTTAAAATTAAAGCAATTGACTTAAAATATTGTCAAAAAGTTGAGATTAAACCGGAGTGGAGAAAACGAAAATAAGCACTACAAACTAACAAAGAATAAAATAAATAAAAATTATTTGGATTAAAATAAATATAACATAATAGGTGTAAAAGGAAGAGAAAATTATAAATTTATGCTTCTTAGATAAGATATTTACAAAAATATTTGAGAAAAATAGATATTCTCATTAATACTCATATTTTCTTTAATGAATTATATCTTTTTTTATTATATTTCTACCCTTTAATTGGATACTCTAATTATTTTAATAATTTTCTTTATTTTGATTTTTATTTTACACTTTATAGTTTTAAAGAATACTCATTATTTCACGCAAATTCCTTATTAATATGAATTGGATAATCATTGATTTTTTTTTTTGTGATCGTTTACATTGAACTGGAAAAAAAAAAAGAAAAAAAAAAACACTAGGCTCTCATTATTTTCCTTCGATTCCTTTTAAAAGCTTTAGTTTCCATCTCTTAAATTATTTGATTTGTTGTTGGTTATAAGACGCATGCGTTGGTTGAAAATGAAAATGAAGTACATATTTTCATAGACTTAATAAATCATTTGAAATCTATGTATCCAATTGTCCTTTTCTTTTATGAAAATGATAGTAGTAAAGATGATAAAATTATGTTTCTTTGCAAATATTTCTTTGTAAGAAATACAACAATTCTCTGCTTTTAAATGGAAATATATATATATATATATTATTTATATTGCTGTAACATAATATTAACAAGACCTCACTTGAAAATTCAAAAATTCTTTCAGTCACCAAAATTTACAAGAGTTTAATATCGATGACTTGTAAAATTAACATGTTATCTTCATCTTCAATTTGTTGTGAAATACAATAGTCCGAAAATAACAATTCCTCTTTTAAGATTCGTGCGCTCAGACAAATTATCGTCAAGCCACCAAAGACTATCTTTAATGATTGAGAGTTCAATAGGTAAGACAACACTAGACTCCGGCAACAACAGTACCGATGAAAATATTATGATGGCTTGAACAAGAGATGAAAACCCCAACATTTTTCTCAATAAAGAAAGTACTTTTTTGTGGTTATATATAGTTACCACATTGCTCATTTGGTTTTTGGCGCTATGATCTAATAGACCGTGGACAGCCTCAAAATTCTCTGATTTAGACGTAGTATACTGAGTATTGAGTACAGTAAAATATATAAATAAATACATAAAATAGGACATACAATTTTTTAATAGTTGCTTTCATTTACAACGAAATTTCAGGCCCCTCTCAAGGGTGGAAAAAGCACAATTATCTAAAAACATTCCCGGATCTTTGCTTACAGGGAATGAACTGTATAAGTATTAACCATCTATATTTTCCTTTTTTATTTTTATTTTTATTTTAATCGGCCACTTCCATTAAGATTTTTATGTGAGGGAGAATATTCGCTATCAATGTCACCTTTTCATCCCTGTTTATATCACCAAAATAAACTAATAGGCCCATTGAGATTTTTGGTTGGAATATTTTGGAAGATACATGGTTTCCAACTTTTTGTTGTATTCGAATTTTTACTCTACTGTATATGTTTAAGTTTTAACTACTTTGTCAATAAAAAAAAATCATATATTTATAAGTAAACCAAAATACAAATATGGTCTATTTTATATTTAGTCATTTTTAGTCCATATTTTAAATAAATGACCAAAGTTTCAAAAAATTAAGTTATTAGTCAATGATGTATAGAGGGTAAATACACATCATCATGTAGTTGAAAAAATGACTAATATCTTAATTAATTAAAATTTTGATCATTTTCTTAAAACACCATTAAAAAATGACTATTTACTCAATTATCTTTTTTATTATAATAAGAATAAGAAAAATATATGAAGTTCATACTTTCTCTATTTTTCAGGGTCTTATAATTATTTTTCCATTGACAGAATATCAAGTGCAAAAAATCTGAAAAGGAAAGAACAAAAAAAGAACAATATTGCCTCTTTATTAAGCTTTATACGACGAATGGGCGAAATGTATCTCAATTTTCTGCCCTTCAGTGTATGATAATTTACAGGTTGTATAAAATGATAAAACAAAAAATTTTACAGTGAATTTGATAAATAAGTCATGGTAATCATAATTTCAGAAAATCAAGTAAATAATATTCATTGTAATAGATTTTATTACCGAAATTACTCTTTAATTCTGTTATGTGTTTAACAAATCTTATTAGTATTTGATAATTTTTTCCCTGTAAAAGTTTATTAGGATGGTCATTTTTTAGGTCAAGTTAACAAATTAGCCATTTTAAAGTAAAGTTTGAAGAATTTAGTCATAGAATGTCAAAATTAAGAAATAACCATTAAATACCTTAATTGACATAAGTATCCATGATGATTATTTAAAAAAACTGCCCAAATCAAATAAAAAAATTTCCAAAAATTTGGCTCCTTCAACTTAAAAAAGCAAACCAAACCTACCAATTACCAAAATTTTCATCGACTATGATAAATTAAAAAATAAAAATAGATAATTTCTTAAATTCAAAACTTATGGCTAATCCCTAAAAAATTAGTCTAAGGTTTGGCTAAATCCTAAAAAAAAAATTATAAATATTTTGAAAGATTGAGGATAGATCTTTAAGTCAAATTTCAAAAGGTTTATTTGACATTTGACTATATTCTTAATTCGTGTTTAAAAATGTAGATAATATGTTTAAAATTAAGTTAATAAAAGTACATTATCACGTAGTTAAAAAATGACTAATTTCTTAATTAATGGAAATATTAGTTATTTTCTTAAAATATCATTTAAAAAATAGTGATTTATTCAATTATCTCATTTTTTTAATATAATTACCTGCTATAATGACTATTTGTTATATTTTTTAAAACAAAAATAATATGTGTGTAGTAATGGGACTGACGTAGACACTGAATTAAATAATTTTCGACGAAGACAAAATGAGAGAAACTAAAAAATAATGCAAATTGTGAACAAACTAAGTTAGGACCACAAATCAGACTCAATCTTTGTAAGCATTAATTAGGCTAAATTCTTTATATCATCATTCTGAACACGAATATGAGAAAGAACATATATAGTGGGAACTCACTCAACTCTTTACTTGCTTTGGTTTATAGGCTTTGATAGCCTTTATTGTGTTTATAAAAAAGAAATAAAAAAAAAAGCGGACAATTAAAATCTTTTTGTCTCATTACTCTTATTATTTCACTAATAGCAATAACATTCAGCAAAAGGAAAGAGCAACACACTGGACCCTTTTTTAAGGGCTTACTCACAAAAATAAAGCCATGGTGTTCACATTGCATGTTTTATTCCAGTCCCCCACATTAAGGACCAAACTTATCATCCTTATTTCTTTCTTTTTTTATTCCCTTTTGTTACTCAAATAGGCAAGCTTACAAGAGTTCCCACATCTCAATAGGGGGTCTACTTAAATTATTAATTTCAGCCATATTCATTCATTATTTTCCTTTACATTGCTTTTGCTTTGTTGTTCTTTTTGTTTTTTATTTTTTTTTTGTTTTGATTTATTTTCACTGGACTAGACAACACTTGGCTAACTAGTCCACTGTGAATTTGTGATTCAATTTAATTAGGGTAAAAAGGGGTGAAAAGTAAGTGACATAGTAGGGTATGCCTAACATGTCAATGTCATGCAATATGTCAATAATTTAGGGGTTAATAAAATGCTTTTGTGAGTGCCAAGAGATTGGCACCTTCCAAGATATGACCTCCATCAGCATCAAGGCATGCAAGTTGAAAAATAAATGGGACATGCAGATATAAATGGAATATGGTTTGTATTTTTTTTATTTATTGGTCAAACCTATAAGGAAGTGATAGCCACCACCAAGGTGGGTCCAACACCTGGCACAGAAGAAGGATGGTTAAGCAAGGCAGAATGACCTTAACCATGGGTTGGGTGGGCCTAATTAACTTTAGTAACTTGGGCCCACTAGAGCATTTTTTTAGGGAGAATTTCAAAATAAAGTCATTCTTGATGCTACTTAATAATCTATACCCCATGTGGTGTGCTCCCTTCATTTCTACTCTATGTTTGTAGTGTAAATTTTGGGGTATAAATTAAAAGTACAACACACATGGGGTATAGATTATCATTGTGTCAAAAATGGGGTATTCCTCAAAATCCCCCATTTTTTTTTGTTTGTTCGTTTTTTTGAAGTTGTTATTTCACGGGAAATCGTAAGAAATAGTCAAAAAAAAATTTCGTTTTTAAAGTCCAGCCCATGTTTTAAAAAATTAAAAAAATAGTCATATTACGAATTGTATAATAGAAAAATATCACACAAAATATAGCACATCTGTAAATATTTGTAAGATATTTTGTAACACTTTAAGTTTTACTCATTATTTTTTGAAATGTTAAATATTATCTTACAAATATTTATAGATCTGTTATATTTTGTATGACACTTTTCTGTTATACAATTCGTAACATGACTATTGTTTTAATTTTTTGAAACACACTATCATTTAAAACAAACATTTAATTTTTGTCTATTTTTGCAACTCACCCTTATTTCACTATGGTGTATATTCTTTTCAATTTCTTTTTCTCTTCCCTTAATTTTCAAAATGAAACTAGTAAATAATTGGGATATCTCTACCCAAAGCCAGACCCACCTCCACCACTAGATAATTATTTGTATTCTCAATGCCACTTTTGAAACCTCTATAAATAGCAGGACACCAAACCCCCCAACACCACATTAAGAAACTAAACTTGCTTAAGAGAGAAACAAAGGCAAAAAGAGAAAGTGAAAGAGAGATTCACTAGAGCCTAATAGTCCACCACCCCAAAAAAAAAAAAATGGCCAACTTCCCTGTTATCAACTTGGAGAAGCTCAATGGTGAGGAGAGAAACACTACAATGGAGCAAATCAAAGATGCTTGTGAAAACTGGGGTTTCTTTGAGGTAATACACATACTCTCACATGCAAATATTATATGACATATATTAATATGCTATACCAGCATTAATGGGCTATGATAATAATAATACTAATTATTATTATTTTGTGCAGCTTGTGAATCATGGAATATCACATGAGCTTTTGGACACTGTTGAGAAGATGACAAAAGAGCACTACAGGAAGTGCATGGAACAAAGGTTCAAAGAGCATATGGCAAGCAAAGGCCTTGATGCTGTCCAAGCAGAGGTCAATGATATGGATTGGGAAAGCACTTTTTTCTTGCGCCATCTTCCTGTCTCCAACATTTCTGAGATCCCAGATCTTGATGACCAATACAGGTATAAAAACACACACACAAAATAAGCTTGTTTTATTGAGTGTTAGGAAGCGTCTCTGGTGGGTAAAATTGTGGTGGGCAACGAATTCTGAATCATCAAATTTACTTTTTTACTCTAAAAAGTTCATTGAAAAGATAAATATGACGATACAGAATTATTGTCCATCAGAAAACTTCTCCGGAGTGTGCTATTTTCACAATGAGAAGATATACTTTTTTTTATGGGTATTCCTGAAATTGTCAGATCAAAGTCACCAAATTATTAACCCACAAAATAATAATGCAGGAGCACCATGAGAGAATTTGCTCAGAAGTTGGAGAAGTTGGCAGAGGAGCTACTAGACCTGTTGTGTGAGAATCTTGGCTTGCAAAAAGGGTACCTTAAAAAGGCCTTCTATGGATCAAAGGGGTCACCAACCTTTGGCACCAAAGTCAGCAACTACCCTCCATGCCCAAAGCCTGATCTGATCAAAGGTCTCCGGGCCCACACCGATGCCGGCGGCATCATCCTCCTCTTCCAAGACGACAAAGTCAGCGGCCTCCAGCTCCTCAAGGACGGCCAGTGGATCGATGTGCCCCCGATGCGCCACTCCATCGTCGTCAACATTGGTGATCAACTTGAGGTATACCACCACTTTCTCATAACATCCTAACTAATGGGTTGTTTGGGTAAACATTCAAACCATTTTGACGCAATATAAATGGTTGAGATTTAAGGATATTGCATTGGGATTAAGAAAGTAAAAAAATAAAATAAAATGGAATGAGAGGAATGAATGAGGGTAAGCAACGCATCAAACATATCAGTACTACTAATCAATCCGTCGGAAATCGTCGCGTATTTGAAAATTGCTTAATTGATTGAATTCAATTTATTTATTTATTTTTTTTGAATGGTAGGTTATCACCAATGGGAAGTACAAGAGTGTGCTTCACAGAGTGATAGCACAAACGGATGGGACACGTATGTCCATAGCCTCATTCTACAACCCTGGCAGTGATGCTGTGATCTACCCAGCACCAACGCTTGTGGAGAAAGAGGCTCAAGAGAAGAACCAAGTGTACCCTAAATTTGTGTTTGAGGACTACATGAAGCTCTATGCTGGGCTCAAGTTCCAAGCCAAGGAGCCAAGATTTGAGGCCATGAAAGCTGTTGAAGCCAATGTCACCCCAATTGCCACTGCTTAATCAAATTCAAGACAAGAGAGAGACAGATTTATTCCCCAAAGTAGTGTTGATCTTGAGCTTCTGTGGTCTTTTGTGTTACTTCATAATTGTTTTCTCACATGTTTGAGCTTTGTCATATGGTTTGGTGAAGTGGGGTTTTCTTTTTCTCTTTTTTTTTTTTTTTTTTGTTCTTTAGAACAACCATAGTTCGTTAACTATATATATTTGTGAGAATCTATTTATTATTTGTAGAAAAAGTGACCAAAGCTATGTACGTTCCTAAATAATAGATTATTATTCTGAGTAAAGCTTTTTTTTTTTAATCTTTCTTTTTGGTTTCTGCTATTGTGAAGGTGGGGGATCTCAAAAAGTCATGGGTTGTTCCCAAAAGTAACGAACCAATAAAACATTACTTAAACAAAGATAATAATTTAATTCAGCATTAAATTTAGCTCCCCAAGCACTATCCAGCCCAACATATGCTTGGTTTCCCACAAATCACAACACATATAAAATTGAAAAAAAAAAATCTATTTAGTGAGAGAGAGAGATAAAGTTAATATACTTACTATTCACGGTGGAAAATAAGAAACTTACAGATCTATTTTATTAATTAACAGAGGTGACAATACCTGCCATTCTGCTGATGACTTTGTTACCAGATTCTATTACATTAAAAAAATAAATAAATAAAAAAAAATCCCAACCCTTCACTCATCTACTGAATTTTTGACTGATCTGGAGTCAAAGATAATGCTAAATAAAGAGATCTCTAAAGCATAGCAAGATAATCTTTATTTTTTAATGCCATATTGCTAATTTTCTAATAATAAAGAACTAAAGTACCAATTTTGAGTATTTAAAAATGAGAACATCTCGCACTAATTTTCGAGAACGACAGTATTTTATCCTCAATTTTCAGTATCATATTATAAATGTACTATTAGCACAGATTTTGTTGACCTAAACTACAAAGATTTTTCAATGACGGTTTTACCTCTATGGGAATGTGTATTTTAGTATAAAGGAAATAAATGGTATGTATGAGCTTGTGGTACTTTCTTACTTCAATTGGCAACAAATCTACTCCAACAATGAAATGGTCCACACTATTCATTATCAAGTTTATTAGCTGGTCAAGGATAAACACAAATATAGACGTCATTTGTTAAGCAATTCAAATCAATTTTTTCTTATTTAATTCTACCTTATTATAATATTGATTTTTTTTTTGTCAAAATACCTAAATTTTATCTTAACTATTTGTTCTATAGTGTTTTAATATACTTGATATAGTCAATTATAAACTTTTTTTTTATTCATAATGCAAATCTTCTACTTTACAATCTCAATTTGAATTACAAGATTTTTTCAAACAATAACTCAAATCAAAATAATCTGATTTTTTTTTTAGAGAAATTATAGTGAATACCCAATTTTTAAAACTTAATGTAAGTTATTACCCAATCTTTTGAAAAATGTAACCAACTACCCAAAAGATGTAATTACTTACACAATAGTAAGTGGTGGTAATTCACTTTGTTACCAAAAGTATGTGCAAATAATTCACAAATTGACTAGAAACTCAATTACTTCAAAAGTTTGGGTATTTATTTTTATTGTTATATAAATTCTGGGTATTTGCCTACTTCACCCTTTTTTTTATTTGAATTACTTACCAAACGAGTTTGTAGATACCATTTACACTGTCATTTGAATATTTGTAAAAGTAAGATCGCAGTTTATAAATTTTAGCCAACTTTGATAAACATAATTTGAGTTACAAGTATGCATTTGATATATAGAAGATTTAATATTGAACGTATTGATCGCGGTTTAGTATACTTATATTATAAATTTATCTCTTTCTTGTTTTCAAATTATTGCGATGGTGCCAAAAATATACAAATCAAGTTTTAGTATGGTGTTCAAAGGAATTATCCCAACTTGACTTAATTTAAACAACAAAACAAAATGAAATCAATAAAATAAGTAAAAGAAAAAGTTCAACTAATTTTACAAGAAATAAACGATGAAAATTACTATGCTCGAAGGTGCTCTAATTAACATGTATCAAATGCAATTAACGCCTGAACAGCTAAGTCGATATCTCTACTTAACCGGGTTTTACTTATTATTTAAGTCCTTCTCTTCTAGCTACTTAGGTTTTTTCTCCTCCCAGTTTTAAGATTCTTAAGTCTTTTATGTGCCTAATACGAAGTTGTTCACAAGCTATCTTACGTCATGCTTCCCAACCAAGAATATTTAAGGACAAAGGTCAAGCAAACAAAAATCTAAGTGTTAGGACAAGTGTCCAAATCTTAAAACAGTCTCATCATCCAAGTGTTAGGACAAGTGTCCTAAAGGCAATAATAATTTGTATTTCTGATGTTTTATCTAGAAAATATAATTTTGGGACATGTCAAGTTTGTCCAATTGTTATAATTAAGCACTACACATGTAATTTGATTATTATTCTTAAAATTTAATATTATGTATGTAAGAAAACTTGGGCTAGATATGATAAGTAATAATAGTTTAAATGATGTCTTTAGTCGGTGAAAATAGATTGGTAATCTTCTTTAATCATGATTAGTTTGTTGTCTACTTCTAATTAAAGTAGCGGAATAACGTATCTAGGCCATTAAGGGAGTAAACGTTGATTTATGAGGGATTGATTAAATTAATATTTCCATTAATTAATGAATATGCTCTAGTAGGCATTTCAAATTCGAGTGTCTTAAATCGATTGATGATTGTTTATCTCATATTTGCAGAACCTAGTTTTCGAGTGTTAATACCAATGACACCTCCTGAATTAAATTTGATATCAACAACACTATATTGAGTTTTTTTAAAATACTATTGACATCCCCTTTAATTAAACTCCATGAGCTTCCGTTAAAAAGCAACAGTTAGTCATTTAGAAAATACCATAAAACAGGTAAATAAATAAAAAAACAAAATTTCAAATGCCCATTTAGCTTAGGGGTGTCAGTGGCATTTTGATAAAAATGATGGAGTGTCAATAAAATTTTTCCATTAATTTATGAGTTCAGCTTTGCACTAATAATGGACTCATGTGGAGTTCGACAAGTGCAAGAAGTGATCATGAAAGATCAACTTCGATTAGATTTGTCTCAACTTAAACTAGTACGCCCATTTGGTTGTCATGCTAATTCGCATTATCCAATGATAACCAAGATTAAATATGATTGTTCTCCAAAGAGATAAGATTAGTAAGGAATTGCAAAAATAAGATCATTTTTAGTATCATTTAATAATCTATGTTTTAAATATTGTATTTTTTTTATTTAATATTTATAGTGTAAATTTTAATGTATAAATTAAAAGTGAGATATACTGAAGTATAAATTATTATTGCGCCGAAATTCGCGTAAGATTATAGGTATATGTGTAGTCTATTTGGTTAGTCCATATAGGGCATGAGCCGAACAGGGCCCACTAAGCCGGGTTGCCTTGTGAAATTATCCAAATTGAATGAATTATACTATTTAGGTACAAATAACATTTATGCAATTATTTGATGCCAATATTAAAAGTATAATTGCTGATTTAAATTTAATTTTAAATGACAAGAATTATCTAGGCAGTAATTATATACGAAATTGAATTTAAATAAAAGTCAGTTAAGCAATTAGCCATTTTAAAAGTGAAGTTTGAATGATTTAGCCATAGTTTCACGAGATTAAGGATTTAGCCATAATATGTAACATTTTATGTTATATGTAATATATGTACATGTAAAAAATGTAACATATAACATAAAATGTTACACTTTTATACGTATATATGTTGTATATAACAAAAAATATTACATTTTATGGCTAAATCCTTAATTTCGATATTTTAGGGCTAAATCCTAAAAAATTACTCAAAAGTTTGGTTAAATGCCTAAAAATTTTAATAATTACTTTCTTTTGTAAATTTAATATTGTCTTAAGTGGGAGATAATTTAAATATTAACATTGTCTTAAAAAGAGTCATCACGATTTTATTTTATTTTATTTTTTTATCAAAAAGAGTCATCACGATGCTTAAACAGAATATTTAGATATAAGTATTTTAATTGAAATATTCCCAGATATTTATCCATCCTTGCGCCATAAGGTGTAGAATTTTTCTTACAGGATATAAGCGTTTTACATAAATTTTAATACCAGTGAAAGTGGACCCAAATCAAAATTAGGTTTACATAAGTATTGCATTTAAATTGAATTTAGAAAGGATAATCAATCCTTCTCAAAGAGAGTAAAAATCATCCGTAGCAAGAGCCAAGAAGTAATGGGCGACTATATTGAATCCTTGTCAACGAGGATTTATCGTTTCCCATTCTTATAAACAAATAAATAAATGATCATTCCACACTTCATAATAACATAGAATGATCTTTCTAAAGAGAAAAAATATTTTTGGTTTTGTTCTCTTTCTAAATATTGTATTATTTCGTGTTATGTTATACTATTATGCTATACGGTATGAGCATATACAAGTTTATGTCGTTTCAAATATTATTTTAAAACATAGAAAAATAATCTTAGATATTATAATATTGTATAATATGATAAATTTTTATTTGATAATATAGTACATGTGTTTTATTAATTATGATTTTTGTATTTTACAATATATACTCTAATTTGACTGCTAAATATCAATTACCTCGATATGCCCATTTTGTAAAGGCTTTTAAAAGTTTAGCTCATGTTTCAAATAATTAATTAGAAAATAGCCATGACCTAATAGCAAAATATATGGATAAACTTTATCACTTATAACAACTTACTGACTATTTTTTAGATAGTTTAAAATATTGACTTTACTCTTAGACCTCACGCACAAAAATGAAATAGTCATTTTTTATAGTTTCTCAATATTATTATGTATTTTATGATACTGATACAAGATAAGTTTATAGGAAGTTTAGAAAAATGTCTCTTCTAGACAACTATTGTTTTAAAAATTGCCACATTAAAAGGAAGGTTGCACTCCATATCACTGTTTAGTAGTAAATTTTACCAAATCGTTAGTTTTATTACAAATAAAATAAGAGATGAGCCAACTACTAATTTACTAATAAAATAGTGGCATAGCTTGCAACATTGACTTAGATGTAAATTTAGATTTCAAAGTAGCATTAGATCAAATTTTCTCTAAGTTTAAACCATGTTATTACAGTAATTAAACTAACAAAAAATTAAACTTACACCAAGTTACTACAGTAAAATATTATTTGAATTTATGTCAAAACAAGGCCTTAATTTTCTAAGTTTTTGCTGAGAATTGAACAAGGGCATGGTAGTTTAGTATGGTTCTCCAGATTGGAAACTAATCTTCAAAATGGTATTCGTAGCCAAGTACAGTAGGCCAAAAGTGGAGCTTCAACCTTTATCAATTCGAAATTAATTGCAATTTGAGTAATCAATTGTAAAGTTTGAAATTTAAAGCTGCTATTCGAGTTTTGACCCATGCTTGGCCAGGTATATCTTTCCGGGTCCAAGCTATCTGTATTGATATTATTCCAAGAACCATGCATTAGTGTTAAAGTAAATAATAAAAATAAAATATATATATTTTTATTTGAAAAATGTCATTGTTCTGTCCATTTGGTGTACTGATCTATCATAAAATAGAGGTAATGGAATTAAAAGTGATTATAACAATTTAAAACTCATTTAATAGACTTTGTTACAATTATTTATTTTTTTGCTACATTTTCTTGTCAATTCATTACTTTAATATACAAATACTGCTGTTGTACCGAAAAAATCATATAAATAAAAATAATTTTTTATTTTGTACATCAATTGTATTTGTACATCAAAGTAATGAATTGAAAGACACATTATAAGATATACTAAATATACATTAAGTTTGTTACAATCACTTTTGATTTTATTACTTTTTTTTTTTTTTACAGTGGACCAGTACACCTATTATATTGAATAAAAGGCCTAATAAAAATATGAGAATTAAAAAAAATAGTCACTTTTTAGAAAATGATTTTAAAAAATAGCCACAGTTTCAAAAATTTTAAAAATTAGCCATTTCATAAATTTCTTACACTTATAAGAATTTTTCTTATAGCAATTTTTATATATAATTTTATTATTGTCAAAAATTTCTTATATGTGTTATGGCTAAATTTTAAATTTTTTTAAAACTGTGGCTATTTTTAAAAAATATATATAATTCAAAATGACTATTTATCTAACCGACCTTAAAAATACCGAGTCTTTATTCAGTACAACTGGTGTACTAGCCCGCTATAAAGCAAAAATAATAAAACAAAAAACAATTATAACGAATTTAATACACATATCTTTTTGTTAATTTTTCTTTCAAATTCTTTACTTTGATATATAAATGTAGCTGATCTACTGGATAATAAGCTTTAAAAGATTATTTTATTATTTTTAAATTGGAACCCATGTAAGATCTCCCTCATTTCAACTTAAAAATTGGGAACTGGTCCATGAAAACACTTTCGTTCCAATACGCAAGAGTTGGAGTGCCTTTTATTTTTATTTTTTTTAATTCTTTATGTTATTAACTTGGCTTTTTCTGTTTTTGTTTTTGCTGACGTTATTAACTTTATTTATAAGTCGGTGTGACCAGAAAAGAGTAGAGAAATCAAAAGTCACTTAAACAATGATTAATGACTAAATGAATTTCTTTATCCCTCTTCTTTATTCGGTAAGGGTAATCTTCAGTGCAAATAAAGTAATTTTGGGTTGTCATAAGATAATGAGGTATGATTAGATTTAAGAGCAAAATATACTCAATTTAATAATTTAATATTAGAGATTTTTAAGAGAATACCATTTTAAAAATTTAATTCAAACAAAAAAAAAACAGTTTTAAAATTTAAGAAAATAGCATAACAAAATTTATTACATTGGTAATAATTTTTTTACTTTGAATTTTGTGTTAAACATTGTTCTGATAAGAAATTTTGTTAGGGAATTTTAAGAAAATAGCCACTGTTTACAAAATGATTTTAAAAAAATAATCACAGTTTTAAAAAATATAAAAATTAGCCATTTCAGAAATTTCTGACAAAATTTATGACACGTGTCAGAAATTTCTGACAGTAATTTTATGTGTAATTTTGTTATTTATTATGGCTAGTTTTTAAATTTTTTAAAACAGTGGCTATTTTTTAAAAGCACACAGTCCAAAATGACTATTTACCTAACTGATCCATTTTATTATCAAATCATATCACTGGTTTTTTAATCTGTAGAAAAACTTTGCATGATATTTAAGGGTTTATTTAGTATTTAGCCATTTTTACTCTATATTTTAAGGAAATAACCAACGTTTACAAAAAATTAAAAAAACTAGCCATTAGCCCCTGATAAAATTAAGAATATAAAGGTAACATCACACTATTAGATAATTAATTAAAAAATTATTATTTCCTTAATTAATGAAAACGCTGGCTATTTTCTTAAAACATCATCCAAAAAATGTCTAGTTGCTTTAATAATCTCATTCTTCTTTAAAGATTCATTTTCAAAGAAGGATAAACAGACCTTTTTTTTTTTTTTTTTGCAAAACTATTATTAAATAAACATGAAAGATTAAATATTGGGAAATCATAGGAAATAACCAAAAAAAAAAATTTGTTTTTAAAATCCAGCCCATGTTTCAAAAAATTAAAAAAATAGCCATGTTACGAATTATATAACAGAAAAGTGTCACACAAAATATAACACATTTGTAAATATTTGTAAGATATGTTGTAATACTTCAAGTTTTACTCATTATTTTTTGAAGTGTTAAATAATATCTTACAAATACTTATAGATCTGTTATATTTTATGTGATATTTTTCTGTTTTACAATTCGTAACATGGCTATTTTTTTAATTTTTTAAAACATAGGCTATCGTTTAAAATAAACATTTAATTTTGGCATATTTTTGCAACTCACCCTTAAATATTTTTATTTTTTGGCTAAAAAAAGTCATAGTTCTCGGCTTCTCGCGCGTTTACAAAAATTAATTAATATCCTGTAGTAACAATTAAGTATGTTTTAAGCTTTCCATGCAATCCAATTAACGTCACTTGATAGTTCATTTACGCATGAATTATTATTACTAACATATTTATGAAGGCATAAGATTTGACCTAACTTGATTACCAGTCAAACTACATGCAAAATACTTGGTAACAGTTAGTCTGCGTGGTACGTCATGATACATTTATCTTAGCTAAACGGCCAAGACCATACAATATTAAAATATATGTCGATCACCTATAGATCGTGTTTATCATATACGTGTATCTTAAATGCTATTATGCGAAACCGAATTTTTGTATTTTTCCTTTTTTTTAAACGACTTGATTATATAAATGTTACTTTGAAATTTTTTTAGCAGCCTTCACATGATTTACTACTCTCAACTTTTTCTTGTTGTCTCATTTTGTTTTTAAGAAAGATTCATGCACTTAATGTTAGATTAATTCTTAGCAGATCATGACTAACTTTGCTGAGCAGTCGGCGTGAGAGACATGTTCCTAATATAACGATATCACGTAATTATTTTTTCTTATTTGAAATTTTTAAAGTTTTTTTTTTAATTTTTGTAATAGTGCCTAGGCGGCAATTTGAGGGGGGAAAGCTCAAATTATTAGTTGGGAGACCTATGAGATAAACATTTTAAATTCAATAGTTGACATTGGAAGCTGTTTTATTAACCTAATTAGGCAAGATTGTTGAATTCTACTTTTTAATTCACCATGCAAAAAATGAACCGCATGCACCGCAATAGTTGATAGCAAATCAAAATATATTATATATGTACATATATAAATATAAATATATATATATATATATGAATTTTCTACCTCATATATATATATATATATATATATTAAAAAAATAGGTGTAGCCGACATATGTTGTCCAGTTTCATACAAAAGTGACTTTTAATTGAATGTCCAAAGAGAAGCAATGTGTCGAATTGTCTCTCAAAAATTAGCTCCAACTAAAGGATAAGGAAAGACAAATTTTATTATAATAATATATGATTTGAACACTCAACAAAATGAGAAGTCTCCTTTATCTTTATCTTTTAATTGTGTCCATAACATATATACTAATTATGAGAAAACCTCATAATGCTACTAGAGAAACAATGTCATACACTTTCCAAATTATATATATATATATATATATATATTACACTTTTTAATGAACATGCTGTCCACAAAAATGTGACTTTATGTCATACAAACTTCCAAGTTCCACATAAGCATTCAATTATAAAGAAAAGTTAGTGGAGTAGCTAATAAGTACCTAAAAGAATGATATCCAGATCATACCTTTTTTTTTTTTTTTTTTAATATCTGAGATAGAATATTGGCACTTCAAGACAATTTAAAGAGCATGATAAACATTTTAATTGTAGAAAGATCACTTTGTGTGGATTAGAGTGCTTTCTTTGGTTGGATTGCATCTAAAATTAGAATTCCATACACATAATATGTCTTTTCTATTCCTATATATATATATATATATATATATTCTTTTTGTGGAAGAAAATTGATCCTCTTATGTTTTATCAATAGATACAAAAAAATTGTTAATATTAATAGTCTAACGTAGTTAGAAGGAATACTAATAATTATACAATAATTAAAAGAAATCTGTACCATATTATTCAGAGAATCTAGTAGCTTCACTAATGCAGCCTGAGAGACATAAACCGTTGAAAACCATGCCTTTTTTGTTTTGTTCTTTTGAGAAGAGAACAACAATTATGTCACTTAAGCGTTTTTCATGGTTTTTTTTTTTTCACAATTAAATAGAAATTGGTATGCATGAATTGTTTTAGGGGTACTTGTTTATTTTCATTTTAAATTATATTTTAGGATCGAGAGGTACAACTACCATATTAATAAAACATATCAATCTATATGCACCTCAAAAATACTTAGAGTTAGTCATAATTAGACATAATATTTTATTTTAGGAACTTTAATCTAAATAATTATATAGAAGGATGAGTATATTGAAATGCCCATTTTTCAGAAAAATATATATATATATATATATATATATTGAAATGTCCACATCCATTTTATTTCGGGTAAGAAATTAACTATTTTAAAAGTAAAATTTGAAATATTTAGTCTTAGAAAAATAGTTAGAATGTCAAAATTAAAGAATTTACTGTAATATACACATATAATATGTTACGCATATATTACGACTAAATCTTTAATTTTATAAAACTATGGCTAATTCTTAAAAAATTAGCCAAAAGTTTGGTTAAATCCTTAAAAATTCTATTTCAGGATATCATTATTATATTTTAAAAATATTCTGTTGTCAGTGATTTTTCGTCAGTCAATAAGTCCAGGGGCGGTCTCCTAATCAGTCAGAGAAGTCCAGAACCCCTGACTCCACAGAACCAAGCGAAAGTCACCACATCATGAGAACTCCCTTCAGGATAAGGACGGGCGAGGATTATCGAAGATGACCCCCGATCCTACACCCCCGGAGGTAGAACACCACCAAAAGAAGGAACTTTCGGAAAGCCCTTCGACGACGGGCCGGCGTATATAAAGAGTCCCCGAAGCTGATCCACCCCCGAAGGAGGTTGCCACGAACGAGGGACCAGTCAACGTAGACTCGGCCCTCGGAGTCATCGACCCTCGGTCATAGAACGTTTGACCGCGGGGTCACAGGTCTCAATTATTCTCCCCCGAGCAGGGAATTCACTGTAGCAACAGCTTTATCCTGCCGAATTCAGAAGAACTGCTCCCGACAGGTGTGCAGTTTTATTAGGTGAACCAAACCCGTGACTCATGGGAGTTGACGTTTTGTCTTGTTATCACTATAGCTCCCTTCTTCGCCTATAAGAGAAGGGGGAGCAAATAATGAAGAAAAAGGGGGAAGAAACTACTCTGTAAGAGAAAACAATATCAACAATGAAATATCATAAAAATGTGGACGTAGGCTATTACTCTTGAGGAGGGCCGAACCAATCTAAAAATTCCCCGAGTATTTACTTTTCCGCTCAAAATTTATTCCTTTTCATTGCCGCATCACACACTAAAGGTGCAGATCTCGTCGTTGGTTCAAATTTTACACCAACAGATTGGCGCTAGAAGGAGGGCGCCCGAACCTCCGGGCATGCCCTTTCATTCCAGTTTCTTTCAAGCTTTTTTCCAGAAGTCTCGTCGTTACCTGTGATCGGAAATCATATGGCGCCGACGACCTGACGAACGGGAAAGAAACACCATGAATCCCAAGCTGGGTCAGATCTAGCAGAAAAGAAAGAACGTTCAAGACCCCATGTCCCGGATGAACAGCATGGTGAAGATCTTCGGCTCATAACCACCAACATCTGCAGTTCATCACCGGCAAGGGATAGACGGAAGAGCTCCAGACGCGACTTCGAACGGGACTGGAGAAAGCCGCAGCTGAGATAGCTGCCGAGGACGTCACTTAGACGGACTTGGAGCCGACCGACTGACGGATCACACACTCTGGCCTACCACTATCGCAGCCGAAGGTCTGACGATAAACCGTCCGGAGGCCCCAAACCGTAGAGGCGCGACCGCCAGAGGTCCGTACCGGAAGGTCACGACCAACCGCTAACGAGCAAAAGAAAGCGGCTCTTTCCTCACCAGACGAACTGGGTTTATATCCACAAAAACCACTGAGGCATGCTCCGTCACAGTCCGAGGACCGTCTCGGAGAGTCTCGGTGCCCGGTGACAACTCGGTTCCGTGAGGGATCGCAGTCCGGAGGACTGTAGGAGTCAGCCTTGCCGCCCCCACCTCTTCTCTGCCCCCGACGTCTATATATCCCGAGGTTCTCATCTTTAATTGGTTGCAGACCAGTGGCGCAGAAGAGGCAACTCGAGAGATAAACCTATGATCCCTAACCACAGTCGGCGTAGTCGGGGGCGGTTTTGATTCTCAAGAAGAGGTGGCCACCTCCTCTTGCCAGCACGGAATGTCCTCGTACGCTCCGAGCATGGCTCTAGGCAAGCCAACAGAAAGTCGGCGTAGTAATAGTCCCCGAAGGTGTTACTGAGGACAACCAAGAAGATATATCTATTATCATGGCAGACCACAAGACCCGCGAATCTCGCCTGGGCAGCTGCTGGCGAAAAGAGCAAGGTCGCCACGACGGCCAAACTCAAGGCCCGCACCAAAAGGAGCGCCGCAGCCGAATAGCCCGGAAAAGGGCATCATCGTCTGTATAAGACTGGACCCGCGGCGTAACAGCGAAGTGCTTGATCGAAGGATGTCCCCGGGGATAGTCAACTGCCTCCTGGAGTCAGCTTTGGTACTCCCTAGACTCTTGCCAGCGCGGAACGCCCTCGTGCACTCCGAACACGGTTCTAGGCGCGCCAAGAGACGGCTCATGTTCGAATGCCAAAGCTCATCTGACGACAACCGGGTCGCCCGCGGTTGAGAGAGATCCGCAGGACAAGATCCCCTTCTCGCAGGGACCTTCCCTTGTAGCCAGCTACTCAGTCTGCCGAGAGTATAAACGCGGTGTATAAAGGATGGAACCGCGAAGCGGATGAATCCTATAAACATCACTCTCGACGGCCTTTTTGACCGCGGAGCGATCAGGCCGCTGGGGGAAATCCGGGGTACCAGAAAGAAATAGATGCGCTCTATAGGTACCTCGAAGGCGAGCAAGGCTAGAACACGTGAGTTCCGAAGGGCTTACGTAGGCTTTACTCGCTGAAGCTTCCTACCGCACAAAGGTTAATCTTGTTAGGTCTTTCCTTCGATGAAAACCTGTTCGGGGATTAACTTGGGAAGCTAGGCCAATTGTCTCCTAGAACCATTCTATCCTTCGGAGGAGGTAGAAGACCTAGGTGCGCTCAAAGGAGAAACTCCGAGGCGGAAAAGACGAGAATCCTTCAAAGGATGGTCTAACTGCCAGTGTGTAAGACAAAAGGCCCTGCCCCATTCAGAAGCACCGGGGACCGCTGCAAGCAATGGGATACTCGTAAATCTCGACGAATATGAGATCTGACCAAGAGTATACCCCCGAAGGACCCTGGTTCGGGATAATCCTTCGTAGGAGGAACAACCCGCAGCTAAACAGTGCATTCACGGAGAGGTATGCTCAGGTCCCGATCTAGACAATCGTCTAATTTGCTCACTATGATCCTCGGAGAGGACATGATTCAGACGAGTTGTAGTCCTCGGAGAGGACATGACGAGCGACTGTAGGAAAAATCCCGAAGGGACTTGATCTTATAGTCGGGGGCCACGGCGTGAAGAAGGTAGTATTTAAAACTCAATACTTCGCGTAACCAGTTTTCATTTTGCAGGTGACTACTGTTTTCCACCAACAAAAGGGGCGAAGACAAACTCCCCGACTCAAGCAAGGTTCGGGACGGAGCTGGAGCCAGCGGAGTCAGAACTGATGGGACATCTGGTTCCGGAGGGATCAGACCCCATTTCTCTACGGACAGACCCCGTTTCTCTACTGGAGGGATGTCTTCCTTCGAGGCAGCAAGAGAATTCCGCATAGCCAGTCGCTTCCACAAAAGATCCCCCTCAGCAGCAGATGATTCACCCCTAGTAGATTGGTTTCAGCCAGGAAAAATCCCGAATGGCACGGTTCGTACCTTCGGGATTGGGGGGCAGATGTTGTCAGTGATTTTTCGTCAGTCAATAAGTCCAGGGGCGGTCTCCTAATCAGTCAGAGAAGTCCAGAACCCCCGACTCCACAGAACCAAGTGAAAGTCACCACATCATGAGAACTCCCTTCAGGATAAGGACGGGCGAGGATTATCGAAGATGACCCCCGATCCTACACCCCCGGAGGTAGAACACCACCAAAAGAAGGAACTTTCGGAAAGCCCTTCGACGACGGGCCGGCGTATATAAAGGGTCCCCGAAGCTGATCCACCCCCGAAGGAGGTTGCCACGAACAAGGGACCAGTCAACGTAGACTCGGCCCTCGGAGTCATTGACCCTCGGTCATAGAGTGTAATGCCCTTAAAAAAAAAAAAAGAAACTAACTAGGATATTTAGTTAGTCATATTTAGATATTTGCTTAAATTAGTAAGTTTAATTAAAAACTAACGAAGTTCAAGCATTTTTGCAGTGTAGGGCGCGATATCCAATGCCGAATAATTGATGTGTAATGGCTATTTATAAGATTAAAAAAATGAATTAGTAACTAGTAATAAAAAATAATAATAATAATAAAGCATGTTATTTGTCTAAATATAAGTAAATTTGACTATGTGATAGTTATAATTAGTATATTTTATGTCTTTATTTGTACATATTAGTATATTATTTGGTATAATTATTATAATATGCCTTTTATAAATTTTTATAAAAAAAAAGGGCGGTGAGCAAGTTTGAAAAAAAAAAAAAAAAAAAACTAAACTCACGTGAACATAAGCCTAAGCCCAAGCCCAAGTCCAACCCCAAAGCCCAAGCCCATTTTTTTTAAATATAGCCCATGCCAAAAAGCCCAGCCCTTATTCAAATTATATAAACCCATTTCTCTTAACTTCCCTACAGAAGAACAAAAAAAAAAAAAAAAAAGAGAAGAAAAGAGTACGAAATAGAGACAGAGAGACAAAGGAAGAGCAACAGTCGGCAAATCAAAGATTAAAAGCCACCTTTCCTTCTAAATTCAATCCTTTCTTCAATTGGGAGCCTTCAAAATAAGAATTTAGTTTGGGTTAGTTAAAAACTTCTTTAAATTTACTTTTAGGGTAAAAAGTTAGGCTTTGATATAAAACCCTAAATTGGCCTAATTGAATTTTCCTTTAGCTTTTGGAGCAAAAGTCATGTTTTAATTATGTTTTATGTTTAGTTTAATATATATTAAGCTTAAAATTAAATGGTTAGGGTTTTACCCTAATATTTGTCTATGATTAGAATTTTATAAAAATAGTCATTGTTTTGTATATTTAGACTTGTAAAGTGGATTATTACTTGCCATGTGTTATGAAAAGTTGAGATTGCTAGGTAAAAATAAAATAAAATAAAATACAACAATAGTATCGTAAAAATTTCAAGTAAGATTATTTTTCCAATACTAGTGTTATAATCAAATTCTAACTTTATAAAAGCGAATTGTGTGACATTATGAAGTTGAAAAGCACATCAATTGCTTGGGCAAGGATATTGATCCTCTACACTAGCTTGTTGATCTCTAAGAGGTAAGTAGAAATCTTACTTTTTCAAAACCATCACAGGAAGCAATAATACTTGTTATGTGCTCTATGTGCTTGAATGAACTATGTGATAAATTGTGATTGTGTGGCTCATGAATCTGGTTTCAAGATAGAAAAAGAAAGGTTATTGTACTCTTGTTTTGACACTTAAAATGTAAGTATCAGTTTTGGTTTGATATCTGAGTAGGCAAGGGACGCGGGGGACCGGCGGACCCAATCATGGTGGTCAAATCCCTTGAGGTGTAAAAGCCAAGACAGGGTAGCCACAATTCTTGTAAAGGGAAGGTGAATTCCTCTTGGCATGAGGTTTCTAAGAGGGATGAACTTTCATAAATTCTGGCCAGTACAGAACAGGTTCCGAAAACTCACGGCCTATCGGATGTTAAGCTGAGATTTATACTTAAATGGGGCCCAAATAATTGATGAAAAGATTGAGGTTTTATGCTAAGAAAATGAGTACAATAACAATAATGAATCTTTTATGTGTTTTTATTATTTTCTAAAATGAAAGTTTCTACTTACTGAGCGTTAGCTCATATAGTTTCTTGTGATGCAGATTATGAATCTCTTGAGCAGTAGGAGTTAGTTGGATTTGCCGCCCGTTTGCCTTCAGAATGTTCATATGCCAAGAAAGGAAGAACATGTAGTATAATTTTTGAGAAAACTAGTTATATTTTGTTATGAGTATGTTTTAAGTGGAATATGGTTTGAGAATTTCCTATCTTTGTTTTGAAAGATATGCTTCTTTATATTTTTGGTAGCTTTTGCACATTTTATTTTAAGAAAATAGGTTTGCTTCCGTGCTTTGTATTATGTTTATAAGAATGATATGAATGAGATTAGCACTCATTTGCTTAACTAGATAGGTTATAACGTTAAATACGTTGTTAAGTACGTGGGTGTTACAGTTTGGTATCAGAGCAGAGGTTTGAAGCATTTCTGAAGACATCGAAGGCATATGAACATTCAAAAGCAGCAATTCAATCAACAAATAGGTTGTGTGTCATTTTTATTAGAATAGAAGAGAAGAAAAGTGATATGCATGTTATATGTTCTCGTTATTTGTTTAGCAAGTAGTTTAAATTAAATTGGACATTTTATTTAAGCATTAGTTCAAAAAGATTGGATATGGAAAATTTTACAGGAGAGAGGGAAAATGCCTCCTCGAAGGAGAAACTTGAATGCTCTAGGGGAACCAGCACAACAGCCAGCTCCAGTTCCAGCTCCAGCCCCGGCTCCGGCTGTAGATATGAATCAGATCTTGACAAATCTCACTGGTTTGGTCGAGAGACAAGCTGGACAGATAGACCGCCTGATAGAGCAAAAGAACAATCAAAACCAACCACCACCGCTACAAGTTCCCGAAAATGCTACCATTTGTGAGAAGTTTATGAAGCTGCATCCGAAGGAGTTTAATGGAGAGACGGATCCGATGGTAGCAGAAGAGTGGATAAAATCACTTGAGTGCATATTTAATTATATGAGGCTCGGTGATGCTGATAAAGTTTCGTGTGCGGTATATATGCAGAAGAATAATGCTAGAATTTGGTGGGAGGTAACTCAAGTAGCTATGGCGGGTGAGCAACTTACATGGGAAAGGTTCAAAATAGTCTTTTATGACAAGTATTTCACTGCTGATACCAAAGCCGAGAAAGTCTCACAGTTCTTCAATTTGAGACAGGAAGGAATGTCAGTCAGTGACTACGTAAGAAAATTTGAATCTCTTTGTCGGTTTGTCCCTTTTATTGCCAATGATCAAGCAGAAAAAGTGAACCGTTTTCTGAGTGGATTAATTCCAGAAATAAAAAGGGATGTCCGCATGTCCGAGGCAACGGAGTTCAACAAAGTGGTTGATAAAGCCCTGTTAGCAGAGCAAGACGAGAAGAATATTGAGAAGCGGAAGGAGTTAAAGAGACCCGCTTTTACCCCAAGAAATCAAGGACAATGGAGACCGTTTGATAAGAAGAAGGGAGAGCAAAAGCAAGAAAACAAACGTCCTAAGTTCACAGCTGCTCCAGCACCAGAGAAACCTAAATGCCTAACTTGTCAGAAGAACCACTTGGGGAAGTGTTTCATGGGTACAAATCTATGTTTCAAATGTGGGAAACAGGACATTATGTGACGGATTGTCCTACGCTTCAAGGGGAGCAAAAGAAAGTTCCGGGGCGTGTTTTTGCAATGACTCGTGAAGAAGCTGAAACTAATCCAGTAGTTGTTTCAGGTAATATTCTTATCCAGGGTAAATTAGCACATGTGTTGATAGATTCAGGAGCTACTCACTCTTTTATATCACAACCTTTTGTGATAAAATTGGGCATACCATCTGAGTGATTAAAAGATGAGTATAATGTTTTAGTTCCTTCTGGAGATGTGTTAAATTCAGATCAGATGATTAGAGCTTGTCAGATTCAAATAGATGGAGCAGTACTTTATGCAGATTTAATAGTGCTTGAAATGAAAGATTTTCAAGTAATTTTAGGAATGGATTGGTTAGCTAAATACTGCGCCACCATAGACTGTAAGAAGAAAATAGTTCGATTCCATCCACCTGGGCAGGAGGAATTTGTATTTCGAAGTAGTTCCGAAAAGAAGACTTGTCCTATAATTTCAGCAATGAGGGCTATGAAGATGATCAATAAAGGTTGTGTTGCTTACTTAGCTTGTGTTGTGGATACCACAATCGAGCAGAAGTCTAAACCAGAAGATATACCGGTGGTGAACGAATTTCTGGATGTATTTCCTGAAGATTTACTAGGTTTACCGCCGGATAGAGAAATAGAGTTTGTTATTGATCTACTCCCTGGTACAGCTCCAATTTCTAAAGCTCCATACCGAATGGCGCCATCTGAACTGAAGGAGTTAAAAGTCCAATTGCAAGAATTGTTGGAGAAGGATTTTATTAGGCCGAGCTTTTCCCCATGGGGTGCACCTGTATTGTTTGTGAAGAAAAAGGATGGTACTCTCAGGCTTTGCATTGATTATAGGGAGCTCAATAAGGTGACTATTAAAAATAAATACCCTTTGCCTAGAATAGACGATCTCTTTGATCAACTTCAAGGAGCTTCTGTATTTTCGAAGATTGATCTGAGATCTGGGTATCATCAGTTGAAGATAAAGAAGGAAGACATACACAAGACGGCTTTCAGAACCAGATACGGACACGATGAATTTCTGGTTATGCCGTTCGGTTTAACAAACGCACCTGCGGCCTTTATGGATCTGATGAACAGAGTCTTCAAGAACTTTCTGGATCAGTTTGTGATTGTATTCATCGATGATATTCTAGTCTATTCTCGATCTAAAGAAGAACACGAGGAGCACTTGAGAATAGTCTTGCAAACGCTCAGGAAAAATCGCCTATATGCCAAATTCAAGAAATGTGAATTTTGGCTTGAGCAAGTGGCATTCTTGGGGCATATAATTATTAAGAAGGGTATTTCAGTGGACCCTGGAAAGATAGAGGCAGTAAGTGATTGGCCTAGACCAACTAACGTTCATGAAGTGAGGAGTTTCTTAGGCCTCGCTGGTTATTACCGAAGATTTGTTGAAGGTTTTTCTAAAATAGCCTCTTCTTTGACCATGTTAACAAAGAAAAATGTAAAGTTTCAGTGGAGTGATGCTTGTGAGAAAAGCTTTCAAGAATTAAAGCGGAGGTTAGTGACGGCACCTGTACTCACCATACTATCTGGATCAGGGGGATTTGTAGTTTACAGTGATGCATCTAAGAATGGTCTTGGCTGTGTTCTGATGCAACATGGAAAAGTTGTAGCGTATGCCTCTAGACAATTAAAAGAATATGAAAAGAATTATCCTACCCATGATTTAGAGCTTGCTGCAGTGGTTTTTGCTCTAAAAATATGGAGACACTACCTTTACGGTGAGAAGTGTGAGATTTTCATTGATCACAAGAGTTTGAAGTACATTTTCACACAGAAAGAATTGAATATTAGGCAGCGCAGATGGTTGGAATTGATTAAGGATTATGATTGTGCTATCAATTACCATCCTGGTAAAGCCAATGTGGTTGCTGATGCTTTAAGTAGGAAATCATCAGTTTCAGCTTTGCGAATCATTCCGAAGTCAATATTGTTGGATTTGCAAAGATTAGAAATCGAGATTGTGCCAAGAGGAGAAACAGCCAAACTATCAGCGCTTGTAGTGCAACCTACCTTGATGGAAAGAATTGTGAAAGGCCAAAAAGTCGATGAATTTCTAAAGGAAAAGAAGGATGAGATCCAGAAAGGAAAGACCACTGACTTTCATATTTCTGATGACGGAAGCTTGAGGTACCGAGGTAGATTATGTGTACCTGAAAATGAAGGAATAAAGAGAGATATCTTGGCTGAAGCACATTCAACTCCCTATTCAATTCACCCTGGAAGCACGAAAATGTATAGAGACCTAAAGAAGCATTACTGGTGGCAAAATATGAAGAAGAATGTAGCAAAATTTGTTGCTCAATGCCTAACTTGTCAACAAGTCAAAGCAGAACATCAGAGGCCAGCCGGCTTATTAACTCCACTGTTAGTTCCAGAATGGAAATGGGAGCATATCTCTATGGACTTTATAGTTGGTCTTCCTAGAGTTCTAAAGGGTTTTGATTCCATATGGGTAGTTGTGGATAGACTCACTAAATCTGCACATTTTCTGCCTGTGAAATCCACTTACACTATGGATCAATATGCACAACTATATGTCCAAGAGATTGTTAGACTGCATGGTGTTCCAAATGCTATAGTTTCAGACAGAGATCCCAAGTTTACGTCTGCTTTCTGGACTAGTTTGCATAGAGCCATGGGAACTAAATTAGCCTTCAGTACAGCTTATCATCCCCAGAGTGATGGTCAGACTGAAAGAATAATCCAGATTCTAGAAGACATGCTTAGGGCTTGTGTACTTGATTTTAAAGGAAGTTGGGATAAGTATTTAGCCTTGGCAGAATTTACTTATAATAATAGTTACCAGACAACTATTGGAATGGCACCTTATGAAGCGCTTTACGGAAGAAAATGTAGATCTCCTGTTCACTGGGATGAAGTTGGTGAAAGAAAGCTGATAGGCCCGGAACTTGTCCAGCAAACAGCAGAAGTGGTGGAGAAAATCCGTCAAAGAATGAAAACGGCACAAAGTAGACAGAAAAGTTATGCAGATAAAAGAAGACGGAGATTGGAATTCAATGTTGGAGATCATGTTTTTCTCAAAATAGCTCCAATGAAAGGTGTGATGAGATTTGGAAAGAAAGGAAAACTCAATCCAAGGTTTATTGGACCCTTTGAAATTCTTGAGAAAATTGGGGACGTAGCTTACAGATTAGCCCTTCCTCCAGAATTGTCCAACGTTCACAATGTGTTTCATGTATCTATGCTGAGGAAGTATGTCTCAAACATCTCTCATGTTCTCAAGTATAAACCTTTGGATTTGAGTCCTGATCTAGTATATGAAGAACAACCCGTACAGATCCTTGATAAAAAAGAAAAAGAGCTAAGGACAAAGAAGATTTCGCTAGTGAAAGTGCTATGGAGAAATCACTCAATCGAGGAAGCTACGTGGGAAAGAGAAGAAGAGATTAGGAACAAATATCCACACCTTTTCGGTATGTCAAATTTCGAGGTCGAAATTTTATAAGGAGGGAGGAAGTTGTAATGCCCTTAAAAAAAAAAAAGAAACTAACTAGGATATTTAGTTAGTCATATTTAGATATTTCCTTAAATTAGTAAGTTTAATTAAAAACTAACGAAGTTCAAGCATTTTTGCAGTGTAGGGCGCGATATCCAATGCCGAATAATTGATGTGTAATGGCTATTTATAAGATTAAAAAAAATGAATTAGTAACTAGTAATAAAAAAATAATAATAATAATAAAGCATGTTATTTGTCTAAATATAGGTAAATTTGACTATGTGATAGTTATAATTAGTATATTTTATGTCTTTATTTGTACATATTATTATATTATTTGGTATAATTATTATAATATGCCTTTTATAAATTTTTATAAAAAAAAAGGGGCGGTGAGCAAATTTGAAAAAAAAAAAAAAAAACTAAACTCACGTGAACATAAGCCTAAGCCCAAGCCCAAGTCCAACCCCAAAGCCCAAGCCCATTTTTTTTAAATATAGCCCATGCCAAAAAGCCCAGCCCTTATTCAAATTATATAAACCCATTTCTCTTAACTTCCCTACAGAAGAACAAAAAAAAAAAAAAAAAAAAAGAGAGAAGAAAAGAGTACGAAATAGAGACAGAGAGACAAAGGAAGAGCAACAGTCGGCAAATCAAAGATTAAAAGCCACCTTTCCTTCTAAATTCAATCCTTTCTTCAATTGGGAGCCTTCAAAACAAGAATTTAGTTTGGGTAAGTTAAAAACTTCTTTAAATTTACGTTTAGGGTAAAAAGTTAGGCTTTGATATAAAACCCTAAATTGGCCTAATTGAATTTTTCTTTAGCTTTTGGAGTAAAAGTCATGTTTTAATTATGTTTTATGTTTAGTTTAATATATATTAAGCTTAAAATTAAATGGTTAGGGTTTTACCCTAATATTTGTCTATGATTAGAATTTTATAAAAATAGTCATTGTTTTGTATATTTAGACTTGTAAAGTGGATTATTACTTGCCATGTGTTATGAAAAGTTGAGATTGCTAGGTAAAAATAAAATAAAATAAA
Organism: Boehmeria nivea var. tenacissima; assembly: GCA_018132145.1. NCBI lineage: Eukaryota > Viridiplantae > Streptophyta > Magnoliopsida > Rosales > Urticaceae > Boehmeria > Boehmeria nivea. Next base: position 6,337,811 of record CM030876.1, on the reverse strand, counting down.
ATACAACAATAGTATCGTAAAAATTTCAAGTAAGATTATTTTTCCAATACTAGTGTTATAATCAAATTCTAACTTTATAAAAGCGAATTGTGTGACATTGTGAAGTTGAAAAGCACATCAATTGCTTGGGCAAGGATATTGATCCTCTACACTAGCTTGTTGATCTCTAAGAGGTAAGTAGAAATCTTACTTTTTCAAAACCATCACAGGAAGCAATAATACTTGTTATGTGCTCTATGTGCTTGAATGAACTATGTGATAAATTGTGATTGTGTGGCTCATGAATCTGGTTTCAAGATAGAAAAAGAAAGGTTATTGTACTCTTGTTTTGACACTTAAAATGTAAGTATCAGTTTTGATTTGATATCTGGGTAGGCAAGAGACGCGGGGGACCGGCGGACCCAATCATGGTGGTCAAATCCCTTGAGGTGTAAAAGCCAAGACAGGGTAGCCACAATTCTTGTAAAGGGAAGGTGAATTCCTCTTGGCATGAGGTTTCTAAGAGGGATGAACTTTTATAAATTTTGGCCAGTACAGAATAGGTTCCGAAAACTCACGGCCTATCGGATGTTAAGCTGAGATTTATACTTAAATGGGGCCCAAATAATTGATGAAAAGATTGAGGTTTTATGCTAAGAAAATGAGTACAATAACAATAATGAATCTTTTATGTGTTTTTATTATTTTCTAAAATGAAAGTTTCTACTTACTGAGCGTTAGCTCATATAGTTTCTTGTGATGCAGATTATGAATCTCTTGAGCAGTAGGAGTTGGTTGGATTTGCCGCCCGTTTGCCTTCAGAATGTTCATATGCCAAGAAAGGAAGAACATGTAGTATAATTTTTGAGAAAACTAGTTATATTTTGTTATGAGTATGTTTTAAGTGGAATATGGTTTGAGAATTTCCTATCTTTGTTTTGAAAGATATGCTTCTTTATATTTTTGGTAGCTTTTGCACATTTTATTTTAAGAAAATAGGTTTGCTTCCGTGCTTTGTATTATGTTTATAAGAATGATATGAATGAGATTAGCACTCATTTGCTTAACTAGATAGGTTATAACGTTAAATACGTTGTTAAGTACGTGGGTGTTACATAGAGCGTTTGACCGCGGGGTCACATGTCTCAATTATTCTCCCCCGAGCAGGGAATTCACTGTAGCAACAGCTTTATCCTGCTGAATTCAGAAGAACTGCTCCCGGCAGGTGTGCAGCTTTATTAGGTGAACCAAACCCGTGACTCATGGGAGTTGACGTTTTGTCTTGTTATCACTATAGCTCCCTTCTTCGCCTATAAGAGAAGGGGGAGCAAATGATGAAGAAAAAAGGGGGAAGAAACTACTCTGTAAGAGAAAACAATATCAACAATGAAATATCATAAAAATGTGGACGTAGGCTATTACTCTTGAGGAGGGCCGAACCACTCTAAAAATTCTCCGAGTATTTACTTTTCCGCTCAAAATTTATTCCTTTTCATTGCCGCATCACACACTAGAGGTGCGGATCTCGTCGTTGGTTCAAATTTTACACCAACAGATTCAAAAGACCTAAATTTTGCATCATCTTTTTTTCCCATTAAATTCTCACATAAAAAATTCAAATAATCTAAAATAATAATAAAAAATATAAACACGTGATAGATTTTATTATATGTCGTAGAATATATTTAATGATTATCATATGATCCAAAATTTATTTTATAATTTAAAGGGTGAAGTAGGCAAATACCCAGAATTTGTATAACAATAAAAATAAATACCCAAACTTTTGAAGTAATTGAGTTTCTAGTCAATTTGTGAATTACTTGCACATGCTTTTAGTAACTAAGTGAATTACCACCACTTACCACTGTGTAAGTAATTAAATCATTTGGATAATTGGTTACATTTTTCAAAAAATTGAGTAATAACTTACATTAAGTTTTAAAAATTGGGTATTCACTATAATTTCTCTAATTTAAATATAAATTTGTTGAGACTTACACAGCACAAATCAAAATAATCGCATTTTAGGTTATAACGAATTATGTAAAACATATTTTGGAGCAATTTGATAATTTGCACCTTGAATTAGAATTTCTTTGCAAATCAATACAAAACAATAATTCCGTTTATTTTTTGACAAAAATTTCCCGCCCCATGATTCCATTTGATTTTGGTGGGGGCATTAGTGATGTTCTGTGAAAGAGAATTAAGAGATTGTTTTCTTTTAGCTGCTATGTTCCATGGCAACTCTTGCTATGAATCATGCACTGAATTCAGCAAAGAACAACACCACCAAATTCCTTGGCAACATATAAACCCCAAAATAAAATAAAAAAATGATCAGATAAGCAATTAGCCATTTTAAATGTAAAGTTTAAAGTATTTAGCCATAGTTTCACGAAATTAAGGATTTAGCCATAACATGTGATATATATACTTATAAAAAGTGTAATATTAAATGTAACGTTACATGTAATACATGTAACATTACATGTAATGTTACAGTTTTACACGTATATATGCTACATGTAACATAAATCCTTAATTTCGACATTTTAGGGCTAAATCCTAAAAAATAACCAAAAAATTTAGTTAAATACCTAAAAAACCCATAAAAAAAATACCAAATAATTTAATCTAGCTTGAAGGGCATTTATAACAACTTGGAGTTTCGCATCACTAAAGAAACTATAAATGGAACTTTTTGAAAAACCTATAGAGCAAAAACACAAAAAAAAATTGGGCAAGGGAAAGACCAAAGCTAGATTGTTATTACTTTGGGCAATTGACCATATTTAAGATTTTTTTGTGGTTAGTGAATAAAGCAAAACCAATACTCAAAACAATAAATTTGTATTTTTATTATTGTGTTAGAGAATAACTCAGCTTTTGTCATTTAAATTTACATCACAAATAAACATCACTTTTTCTCTTCATTGTAGAGAAACCTATGCTTTGCTTGTGATATTTGTTGCTGGCGCTTTAGCTGTTGAACGATCTGAAGCTCATGGCAGCTGCGGCAAGTGGAGAGTGAAACCCTAACAAGCCGAGCCCGTCCCTCTCAAGAACACTTACACCATGGAAGAGTACGCCATCGAAGACAAAGCATTTACCAATTTCCTATGAGCGTTTTTGAGTTTTCCTTTTTTTCATTTTTGGTTTAGGCTTTTTTATGTCCAAGGCCATTGAACTTGTTGGATTTTTACGATCAGTTACACCACATTTTTTCTTTAAAATTGCGTCCTTGAACTCATAATTCCTTTGCAATGTGGGATTTTAGGATAATGTAAATTGGATGGAGATTTAGTATGTATCTCTCTTATGAGCCCACTACAAGGAAATTTTAGTCATTTGATTAAAAAGACAGAGAAAACTTAATAAGGTAAACAAATGCATCAATAGATTTTGAATCCTCTTTCTCTAGTATTTCCTCTGTTCTTGTATAATCAAATCGAACAAAATTTGCATCAATAGTTCCTTGAAACCCAGCAAAACAAAAATTTGTTAAATGAGAAAGACGCTAGTTCTACACAAGAAACAACTATACAAACATGATATTCTTATTCAAACAAAGTTCAAATGAAACCTGAATTAAATCAAGCACCAAAATCTTTTGAAGCGTTGAGACTATAGACGTGGGTAAATCTACGTCTATGGAAATACGGAGTGCTTATTATGATCAGGCATGCACTCAACACGTGCTCACCTAATTCGCTTATTATATAATAATATAGAAGTATAATTACTACTTATATATGAATTCTTTTGGAATAGTAGATGTATAATTAATATAATTAACCATTTTTAAATTTATTGAAAGGTTGCTACACATCGAAAGTGTGTAAAAAAAAGACTAAAAGTGGCAATTGACACAGCCATTCAATATATTGTTTAAATATGAAACAATTCTATTATTAACCGTCGAATTTAGCCTACATAGTTTGTTAGTCCTTGAAAAAAAAAAGGGTCACTCGGGCCATTACCTAAAAAATCCCATATCATAAGATCATCCCACTTTACTACGAACCAATTGGTACGAAATATCTAAAACTAGGTAAATATGCTTTTGATAGAGTTCAACGAATTATCAAATTTTAGATATTAAAGTGTAACAATTTACTTTTTGCAGAATAATATCTCTAAGATGAGTTGTGCAAAACTTTGTTTAAACAATTCATAATTCACAATTGTTCTATCATAGATTCATACTATTGAAACCAATCACTTTTTTAATGATTAATAGTATAGTATTTCGAATTCCAATTACTAATTGTAATTAAATGCCAGCAGGATCTGTGTTCACTCATCAAACTACAGGGCACTAAGTATTAACTAAAATTGTACGATAAGAAAAGTTTATTCGAGTTTTCCTTTCCATCATTCACTACACAATCAAGATTCAGCAGACACTGGATAATTACTCAATAATATTTAGCTGTCTCACCTTACAACTCAATAACTGGCTGAAACAGCTTGAAACAAGGGTGGTTTGGTCATCTAAAAGGATTAAGGTATTGCAAAATTCTAAAACACAAAGTGATACAATAGGCTAGTTTTTTCTTTTCTTTTTTCTTTTTTTTTTTAAATTTTGCGCAGGGGTAGGGATGAAAAAAAAAAAAAAAAAGAAGAAAAATTCCTCAGCCGGCTGAAGTGCATGGAGTAGGAACTCATCATCACCTTTTCCTATTTTATTTCAAAGTGTGATCTAGATTCTCTTCCACTAAGGAAAGTGAAATCTGTTCTATCAGAGTCACTGGTTGTTGTACCTCTTAGAACACGAAAACGACATTGGCACTTGCTTCAAGCTCGAAACGTCAAACAGCTCCATGAACCTTTGATCCGAAACTCGGGCTTTGGCAGCTGCGAAACGCTGGTACTCATCGAAGATGGATGAAAGGCACCATCTCTGCATTTTCCTGATGCAGCCAACAAGGCAGCCGGTCCGGTGCTGACATTCAGAGCAGGTAACCATCTATAATTTAGAAGGTATATATAGGACTGAAAATAATGCATACAAGGATTAAAAAAAAACCACTACTGCCCATACCTTTCCTCTTTTACAGTGAATTAAGACTGGGTGATTCCTCACATCTGTGTTGAACAGGAATAAAATTGAAATGAGCAAAATCCTTAATCTAAAGATTTCGTAATGTCGAGGGTAAAACAAAAGAGTGCAGTTTTCTTGATTTAAAGTACCTAGAGCAACTTTTAGAGCTTCACGGATTGTGTCCTCTGGAATGTTTACAAAAGGCTCCTGAATGCACAATTTGATTTTTATCACTTGCGCAATATTGATAGCACAAACTTATGATAAACTTGAGCAGTGTTAATGCTATTTAGGCGTTTCACAAAATAATTACATTTTTGAATTTATAGTACTAACAATATCTTCTTGCACTCCTAGCAACCAATGTGTATACAAACTAAATGAAAATTCCACACAAAAGTTTGATACTTTGTACACATTTTGCAAACCAACTTGGGGAAATACAACTTAGTCATGAATTTTGCTATAATACTAGCCAAATTAACAGTTACGTACGTTATGAGGACCAATGCTGGTGCCATTATGTCATTGACCTCACAAGTATTCAAGATCAAGATCACATGTCCTCTTTTCGGTGCCCTCTTTCTCGTCACAACAATTAAAATACACTATATCATTCTAATTTAATTTAAAAAGATAGTTATGAAATTTAAATTTTCATTAAAATATAATAATATTCTATAGTTGCCATTAATTAATGGGAGGCATAAAAGGGCAGAGAAGTGGGGCCGGGATAAAAGACTTGAATGGTTATATTTAGGAATCTACATCCTCTATCCCCTTTTTCTATCCCCTCCTCTATCCCTCTAATAAATTACTTTAAATTCTACATGCGTGATTAATATTTTTATATATTTTTAAAAATATTTTGATGAGTTGTTATGATATCATTGGGAGGGATAGAGAAGGGAATAGAGATCTGTGCTCTATATTTAGCAGTGGAAGTCCTCAAAGACTCAGCTCATATAGAGATATATGATGTGAGTAGAAATTGAAACATTTAGTGCAGTGATATAGGACTTGGCAGGTGCGTTCATGAATTATGAACGGATTGTAATTTGTATCCTTTAGTACTATGCTTGTGAGTTGTGACAGTTTCTTAAAATAATTTTCCATTGTGAAAGCTCTCTCTAACCATAACCCAACTGGATTCTACCTCACCATAATTTGCGAATGGACGTTTGACTTGGTGCTTGATTTTCTATTCACTATTGCTATATATCACAAAGAAAAGGCACACATATCATGTAAGAATGCACGTATAGGTGTGTGGTGTACGTATAGTATACTAGACACACCCACTGGAAGGAAAGATTTTCATATGGCCATTGACAAAGTATGATGCCCACTGAAAAACGCAACTTGGTAACCACGAAAAGAGAATGAATAACAATGAACGACCATCTAATTTCACCTATGTTAGGAAACTAAACTAATTGCCCTACAATTCTAGATCAGAGTATTGTTGTAAAAATGGGGAAATAATAAAATTATAGTGTTTCAGAAGAACAAAATATATTTGAGAGAAAAGGCCGGGGACGAGTAAGAATATGGTAAACCTTTCCTCTCCCTCCATAAACAAATCAAGACGCGGATAAAAAGACCTCCAAAAATGCTGGTGAATTGACAATCTACCATAGAATATAAAACGGTGGTCAGAAATATTATAACTGATTCAATTAATGCATGCGTATTGAATACCACAGGCCCACTGGTCTGTGCCTCTATGTTCACCTATATTTGGAGTTTTGGGACCAAAGACATCCAAATTAAATGGAGGTATATTAGTTTCCTTCACGGCATTGTACTTGTCCAACCAAACCCAATAGTCAAACATAGGACCAAGTTCAGTTTATAACCCTTCCATCTGCTAAATTGACCAAAGAGGCATAGAAGGCCTGTTGGCCTATAGGCTATGCAACAGGGTGTTGTGGACAACACTATCCACTTTATTACGTTTAAGCTCATCCAATGTTTATATTAATAGATTATGCACGAACTTAAAGTTTCATGTAAGTAGATTAGAATCAGGTATTAGTTTCCGTATCTAATTGTTAAAATCTCAGAATCTTATTTCTGGATTATAGAAATAAGCCGTAGTTTGTTTAGCACGCAAACTTGGGCCTAAATCAGAACATTAAGAAACCTATGTTTGTACACCCATATGTGGATATATTTTAAATCCAAAAGTTATTAGAACATTGGCACAACTTGATATTAATAATATTCTTACACTACAAAGTAGATCAATGAATTGATATAAGCAATGAAACATACTTCAGTGCATCATAAATAAAGGAAACACAAATTGAATTTGTTCAAAACAACTCAGTTAAAGTGCCAAATTCAGCCAATGTGTATATTAAATTTGCTGATACAGTAACTAAAACAGGAAAAAAAAAAAAAAAAAGATACTCACGCTAATATTAACAGAACTTAACTAGAAACAAGATAAGAAAGATTGCATACTTGAATAAAACGGTAAGAATACTTGATTTTAGAAAACTTTGCAAATTAAAATAAGGGTGAAGTAGGCAAATACTCAAAATTTATATAACAATAAAAATAAATACCCAAACTTTTGAAGTAATTGAGTTTCTAGTCAGTTTGTATTCGCACATGCTTTTGGTAACAAAGTGAATTACCAACACTTATCAATGTGTAAGTAATTGTATTATTTAGGTAATTGGTTATATTTTTCAAAAGATTGGGTAATAACTTACATTAAGTTTTAAAAATTGGGTATTCACTATAATTTCTCTTAAAAATAATCAGAAAGAACAGTGCATGTGATAATTGCTGAGAATATAGAAACATGTCAAATGCCATCTGTCTGAAACAACTTCTATACAAAAACCATATCCAAAATTTCAATCTCCTACTTTCATAATAATAATAATAAGAAGAAGAATAATAATAATGTAGACAAATCAGACAGTGAGCTATGGTGACCGAAATTGAAGCGAACGCACAAACCTTGTAACCTTCGATTCCAAATTGAAAAAGCCGAATCCCATTGGACTTGAGGAACTCCATGTTAGCCTCCGGATACGGCTCAGGACACATACATCTACACAAATCCACACAACAATAAACCCTAAGCAAATCCTCCAAATTTCGCTCACCGATCACCAGGAAAAAAAAAAAAACACACGACCATATGAGCATATGCCAAAACAAACAGACATAAATTCGCCGATTTCGCTTTTCAAAGATCCACGCAAGAGTGAAAATCATAAATAATTCAAAAAGAAAAAAAGAAAAAGAAAAAAGCAATGTCGCGTGAAGATTGGAAGAGAAATGGTTTTGGCTTACATGATCGAGCGGAGGCCGAGAGTCTGGAGGAAGGAGAAGTTGGCGGAATCGGGAAATCCGGACCTGAAAATGCCATTGTCGACCATGGCGAAGTTCAGCGGAGGTATGAAGAGATCCTCGGCGTCATCGGAAGCTCCGGCGCGGGCGGCGGTGGCGACGACGTCGAGATTCTCCGGCGGCGGTGAGTCTCGGGCTTCGACGACGGGCTTGCACATCTCGGCTTGGGCTAAATCCTTCTGGTTATGGTCCACTTTCATAATCAAACGCCTTAACAAGAAGAAAGAAGAAGAAGAAGAAGAAGAAACAGCTCTCAGCTATTTATACAGATATATAGAGAGACCAAAAACCAAAATAAAAATAAAAATAAAAATAAGAAGTTTTATTTTAAGAAACAGAAACAGAGAGAGAGAGAGAGAGAGGGATTGGGATCTCCAAGGATATTCCTTTCTTTTTTCCTTTTTCTTTTTTTTTTTCTTTTTCCTTTTTTTTTTTTTTTTCTTTTGGCTGCCTTTGATTGAACTTTTTTCCTGTGCAAATGACAGTTGAAAAGAAGGGAAAAAAAAAAAAAAAAGAAAAGGAAAGGTTTTTAAGAGAAAGAGAAAGAGAGAGAGAGAGAGAGTTATTACTTATTAGGTGAAGAGAGAGAGAGGCTTTGGTTATGGTGGAGTACTGGAGTCTGGGAGACTATCGGATGTACTGTGTATTTATAGATTTTTAGAGAGAGTCTGTGTGTATAGGAAAGAGAGAGAGGACTAATTATCATGGCTTAATTGCAGTGGAACTAAACGAAATAAAAAATAAATTAAAAAAAAGTTGAAATGGAATAGAGGGAGTGTGAAATGTTTGACAACGATTCATAATATCTAAGCAAATGCTAATTATTAATTAATTAGTGGACTTTGGATATCTCTAGAAGATTAAATTACAAAAGTAAACAAAATATCTAGACATAACAGATTTCTGAAGTACTTAACTGGTTTGAATAGTAGTTTTATCTTTAAGATAAAAGGAGCAAGATTTCTTTTGGAAGAAATAAATAAACAGTATTCAATACAATAAACTTTGTATTACAAAATTTAAAAAATAAAATACAACAAAGTTTAATTAAAAGGTACTTCTGTGATATATATTTTTTTGTGATAAAAAATAATTTTGAACTGTCAGATTTATTTATTTTTATAAGTCTGTATTTTAAAAAGGTAAATATAATGATTTAAAATTATTTTAAAAAAAAAAACTAACTACAGAATTCTCTTAATTAAAATATTAAATTTGCATCTCTTTTATAAAAATGGATAAAATTAACGGAAAGCAAGACAATTGGCGGTAATTTAAAACAATTATTAAAAAAAATAAAGTAATTGGCGGGGAATGGGAGGGGGAAATAAAACTCACGCGCCTATTGCAGAACGTGCACAAGAAACTTCTTACTTTTTGCGCTTTTTCTTTTTGGCGGGGGAAAACAGTGCAAAATATACGTTTTCTTTTCCAATTTTTAATACAGCCTACGTTCAGGCATTATATATTTAGTTGGTGCATATATAGCACTTAATTTTAAAGGGTTAAATTGGTGAAGTATAAAAACACCTAGAATTTATATAATAATAAAAATTAATATCCAAAATTTTAAAATAATTAAATAATTAATCAATTTGTTAATTACTTGTGCATCCTTTTGGTAACTAAGTTAATTTCGACCACATATTATTATGTAAGTAATTCAATCACTTGGATATTTTGTTATATTTTTTAAAAGATTGAGTATTAATTTAAATTAGGTAGTTAACATCGGGTATTCACTATAATTTCTCTATTTTTTGAATGACCGTTTGGCATCTAATTATTTTTAAGCCCATTTATAAAATCTAGCAAACCAATTGAAAACTTGGCAAAATAATCATGTCCTTTTTGTATTACATTTTTAATTTATACTATCATTTTTACACTATTAGCATATAATAGAAATTAAGGAAACACACTACTTGGGGCATAGATAATTATGTGACACTTAAAATGATTTATTTTTTACAATTCTCCCTCTATAATATTTATTTAGTAAAATAATTTTTATTATTACTATATATATAATATTAGAAATTTAATTAATTTTAAGAAATTTTGTCCGTGAAATATAGACTAAGAACGTACTCTAACTTCTCAACGACATAGTGTAAGATGGCAGACGTTCCTTTACTTTGAGTAGATAGACGGTCGTACGCTAACATCAACAAGACATCGCCATCATTTTCTCACTCCATCAGATGTTGGAAGAACTGCTCCTGACATCAACCCATGTCGTTTCTAGTTCCGGATCAATATTGATTCCACCGATATACGCTACTCCACCGATGTAGATGTACCATAGCGTTCGGAAGAGCCAAAACCTGTCGCAGCATCATTGTCACATCCGAAGACGAAGAAACTAACCTTTTGTTTGCCTTACCCATTTCTCCTATTCCATTCCATTCCCATTTTTCATTTTTTTCAACTTTTTAAATCCTTCAAACTATTCCATTCCATTCCATTTTTTTTCAACCATTTTTTTCAACTTTCCAAATCCCTATACAATATCTTTAAATCTCAACCATTCATATCACCTCGAAATTAGCAAAGTCAAACCATTCTTACATCATTTTTACAAATCATTTTCAAATATTACAAACCATTTTCAAACCACTTTTTCCATCCCCATAAATGGTCAAAGATGGCCAAAATTGCCAAACCAAATAAAAGGTAACTTCCTCTATGTGGCAGTGGTTCCATCACGTATACAAAGACCTTGGGGATGGAATGATTCCGCGGTGGGCGTATTAAAAGATTTTTGTGAAAATACAATGCCTCCTTAGCCCACAGGACATTACGTCTAAGAAATCATGATTGACGTTGTGCGACAGACTATGTGACCGACGCTACATCTCAGGGGGTAACGGAACCGACGACTGTAGAACAACATGTAAGCGCCTTTGACCGTCAAGTAATTATGGAAGCTTTAGTTAGATATGTATGTGCTGCGGATGTGCCACTTATCATTAAAGAACACCCTGAGCACGAGGAATATGTTAGGAATTTGAACACTCAATATCAATATGTTTCTAGGGTAACAAGTAGAAATACCGTTATTTCTTACTATATTGAACAAGGTCCAGTTTATAAAAAGAATTAAACATCATTATCTTATGTGCCACCTTGACCTTTGACTATGGAGTGGACGGGAGAGGGAAGATTATCTTAGTGTATTATAATCATTATGTAGATAGAATGGATTTTACAAATAATAAATTATAAGTTTTCATTTGTTAGATGTGGCCTATATTATTTCAGATAGAATTTTAAATGTTCGAATATAAAATCATCCAAACATGACATAAATATATTTAAAATTTGGTTTATTTAGGCTTTTGTCCATTTTGTGGCTTATGTTTTAAAAAAATAACCTACAATTTCAAAAATTATGATATTAGCCATTAAAAATAAAAACACATACATTATTAGACTAAAATACCCTCATTCCACCAGACCTAACAAGCTTTTTTTTTAATTATTTTTTCTCTCTCTTTTTTTTTTTTTTTTTCAAAAAGCCCTCTTTTCAACTCATCGGTGGGGCAAGCTATCGCAACCACGAGGAGTCCATGGGGACTTGCCAGATCTATTGCGAGTACAACGATTGCGACTCATTGTCAACGGTGATTGACAGCAAGGAGGAGGAGGAGGGAGGGGCATCGGTGTTGCATTAAGAGCCAACATTATCCTTGGATCTGAACTTCCCAACGTTGGAGGAGGGTTAGGTCGAATCCAACAATCATGATTTGTATTGTACGGTGTCTTCTCATGTATCGTACGAGAATGTTTGCTTTTTTCAGATTTGGTTCGTGTTCGGGAGAGAAGAGTTTTTGTTTGGTTCGTGTTCACGTTTTCCATATCGTAACAAAATTTAGTAACAAATTTTGTGACAGTAACCAATTTGTTACAATCTGAATTGTTACGATATCCTGGAAATTGTCCAGATCATGACAAATTTTATTACGATATGTTGTAACAAATTTGCTACATATCGTAATAAAATTTGTTACATATTGTAACAAATTTGTCTGTAAAATTTATTACGAACTGTAACAAAGGGCAAAATAACCAATACATAATGTCTAGAAAAACAAATTAAAAGAAAAATGACTAATAACTCATTTTTTTTGTTTCGATACTAATAAATTAAAATTGTGTTTTTGAAACAACAATTTAGACACTTTTCTATTAAAATTATAATAAATATAACATAACATTACGTTGACTCAAATATTATATTTTTAATAATAAAATAGAGTTATTAGGAGGTAGAGATCCCATATTCAAATCTTAGTATCTACACTTTTATATAGAGGTGTATATAAATTATAGAGGTGTATATAAATAGTTTGATTGAGTTCCTACAAAAGTTTAAGTTTACAGTGCGATTTAATATGTAATGGGTCAATTAGGTAAATAGTCATTTTGAACTGTGTGTTTTTAAAAAATAGCTACAGTTTCAAAAAATTTAAAAACTAGCCATTACACACTGTAAGAAATTTCTGACAATAACAAAATTACACATAAAATGTACTGTAAGAAATTTCTGACACGTGTTAAAAATTTCTGAAAGGGCTAGTTTTTAAATTTTTTGAAACTGTGGCTATTTTTTAAAATCATTTTGTAAACAGTTGCTATTTTCTTAAAATTCCATTAGCTATCTAGCCATTTTTCGGATTGGGCTTTTAAATATTAGCCTATGTTTACAAATATTCAAAAAGTAGCCATCAGGCCCAAACATGATTCTGTTTCGACAAAAATGCCCTTCGTCCCTCTTATTAACGGTAAGAAATATCTGATAGGTGTCTGAAATTTCTTACAATCTGGAATTTAGAAAATGTTCCTGAATTGGTTAAACTAATAACCAGAAAATTCCTCAAGAATCAACAACCTTACTTACGATAATCGAGCAGAAAATGTTGTGTACTTTTAAGTCAAACGACTTAGGAAAATTCGTTAAGTCCATATTATCAATTATGATTCGCCAAGTCCACATCATCAATTATGATAGAATCACAAATATCATCTTGAAAATTGGATTGGTAAGAAATTCTTGAAGGAGCAGAAACCTCAAGAAGAGAATTGTGCTATGCAAATAACAATTTTTTTTTAACAAATTGTCAACAAACAAAATAAAATATGCACATTGAAATATATTAAAGGATATACAGTAACAAATACAAAAAAGCTAATTTATTTGCCAAAAACATTAGGAGCAGATCCAGAACTAGACGAACAAACCAATATCATATGAACTCATTGCTACATATAGAAAACAAAAATATATAAATAAATAAATAAATGCGGTAGAAATTTCTAACTAGGTTTTAGAAATTTCAGACAGTTGCTAGCAAGTATTATAACTAATGACAAAATCATCAGAAAAGTTTGACTGAATATTAGAAATTTCTAACACTGGTAAGACGAAAAACAAAACCATTAATAAAACGAAAAAAAAAAACACACTAAAACCACTCAAATTCAGGAAAAAAGAAAATAAATGCACAATGATCAATTGGAAACATATTTGTTGAATGAAGATCAAATATAAAACAAGAAACTAGCAAAATCATGCTTTAGATTACCAAAAAAAAAAAAAAAAAACCTCCGTAAGCAAGTTGAAAACGAACAGAATAACAAAAAATTTCCGCACGAATCACGACCGAAGATCGATTATATATCAAACATAGAAAATCACAAAAGGAACAAGTCGTTTGAATGCCAATTGAACAAGAGAAATTCACCAAAATCAATAATAAAAACACAATAAAAAGCGAAGATTACAAATTCGCTGTAGATCGATTACTTAGCAACACAACGAAGATTTGAAGAATTACATGTAGATCGAATTACTAAAGTAATCACGAAAATCGCTAGAACGAAAATTGCAAATCTGTTTAAAAGCTAAGAAACGAAGAGAGAAAGGTAGAGAAGAAAATTTGTGTAGAACTGGGAAAAAAATAAGGTGAACAAGTTTTATTAAAATAGTAGGGGTAAAATAGTAAAATCAAGTTAATTAGTTTGAACTAATGGCTAATAGTTTAATAAATCAAAACATATGCTATTCCTTGGAAATATATGTGAAACATGTGCTAATTGCTTAAAATTATTCAAAATAATAGTAATAAAATATAATTTCTAACACATACATTATTTCTTATTTAAGAATGATTGTGACATAATCTATTGCCCTTCGATTGAGAACCATAAACCGACTTTTCCTATTGGCGCAATTGGTCAGCCATGTTGAGAATCAAAAGCAATACTAATTAACAATTGAAGTCGTGCTTCAAAAGTAACGCTAAACTTATTTTCTCTGACTGTGAATTATAAAAATACCCAAATTGTTTACTATATTATATAAATATTATATGTTTTAAAGTAATTTAAAAATAATCAAATGTTTCTAGTAATTCAATCAATTACCATAATAGAGTTTTATGGTGATTCGTTCAAATTACCTATCAAATAAATAACGACTTGAGTTTTATTTAAGTTTTAAAATATAGATAGTTAGGTAAATAGTTATTTTAGACTGTGTGTTTTTAAAACATAATTATAGTTTAAAAAAATTTAAAACTAGCCTTACACATGTAAGAAATTTCTGATAATAACAAAATTATGCATAATAATTGCTGTAAGAAACTTTTTGACACATGTAAGAAATTTGTGAAATTGTTAGTTTTTAAATTTTTTGAAACTGTGGTTATTTTTTAAAATTATTTTCTAAAAAGTAGCTATTTTCTTAAAATTTTCTTTAAAATATTAGTACCTATTTAAATTGAGTATTTATTACAAGAGAAACGTTAAATAATCAGAATTTTTTGTTAGAAAAAATTAGATATAAGGATGAGTCACTTATTTATTAGATACAATGATAAAAAAAGAAAATATTGATAAGCGTATTTTATAATTACATACGTAAATGATACATCATTATGACATTTTTAATGGTCAACATTTCTGATTGCGTAGCATCATTCTTACTAATAACTTCTATTTTCTGACACTATTAGTATATAGTTTTTATTTGAATCCTAAACTTTAAGCTTTGTAATTTAACCCTAGATAGATGAACTTTCATGTTTACACGAAAATTCAAATTTTAGCAGTGGTGCCGTGCCTTTTACAATTTCTTGAGTGTCACATTGTATCCCTTCTGCAAACCAAAAATTCTTTAAAACTTGACTTTTGCTAACAAGTAGGTGTCATTGTTTGAAAATCAAGAGTATTGAATAGAAAAGCAAAAAGGCGATCAGAATAAGTTTATGAATTCTCACACCTTGTTTGTTTTAACTAGTTGAATAAAATTATTTATCTCTTGTTTGGTTCAACCATTCAATATTTCTATTTCAATCATTATTATTATTATTATTTTTTACTTTTTCAATCAAGACAAGATGTTTAAATCTTAATCATTTAAATCATCTTAAAATTCAAAAAAGCAACAAACATTTGAATAGTTGTCCCAAATAAATGATTAAATGACGGTTGATTTTTCAAATTTAAAAATTATTTGCATGATTAAATCTTTTATAAGTATTTTACATTTGAATTAGAAAAGTCAATAACATCCAAATGTGAAGATTTTTATTTTTTGGAAAAAATACTTACATACACTCTATCCTTGTGCTATTGTGTTTCAATGCACCCAATTATTTAAAACATTATACGTTTGCACCCCAATCTATTAAAATTATACGATGTTGCACACTCTATCCAACTCCGTTATCTTTTTATGAAAAAAATACTTAAATGCGCCCAATCCTTGTATTATCGTGTTTAAATGCACCACATATTGTTTAAACACTACATGTTTGTACCTCAATCTATTAAACTTATACGAGGTTGAACCCTATGTCCAATTTCGTTTTCTTTTTACGTTTTAAAAGCTAATCCGGCTCCAAGAATATTTCAATTTATCTAGTACTAACGATTGAAATTAATAACTTCAACTAAGTAAATATTATCATTATAAATTGAAATTAATAATATGGTTGAAACTATTAATCTCAATCGTTAGCACTAGATAAATTGAAATATTATTGGAGAAGTACAGGAAAAATTTATATTTTAGTGCCAGTATAGTTCGCTACAGCCAATGACAAAAGATTGAATTAAAATCTCTCAAAACGTTTCTCCTTGCGACAACATTGGCTTTTAGAATGTACAAAGAAAACGGATTTGAAGAGAGGGTGCGATTTCGTATAATTTTAATAGTTTGTGCAAATGTGTAGTGTTTAAACAATAAAGTGCATTTAAATACAATAATACAAGGATGAGATGCATTTAAATATAATAATACAAGGATGTGGTGTATTTAAGTATTTTTTTTCTTAAAAACATAACAGAGTTAGACAAATGTGCAACGTCGTATAAATTCAATATATTAAGGTGCAAATATATAGTGTTTAAAATAATAAGTTGCATTTAAACACAATAACACAAAGACAGGGTACATTTAAGTTTTTTTTTTTTTAGGAACCCGAATGTGAAGATTTAAATGAGTAAAAAAAAACAAGGGAGAATTTCAAAATAAAGCCATTCTTAATGCCACTTAATAATCTATACCCCATGTGGTGTGCTCCCTTCATTTACACTCTATGTTTGTAGTGTAAATTTTGGGGTATAAATTAAAAGTACAACACATATGGGGTATAAATTATCATTGTGTCAAGAATGGGGTATTCCTCAAAATCCCCCTAAAAACAATATATTAAAAAAAAAAATTCCATGGAGATTGTGATCCAAACGCCTCACGCAAGCGTGTTGTTTTGTAGCAAAAGCTCTCTCAAGCTTTTAATGTCTCTGGTTTGTTTAGAATAAATGATACCCTGCATCATCACCAAAATGTCTTACCCTGCAACCCAATATCTCAGCGGTTCATCAAAACCACCCAAAGCAAATCGAAACCGTTCATTTCAAATAAACGTCCTGAAAGGAAGTTTCACCACTTGACAAAATGAGAGAAAAGAAGTAGGACCCACCCTTTTCAATGAAAGTGCTATGTAATAGCCAATAGTTTCTCAAGTTCATCGACTGGGAACAGTACAAAATATACAAAATCATACACAACTTTTGGAATAATATTTTTATTGGGAAAGAATTATATAACTAAAATTTATATAATTATAATTTTTTTTTATGGGAAGGAATAGAGGGAACATTCTTAGGAATATGCTTATGCGAAAAAGGTCGAGAAAGTGTCCTTTGCTGCATTTGTATCGTAGTGCTTATAAAATGCAAGCCCTCTGCGCCACGTACATTATTATTATTTTATTGGATACATGTTGCATAAAATATTGTTTATCACTCTCAAGTGTTCCAACTATTATAAATTTAATCATGAATAATTGTAAATTTTATTCATCAATCATCATTCATGCCAAATTTAGGTGTCACCCTTAAAATTTGACATTTTAACGTAAAACATATTCTGTAATACATTGTTAATTTTGATATTAAATTTACCAAAATGTGATAGTTTTAAATTTGGCACAGAGAGTAGTAATATACTAAAAAATTGACATTTTTTAAATGTGAATTTGGCACAAAGAGTAGTAATATACTAAAAAATTGACATTTTTAAATGAATAGTATTGAAATAGCATTGCATCTTAAATGAAATGTCAAATAGCATTGCATGTTTAATGCAATGTTAAATTGATGTGTTAATTTCAGAATTTGGCATTTTAATGAAAAACTTATTCTCTATTCCAATGCTATTTTTAATATCAGATTTGATAAATGCTAAATTTTGTGTTAAATTTGACACCAAATATATATACCATAATCCTAAATTTTAGTATTTGAAAATGAGTATTAATTAGCTACTTTTTTTTTTATCATTGTATGTGAACGTTATAAAAAAATTTCTGATATCAAGAAGTCATTATCACTACATGTAGTGTTTTATGCTATTGCCTAACATATATTGTCTTTAATGAGTTGTGCAATTAAATAATTATAAAATTAGTATTTAAAAATAATGTTAGCACATGGCATTATTATATATAAAATATAGCATTTTAATCTTTTTTTTTTTATGCCAAATTTGATATTGATATTAGCAATTGCATTGAAGATGGCCTGAATTGAGAATTAATTGATTAACTTTTGAGAATTTAATTAAAAATTAATATTATATTAAAAAATTGCTTACTAAAATATTGTTGTGACTATTTATAGTCTCTTTACTAATTGTTAGCATTAACTACTTTTATTTGATTGTATTACTAAAAAAATTAAAATAACAAAATATTATTTAAAATTAACTCATGCTCATGCTCATGCTCACACATTTCCTTTTGCCATTTTATAGGTTTTTTTTTTGGGTATTTTGCTCGTTGTAGATTTGATGCTTCTAAATTAAATCTCATTATGACGAAGCAATTTTTCGCATCCTAGTGGGTCAAATTGCGTTTGCTCTTGGAATAGACATGGCTACATAAAATGGATGTGAGTGCTTATTATTTTATAGTACTATTCATTTAAAAAATAAATTAAATTAGTTTTCTTTTGTGTTTTGTTGTTCACTTTATGTCTTGTCTCTATTTGTAATCCCAAAAGTGCTGAATTCTTGTCTCTTTTTAAATAGATTTTTCTCTATATTTTTTTCCTTAACTTTCTTTCCTTTACAGTAGATTTTGAGTTTCTCTGGTCTATCTCAACTTATCGCATAAAACTAAAAATTTTATTGTCTTTTATGCCAAATTATTTTTACCATAGAAGTCACCCTCAGCTGAAGCATCCATACAACCATCCTCCAAGCGACAAATCAGGCATGCAACGAGGCGTGAATTGGAACTTTAGACCCTACATCCTCGTATTGAAACCGCATCCTAAATACATAACTGTGAGCCCGATAAGATGGATGGTAGCATCATGAATGATGATTGGTCAAGCTAGAATCGTTAAACGTAGCCCTTCTCGAGACTCGGAGGCAACAAATGAGTGTGTATTTACACACTCATTTGTCACGTATCTCGACTTGAAATTGTGTGTTTCCTCAAATTTTTAGTGGATTTGATGTATTTTCTTGGATAAATAGGTTAATCGAATGTAATGAGATAAAATCATACAAAAGCGAGGAAATTCAAATAATTTGAGTTGAGACAAAAACAATTGTTACTTTCATATAGCTTTTCCATATCAAATTAAAGATCTTTGAAAGAATTTTCTAAAGGTATATCATATGTGTAATTCCGACAAGTGAGAAAAGAGATGACTATTTGAAAATTAATGCATACTGAAGTTTGAGAGTCTAACGATACTTCGGTCGGAATGGGCAATACATCGCCTTCAAATTATAAAATTGCAGAAACTTTGGAAATACATCACCATATATGGCTAATACATCGCCAATGTGTGAAGGATGCCCAAATATGCCTATAATCACGATTTTTCATTGTTTAACTCCAAATAAACATGAGATAACCAATTAATCGACAAAACTTAAATCGGCAATCATTATAATTGATGAAAGGGCAAGATTTGAATGAGCAACTATCTAATAATTAGATAATTAACAAAAATTCTTAAATAAATATTTAACTTTTATGTTGAAATAATTCACGAATTAACCAAGCTCACACAACGATGGAACTCAAACCAAAACCAATAAGACAATAAATGAACACTATCAAGAATACCCAAGACTTTAAAGTGGTTCGGATCAATGTGATCCTATGTCCACTGTGCAAAGCTCCAAGGCTCAGACTTCCATTAAAGAATCGCCAAGAAAGTACAGATTACAAGTTCTCTTGAGTACAATAACTCTCTCTCTCTCTCTCTATCACTCTCTTGTTTTTCCCAGACTTTCTCTCTCTACTCAAGAAGGCTTAATCTGTTACAATAATATACTAGTCACTCTATTACATATAGTTACAACCACTAACACGTAAAACACTAGTACATGTTAGTGGCTGAGTCAGCTTCTAATTAACAACTCCTCTTCTTTCTTGCTGAGGTGGCTAAACTGCCACGCTGGACTTTTGATTCTAGTATCCATGGCCAATGACTGAGTTAATATAATAATTCTCTACCTTAACTCTGTATTGGACCTGAGCCTTGTTTGCAATCACCCTTATAAGGAATTTACCCAATATACCAACCTAATCATGTCCAGGCAGTAATGAAACTTGCTACCTGGCAAGGACTTGGTTAGCATATCCGAGGGATTTTCCTCTGTTGCTACCTTCTCTATTCTGATAGAGCCTCCAGCCACTCTATCTACAGCTTCACGTCTATGTGCTTAGATCTCTCGTGAAACACCTGAGTTTTAGACAGGAGTATCGTGCTTTGATTGTCACATAGGATTGTGATAGTCTTCTGTTCAATCTTAAGCTCATTTACTGGTCGTAATAGCCACATAGACTTCTTCACTACTTCTGTCATGGCTGTATATTCTACCTCAATTGTTGATAAATCTACAACTGATTGCAAATTTGCCTTCCAACTCACAACTCCACCATAAGCTGTAAACACATAGCCCGTCAAAGACTTCCTAGTATCTAAACTACTAAGGAAATCTGAGTCCACATAGCCAGTAATTACATCCCCTTTTCAAGTAGCCTCACCAAACAATAATCCCAACTCTAAAGTGCCTTTTATCTAAGTATCTACTTCAGAGCCTGCTAGTGTTCTTTTCCAGGGTTTTCCATAAGCCTACTCACAACACTCACTGAATAAGCTAAGTCGGGTCTTGAGCATATCATAGCATACATGACATAGCCTACCACATTTGCATATGGAACCCTTGACATGTATAGCCTTTCTTCCTCAGTACTAGGCGACTGATTCATTGATAACTTGAAGGGCTGAGCTAGTGGTGTTGTCACCGGCTTTGCATCTGTAATGCCAAACTTCTATAACACCTTTTCCATATATTTCCCTTAAGTCAGGAAAATTTCTTTGGCCTTTCTGTTTCTAATTATATCCATTCCCAAGATTCTCCTAGCTTCCCCAAGGTCCTTCATCTCAAACTCTTCTCTAAGTTCTTGCTTTAACTTGTTAACTTCAGAAACATCATTGTAGGCTATTAACATATCTTCTACATACAACAGTAAGTAAATGACCTCTCCTTTTCTGAACTCCTTCCAGTAGAGACAGCTATCACTCTTAACTCCTATTAAAATCACTTTTCTTCATGAACTCATCAAATCTTCCATTCTATTGTCTTAGTGATTGCTTTAGCCCATATAAGGACTTCTTTAGTAGACATGCTAACACTTTAGCTCCTTCTTGAACCTCAAGGCCTCTTGGTTGCCGCATATAGATCACTTCTTCAAGCTTGCCACGTAGGAAAGAAGTTTTCACATCTAATTGCTGCTAATATTAGAATTATGTTTTACTACTGGAGAGAACATTTCACTATAATCAATTCCTTCTTGTTGAGTAAAACCTTTAAACACCAGCCTAACTTTATACCTAGCTGGTTCTACACCTGGAATTACTTCTTTTTGCTTATGAACCCACTTGCACCCCACAATCCTTTTCCCAACAGGTTTCTCCCCCAAATCCCAAGTGTGATTCTTATTCAGAGACTCAATTTTCTCCTCCATTGTAGCTTGCCACTTCGGTCCCTATGACCTGAAATATCTTCATCAAAGGTCCAAGGTTCTTATTCCTCAGTCTCTATATCAGCTGCAAATGCATATGTTGTCAGGTCAGCGCGCCCATATCTTTCTGGAGGTATAATTGTTCTTCTTGCTCTGTCTTTTACCAACCTATAACCTGGTTCATTGACATTATCTTCTATATCAGTAGTGCCTTTTGCACCATCAACCTAGTCAGGCCCAGAATTCCTATTAGTCTCCCCCCCCTCCCAACTTGTAAACAATCCTCTGATAGAGTGGTAGACTCATTTATGCTAGATCCAGCTTGTTTGTAACTATACTCCACTTCATTAAAGGTCACATCACGACTTATAATTGCTTTTCTACAGCGTGCTTTAATACACCACAGTCTATAGCCTTTTACACCTTCAAGGTTCCCTAAGAAAATATATTCCAGCGCTCTTAGGTCAAGTTTTCATTGCTTTACATGAGCATACGCTGTACAGCCAAATGCCTTCAAATGACTGTAATCTGCTAGATAACCGGTCCACATTTCCATAAGTGTCTTCATACCTATGGCTGTTGAGGGACACCTATCAATGAGGTAACAAGCTATCATTGCAGCCTTTGCCCAAAATCCCTTTGGCAGCCCTACTTCTGATAGCATACTTCTTACCCTCTCAATGATAGTTCTATTAAATCTCTCTGTCAAGCCATTCTATTGAGGTGTCTTAATCACTGTCTTATGCCTTCCAACGCCTTCTTCAGCACAAAATTTCTTGAACTCCTATGAGAAATACTCCAAACCATTGCTTGTTATGGGCCGTTTTAGCCTTTTACCTGTTAGATTCTCAAGTAGCAGCTTCTAATGCCTAAACTTTTCAAAGGCTTCATCTTTTGCTTTAAGATGTATATCCAAACCCTTCGAGAGTAATTATCAATTATTGAAAAAAGGTACTTGGCCCCCCCATTTGACACTGTTCTTGATGGCCCTCATAGATCCGAATGAACATAATCTTAAATACCTTCAGTTCTATGAGTTGCTGTATTGAACTTTACTCTACAAGCTTTTTCATATATGCAATGTTCACACAATCCCAATTAAGGTTACCGATTCCACACAAAATATCACCAATTTGACAAAATGTGCTTCGACATCAAAGAGAAGAAGCACCCTTTCGATAAATCTCTATTTCAGTTGATCATAAGCTTTACTCATATCAAATTTGATCGCCATAACGTCCTCACATTCCCTATTTGTATCAGGTAGTAGGAATAAGCTCTTGTGCTAGGACTGAGCTCTCAACAATCCATCTGCCTAGGACATAAGTTGCATGGAAAAAAGTAATCATATCTGGGAGTAGGGGTGTAAACGAGCTGAGCCGTTCGTGAGCAGCTCGGTGTTCGGCTCGATAAAAGCTCGTTTGTGTTCGGCTCGTTGTGTAAACGAGCCCAGCTTGAACATGATTTTAGGGCTCGAATAATAAATGAACAGAGCTTGAACTAACTAAAGCTCGGCTCATTGAAGCTCGTGAACATGCTCGATTATATGTTTGTGAACAGGCTCGTTTACGAGCTCGTGAATAGGCTCGTTTACGAGCTCGCGAACAGGCTCATTTTATATTATATATAATACGATAAATATATATTATATATTTATATTATAAAAAAATATATTTTATAAACTTATAATTTATAACATAAAAAAATGAAAATTATAAAAATAAATAAACACAATGTTTGCTGCTATTAGCCACTAATTAAAAATTAAGATGGCCCAAATAAAAAGCCCAATTTCAATTAGGGTTTTATTTTATTTTATTTTTTTTCTTCCTCTTCCCATTTATTTTTTCTTCCTCTTCCGGTCTTCCCCCCCTTCACCAGCTGTCTCCCTCTCAAAATATCTCCCTCACTCGTCTCCCTCGGCCAGACCCCGCTGGGGCCGCCCTTCCTCTTCACGCGCGAGCTCTTCTGCGTCTCAAACACCGGCCTCCGCGTGCACAGCTCCGTCAAGTCTCGCCCCGCACCTTGCGACGCTCTGCCGTGACTCCGATCGCCTCCTCGTCACGCCGCCCCCGCGCCGCTCCGGCCAGCTCGGCCGCCTTTCGCGTAACCCTGGCGCGCACTGCTCCGCGTCGTCTCCCTCGCGCGATACTGAGAATTGGCGGCCCCGACCCCTTCCCGACATCGCCTTCAGCTGCGCTGGCCCACGCCGTCGAACCGGACGAACCAGCTCTCGTCGTGGTCTGCTCCCTCTCTCATTGAAGCGCAGAATCCCCGCTCGAGCCACCGCCTCTCGCCGGTGTGCAAGAGGCTCGATCTGCGCACAGCTGAGCTCCAGCCAGTGAAGCCTCTCATTCCTCTTCAAATCGAGCTCGAAATCAATCGGTCGATCTGCGCTCGAGCTCAAACCGAGAACTCTAAACGAGCTCGAGCTCGAAGAAAGCTCGAACGAGCTTCATTGTCGAGCTGAGCTCGAGTCGAGCTCGAGCTTTTGTTGATCGAGCTCGAGCCTCATTTTCTTAATTTTATCGAGCTTGAGCTAAGAAAAAACCTAACGAGCCGAGCCTGAGCATTTCAAAGCTCGGCTCGGCTCGGCTCGATTACACCCCTATCTGGGAGTATGGTGCGAATTTCTTAGCCAAAAGTTTAGATACAGTCTTGGATACAGTTTCGAGTCTCTTCCAAGATTCCAAAATCTACAATTGAATACTTGCTTCTTTTTCATGGTTAAGACGTGAAGGAGTTTGGTTTCTTATAATCTGTAAACTCTGGTTCAGCTTATTTAGATGTGACTAACTAGAATCGAAACTCTTCTGTTTCCAATCGAGTAATGCTCTACGGGTGTTTGTAATTTTCCCCAACAACATGAAACTGTGAAATCTATTCCAAAAACTTTGTTAAGCAGTCTCATTTCCTTTTTGACAAGACAGCTCATGGTTCAAAGCTTCATTGTAGCGGAACGAATATTTCAGTCTTTCCATATCCATAAACAAGTTAATGACAATTGGGGAATGTTTGGAGTCAAGCTTTAACCGATGGGACAAAACTTTTTTTTCAAAAGCAGATAAATGAATCAGAGCTACAAATAGCTCTGTCAAATTTTTCCTTGATCAAACCTCCCGACAATCGTTAATTGGCTTATGTAAAATGATTTCTTGAACTACTGATTTCTACTCCGTCAATAAAAAAGATGAAATCATTAAGAATGGCTCCATTAGCCATTGATCTGAGCAAATTAAAATCCCCAAAACAAAGCCATAGTTTTTCAAGCGAGTTGACCAATCTAGCGAAACCCGACGAAAAATCAGCTCTAAGATTCCTATAAGGTGGTCCATATAGCACGAAAAAATTCCAAGATCTTTGCTTATCAACATCAAAATATATGTTAATATGAGAGTGAGCTAAACAATCAATCGAGGCATTAATTCATTTTTTCCAAAATAAATAGAGTCCTCTTGCAAGGCCTTTAGACCCAACAGATACACCCTGAAAAAAAACCCAAGAAACGCCAAACAGTTTCCATAACAACTTCCGAAACCTTAGTCTTCATCAGAAACACGATGTCTGGATTATGTTTTCTGATGTGGGCTCACAAAACTGAAACTTTCGAGGGGTGAGCCAAGCCTCAATAGTTCCTAGAGAATAAAATCATTACGAGGTGGGGGGCAAGTTATGGGCTACCTCCTCGCCCTCTTAAGAGTAAACGTGAACTTGTTCAGTCAGAGGAAAAAGATATAACTTAGTTATCACTATAATGCTCTTTATGATCAACATTTGTTGTGGTAGAGCAGAAAGTCCTACTGAGGGACGCTGGCAGATTCTTTTGGCCACATGCCACGCCGGAGGTGATTGGGTTCTCAAAGAGAATTTTCTTTTTTTTTTCTTGTGTAACGTTGTAATGATCTCATTGCAAGTTACCGGTTCTATACTATCGAAGAATTCTTGAAAAGCCTTTCCCATAAGATCAGGTAGGATTAGAGTTGGAGCCTTCCTTTTCTTTGAACCTAGACAGTCTTCTTGAATTTCCGTACATGACCCTTTGATGGCTATATTTGAACTAGCTTTGATGGCTATTTTTGAACGAGCCAAGTCCAAATCAGAATTCAAAGCAGTGTGGACATTAACTAGTCCCTTAGTTTTAGGCAGCCAGCGAACTCAAACAGATTCTAGGACAGAGTGAGGAGTTCTTGAGAAACACATAAGATTATCTGGGATCTCCCAGGTTAGAGAAGAATTTGGGCCGTGATATAGAAATTTTAAAACTTTAGAGTTTTGGTAGACCGGGACATCAATTTCAGATTCAACAATTTGATCCTCGGGGGAGGGTTAGACTTGTTGAGCTGCAGAACTAGTTTCCGTTTGATTGGATTTCACAATCGTGCCCGATGGGGCCCAAACTCCGATAGAATTGAGGATATGTTACCCAGTTTGGGGATGGCTTCCAATGTATCTATCGTGCTCTGAAAGCTTTTTTTCGTTCGACGGAATTCCGGATTAGGCATACTATGCTCTCTCTTTTTTGGTTGAGGTGACAAACGCATCTTCACAAAAGCATATCTTGTATCCTTAAGTAGATCCGTAGAAAGCTCCGAGAAACATGAAGCTACACCTGACTCTGCTCTTATCCAATAGCTCTGGAGTTTTTGCAAGCTCGAGTGCCATGGCCTAGACAACCATAGTTATAGCACAACGTAACTAATTTCTCATACTTAACAGTCACCCATATTGATTTATTGTTTGGAAGGTTAAGAAAGAGACCTGTTGGGAAAGGTTGTTTAAGGCCGATATCTATTTTCATGCAGAGGTAGCCTTAACAAAAAATGTCTTGCTGCTTCTTGTTTTCCATACCTCTGAAGACTACAATCTTTGAACTAACCTTTTCTACGTCGGAGACCGAGGGTAAGGCAAAGTTAATCCCACAACACAAACCCAAAATATAGATAAATCGAAGGAATGTTTCGACCAAATACCGGAGTGTGGCCACTCTCTACAATTTACATGACAACCGTTTACCGTCCTAGGTCGGTTGGATAAAACAAACCTTGCGTCCTTTTCTTTCTCAAACCATATCGAGAAGGTAATTGGCCTTAATTCCTTCATAACCCAAGTCTTCTCAAAATACTAAATACGCTATAAATGACCTCTGAGTTGACCTGAAGTCCTATTGTGCGACCCCACAATCTTTCCTAACAGTCTTGAATTCCGAATCGGGGCAAAAGAAGAGTCATTCGGTTCCAAATCAAGCATTAAATATGGCGAGAGTTCCAGGGATGTCTCTGAGGTTCGTTTTTCGCTACAATCAAGAGCCTATTTTGTGGTGCTGCAATGAGCTTGGTTATCCGACCCATCATCTATATCTTTTTCCATGGAGTTCTGATGCGTCTAAGGTCTGGCTTAGTAGCTTGGGTCTCTTGACAAAGCGCGAGGAGGAGGAGAAGATAGCTGAAAAAGAAACAGGCCCCAAGTTTAAAGAAAAAATAGAGAGAAAAAAATGCCAGAACCAAAGTACAAATAAGGAAAGGAGGCAACAGGAAAAAAACACAGGATCAAATGGAAGGAGTAAAAAACAGTCGAATGGTGGCAGAATTAATTTAGGCCATGGTCCACCCTAAAAAAGGATGTTTTCATAGTAATAAAATATTTCCATTATAATGTAGGATCTATTTGGTATTTGGTAATTTATTATTCCATGTTTTAAGAAAATGATCAAAGTTTTCAAAAATTAAATTATTAGTCACTAATACAAAATAGAACAAATGGCATAGAAGTAAATACACGTCGTCGTATAGTTAAGTAAATGACCAATTTCTTAATTAATCGAAGCGTTTGTTATTTTCTCAAAACATCATTTAGAAAATAGTTATTTACACATTTATCTCTATAATATCTCCATAATTTGTGTTAGAAATATTTTAAAAGAAAATCCAAATTGGTTAGAAACAGATATTCTATAGAAAATTAGAAATTGTTTAGAAATAAAATATTTTCATATAAATATTTTCATAACTTGATAGAAAATCCGAATTGATTAGAAAAGAAATATTTCACTTGTAATAAAATTTTTCAAACGAATACTAATAAGAAACACATAGTAATCAATAATAAAAATATTGGGATAAAAAAATTAAGAATTAATAATATTCAATTTTATAAAACAAAATTCCTTATTATCTGTAACTTTTTAATTAAAAAATAGATCAATTAGCTAAATAAGTCATTTTCTAAAATACTATTTAAATTTAGGTCAGTTAAATAAATAACCATTTTAGATGGTGTGTTTTTTTAAATTGTCATAGTTTCAAAAAATAAAAAATAAAAAACTAGCCATAAAAAATTTCTTACACAAATAAGAAATTTCTTACAATAACAAAATTATACATAAAAATTACTATAATATGTAAAGAATTTCTGAAATGGTTATTTACATAATTTTTTGAAACTATGACTATTTTAAAAATTCTTTTCTAAAAAGTAAATTCCCTTAAAATAATAACATATGTTTCAAAAAATTAAGAAAATAACTATGATCTAATAACAAGATGCATTGGTGACTTTCATCACTTATAACTACTCAATCACTATTTTTTTTAATAACTGAAAACATAAGTTATATTTTTAAATAACCTAAACGAAATGACAAGTTCTTATAGTTTTCTTGAAAACAACGAAAAGGAGAATGACAAATAATTCTAATATAAAAGGGTAAGTAAAAGCGTGATAAAAATATTATGCAGTCAACTAATTAAATTTTGAATATTTGATTGAGTATATACGAGAATATGTTTGTGCCAGAATTTGAATAAACAGTTAAGAGTACTCGGCTAAATTCTCTCACTTGGAAGATGAAAATAAATCCTAGATTGGATTTAGAAAAAAAAATCTCTTTGAAAATTCTCTCTAGATTCTCTCTCTAAATCTCTAGGATTTCTCAAATGAGCAAAAAGTTACAGTTCTCATCAGCTGATCTGTATTTATAGATTTGAATTCCGTTGGGGTCTCTAATTCCCGCATTTTCTTCCTTTTCACATGTGACGCATGCTTTCCTTCTGAAGTCACGTGCCTCACTGGACCCCGGAATGCTTCTGCTTTGACTGAGACTTCCGATTGTACGCACGCGAGCTCGTATAACTACATGCTTCTGTGTAATTACTATTTTGCCCTAGATTATTAATGAAAACGACGCCGTTTTCCTTTTGGAAATCCCTTGTTGATACAGAATATATAGTTTCCACAAATATATATATATTTTTTGACTATTGAGTCAAATGAGCCTAAATTTATAACTTTCTCTTTTTTTTTTTTCTTTTTTCTTTTTTCTACTTTGATTAATTAACGGTCCTAGATGCTATTATCATAAATATGGAGAAGTACAACAATTAAGCAAAGTTAGATTCTATTAATAAATTTTTAGGTTTGATTCTTGAACTTCATGGTACTCTTTTTCTCTGTTTTTCCATGAAGAGGACGTCATGTATTCGTCTTGAGTCATTATCTTCAGCTGAATTATTCATCAAGGGACATCCGTTTCAACGGTGGTTCTTCTCTCTCTTGTTGAGCTGATACTAGACGCTATGTATATATATTACAAGCTTCTTTCATCATGTTATCTGTATGTATTTGCACGTTTTGTACAGCCATTGCTGACATTATGGAATTTTTTTTTCCTTGTGTAATATTGTGAAGTTAGAGAGCTTTAAAAATGAACTCAATTTGGTAGATGAATTCACCCACTTTTAACCAATAGATCATAGATACGCATTTAGAAAGAACATAAAAATCATGTATATACAATTCCCAATCGAAAGTGGTAAACACGTATGTGTGTATGCATTTAGTAATATCTTGTATTGTTGTCTCTCAATTAAGGGAAAATTCTAAAATTATCCATGAGTTATACCGAAAATTCGGTTTCATCCACTATTTTTAATAATTTCAAAATATTCTTTTAATTTTTCAAATCGGTCTAAAATATCATTTTGCTTTGACTAAATCTTAAAATTTTCCAAAATGACAAAACTACCCTTTATAAAAATAATTAATTGAACCTCTAAAATTTTTAAAAAGTGCATTTATACCCCAATATTGGGTACAAGAAAAATATTTAAAAATAGTCATAACATAAAAGTAATGTTTTGGGTGTAAGTGTAATTTTTATAAATATATTAATAATTTTTAAGGGTAGTTTTGTCATTTTAGAAAAAAATTAAGTTTTAGTCAATGCAAAAGTATAGTTTTAGACCGATTTAAAAAATTGAAGGATCATTTCATAATTATTAAAAACAGAGGGATGAAATTGAATTTTTGATAAAACTCAGGGACTATTTTAAAATTTTTCCCTCAATTAAAAGTGATATATCATTCTCAGTGCTTTAATTTGGAGCACCTTTTTAGAGGGTAATGAGATTAAAGAATAAATCATTTTTCAATATCTCCTCTTCAAGCTATTAATAAACTAGAGAAGAAATTTCAAAGAAAGAGAAACAATGAGAATTTGTAAAAAATAAAAAATAATAAAAATTAATCTCCGAATTTTGTTTAAAAAACACCTCAAAGTTTTATTCAGAAACCCTAAAGAAGTCATTGTGCACAATGTTTTGGCCAAAAAAAAAAATCGCAAATCTAAAAAGAGAAAAAAAGAAAAGATCTAAGGAAAAGACGCGCGTTCTTTGATAGGACGCATGTAGAATACGTGTTTTGTGAGAACAAAAAAAAAAGTTTTAAGATGCGTGTGGGGGGTCGTGCACGTCTTGTCACACGCAATTGGAGACCAAATCCAAAGAAAAAAAAAAACAAAAAACAAAAAACAAAAGCAAAAAAAAAAACAGAAAAGAAAAGAAATATTTTCAACCATAACAAGCGCTTTGACCTTTTAAAACACCTAACTCAACCTTATAGGCATTAAAGATGCATGACAGCCAGTAGCATGTCAAATTTATGCAAATGCATATTCCATAAAGCAATCCTTAGAGTTTGCATATTCTTATTTGTTTATTTAAAGCGTTGAGATGAGAAATATAAAAATATCGGTCAAACCTCGAATTAGAAGTCCACAAACGTTATCTTCTGGTGAAGTTTATCGTTATATAATTCAAACCAAGCCATCCTCTGATTAAGGCTATTTTTGGCTATTTGAAGTGTTTAATTTGAAAACATAATAAAAGATCAAAGTATATATTATTGCGTGCCACATTCATTTAGAATTATTTTTACATTAATTGAGTGAAGTGGACAAACCACCCAAAACATTATAATATATACACAATATTTTCAATAATTAAAAGAAAGATAGGCGGATAATGAATTACGTACACATCAAAATAATAATTCGTTTTATAATTACCACTGTGTAAATAATTGAGTTATTTGAGTATTTTATTATAATCTTCAAAATATTAAGTGTTTCTTTAATTAAATGTTAGAAATTGAGTGATTATTGTACATTTTCAAATTTATTAGTTTCTCTTTAATATTATTATGAGTTATTAATATGTCGTCAGATATGTCATTTAGACCTTTTGATCTCTATTCTAATAATACTACACCGGTAGTAACAGTTAACACTAGGGAGAATATTATAACTAGTCCCTTTATATTAGATATTTACAAATTTAATTTCTATATTATGATTTTTACATTAATATTCTATAAGGTGTGTAATTACTAAAGAAGACTCTAGATCTGGTTTCTAAAAAAAATCTAATTTTAGAAATGGATATTACCCAAAAAAATTTAAAACAAAATTCCTATTATTGTGGGATTTAAAAATAAAAAGGTATGCTAATTAATAAATAATAGGAATTGATTAATATTCTCGGAATTGATTAATATTATCATGGAAAAATATTATAGTTACGGTATATGTAATTTTTTGGTTAATATTGTTGGTGTGAAATTTGAACCAACGACGTGATCCGCACCTCTATGATGTGATGTGGCAATGAAAATGAAAAGTTCAACGGAAACTTAAAAAGGAATGAGAGTTTTAAAGTGGTTCGGCCCTCCTCCGGAGTAATAGCCTACGTCCACTATTTATGGGATTTCTCGTGAAATGCTTTACAGAGTTTTTTCCCTTATTTCTCTCTCATTTTTCTCCGTCGCCTCTCTTCAATCCTTTCCCCCTTCTCTTAATAGACAAAGAAGGAGGCTACAGTTCCAATGAGACAAAACGCCCCATCCCTCGAGTCACGGGTTTGGTTCACCTAATAAAGCTGCACCTCTGCTGGGAGCAGTTATCCTGAACTTGGCAGGATAAAGCTGCTGTTACAGTGAATTCCCTGCTCGGGGTGGAAAAGGCGGGAACATAGTTGAGATTTGAATATCCGCGAACACACATTCTATGATCAGGGTTCGATGACTCCGAGGGCCGAGTCTATCTCGAATGATCCCTCGTTCGTGGCAACTTCCTCGGGGATGGATCACCTTCGGGGATCCTCAGTCCTTTTATATGTCGACACCTCGTCGAGGTGCTTCCCGGAAGCTCCTTTTAGCGGTACTCTATATTCGAGGATATAGGATCGAGGAATATCTCCGATAATCCTCGTTCGTCACTATCCTGGAGGGAATTCTCATGATGTGGTGACTTTGCTTGGTTCGGTGGAGTCGGTGGCTTGTGCCTCCTCGAGAGTACCCCGGAGACCGCCCCTGGACATATTGGCTGACGAAAAATCACTGACAACAAATATAATATTTACAGTATTGCTGATATAATATTGCATTTCAAATAACTACTGAATTTGTTGTTTGGAAATATGATATATACCAGTTAATATATTATTTATTGAATACCTCGTTTGCATTAGGATGGAAACTTCACCTACCAAACATTTTTCATTAAATTTGTTGAGTTTAATGTGTGATCTATAGTAGTTTTGGTTTATATAATATTACCTGGATAATATAATATTTACTATATTGATGTTGTTCATATGTGAAACGTGTTTTTTTATATTTACAGTATTGACAACATGTACATTATAAAATTGACAATATTATATTTACAGCATAATATGTTATTATTTCCTGGTAAATATAAGATTGACTGTAGATTCCTATGTGACAGATGTTTCATAATTAATTGAGAAAGTTTTCCTCGGTAAATGTTATAGTTACAGTATATGTAATATTTATTGGTTAATTATAGGTGAATATGATATTTACAGTTATCATATGAATACAAACGGTAAGGAATAACAAACCAAAGTCAGATATGGGTAATGGGTATATCTTTTAAGGGTATAATTAAAGTCAACTAGGTAATGAGTATTCTTTTTAAGGGTACAATTGTCATTAAAAAAATTGAAATCTAATTAAGGAATGTTAGAATATTTTTGTAAATTTCTAATTTTGTCAAATATTTTTATAAATATCATGTCTAAAGAATATAGATGTGTAATTTTTCCTTAACACTAGGGGTGAAATTAATAACCGAAAAAACCGAATAACCGCATTAATAACCGAATAACCGAAAAAATTAACACCTCCCGCCGCCGACCGTCCCCGTCTCCCTGCTCGAGTGCTCCGTCGACCGCCCTCTCCCTGCTCAAGTGCTCCGGCTGGCCCTCTCCCCGGCCCCCACTCCGCCTGGCCGTCCTCTGCCTCGTGAACCCGTCTTTGCCGCGTCGAACGACGAGCCTCACGAGGGCCTCCCCGAGGGACCCAACTCCCACTATCCACCACTCCGCCTAAGCTCCTCTCCCCGGCCCCGCTCTTCCTGTCTACCGGCAGCCAAACGCCCAAAGCCCCAAACCTCCCTCACGTTCATGATACCAGTTAAGTATTTTTTTTTTCCAGTTTAAGGCACTTTCCACTCAGCAGTGAGCACTATCTTTGTTTTTTTTTTTTCCTTTCATAAAACTTCATTTGTTGTCTTGTTGATCGTTATATCATTGTCCATTGAGTCGCTATATAAGATGACGAGGCATGGCTAATCAAAGTTCCAATGCACTCTGCTTTTTTTAGAGTTTGATTGTTTTTTATTTTTATGTGCGTATGTTTATGTGATTTGGTCAGGAATTTGGTATATGAAACTGAGTGAGTGAATGTTTATGTGTGTATGTTTGATTGAGTGCTAACAGTTAGAAAATAGAAAAAATAGGGACTGTGATTAAAGTTAGAAATAATCTTTTTTTTTAATTCGGTTTTTAAACCGAATAACCGATTTCAACAACCGAATTTCGGTTATTCAGTGCAATCGGTTATTAAGTTAAAAAAATCGGTTTCGGTTATTGCTTTTGAAAAACCAAAAATTCGGTTTCGGTTTTTAAAACATCCCAAAAACCACATAACCGCACCGATTTCACCCCTAGTTAACACTACAAGAAAAAACATATTGTGGTTGCAGATACTTTTCGGAGACTACATTAGTGGTTGGTCACGGAAAGCCCGTTGCAGATAAGTTCGATGAGCAGAATCGTGGTCGCTGAAAACCTGTGAATGGTCGCTGATGTTTGGTCGAGAAACCCATTATTTTGGTCACTTGCACACTTTATTGACGACCACATATTCAAATTTTGTGGTTCCCAATATTATTTTTTACATTTTTTAATTTTAATATTTTACTTTTAATTGTTATTTATTCATTCTAATTATTATAACAATCAAATTTATTGAGTTATTTTTTTTAATCAAATATAAGCCACATTAATAATATTTTACTTATAATCAAATAATAAGCAATATTAAATGTAATCAAAACACGTCAAAGTCATATAAAATGTAAACAAAGCACGTACACAGAAGTCATAAGATAATATATCCCATAATATGTATGTAAAGTCATATATATATATATATATATATATATTATCAAGTGGTTGGCTGTTCGCTCGAAAACACACGCGAATTGTAACCGCAAGTGCACGGGTCATTCAAGTAATAGTGTGGATTGTGAGTCCGAATATCGTCCCACGGAGAACAAATGCCTATATCTAATTACTACTACTAATAAATAATTATTTTGTCTAGAAATCGAATTCAAATGAATGTTGTAAATTAAAATAAACAAAACAATTAAATTAAAATGACAAAGAACTGAAATTGCACGGATTAACTCAATTAACTAAATACTAGGTTCGATTGGCTTCCCTCGATGCTTCCTCAATTCAATCAATTACTAACACGTCACCACAATTTTGAATTTTATACTAGTCTAAGAGATTATTAATTACGTCGCAGCTCTCGCTTATTGACCTAATTATGCATTTAATCCTAACTTACGCGTCTGTTTGCTAGAATTAAATACAACTAAGCTCAGCTCTTATAGTTCTAAATCGATCACCTCTCGGTCCCTACGATTTATAGCTAGACTATCTAGACTATCAATCACCTCTCGGTCCTTATGATGTCTAAGTTATAGTTCTTACTATTCCCGATTCAATTCAATTTCCCCTCTCGAGTTTAATTAAATTAAACCTAAATTCTTCTATTCAATCTTTCAATTGCAACAGAAAATAAAATAAACCAGCAAGAATCACAAGCATATAAACTGAATATTCCAGAAATTTATTACTTAAAATTGAAAAGAGTCTACATCGAGTTCAGCCAATCTCTCCTAGAAAGAGAGATTTAGCCTCTCATAATTATATACAGCAAATAATGAATTCTAGAGTTCATGATAAACATAGAATTAGAAGGGAAGAAGATACGAAGAGAATAAGAGTAAGAAAAACTCTGAAAATCGATGATCTTCGCGAATCTTTTAGCTCCGATGAATGCTCAATCTTCTTCTTCTTGTTCTCTTGAGTTTCTCCGTGTCAAAAGTCTTTTTTTTTCGTCCTTTGCAACTCCTGCCGATCGATCGGCTGCTATGCCGCGATCGATCGGCGATGGCTTTGTCTTTGTCTTCCTATTTTCCTTTGCTCCAAAATGTTCCGTTTTGTGTACTTTTTCACCTCGGTTTCCGTACTCGTGCTTAAATCACCTGTACACTCACAAAACTCATTAAATAACATAAACTTGAGGAATTAAACAACAATTCAAGCCTGAATTTGCGATATATAAGTGAGTATTTTGCTCACTTATCACACCCCTAAACTTGAATCATTGCTTGTCCTCAAGCAACAATGAAGCATAAATTTGAATTCTATGATGCATGACTCCTATCTTAAACATGAATAAATGAATGAATGAATAATTGAATAAATGAATGAATAATCATAAATGAAAACAAAGCAACGTATGATTCTAATTTCAACATCCGGATTCTTTGTCGTGCGTGGCATGGATAGTTCTCAGGGACATTTCACCGATTCCCTTGTGGTATCGAAGTTCTCATCCAACTAGAGCTTTTACAGATCGAGCGCACCTCGAAAATGACCTTTCAAGTGTGTGTGTGCGACTCCTCTTTCATCCAACCGATTACTGCATACTCAAGAAGACTTACTGGTTCATACCGAAGAGAATCACCATAAGCCCGACCTTGTCGCTAATCTCCACTAACGTAGAACACAAGTAATTGAGGATCAAAAGGACTTTTCAGCTTATAATATTGCGGCCTCGGCTAAGGTAGGTTGAAGGTTAATTTTAAGCTCGATGTTCACCTAGACCCATGCCTTTACGGCAACACCACTGAATCTTTTCACACCTTCTTTTCCTTTCAATTTTTCCAACCGATTACCAAAACACCAAACCACCCTTCCCCCAAACTTCGTTTTGACTACCCTTGTTAAATTAGAACATTGGATACTTTTTTTTTTATCCAATATTTTTTTATTTGTTGATACGGGTAACGAAATTGGGTTTAAGGCTTTACATTGCTACCATATTCACTCTCCATCATACGAATTTAAGCACTGTAGTCTAGGTGAACAAGGGTGATTGCGGATAATGTAAGGCTAGTGGGTGTGTAAATGTCACAGGTTGGTAAAAATCTGAAATGAAATGGTGATTATAGGCTCAAAACTATGGGTGCAAAGATATATTGTCAAAGGTGTGCTATTTAGGCTCAAACGGTCCAAATGATGGCCTTAATCATTTCCTCAAGTTCTTGTCACTAGGATTTCACCTCGAAAAGCTACTAAGGTCGGGTTCTAGAGATCTCAAACAAGTATTATCAGAAAGAACTTCTATTGCATACATTCATCAGTCGAATTTCAAGAGAAATATTACGTGCATGGAATGTGAAATAGCCAAATCCTAAGTTTACTATCAATGTTATACTCAAAGAAGGGGAAAAACTTACGACACAACGCAGGACTCGACTTCGTGCCAGTCCTCATCATCGAATCACGCCATTGCACAAATAAAAGAAACACTAAACACTTTGTTAGAATTCATACAATAGCCAAATTTATAAACATGCATAATGAAAACAAGCTACAAAAATAAACCTAATAACCTAAAAATAAAGTAAATGAAAATGAAATAGTTCAACAATAGCTGAAATACAACTAATAGAAAATAAAGATAGAATTGTGACTCCTCCCGCTCAGGTTGCTGCGGCCTTACCATGCAATGGAAAGCACCCCTCCCCCCCTCCCCCCCAAACTTGGAATAGACAGTGTCCTCACTGTCTCAAATAAAACGGTGGAAGGGGGGTCTATTCGGGCCAAGATTCCCACCAATCGTCGGGTCGGTCTGGGGACGGGCTGTGGTACGGCTGCAATAAGTACTCGGGGAATGGCTCCCGTGGTTGGTGCTGCAGGTCCACCTCCAGGTCGTGCAAGTGTTGGGCGAGGTGGTACTGGCATTGCTGCATGTCGGACACACGGCGAATGAGGCGGTCTTGACCCAACTGTAAATTCTCCTGACCCAACCGCAGGGTCTTGAAACCCTGAGTCATCAGCGTGGCTAAGGAGGCGAGTGAGTGGGGCTTTGGTGGTGAGGCACCGAAAGAGGAGCCCTCGCCTGGCTGGAATGTGCGACGCGACCGACGCGCTGCTTGGCGGCGCTCCCATTCTTCATCAACTCCGGCGTCGATGTTCTGAGTCGGAATCATGTTCATGTGCCGAATGCGCGGTGGGGCTGCGGGTGGTGGCGGTGGCGGAGGTTGATTGGGGAAAGGCACAAAGCCCATCCCGTCAGGGTCTGGGGTACCGCCGGGCCACTGTTCGAATCTCATCAAGCTGTCGTGGTTAAACTTCTTCGGCCCCAAGGTCATCTCCTCATCGCTCATTGGCACACCGGACTGAGCACACAAGTAGGTGATCAGAATACGATGAGTGAGTTCCGTCGGGTGCTGTCCAAGATTAGCCCGATGACCGATGGAGTCTTTGATGATCGTGGCAGCGTCGATGGAGCGGCCGGAGCAGATGCAGTAGGTGAGGAGTGCTCGATCTATGGTAATCTCTGATCGCTGGGAGGTCGGCATGAGATTGTGGCGGATGAGATGATACCACGCATGCGCGAAGCGGTTGAGAGTGTTGGCACGGACATGCAGTGGCTTGGTCGGGTTGGAGGCCGAATAAGACCAATGGGAGCCTGGGAAACCTATCTCCTGCAAAAGAGCCTCATAGTCGGCACCCTCATGTAATAAGCGATGGAAATCGTCATCCGCTACCGTGGGGAGGTTGAGAACGCTCCGTAGGGTTGCCGAGCTGAAGGACACGTCCTTGCCGCGAACCAACACGACATTGCCCGGTCTGTTAAAGTGAGCGTTGGCGTAGAACTCTCGAACCACTACCACATTAGCTGCGCAAGGTTGATCGCACAATCGTTGCCAGCCGATCCGGCGTATCTGAGCCTGTAAATGACCGTCGCTGGGCTCGGAAGCGAAGTCGCACTCCACGTGCGTTGGTTGGCAGGACTGCACAAAGTGCTTATAGAGTCGTTCAGCATCGGAGTTGATAAACACCTGTGAAAAGGCCACAGCGGGGCGACGCACCATCTCGGCCGGCACTGTAGTCTTTCTCTTAGCCATGACAGAGAGGGATAATCTAATTCAACAACCACAACAAATAACCGCACACGAAGCAAACCCGTCTCAACAACCAACAAAACAAACCCGCAACACGACCAGCAAAACAAACCCACAACACGACCAGCAAAAAAAACCCGCAACACGGCCAGCAAAACAGAGCTAAAATACCCAATAACGCACCAGAATCACGACTCCCACCCCGCAGAACAAATGTAGCAGAAATATTCCAAACAAAGAACCACAACCCAACAAAGCGTGCCGACAACCAAGAGGCTACTGAGAAAAATTGGCAAACCTCTGAAGAGCGCGAGATAGCCAGCGGTGAAGGCGGTGAAGGCGTTGCGCTATGGGATAGCGGCGTTCGGAAGGTTGGTGCACGGCGGAGTGCTAGTTGAGGGGCGGAACGGCAGGTTTGTGCACGGTGGAGGGTGACGGTGATCGGCGTGGAGGGCAGGGGAGAGGCTGAGCGGCGCGCGGTAGGAGAGAGCGCGGGGCAAGCGACAACTCGGCGTGGAGAGAGGGTGAATGGGCTCGCGAGGGTGTGCTTGGGTGATCGGGGGAAATTTCTGGTGGCGAGGGAGAGTTTGTTTGGATGGGTGAGAAGGGGCGCGATCGGTGTTTGGGTAAAGGAGAAAGGAGAGAGAGAGAGGGGAATGGCGATCGGTGTGATAGAGAGAGAGGGGGAATGAGAGGTTATTTGGCGAAGTGGGAATGGTTTGAAGTTAAAAACCCTCGAAGAGAAGTGAAACGCACCGTTTCAGACTTGTGAGCGCCTGGCCGATCGATCGGCCAAAGCCTTGCGATCGATCGGCTATCGATCGGGTGCCCTCAGTCGGGTCTCGCGATCGATCGCACCAGATTCTGCGATCGATCGGCTGCATGTTGGTCTGTCGCTATTGTCTCCTCTCGCGATCGATCGGCGTAACTCTCCCGACCGATCGGCTCTTGCTCGGCTCTGGTGAAGTGCGTGATGGAGATAGCCATGATCGATCGCCTCCATTAGTGCGATCGATCGGCGATGAATCTGTGTAGCCCCAATATATATATATATATATTTATTTATTTATTTATTTATTTTTTGCATCTGAAAATCAAAAACAAAAATATTAGTAATCATATCGAACTTTCAACTAAAAACTAAGAATAAAACAATAAAAATGAAAATAAAATAAAAATAAAAAGAAACAAAACTTGAAAACGAAAATATAAAATAATGCTCGGGTTGCCTCCTGAGAAGCCGATCCATTTAACGTCCATCTTGACGCTGCATCTTCACTCGTTATTCTGATCTCTTGGTTGCCCAAGTAATTCTACTGCGAATTGATGCTTCCTTTTGTGAATTTCATCTGCGGCTGGAACGGCTGTTGGCACGACTTTGGTATTCGGGGTCTTGCCACGCCTTTTCAGACGTTTGAGGTATAACCGTAAACGTCTTGTCATCGAACCCGGTTTGGTTGGCTCTTTATGCCGAGTCCTGCCTTCGGATTCAGACATTCTTACTGCTTTCTCGTCTACCTCCTCTTGTTTTCTCATGGGCTGTATTTCATATGGTTTGGCGGAGTGGGACTTGTGAAAGTGGACTTGGTCATTGTCCACTCGAAGCGTAAGACAACCTGCTTCGACGTCGATTAAGGCTCTGCTCGTTGCTAAAAATGGTCGTCCCAGGATTAGTGGGACCTCATTATCATCTCCCATATCTAATACAACAAAGTCTACCGGGTAGATAAATTTGTCGACTTTTACGAGCACATCCTCAATCACTCCCCATGGTTTGGCGATGGAGCGGTCGGCCATTTGTAGTGCTATGGTTGTTGGTTTTGATTCTTGGAGTCCAAGCTTCTTAAAGATTGATAGCGGCATTAAGTTGATGCTTGCGCCCAAATCACACAGCACATTGGTGAGTGTAGTGTCGCCGATCATGCAAGGTATGGTAAAGCTCCCGGGGTCTTTCTCTTCTTCGGTAGCTTCCTTTGGACTATTGCGTTGCATTCCTCAGTTAAACTGACCATCTTGAACTCTTCCACTTTGTGCTTCTTTGCCATCTTCTTCTTCAAGAACTTTGCATAATTTGGCATGTGTTCCAAGGCATCTGCAAATGGAATGTTGATGTGCAGTTTCTTGAACACCTCAAGGAACTTAGTGAATTGTTCATCGAGGGTCTTCCTCTTGAAGCGCTGAGGATACGGGAGTGGCGTGGTAATCTGCGGAGGATTGTCAGGGAACATTATTCTCCCTGGTGTAAATGGCTCATTTTCAACTCTCCCTGTGAGTGTTTCCTTCTTGACCTTTGTCAGAGCCGTAACCTCACAATTGCTCTCCATTGTCGCTTTTACTTCTGGGCCACTCTTTACCATGATTGCCTTGCATTCCCTTACATTGTTCTCTGCATCATTTGAGAGAGATCGGGTTGCTTGCTCCTTAACTGCTATGGCCAATTGTCCAATTTGAGTTTCCAGAGTTTTGATGGAGGCTCCCATGTTTGTGCAGTGAATCTCCAAACTGTTGAAGCGCTTATCATAAGTCTCCATTATCTTTCTTGATTCGTTCACGAAGGCGTTGAGGTTGTCCTCCAGAGTTGATGCCCTCTTTTCCACAGGCATGGTGTAATCTGAGGAGGATTGCCCTTGGAAACCAGGAGGCGCCGCATTCAGAGCGTTTCTTGGGTTGCTGTAGGAGAAGTTTTCATGATTCCTTAACCCGGGATGGTAGTGAGCGGGCAGATTGTTGTTTTGCCGAAATTGATAATTCCTGTTTCCCACAAACTGAGCATCTTCTACCCCAAACTGTTCTTCTTGTTGCGATGCCTGTTCTTGCTGACTCTGCATTGCAGCCACTTGTCCCATGGTTGGCCCTTTCTGGCTTGATAGCTTGTTGGTGAGGGAGGCTAGTTGAGCCTGAATAGCGGATAGTTGGTCCACCTCTAGAACCCCTGCAACTCGCCTACCCACGTTCCTGTCCGATGGTGTTTGGTAGTGACTTGTGGCCATCTCTTCATAAAGTTCAGTTGCTTCCTCGGCTGTCTTGTTCATTACGGAACCACCTGCTGCAGCATCCACCATACTCCTAGTGGCATAATTCAACCCATTGTAGAAGGTTTGAGCTTGAAACCATAGCTCAAACCCGTGTTGTGGACACCTCCTTAACAGGTCCTTAAACCTGTCCCAAGCATCATATAGTGATTCGCTTTCCCGTTGTCGGAATTGGCTTATTTCAACTCTCAGCTGCGAAGTCATCTGTGGAGGGAAAAACTTTGTAAGAAACTTCTGCACCATGGCATCCCAAGTTTCGATAGACCCCTTTGGTAGAGCGTGGAACCATGTGCGAGCCTTGTCCCGGAGAGAGAACGGGAACAACTGTAGCTTTATTGTGTCATGGGGCACACCATTATACTTTACGATGTCGCACAGCTCCAAGAATGAAGATAGGTGGTTATGGGGATCTTCAGATGGCAAACCCCCAAACTACTGCTGCTGTACCATGGCGATCAATCCGGGCTTCAACTCGAAGTTGTTAGCATTGATGGTCTGTCGCCGAATCCCCGAATAATTTTCATTAACTACAGGCCTCAAGTAGTCTCGAAGCGTACGGGCTTCATTCTGAGGTTGCTGCCCCTATTGAGCCTGTAGAACGTTAACATTCCGTGCTTGTTGCGCAGCCGGTAAGTCGTCGGCCATTGTGAACTCGGATGACAAATTTCTGTTGATCTTCCTCAACGACCGAAGTGTGCGTTCAATCTCTGGATCGAGTGGTAATATGTGGTGACCACTCGACCTTGGCATACACCTCTGAAGTAAATGCACAAAAGAGATCGGCAAACGTTAGTTAAGTAAAAATAAAACTCTAAATCAAAATAATTCTCATTTATTGTAGTATGAAACAAAATTAGACGCTTTGTTCCCCGGTAACGGCGCTAAAAACTTGTTCGCTCGAAAATACACGCGAATTGTAACTGCAAGTGCGCGGGTCATTCAAGTAATAGTGTGGATTGTGAGTCCGAATATCGTCCCACGGAGAACAAATGCCTATATCTAATTACTACTACTAATAAAGAATTATTTTGTCTAGAAATCGAATTCAAATGAATGTTGTAAATTAAAATAAACAAAACAATTAAATTAAAATGACAAAGAACTGAAATTGCACGGATTAACTCAATTAACTAAATACTAGGTTCGATTGGCTTCCCTCGATGTTTCCTCAATTCAATCAATTACTAACACGTCACCACAATTTTGAATTTTATACTAGTCTAAGAGATTATTAATTACGTCGCAGCTCTCGCTTATTGACCTAATTATACGTTTAATCCTAACTTATGCGTCCGTTTGCTAGAATTAAATACAACTAAGCTCAGCTCTTATAGTTCTAAATCGATCACCTCTCGGTCCCTACGATTTATAGCTAGACTACCTAGACTATCAATCACCTCTCGGTCCTTATGATGTCTAAGTTGTAGTTCTTACTATTCCCGATTCAATTCAATTTCCCCTCTCGAGTTTAATTAGATTAAACCTAAATTCTTCTATTCAATCTTTCAATTGCAACAGAAAATAAAATAAACCAGCAAGAATCACAAGCATATAAACTGAAAATTGCAGAAATTTATTACTTAAAATTGAAAAGAGTCTACATCGAGTTCAGCCAATCTCTCCTAGAAAGAGAGATTTAGCCTCTCATAATTATATACAGCAAATAATGAATTGTAGAGTTCATGATAAACATAGAATTAGAAGGGAAGAAGATACGAAGAGAATAAGAGTAAGAAAAACTCTGAAAATCGATGATCTTCGCGAATCTTTCAGCTCCGATGAATGCTCAATCTTCTTCTTCTTGTTCTCTTGAGTTTCTCCCTGTCAAAAGTCTTTTTTTTTTCGTCCTTTGCAACTCCTGCCGATCGATCGGCTGATCGATCGGCTGCTATGCCGCGATCGATCGGCGATGGCTCTGTCTTTGTCTTCCTATTTTCCTTTGCTCCAAAATGTTCCGTTTTAT
The DNA here is from genome assembly GCA_018132145.1 of Boehmeria nivea var. tenacissima. Classification (NCBI taxonomy): domain Eukaryota; kingdom Viridiplantae; phylum Streptophyta; class Magnoliopsida; order Rosales; family Urticaceae; genus Boehmeria; species Boehmeria nivea. The sequence continues at coordinate 6,294,001 of CM030876.1, read as the reverse complement.
GTACTTTTTCACCTCGGTTTCCGTACTTGTGCTTAAATCACCTGTACACTCACAAAACTCATTAAATAACATAAACTTGAGGAATTAAACAACAATTCAAGCCTGAATTTGCGATATATAAGTGAGTATTTTGCTCACTTATCACACCCCCAAACTTGAATCATTGCTTGTCCTCAAGCAACAATGAAGCATAAATTTGAATTCTATAATGCATGACTCCTATCTTAAACATGAATAAATGAATGAATGAATAATTGAATAGATGAATGAATAAATGAATGAATAATCCTAAATGAAAACAAAGCAACGTATGATTCTAATTTCAACATCCGGATTCTTTGTCGTGCGTGGCATGGATAGTTCTCAAGGACATTTCACCGATTTCCTTGTGGTATCGAAGTCCTCATCCAACTAGAGCTTTTACAGATCGAGCTCACCTCAGAAATGACCTTTCAAGTGTGTGTGTGTGACTCCTCTTTCATCCAACCGATTACTGCATACTCAAGAAGACTTAGTGGTTCATACCGAAGAGAATCACTATAAGCCCGACCTTGTCGCTAATCTCCACTAACGTAGAACACAAGTAATTGAGGATCAAAAGGAATTTTCGGCTTATAATATTGCGGCCTTGGCTAAGGTAGGTTGAAGGTTAATTTTAAGCTCGATGTTCACCTAGACCTATGCCTTTACGGCAACACCACTGAATCTTTTCACACCTTCTTTTCCTTTCAATTTTTCCAACCGATTACCGAAACACCAAACCACCCTTCCCCCAAACTTCGTTTTGACTACCCTTTTTAAATTAGAACATTGGATACTTTTTTTTTATCCAATATTTTTTTATTTGTTGATACGGGTAACGAAATTGGGTTTAAGGCTTTACATTGCTATACATGTGTCATCTTCTCATATGCGTACAGTATAAAAGTTAGTAGTTATAATTATCGATAGTCATAGTTTAAATAATGTGTATGAATTTTTGAATACATGCACGTATATGGAAATCCTCGCTGCATTTGAGAGCCACTTATCTTTCTTTCGATGTTACCCTGCATAATTGTCGATCGGGCTCTATCCTTGCGCATCCTTTTGTTGCATAGAAAGTTAGGTTTTTAATATATCTACTCTAAATTTATATCATAGGATGAACCTTTGCAAATCGATACGTTATGAATGACTTGGCATCGTGCGAGCTCTTTGTCTTTCTCTTACTGTAGTTCTCTTTGTTCCTCTTCGATAGTGCATGCGTTTAACGAAGATAGAGTAATTAATTTAAGCACAATCATGAAAAATAATTAAATTATGCTTAATAATTTATGTAAATATTCTTTAATACCTTTAATGTATCAGAATGAGCATGCAAAATGTAACGGTGCCAATCCAAGATCATCGACAAACTATGTGGCTTAATGTTCCGCACGGCCTCTGGTCTGTGCCGATGACTCATCTCATCCTAAATCTTATGGAGGTCATGCTTCCAGTCCTTGAATGACTTGCGCGCTTGTCGCCAGATAGCCCCACGATGTTCTGGTGTCTTCCATCTTGAAGTAGCTTTTGCTATACTTGTAGATGAGGTTGCGCTCGGCAAGGGGTTGGTCAAACCACCGAAAGAAATACGGCCGCAATGAATCTCTTGTGGCCATCGCTACTAAGTTGTTAAAGTGCGAAGACCCATGTCGGATAGGTTTGTACGTGGCATCTGTCAAAAATAATATATGCCTTCTTATTTGAAAGTGCATTAATAGTCTCGTTTGTGAAATGCGAAAAGAAAAAAATTACAATCATATTCGATATATATATAATTTAAAAATCATGCCAATATAATTACTATTTTGTTCAACTTCTGCCGTATACTCTATAGACTCTTTTATCTCTACAATATCCTTTTCATTGTCATCGACAAAGTAATCAAAGTCGACATACTCTGCCATTGTATCGTCAACTTCAAAGTTAATGTCGACAGCATCATCATTTGTCTTTATAAGCGAGATTATTTCATCATCGACTACAACGCTTGGATTTGTATTCAGGCGACGGTACGACATGTTGTCTATTGGTAGACGCTTGACAAATAATCCAAAATTTGCGATGGTTGTTTCTTGGTGAACTTCTGGTACGCCTTCTTCAGACAAATCCCATACATATCATGTGGAATAGTGTTGTACAACTTTCCATGCTGGTCCATTTACAAGGTCTTCTGTGTAGAAAACATGTTGCGTTTGCGTAGATAAAATAAACGGATCTTTCTTGAACCACTCGACATTTATTTCAATGCTAGTAATGTTTTGAAACATCTTCAATCGCTTCTTTCAATGATCCGTGTCAAACTACTTAAATCACATTAGAAGTACATAGCAACCATATATGTATTGCACTGTAAGAACTTCTTGCAGTTCACCATAAAATTGTTGTGCTTCTGAGCCATCGACAATTACCCCATATTCTGTGTTTTAAGATTAGCATCTGAGAAGCACACAAGCTTCAAGTACATGGTGAATTCTCGTCGTTCATTAGCTGTAAGCCTGTATTGTGTTGGTGGCTTCATCCACCGTTCATTAGCTGTAAGTTCCTCTTGGACTCTAATGTCCATCAAATCTAATCTCGCATTGTGTGTGTCGTTTGACTTGCCATCGATACCAGACACCATACCAAGCAAACTGTCAGCGACGTTTTTCTAATAAGCATCACGTCTAAATTGTGCTTTAATCGTAAGTCTGGCCAGTAAGGTAATTCCCAGAAAATGCTCTTCTTTGTCCAATTTAATTCCTCCGAATCCCGCATACGATTTCTCCCTCCAAACTATTGGTGTTGTTCCAGAATCCTTTTAGATACACATTGCAAATGCCCTAAAATATCAATTGCTGTAAATGCACGAGGCGACCTTCGTTTTTCAAATTCACCATTAAACTTCATGTTCATTCTAAATGGGAGTATCATTGGCAGCCGTCAGCTATGACAAATGTGTTGACCCAAGAATGACTAACCAAGAGGGGGGGTGAATTGTTTATTAGATAAAATCCTAATAAATTCAATTTTATTAGGCTAATTTAATAATGTTCTATATGCTCAAATGAGTTGTGCTAATATAAATTTAAGCAACTATTCAAGAACAAACTAAGAGAAATGAATAGGTAAAGAGTAGGGAGAAAAGAGTGCAAACTATATGTTTGTGGAGGTTTGATCCAAAAGATCTACGTCCCCCGTTACCAAGCTCTCCGTCACGAGCAAGGCCTTTGTCCACTATTGCGATCGACTTTCGGCTCGATCTACCATGTACATTTGTCGAACATCTTACGGGCACACCCGAGGATCACCTAATCCTCTTCACAATAAACTCACCGAAGTTGCTTCGGGTCTTCAATAAACCCCTTTGTCGAAACCTCGACTAACTTTCACAAAAAGTAGTATGAAAAGTGATGAACACAATGAAGCTCACTAACTCTCTCAAAATAATAAAATACTACAAGAGAAATCTATGAGAGAATCACTTTAAGTATTTGATAATGATTGGCTCAAAAGTGATTTTGGTTTCTTTCTTGAAAAGGATACACAATGATGTAATAGAATAATCAAGAGAAATATATTTTTGAATGCTTTTTGCTCAGAGAATATCATAATATTACGTTTTCTTTTCTTAATTAGCAAAAAAGAAGTTAAACCTTTTATATGTGGCTCAAAAACACATTTCAAAAACTGTTTCAGTACAAGAAACGGTCGACCGTTTAGTCATCTAGTTGACCGTTTGGTTGTCGAGTCCTGACAACATAACGGCTCTCCGCAACGGCTCTATTTTTGAGTCCGTTGCAGGGGAACCGGTCGACTGGTTTGTGAAAGCGGTCGACCGGTTCGTGTACAACTTACACAGAAACGAAGTTTTTAATGCAAAATCGAACCGTGATGAAAATGTGCTTAAAATGAAACTTTGTGTGTAACATTTTCTTAATGAAAATGATCCTTTAAATGATCTTAAAATATAGTTGAAATGATTAAGTGATTTACTTTGAATATTTTATAAAATAAAAATAAGAATGCTCAAATTGGAATTCAAAGTAAATAAACTTTCTTTAACATTAATTCATTTGCCTTAAAGATGTGACTATGAAATACTAAGGCCTAGACATTTACTATACAAAATATCGTTCATTTCAATATCATAGTAAATGAATCAAAAGATTTTTTTTTTTTTAGATGCAAAGTTTGAGCCAAATATTATCAAGTGCTTATAAGATGATTTTCCGTTACATTGGAAAGTCCTAGACTTGGTTGCTCTTCACGCTTGATTTTTCTTGATATATTGACCTATCGATATTAATCCTCTTGACATCTTGCTTCAAGCTTCTTGACATTTTGCTTTAATCAAAGTAGACAAACATGTTAGCGATAAAACACATTTTGTTTGCGATTATCAAAATATTAGGTTAATTTGTGACATAGGCCAACAAAATGTGTTGTACTTTACACCGATCCCTAACACTAGTGTTTCTTCATTGCCGGGCACGCCTTGTAGCCCTAACCAGAACACCAAGATAAACTGCACCATCAACTCTTGTCTATCATTGTATATCATTAATTGGTACTATAATTTCATAAACTAAATAAAAACTATTAATGATTAACTTATAACAAAAAAAATTCATTTATTACGTCATTTTAACTATTTTATTAATTTTAATGGAATTTTATTCTAATTTTATCCATTATTATTATTATTAATTATTATTGAGTCGTTTTGGTAACAAAAAAAAAACGTAGTCATTGTGCAAAATTAATGTCGTTTTTAACTGCACACTGTCATTTTGTAATACAAATATTTTCTGCCAAAATATTATCGTTTTGAAGAAAAACAATGATGCATTATTTCATTTATGTTGTTTTTCCCATTTTGGGGTAGTTTAGCCTAAACTTTGATTATTGTAACTTTTCAAAACCTAATATTCCTTCTCTTATGTTAAAATAGGTATATTAATACCACAAAATCAACAACAATTTTAAATTGCATAAAATTACACAATGCACAACTTTGAAAACATTTATTAAATATTAAAACAAACAATACACACACTATTCTAAATATTCTAATAAATAAAAAATTCTATATATTCACAAACTAACAATACGCTAGTATGAAAAAGGGTTTCTGCGACTGTTAAAACTAAAAATTCAGTCATGGAAGGTCATTCGCGACTGAAAAAAACAGACGCCAGTCAGTCGCGGATGTTTAGTCGCAGATAAGCATCCGCGACTGAAAATTTTTCTCCCCGATACTCTGACACTATCCGAGACTGATATTATCAGTCGTAGATAAGTCAGCGCCGATACCTTTTAATAATTGCCGATAAGAATATCCACGACTGAAAAATCAGTCGCGGATACAGCTATTTGAGACTGAAAACTCAGTCGCGGATATCTGAGACTGAAAAATTAGTCGCGGATCTTTTTTTTTAAATTTTTTTTATATAATTTATTAATTGCTTTTAATTTATTTTTAATTTTTTATCAAAATTTTTACAATATTAAATATTGATTTATCTTTCAATATCAGTAATATAATTTTTTGTATACATAATAATAATAATAATAATAATAATAATAATAATAATAATAATAATAAACATAAATAAATATATATATATAAAATACTAAAAATGTATAATAAATTATTCTGAATTTTTAAAAATAATTTATTTATATATTTGATTAACTTAGAAGAACGGACGACGGCGGTGACCGGACGGTGGTGGTGGTGGTGGTGGTGGTTTTCGGACGACGGTGGCTACTGGACGGTAGTGGTGGTGGTTTTCGGACGACGGCGACGACCGGACGGTGGTGGTGGTGGTGGTTTTTGGACTACGGCGGCGACCAGACGGTGGTGGTGGTGGTTTTCGGACGACGGCGGCGAGAGAAAGAGAGGAAGAGAGAGGAGAGAAATAAGAGGGTGATAGAGAAAGGAAGAGAAAGAAGATAGAGAAGGGAAAGAAGAGAGAAAGATAAAGGAAAAGAAGAGAAAGTAGAGAAGAAAGATAAAGAAGAGAAAGAAAACCAAGAGAGAAGATATGGAGAGATAGGAAAAAAAATTTGAACAAATGCTAAGTGTTTTTGCGGTTGTGCGGATGGATATTTAAAGATTATCCGCGACTGACTCTTCAGTCGCATCAGTTGCGGATGGTCTTTTTAATATAAAAATTAATTAAAGCGGCCAAAATTCCACCAAAACTGAAAAATTTTAAATTTCAGCATTCGCGAGTGATTTTTCAGTCTTGGATGCCCTTATCCGCGATTAAAAAATCAATCGCGGATTAAAATCTCAATTTAGAGGGGAAAGGACCGCCAAAATCGTGAAATTTTAAATTTCAGCATCCGAGAGTGATTTTTCAGTCTCGGATGCCCTTATTCGCAACTAAAAAATCAGTCGCGGATACACTTTAAAATTAAAATCTCGATTTAGCGGGAAAAGACCGCCAAAATCGTGAAATTTTAATTTTCAGCATCCGCGAGTGATTTTTCAGTGACGGATTCCCTTATCCGCGACTAAAAAATCTGTCACGGATACACTTTAAAATTAAAAGCTCGTATTAGTGGCGAAAAGTCCGCTAAAGTCGCGAAATTTTAAACATTAGTATTTGCGACTGATTTTTCTGTCACGGATACCTTTATCCACGACTAATTTTTCAGTCACGGATACTAATTATCGAAATCTAAATAACATTCCGTTAAGACTCCGATGAACTATTTTCTACGGCTGAGGGGACTTATCCGCGACTGAAAATTCAGTCGCGGATAACTCGGGCTAAAACCAGCGAATTTTTCCCGCAAAGTTTTGATTATCCGCGACTAAATTGCGCAAAAAATCAGTCGCGGATAGTCAAAACATCGAAAAAAATTCATAACGGCATCCGTGACTGATTTTTTAGCATATTAGTCGTGGATAATTAATTATCCGCGACTGAACAAATCAGTCCCGGATACCGCAGTCGCGGATAATCTCTTTTCTTGTAGTGATAATAAATTTTGGCCAAAATGAATAAATTTTAAACTTCAAATTTCAACATTTAGTGACAAATATTCCTAATTTCTAACGATATCAACGTTAACCAACCAAAATTACTAACATCATTACTAACCAATTTAACACATTTTAAACCTCAAATTTTTGACGCTGAGTAATAAATATTCCTATCTAATATTTTCAACATTAACTAACCAAAATTACTAACTTGCATTACCAACCAAAATTACAAATTTCTCAAACTTTAATCAAATTTCAATAATATTGATCATAAATATATCCTAATCTAAATCATAAATAATCACCAATAACGATCATCAACGTTACAGAGATAAACATTACACGTTACACTCTAGCGGTCGTTGAGCTCCATGTACACAAAGATAACTTCTAATGACTTAATTCACTCTTCCGAAACAAATGGATCATGAGTACCTTTGAAAGTTGTAGGCCTGTTAGGGCAGAATCATTCATACAATTGGCTCGTTTTTCTTCCCCTTAAATGAGGTTGTTGAGTGATAGGTTGAGGATTCGCCAAGTTTTCTCTTTAATGTGCCAACAGATTTTGAATTTGCTCATTTTGTTGCCTCATCTGCTGGGCTAGAAGTTTTGATTATTGTCGAGCAGCCTTGGCTTGCTGTTGAGTCGCTTCAACTTGTTGTTGGTCTAATGTCTTTAATCCAATTAAGACTTGAGTAAGATCAGGGTTTTTCAGACCTCGCTTATTCTTAAGTGGAGTCATACCTAAGTTTTGCTAAGCATATCATTTATCATAAGCATAACATTGATATAAGTTTTAATCAACAACTTGCTCATATATACCAATCTTGAGAAACAATTTAAAACACTGGCCCTAATATCGCAAAATGTAACACCCCGTAATGTAGTGAGTGTTAATATTCATTTAATACATAACAGAGGAGCGAAATGTAAAATAATAATAGTATTTCAGAGAACTTATAGTTATCAATACGTTCATAATGCAAACCACCACCTTTATGAAATACATAAAAATTAGTAGTCTCGTTTTCAAAACATATTTAAGTGCTCCAAAATATATATACAACTCTATTTTAAAACAAAGGTCAATTGGTATACACAACGTGTCATTTGATCAACTTGAAGCTCCTTTGTGACCGATCATTATGCCTTTTACTGATTACTCGTATCGACCTTTCGGTCATAACTTACATCACGTGCAAGAGTCTAGTGAGTATATAACTTGGTAAGTGGATTCAAACAACCAAGTTATAAATGCATAAGATATCTCTTAAAATGTGTTTTTTAGCATGATCTGTTGTAATCTAGTTCTTGGTCGCACGAGATTATTTTCAGATTGTGCCTTAGTTTTTAGGGAAGAAGTACGATAAGAGGATAAAGTAATGAAAATGAAATGTAACTAATATAATGAGAATTTATCTGAAGGCAGCACGTATTGCTTAGGAGAATTGTCATAGCTCTTATGTTTGGGAAGGGCATTTTGCCCATTCTATCTCATACCTTGGGATGGAAAAAATGGTTTGGAATGGTTTGAAAAAAAATGATGTTGAATGGTTTGACTTTGCGAATTTTGAGATGGTTATAAATGGTTGAGATTTAAAGATATTGTATAGGGATTTGGAAAGTTGAAAAAAAGGGTTGAAAAAAATGGAATGGAATGGAATAGTTTATAGGATTAGAAAGTTGAATGGTTTGGAATAGTACGCGATGTAATGGAATGAGTGGAATGGTTTGCCCAAACATAGGGTTAGTCATTAATTTTATTGGCGTACGTGTATAGAGCAATTTTAGTTAATTGTGTTGAGCAATATTAATCATATTTATTGAAATTTAAAAAAAATTAAATAAATTATATTAGAAATTACCTATATGTATCTTGATATTTTAGAGAGTGTAAACGTAGTACTAAAATCTAAATTGAAAATGCATTGCTTGATATATTAATACTTATTTTAAGATAAGTTTGTTATATATTAAATTAAAGTTATTGGCATTATCCTTTGAATCTTAGCTCACTACACTTCTCCTCGAACGTAATAAACAGTTGGGCGTTTAGAGAAAATTATACTCATCAACTGAAAGTCTGAGTAACGGTATACTTTTTTTTTTTATTCAATTTAAAAAATTAGAAAACAAATTTAATATCAAAGGAGAACTGTAGAGACCATGATGGTAATATTTCAATGAAGCAAAGGAAATGTTTAGATCTTTAAGGGTAGTTTGATATACAAGCCAATTTGCAGGTGGAATTTAAATAATAACTATATATAGTTTTTTTTTAATAGTAATAAATTTTATTACAAAAAAAGGAACAATATTGGTAAGAAATTCTACTTTCATAACAAAATTTAACAGAAATATTATGTGTTGTTAGCCGATTTTTGTTCGAGGATCTCCTTTCAAGAAAGCCTTCACTAAAGGCGAGAAGCTTCTGGAGAAAGATTCCTCGGGACGAGTGAACCGCCACGTCATAGTGAAGGTTTACAGCCACCACCCCGAAGGAATAATTCGACACATAGCTGAGTCCTCGGAGAGGATCAGTGGAATGGAGACTCGCCAAGCTCGGGGACCTATGAACATTATAGTCAGCATCATGCTCCCGAGGGACCAGGAGGCTCGAGGGACTCTTCGCGAAGAGAGAGAACCCCGGACGAAGGGTAACGCTCAAGCAGCGACAGTCGGATAATCCCGATGGTAACTCCCTCTGACAGGCACTGTACAGGCCTCATCGGTGAATGACATGAAGTGATTAGTTAGTAACCTACCCCCTGATTTTCGGGCAGGGTATGGCCGATTAAGATAAGGCCACCTAATCCCTTGATTTAAGGGCGATTAGGTGGGGCGCATTTAATGCACTTTCCTCTCTCTCTCTTGCCGGATAAGTATAAAAGGCGGGAAAGTTGGAGGGGAAAGGGTTGGAAAAAACTTACTCTGTAAAACTCTCATTCAACAATAGATCAAAAACACAGTGGATGTAGGCTATTACTCTCTATGAGGGCCGAACCACTTAAAAACTTTCTTGAGTGATTATTTCCGATAAATTCACATTATTCATTGCCGTATCACACACGAGAGATACGGATCACGGCGTTGGTTCAAATTTTATACCAACATTATGTATTTATTATGACGGCTCTTCATAAAATCATTATTAGGATTTCCTATTTTCTTAATATTATAAATCATTGACTATTTTTCAAAGGAGACTCCAAAATAGTCCTAAGTTGTTTTTTGTTTTAAATCCGGTTTGTCTCTCCTTTTTTAGTTATTTCGAAATGGTCGTTCAGTTTGTAAATTTGGTCTAAAAATATCATTTTGTGTTGACTAATTTTTTCTAAATGACAAAACTACCTTCTAAAAAAATTTATTAATTCAACCTCTAAAACTTTTAAAAATAGCCCAACTTCGATAAATCTTCACAAAACAACCATATTTTTTTTTCTTAATTAAAAATAAAATAAAAAAGTTCTTCACAATTGAATTCTTCAATGCTCGTCATAGCTCCTCCGCTAGGTTGCCAAGGCTGGGGCAGCCATAGCTTCTCCGCCACACCCAGAAACCCCGCGAGGTCGCCAAGGCTGAGCCGCTATAGCTCCTCTGCGAGGTCGCCAAGCCCATCACGATTGAAGCCCGTTGCCAAAAACCCGAACCCCCTAACCTCCGCGCGATCGAACACTCTCACGATGATATTTTTGGACCGATTTGAAAACTAGAGGATCATTTTGAAATGCCTACAAATAGAGGTACGAAACCAAATTGTCGGTAAAAGTTAGGGATTATTTTAGATTTTTTCCTTTTTCTAAACTAAACCTTAAAAATTGCTATTTAATATAGTTCTAAACTCTAGCTAGAGTAAATGAATAAGAATCGAGCAAGGCTCCAGAGATTTCAACCTACCAAAGAATTTTTAGCTAAAAAAGAAAGAGTAATGTTAGAAATCTCAAATTTTATTTAGAATTTGTGATCCCAACACAGGCGACACATGATTTGTCAATATATAATTAGTAAGTTTATTTTTAAAAAATTATATGAGAAATTATAATGACAAATCATGTGTCCCATGTGTTGTCATCAATAATTTAAGATAAAATTGAGACTCTCTAGAATTAGTCAAAGAAAAAAGTGTCCAATTAATAGAAAAGCTCTCTAGCAAAGATTTCAACCGGTTGCTTCAAATTTAGACACCCTACAAAAGAGTTTGTTGCTTGTAAGATTACATCAATGATTTTAAAAGTGACAAAAATCCGTTGTTCAAAAAAAAAAAAAAAAAGTGACAAAAGTCCGATATGTACACGTATAGGGCCTTTAAAGGGTATATAATTTATACAAAACTAAGGTAAATTAATTAGACACGTTTACGTCCACACCAAGAAACTATATATTAAAAAAAAAAAGAAGAGAATTTTAAGAAAATAGTCATCTTTAGAAAATAATTTTAAAAAATAGTCACATTTTAAAAAAATTTGAAAATTAGCACTTTTAAAAATTTCTTATACTTGTCAGAAATTTTCTTACTACAACTTTTATGTATAATTTTGTTATTGTCAGAAATTTCTCAGATGTTTTATGGTTAGTTTTTAAATTTTTTTAAAACTGTGGCTATTTTTTTAAAACACACAATTTAAAATGGCTATTTACCTGACTGACCCTTTAAAAAATAATAAGAAAATTAACCATTTATCAAACTTTTGTACCAAATAATATATATCATCTTAAATAATTTATCGATTTTTTTATATTAATGAGTACAATAAGAAATTACTTAACATATTTAATTTATTAAAAATTATCTAGTACAAATTAAAAACTAACGACTCATAAAATTTTATTGTTTGATATAAACGAATCGGCATGATTTTGTAGGAAACATGCTTGTTAATATTTAAAATCGTAAATTTAGTGCTGCATAATCGTTCCTCATTTAGAACATGTTTAGACACAGTGTTTTCTAAAACAATTATAAAGGTTTTATTTGGCAAATGGGTATAAATTGTGGCAATTTGAACTCTTTTTATTTGAATTAAAAATTTTGAATTGTGTTTAATTTGAACGAAGAATTTAAACCGTTGTTTGGTTCAAATGATGTAAATTAAAAAATTATTTGAATTGTCGTTTGGGTATATATAAAAACATGTTATTTGAGTTATAAAAAAAAAAGTGGTTGAAATATCAAAATAAAAAGAATTATTAACATGATCCAAAATGTTGAAATTTAAGGGTGTGCAGAAATTAAAATTTATAGATTTGAATTAATTTTGGTCATTTGATTTTTTTTTTAAAAAAACACCCAAACAAAGATTTAAATTGACAAACTCATTTGCATGTCCTAAAACGGATTCGGATCCGCTTACCAAACAACACCAAAATAGATTATCAGTACCATTATTTCTATTTTAACACTATTATATATGTATTTGCTTGAATAACTATGTAACATTTAATAGTTATTTGTTTGAAACATCATTAAAAAAATGTTATTTGATTAAAAATTTTCATTTTTCAATAATCATCTATTGTAGTTTATTTATTTCAAACACTAATAAATATGCACGACTCTTGCATGTAGAAGTAGTCACCTCAAAACTACATTGAAATACATGAACTGCAAAGTGTCAAAGTCGCAGCAATATTTGAGTGAATTAATTATTTAGCTGTGACGTTTGCGGTTTGTGACTTTGTGTCGGGAAAATTTCAAACATATCCAAAAATTTTCTCATCTTGCCAAACATTTCTGCTTTATATGGCGTAGTAAATTTATTCATAAACAAAATTTGGCATCCGCATACATTTTTTGAAGGAATAGATAATAAAAAGCAAATAGAAAACCTAAGGTTGCGTGTTATATACGAAGAAATATGAAAATTAGACGTGTACAAACGGTTAAAAGAAGAATATTTTTTATAGTTTCAAAGAATACAGGTAAATACCTATTTTAAACAATGTATTTTTAAAAAATAATTATAGTCATAAAAAATTTATTATTAATTTAATTTTTTTTATCATAATAAAATTACATATAAAATTTATGGCGAAGTAGGAGAATGCTTAGAATTTACTTAATAATAAAAATAAGTGTTAATTTCATCATTTTCCCCTATATTTTAACCTAAATCACAAATTACTCCATGTACTTCAATTTGTTACATCCATTCCCCCCGTACTTTTAAAACGTCTCAAATTTGTCATTCCGTTAACTTTTCTGCCCATAATTGCTATGTGTCATGTAATTGGGTAGGTTTTTGTGCATTTATAGTTGAAATTATATTTTTGCCACTGTTTGATACTTTTCTTTTCTAAAGTTTTTTTTTCTAGCACAAAAAAATAAAAAAACTAAAAAGCATCAAAATTTTAGCAGGAACTAATTTTTTTTTTTTCAATCGAGTGTTTCTAGAAAAAAAATAAAAATAAAAAACAACCTTACGAGAAGAAAAATGTCAAATAGGGGCAAAAATATAGTATCACCTACGATTGCACGAAAACCTACCTAATTACCTGACACATCGCAATTTTGGGCTGAAAAGTTAACAGAAGGACAAATTTGAGACGTTTTAAAAGTATAAGGGGAACAAATGTAACAAATTAAAATATATGGGCTAATCTGATATTTAGGTTGAAGTATAAGGGGAAATGATGAAATTATCTCTAAAAATAAATACTCAAATTTTGAAGTAATTGAGTAACTAGTCAATTCATTAATTACTTGCAAATATTTCTGGTCACTAAGTCAACTATCACAAACTACTGCTATATAAGTAATTGAATCATTTGGGTACATTGTTATTATTTTTTTAAAAGATTAGGTATTATATTTAAATTATGTATTAAAAATTGGACTATAATTTCTCTAAAATTTATAAATGACTACTTTCTTATAGTTTTGAAACCTGATTATTTTACAAAATCACCTTTTAAAATGACTATTTAAAATTTCCTATATTCACGTAGCTATATATATATATTAGTCAGTTAAGTAAATCGTCATTTTGTGCTGTGTTTTTTAAGAAAATAGCCACAGTTTCAAAAAATTTAAAACCTAGCTATAACACATATAAGAAATTCTTGACAATAACAAAATTACACATAAAAATTGTTGTAATAAAATTTCTGACACGTGTAAAAAGTTTATGGAAAGGGTAGTTTTTGAATTTTTTGGAATTATGGCTATTGTTAAAATCATTTTCCAAAAAATTGCTATTTTCTTAAAATTCTCTATATATATAGTCAAGTTTAGTTTTTTCAATTTTAAATTTTCTATTAACAGTATTGCTATTTTTTATTTGTTTAAAATTATCTAATATAAAAATTAAATACTCATTTGTTTTACATTTCTCGTTATTCTTCTTTTTTTAAGGACATTAGCATGTTTCATGGATTTTCAAACATTGAGAATGATATTATCACGTATTTTTTTTTAAAGTTTTTTTAAGGCGAGACCAATAAATGAATATTGATCTTAAATAACATTACAAATCTAAAATCATGGATTTGGTTAATGTGATCCCACTTTATCTTTCTACAAGGCATATTTATCATCGTTATTGGTATGAGAGACACCTGATATTAGGAGTGTGCAAGAAACCCGATAACCCGATCAACCCACAACCTGACCCGACAATCCGACCCGAACAATCTGATCCTAATTCGGGTTTAACCCAACCCAACCCGCACACTTGTAGGGTTGGGTTAGGACTACACTTTTTGGGTTTCGGGTTAACCCGACCCGACCATGTAAAAGAATAAGAAAATAAATAAAAAATATATATAATATAGTTATTTATCTTATTTATTCTTAGCTATTATTTACTTTTTGTTATGCATTTTAGTTTTATTTTTTAATGAAGATGCTCATTGTTAGTTTTTTTCCATATAAAAGATAAATCTTACTTTCATTTAATCATGAACATTATGTTATTATTTATTTATTTTTTTTCAAAAAAAAAAAACATAACCCGATCAACCCAACCCGACCCAACCCGACATCTTAACGGGTTGGGTTGGGTTGGGTTGATATTATCATCGGGTTGGGTTGGGTTGAAATTTTTTCAACCCGACCACATCGGGTTTGGTTGGGTTGAATGGGCTAACCCGTCCAACCCAACCCGTGCCCAGCCCTACCTGACATCATTAACGGTGATATATATATATACACAAACACACACATATATATATATATATATATATATATACATAATAAATGGTTTTTTAGGCATTTAACCAACTTTTGGGTAATTTTTTAGGATTTAGTCCTAAAATGTTGAAATTATAGATTTAGCCATAACATGTAACATATATACGTGTAAAAGTGTAACATTATATGTAATGATACATGTGTTACATTTTATATTACATGCAACGTTACATTTAAAGTGTAACGTTACATTTAATGTTACACTTTTTACACGTATATAAGTTACATGCAACATAAAATGTTACATATTATGGCTAAATCCTTAATTTCGTGAAACTATGGCTAAATCCTTCAAACTTTACCTTTAAAATGGTTAATTGCTTTACTGGCCCTATATATATATATATATATATATATATATGCATAGTAACAGTGACCATACACTATATGAAAAATCAATATCAATGACAAAATTTTCGGCTATCAAAAAATTTAGTCTCCCATAATTTTGGTGGAAAAATTCCCTCCAGAGTGAAAATTATTGGCGACTAAATTTGCTCATCGATAATTTAAGTTATACTGGTGACCAAATTATGATATCAACGACCATAGTTTTGGATGTCGATATTTGGACCCTTTAAAATTCCAAATTTGAGTTCTTTTTACAAAAACCTACCTCTCTCTCTCTCTCTCTCTCTCTCTCTCTCTCTCTCTCTCTCTCTCTCTCTCTCTCTCTCTCTCTCTCTCTCTCTCTCTCTCTCTCTCTCTCTCTCTCTCTCTTCTAGCAGTTCGACCGCCCTCTCCCTCGCCACCAGCTACCGTGTCGTCCCTCTGTCCACCCCATCGCTGCCACTCATGCGCTTGTCCCTCAGTCCATCCCTCCGCCCACCCCATCGCCACCACTCGTTACCCACCAGTTGAGTTTCCCTTCTTTTTTTTTTTTTAGTTTTATTTGTTAAAATTGATTATTGCTAAATTGTTGCGAAGCCCCGCCGTCGGTTTCTTCCTTAATGTCGGTACGTTCATGGCCGCCGCAGCCCACCCACCGCTGTCGTCGTTACTTCTTTTGAAACTAATTTTTTTGTTTGATAAATATTGTAGTTGTTTTAGGAATATTGTGATTTTTTGTTGTTGAATAATATCATTCGTGATTTATAGTATAGATTTTGAAGGTTGTGATTTTGGTTATTATGGTTGTGATTTGTGTATACATAAAATTGATTTCTGTATGCTTGGCTACATTTTCATTTTTTTTTGTTTTTTTTTCTTTTTACTTATTTCAATTATTAGCGACCATGTTTTGGTTTTGATTGTTGATATTCTGTATCAACGGCCAAATAAATTTGAATTTTTAATCGCCGATAATATGTCAATTAAAAAGGCGAATTGTTTACGAAAATGGCAATGAAAATTACGACCAATCTTTGGTCGCCGATAATTGGCAACAAAGTTGAATTATCAGCGACCAAAATTTTGGTCGCTGATAACATTGTTTTTTGTAGTGATTATTGGTATTTGAGCCGCATGTTATCACTTTTCTTGGGGAGAGTAGTATTCTAGCAAATTGAAGAGTAGTATTCTAGCGAATTTTAAGATCGATAGTTCATTACATGTATTAGTATAATTTTTTAGTTCAAGAGTTAGAATGGTCCCAAATTTACCTTTAGTGAAGCTGTTTGACAATTAGTTTAGCTCAAACTCAATAAGAAAATTTACTATAGCTTGTTTTTAAATCATGATTAGCTCAAACTCAATTGGAAAATTTTCTATAGCTTGTTTTTAAATAAAGAATAATATATAATAAGGGATTTTTTAGGCATTTAACGAAACTTTTGGGTAATTTTTTAGGATTTAGCCCTAAAATGTCGAAATTAAAGATTTAACCATAACATGTAACATTTTATGTTACATGTAACATATATACGCGTAAAAAGTGTAACATTATATGTAATGTTACACGTGTTACATTTTGTGTTACTTATAACGTTATATTTAATGTTACACTTTTACGCGTATATATGTTACATGTAACGTAAAATGTTACATATTATGGCTAAATTCTTTATTTCGTGAAACTATGGCTAAATCCTTCAAACTTTACATTTAAAATGGCTAATAGCTTAACTGGTCCTATATATATATGCATAAGAGTAAATTCCATAAATATCCCCTGTGTTTAGGCTAAATTCGACAAACCTCCTATGCGTTTATAATAATACAATAAGTACCCCTCCGTTTTTAAAATCTTAACAAATTCATACCTTGGTCTGACTTTTCATTGACCGAGTAGTGTACCTTTCTATAAAATGGCAAAAATACCCCAGCTGCCAAAAAAAAAAGGCAGTCATTGCGTTGTTTATTTGACTCGGAATTCCACTTCTTCTTCACGAAGGGTTCTCTTGGGTATTTTTGCGTCCACTTTCTGTGTTTCTTCTTCTCCTTCTTCAGCTGTGTCGATCGCCTCAGTTTCTCTCGCGAAGACAGAGGTTTGTTTTGGTCGTGAAACCTCTTCCGAGTCTGACAAAGACAACAATACATTTTTTGTCTTTCTTCGTGCGAGTTTCACTATTTTCAGATTGGCTTCGCAGACTCAGAGCTCGCTCGCACTTCGAGGCTGTTCAGTTAATTAAACTCAACCCCAAAAATCCCCATCTCAGGTTCTCTCTCTCTCTCATTTCTCATCTAATAAAAACAGAAAGCCAAAAATTTTAATGCCCAGTTTGTTTCCACGTTTCGTTCAAGACCCGAGTTTTTCATTTTCAAAGAGAGAATTTCTTGTGGGTCAGCAAGACATTCCGTGTAGCGACCGAAGCTTCACAATCCCTTCTAAAAGGAAAATCTTTTGATCACTCTGTTTCTTAGAAACTTAAAAAAAAAAAAAAGAATATTTATCATCTAGCTCATTTCAAACCAGGAATGTTCTCAGAGGACAAGAAAAACCAAACTTAGAAAAAACAAAAAAAAAAAACAAAAAGCAAAACTATTCTAATCCCATATCTCAGAGCCCCTCTGTGTTTCTCTGTGTTATAGCGATGGGTTGTGCGAGCTCGAAGCAGCAAAAACGGTGTCGTCACTGCCAAAGCCCGTACTCGCCGATGCCGAGAAGCTACTCGATGCACGTTCACCACCCTCCTCAGGCAAAGGGCGATAGCTACCACTTGGTCGCTCTCACTTCCTCCACTCTCGGCTCGCTCAATGGCAACCCCAACGCCCACGACCACGACCACGACGAGAGCAAGTTCTTCGTTGGCAATGGAAATCACGGCGACGCAGAGTTCTCGGTGGGCCTCATCGAGGCGAAGACTTGGTCCACCATGATCGACGAGAAGATCCCCAAGCTCGCCCCGAAAACGCCGATAAGAACTCCTCCGGGAGAGCCCGAGACGATCAACGCCGATAAGAACTTCGCCGGCGGGCTTCCCAGAGTGTTCATCGGAGAAAAGTACGTCGGCGGGGCCGACGAAATCCGGAGGCTCAACAAACCATTATGAGAATAGCCACGTAGACTATTCCTGTTGTGGAGAATGGTTTGTCTACATGGCAGTTGGGGTATTTTTGCCATTTTATAGAAAGGTACACTACTCGGTCAATGAAAAGTCAGACCAAGGTATGAATTTGTTAAGATTTTAAAAACGGATGGGTACTTATTGTATTATTATAAACGCATAGGAGGTTTGTCGAATTTAGCCTAAACACAGGGGATATTTATGGAATTTACTCTATGCATAATAACAGTGACCATACACTATAAGAAAAATCAATATCAGTGACCAAATTTTCAGCGATCAAAAAATTTGCTCGCCCATAATTTTGGTGGAAAAATTCCCGCCGAAGTGAAAATTATCCACGACTAAATTTGGTCGCCGATAATTTAAGTTATATCGGCGACCAAATTATGTTATCAACGACCATAGTTTTTGGATATCGCTATTTGGACCCTTTAAAATTCCAAATTTGAGTTCCTTTTACAAAAACCTACCCTTCTCTCTCTCTCTCTCTCTTCTAGCAGGCCGACTGCTGCCTCCCTCGCCACCAGCTGCCGTGTCGTCCCTCCGCTTTAAAATTCAAAATTTGAGCTCTTTTTACAAAAACCTACCTCTCTCCCTCCCTCTCTCTCTCTCTCTTCTAGCAGTTCCACCGCCCTCTCCCTCGCCACTA
This sequence comes from Boehmeria nivea var. tenacissima, assembly GCA_018132145.1. NCBI lineage: Eukaryota > Viridiplantae > Streptophyta > Magnoliopsida > Rosales > Urticaceae > Boehmeria > Boehmeria nivea. The sequence continues at coordinate 6,274,709 of CM030876.1, read as the reverse complement.
GCTGCCGTGTCGTCCCTCCGCCCACCCCATTGCCGCCACTCATGCTCTTGTCCCTCAGTCCTTCCCTCCGCCCGCCCATCGCCGCCACTCCTTTACCACCAGTTGTTTTACCCTTCTTTTTTTTTTATTTATTTGTTAAAATTGATTATTGCTGAATTGTTGCATAGCCCCGCCATCGGTTTCTTCCTCAATGTCGGTACGTTCATGGCCACCGCAGACCACCGGCCGCTACCGTCATTACTTCTTTTGAAACTAATTTGTTTGTTTGATAAATATTGTAGTTGTTTTAGGAATATTCTGATTTTTTGTTGTTGAATAATATCATTCGTGATTTATAGTGTAGATTTTGAAGGTTGTGATTTTGGTTATTATGGTTGTGATTTGTGTATACATAAAATTGATTTCTGTATGCTTGGCTACATTTTCATTTTTTTTTTGTTTTTTTTTTCTTTTTACTTATTTCAATTATTAGCGACCTAGTTTTGGTCGCTTATATTCTATTATCAGCGACCAAGTTTTGGTTGTTGATATTCTGTTATCAACGACCAAATAAATTTGAATTTTTGATCACCGATAATATTTCAATTAAAAAGGCGAATTGTTTACGAAAATGGCAATGAAAATTACAACCAATCTTTGGTCGCTGATAATCGGTGACAGTTTAATTATCAGCGATGAAAAATCAATTTTTAGCGACCAAAGTTTTGGTCGCCGATAACACAATTTCTTGTAATGATTGTTGGTATTTGAGCCACACGTTATCACTTTTCTTGGGAAGAGTAGTATTCCAGCAAATTGGAGAGTAGTATTCTAGCAAATTTTAAGATTCATAATTCATTGCATGTATTAGTATAATTTGGTTAGACTGGTCCCAAATTTACCTTTAGCGAAGCTGTTTGACAATTAGTTTAGCTCAAACTCAATAGGAAAATTTACTATAGCTTGTTTTTAAATCATGATTAGCTCAACTCAATAAGAAAATTTACTATAGCATGTTTTTGAATCATGAATAATTTCTTTTGTAGAAATTTATCTGTATCAAATTCCTCCAACTCAAGCTTTGAGTCCAAAAAGGTCATACATACAAAAAAAATACCTTTAGAAAATTTTTAAAAAGCCATTGACGATTGGGATATTCCGAAAATTAAAAAAATATCAAATTTACAAGATATCCAAATATAATTTCTTTAGGTCATATTTTACTATCAAAATTGAAGAAAAAAATATCAGCTCTGGAAACCTTTTGAAACTATACATCTCCTTTCTATGAGTTTCTCACAAAAGCATAAAGAAAACGGGTTTAAATATATCCATAACGGTCTTCTCCAAATATGTATAAAACCTTTAAGTAAAGAACGTTTAAATACCTCTATTTTTGTTGTTCTTCTAGATGCTCGATTCATAAATTTTCATGATTCCCGGTTGAGCTCTGTAGAATCTAGTTTGTGTAGCGGCCCTATGTCTTTTAACTGTTTTTTGAATTTCACAATTTTTTTGAATGACCAAAATATTATTCAATTCCTAGATCTACAGATTAAGATGCAGAACTATAAGATATTGTCATGATCTATTCATGCAGCTTTACTTTTTAAAGTTCATTATAAATATATGCAATCTACATTTACCATTGAACATAGATTTCAAAGTGGAAAATGAAAAACTATACTCTAACAAACAGACCTTACTAGGTCAAATATTATCATCTCTAGACCTATTCAATTGAAAGATATATCTCTTCTAGAGGAATGAATCCTCGAGAGAGCTCTCAAATTTAATCTTATAACCCCTCCAAAACCCAATACTCAACTGAGGGAAATAACTCAAGTACATGATGGAAGAGTCAAATTATCCTTTGATAGGTGTTCAATAAGCCCGAACAACTCTGTTGAATCTTCAACATCAAGAGTCATAGATGTTGGACGAGTCTCTAGACTTCCTTTCGTAGTGGATTTACCTTTTTCAAAGGCTATCGATCAAAAACTCCCATGTAATGCCCCAAAACTCAAAACGGTGTTTTAGTTCCAAAAAATACGGGCAAGTTTAGACTTTTCAAATTAAGTTACATAATCCAATTATTAATACCAAGCATGAGGTTCATCAATCCTCACCATAACTAAAGTGGATTTAATTCTAAACTTTACAAATATTGCAGAATTTAAAAACTTTTCTTTGCCAACGATTAGCCCGTAGTCCACGTAAAGTCTTACAGGTCGGTCCCGTATACACTAGCTATCCCCGTCATTGTCGCCTCGCCCTTTCGTTTCCTTTCATCTTACCTGTGACACGAGCACACTAGTGAGCTATTAGCCTAGTAAGTAGATTAGATAAAAAGATTGCTAAGTCAGCAGGTAACAAACAACCAAGGGATGTCACAACACAATAATCTAATAAACGGACAGACATGACGATCGAGTCATCGTAGTCCGAAGAGTAAATGTCACTCTTAAACAAGCTTGCCTGCGGAGTAGATTTCAAAATTAGGGTGCTAAACCTGCGCGGAGTATTATACCTGCAAAGGAGTTGTGACGTGGAATGGGGTCGGACTTAGTGACCCATTAATTTAGACTCAAAAGTCAATCTCATATTTTGTTCTAATCTCACTCAAGTTCACAACTCTCTGACTTAGTTTATAAAAATACGTGTGCATGCGATATACTATTTAAGAATTCTTGATTCTATAATATTGGGAAGGTATCGTCAACCTCACCCCTTCTCTAGACCTTTCACGGGTCGTTCTAGAACTTGCATATATATCTAAATCCATTCACGAGTTGTTCTAGAATTTAATACATATAGACCCATTTCGGGTCGTTCTAGAACTTATACACAATCTAGACCTCTTACGGGTCGTTCTAGAATTTAATACATATTCTAGACCTCTTCTAGAACTTAAAAACACATCTTGACCCTTCGCACATCGTTCCGAAACCTTTTGCGACCAGTGGTCCCGTTCGACCGTTCAAAAATTGATTGCGCAATCACCCTGTCCAACTAATTCGGGACATGATATAGATCTTGGCCCCTTGGATTGTCCCGGTATTCTTTATTATTGTGATGACTCATCCTCTTTGGGCCTCTCTGCCCTTTCCGAAACCTTTTGTGGCCAGTCCCCGTCGAGTCATTTCGGAATTCATTGCTGCACTTTACTCCGTCGGGCCGATCCGGATCGTCAAATCATAAACTATGAGGAGCGCCATCAACTGGCCTCATTTAGGCCCCTTGGGTCGTTTCCGAAACCTTTTGCGACCAATGGCCCTGTCGGCATTTCGGAACCTATCGCAGCAACTGCCCTATCGGGTAATCTCGGAACCAATCAAGATAGCGGCACACAGCATATAGAGAGGAAGGTCGTCTACCAACCTCCTCGAGACCCCTCAGATCGTTCCGAAACTTTACACAGACAATGGACCCATCGGGCGATCTCGGAATCGATCATGAACGCGGCACACAACATATAGAGAGAAAGGTCGTCTATCGACCTTCTTGAGATCCCTCGGGTCGTTCCGAAACGTCACACAGAGAATGTCTCCGTCAGGCGATCTCGGAACTGATCATGATCGTGGCCCCCTTCTAGGCCTTTCAGAAACATACGGTACTCCTATAACCCTTGGCTTTCTATCCGATCATTCTAGAACTTATGTAGTGTTATTCCTTAATTCTATCTAGGACGCTCACAGTGAGGAGGAGGAATCGTTCGACTCGATCGACTCTTTAGACTCCTATAGCCTATCTAGAACGTTCACAGCAACAAGGAGGAATCATTCGACTCGACTCCTCGGACACTTTGAGCTTATCTGGAACATTTACAGTGGTGAAGAGGAATCGTTCCACTCGACTCCTCAATCTCCTTGCGTCTCTCTAGAATTTAGCTCATCCTGCAATAAGATCTTAACAACAAAAGTTAAGTAGTTTTATGTCTGTGGTCCCATCGCCACCGAAAGATAAGTCATATTAACATATACACACACAAGCGAACACACGCCCTAAACTAGAACCTGAACCACGAAAGCTGAGTAGTTTTATGTTTGTTGTCCCATACCCACCGACAGATAAACATATAAATGAACACACGCACCAGTACATACCTAGAAAGCACAACATATAATAAACAAACCTACAGTCCCATACCCGCAGGCTCGTTGTACAAACAAGACGAACATGATCAAGAGACTATATTCATGACCTTAACGAGAACGGAGATCTACACAGTTTAACAGCTATCATTTTAGAAGCATCGTATGCTTAACATAATTTTAGCACATGCACAATTAATTCAAGTATGGTAAAGTCTACTCGTGTCATAGTGGAGATCTACTTACTTGAGGTCCTAAGCTCCTTGCTTCGGTCCTCGGAGTCCTTTCCTTAGGGGCGTTCCTTCTCGTGCTTGGCGTGTGATGTTTCTGTCCACCACGAGAACTAAAGGAGTCAACGCCGAGGTTTACAACTAACTATTCGAGGGAAAAGAAACTTGGGGTTAATGGACTCAAAGAATGTGACTCTAGACAGTGGGACGGCTAATAGTGTTGTCACTTTATCCTTAACCGTCAATCCCGACTGACGGTTGCGTCATTCAATTAGTTTAGACGAAGATTGGGTTCTTAGACATACACGTACAATGATTAAATCATGAAAAGTGCCTATGCTTCGAGCCAGAAATCCAGCAGAGTTTCCCCTATTTTTCGGATACCCCGGCCGAAGCCTTCACCTAATTTCAACCCTACACCGAACTAATTTCGATCACAGTCCATCACAACAACAACTAGAATGATTCAACACACTATCAAGACATTTCAAAATCTCATAATCGTAAAAGTTCTCGAGCCTCAACGGCTTATCACAAAACACTTTTCTCAAATATTTCAACAAATTTAAAGATTCAAGTCATAACTCTAATGTCGTTTCAGTTTGCAACCAAAAATCAATTATGGCCGTTCGGTTATACCTTTAGTATACGACGGTGAGGGGTCGTGTCTCAGTAAGTGCTTCGGTGGCGATCCTGCACAATTTTTACAGAAAAAAAAAGATCGAATCAAGTTTCGAATTTACATGCAACACGATGTCAAACATGCGGAATTGTGACCCGAATCGATAACTCATTTTTACATTTAAATATGCAAAAACACACCTTCACAGGGTTAGATTAACAATAACGTGCACAATTTTCTATTCTAAACTAGCTCATTCAAAAATTCTCAATTTGAAAATCTTAATCCTCCCGAGTTCGCTGAATCACCGAATTATATTTTTTTAAACAACATCACTTGGTGAATTTTAGATTTCCAAAATAAAAGAAGTCCACGAATTTTATTATTATTACGGGATTTAACTTGTTAGACTCTTTGAGGTCGTTTTCATACGATTCACCTTAAGCTTCTTGACGCCTTAAAGTTTGCAAAATTAGTAACAAAAATATTTAGAATATGTTTTAATACGACAAACTTTACGCAATCAAGTGCTTATTTTCCGCACCAATTTTTATACGTTAAATGTCTAGATTTACCCGTGCTTAGTGGTGCGGGAACTTAAATTTCTCTTTTGAGACGTAGTTTTGGAAATCTAAAATTTACCAAGCGATGTTGTTTTGAAAATATGATTCGGAGATTTAGCGAACTCGCGAAGATTTAGTTTGTCAAAGTTGAAAAGTTTTGAATGAACTTTTCAGAAAAGAAAATTATGCACGTTATTGTTAATCTAACCGTGTGACGTTGTATTTTGGAAAATATGCCATTTTAAGTGTAAAATGAGTTTTCAAATTGGCTCACAAGTCCCGATTGTTTCACATCGTGTTTGCTTTTAAATTCGAAACTTGATTTGATCCTTTATTATGTAAAAATTTTGCAGGATCGCCACCGAAGCACTTACGGATACATGACCCCTCACCCTCGTATACTAAAGGTATAACCGAGCGACCGAAATTGAGTTTCAGTCGCAAGATGAAATAACATTAGAATTGTGACTTGAATCTTTAGATTTGTTGAAATTTTTTAGATAAGTGTTTTGTGATGACCCGTTGAGACTCAAGAACTTTTGCGTCTAAGAGATTTTGAAATGTCTTGATATTGTGTAAACTATTCTGATTGTTGTTGTGATGGACTGTGACCGAAATTAGTTCGGTGCTAGGTTGAAACTAGGTGAAGGCTTCGGCTGAGATATTCGAAAAATAGGGAAAACTCTGCCGGATTTTCGGTTCGAAGCCTAGGCAGTTTTTATGATTTAATCATTGTATGTGTATGCCCAATCTTCACCTAAACTGATCGAATGATACAATCGTCAGCCGGGATTGACAGTTAAGGATAAAGTGACAACACTTGGGATGGAAACACCCTTACAGGGGTTTTCTCGATGAACTATTAGCCGTCCCACTGTCTAGAGTCACATTCCTTGAGTCTATCAACCCCAAGTTTCTTTCCTCTCATATAGTTAGTGGTAAACCTCAGCGTTGACCCCTTTAATTATCGTGTTGGATAGAAACATCGCACGCTAAGTACGAGGATGGACGCCTCTGAGGACCTAAGCACGGAGCTTAGGACCTCAAGTAAGTGGATCTCCACTGTGACACGAGTAGGATTTACCATGCTTGAACTTAATTGTGCATGTGTCAAAATTGTATAAAGCATGCGATGTTTTTAGAATGTTGGTTGTTAAACTGTGTGGATCTTAATTCTTGCTAGGGCCGCAAGTACGGGCTCTTCACCTTATTTGTCTTATTTGTGTAACAAGCCTGCAAGTATGAGGTTGTAGGTTTTTTTATGATGTGTCGTGTTTACTGCGTGCATATGTGTTTGTATGACTTATTTTATCGGTGGGTATAAGACCATAGACATTAAGCTGCTTCACTCCTGTTGTTTAGATTTTAGTGTCGGGTGTTTTATATATATCTGTCTGACTTATCTGTCCGTGGGTATGGGAGCTTAGACATAAAACTACTTACCTCTCGTTGTTGAGATCTTATTACAGGATGACCTAAATTCTAGAGAGGCAAAAATGGGTTCGAGGAGCCATGTCGAACGATTCCTCTTTGTTGCTGAGAACGCTCTAGATAGACTCAAGGAGTCCGAGAAATTGAGTCGAGTGATTCCTCTTTGTTATTGTGAATGTTCCAAATACGCTCTAGGAGTCCGAGGAGTCGAGTCGAATGATTCATCCTTGCTGTTGTGAACCCTACAGATAGGCTCAAGGAGTCCGAAGGGTCGAGTCGAACGATTCCTCCTCGTTGCTGTGAACGTCCCAAATAGATCCAAAGATTGGCCTGAAATAAGGCCCAGCTCGAGCGGAGGCACTCATAGGTATGAAAGGGCTTCATATCAAGCCAAGAGGTGCGGAAGCATCATATGTGTATGGGTAGCCCGATAAGGCTGCGACTCATGATAGGTTTTGAAACTGCCCGATGGGGCCACTGGCCATGTTTCGGAACGATCCAAGAGATCTTGAGGAGATCGGCAAACGACTTTCCTTTGCACATGTCTCTTGACTATCCGGGTATGGCTGACGAGGTCGCGATCATGATTCAATTTTGAAACAGCCCAACGGGGCAACTGGCCACGAAAGGTTTCAAAACGACCCAAGAAACCTTGAGGAGGTCGGCGGACGACCTTCCGGAATGGCCCAAGGAGCCTTGAGGAGGAGAGCCATGGCCCTCCCCACAATTGTGACTTTGACGATCCGAATTGGCCCGATGGGATGATTGCGTAATCAATCCAAAATAGTCCGACGAAAACACTAGTCGTGAGGAGTTTCAGATCGTACCGAGAGGGTCTAGAGTTGCATTAGTTCTTGAACGACCCGTAGAGGGTCTAGAGTTGCGTTAGTTCTAGAACGATCCGTAAAAGGTTCTAGAGTTGTATTAGTCCTAGAACGACCTATAGAGAGTTCAGAGTCGTATGAAATCTAGGACGACCAGTAGAGGGACTGGAACTGTGTGAGTTTCATCACGATCCTCGAAAGGGTCTAGAGGTATGTAAGTTCTATAACACCCGCAACGGGTTAGATTTACCTCAAATTGTTGAAGTTTCATAATGACCTGCTAGGGGTTTAGATTTGTTGGGAGACGTCCTATGATATACTTAATAGGATTAAAGAATCCTTAAAATGTTAAATTGTGTACACCCTTACGTATTTTGGGGATTGAAAATTGTGTATGTTAGCGTTATTTGATAAGGGCTAAGTATACTCTCAAGTCGAGAATAATTGGTCGTCAAGCCCAACCTAGTATCGTGTCATAGCTCTTTTGCAAGTTATGTGTCTTCCGGAGCTTTAACGCCCATACCCTATTACATTGTCTACTCCGCAGGCACGTTTATAGTAGAGCGACTCTAATCTTTCGGACTGTGATGGCTTTATCGTCGAGTCCGTCTTTATGTTAGGCTGTTTTGATATGGCGCCCTATTTTGGTAATTATGTTGCTTGTCTGTAGACTTAGCAATATCTGTATTTAATCTACTTATTGGGATATTAGCTCACTAGTGTGCCCATGTCGCTGGTATCTTGTCACGAAAGCAAGATGTGTGAGGCGATAATGACGGGAACATTTAGTGTATACGTGACCGATCTATAAGACCTTACGTGGACTACCGGCTAATCGTTGGTAAAGAAAAAATTTTAAATTCCGTAATATTTTGTAAATGTTAAAATTAAATCCATTTTGGTTATGGTAAGGATTGATGAAACTTATGGTTATTATTAAAAGCTCAATTATGTAACTCAATTTTAAAAGTTCAAATTTGTCCGTATTTTTCGGCACTAAAACATTGTTTTGAGTTTTGGGTCGTTACAAAGTTGGTATTAGAGCCACGGTTTAGCTAGTCGTGTAGACAACTCCGTATGCACATGCGTGATTCTTTCGTTGTCGCCAATGTGAGTAACCTTTATTTTGCTTCACGAGCCATGAGGTATTATAGTTAGTAAAGTTGATTACAAGTGTATTCATGTAGTATATGTAACCCCAGTCCCCGAGATTATCCTGTACGGTAGGTATAATCTCTAAACCGCCTAGAGTAACGTGAGGATCTTTCCTTTTTCCTTAAGCCTCCTTCAGTCTAACCATGGATGTAATAGGTTTGATTGTAAGCATGCAAGGCCTCTATTGATTTTAAGTTTGCCGAACACGAGTTTAAGGAAGCTAGATTGGCTAGCTTCCGGATATTTGAACTCGTGTTCGATTGTGTTTGTGTTGTTTATTTGGTTTGCTTGTCTAGGGTTCGGATTTCTTGTGATTGATTGTCTTTGATGTGTCTGCATTGTTGTTTATTTGTGTTTAAAATGTTAAAATATTTGCAAAATCTCCATGCACACGAAGGTTTCCAACGAATCAAAGTGAAATCATCCGAAGGATAAAACTTGGTAAATTTCTTCTAAAAATCCGAGCCTAAGTTTGTGAAATTACCATGGTTTGTTTAATTGTTGTTTGAATGTTTAAGTTACTGTTTTTAATTAGTTTTTCAATGTTAAAAACAAAATGGAAACCGAAAAGACACTGTCAGACGAGTGTCTCGGTCAAAACCCATGAAAATGGTTCGAAAGCGTGTAGCTCGAGAATCATTTGGACGCGAGATTTAAAGCTTCGATGAAAGGTTTCGAAAAGAACCTAGAAACAACTTGTTTTAGTGTTAAAAATGAGATTCGAAAAAAGTGAAGAACAACGTTTTATCGAAAATGAGGCTTTCCAAAATACCATATTTTACAAATTAGAAATTGTGTACTCTATTTTCTATTATCAAAATAGATTTGGAAACTAAACATAGAAGCTTTTCAAATATAAAGCTTGGTTCCCTTAAGCAATTTTAACAATGATAAAAAGAACGAGTTACGTTTAAGGGTTCAAAATGACGTTTTGATAAATTAGTGGAAGCCAAAGGTTCGAGGAAGTCTCAAACTAATATAAAACGGGTGTTGAGACTTAAATGGACTTTGTCCAGCCCATACATAGTGAGATGAGAACTGTAGTTGTTCAAATTGAAGTAAACGGACTTTTTCAAATGAAACGAGACTCGGTTTCCTTGAAACCGAGCATTTTTCTTAAGAAACGGCTATGGTGCTTGAAAATCACTAAACCAAGCCCAAGAACGTTTTGTAAATTATATCCTAATTGAAAAGAATTTAACGAACACTTTTTAAATAAAAGAGAGCTTATTAATAAGATTAGTGTTCAAAAGCATTTTGTGAAAACATTAAACGGACAAGTGTCCCATCTCAGAGACGTTTAAAATGTCAAGGCCATTTTGGGCCTTGTCTTAGTCTTTACGAGACGGTCAAACTAGCGAGACCATGTCTTCTATTCAAGGACAAGGAGATACGAAGGTGGTCGGAGCTCAGAACAAGTTCTCGAAAAGACCTCAGAACCATCGCAACGCCTATAACTGTAAGTGGCGATGCACCTACGGCACTGAGTGTATAAATGTGTGAAATGTTTGCTAGGGTTGCATTAGTTTTGTGAATAAATATTGTGTGAATGCTATATCTTTGTGTTGTGTAGTGAATAAACTATATTAGCCAAAAGAGAACCCTAGCATGAATAAAATATGAATAAAATGTTCGTAGTTAGAAATAATCTAATCTTTTGATGAGATTTTTATAAGCCTCAATAAGAGAAAATAAGCTGTAATGAAACTCATTGGTGCGCGTTCCCTCGTATCCGATCTCTACTAAGTTTATAACTCAAGTGTGAGAAGAAAGTCGGCTTTAAGCCGAACCTATAATTGAAAGGGAAACAGCTTAATGACAAAAGGAAGTGGCCTTGAGCTGCCAGTAACAAACTAAGGCCGTGAATGCCAAAGTAGAGGCTGAACCTTTGATTTACTAAAGAATGAGTAAATCATCATGAATAATTACTTATTAAAGGGTTATGAAAAGAATTAGATATCGATCCCTGAGATCGGTAAATCATAATGCTTATGGCACAGCCGGGTCCTTCCCGTGCGCCATGCCTTACGGACTGTGGTCCGTCAGAATAATATTGTAGGAAAACTTACCCAGCCTAATGTACGTTTGCTGTGAAACCTCGAACGATTAAATCATGGGTCTCGAACCGAAATGCAAGAGGCCAAAGTGTGGGACTCATGAGAAGTCCATTTGGTGCATTAAAATCATAAAGTAAAATTTTAAAGAGGCCTCTTGTGAAACCCCAGTCTGCTGTGTGATCTGACAAGGGGATTCAAACATAATAAATCCCCGTCTGCTTCGTGATCTGACGGGAGAAAGTATATCAGAATTAAAGTCATGATTCCTCGGTAAACGAGACGGGAGGGATAGAAATCTAAAATAAGCATCAATCCTCTCACAGGAGTCGATATGAGGTAAACGAATACAATCTAAATATTGAAATAAAAGTCGATGGTACCGCTCGGCTCCAAGAGAAGAGAGCCCTGGCTCCGAGAGAGAGAGCCCAACTCCCTAAGGATGAGCTTATTCCTCACACAAGCTGGCCAGTTGAGTGTGAGACGAAGTTTGTATGACTGCCGAGAGATTGATCATCTCCCCGCCTGTGCACTAGAGAAATCGCGGTGACCATCAGTGGATCCCAAACTTGACAAGATGTTGAGCTCGATAAATTAATTAAATAATGAAATAATTACTGTGTGAAAACACTAAGTCCGGAGAGAGTCTAACGAGACATTCCTCCAGAAGGTCTATAAATAAGCGTGGTGGGCCCATAACCGATCACAGAGCCTTGACGATACGAGGAGCGGAGCTGTGTGTAAAAGACTCACCAGTGAAGCCAAATTGTCTCCCTAGAGCAAGGTGAATCAGTGGGTGATGCGAGTATGCTTGGTGCAACGAGATAGAGCTACCTTGCGTAAGGAAGCTCAACTGTGTGAACCGAGTGCGAAGTACTCGGTTGTGGAAAAGTGAGAATTGAAAGACATGGGAATACACGAGGGTAATAGGACAACTTTGTTGCATTTATTGTGTAAAGGGATGTTAGTCAGTATGGGACGGCTAACCCCTCTCTATGTGAACTTATGATGCATACCATTTAGAGTAGACTAGTTCGCCCTTATTGAGTTTATCAACTTATAAGTTCTCGGTGTTGTAGGTAAGAAGCCAATGAAGATCGACGAGCAGAAGCTGGCGGAGATGGTGTGTGTGGTATCCGTTGAAGAGAATACCCGTGGCAATATATTTTTTGCACTTTTGTTATATTACAAACAATTTATGTTTTTGATGCCGAGACGGGATCCCGAGAGCTTTATGACTTGGTTTGTAATATTATGGTAAAAGACTCTGTGTTAGTCATGTCCTATTTTGAGACCGGGACGTGATCCCGAGGACTCCTATATTACAAGTATGTAATATTATGACAGCATCTATGCTCCAACGACTTCAAGTATTATCTATAGTAAAGACTTCTGGATTTAAAAAAAAAAATTACACAGAATTTTCGCTTTCAAAGTTAAAAGAGTTTACGAGAGTTTGAGAATGAGTTTGGACTCTCCTGTTACAGCCGCGGCCGAGCCGGCGGGTTGTGACAGGGTTTTTAGTATCAGAGCCCGGGTTTAGCCGATTCTATAGACTCGCCACACATATCTCCTCGTCAGCAAGTAGTTGAGAAACGAGCAAAAGGAGTAGTGGCTGTCTTACTTACATTGTTTATCCGTTATTTCCAATTCTGACAACAATGAGATTTTGTTGTAGGATGTCCGAGGTCAACCAGTCTTCAGGGGACCGTTTCGCCGATTCTGCCCAGCATAGCGCAGTTGGACCCGTTCCCGCTCTTGACACCCTTGTTGAGTATATGCGTCTGATTCCTCCTAATGCGCCTACCTATTCCAATGAGCCCAGAACTAGACCATTTCGAGAGTTGACGATGTTGGCATTGGGATGGATGTGATCGTACCAGGTCCCTAATCAGTATCGTGTCGACTTAGTCCAGACCCTACTTCGCGGCACTGCGCTTTATCATTAGCATCATCAAGATGAGCTATTAGGAGACGAATGCGGTTGGGACGCGTTTACAGCTGATCTGGCTTGATTCTTCGATGAGGTCGATCAAAGAACGGTATGGAATAGGAGAGCCGACAGTTTTAGCCAGCACCTAGGGGAGTCCATTCGCGCCTATACCGATCGTTTCTACGGTGTCATAGTAGGCACATATCCTTTCGTCGACGATCCCAATTTGTTGTTCATGCAGACTTACTCTCGCGGAGTCCACCCGTAATTCTAGCTTCCAGACCCCCGACCTGCCTTCGATACCCTGCTCAGCATGATCTAGGCTTATCAGGACCATGCTGATAGTCTCTATCCCGATCCCGTACCAGATCCTATAGCAGACCCCGATCCCGCTCCTCCCGCTCACGATCAGTTTTCCCAGATGCCACCGGAGTTTGTAGACATGGACGACGACAGCTTCGATAGTAGCCATAATTTTGGCTATGATCCTGAGAGCGAGTCGGACATGGAGTTAGAGAGCCGCGCATCCGATATTATTCCCGACCCCGATCACGATCGTTGACGGACCCTTTTCTTATCTTTTCGTTGATTCTTGTGTTCTCGAGTACTTCGGACTTATTTTCGAGAAACACCATTAGGACGCTTTGACAAACTGCTTACTTGAAACTATATTTTTACCTATATGTTTCGTTTCCGTATAATTATATATTTGATATTGTTCGGTTCCTGAAGCGATATCTCCCTTTTGTACTGATCACGAAACCTCAGAAATATTTATTATTATGATTGGATATTGTGTTCATCTTTGAAACACTTATGACTTTAGAGAAATCTATATATAAATGACAAAGACTATTGATATTATATACGTGCCTGTCATGTCCAAACAATGATTGAACTGTGTGAAATTAAACCTGAAATTATCCAATCCGTTTAGACAAAAGCTTCAAGTGTAGCATAATTAAAGGCTCTAAATATGTGCAATTATAGGAATACGATAATCACGAAGAGTCGTCATGCCGCCAAGACAAGTTCCTGCCGCAGTCTGCAGAGAGATAGACGGAGTTAGCGAATGGTCAGCGTAGTAGCACGAGGCCCTCCGCCAACGCGATGACCAAGCTCGAGCCCAAACGAAAACTCTCGAGCTGTTATTGGCTCACCTAAATAAGATGGCGAATCCTCCTGCCCACCCGGTAGCACCGGAGATGCCTCCTGCTGTGAATCAGGTTGGCGAACCTGCATATGAGAGGTTAAGGCATCAGAAGCCGCCTTGATTTGATGGAACCCATGATCCCGCTACGGCAGAAGAATGGTTCAAGTGCCTCCAACATACCTTCAGATACATGTGACTCACTGACGCCGAGAAGGTGGCGTGCGCTATGAACCAATTAGATAAGGAGGCCATGTGTTGGTGAGAAATGGTAGGTCAGACTAAGGACCTCCTCTCCATGACTTGGGAGCGTTTCACGAGGCTGTTCTGAGAAAAGTATCTAAGCGAGGCCCGCCTAGTAGGGAAGGTCCGGGAATTCCTGAGCATCCGGCAGGAAAAGATGTCGGTAGCAGAGTACGTGGCCAAGTTCGACGAACTAGCTCAGTTCGCCCCCACTATAGTGCCTACCGACGATGCACGCAAGATGAAGTTCATGCACGGGCTATGCATAAAAGTTGCAAAATAGATCGACAACAGCAGAGAAGGGTCTGAGTCCTATGCCGATGCTGTCCAAAGAGCCTTGCGTTACGATGAATGGGATAAGCCAGAGGATAAAAGTGTTGAGACCCGGACAGCCCGTCAAGGAGAAGGGAAGGAGAGGAAAGGGAATTATAGAAATGGAGGACAATCATCGTTTCGGTCAAGGAACTTCAATAGGGGCAGCCGTCCCAATTTCAAGAGACAAGGTTATGGTTACAGTGAATTGAGACCCCAGTATGAGGATAAGAGCAGAGGCGGAAGCAAGAGAAGACCTGATAGACCAAGCAATCAGAGTGCTAGAGGGCGATATACGCCCCGGGAAGAAGCCCAGAAGGACAAGACGGCGTTGGTGCCACAAGGCTCCCCCTGGAAAGTGCCACCTTGGGTCTAGCCGCAAGTGTTTCAATTGTGGCAAGGAAGGTCACATTGCGCGAGATTGTAGGAGCGCACCAGCTAAGGCAATTGAGCCGGCACCACGCGGACACCCGAATGTCAGAGTGTACAACCTCAACGAGGGAGACGTCGAGGATGGACCATCTACGTCGGTCTCAGGTCAGCTTCCTATCTCGAACCTCAACTTATATGCTCTCATAGACTCTGAAGCAACTCATTCGTTTATAGAAAAATGACTCGTTGATAGACTCGAGGGTGACAGGAGAACCCTGAACAACCCATTTATTACTGTTACTCCAACCGGCAGCGTTTATCAATCAACGCCCTGGTTTAAGAGCGTGCCCATTAGAATAGGAGAATTTTTCCTCTTCGCTAACTTAATCGAAATCTAGATGTATGATTTCGATGTTATTCTTGGTATGGATTGGCTTACCATTCACTACGCGGTGTTAGATTATCGGAAGAAACACGTGTGTTTCAGTCCTCCGAATGCCAATTCATTTGAGTTCCAAGGAACTCCAAGAGGTTAGTCGATACCGACTATTTCCACGCTTCAAGCCAAGAAACTAATCAATAGCGAATGTAGAGGATACTTGGAAAATATCATAGACACTACGAAGGAGCGAGAATCGGCACCGAGCGACGTACTGATAGTATGAGAATAGTTAACAGTATTCTCGAAAGACCACCCAAGGTTGCCCCCAGATAGAGAAATCGAGTTTTGTATTGAACTGATTCGTGGGACCGCGCCGATATCGCGGGCCCCATACCGATTAACTCCTGCTGAGTTGAAAGTACTGAAGGCCCAACTGGAAGAACTGTAGGAGAAAGGCCTCATTCGACCTAGCCGCTCCTCGTGGGGAGCGTCGGTTCTCTTCATGAGAAAGAAAGATGGCTCGCTGAGACTGTGCATCGATTACCCGAAATTGAATAAGGCAACCATAAAGTACAAGTATCCGCTTGCGTGAATTAATGATCTGTTCGATAAGCTGGCTAGATCCACTACTTTTGCTAAGATATACTTATGATCTAGTTACCACCAGATGGAGATAAGAGAAGAGGACGTGCTGAAGACGGCTTTCGGGACGAAATATGGGCACTACGAGTTCTTAGTCATGTCGTTTGGTCTCACGAACGCCCCTACTGCGTTCATGGATATGATGAATCGAGTCTTTTAGGACTATTTGGATAAGTTCGTTATCTTCTTTATCGATGATATTTTAATCTACTCTAAAGGATCGAAAGGAGCATGCCCAGTTGTTCGCTCGAAAACACACGCGAATTTAACCGCAAGTGCACGGATCGTTCAAGTAATAAAGTGGACAGAAGAGTCCGGATATCGTTCCCACGGAGAACTAACTAACCTAATTAACTAAGCAATATGAATACTAAATGTCTACTTTATCTAGGCCAACAATTTAGATGAAGAAAGATAAATAAACAAAATAAATATAAACAAAAATATTATAAATAAAACCTAGGATCGATTAGCTTCCCTCAATGTGTCCTCTATTCAATTATCCTTAATATCTCACCACAATCCTCAATTCTATGCTAGTGTAGGAATTTAAGTACTAAGTCGCAGCTCTCGCTTATTGACCTAATTATGTATTCAATTCTAACTCACGCGTCCGCTCGCTAAGATCAAACACATTCACGCACGATTCCTAGAATTCTAAATCGATCACCTCTCGGTCCTTACGATTTATAATTCGACTACCTAGACTACCAGTCACCTCTCGGTCCTTATGGCTTCTAAGCTGTGATTCTTGTTATTCCCAATTCAATTAAATTGCCTCTCTCAAGTTTAACCTAATTGAATCTAGAGTTTCTATCCAATCTCTCAACTGCAAATAGAAATAAATAAACCAACAAGAACACAAACATGAGAATTGAGTAATTACAGCAATTTATTGATGAAAACTAAAATAGATTCGACATTGAATTCGGCTAATCTCTCCTAGAGAGAGATTTAGCCTCCTGAAACCAAACAAATAAATATAAAAAATAAAATAGGGTTCATATTGAATACAAGAAATACAAGAGAAAAGAAACTAAGAGAGTAGAGAAAACTCAGTGAGATTCGCAAGTAATTCCATCTTCATCTCCTCTTTGAAGAGCCAATATTCTCTTGGTGTTCTTGAGCTTTTTGTGGTGTTTCTCTATGTGTTTCCAACCTCTTTTTTCATCCAAAACATTATATATTTATAGCCCAAGTTATTTGACCTAATTTTCCAGCTTGAAACGAAGATAAAACGTCATCGTTTTTGCATCAGCGAAGTTTGGCGGTCGTTCGGCTGAGTTTGGCGAACGTTCGGCTCATAAAAAGTCGATGCTGAAATTTGGCCTGGAGAACGTTCGCCCAGATTTGGAGAACGACCACCAAGCTTGGCGAACGTTCGCCCAAAGTTGGTGAACATTTGCCCCAATGAGTTTTTTCGCGATTCGTTACCCGAGCGATCGTTCGGCTGGATTTTGGCGAACGACTGGCGATGCCTCGGGTTTTTCCTTCTTTTTGGCTATTTTGGGCGATCGTTCGGCCCATGATGGATGATCGATAGGCTCTTGATCTTTCTCCTTGATTTTTCTTACTCCTTCAAGATTTGTTCGTTTTTTCGAGTTTTTTCGTCTCGATTTCCGTGTTTGTTCTCAAATCACCTATACACTAACAAAACCCTATGACGGCATTAACCCGTAAGGAACATAAGTATAATTGGACGGAGTCTTGTAAACGGAGTTTTCAGGAGCTAAAGAAGCGGCTGACAACCGCACCCGTTCTCACTATACCGCAAGGGGTACCGGGTTCGCCATATACTGTGATGCCTCAAAGTCCAGATTAGGAGCTGTGCTCATGCAGCACAGCAAAGTGGTTGCGTATGCCTGTCAGCAACTCAAGGATTATGAGACTAGATACCCCACTCATAACATGGAATTAGCTACTATAGTGTTCGCCCTCAAGACTTGGCGACACTATTTATACAGAGTTTGAAGTATTTGTTCACACAGAAGCAGCTAAACGTGCGTCAAGGACAATGGTAGGAGCTTCTCAGCGATTACGACTTCACAATCAATTACCATCCCGGCCAGGCGAACAAGGTCGCCGACGCACTCAGTCGGAACTCCACTGGCAACGTGGCAATGTTGCAAGGACTCTCTAAGGCATTGATCAAAGAGATAGTGGATTTCAGGTTGGTAATAGTGAGTGGTAAACTTTCAAATCTGCAAGTACGGCCACTGATACTAGAAGGAATCAAAGAGCCACAACGTAAGGACGTGGAGCTGATCAAAGCTCGAGAAGAGGCAGAAAGGCAGACATCAATGGATTTAAATGTTAGTCCTGATGGAACTCTACTATTTAAGGGACCCACTTGCATCCCTGACATCCCCTAGATTAAGGGACAACTGCTTGAGGAGGACCCACCAGACACCATATTCCGTGCACCCTAGTGTCACGAAGATGTATCAAGATTTGAAGAGACAATACTGGTGGCCCGAATGAAGAAGGAAGTCATAAGATTTGTGGAAAAATGCCTGACTTGCCAACAGATCAAGGCTGAGCATCAAAGGCCTGCTGGAACCTTACAGCCTTTGAAATCCCAGAGTGGAAATGGAAACAAGTGACGATGGACTTTGTCTCTGGATTACCCCGGACTCGTCAAAGGCACGACTCTATTCGAGTTGTAGTAGATCGTCTCACAAAGTCAGCGCACTTCATCCCTGTCCACACTACCCACACTATAGACAAGCTCGCTGAGCTATACATTCAGAATATCGCGAGACTTCACGGAGTGCCATGCTCGATCGTTTCAGATCGAGATAGTCGTTTTACTCGCGCTTCTAGAAGAGTTTGCAACTCGCGCTCGGGATAAGACTCAAATTCAGCACAGCTTATCATCCCCAAACAAACAAACAGTCTGAACGGACGATTCAGATACCCGAGGACATGCTGAGAGCCTGCGCATTAGATTTTCCAGGATCGTGGGAAGGATTTCTTCTGTTAGTCGAGTTTGCTTATAACAATAGCTATCAGGCTACAATTGAAATGGCACCGTATGAGGCACTCTATGGGAGAAAGTGTCGATCATCCGTACATTAGGATGAGACCGGAGAAAAGAAATATCTCGGCCTGAATTTAGTGGAGTAAGCTTCCGAAGCGATTCGAAAGATCAGGCGGCGGATGAAGACTGCGCAGAGAAGACAAAAGAGCCACGCCGATAAGAGAAGTCGGCCATTGGAATTTGAAGCTGGTGATAAAGTGTTTCTAAAGACTGCCTCTGTGAAGGGAATGATGCGTTTTCGCCAGAAAGGCAAACTAAGCCCCCGATACGTTGGACCTTTCGAGATTCTCGAAAGAGTTGACAAGGTTGCCTATTGATTGGCAATGCCGCCCGCCATGTCAGTATTGCACGACGTGTTCCATGTATCAATGCTGAGAAAATACGTCGCAGATCCCGCTCATATTTTTAAGTACCCAGAAGTAGAGATCAAGCCGGATCTCAAGCACGAAGTTCGACCTGAGAAGATTCTAGGTCGAAGTGAGAAGCAATTGAGGAATAGAGCCATTCCTCTTGTTAAAGTCAAATGGGAAGGCCATTCCGCTGAGGAAGCCACCTAGGAGCGAGAAGACGAGATTCGAGAAAAGTACCCAGCTTTACTCTAAGTTTCGAGGACGAAACTTTCATTATATGTTAGGGAATTGTAACTCCGGTCCCCGGGGTTATCCTGTACGGTACTTTCCAGCAAACGAGTTAGTCGTTTTTGTAATTAACGGCCAGTCGTTAAATTAATTACATCTCGTCTTGCGATTAGAAATCACTCCCATCATTGCATGATCCAATTTATAATTGGAATACTTGTGCTTAATGCCTCAGTGCCCATTGAATTTGAAATCGACTCCTTAAAAGTGTAAAATTGCACCGTGAGTCCCTAAACTTTTGAGAAATTACAAAATTGGCCCAATTTAGAAAAACGGCCATTTTTGGGTTGTAAACTGATTTTAAGGGTAAAGATGATTTACAATCATATAATTAACCTTAGTTTCAAATTTGAAACCATTTCGAGTTAAAACGAAGCCGAAACGGCTTAAACTCGAAAAGTTGAGATAAACCGTGTAACCGCGGTTAGAGAAAGGGAACGAGCTCTGAACGACCACTTATAAATTGATATTTGAACTTCTCAACAGTACTATAGAAGTTTCTAGTGATATAAGAAAGTCTCGTTAAGTCTCAGGTGAGACGGAATTCGAATTAGGTCAAAACTCCGACCGATGGTTCCGAATAGGGCGTTTAGGCCTTTTCGAGAGAAACGGGCCTCGGGAAAGGTTCCCGACCCCTCGGGCCAGCCCATAACCGTCCCCATTTGACCTATAGTGGGCTTGGTGTGTTAAGAAATAATATTAGGCCCAAAATCAAAGTTAAAACCGTGGGCCTCATGTGAGAGAATTGATTGAGTGTTTAAGTGGTTTAAGTGGGATAAGTGATGGACCAATGAAATAAATCCAAGATTTTTTTCATTGGTGGCACATTTAACCTAACCAATCAGAACATGATCATCGTCGGTGCCATTTTTGAAGAAAGAGAAGGTAAATTGAGAGGTTTTTCAACCTAGATGCTCTTGATAAATCCTAGCCATAGGATTTGAAATACTTAACCACCAAGTTTGAATCAATGGCCAAGATTTATTAGAATTACCAATTAATTAGCATTATTGGGATTAAAATCTTGGAGAATATACATGAATGATATCCAGCCATTGAGGAGAAGATAGAGAGTGGGAATGGTCATTAAGTTGCTTGGAGAATGCAACTTAATGATGAGAGCCTTGGAAAGTGAAAAGATGTCCTCTTCATAAATTTCAACCGTAGGATGGGTTGCTGTAAAGAATCAAGGGCTAAGATGGACCATAGGACTTATCAATTATTTTAAATGAGGAAATAAAATAATTAGAAGAGAGGGAAATGAGAAATTCGGCCGAGAGAGAGAGAGAGAGAGAGAGAGAGATAAGTTAAACTCTCTCTAAATCTCACCTAAGTATAAAAGGGTTTTTGACTCTTAAGCTCCTATTTTTGCTCTTTTTTTTTCCAAAATTTTGAGAGAAAATACGTGGGATAGTAAGAGAAAAAAAGAATAGAGAAAGCTTTGTGAGAAAGAAAAGAAAAGAAAAGAAATTAGAGGCTAGAGATAGAGAGAGTGGCCGAGCAAGGAGAAGAAGAAGCAAGGAAGGCTTAGAAAACCCTAGTTCTCCAAGGTAAGTAAAACCGTAACCTTGCTCTAGCCTTTCTATACTTTTAAGTATCAAAATACCTAACCAAAACCTCCCTTATATTCTGCTCTAAGAGGACAAGGAGCCATAAGTGGTGGTTTTAGAGGCAAACCCTAGAGAATACTCGGCCAAAGCAAGAGCACGCCAAACGAAAGCTCAAAAATCCGAAGCTAGGTATAATCTCTAAACCCTAGAGTGACGTGAGGATCTTTCCTTATTCCTTAAGCCTCCTTTAGTCTAACCATGGATGTAATAGGTTTGAGTTGTAAGCATACAAGGCCTCTATTGGTTTTAAGTTTGCCGAACACGAGTTTGAGGAAGCTAGCCGATCTAGCTTCCGATATTTGAACTCGTGTTCGGTTGTGGTTATGTTGTTTATTTGGTTTCCATGTATAGGGTTCGGATTTCTAGCGATTGATTGTCTTTGATGCATTTGCATGGCTGTTTATTTGTGTTTAAAATGTTCAAATGTTTTCAAAATCTCCATGCACACGACGGTTTCCAACGAACCGAAGTGAAACCATCGAAGGATAAAACTTGGTAAATTTCTTCTACAAATCCGAGCCTAAGTTTGTGAAATTACCATGGTCTGTTTAATTGTTGTTCGAATGTTTCAGTTACTGTTTTTAATTAGTTTTTTTATGTTAAAAAAAATGGAAACCGAAAAGACACCGTGAGACGAGTGTCTCGCTCAAAACCTATGAAAACTGTTCGAAAGCGTGTAGCTCGAGAATCGTTTTCACTCGAGAATCGTTTTCACGCGAGATTTAAAGCTTCGATGAAAGGTTTCAAAAAGGAGTGAAAAATGTCCTTAGAACCTAGAAGCAACCTATTTTAGTGTTAATAATGAGATTCGGAAAAAAGTGAAGAACAACGTTTTACCGAAAACGACGCTTTCGCGAAAGATCGCGAAACTAGTTTCCAAAATACCATGTTTTACAAATTGTAAATGGTTTACCTATTTTCTATTATCAAAATAGATTTGGAAACCAAACATATAAGCTTTTTAAATATAAAGCTTGCTGCCCTTAAGCAATTTGAACAATAATAAAAAGAACGAGTTAAGTTTAAGGGCTCAAAACGACGTTTTCATGACTTAGTCGAAACCAAAGGTTCGAGGAAGTCTCAAACTAATGTAAAATGGGTGTTGAGACTTAAATGGAGTTAGTCCATCCCATTCATAGTGAGATGGGAACCGTAGTTGTTCAAGTTGAACTAAACGGGCTTTTTCAAATGAAACGAGACTCGATTTCTTTGAAATCGAGAATTTTTCTTAAGAAACAGCTATAGTGCGTGAAAACCACTAAACCGAGCCCAAGAACATTTAAATTATATCCTAATTCAAAAAAGATTTAACGAACACTTTTTAAATAAAAGAGAGCTTCTTAATTAAGCTTAGGGTTCAAAAGCATTTTGTGAAAACGTTAAACAGACAAGTGTCCCGTCTTAGAGACGTTTAAAATGTCAAGGCCATTTTGGGCCTTGTCTTTGTCTTTGAAGCCCAAAGCTTGTTGGGCCAAACTGTTTTAAATTGTGAAGGCCGCTTCGGGCCTCCACCTTGATAAAAAGCCCAAGTTACCCATTTGGGCCTCAGAAGTAGCTAGGCCCATTTGTATCAAGGCCAAATATGTAAGAAGGCCTTGAACCTTGTAGTGGGCCACTTTACGTAGAATCAAAGTAAGTCAGTAGAAAATCCATCAAGTTTAGATTTGACTTTCCTAAGCTTAGACGGACTTCGAATAGTCCGAAGATTTCAAAAGACAAGAGACCATCTAGGAAAGTTTAAGATGGAAACCCGAGCACTTAAAGATTAACTAATTGATAGTTCATCTCGTGTTTACGAGACGGTCAAACTAACGAGACCATGTCTTCTATTAAAGGACAAGGAGACACGAAGGTGGTCGGAGCTCTGAAAAAGTTCCCGGAAAGACCTCGGAACTGCCGCAACTCCTATAACTGTAAGTGGCGATGTACCTACGGCATCGAGTATATATATGTGTGAAATGTTTGCTAGGGTTGCATTAGTACTTTTTGAATAAATACTGTGTGAATGCTATATCTTTGTGCTATGTAGTGAATAAACTATATTACACCAAACAGAATCTTAGCATGAACAAAATACGAATAAAATGTTCGTAGTTATAAATAATCCAATCTTTGGATTAGGTTTTCATAAGCCTCAATAAGAGAAAATAAGCTTTAATGATACTCATCGGTGCGCGTTCGCTCGTATCTGATCTCCACTGAGTTTACAACTCAAGTGTGAGAACAAGGTCGGCTTTAAACCGAACCTATAATTGAAAGAGAAACAGCTTAATGACAAAGGAAGTGGCCTTGAGCTGCTAGTTATAAACTATGGCTGTGAATGCCAAAGTAGAGGTTGAACCTTTGATTTACTAAAGAATGACTAAATCATCATGAATAATTACTTATTAAAGGATTATGAAAAGAATTAGATATCGATCCATGAGATCAGTAAATCATAATGCTAACGGCACAGTCGGGTCCTTCCCGTGCACTATACCTTACGGACTGTGGTCCGTCAGAATAATATTGTAGGAAAACCTACCCAGCCTAATGCATGTTTGTTGTGAACCCCTTGAACGATTAAATCATTGGTCTCGAATCCAAATGCAAGAGGCCAAAGTGTGGGACTCGTGAGAAATCCATTCGATGCATTAAAATCATAAACTAAAATTGTAAAGAGGCCTCTTGTGAAACCCCAGTCTGCTATGTGATCTGAAAAGGGGGTTCAAACATACTAAATCCCAGTCTTTTGTATGATCTAACAAGGGGATTCAAACATACTAAATCCCTGTCTACTTCGTGATCTGACAGGTTAAAGTATATCCGAATTAAAGTCTCGATTCCTCGGTAAACTAGATGAGAGGGACAGAAATCTGAAATAAGCCCCAATCCTCTGACAGGAGTCGATAGGAGGTAAACGAATACAATCTTAATATTGAAATAAAAGTCGATGGTACCGCACGGCTCCAAGAGAAGAGAGCCCTAGCTCCGAGAGAGAGAGCCCTGCTCCCTGAGGGTGAGCTTATTCCTCACACAAGCCGGCCAGTTGAGTGTGAGATGAAGTCTGTGTGACTACCGGGAGATTAATCATATCCCCGCATGCGCGCTAGAGAAATCACGGTGACCATCAGTGGATCCCAGACTTGACAAGATGTCGAGCTCGATAAATTAATTAAATAATGAAATGATTGCTATTTGAAAACACTAAGTCCGAAGAGAGTCTAACGAGACATTCCTCCATAAGGACTATAAATAAGAGTAGTGGGTCCATAACCGATCACGGGGCCTTGACGATACGACGAGCAAGGCCGTGTGCAAAAGACTCGCCAGTGAAGCCGAGTTATCTCCCTAGAGCAAGGTGAATCAGGGGGTGATGTAAGTATGCTTAGTGCAACGAGATAGAGCAACCTTGCGTAAGGAATCTCAACTGTGTGAATCGAGTACGAAGTACTCGGCTGTGGAGAAGTGAGAAATGAGAGACACGGGAATACACGAGGGTAATAGGAAAACTTTGTTGCATTTGCTATGTAAAGGGGTGTTAGTCGGTACGGGACGGCTAACCCCTCACTGTGTGAACTTGTGATGCATACCATTTAGGGCAAACTAGTTCGCCCTTACTGAGTTTATCAACTCATAGGTACTCGGTGTTGTAGGTAAAATGCCAATGAAGATCGACGAGCAGGAGCTGGCGGAGATGGTGTGTGTGGTATCCGTTGAAGAGAATACCCGTAGCAATATATCTTCCTTACTTTTGATATATTACAAACAATTTATGTTTTTGATGCCGGGACGAGATCACGAGAGCTTTATGACTTGGTTTGTAATATTATGGGAAAAGACTCTGTGTGAGTCATATCCTATTTTGAGACCGGGACGTGATCCTGAGGACTCCTATATTACAAGTATGTAATATTATGGCAGCATCTATGCTCCGACGACTTCAAGTATTATCTATAGTAAAGACTTCCGCATTTTAAAATGAAAAAATTTAAACATAATTTACGAGAGTTTGAAAATGAGTTTGCACTCTCCTGTCGCGGCCGCGGCCGAGCCGGCGGGTCGTGACAGTAAGAGCATGATGGGACTTGAGGATCAAGCCGAGAATTAGGGCTCGATATGACTATCCAAGGGACACTTTCGTTAAGAGTGGTAGCTCTCCACTACCCGTTCTGCCTCGAGTAGACCAATGGCGGTCTGCCGATATTCACCATTAGCCTTAATTCCTAAAGGAAGTACCCCTCGAATTTCTGGTCGTCAATATCTTCTGAAAAAATGTGAATGCTGACCTTACACAAAGCGGAAGTGAATAAAAACAAACTGGCAGCAGACAATCTAAAGGCTAGAATCCTAATAGGAAGACTGATTGGGCTACGCTCGATGAGAGTGTAACTCTTTTCCTTGTTCAACCTTAGTAGAATATACTCTCCTCGAGAAAACTAGTTGATGATATAAGCAACCAATTGTCGTGCTGCCACCCTTTTTTCTTAGTTGTCATCGCAAGGTCAATCCCATCAATAGCAGTCGTTTAAATCTATGCTAACGTAGGGCCCTGAGCGCGATAGCAACGCGAGCGATCAACAACATTGAACTGCTCCCTAGAATACCTTAGGTGGGAGTCCTTCTCCACCCCATCTCAGCTGTTGACCTCCGTTCAAGGGTTATGGAGGAGTAAGGAGCTGCCTGAGTGCTTGGATAGTTGGATTTAGTACCAACCGAAGGCGGGAGACGGGGAGTTGAAATGGCCCTGTAGAAGGTGTTAGATCCGTTAATGATTTTGAAAGCGTTGTACGATGGGTTTTATAAGGCATGATCTTTATCCTTAGATGGCGTTCAAATTCTGTCGTACCCGAGAAGATAAGCGCCAAACTATCCGTTTTTCACAGGATGCACAAGCGCTAATGCGAGGAAATGTCTACAATTCTTATGATTATCAAAGTAGCACAGCGGAAGCGTGGAAAACAATGCTTAAAAACAAGCTACATGCTCATTTAGACACCTAGGCAGGACCTACATCGAGCCTGCAGTACTACGTTGGCGCTAGTAAGCTCTAAGGTGGTTAACTTTAATTGCAGAAGGCGTTGTCAAGAGGTTAGCTTAGACAGTTGATGTGATAATTTAATCGTTCGAGGCTTCCTCCCCGACGGATGAGACTATGGAATTACGTGTCAAGTACTGTGATTAGTTAAATTGGTTCACAAGGACGTTTGGAATATAGGGTTACGCTGTAAGCATATTGGTCATCTGAAAAATTTTGTTACTCCAAGGCTCAGCTCTTGTGGGAGAGATCCAAGCCTCTCGAAAGCCTGGTTTGCTTGTTTCTTGCTAACTTTCAGATCTTGATTTATACAAATTGTTCCTTTTTAATGCTTTGTATTGATTCAACCATTTGAACTTTACTGTGGTCTGCGATAAATATCTTTGGATGGTTATATCTGTTGTATTAATGTTTCTATTAGTTTGGGTGTACCTAATGTCACGACCCGCCAGCTCGGCCGCTGCCGCGGCCGCTGCCGCGACAGAAGAGTCCAAACTCATTTTCAAACTCTCGTAAACTCTTTTAACTTTGAAAGCGAAAATTCTGTGTAAATTTTTTTTTAATGCGGAAGTCTTTACTATGGATAATACTTGAAGTCGTTGGAGCATAGATGCTGCCATAATATTACATACTTGTAATATAGATGTCCTCGCGATCACGTCCTGTTCTCAAAATAGGATATGACTCGCACATAGTCTTTTACCATAATATTACAAACCATGTCATAAAGCTCTCGGGATCTTGTCCCAACATAAAAAACATAAATTGTTTGTAATATAACAAAAGTGCGAAAAATATATTGCCACGGGTATTCTCTTCAACGGATACCACACATACCATCTCCGTCAGCTCCTACTCGTTAATCTTCATTGGCTTCTTGCCTACAGCACCCAGAACCTATGAGTTGATAAACTCAGTAAGGGCGAACTAGTCTACCCTAAATAGTATACATCAATGGTTCACATAATACAACAATCACACAGAGAGGGGGTAACCGTCCCATACCGACTAACACCCCTTTACACAGCAAATGCAACAAAGTTGTCCTATTACCCTCGTCTTTCCCATGTCTCTCAATTCTCACTTTTCCACGACCGAGTATTTCGTACTCGGTTCACACAACTGAGCTTCCTACACAAGGTAGCTCTATCTCGTTGCACTAAGCATACTCGCATCACCCCCTGATTCACCTTGCTCTGAGGAGACAACTCGGCTTCACTGGCGAATATTTTGCATACAGCTTTTGTCAACCCCGGAAAATTCAATTACGCTTCGAAGGGCAAAACGGTAATTTTTTGAAGTTTATCGAAAATGTCTCTAAGGTGATCATAATAACTTATTTTGAGTAATGAATACCGTAAATGACCTTTGAACGATTGAAATTATTCAAACAGCCTGAATTTTCAAAAAGTGCCCAGAATTTTCAAAAAATTGCACTTTTGGCCCAAAAATGAAAGTGCTCAAAATAAGTCAATAATTGGTCTTTTGAGACCTAATATAATATTTATATATATTTTTAATGTCGATTAGAAAGTTTTAGTTCATTCCGTTGCCTATTTAGGGCAATTTCGGCGAAATATCGCCTTTTTGGCGTCAAACAGGAAAAATTCGAAAAAATAGCAAACGGACGCGTAAAATTTTAAAAACTTCCAGTATAGCTTATTTTAGCATATATTAGTGGAATATAATTATACTTTTCCAAATAGAGCTTCAAAAATCGTAGTTCTTTAGAGAGGGACTAAAATGCAATAATTCGTAGTTTTCGGGGGCAAAATGAAAATTTTTAGTTTTAGGAGAGTAGTGGCTGAAGCTAGCACCAATTTTCTACATGTGAAGGTTGAGTTGTCAACCCTTTAGCACTTGTTTGACCCTTATGGTGAGTTGTCACCTTGCATGAAGTTTGTGTGACAAATGGCTAGATTTTTTGATAATTCCTATGCTAGACTTAGTTAAAACAAGTGGTAGTGTGTAAATCCTCATTCACTTCAGCCAAAATCCGACCACCAAGCAGAAAAGAGAGAAAGAAAAATTAAAAAAAAAAAAGAAAGAAGAGAAAGAACAGAAGAGAAAGAGGAAGTAAGAGAGAAAAGCTTAAGCATCTAATTAAGGTAAGATCAAGTGTATATTCATCTTCCTTGTTTCTTCTTGATGAACTAGAGCTTGTAGCATTATGATTAGTACCTTATTATAAGAAGTTTGTAGGTATTCTTGAGGTTAAGCAAAGGAAATTCTCAACCAAGAGGAAGCTAAGGTAAAATCCACTTTCAAGCTCAAGTTTTGATATTTCATGGAAATATATGAGTTAAGTATGAAAAATCTTTGGCAAAGTGAAATAAATTAGAAGATTAAGACTTGATATAGATGTGGCTATGAGCATCTTCCTGTTTAAAGATTCAATATTAAGTTGAGAATGATTTTTTTGCACGGATTTTGGTGATGATGTTCGAGAGACTAGATAATTTAGAACATTCTATCAAAACAGTGGCAAAAACAGAAATTTCAGTTTAGTCCTATCTGAGTTTTGGCTTTAAAACTTATTTTTATTTGAAACTAGACTTGTTCATATTTCCATAGGAGCAAGAATCATCTAAAAATGATTTTTCTATAATTAGAAGTGATTTTTCAAAGTTTGCTTAAAATTCTGTCTATTGGAACCCTTTTGAATAAACCTTTATTTTGGGCTGTTTTTGGAATAATTGAAAAAGTTTAAACCTAACAAGCAGTATCTGATTTGAAAGATGTATGAAAATACTTTCCAATGTCGTTGGTTTTGTGTCGATACAAGTTTTTTTTTATGAAATATTACCGATTCTCGTAACAGTCCACGTTTTAGCAAGATTTAAGACTCTTTTGATTAGAAAATATTTTGGAGAAAATGAGAATAACTTGTGATGGGGATTTATCAAGTTTTTGTGTGACCAACATAGTTTTTGAGCAAGATAGGGTTCATTAAAATAAGTTTAGGGGTTGAAAAGTCCCCCATAAATGGCTAAAAATCCGTTAGGCCCAATTGAGCTGTTTTTCGTCCCAAACAAGATATTTAGGCTCGTTTGAACCCGTTTGAGAACTCAAACCCAAAATTTTGATATTTTTGGATATTTAGAGGATTTCTAATCTATAAACATTCTTATTGTTAAGGAATTTAAAGTCCTGTATTATACGAACGACCTTGGAATCAAATCAAAGTTTGAGACCTCCGATTCGGCAAATGTAAGTGGAATCGGCACCTACGACACAAGAACGAGGATGTTTTGCTCATGATTGTTATTGTGTATTTTATGCCTAGTATTGTAATAATTAATTATCGTCTTATTTATGTTTCTTGATATGCTTGATTTCCCGTCGATAATTAGATACTAGGCCGAACCCGGGCAAAGATGAAAAGTTTACAATAGATAAGGGGTCCAACGCCCTCGATAATTAAATAGTTAGATGGGTTTTGACCCACTTAAGCTAACTAGAAATGAATGGAATGCTCGGACCCGATATTATGATAATTACCCGTAGTTTTAATTGTGGATTATGTATAATGATAAGGCTCACTTGTGTGGAGCAGGTAAATCGCCTAAAGGACTTTATGTCCCTCGTGAAATAATAATCCACTTGAAGAATGTTTACGCCAATAAAATTGCATAAAATGTGAAATTGTCGATGGCACCGCTAGATACTCCCAATGGCTTACGGTGGTACGTCCCGGGCAATGGCTGACGGTGGTATGTTCCGAGCATATTTATTTGCGGTGAGATGTCCCCAACACCTATGGAGTTTATGGTCGGGAATCCGGCACATTCCCAACTGGCGCCTTATGATTGCGGTGGCCATTAGTGGATCCCAGACAAATCTAAATAATGTCAAGAATCTGGATTGAACCAACTGCGACAAATGTGGAAGTATTAGGAATCTGGGTTAACCAGCTAAGAGGTAAACTTAATTAAGAAGGGAAGATAATATATGTACAATAATGTTTACCTCAAGTGTAAAGGTCTACTGGTATGGGACAGGTAGATCCTTTTTTGAATGTTGTATAATGATGTGTTTTCACGTGCATTGCGAATAGGGTAGATAGACTTCCACTTGCTGAGTAAAATCTTATTAGGTGTTTCTTGTGTTGTAGAAATAGGTAACCGACCAAGGATGGAGTAGGACGACGGATGAAAGTCGAGAGAACCGGTGAATGTACATATGGACCCGACCTGTGAAGGCCGTGGAATGCCGGCACCCAGCATATTTAAGTTATTTTGATTCTCTTGACAGAAAGAGAAAAGTTTTAATTCCGTCGTATTTTTGGACATTAATTATGTATTATGTCGTTTAAAATCTTAAAATGGGCATGGACATACTGTATTATTATTATTTTCTTGTTTTTTAATTTATTATGTCCTAAAATGATACGTAAGCATGGTTTATGAACTAAAAAGGGTCGCGGCCCGTTCCGGGCGGGTCGTGATAGATTTTATGGTATCAGAGCTGTGGTTTAGCTGTTTCTGCAGACAAACCCATATGTACAAGCTCACCGGCCTCGACATTCACCGCTGTAAGTATATCTCGACTCTAGAACTTAGTTTTAAGATTTAGTAACACGTATGTTATTCTTTTATATATGTGTTACTAGGGAGCTAGTTTAACCCATCAAGCATGCCGCCCCGTCGCTCAGTAGCTGAAGTCACTCGGGATTTAGAGGCTATGCGTCAAGCCATGGAAAGGCAGGAAGAGTATGCTCGCCAACGTGATGAGCGTCACGCCGAAGAGATGAGAAGGAGAGACGAGCAGCTGCAGCAGCAGACAGAGCTCATAAATTGCCTCGTGCAACAACTAGGGCAACAAGGCCCCAGGCCAGCCCCGCCAGCCGACGAACAACCTCCTCCTGTCAATGACCTAATCGCCCCTGAAGTGCCGGCAAATCACAATCCGGCACCAGCAATCCCAGAGCCACCACAAAATTTGGCACTGATCGAGCCAATGTATGAGAGATTCCGTCGCCAGTAAACTCCAACCTTCAACGGGTCCGCAGACCCCTCGATTGCTGAAGACTGGATTAAGCGAATCCAGCGAATCTTGAATTTCATGCGATTAAGCGATGAGGAAAAAGTCAGGTGTGCAGTAAATCAACTGGTCAAGTGAGCAAGTTATTGGTGGGACTTGGTGGCCCAAACGGAAGACGTCATGACTATGACGTGGGCCCAGTTCCTAAAGCTTTATAATGAAAAGTACTTGGATGAAGCTGTACGAACCAGAAAGGTACATGAGTTCATGGATTTGAGGCAAGGAAATTTATCCGTAGCCGAACGTCATGAAGTATGAAGAACTCGCCCGTTTTGCACCAAATGTGGTGCCAACAGATGAGGCCCGGATGAGGAAGTTTTTGCACGGTTTGAGACTCTAAATAGTTAAGCAAGTTGACTTTGGGGCCACTGGACCCCAAAGCTACCGAGATGCCATTCAACGGGCTTTACGTTAAGACGGCTGGGATAGGAAGGTTGACGGAGGAGCCTATGGGGATCAAGTCGGAGGATTTGATACGAAACCATATAATAGAAATAAAAGTTCTGGACAGGGACAATCCTCGAGCCAACATGGAAGAATCCAGAGGAACTTCTTTGGACAATCTCAAAATCAAAGTCATGTAGAAGCAAGGGGACATTCAAACCGAGACAACACCAACAATCGAAATGACAAACGACCTAGAGAGCATTCGACTAGCGATGTGACTCAGAGGTAGCAACCCCGTCAAGGGACTCAATACACTGGAATCCAAGACGTAGCATGCGCTAGGTGCGGGAAATTTCACAACAGAGGCTGTCGTAAACGAAGCAACCAGTGGTATAACTGCAGGAAGGAAGGGCACTATGCAAGGGATTGCCTGAGCCAAACAGGGGTAGAAAGACGAACGGTCAACAACCCAAGACCCAATGCCAGGGTTTACAGTCTTTGCGAAGGAGAAATAGAAGCTGGACCATCCACCACAGCGACAGGTACCATGTTTATTGACTCTAGTGCTTTGCACTCTCTTATCACTACCAATATAGCAACTTATATAGACTAGAAGATAGAAGTTTTCTTGCAACCGTTGCACACGACAGCTCTGGCAGGAGCCTTGCATCACTCTAGATGCGGGCATACGCCCATGTCGGGTAGAATTAACGATAAGATCTTATACAATATAGTTGTAGAAATGATAGTTAAGAGGCGATCGTACGCGTGATCTGATTAAGCTCACATTACGCGGAGATTGAATGACAGCGAACGACTAAGCAATTGATGGAGATAAGCTCAAAAAGAGGACATCGAGAAGCAGAAGATTCACCCTACCAAAGAAGCCACCTAGAGACTCAAATGAGGCAGGAATAACCCGACATTTCTTTAAGTTTCGAGGACGAAACTTTTGTAAGGGGGAGGGGATTGTCAACCCCAGAAAATTCAATTATGCTTCGAAGGGCAAAACGGTAATTTTGCAAAGTTTATCGAAAATGTCTCTAAGGCGATCATAATAACTTATTTTGAGTAATTAATACCTTAATTGACCTTTGAATGGTTGAAATTATTCAAACGGCCTAAATTTTCAAAAAGTGCCCAGAATTTTCAAAAAATTGCACTTTTGGCCCAAAAATGAAAGTGCTCAAAATAATTCAATAATTAGTCTTTTGAGACCTAATATAATATTTATTTATATTTTTAGAGTCGATTAGAAAGTTTGAGTTCATTCCGTTGCCTATATAGGGCAATTTCGGCGAAATATCGCCTTTTTGGCGTCAAACGGTAAAAATCCGAAAAAATAGCAAACGGACGCGTAAAATTTTAAACATTTTCAGTATAGCTAATTTTAGTATATATTAGGGGAATATAATTAGAATTTTCCAAATAGAGCTTCAAAAATAGTAGTTCTTTAGAGAGGCATTAAAATGCAATAATTCGTAGTTTTCGGGGGCAAAATGAAAATTTTCAGTTTTAGGAGAGTAGTGGCTGAAGCTAGCACGAATTTTCTACATGTGAAGGTTGAGTTGTCAACCCATTAGCACTTGTTTGACCCTTATGGTGAGTTGTCACCTTACATGAAGTTTGTGGGAGAAATGGCTAGATTTTTAGTTAAATCCTATGCTAGACTTAGTTAAAACAAGTGGTAGTGTGTAAATCCTCATTCACTTCAGCCAAAATCCGACCACCAAGCAGAAAAGAGAGAAAGAAAAATAAAGAAAAAGAAAGAAGAGAAAGAAAAAGAAAGAAGAGAAGAGAAAGAGGAAGTAAGAGAGAAAAGCTTAAGCATCTAATTAAGGTAAGATCAAGTGTATATTCATCTTCCTTGTTTCTTCTTGATGAACTAGAGCTTGTAGCATTATGATTAGTACCTTATTATGAGAAGTTTGTAGGTATTCTTGAGGTTAAGCAAAGGAAATTCTCAACCAAGAGGAAGCTAAGGTAAAATCCATTTTTAAGCTCAAGTTTTGATATTTCATGGAAATACATGAGTTAAATATGAAAAATCTTTGGCAAAGTGAAATAAATTAGAAGATTAAGACTTGATATAGATGTGGCTATGAGTATGTTCCTGTTTAAAGATTCAATATTAAGTTGAGAATGATTTTTTTGCACAGATTTTGGTGATGATGTTCAAAAGACTAAATAATTTAGAACATTCTATCAAAACAGTGGCAAAAATAAAATTTTCAGTTTAGTCCTATGTGAGTTTTAGCTTTAAGCATATTTTTATTTGAAACTAGACTTGTTCATATTTCCATAGGATCAAGAATCATCTCAAAATGATTTTTTTATAATTAGAAGTGATTTTTCAAAGTTTTCTTAAAATTCTTCCTATTGGAACCCTTTTGAATAAACCTTTATTTGGAGCTATTTTTGGAATAATTAAAAAAATTTAAACCTAGCAAGCAGTATCTCATTTGAAAGATGTATGAAAATGATTTCTATTGTCGTTGGTTTCGTATCGATACAAATTTTCATTATGAAATAGTACCGATTCTCGTAACAGTCCACGTTTTGGCATGATTTAAGACTCTTTTGATTAGAAAATATTTTGGAGAAAATGAGAATAATTTGTGATGGGGATTTATCAAGTTTTTGTGTGACCAACATAGTTTTTGAGCAAGATAGGGTTCATTAAAATAAGTTTAGGGGTTG
This sequence comes from Boehmeria nivea var. tenacissima, assembly GCA_018132145.1. Classification (NCBI taxonomy): domain Eukaryota; kingdom Viridiplantae; phylum Streptophyta; class Magnoliopsida; order Rosales; family Urticaceae; genus Boehmeria; species Boehmeria nivea. The sequence goes on along the minus strand of CM030876.1, from coordinate 6,240,288 downwards.
AAAAATCCCCCATAAATGGCTAAAAATCCGTAGGCCCAATTAAGCTGTTTTTCGTCCCGAACAAGATATTTAGGCTCATTTGAACACGTTTGAGAACTCAAACCTAAAATTTTGATATTTTTTGATATTTAGAGGATTTCTAATCTATAAACATTCTTATTGTTAAGGAATTTAAGTCCTGTATTATACGAACGACCTTGTAATCAAATCGAAGTTTGAGACCTCCGATTCGACAAATGTAAGTGGAATCGGCACCTACGACACAATAACGAGGATGTTTTGCTCATGATTGTTATTGTGTATTTTATGCCTAGTACTGTAATAATTAATTATCGTCTTATTTATGTTTCTTGATATGCTTGATTGTCCGATGATAATTAGATACTAGGCCGAACCCGGGTAAAGATGAAAAGTTTACAACAGATAAGGGGTCCAACGCCCTCGATAATTAAAAAGTTAGATAGGTTTTGATCCACTTAAGCTAACTAGAAATGAATGTAATGCCCGGACCCGATATTATGATAATCACCCGGCGTTTTAATTGTGGATTATGTATAATGATAAGGCTCACTTGTGTGGAGCAGGTAAATCGCCTAAAGGACTTTATGTCCCTTGTGAAATAATAATCCACTTGAAGAATGTTTCCGCCAATAAAATTGCATAAAATGTGAAATTATCGATGGCACCGCTAGATACTCCCAATGGCTGACGTTGGTACGTCCCGGGCAATGGCTGACGGTGGTATGTCCCGGGCATATGTGTTTGCGGTGAGATGTCCCCAACACCTATGGAGTTTATGGTCAGGAATTCGGCCCATTCCCGACTGGCGCCTTATGATTGCGGTGGCCATTAGTGGATCCCAGACAAATCTAAATAATGTCAAGAATCTAGATTGAACCAGTTGCGAAAAATGTGGAAGTATTAGGAATCTGGATTAACCAGCTGAGATGTAAACTTAATTAAGAAGGGAAGATAATATATGTACAATAATGTCTACCTCAAGTGTAAAGGTCTACTAGTATGGGATAGTTAGATCCTTTTTGAATGTTGTATAATGATGTGTTTTCACGTGCATTGCGAATAGGGTAGATAGACTTGCACTTGCTGAGTAAAATCTCAGTAGGTGTTTCTTGTGTTGTAGACACATGTAAGCGACCAAGGATGGAGTAGGACGACGGATGAAAGTCGAGAGAACCGGTGAATGTACATATGGACCCGACCTGTGAAGGCCGTGGAATGCCGGCACCCAGCATATTAAAGTTATTTTGATTCTCTTGACAGAAAGAGAAAAGTTTTAATTCCGCCGTATTTTTGGACATTAATTATGTATTATGTCGTTTAATATCTTAAAATAGGCATGCCCATACTGTATTATTATTATTTTCTTATTTTTGAATTTATTATGTCCTAAAATGATACGTAAGCATGGTTTATGAACTGAAAAGGGTCGCGGCCCGTTCCGGTCGGGTCGTGACAGATTTTATGGTATCAGAGCTGTGGTTTAGCCATTTCTACAGACAAACCCATATGTACTGTGTACAAGCTCACCGGCCTTGACATTCACTGCTGTATGTATATCTCGACTCTAAAACTTAGTTTTACGATTTAGTAACACGTATCTTATTCTTTTATATATGTGTTACTAGGGAGCTAGTTTAACCCATCAAGCATGCCGCCTAGTCGCTCAGTAGCTGAAGTCACTCGGGATTTAGTGGCTATGCGTCAAGCCATGGAAAGGCAAGCAGAGTATGCTCGCCAACGTGATGAGCGTCATGCCGAAGAGCTGAGAAGGAGAGACGAGCAGCTACAGCAGCAGACAGAGCTCATAAATCGCCTCATGCAACAACTAGGGCAACAAGGCCCGAGGCCAGCCCCGCCAGCCGACGAACAACCTCCTCCTGTCAATGACCCAATCGCCCCTGAAGTGCCGGCAGATCACAATCCGGCACCAGCAATCCCAGAGCCACCACAAAATTTGGCACTGATCGAGCCAATGTATGAGAGATTCCGTCGCCAGCAACCTCCAATCTTCGACGGGTCTGGGGACCCCTCGATTGCTAAAGAGTAGATTAAACCAATCCAGCGAAGGCCGGTGGATGAAAGTCGAGAGAACCGGTGAATGTACATGTAACGCCCCTATATGGGGGTTGTGCAAAGAATAGTAATACTCAAGTGAACTAAATTTAAAACAACACTTTAAAACTAATTAGAAACCACAAATAAGAAAAACTCAACAAATGCCCTAGGGTCTTAAATCATTTAAACTCCAACAATGATAAAATAGTTTGATAAACATCAATAAGTCCCAAATCCACAGTATAATGTAGCACCATGTGAAAATATAAAATAAGACCTGTCATCATTTAACAACCCTATAACATTCAAATCTTATACAGTCATCACAAAATAGCACAAAGATCAAATCTTACAAAGAGAAGATCTCAAAAAGATGATAGAAGCCTCGGACCAAAATTCCACCAATGCCAACAATAGCTCACAATCAACCTATTGCTCCTCGACACTTTGCGCCTCTCCTGAAGGGGGGGGGGGGGGGGGAAGGAATGGGTGAGCTACCACATGCTCAGTAAGAATCACCAATACTTATCTTTCGGTTTTTACAACCATAATATTGATGACTTCCTGCATGGTTAGGTTTCAACAGATACAAATACCACAAACACAAGTATGTCTCAACTGAAATACTTATTTCCACATATCTACTTTTTCCATAGGTAATACATAATATAAAGAGATAAAATCAAGCATTTCAGTTCTGTTAACACATTGACAAACTCCGTGGATTAAAACCTCCAACGGTAACCTAGACCTGCGCAGAGACTAGAACGGCATGCGGACTGTGCCAAAACAAACCACATATGATAACAGAACAACCCAGAGACATACTATCGTTTCATTTCAACCAAACCATTCATTTCAACATCAGAAAAACAATTTCATATTTCAAGTCATATATATATGTATACAAAGTAGCATATATATATAAATATAGTTTATTTTTCTTTCCAATTACCAATTATTCAATAAAATTCTCACGAGAGGCAAGTACTAGAGATTCCTACCTCTTTGGACCAACCAAAAAGGTTAGCAAAATCTACGGATCGCCAAATCCCGCTAATTTCGTCCCGTTTCCGCGTCGGAAAGAAACTTTGAGTCGACCAAACTTCCTGCTCAATTAGAATTTGGTCAAACCGAGTTCACCATTGCGTTTAGGAGATCGAAACGATATCCGAGAGCTAGCTTACCCGATTTCGCCGGGAAGTTGACCGATCAATGCCGGAGTCAACGGCGGTCAACGGTGGCCGGCGGCGGCGAATCTGACAAGCGTTGACTGGGCTTTGAAGCTCTTGACTCCCCGAACATCACGGTGGTGGCCATTTTCCCAAACTCGTCCCGAGATCACCGGGATCTAAGCCGGAAGTTTAAAAACCCCGTTTCCCGACGAAGCTCCGGCGACGTCCTTTCCGATGGAATTTGGCCACAAAAATTTACAAGCTTGTAGTACTATTCACAAGGAAACCAATGCAATAAGAATCACGTCAATCGGAGTTCGGACGGAAAAGATATGGCTCGTCAAAGTTCCAGTGACTAAAAACTCCGCCGTGATTTTCTCCAAACTTTGCCTTCGATTTCCCGCGAGCCACGACATCCCCAAGGTCGGACGGTGGGTCCTCGGTGTTCGTCGCCACTTGCACTTCACTTCTCCAGTGGCGGCTTACTCCGACTCTTACCGTGGTGGTCGGAAAGTGCGTTCAAAGGTGGCCCGGTGAGGTGACAAAAATGGGTTTGAGTGAGAGAGAGAGCACGAGAAAAGTGACGGAAGAAAGAGAGAGAATGGCTTACTGGGCTGAGAGATTTTCAAAAATTGTGTTTTTAACCCCCAAACTTGGAAAATTTATAAAAGTCCCCACAAAATAACACTTCATTGCGATATAATCCAACAATAAAATTTTGGGCATTACAGTACATATGGACCGGACCTGTGAAGGCCGTGGAATGCAGGCACCTAGCATATTTAAGTTATTTTGATTCTCTTGACAGAAAGAGAAAAGTTTTAATTCCGCCATATGTTTGGATATTAATTATGTATTATGTCGTTTAAAATCTTAAAATGGTCATGACCATACTGTATTATTATTATTTTCTTATTTTTGAATTTATTATGTCCTAAAATGATATGTAAGCATGGTTTATGAACTAAAAAGGGTCGCGGCTCGTTCCGGGCGGGTCGTGACAGCTTTGCTCCTCGTTTCGTCAAGGCCTCGTGATTGGTTATGCACCTACCAAGCTTATTTATAGTCCTTCGGGAGGAATGTCTCATTAGACTCTCTCCAGACTTAGTGTTTTCACACAGCAATCATTTCATTATTTAATTAATTTATCGAGCATGACATTTTGTCAAGTCTGGGATCCACAAATGGTCGCTGCGATTTTCCTAGCGCGCAGGTGGAGAGATGATCAATCTCCCGGCAGTCACACAGACTTCGTCTCACACTCAACTGGCCGGCTTGTGTGAGGAATAAGCTCATCCTCAGGGAGCAGGGCTCTCTCTCTCGGAGGCGGGGCTCTCTTCTCTTGGAGCCGAGCGGTACCATCAACTTTTATTTCAATATTCATATTATATTCGTTTACCTCCTATCGAATCCTGTCGGACGATTAAGGCTTATCTTATATTTCTGTCCCTCCCGTCTCGTTTACTGAAGAATCGGGTCTGTAATTCTGATATACTTTCTCTTGTCAGATCACGAAGAAAACGGGAATTTGGTATGTTTGAATCCCTCTGTCAGATCATACAGCAGATTGGGATTTAGTATGTTTGAACCCCCTTGTCAGATCACACAGCAGATTGGAGTTTCACAAGAGGCCTCTTTACAATTTTAGTTTATGGCTTTAAAACGTCGAATGGACTTCTCACGAGTCTCACACTTTGGCCTCTTGTGTTTGGGTTCAAGACCCATGATTTAATCATTCGAGGGGTTCACAGGAAACATACAATAAGCTGGGTAGGTTTTCCTACAAGATTATTCTGATGGACCACAGTCCGTAAGGCATAGTGCACGGGAAGGACCCGACTGTGCTGTTAGCATTATGATTTACCGATCTCAGGGATCGATATCTAATTCTTTTCATAATCCTTTAATAAGTAATTATTCATGATGATTTACTCATTCTTTAGTAAATCAAAGGTTCAGCCTCTACTTTGGCATTCACAGCCTTAGTTTTAACTGGCAGCTCGAGGCCGCGTTCCTTTGTCTTTAAACTGTGTCTCTTTCAATTATAGGTTCGGCTTAAAGCCGACCTTCTTCTCACACTTGAGTTGTAAACCCGGTGGAGATCGAATACAAGTGAACGCGCACCAATGAGTTTCATTACAGCTTATTTCCTCTTATTGAGGCTTATGAAAATCTAATCCAAAGATTAGATTATTTCTAACTACGAACGTTTTATTCGTATTTTATTCATGCTATGGTTCTCTTTCGGCTAAAATAGTTTATTCACTACATAGCACAAAGATATAGCATTCACACCGCATTTATTCACAAAGTACTAATGCAACCCTAGCAAATATTTCACACATATATACACTCGGTGCCATAGGTGCATCGCCACTTACAGTTATAGGCATTGCGGCAGTTCCGAGGTCTTTCCGGGAACTTGTTCTGAGCTCCGACCACCTTCGTGTCTCCATGAATAGAAGACATGGTCTCGTTAGTTTAACCGTCACGTAAACACGAGATGAACTATCCATTAGTTATCTCTAAGTGCTTAAGTTTCCATCTTAAACTTTCCTAGATGGTCTCTCGTCTTTTGAAATCTTCGGACTATTCAAAGTCCGTCTGAGCTTAGGAAAGTCAAATCTAAACTTGATGGATTTTCTACTGACTTACTTTGATTGGGCTACTTAAAGTGGCCCACTACAAGGTTCAAGGCGTTCTTACATATTTGGCCCTGATACAAATGGGCCTTAACCACTTCTGAGGCCCAAACGGGTAACTTGAGCTTTCAACAAGGTGAAGTCCCAAAGTGGCCTTCACAATTTAAAACAGTTTGGCCCAACAAGCTTTGGGCTTTAAAGACTAAGACAAGGCCCAAATTGGCCATGACATTTTAAATGTCTCTAAGACGGGACACTTGTTCGTTTAACGTTTTCACAAAATGCTTTTGAACAATAAGCTTAATTAATAAGCTCTCTTTTATTTAAAGTGTTCGTTAAATCGTTTTTCAATTAGGATTTAATTTACAAAACGTTCTTGGGCTCGGTTTAGTGGTTTTCACGCACTATAACCGTTTCTTAAGAAAAATGCATGGTTTCGAGGAAACCGAGTTCGTTTCGTTCGAAAAAGCCCGTTTAGTTCAATTTGAACAACTACGGTTCTCATCTCACTATGTATGGGCTAGACTAAGTCCATTTAAGTCTCAACACTCGTTTTACATCAATTTGGGACTTCCTCGAACCTTTGGTTTCGACTAAGTCAGGAAAACGTCGTTTTGAGCCCTTAAACTTAACTCGTTCCTTTTTTCATTGTTAAAATTGCTTAAGGCCGACAAGCTTTATATTTGACAAGCTTATATGTTTGGTTTCCAAATCTATTTTGATAATAGAAAATATAGTGCACAATTTCCATAAACATGGTATTTTGGAAACTAGTTTCGCGATCTTTCGCGAAAGCGTCGTTTTCGGTAAAACATTGTTCTTCACTTTTTTCTAAATCTCATTATTAACTCTAAAACAGGTTGCTTCTAGGTTCTAAGGAGATTTTTCACTCCTTTTTGAAACCTTTCATCAAAGCTTTGAATCTCGCGTGAAAACGATTCTCGAGCTACGGGCTTTGAGCCGTTTTCACGGGTTTTGACCAAGACACTCGTCTCGCGGTGACTTTTCGGTTTCCATTTTGTTTTTAACATAAAAAAAAAAACTAATTAAAAACAGTAACTTAAACATTCAAATAACAGTTAAGCAAACCATGGTAATTTCACAAACTTAGGCTCGGATTTTTAGAAGAAATTTACCAAGTTTTATCCTTCGGATGGTTTCACTTCGGTTCGTTGGAAATCGTCGTGTGCATGGAGATTTTGAAAACTTTTTAACATTTTAAACACAAATAAACAGCCATGCAAACTCATTAAAGAGAATCAGTTACAAGAAATCCGAACCCTAGACATGCAAACCAATTAAACAACACAAACACAACCGAACACGAGTTGAATATCCGGAAGCTAGCCGATCTAGCTTCCTCAAACTCGTGTTCGGCAAACTTAAAACCAATAGAGGACTTGCATGCTTGCAACTCAAACCTATTACATCCATGGTTAGACTAGAGGAGGCTTAAGGAAAAAGGAAAGATCCTCAAGTCACTTTAGGGTTTAGACATTATACCTAGCTTTGGATTTTTTAGCTTTCCTTTGGCGTGCTCTTGCTTTGGCTGAGTAGTCTCTAGGGTTTGTCTCCAAAACCACTATTTGTGGCTCTTTGTTCTCTTAAAGCAGAATATAAGGGAGGTTTTGGTTAGGTATTTTGATACTTAAAAGTATAGAAAGGCTAGAAATAAAGGTTACGGTTTTACTTACCTTGGAGAACTAGGGTCTTCGAAGCCTTCCTTGCTTCTTCTTCTTCTTGGTCGGCCACTCTCTCTATCTCTAGCCTCTAATTTCTTTTCTTTGCTTTATTTCTCTCAAAGCTTTCTTTATTCTTTTATCTCATACTATCCCACAGATTTTCTCTCAAAATTTTGGAAAAGGAAGAGCAAAAATGGGAGCTTAAAGGTCTAAAATCTTTTTATACTTGAGAGAGTTTTAGAGAGAGTTTCACTTGTGTCTCTCTCTCACTCTTGGCCGAAATTTCCCCTCTCTATCTCTTCTAATTATTTTAATTCCTCAATTAAAATAATTGATAAGTCCAATAGTCCATCTTAGCCCTTGATTCTTTACATCAACCCATTCTACGGTTGAAATTTATCAAGAGGAAAACTTTTCACTTTTTAAGGCTCTCATCATTAAGTTGCATTCTCCAAGCAACTTAATGACCATTCCCACTCTCTCTCTTCTCCTAGATGGCCGGATATTATTCATGCATATTCTCCAAGATTTTAATCCCAATAATGCTAATTAATTGGTAATTCTAATAAATCTTGGCCATTGATTCAAACTTGGTGGTTAAGTATTTCAAATCCTAGGCTAGGATTTATCAAGAGCATCTAGGTTGAAAAACCTTTCAATTTCCCTTCTCTACACGATGGCCCATTATCTGATTGGTTGAATTAAATGTGTCACCAATGAAAAAATGCTTGGATTTATTTCATTGGTTCATCACTTTACACCACTTAAGCCATTAAGGTACTCAACTATTTCTCTCACTTGGGGCCCACGGTTTTCACTTTGATTTTGGGCCTAAAATTATTTCTTAACACACCAAGCCCACTATAGGTTAAATAGGGACGGTTATGGGCTGGCCCGAGGGGTCAGGAACCTTTCCTGAGGCCCGTTTCTCTCGAAGAGGCCAAAACGCCCATATTCCGAACCATCGGTCGGAGTTTTGACTTAATTCACATTTTGTCTAACCCGAGACTTAACGAGACTTTCTTATGTCATTAGAAAATTCTAAAATACTGTTTAGAAGTCAAATATTTAAATTATATGTGTTCCCTTTTTTTAACCGTGTTTACCCGGTTTATCTCGACTTTTTGAGTTTAAGCCATTTCGGCTTCGTTTTAACTCAGAATAGTTTCAAATTTGAAACTACAGTTATTATATGATTATAAATCATATTGTTCCCATAAAAACATATTACAACCCAAAAATAGTCGTTTTTCTAAATTGAGCCAATTTTGTAATTTCTCAAAAGTTCAGGGACTCACGGTGCAATTTTACACTTTTAAGGAGTCGATTTCAAACTCAATGGCCACTAAGACATTATGCATAAGTATTCCAATTATAAATTGGATCATGCACTAATGGGAGTGATTTCTAATCGCAAGAGGAGATATAATTAATTTAACGAATGGTCGTTAATTACAAAAATGATAACTCGTTTGCCAAAAAATACCGTACAGGATAACCCCGTGGACCGGAGTAACACCTAATGGTTATAAATTATTTACAGATTTTCTTTTTCCTCGGGATGCGAAATTTTGATGACATTATAAACATAGAATGATAACCCGGATACCATTCGGTGATTAATTATGAAGGGAATAACGTACCATTTCCTACCCTTAGAATAGAGAGCTCCGAGCTTAAGGAGTCACCTATGGGGTTAGCAATACCCGTCATCTCAGCTCTCGGTTACGAAGGGTGATTGATGAGGACTGTCCGGGCTTACTCACTCGCATTAGGACTTGTCCCAAGGGGACACGCATCAAGCTTCGGATATCCCGAACTTAGAGATTTTCATCCACGTCTTTTCCAAGGACCTTTTGGGATTACCTCCCAACCTTGAGATTGAGCTCATTATTGAGTTATTATCAAGCACCACCCCACTGTCGACGGCATCGTGTTGTGTGATCCCTACGGGATTAAATGGGTTGAAATTCAGCTGAAGGAGCTGTTCAACAAGTGTGTTATATCACTGGCCGTTGGTAGCCATGGTACTCTATGTTAGAAAAGGAGGGTGATTGCGGCAGCCATAACCCCTTGAGCCAAGAGAAAGGCAACACAGTATATGCTGCGCAATCCCGCACAACGTGGGTTAGTAGAGGTCTAACGTACCAGTTCTCGGGGTAAAGACTTGCGATCGAGCTATCTCTAGCTAAAGGCACAAGGAATATATGCCAAAGTCTACCTTCCGTACCAGTTGCGGACATTGTGAACCCTTGGTGATGTCCTTCGGACTCACCAATACCCCAGATGTATTATGGCTTTAGCATATTGTGTCCTCGAAGACTATCTCGACAAGTTCGTTATGGTCTTTATCGACGATATTCTTGTTTATTCGAAGACAAAAGAGGAGCATAAAGTGTATTTGCGAATTGTTTTGGAAAGATTAGCTGAGAAAAAGCTCTATGCAAAGTTCAAGAAGTGCGAGTTTTGATTGAAAATATCTTATTTCTCGATCACGTGGTGTCCAAGGAAGAAATTTTAGTGGAGCTGTCAAGGATCAAAGCCGTGAGTTCATGGAAACAACCCACATTGATCGCAAGACACTGTCGTTTCTTGGACTTACCTTGTACTAGAGGTGATTTGTAGAGGAGTTCTCCAAGCTTCTCTATCCTTGACCCGTCCCACTTGGAAGAATTATAAGTTTTCTTGGACTCTAGCGAGCGAACAGAGCTTTTAAAAGCTCAAGAAGTGTCTCACAAACGCCCTAGTGTTGAAATCCTGAGGAGAACCACTGTATTTGCGCTTTACGGTGAAGTTTCGAAGTAAGGATTGGGTGCGGTATTGATGCAACATGATAAAGAAGTGGCTGCACATCAAAATAACTCAATGATTATGAGACTCATTACCCTATTCACGAACTCGAACTAGCCACAGTCGTGTTTTTCTTTAAGAATTCGAATCATCACCTTTACGTGATTTATGGCGACTGCTAGTCGGAACGTAGAGCATGCACGATAATCTGGTCAAATACTATAGCGGTACTATTCCTTGTTTCCTAGGAAGAAGCTAACAAGGTAGCGGACACTCTGAGCCGGTAGAACTTTCGTCTTCGGCCATCAAGGAAATTCAAGTCGCATGAAAACTGCTCAGAGTTGATAAAAGAGTTATGTGGATGTTCGACGCCGACCCTTTGAGTTTGAAGAGGGTGACCACGCGTTCTAGATTGTGGCACCTATAAAAAGGAGTCATGCATTTTAGAAAGAAATGAAAACTTAGTCCTAGGTATTTAGGACCCTTCGAAATTCTCGTAAGGGTGGGAAAGCTTACTGATCATTGGGTCCTACTGTAAACCCCACCCCGGGGGTTATCCTACTCACTCAAAGCCGGGGTGTAAACATTATAAAGGATTATAATATAGCCTTTTATTTTAACCTTTTCAATCTTATCTCGAATCATAAATAAAGAATGAAAATATGATTTCTTGTTGATTGCATACATTAGAAAAATATACCTTACAAAACAGTGGGTTTAAAAATAAGGTTCGGCTTAGTTTGGACTTTTGCACAAAAGCCCTGAACTTTCAAAAAATTACATTTTTGCCCCAAATTATGTAAAAACGAAAATGTATGGATGAATTCACTTTCTAAGGCTAGGAAATGACTCAAAGTCACATGATTAATCATCGTTTGAAATTTGAAGTCATTCTGAGCTCAAACGAATCCGAAACGAGAAGATTTCAGTAAAGTCGTGAAATTACCGTAAACAACGGAAAATTCACAGAGAGCGAGCTGAAACGACCACTAGAATTTCAAAATAAGAATTATATTCCTATGAAAGGAATACATTCAAGTCAATCATAGCCTCGTTAAAGTCTCGGCGACATAGAAATACATGAAGGTAGAAAGTTGAGAAACACAGCAAAAAAATAAAAAGAGGACGGTATAGTCACCGCCGCGTCTAAAGCAACTCTCGGAATTTTTCCGAGGGTAGCACAGCCCTAGATTAATATATATATGTTATTAGATTAATTAGACAGTGACGGAGATATAATCTGTCAAATTTTTAGACTGGAACCGTCCCACACAGTATTGGAAAATACTGAAAATACAACGGTTCGTATTTTGGTGATTAGCAACGTCGGAACAATATTATTAGTGGCAAAATTCGACCATGGTGCAGCAATATTAGCTAAATAAGCTGAATTAAAGTGGACCAACCAGGTGAGAGATTAGTGCCAAGAGTGAGACAAATGAATAAGACGAAAATGTTGAGTGAAGAGGCATAGTGTAATGATAATGCTCTTCCTTGCTTTGAGCCATTGGATGAGCTTATTTTTGAACTAATGGCCGAGATTAGTGCAGCAAATTAAGTAAACAAATTAATAAATAAGAAATATGAACAGAAATTGAGTAGGAGAGAGAGAGAGGGTCGGATTTTAGAGAGAGAGAGAGAGAGAGAAAGTGTAAATTTAGAGCTTGTTAACCAAGCTTCTCATTTGCCTATAAATAGAACCCATACACTTCTTGTTCTCATTTTAGACTCCCATTTCTGAAAAATAGAGAGAGAGGCCGAGCAAGAGAGAGAGAGAGGAGAGAAAGGAAAGAGTTTTCGAGTTGGAGAGAGAGAGGTGGTCGGTTTTGCAAGGAAGGGAAGGAGAATCAAAGCCTTCAAGCTTCATAGTCACACTAAGGTAAAACACTAGTTTGCATGTACTCTAAATTCGGTTTTCCCTCCTTGAATACTCTCCTAAAACAAGTTTTCTCCTCTATCCTAGACCACCTAAAGGTTCACAAGGTTTGATCTTGGAAGATCAACCCTTAGAGAAGCTCGGCCATAGTAGGAAAACAAGAGGGAAAGTTGAAGATTTGTGCTTGAGAACTTAGGTAAGCTTTTCAAGAATGACATGCATGGTTGTTTTGATGAGTTCCTCTTACCTCTAACCCTCATCCTAACCGTCTCTCCTCTGCCCTAGACCATCATAGCATCAAGCTTTGATCTTGAGGTGGAGAAAGTGGGAGCAAGCCGAACACAACACATAGAACACCACCAAAATCTCAACCGAGAAAAGCTAGGTATAAGAACCTCTAAACCTTATAATTTTAGTTAGTTGAGCTTGGTTTTCATTTATGTTAAGCCTCTGAATGTATTTGGTGAGAAATGTTGTAATAGCTTAGTTGCATGTTAGCATGCTTGATGGTAGATCCGAGCTAAGCTAGAATCCCTAGCTTTCGAAGCTCGTGTGTGTGTGTGCATGGCGTTGTGTGGTGTTGTGTGTGTGTCTCGGCCATGCATGTTTACTTTGGGCCATTTTTATCTTTTACATGCTTTAATATCTTCCCTTGCATGCTTTGATAAAGTGATGGATGTATTTTTAAAAGGATTTAAGGTACGACGATTTCCAACGGATCGTCGTACCGAAACCGTGAGAACCGTGGAAAACATGAACTAGGATTTTTGAATGATTTCGAACCTAAACTCTTTGAGAAATTTAAAATGGAATATGAACCCATATTCATCTTCTTATTCTCTGCCCTTAATGTATTTAAGAGTTAGAAAAATAGATTTTTCAAAATAAAGATGCTACGTGATCGGTTTGGTGAAACCGTGAGTAGTTCGAAAAATACGCCGTTTTAAAAGATAGAATAGTGATGAATATTGTAACGCTTCGATGATGGTGAATATAAGGATGATAAATACCCTTAAATACCTAGAAGTTACTGTCCATTTAATGTAATTAGCATGGGTAAAAAGAACGCCAAAGGTCTTGGCCTAAAATGGCGAGTTCTAAACCCTAATGCTAGTGTAGTAACAAAACGACCTTAATATAACTAACTCTATCAACGTGGAGTTTTTACGCTTCGATGACGGTGAATATAAGGATGATAAATACCCTTGAATACCTAGAAGCTACTGCCCTAGTAAAGAAAGATTTCAAAACCTAAAATGTTGCGTTCTAGTGAAACCAAATATCGAGCTAAACGAACGCTTTGAAACCTTAAGAATTATAGTAAAATTTGTTAATCCTTATACTAAGAATAAATGATTTTAAAGAGACGATGAAGGAAAAAAAATTGGTCAAGTGGACCAAGGCTCGGTCCGGACCCGTAGTCCGTGAAAGTTCTATCCCGAGCCTAAGTCAACCGTATGTTTCGATTAGGAAACCCTCGAGAAGAGTTACTAAGACTATGTATATAGAAGAGTCCCGAGCAATACTGTGTCTAGTTTAGAAAATTAGTTTCGCTCTCAGTCAATGAAATAAGCGAACTAACGAGAGTAGTTCCTTTTTATTTAAAGGACTAAAGAAGAACAAGTGGTCGGAGCTCGCAAGTGACACTCGAAGAAATTCGAGAGATTCAACGCTTACACAAGGTAAGTGGCAATGCACCTACGGCACCAAGTTGTGTGTGAATGTGCTTGTATGTTAGGCTGTTACTTACACATCTCGAAACGCTTAACTATATGCATGCTTTGTTTAAAAGAAGTAAAGAAGCCGAAGTGAAACCCTAGAATGAGAAACAAAAGTGAAAGAGAAAATACGAACATAAAAGAACGTACAATGTACTGCATGTCTTGTTATGTGATAATACTAGAATAAGACAAGAATAAAATGTTAATACTGCCGGACCTTGAACCGTGCGTGTAATGATGCCGGGTTCTAACCCGAGTAAGATTAAGACTAAAACACAACCGAGCCTTGTTGTTGTTAGTTGTTGAAATCCCGAAATAGTACGTGCGGGTCATAGTACCCGAGATAAGAGGCTAAAACTACAAGGACTCTTTAGCAGTCCAAATGTTGTGTTTTATGTGATCGTTAGAAAACTCTAACGCCTCTTATCTAGTTCCTGATCCTCCAAGAGAGAGAGATCATGATGGAACGTAAAAGTATAGAAAACAAAATTAACGTCGATGGTACTGCCAGGCTCCTAGTGAGAGCCGTCCTTCGGGACAAGGTCATTGTTGATGATATGGGAGACTTGGCCCTCTCCCCGTGGTGCGCACATTTAGAAAGAAGCAGTTACCATCAGTGGATCCCAGACATCAATCACGTAAGCGTAACAACTACTGTAACGACAGTAAAAGTATAATGCTAGAAAGAAAGAAAGAAGAGTAGCCTCTAGAAGTGGCAACTCACAGAAAGAATGGTAACAGTAGAGTTTGATCGTCCCGAGACGATCAGACTCTTTTCATTATTGCATTTTGGTTTGAATGGATTGTATTGTTGTTGCATTGCATTGCATATTTAAGATAGTATAGTTTGCCCTTACTGAGTTTATCAACTCATTAGTTTCCTTGGTGTTGTAGGTAAGGGAAAAGCTAAAGTTGAACAGTGACAGGACTACGAGCTGGCGGCGGGCGGTGTGTGTGGCATTTTAGAAGAAGAAATGAATTCCCGTGGCATATTATATGTTTTTAATTCCGCATTATATTTTGAGAACATTGTTGTAATGTTGAGACCGGGACTGAATCCCGAGGCCCCGAACTTGAGAGAAAACGGTGGCTCTTTTTCCTGAACTCAAGAGAAGTCAGGTGGATGTGTTTTGACTAAGGAAAGAGATTTAAACTTTCATATTACAAAAAAAAAAAAAAACACGAGCTCGTTATGTTATAAAGTAATTTATGTTTTACGTATTTAAGTAAGATTATAGTAGATAATAGAAAGAAAACCCCTCTGTCGCGGCCTACGGCCTAGCGCTGGGTCGTGACAGAATTTTTTGTATCAGAGCCCGGGTTTAGCCGATTCTGAAGACTCGCCACACACGCCTCCTCGTCAGCAAGTAGAAATGCACCAAGAGTAGTTTCTTTCTATTAGTTAGGGTTCTAGAGTGTATTTTCCCCGTGTGTGTGTAGTTATATATATAACTTTTCTGACAAACGACGATGCAGGATGTCTGAGGTGAATCAACCGTCAAACACGCCATCGGCAGACTCGGGCCAGCATAGCGCGGCTGGACCCGTCCCAGTTCTCCAGGCCCTGGCCGAGTACATGGGTCTTGTTCCGCCCCATGCGACCACATACTCTGGGGAGGAGAACACAACTCCTTTCAGGGATTGGGAGATGCAGACTCTTAGCTGGATGAGGTCATTTCGGATTCCAGCAGAATACCGAGTCGACATCGCCCAGACTCTACTCCGAGGACCTGCCCTCCAACACTGGCACGAGAGGGAGGCTCAGATGGGACATGAGAACGATTGGGTTATTTTCTCCATAAGTATGTCCACCGCTTTTCATGAGATCGACGACATGACCGAGTGGACTCGCCGAGCCGATCGTTTCTACCAGCGTGGTGGAGAGACCATCCGGGCGTATAGTGACCGCTTTATCGACGAGATGGTGAACACCTATCCCAAACCCGGCATCAGAGGCCTACTTTGTATGCAGGTCTTCTCGAGAGGTATCCACCCATATTTTCAACCTCCTCACCCGCATCCACCTTTTCGGACCTTTGAGTCCATGAGGATAGCCTACATTGAGTACGCTGACCAAATCTACCCTCCGATTCCTCGGCCGGAGAATCGTCGTCCTCGTTTTGCGCGTAACCCGCATATACCACCTCAGCTAGCAACCGTAAATCGCGATATGCCAGGACCTTCTGCTCCTGCTCAGCCCGATCAATTGGCCCCCGCACCAAACGTGGAACCCCCACAGGTCGCAGCACAACACGAAGACGATAGCTCCGAAGAAGAAGAGGACCCCTCCGAGCACGACACCGATATGGAACTCGACGATGATGCTGATCCGGCGCCACACCAGGACGATTAGATGACTTTAGGCTTTACTACCTAGATAGGATTTGTACGCTCGATGAAGCGCATTTTGTTATGACCTTGACTTTGGCTCCAGGAGAAGCAACCCTATTACTATTACTCTTCGGCTATTATAACTCTATTTCCTTTTGCAGTACGATGTGTAATTGGGTAAATTTTTAAATGGAAGGCCTTGTAGCCTAGACTTACATATTCCCAATTTAATACAAAGAATCAGAAATTTATAAGTATTTTGATCCAATTATTACTATGATCAATTACAATCGAAATATATATATATATTTGTACAAACGAATGTTGGTCTATGTTTGATACTTTGTTACAAGCCAGAAATAGCCACCCTTATAAAAAAAAAAAAAATAAAATAAAATAAAATTATACCTATATATATATTTCCATTCAATCTTGGTTGCTTGCTTGTTCAAACATAAGTAGTTTAAGGAAGTTGACAAAGTCAAGGGACTAACAAAATGCGTGCCTGTAGGTTACCACTGAAAACCTGTGAATTATGCCGCCCAGAGCAATTCCAGCAGCTGTTCGCCGTGAACTGGACGAAGTCCGCCGGATGCTACAAGAGCAACATGACACGGCACAGCAAAGAGACGAGTTGATTCGTACGCAAACCACGACCCTTGAACAACTCCTCACCCGCCTCAACGACTTGACTAGGCAACCTCCTGTGCCCCCGGCACCGGCAGCCCAAGACCTACCAGTACCTAATCAACCGGCCCACCCAGCCGTAAACCAAGGGGAGCCTGAAGCCCCTAGAGGAGTCAACCAAGTTGGAGAACCAACTTACGAAAGGTTTAGGCGCCAAAAGCCACCTCGATTCGACGGGACCCCCGATCCCGCGACCGCTGAAGAATGGATCAAGCGCCTTCAGCATATTTTCAGATATATGGGACTTACCGATGCTGAGAAAGTAGCTTGCGCCATTAATCAATTGGATAAAGAGGCAATGTGTTGGTGGGAAGTGGTTGCACAAACTGAGGATGTTAACGTCGTGACTTGGGAACGCTTTGCGAGGCTCTTTCGCGACAAGTACCTTGGTGAAGCCCGTCTGGCTAGCAAGGTTAGAGAATTCGTGGACCTCCGACAAGGAGCAATGTCTGTGGCAGAATACACTGCCAAATTCGACGAACTAGCACGGTTCGCACCAACCATAGTTCCCACAGATGATGCAAGGAAGATGAAGTACATGCTCGGACTGCGAACCGAGATAGTCAAACAAGTGGATAGCGGTAGGGAAGGACCTGATTCCTACGCTGATGCAGTGCAAAGAGCCCTTCGCAACGACGGATGGGACAAGCCAGGAACCAAGGAAGTGACGAACAAGACGGACCGCCCGGTCAGTGGATATACTAGGAACAATAAGTATGAGAAGAAGGGACATTTTCAGTCCCGTTCGGGAAGTTTTCGCAGAGATAACCAATACAACTTTCGGAAGCAAAACTTCAACAGAGAAGAACCCAGCCAAAGGACTGAGAATCGAGGAAGAAGTAGAAACCCCAAGAGGGGACAGAACAGAACAGACAATAGGAGTGTGAGAGGGCGTTGGACGCCGCGAGAAGAGAATGAAGGAGAAAAGACAGTCGTAGTCCCACAGTGCCCGAAATGCCATAAAGCCCACTCCGGAGAGTGTCGTTACGGAACGACCCGTGGCTGCTACAACTGTGGCCAAGAGGGCCATATTGCCCGTAACTGCAAGAAGCCACCCGCCAAGGCACCAGAATCAACACCTCGCGGTCGGCCAAATGCGAGAGTTTATAGCTTGAATGAGGGAGATATCGAAGATGGCCCTTCCACGTCCGTTGCAGGTCAGCTACTAGTCTCAAACCATGTACTTTATACGCTCATCGACTCAGGAGCGACACACTCATATATTGCCAAACACCTTAGCAATAAACTAGAGGGTTGTAGAAAGACCCTAAGTACTCCTTTTGTCACGGTCACCCCCGCAGGGGATGTTTATAACTCCACAGCCTGGTTTAAGGATGTACCCATTAGAGTCGAAAATTCCACTCTTTATGCAAATTTAATTGAGATCGAAATGCGTGATTTCGATGTAATACTGGGCATGGATTGGCTTACCACCCATTATGCAATGATCGATTGTCGAAAGAAGCTTGTACACTTCAACCCGCCAAACACGAAACCGTTTGAGTTTCGGGGGACTCAGCGCAGTCGGCTAGCACCGACGATATCTGCGCTTCAAGCAAGAAGGTTGCTCGACCGCGGATGTCAAGGGTACTTGGCTAACATTGTTGATCGAACGAAAGAACGAGAGACAGTGCCGGAAGACATACCAGTGGTTCGGGAGTACTTGTCAGTATTTCCGAACGATCTTCCAGGATTGCCACCTGATCGAGAGATCGAATTTTGTATTGAATTGATTCCCGGAACCGCACCTATCTCTCGAGCCCCATATCGACTAGCCCCGGCTGAACTGAAAGAATTAAAGGCTCAACTCGAAGAGTTGATTGAGAAAGGCCTTATCCGACCAAGTCACTCCCCGTGGGGAGCACCGGTCTTGTTTGTCAAGAAGAAAGATGGCTCGTTAAGACTATGTATAGATTACCGGGAGATCAACAAGGCAACCATAAAGAACAAGTACCCACTGCCGCGAATCGACGACCTATTCGATCAATTAGCCGGATCCGCTGTATTTTCCAAAATCGACCTGAGGTCCGGCTATCATCAATTGAAGATCCGAGAAGAAGATGTGCCAAAGACCGCTTTCCGTACCAGATACGGACATCATGAATTCCTAGTGATGCCATTTGGCCTCACCAACGCTCCCGCAGCGTTTATGGACTTAATGAACCGAGTTTTTGAAGATTACTTGGATAAGTTCGTCATCGTCTTTATTGACGACATTTTAATTTATTCTAGGAGTAGAGAAGAACACGCTCAACACCTTCGGTCAGTGCTGCAACGGCTCCAATCTAAAAAGCTCTACGCCAAGTTCAATAAGTGTGAATTTTGGCTCGACAAGGTCGTCTTTCTGGGACACGTCGTTTCCAAGGAAGGAATTGCAGTAGACCCTACCAAGATTGAAGCCGTTACGAATTGGCAGCGACCGAAGAACGTAACAGAAGTAAGGAGCTTCTTGGGACTAGCCGGATACTATCGTAGATTTGTCGAAGGGTTCGCAAAGATAGCAAACCCACTGACAGCCTTAACCCGCAAGGAGCATAAATATACTTGGACAGAGCCATGTGAAGGAAGCTTCCAGGAGCTGAAGAAACGATTAACCACCGCACCCGTCCTGACGATACCGCAAGGAGTTACCGGATTCGCCATTTACTGCGATGCTTCAAAGTCAGGATTAGGAGCCGTACTGATGCAACACGGCAAGGTGATCGCTTACGCCTCGCGTCAACTGAAGGATTACGAGACTAGATACCCCACGCATGATATGGAATTAGCCGCTGTGGTATTCGCATTGAAAACGTGGCGACACCACCTATATGGGGTACACTGCGACATCTACACTGACCACAAAACCTTGAAATATCTTTTCACACAAAAGCAACTAAATGTACGCCAAGGACGATGGTTGGAAGTCCTTACCGACTACGATTTCACTATCCATTACCATCCAGGCAAAGCAAATAAGGTTGCGGATGCATTAAGTCGAAAGCCCACTGGAACCCTAGCACTGTTGCAAAGACTCCCGAAGGAGCTATTCAAGGAAATAGTGGACTTTGACTTATTGATAGTGTGTGGAAAATTAGCTAGTCTCCAAGTACGACCAATAATATTAAATGAAATACAAGAGGCACAACTCCTGGATGAATTCTTGAAAGACGTCCGAAAAAGGATGAAGAACAAGCCTCAATTAGACTTTTCCGAAAGTCAAAGCGGGACGTTGACATTTAAGGGACGAGTCTGCGTTCCGAATGTCCCCGATATTAGAGAGAGACTCCTTGAAGAAGCTCACCAAACGCCTTATTCAGTACACCCAGGAGTCACAAAGATGTATCAAGACCTGAAACAACGATATTGGTGGCCAGGCATGAAAAGGAATGTGGTGGAATTTGTAGAAAAATGCCTTACCTGCCAACAAGTCAAGGCAGAACACCAAAGACCGGCAGGGACATTACAGCCACTAGAGATCCCCGAGTGGAAGTGGGACCAAATAACGATGGACTTCGTCTCCGGCCTACCCAAAACCCGACAAAATCATGACTCCGTCTGGGTCATCGTTGATCGTCTCACCAAGAGTGCTCACTTCCTTCCGGTCAACACTACCTACACGATGGATAAACTAGCAGAACTGTATGTTCAAAACATCGTTAGGCTTCACGGAGTGCCAAAGTCAATAGTCTCAGATCGAGATAGCCGCTTCACATCCAAGTTTTGGAGAAGCCTACAGAACGCGCTTGGAACCAAGCTCAAGTTTAGCACCGCATACCACCCTCAGACGGATGGACAGTCTGAACGAACAATACAAATACTAGAAGACTTGCTTAGAGCATGCGCAGTAGACTTCCAAGGGACTTGGGAGAAGTTTCTTCCGTTGGCTGAATTTGCGTATAACAACAGTTATCAAGCCACAATCGAGATGGCACCATACGAGGCCCTGTACGGAAGAAAGTGTCGTTCCCCAGTACACTGGGACGAAGCAGGAGAGAGAAAATACTTAGGCCCCGAGTTAGTGGAACAGGCCACCGAGGCAATCAAGAATATTCGTGAGCGGATGAAGACAGCTCAGAGCAGACAAAAGAGCTATGCTGACAGTGACGGAGATATAATCTGTCAAATTTTTAGACTGGAACCGTCCCACACAGTATTGGAAAATACTGAAAATACAACGGTTCGTATTTTGGTGATTAGCAACGTCGGAACAATATTATTAGTGGCAAAATTCGACCATGGTGCAGCAATATTAGCTAAATAAGCTGAATTAAAGTGGACCAACCAGGTGAGAGATTAGTGCCAAGAGTGAGACAAATGAATAAGACGAAAATGTTGAGTGAAGAGGCATAGTGTAATGATAATGCTCTTCCTTGCTTTGAGCCATTGGATGAGCTTATTTTTGAACTAATGGCCGAGATTAGTGCAGCAAATTAAGTAAACAAATTAATAAATAAGAAATATGAACAGAAATTGAGTAGGAGAGAGAGAGAGGGTCGGATTTTAGAGAGAGAGAGAGAGAGAGAAAGTGTAAATTTAGAGCTTGTTAACCAAGCTTCTCATTTGCCTATAAATAGAACCCATACACTTCTTGTTCTCATTTTAGACTCCCATTTCTGAAAAATAGAGAGAGAGGCCGAGCAAGAGAGAGAGAGAGGAGAGAAAGGAAAGAGTTTTCGAGTTGGAGAGAGAGAGGTGGTCGGTTTTGCAAGGAAGGGAAGGAGAATCAAAGCCTTCAAGCTTCATAGTCACACTAAGGTAAAACACTAGTTTGCATGTACTCTAAATTCGGTTTTCCCTCCTTGAATACTCTCCTAAAACAAGTTTTCTCCTCTATCCTAGACCACCTAAAGGTTCACAAGGTTTGATCTTGGAAGATCAACCCTTAGAGAAGCTCGGCCATAGTAGGAAAACAAGAGGGAAAGTTGAAGATTTGTGCTTGAGAACTTAGGTAAGCTTTTCAAGAATGACATGCATGGTTGTTTTGATGAGTTCCTCTTACCTCTAACCCTCATCCTAACCGTCTCTCCTCTGCCCTAGACCATCATAGCATCAAGCTTTGATCTTGAGGTGGAGAAAGTGGGAGCAAGCCGAACACAACACATAGAACACCACCAAAATCTCAACCGAGAAAAGCTAGGTATAAGAACCTCTAAACCTTATAATTTTAGTTAGTTGAGCTTGGTTTTCATTTATGTTAAGCCTCTGAATGTATTTGGTGAGAAATGTTGTAATAGCTTAGTTGCATGTTAGCATGCTTGATGGTAGATCCGAGCTAAGCTAGAATCCCTAGCTTTCGAAGCTCGTGTGTGTGTGTGCATGGCGTTGTGTGGTGTTGTGTGTGTGTCTCGGCCATGCATGTTTACTTTGGGCCATTTTTATCTTTTACATGCTTTAATATCTTCCCTTGCATGCTTTGATAAAGTGATGGATGTATTTTTAAAAGGATTTAAGGTACGACGATTTCCAACGGATCGTCGTACCGAAACCGTGAGAACCGTGGAAAACATGAACTAGGATTTTTGAATGATTTCGAACCTAAACTCTTTGAGAAATTTAAAATGGAATATGAACCCATATTCATCTTCTTATTCTCTGCCCTTAATGTATTTAAGAGTTAGAAAAATAGATTTTTCAAAATAAAGATGCTACGTGATCGGTTTGGTGAAACCGTGAGTAGTTCGAAAAATACGCCGTTTTAAAAGATAGAATAGTGATGAATATTGTAACGCTTCGATGATGGTGAATATAAGGATGATAAATACCCTTAAATACCTAGAAGTTACTGTCCATTTAATGTAATTAGCATGGGTAAAAAGAACGCCAAAGGTCTTGGCCTAAAATGGCGAGTTCTAAACCCTAATGCTAGTGTAGTAACAAAACGACCTTAATATAACTAACTCTATCAACGTGGAGTTTTTACGCTTCGATGACGGTGAATATAAGGATGATAAATACCCTTGAATACCTAGAAGCTACTGCCCTAGTAAAGAAAGATTTCAAAACCTAAAATGTTGCGTTCTAGTGAAACCAAATATCGAGCTAAACGAACGCTTTGAAACCTTAAGAATTATAGTAAAATTTGTTAATCCTTATACTAAGAATAAATGATTTTAAAGAGACGATGAAGGAAAAAAAATTGGTCAAGTGGACCAAGGCTCGGTCCGGACCCGTAGTCCGTGAAAGTTCTATCCCGAGCCTAAGTCAACCGTATGTTTCGATTAGGAAACCCTCGAGAAGAGTTACTAAGACTATGTATATAGAAGAGTCCCGAGCAATACTGTGTCTAGTTTAGAAAATTAGTTTCGCTCTCAGTCAATGAAATAAGCGAACTAACGAGAGTAGTTCCTTTTTATTTAAAGGACTAAAGAAGAACAAGTGGTCGGAGCTCGCAAGTGACACTCGAAGAAATTCGAGAGATTCAACGCTTACACAAGGTAAGTGGCAATGCACCTACGGCACCAAGTTGTGTGTGAATGTGCTTGTATGTTAGGCTGTTACTTACACATCTCGAAACGCTTAACTATATGCATGCTTTGTTTAAAAGAAGTAAAGAAGCCGAAGTGAAACCCTAGAATGAGAAACAAAAGTGAAAGAGAAAATACGAACATAAAAGAACGTACAATGTACTGCATGTCTTGTTATGTGATAATACTAGAATAAGACAAGAATAAAATGTTAATACTGCCGGACCTTGAACCGTGCGTGTAATGATGCCGGGTTCTAACCCGAGTAAGATTAAGACTAAAACACAACCGAGCCTTGTTGTTGTTAGTTGTTGAAATCCCGAAATAGTACGTGCGGGTCATAGTACCCGAGATAAGAGGCTAAAACTACAAGGACTCTTTAGCAGTCCAAATGTTGTGTTTTATGTGATCGTTAGAAAACTCTAACGCCTCTTATCTAGTTCCTGATCCTCCAAGAGAGAGAGATCATGATGGAACGTAAAAGTATAGAAAACAAAATTAACGTCGATGGTACTGCCAGGCTCCTAGTGAGAGCCGTCCTTCGGGACAAGGTCATTGTTGATGATATGGGAGACTTGGCCCTCTCCCCGTGGTGCGCACATTTAGAAAGAAGCAGTTACCATCAGTGGATCCCAGACATCAATCACGTAAGCGTAACAACTACTGTAACGACAGTAAAAGTATAATGCTAGAAAGAAAGAAAGAAGAGTAGCCTCTAGAAGTGGCAACTCACAGAAAGAATGGTAACAGTAGAGTTTGATCGTCCCGAGACGATCAGACTCTTTTCATTATTGCATTTTGGTTTGAATGGATTGTATTGTTGTTGCATTGCATTGCATATTTAAGATAGTATAGTTTGCCCTTACTGAGTTTATCAACTCATTAGTTTCCTTGGTGTTGTAGGTAAGGGAAAAGCTAAAGTTGAACAGTGACAGGACTACGAGCTGGCGGCGGGCGGTGTGTGTGGCATTTTAGAAGAAGAAATGAATTCCCGTGGCATATTATATGTTTTTAATTCCGCATTATATTTTGAGAACATTGTTCTAATGTTGAGACCGGGACTGAATCCCGAGGCCCCGAACTTGAGAGAAAACGGTGGCTCTTTTTCCTGAACTCAAGAGAAGTCAGGTGGATGTGTTTTGACTAAGGAAAGAGATTTAAACTTTCATATTACAAAAAAAAAAAAAAAAACACGAGCTCGTTATGTTATAAAGTAATTTATGTTTTACGTATTTAAGTAAGATTATAGTAGATAATAGAAAGAAAACCCCTCTGTCGCGGCCTACGGCCTAGCGCTGGGTCGTGACACCTACCGCCTAGCATGGCCTTTGCTCATAACGTTTTCCACATCTCTATGCTTAAGAAGTACGTGGTCGATTCCAGTCATTTTCTACGTCATGAGGTCTTGAATATCGAGCCTAGTGCTACGTATGAGGAGAAACCTTACAGACTCTAGATCGGGAGGACAAGTAATTGAGAAATAGGTTATTCACGATGGTCAAGGTTCAATGGGGAAACCACAGCGAATGAGAGACAATATAGGAACTTGAGAGTGCTATGATAGAGAAATACCCTCACTTGTTCTAAGTTTTAAGGACGAAACTTCTGTAAGGGGGTAGGATTATAATGACCTAAATTTAAAATCATTGTACTAGTTAATTAGTTTGGATTTTTTTTGCTCAGTTATGACAATTTTGTAAAATTGGCCAGTTTCGTCAAATCTTGTCAATTTGGGACTATGAGTATAATTATGAAATTGGTATGATCATTTTGCATTTCCGAATTGTTTGACGTGTTAGGAATTTAATTTTGATTCGAAAATGATATTAAAATTCCTAAGTTTATGTGTTCAAATTACTTGTACAATTTTAATATTTCAAGGAAAAATTTTACCATTTTCGCTTGTAAATTTTTTTGGCCATTTTGGCCCAAATATGGCCCAAGACTACTAGGGCTATTTATTTTCCTTCTTCCCCCCTCCATAGCCGACCAACACACCCCCTCCCTTTCTTTTTTTTTCTTCTCTCTCTCTCTCTCTCTCCCCCTGCCCAGCCGCCGACCGACCCACGCCAGTGCTGCCCGCCAAGAACCGCGCCCAGCCCACGTCGCGTGTGCCCCGTGTGCCTCTCCCTCCCTCTCGCGATCTTCTGTGCCTCCCCATACACCAGCTCCGCCCAACAACGCCCAGCCCGCACACGCTCAGCCCGAGATCGCCCAGCTCGCGCATGCATAGCCCGAGCTCGCCTAGCCTCCACGCACTCCGCCGGTGTCGATCCATCTACGCCTCACCGAACCCTCCCGTTACGCAGCCGCACAACCTTGGCGGCTCCCACTCTGCCATAGCCAGCTCCAAGCCGAGCTCCTCTGGGCAGCAGCCGTGCCCCTCTTCGCGTCGAGCTCTCTTCACTTGTCGCCGGCGAAGTTGACGCCTCTCCCTCGCGCCGCCTTTGTTTGAGTCTTCGCGCTACCTAGCTGACACCCACGTAAACTTCATGTCTGTCGCGTTGTCGTCGAAGGTTCAAACTTAGATTTTTAATTTCAGCGGGTTAATTATTGTGCTTGCTTTCGTTGTCGTTTAGAGCCTCTTTATCGCTTCGTACCGCTGCTGGATTTTTTCGACAGTTGCAACGCACCTCCTTGAGCCGCCTTTGTTCAAGTTTGGTGAGCCTCGTTTCCTTTTTGTGGTTGTTGAATGATTCTTGATTTTTGTTAATTAAGTCTTTAGCTAAGATTTGTCTTGATCTGTGGCTCGTTTTTGTAAAACATTGTGTGGAAATTTATGTGGCATTATTGAGGATGAATAAAAATTAGTTTGAGTTTCATAATCGCATTACTACAGGATTTAACTTTTTAGACTCCTAGAGGTTGTTTTAATCCAGTTTACCTTTAGCTTCTTGACGCCTTAAAGTTTGCAAAATTAGTGACGAGCATATTTGGAATACATTTTAGTATGACAATCTTTATGCGATCAAGTGATTATTTTTTGGACCAATTTTTATACGTTAAATCTCTAGATTTACCAGTGCTTAGTGGCGCGGGAACTTAATTTTCTCTTTTGAGACGTGGTTTTGAAAATCTAAAATTTACCAAGTGATATTGTTTTGGAAATATGATTCAGAGATTTACTGAACTCGCGAAGATTTAGTTCGTCAAAGTTGAAAAGTCTTAAATGAACTTTTTAGAAAAGAAAATTATGCACGTTATTGTTAATCTAACTGTGTGAAGTTGTATTTTGGCAAATATGCCTATTTAAATGTAAAATGAGTTTTCGAATTGGGTCACAAGTCCCGAGTGTTTCACATCGTGTTTGCTTTTAAATTCGAAACTTGATTCGATCCTTTATTATGTAAAAATTTTGCAGGATCGCCACCGAAGCACTTACGGATACACGACCCCTAACCCTCGTACAGGTAAGGTGTAACCGAGCGACCAAAATTGAATTTTAGTCACAAGATGAAACGACATTAGAATTGTGACTTGAATCTTTATACTTGTTGTAATCTTTGAGAAAAGTGTTTTGTGATAAGCTGTTGAGACTCGAGAACTTTTGCGATTATGAGATTTTGAAATGTCTTGATATTATGTAAACTATTCTGATTGTTGTTGTGATGGACTGTGACCGAAATTAGTTCGGTGATGGGATGAAACTAGGTGAAGGGTTTGGCCAGGATATCCGAAAAATAGGAGAAACTCTGCTGGATTTTCGGCTCGAAGCCTAGGCACGTTTTATGATTTAATCATTGTATGTATATCTAAGAACCCAATATTTACTTAAACTGATCGAATGACACAACCGTCATCCGGGATTAACAGTTAAGGATAAAGTGACAACACTTGGGATGGAAACACCCTTAGAAGGGTTTTCTCGATGAACTATTAGCCATCCTACTGTCTTGAGTCACATTCCTTGAATCCATCAACCCCAAGGTTTTTTCCTCTCGTATAGTTAGTGGTAAACCTCGGCGTTGACTCCTTTAATTCTCGTTTTGGACAAAAATATCGCACGCTAAGCACGAGGAGGGGACGCTCCTGAGGAAAGGGCTCCTAGGACCGAAGCAAGAAGCTTAGGACCTCAAGTAAATGGATCTCCACTATGACACGAGTAGGCTTTACCATGCTTCAACTTGATTGTGTATGTGTTAAGATTGTATAAAGCATGCGATGCTTCTAGATTGTTGGTTGTTGAACTGTGTGGATCTTCATTCTTGCTAGGGCCGCGAGTACAGTACGGGTTCTTGACCTTATTTGTCTTGTTTGTTTAACAAGCCTGCAAGTACGGGATTGTAAGTTTGTTTATGATGTGTCGTGTTTGCTGCGTGCGTATGTGTTTGTATGACCTATTTGTCTGTGGGTATCGAACCGCAGACATTAAACTGCCTGACTCATGTTGTTCAGATTTTAGTATAGGGTGTATACTTGCGGCTGAATGTATCTGTATGACATATCTGTCGGTGGGTATGAAACCAGAGACATAAAACTACTTAACTCTTGTTGTTTAGATCTTATTACAGGATGAGCTAAATTCTGGAGAGGCAAAAAGGCTCTGAAGAGTCGAGTCGAACGACTTCTCCTCGTTACTAAGAACGTTCTAGATAGACTCAAGGAATCTGAGAAGTCGAGTCGAACGATTCCTCTTCGTTGTTGTGAATGTTCTAAATAGGCTCAAGGAGTCCAATGAGTCGAGTCGAATGATTCCTCCTTGTTGTTGTGAACGCTACAAATAGGCTCAAGGAGTCCAAAGAGTCCAGTCGAAGGATTCCTCCTTGTTGCTGTATACGTCTCTGATAGATCCAAAGATCGGCCTGAAATAAGGCCCAGCTCAAGCAGAGGCACTCATAGGTATGAAAGGGATTGGTATCAAGCCAAGGGATGCAGAAGCATCGTATATATACGGGTAGGGCCCGACGGGGCTGCGACTGATGATCGGTTCTGAAACCGCCTGACGGGGCAACTGGCCATGTTTCAGAACGACCCAAAAGATCTTGAGGAGACAGCAGACGACTTTCCTTTTCACATTTCTCTTGACCATCCGGCTAGGGCCTGGCGGGGCCGCGATCATGATTCGATTTTGAAACAGCCAGACGGGGCTACTGGCCACGAAAGGTTTCGAAACGACCTAAGAGACTCTGAGGAAGTCGACGGATGACCTTTCAGAATGGCTTGAGATGCCTTGGAGAGGAGAGCCACAGCCCTCCCACGATTGTAACTTTGATGATCCGGATCGGCCCGATGGGGTGATTGCATAATCAATCCGAAACAGTTCAATGAAACCACTGGTCGTGAGAAGTTTCGAATTGACCCACCGAGGGTCCAAAATAATAGTAGTACTAGAACGACCCGTAGAGGGTCCAGAGTTGCGTTAGTTCTAGAACGACCCGTAGAGGGTTCTAGAGTCGTATTAGTCCTAGAATGACCTGTAGAGAGTTCAGAGTCGTATGAAATCTAGGACGACCCGTAAAGGATCTAAAACTGTGTGAGTTTTATCACAATCCACGAAAGGGTCTAGAGGCATGTAAGTTTTATAACGACCCACAACGGGTTAGACTTACCTCAAGTTGTTGAAGTTTCAAAATGACCCACTAGGGGTTTAGATTTTTATTGAGATGTCTAGGATTAAAGAATCCTTAAAATGGTAAATTGTGTGCACAGTTACGTATTTGATGGATTGAGAATTGTGTATGTTAGCGTTGTTTAATAAGGGCTAAGTATACTTCCAAGTCGAGAATAATTTGTCGTCAATCCCGACCTAGTATCGTGTCACAGCTCCTTCGCAAGTTATGTGTCTTCCGGAGCTTTATCGCCCTATTACTAAGTCTACCCCGCAAGCGAGTTTGCAGTTGAGCGACTCTAATCTTCTGGACTGCGATGGCTTTATCGTCGAGTCCGTCTTTATGATAGGTTGTTGTGATATGGCGCCCTATTTTGGTAATTATGTTGCTTATGTGTAGACTTAGTAATATCTGTGTTTAATCTACTTACTGGGCTACTAGCTCACTATTGTACTCGTGTCGCAGTTATCTTGTCACGAAAGCAAAAAGGGCGAGGCAATAATGACGGGAACAGCGAGTGTATACGAGACCGACCTGTAAGACCTTACGTGGACTACCAGCTATCGTTGGCAAAGAAAAGTTTTTAAATTCCTCAATATTTTATAAATGTTAAAATTAAACCCATTTTGGTTATAGTGAGGATTGATGAACCTTATGCTTATTATTAAAAGCTCAATTATGTAACTGTTGTCAGTGATTTTTCGTCACTCAATGAGTCCGAGGGCGGTACCCTAGTCATTTCCAAGAAGTCCAGAACCCCCGACTCTACCGGGCCAAGCGAAAGTCACCGCCTCATGGGAGCGCCCTTCAGGATAAGGACGGGCGAGGATTATCGGAGATAACCCCCGATCCTACGCCTCCGGAGGTACAACATTACAAGGAAAGAACTTCCAGAAAGCCTTCCTGGCGATGGGCCGGCATATAAAGACAGGGTCCTCGAAGGCGATCCACCCCCGAAGGAGGTTGCCACGAACGAAGGACCATTCGACGTAGACTCGGCCCTCGGAGTCATCGACCCTCGGTCATAGAGCGTTTGACCGCGGGGTCACAGGTCTCAATTATTCTCCCCCGAGCAGGGAATTCACTGTAGCAACAGCCTTATCCTGCCAACTTCAGAAGAACTGCTCCCGGCAGGTGGGCAGCTTTATTAGGTGAACCAAACCCGTGACTCAGGGGATTGGACATTTTGTCTTTTCACGACTGTAGCTCTCTTCTTCGTTTATAAGAGAAGGAGGAGCGAAGGATGAGGAGGCAAGAGAAAAAAGAGAGAAAAAGAATACTCTGTAAACTCTCATTCAAAAGATGAAATATCATAAAAACAGTGGACGTAGGCTATTACTCTTAAGGAGGGCCGAACCACTCTAAATTTCTCCGCGTATTTATTTTCCGCAAAACTTTTATTATTTTTCATTGCCGCATCACACACTAGAGGTGCGGATCACGGTGTTGGTTCAAATTTTACACCAACAGCTTGGCGCTAGAAGGAGGGCGGCCCGAACCTCCGAGTATGTCCTTCCTTTCCAGTTTCCTTTCAAGCTTTTTCCCAGGAGTCTCGTCGTCACCTATGATCGGAGATCATGGCGCCGGCGACCTGACGAACGGGAAAGAAACCCCATATATCCCAAGTTGGGTGATAGTTAGCATAAAAGAAAAAGCGTCCTAAACCCCACGTCCCGGATGAACAGCGTGGTGAAGATCTTCGGTTCATCACCACCAGCATCTACAGTTCATCACCGGCAAGGGATAAACGGACGAGCTCCAGACGCGGCTCCAAGCAAGGCGGGGGCAAGCCGCAGCTGAAGTGGCTGCCGAGGGCATCACCAAAACTGACTCGGAGCCAACCGACTGGCGGATCACCCGCTCAGGCCGGCCACCGTCGCAACCGAAGGTCTGGCGATGAACCATCCGGAGGTCTGGCGATGAACCATCCGGAGGCCCCAAACTGTAGGAGCACAGCCGCTAGTGGCCCAAACTGGAAGATCACGACCAGCAAAAGAGATTGACTCTTTCCGCATCAGACAAGCTGGGTCTGTACCCCCAAGAACCACTGAGGCATGCTCCGTCACAGTCGGAGGACCGCCTCGGATGGTCTCGATACCCGGCGATGACCCAGTTCCGCGAGCAACCGCAGTCTGAAGGACTGCGGGAGTTAGCCTTGCCACTCCCACCTCTTCCCTGCCCTCGGTGCTATTGCACCCCGAGGTTTTTACTTGGTCGCAGACCAATGGCGCAGAAGAGGTGGTTTGGGAGGAGATAAACCTGAGATCTCTGACTGCAGCCGATGTAGTCAGAGCGGTTCTGATTCTCAAGGAGAGATGGCCGCATCCTCTTGCCAAGCACGGAATGTCCTCGTACGCGCCGTGCATGGCTCTAGGCAAGCCGGCGGAAGGTCGGCATAATACTAGCCCCCGAAGGTGCTATCAGGGCCAACCAAGAAGATATCTCTCTTCTCAGGGTAGACCACAAGACCCGCGAATCTCGCCTGGGCAGCTGCTGGCAAAAAAAGCAAGGTCGCCTCGACGACCAAACTCAGGGCCGACGCCAAAGGAGCGCAGCAGCTGGATAGCCGGGAGAAAGAGCATCGTCAGCATGACTGGCCCCGCGGCGCAAAAACGAAGTGCTTGATCGAAGGGTCTCCCCGAAGATAGTCAACAGCCTCCTGGAGTCACGCCTTCGGCAACCCCTACTCTCGTCTGCGCGGAGCGCCCTCGCGCGTTCCGAGCGCGGCTCTGGGCGCGCCAAGAGGAAGAGACGGCTCGTTCAAGTACCAAAGCACTACCGGATCGCCCGTGATCAAGAGGGATCCGTGGGGCAAGATCGCCAGGGATCTTGTCTCGCAGCCAGTTAGCCGGCAAAGAACGTAAACTCGATGTATGAAGGATAGAACCGCGAAGCGGATGAATCCTATAAGCATCACCCTCGACGCCCTTTTTGACCGCGGAGCGTTCAGGCCGCTGAGGGAAACCCGGGGTACCAGAAAGAAATAGATGCGCTCTATAGGTACCTCGAAGGCGAGCAAGACTAGGACGCGTGAGTCTCAAAGGGCTTGCGTGGGTCTTACTCACTGAAGCTTCCTACCACACAAAGGTTAATCTTGTCAGGTTCTTCCCTCGATGAAAACCTGTTCGGGGATTAACTTGGGGAGCTGGGCCCATTGTCTCCTAGAACCATTCTATTCTTCGGAGGAGATATAAGACCTAGGTGCGCTTAAAGGAGGAACTCCGAGGCGGAAGGGACTAGAATCCCTCAAAGGATGGTCTAAACCGCCGGTGTATTAAGACGAAAAGCCCTGCCCCATTCAGAAGCACCGGGGACCGCTGCGAGCAATGGGGTACTAGCAAATCTCGACGAATACAAGATCTGACCGAGTTCGCCCCCGAAAAAGCCTGGTTCGGGATAAACCTTCGTAGGAGGAACAACCCGCAACTAAACAGTGCATTCACGGAGGTATGCTCCGGTCCCGATCTGGTACCTAATCGTCTAATTTGCTCGTTGTAACCCTCGGAGAGGGTATGATTCAGACAAGTTGTAGTCCTCGTAGAGGACACGACGAGCGACTATAGGAATGATCCCGGAGGGACTTGATCCTATAGTCGGGGGCTACAGCGTGAAGAAGGTAGTATTTAAACTTTAAACCTTATACTTCGCGTAACCAATTCTCTTTTTACAGGTAACCACTGTGTTCCACCATCGAAAGAAGCACGGACGGACTCCCCGGCGAAGCGAGGTTCGAGATGTTGCCGGGGCCAACGGATTCGGGGCCGGAGGGACAATTGATTCTGTAGGGATCAGACACCGTTTCTCTACCAGAGAAATCAAGGTTAGAGAAACGTCTGGTTCCGGAGGGATCAGACCCCGTTTCTCTACCAACGGGAGTGTCTTCCTTCAAGGCAACGAGAAGATTCGGCGTAGCTGAAGTCGCTTCCGCACAAGGCTTCCTTCACGGCAGGAGACGCATCCCTAGCAGATTGGCTTCAACCAGGATAAATCCCAAGCAACGCGACTCGCGCCGCTGGGATTGGGGGGCAGATATTGTCAGTGATTTTTCGTCACTCAATGAGTCCGAGGGCGGTACCCTAGTCATTTCCAAGAAGTCCAGAACCCCCGACTCTACCGAGCCAAGCGAAAGTCACCGCCTCATGGGAGCGCCCTTCAGGATAAGGACGGGCGAGGATTATCGGAGATAACCCTCGATCCTACGCCCCCGGAGGTACAACATTACAAGGAAAGAACTTCCAGAAAGCCTTCCTGGCGATGGGCCGGCATATAAAGACAGGGTCCTCGAAGGCGATCCACCCCCGAAGGAGGTTGCCACGAACGAAGGACCATTCGACGTAGACTCGGCCCTCGGAGTCATCGACCCTCGGTCATAGAGCGTTTGACCGCGGGGTCACAGGTCTCAATTATTCTCCCCCGAGCAGAGAATTCACTGTAGCAACAGCCTTATCCTGCCAACTTCAGAAGAACTGCTCCCGGCAGGTGGGCAGCTTTATTAGGTGAACCAAACCCGTGACTCAGGGGATTGGACATTTTGTCTTTTCACGACTGTTGCTCTCTTCTTCGTTTATAAGAGAAGGAGGAGCGAAGGATGAGGAGGCAAGAGAAAAAAGAGAGAAAAAGAATACTCTGTAAACTCTCATTCAAAAGATGAAATATCATAAAAACAGTGGACGTAGGCTATTACTCTTAAGGAGGGCCGAACCACTCTAAATTTCTCCGCGTATTTATTTTCCGCAAAACTTTTATTATTTTTCATTGCCGCATCACACACTAGAGGTGCGGATCACGGCGTTGGTTCAAATTTTACACCAACAGTAACTCAATTTTAAAAATTCAAATTTTTCTATATTTTTCGAAACTAAATCATCGTTTTGAGTTTTGGGTCGTTACACTTCATAATTTAGCCAAGAAGCAAAACCCAAACAAGGTACACTAAAACACAAAATTCTAACACTTGTTTGGGGTGATCATTTCACTCATTCCATCCCATTTCTTGGGATGGAAAAAATGGTTTGAAAATAGTTTGGAAAAATGATATAGAATGGTTTGAGTTTGTAAATTTTGAAGTGGTATAAATGGTTGAGTGTTGCGAAAATATTTAACAATGCTTGCAAGTGCACAAATCGCTCAAGTAATAAAGTGGACTAGAAGAGTCCGGATATCGTACCCACGAGGACTGACGTTAAGAATAAAGACTAGCTATTGCGATTCAATATCCAATTTTATCTAAGCGATGAAATTTGAGTATAACGAGAAATTAAAATAAACTAAATTGAAATATTAAACTAAAATAAACAAGAATAACAAGCTAATGAATTAAAGACAAAAATCAATAAGAAGAACGATGTTAGGGTTTCGATTTCACTCAATTACGATGTTATTTCTCCATATTAGTGTGCGTTAATCCTAATTCATCAATTTCGCTAACCTAGAGCAATGTATTATCTCTATACCCTCTCTCGAGTGCCGCATAAAGAATGTGCAAGTGTCCCCAAGCCTATATCTCTATACGACCCGTTGACCTTATCTTCATTAAGTTCTACTCTAGAGATAATCTAAGAATTCCACCTCTCGATTTCACAACTCAAATTATCTCGACTACCCAGACGATGCTTATCTCTCAATCTCATACCGACCTAAGCTATTCTACCTGATTCCTGACCGCTCGAATGTTTTCCTCTCGAGTAATAATCCTTACAATCTAGATACAATCAATTCAATTGACAATAAATTCATAGACAAACCATTGACAAAGCAAAATTGATTCAATTAAACCCGAATAGAATAAACGAACAATATTGATGAACTTGAATTAAACACACTAAACTTTGAAATAACAATCAATAATTGAGATCCATCTACACCCTAACAAATAAAAGAACTAGTCACACACGATGTGGACTACAATATCAAATAACAATAATTAAAGAAGAAAAAGTAGAGAAGAAATCTAATAGCTCGAACGACGAGACGGCTTGAAGAACGGCTCCAATTGCTCTCGTAGATGCTCTAAGTCCAATGGAAGATGCCTCTTTTTAGTCTTCAATGTCCTCTTTATAGTTGTAGGTCAAATTAGGGTAATCTTGGGCTTTTTCGGAGTGTTTGGGGCTTTTTTGCAATGTCTGCGGCCAAAATCGGAAGTAGCGCCGCGGCACTTGTTTTGGGCGCCGCGGTCCCCAGAGGCTGTACGCGCTGATTTTCAAATGAGCATATCTTCTTCGTTACTTATCAGAATCACGCATATGATACGCCGTTAGAAAGCTCTTTCAAAGATATTTAATTTAATATCCAATATGATATATAAAAATTTCAGAAATCGTCGCGTGATTTTGTCCCAAAGTGAAGCCTTCTTTTTCCTCAACTCAAATTGCTCCGAATTTTCTTGTTTTTGTTTCATTTGCTCTCATTTCTCCCAGTTAACCTATATATCAAATAAATCACCAATAAAGACAAAAACTCAAAGTGTTTTGACATAAATTTAGGAGTAATTACATGCTAAAAATAGGTAAATTTACGATCTATCAAATACCCCACACTTAGATTTTGCTAGTCCTCGAGCAAAACATCTAAACCAAACTAAACATAATTAGAATACGACTCTCTAAACTCTCAAACACAGTGCTCAAGTAACGGTTCATGCATGGGTGCCTCAAGTTAACAACATATAAGTTTGAAAAAAGATAGATCAATCGTAGAATGAAATCAAGCTCCACAGAAGTGTCAATTCTTAGTCGCTTTCATGCTTTCTCTCACTTATAGTCTCTTATGTGTGTGTGTTTAACCAATCACTTTTAATCTTTCACCCTGAATCAATTTTATGCAGACCAGAATTAATGATGTATAATATAGTTCATTATTCCATAGCTCGCCCTAGGCTCTCTCTCCATTAATGTAAGTCACTATCACGATCACGGGTCGGTAGGTCTTTAATAGCTTGTACTGTAAGGCCTCGGCTAAGGTATGTCATTTGGATATTAGTGAGTTAAACACCTTAAGCACATTAATCACCTCACTTTCTACTTTCTTCTCACCCGTTGGTCGACTCTACTTTTGTCATATGTCACTAGCACCAAGTTCTTTTCTTTTTCTTTTTTTTTTTCCACACTTGGCTTCTTTTTTGGTTTTTTTCATTTGTGAGACATAGCTCACTTTTTCATACTTATTTTTTTTGTACTAGCCAAATGTTACATTCTTATAATTATGTTTCGGTGCTAATGACTATTTTTTACTTCTCATCCCTTCTTTTGGTTTGCAATTAATGTGCTTACGGTCTAAGAGTTAAGACTTGGTTTTTCATTTATGTCTCGGCTTGAGTTAGGTGACAACAAACAATTGGTTATATCAATTTAAGCTCAAAGTGGGTGACTAAGGATATATTATTATGAACGGGTAGGCTAGAAAGGCTCAAACGGTTGAAAGATGGCCTACGTCATTCCCCTAATGTGTGTGACCTATGATTTCGCTTCAAGAGAGCTTTCAGACAAGTTCTAGAAGAATGTAATCTGCAACAAATTTTCTCCAAAGGTTTGGACTATTAGGTCATGGCTATGTGATCAATGTGTTGTGAGAAAACTAAAGCAAGATGAACAATCAAGCTCCCAATTATCTAACAAATGCAAATGCCATCAAACACGCACAATTAGTCATCAAGATTTTATTTTTAAAAAAAAATTGTTGTTTCCTATCATCGGCTACACTTACCAAAACAATCACACCATTGTAAAGAGAGTTCCTAATCTAATGACACAAACTAATCAAAAATAAATTCAGACGACCTAAGAAAGCAATAAATAAAACTATGAAAACAACAAACTAAAATCTAAAATAAAGATAAATCCAAGGAAATTCCCCCCCACACTTAAAATCTACATTGTCCCCAATGTCAATAAAAACAAGTGGGTTAGAAATACTCCCTGGATGAGTACCGCCCATCAAAGTGGATGCATCGTGGAGTCGCCAAATATGTGGACGACGTCTTCTTGATGGAGTAGTAGTTGTGATGTCGCGCCTAGATCATCAAAAAGTGGCTTCCTCCCGTAGTAAGTGTCATACAACACGTCCCACGGCTCTAGGTTGTAGACGCCCTCAAGTTTGACGAAATTTAGCTTTATAATGAACGTGTGTGCAAGGGAACTTCTTTTAGATGGATGTGCTTGGGAGGCTTCAAAGAATGGTCCGAATGATGGTGGAGAGGGTGCTGGCCACATTGGATCTTCATATGAATATTCCTTTACGAACGGTGGCGGCATGATGATGTGAATCTTGAGAGGGGAAGATTCGTTGAATGATTCATTGTTTTCTAGCAAAGCTTTTGTCTCATCCTCAATTGAATTACCATCGTATACTATTTCACACTCTCCTTCATTTGTGCTCAACTCTTCATTACTTTTATAGCAGTCCATTTGCAGGCTCGAGGGGTCTTGCCATCTAGCCGAGTTGTTTGCTTCTTCCTCAAAATGATGATAAGCCTTTGGAGGATTCCACAATTGATAGTCATAGCCGGCTATTTCTGCTAATTGAAAACTGGCTTCGTCCGCGGTTAAATCATAGAGAGAGGTGGTACCAGTTCCTCCTTCCACTCAAGTTCTTGTTGCGGTAGTAAGCCCATCTAGAAAGTTGAGTACTTGACCTTCCCGAGCGAAACCATGGTTGGTAAAATTTTGGAGAATGACTTGATATCTCTCCCAAGCAATGTAATATGGTTCATCGACCCCTTGCACAAACTGGAGGATCACTTGTTGATCCCTTGTCATTCAGCACTTGTAGTATCTTGTTCCACTTGTGCTTTAGAAACCCTATGATCAGTAAAAATAAATAAATTAAGACAATATAAAATAAATGCCTAGATTAAGATTAGATTTATCTTCATAATATTAGCCTAATTCTTAGTTATACAGTCCCCGGCAACGGCGCCAAAAACTTATTGCGAAAATATTTAACAATGCTTGCAAGTGCACAAATCGCTCAAGTAATAAAGTGGACTAGAAGAGTCCGGATATCGCACCCACGAGTACTGACGTTAAGAATAAAGACTAGCTATTGCGATTCAATATCCAATTTTATCCAAGCGATGAAATTTGAGTATAACAAGAAATTAAAATAAACTAAATTGAAATATTAAACTAAAATAAACAAGAATAACAAGCTAATGAATTAAAGACAAAAATCAATAAGAATAACGATGCTAGGGTTTCGATTTCACTCAATTACGATGTTATTTCTTCATATTAGTGTGCGTTAATCCTAATTCATCAATTTCGCTAACCTAGAGCAATGTATTATCTCTATACCCTCTCTCGAGTGCCGCATAAAGAATGTGCAAGTGTCCCCAAGCCTATATCTCTATACGACCCGTTGACCTTACCTTCATTAAGTTCTACTCTAGAGATAATCTAAGAATTCCACCTCTCGATTTCACAACTCAAATTATCTCGGCTACCCAGACGATGCTTATCTCTCGATCTCACACTGACCTAAGCTATTCTACCCGATTCCTGACCGCTCGAATGTTTCCCTCTCGAGTAATAATCCTTACAATCTAGATACAATCAATTCAATTGACAATAAATTCATAGACAAACTATTGACAAAGCAAAATTGATTCAATTAAACCCGAATAGAATAAACGAACAATATTGATGAACTTGAATTAAACACACTAAACTTTGAAATAACAATCAATAATTGAGATCCATCTACACCCTAACAAATAAAAGAACTAGTCACACACGATGTGGACTACAATATCAAATAACAATAATTAAAGAAGAAAAAGTAGAGAAGAAATCTAATAGCTCGAACGACGAGACGGCTTGAAGAACGGCTCCAATTGCTCTCGTAGATGCTCTAAGTCCAATGGAAGATGCCTCTATTTAGTCTTCAATGTCCTCTTTATAGTTGTAGGTCAAATTAGGGTAATCTTGGGCTTTTTCGGAGTGTTTGGGGCTTTTTTGCAATGTCTGCGGCCAAAATCGGAAGTAGCGCCGCGGCGCTTGTTTTGGGCGCCGCGGTCCCTAGAGGCTGTGCGCGCTGTTTTTCAAATGAGCATATCTTATTCGTTACTTATCAGAATCACGCATATGATACGCCGTTGGAAAGCTCTTTCAAAGATCTTTAATTTAATATCCAATATGATATATAAAAATATCAGAAATCTTCGCGTGATTTTGTCCCAATGTGAAGCCTTCTTTTTCCTCAACTCAAATTGCTCCGAATTTTCTTGTTTTTGTTTCATTTGCTCTCATTTCTCCCAGTTAACCTATATATCAAATAAATCACCAATAAAGACAAAAACTCAAAGTGTTTTGACATAAATTTAGGAGTAATTACATGCTAAAAATAGGTAAATTTACGATCTATCATTGAGATTTAAAGATATCGTATAAGGATTTAGAAAGTTGAAAAAATAGTTGAAAAAAAATGAAATGGAATATGATGGATTATAAGATTAAGAAAGTTGAAAAAAATAAAAAAAAAATAGAATATAATGAAATGGGTAAAATAG
Source organism: Boehmeria nivea var. tenacissima (assembly GCA_018132145.1). Lineage (NCBI taxonomy): Eukaryota > Viridiplantae > Streptophyta > Magnoliopsida > Rosales > Urticaceae > Boehmeria > Boehmeria nivea. The sequence continues at coordinate 6,200,809 of CM030876.1, read as the reverse complement.
GGAACCAAACATGGGCTAATCTTTGCAATAATAATAATAATAATAATTCTCATGTAGTTTATGGATGCTTAATCCCATGTTTGCCCTAACCATTCTACCCATTCCATTTCATTCCATTTTTTCACTTTTTTCAATCCTCTAAACCATTCCACTTTTTTCAACTATTTTTTTTTACTTTACAAATCCCTATACAATATCTTTAAATCTCAACCATTTATACCACCTCAAAATTTGTAAAATCAAACTATTTTCCAAACTATTTTTTAAATTATTTTCAAACTATTTAGAATGGTCAAAAATAATTGGAATGGTTTCTCGAAACACCGTGTAACTTAGTAAATAACTGGCATGGAACATGACGCAAGAGCTTCATGATGGCCCGACAGATGGCCTTCATTAATATTGGATCAGTTGGTGCACTCAAGTGTATGGAATTAAACACATCCATATTCAAATTCATCAGAATTGGTTTAATTAGGTTTTATATATATATAATTATATATATATATATAGGCTACGGCTAGTGTAGGCTACTGAGGTAAATTAATGAATGAGGAAAATGTGCAACGAGACTTTCACGTAGCAACTTTTTGTTATCAAAGAATAGATATCTGTTGACTGTTGTTCATTCGGATGTTCACGTACTTGTCACTTAATTACAAATTAAACTCACTTATATTTTTATTTTAAATATTTCTAATAACTCATGTAAAAATTAAAAAAAAATATGCTAGACATATTAATTCTTTTATTAATATTTTTAATATCAACTTAAGTGTTATATTATTGTTAGTAAGTGTTTATCACTTGAGTAAAAAAATTTAATATTCACTCAATTAAAACATGATACCTCAATTATCACATAAATTAGTATTAAAAATTAATAAAATAATTAATATATCTAGTATTATTCAAACTAAAATGCGTAAGAGACAACTAAAATAACAGCTAAATTGGACAACATAAAATTTTCAACATCAACGGCTGGTCTAATTTAGAGAGCGCTCTCCAATGTAGGTACTAAGAAATCATGCTATTATTGAAATGTATCATTTAATAGAAGGAAAAAAAAATGCTCTAATACTATATTAATTTAACATAAGCTTTAGCACGTATTATTTTTTATACTAAATTTTTCATTTTAGTAGTATTAACTGTTAAACGGTTAAATATAGCATAAGCACATGATATTGCATTAATTGGGTACCAAATTTGACACCAACAATAACATGTACTAAATTTGACATAGCATTATAGAATTTGTTTTTGTTTAAATGCTATATTTTAATTTTTAACAATAGTATGACTTTAAGAACATGATATACATCTCCAATGCATGAACTAAAGCCCATGTTATTGTTAAAATACGATATTTGAGCGAGAAAAAAAAAATCACTCCAATGTTATGCTAAATGTAGCATAAAGTTTAGCACAAATTATTTTTCATGTCAAATTTGATAATTTGGTGTTGTAAGCTGCTAAATTTGGCACAAAAGATTAGCATATGCTAAATTTACACTACAAGAAAAATCAGTATCAACGACCAAATTTTCGGTGACCAAAAAAACTTGGTCGTTGATATTGATTTGCGGAAGTAAAGATCAAATTTAATCGGCGACCAAAACTATCAGCGACGACAGTTGGGTAATATTTGCAACCATTTACTTGGTGCAAAAAACATCCTGCTCCCATTTTATTATCAGTGACCAAACTTGGTTGCGGATAATTTTCGCAGTAGAATCTGCGCCAAAGTGAAAATTATCTTCGACTAACTTTGGTCGTCGATAATTTCGACAATAAAAACCTAGTAAAGTGAAAATTATCGGCGACCAACTTCAATCACCGATAGTTTTGGCAAAAAAATTCCCGAAAAAATGAAAATTATCGGCGACCAACAATAAAAAATGTGATCAATGAAAATTATTGGTGACCAACTTTGGTCACCCATAATTTTGGCGGAAAAATTTCCGCCAAAGTAAAAAGTATTGGCTACCAAATTTGGTCGCCGATAATTTAATTAATATTGGCGACCAAAGTTTTTGGTCGCCCATAATTTTGGCGGAAAAATTCCCACCCAAGTGAAAATTATTAGTGACCAAAGTTTTTGGTCGCTGATATTTGGAACCTTTAAAATCCCAAATTCGATCTGATTTTACAAAAACTAAATCTATCTCTTTGCCCTCCACCGCCCGCCTCTTCTCTCTCTCTCTCTCTCTCTCTCTCTCTCTCTCTCTCTCTCTCTCTCTCTCTCTCTCTCTCTCTCTCTCTCTCTCTCTCTCTCTCTCTCTCTCAAGCTGTCAACCGCCCCCTCCCTTGCCCCCCAACTGCCGTGCCGTCCCTCCACCCGCCCCTCTGTCATTCACTCTGCCCGTCCCTCCGTCGTTCCGTCCGCTTGCCCCAACGCCACCACTCCTTCGTCGCCGGTTGGTTTTCCTTTTTTGTTTTATTTTGTAAAATTAACTATTGCTAAATTTTTGTGAATTCCCGCCACTGGTTTCTTCCTCACCGCCGGTATGTTCGTGGCCGCCGCCGCCGTCGTTGCTTCTTTTGAAACTAATTTTTTTGTTTGATGAATATTATAGTTATTTTAGCAATATTGTAATATTGTGATTTTTATTGTTGAATAATATCGTCGGTGATTTGTGGTGTAGATTTTAAAGGTTGTGATTTTTGTTATCATAGTTATGATTTGTGTATACACAAAATTTATTTGTGTATGCTTGGCTGCGTTTATTTTTATTTTTTATTTTTTTACTTCTTTCAATTATCGGTAACCAAGTTTTGATCGCTGATATTCTGTTATTAGTGACCAAATATATTTAAATTTTTGGTCATCGATAATATTTAAATTTAAAAAAAAAAGGCGAATTGTCTAAAATGGCGACCAAGTATTTGGTCACCGATAATTGTAGGCGATCAGTTATCGTCGATCAAATTTTTATTTGACTACTGATAATTATAGGCGACCAAAAATTAATATTCAACAATCAAAATTTTGGTCACCGATAACTACATCACTAATAATCTTGTTAGTTTATCAACTTTTTTAAGGAACATTTGATTTGAAATACATTTTTACTCGTGAGGTCGGACAATGGATAATAGGTAATTCTAATTTTTATTGAGATAATTTCATGTAATATGTCATTACTAATCATTTTTATCCTATATGGTGTGTTATTTCTATTTCAACTTATGTTTATATTGTAATAGTTAGATAGATATATAAATGTAATACAAATATGACAGAAATCAAAAGTGCCAAAACAAATATGGCATTTTTCGTAAGGAATTTTTTTTTTTTTAAAAAAGCCGCTGTAGTTCGACACTTATCTCAAGTTGCACCCTAATATATAAAATGTGTCAAACAAGCTCCTGAAATTTGACCCGTCAATAAATTATATTAAAGGTTAAATGGATGGAAAAGTGATGTGATACTTATTTTTATTATTTTTTAAAGATATATCTTTCAGATAAATCCCAAAAATTTTAGACATTTCACTAAATAACCCAAATTTTAAAAAATAAAATAAATTAAAATTAACATTTAATTACTAACTCAAATAATGCTAACTAAAAAAAAGGATATCGTTGTTTTTCTTCAAAATCTAAATATGTGGATCATAATTCAAGTACAAATTAATTCCAAAAAACCTACATTGCACATAACAACAAAAAACTCCAAATCGATTTCATTATAATCCTCGGTGGAGAAGTGGCTCCGAGGCTGGGGGTTGCGTCGCAGCTCCGACAATAGGAAAACTCAACCCAGATTTGGGCTTTCGGACGAAGGATCTCGATGGCGCTTTGGGCTTCACGGCAGCAAAACGGGGCGATTGCTTACACTCGTGGGTTACGGTGACTCGTTAAGGCTAGGACACGATGTGGAAGAGGTCGAGGAGCCTCGGACTGGGCCGTCCGAGTCGAGCGTGGAGGAGAGGCGGCGCTTCGCGTTGGGTTGGCGCTCGAGGGGTTTTAGCAGCTTGACTTGCTCATGCTTCGCGGTGGGCCGGCGCTCGAGAGCCTTACTGGACGGCGGTGCTGTGAAAGAAGGCCGGCAGCGAGGGGGGGCCCAATTGGGTCGAGAGAGAGAGAGAGAACCCTAGTTATTTTTTTTTTATATACAGCCAAAGAGAAAGGGAGAGAGTTTTTTTTTTTCAATTTTTTTTTTGTGTGTGTGTCTTTAATAGATGAATTTGTTTATAAGATTGTTTTTGGGTTATTTCCAAAAAGAATTAAAATTGTTGGGATTTTATCTGAAAAATATATCTAAAAAATAATAAAAGTAAGTGCTACATCACTTTTTCGTCTATTTAACCTAACAGATAGGCTAATATAATTGACGGATCAAACTTCAAGGACTTATTTAACGCATTTTATATATTGAGGTGCAACTTTAGATAGGTGTCAAACTACGATAGCTATTTATAAAATTTCTGTTATTTATGATCCCCTTCTATATCTTAGCAGCTACCCTTTACATGTGAGGTCGAACAATAGGAATATGTGCTATATGGACGAAATTAACACATCAATATCAAGTAGCTAGCCTTCACTTTTACATTAATAACTAGTGTAGAAATGCATGATATAATAACTTTGACTCGTACAAATGGCATGAATACGACGTTAATCCAAAGTAATTAAATTTATTAAACTAAAAGGTTAGCTTGAACATCTTCTTTTTTCCCCTTTCTTTTGGTATACAAGGTTAACTTGTGAATATATAGCAGAAAATACTACGAAGTATAACGAATGCTAATATTCGGTACAAATATTTGGAACAAAACTTATCTCTTCGTTGTGCAATTAAAAGAAGTAGTACACATATACATACATGAGAAACTTTATGATAGATGGTTGATACTTCTGAATTGTCACGTTTACATGTTTATTTACGATCTTTGTTGGAATCACATGCCGTACAAACATACCAAGAAATATTTTATTTTTTTTCGTATTACTTTCGGAAAATGCTATATTGGTAGTGTTTGTGGGGTAATTCAAATACAAAATCCCACTGTTTCACGACTATATTGTAGGGGTGGCAATTCGTGTTTCGTGTCGTGTTCGTGTCGTGTCTTATCGTGTTGACCTTTTTTTGGACCCAGACCCGACCCAACCCATTTAGTAGTATTTACTTATCGTGTCGTGTCGTGTTCGTGTCGTGTCTTGTCGTGTTACCCATTAACGACCCATTAAGACCTATTTAATAATCGTATCTTAATGATAAACATATATTAATGGTATTACAATCCATATACGACTCATTTAAATTTTAAACTCATTTATGACCTAAATTAAAATAAAAAGATAATTCAACACATAGAAACACAACAAAACTAACAAGATTGTATGTCCAATAAAGAAAAAATAACAAAACCAATCAACAAAATATATAACATGACTAAATCAACAAAATATGTTGTTCTATTTTATAAGAATGAATATAAAATTAAAGAAGATATATATAAATATTAAAAATTATTTATTAATCGTGTCTTAACGTTCTTAATCGTGTCTTCGTGTTCGTGTCGTGTTCACCCATTTAATTATCGTGTTAATCGTGTCGACCCGTTTAAGACCCAGACCCATTAAGGGTGGACCCAGACCCGTTTATTTCGTGTCGTGTTCGTGTCGTGTCTCGTGTCCGGACCCAAATTGCCACCCCTACTATATTGACTTTGAGCTAATATAGCAAAAGCTAGTTTTTGGAAGTTATTATACAGATTCCAGTTATAAAAAACCCTCAATCCAAATTATAAAAATTGGTCTTCCAAAAGAGAACCTAGCTAGCTAGTTGAGTTAATCAAGAACAAAAAGAAAAAAGAAAAAAAAAAGTAAGAAAAAAAATTAAGAAAAAGAAAAACTTGAGAAGAGGCATCAAGAGTGATTTCAGAGCCATTAAATGGGGTGGCCCATTTGAGATTGACATTACAGTAGAGCAGGTCATCCCAATACTCTGAGGCTGCATTGAATAATTATTACATAAGACATGGGAATTAGGAATATTATATATGTATATATATATATATAATTTATGGGTTTTTGGTTTTTTGTAAATTTGGGGGTTTGCAGTCTGCAGATCAGAGGGACAAAAGGAACAGTCAATAAAGTTGACACAGGGGAACAAACCCATTTGTAGCTAAATTCCTAGGGTTTTGTTTACGTTCTTTCTTTTTCCATCACAGCGCAAGAAAGAGAAATAGAGAGATATGGATGGTTTTTTAATTGTAAGGCAGAGATTTAGAGCCCAAAAGATAACGTACTGATCAATAAAACAGTAATTAAATATATATATATATATATATATATATATGAATTCAACGGTCAAAGGTCACCCACCCCATCTGCATGTATATTAAATCTCCACTCCCCTTAATTTTAAATTATTTTTCCTTTTCGTTTAATTACAAAATATTTATATATATATATATATTGGATAGAAACGCCTTTTCCTTCCCCACCGTAGGCAACAAAACTTACTCTTCTATTGGATATCAGATTAATTAGGGTACACATTTCTAGCAAACATTTGATTATTGCCAACACTAATATTCTTTTTTTTTTTTTTATCTACTGAAAAGTCCATTTACTTGATTTCCCTCACGCTCTTTGGCTCACGATGTAAAGCGCTTCTTTTCAATTAATTTGTTCAAAAAAAAAAAAAAAACAAACTTACCAAAGCAATCACCTATACAACCAAAAATAAATAAATAAATAAATAAAGCACAAATAGAATTCTGGCCATGTTCGTCTTCGCCGTAGAGAAATTGAACTCTTTTTCTCGTTTGAGACCAAAGTAATAAAGTAACCAAACTATGAGATTAGAGAGCTCTTCCATTCTGGGTATCCTAAAAACTCTTGAATCCAAAACCTCAGACTTAAAAGAAGAAGAATTGTTGTGCTTATTAAGGAAAAAGATATGTATGGGTACGTAATTTGTTCATGAAGAAGCCAAAGATAGGAGCTCGCCACGCTGGCATTTTGATAGATGAAATATTTAAGAGAAGTATATGCTACAACATAATTAGTTGCAAATCAACTAACTTTATAGGAATTAAAATTACAGGCGATATATTCTAGTGACATTAAGTAGCAAACAATATTTATAACCTAAAAAAATCTAAAATGATGCTCAATAAGTATATGTCACATATACATTACAAAAAGACTGCGACCATCTAAGTATAAATATAAGCTAATGATTACGATTGTTACCATAAAATCAACTAATTATAAAACCAACGAAATATGATTGCGTTGTTATATATGAAATACGTATATATGTATATATATTCATAAACTTTGACTTTACATATATAATGCACGAGAATTTTTTCTATTATCAGCCAAATTTAAAAAGGGTTGAAAACTCGAAAGGAACCAAAAGTAAAAACAAAATTGTATTGCCTGCATTGCATTGTATATTTGTATGTATATATATATACACAGCTCATAGAAAAGAACGAAACGACATTAATTCCGTTTGTTAGGAGAAGAGTTTTTGGTTTTGAATCCCAAGAAAACAAACTCTCATCATTTTTTTTAATCTGTCTTGTCGTTGAAAACGACACATCAACCTAATTTCCCGTTAAAACAGCCAATTATACTATACACAAGCCATTTATTTCATGCTCAGAATTTATATATATGAGACCAAAAACAGTCGTTTATGTGCGTGTATATATAACAAGCCAACATTTCACAAACTCTTAACCTCATCTTTTTCATGGCACTGTTCAAGCCTCTCTAAGCTAGAAAACCCTAAAAACATCTTCTCCAAATTTTGGTCCTATCAATTCACAAAATCACGTTTAAATCTTCTCTTGTGGCTCAAGAAACACATATTTACAATATGGTCTTATTGGTGGGTCTTTTCCCTCATTTGGGACACCACAGAGTTGGAGTTTATTTGGAAGAAGAAGAAGAGTATTTGATGATAATGTGGTAGTGTTTGGTTCGGCGGTATCTCTCCTGAGCTTATTATTTTTATGCTTTTTATTTTTTACTTTTAACTCCACGGAAGTCGTTTGAGTTTTCTTGACCTTGCAAGTCCTGTAAATTTAGAAATAAGGTTAAGATTCCTCCGTTTAGTCTCCACAAGTTCAAAGTACAAGAGCTGTGCTACGTATCCGTGGATGTTATTTTGCCCCATATATTCCTCCTGAGCTTTTCCTAAAACTTTCAGTTAAATTCTGCTCTACACATTGTTGTATCGTAGAGCTTATAAGCAATATGCCTTTTGTTACTTATTTTTGTGGTTGTGTGAGTAATGTAAAATGTATTTTGGTGATGCAATACTCCTCTTTAATCATCTTCTGTTTCTCTAATATATTAGCAAATTGACACTAATCTCTTAGCAATAACATTATGAGTCCCCTTTTTTTGCTTTTTTGTTTTCCTCAAGTGCTACTAAGGTTTATCACAATTAAGCATGATGTCATCTGAAATAAATATGTATCACAGTTATTGAAAACACTAGTTGGTTGTTTAGCAAAAAAAAACAAAAACAAAAACAAACAAACTAGTTGGTTTTTTTAACACATTCATTCTGTTGAATCCGCAAGATACTTTAACATTGCTAAGGCCTAAGGTCCTAAATTAATAGAAACAAAACTGTAATATATTAACAGTTAAACACATTCATTCTCTTGATAAATCCGCAAGATACTCTAATACTGATAAGGTCCTAAATCAATAGAAACAAAACTATAATAAATTAAGGTCCTACCGGGAGTCGAACCCAGGTCGCTGGATTCAAAGTCCAGAGTGCTAACCACTACACCATAGAACCCCCAATATGTTATTGGCGTTTCTCGACTTAACCTAGCTAGTACTTTTTTTGTTTTTGCTGCGTAACCTAGCTAGTACTTATCGCCATAACTTACTTGCAATCGATTTTGGACTCAATTGAATCCAGGAGATTTTGACAAATACCACTTTTTTAGCACACTATTATTCTACGGTATTTTTTTTGTATTGCATTTATAATTTTTATTCTTAATTTTACACTATAAAGTATAAATATTTAGTAGGAACTAAAAAATACACCACTTAAAACATAAACTATTGAGTCCTTAAAATGTCCTAATTTTGCAATCTCCCAATTAACTAAGGACGTGCCTTTGAAATGCTAAAGTTCATTTACTTGGTCAATTAATGTATGTCCTCATTAACTTTCCAAAAATATATTGACAATCTTCTTTTAGGTAATTTTTCAAAAGTATCTTGACTACCTTTGAGAGGTGAATTGCAAAAAAAAATAATAATAAAGAAGAAAAATAAAATCAATCAATCATTCTAAGTACCACTTAATAATCTATGTTCAAAGTGATATGCTCCCTGAATTTCTACTACGTTATTAGAATGAAAATAAGGACATACATTAAAAATACAACATAAAAAAATAAATAAATAAATAAAACATTAATTATTAATGTTTCAAAAAAAGAGAGCTTCCTCGGAATCCTGTGTAACTCTTCAAGGTATTGAAATCAAAGCGCTAAATATGCCCTCCAACTCCAAGTAATCAAATGTTAAAAGTCTCAGTCAATTACTATAATGGTATGAATCTGCTTTAAGACCCATTTAGATAGAAATACAAATCACATTTCACTATAACAAGATTTAAGTTTGACTTTTTGTTAGTATTTAAACCAAAAATTTCAACCCTCTGCTGAACTGTGGAATGAGTGTACAGGCCAAGCCCTCTTAAAGCTACCCTATTTTACATTTCAAAAATATGAAAAACGTATTAGGATAATTACATTCAAAGATACGCAACAACTCATCCCAAATCAGCAGGCCAAACCAGAAAAATACAGGTCAAAATATTTTTCCCCTAATCCTCTCCAATTATTTTTCTTCCTTTCCCTCAAGTTTTGTTTCTACAAATTGTTCAGGCCGCAAGAACCAACACTTTGATGGTTCCTTCACTGTTAGCAGTGAGCATGGTGGGGCTATCACTCTTCCAACACACGGCGCTGATGAAATAAGATGCTGCTTCCTCTTCAGAATCGTCCAAATCAGGTGAGCCGAATCGGTGCCAAGTTGCGGGCCTCGAGATTTCCTGCAGAAGACCAAAGTACCAAGACCTTCACTCAGTTTCCAGGCAACAAACAACTATAGAGATCTCTGATTCGAGGTGCTGCTTACCTTGTGGTAGACGTACACTTCATTTGTTTCACTACCGCACGCAATGTACTCGCTATTTACTGTAAGACCGACAAAGTTCTTCTCATTGGTGTGACCTCTAAACGTCCGAACCTGAGAACATATCAGGCAATATAGGGGTTTCAATCACTTTTGTTCTATTCCATACTCTTATAACAAATATACAAACTAATGTAGCCACCACCCAGTGAATTCCAGAAAAGACCCTCAGGCTGAAACTTATGCACTTTAACGATAATCCTGTGCCAATTACTTCTCTGAGAAGTAGAAAATTTTAAAAAGAAAAAGGGGGGGTGGGGGAGATTTAAGCGAATAAGCTTCCTACATTATTATCAAGTTTTAATGTTAAGACCAAACAAAGTATTGAATAGTTCTTGATTTTTAAGACGAAGATAAATCACGTTTTTCATAAGCATATTGTTCAGAAAAATATTACTTACAGGCACATTGTCCTTCACATCCCATAGCCGTAGCGTACTGTCTGTTGATGCAGAGGCGAGCTCGTAGTTAGACAAGAATTTCACATATGAAACAGTTTTCTTGTGCCCGCTGAACACATGGACTGGTTGGCTTACATTTCTTAAATCATAGTAGTGAACGTGATGATCTGCGGAACCCACCTGAAATGACACGAGTTATTCACTGGTCTTTATAGTTGCTGACAACAAATACAAGTAAATGAATTAAACCATTACTTTAATGAGGAAAACTAAGATGAGATTTGCTGCTATATTCTATGAACAATAAAATGGTTGAAAAAGAGAAACCACTTTAGTAACTCGCTATGCAAATTAGAATATTCATAAATTCGAATTAGCATGTATTTTATCCCCTATGGAGACCGTGTTCAGAAATCCATAATAGAGTTTGAGCACCACCACCAAACCACTTTTCTGCCGAATCATATAGGGTGACAATTAATATAGAAGTACACATATATAAAGACCTATATATGGTCCTCTATTCATGTACAACACAGACAGTAGCACGCAGATGTTAAATCCTGAAGCCATAGCCAATTTATTACAATACTAAACTCACATGTTAAATTTTTTAGGAGAAATAGATAATTCAATGCACATTGAAAATATGTTGTTTTAGGACACGGAGAAGTATGAGAATAATGAATGCATTGAATTGAAATACGCAGATTGGTCATTCTGGTAAGAGCATACCGCAATGTGATTGCTAGAGCCAGGGTTATACTTCACGCAGCATATGTTTGCTTTCATGTCAATGTTAAGGACACTAGCTTCCTGCTTTGTGCACCAAACCTTAACCTGGTTTTCATATTAAGAATGGTCACTATGGTTTCTCAACCACAAATCAGTCCATAGTTAAATAAAGCTAATAGTGAAGGGGAAGGGAAAATGTAATTTACCCCCTACCCTTCAAACAAGAAAAAGGACCAACTTGGACAGTATGTCAGTAAATCCATTAGAAACCATGGTAGATCTGTATGTATTAGTTTTCAACATTTGGGTTGGCTCTCTCTCTCTCTCTCTCTCTCCCCTCCCCCCTTTTGTTTTTGTTTTTTTTTTCTTTTTTCTCTGAATAGCTCTTTAACTGAAGAAATAGAAACCATGAATTCTTCAAGTCCTCATAAGATCCATAAATTACAATAGTGGAGTTCATAAAAGCAAATGTGCTTATACAAGTCAAATTGAGCAGTCATGTATCAGAGATGCAGATGATGTACACGTTAGAACCAGATCACTTATGCAGATAAGCGTATGAGTTTACCTTACAATCATCGCTACCAGATACGAGCCTTGAAGGTTCTGTACGTGAAAAATCAACACTCCATGCACGTTTTTCATGCTCTTCATATTCCATCACACTCTGCCAGAAACAAAATCATTATTAAAACACAGCTGTCTGAGTAGCATCGAAAAATCAAAATGCTGATTCTAATGTTTTTAATCATTACCTGCCGAGTATTTACGTCCCAAACAGTTACTATTCCGTCATAGTCACTACTAGCGATTTGGTTTTTCACAAATTTGTTCCAACTCAAGCAACTAAGTTTTGATCGTGTCGACATCTCAACAACAGGACAGTGCAAGTCAGCAGGTTCATTCACAACCTGGCAAATAGTAACACAAACAATCATAAGCAGGAAAACTCCAATGGCTAGAGAGAGAAGTAATTAAATGTGTATTTTTTTTTTTTTCCAAAAACAGAATTACAAAGATCTATTAAAGGTTTCAACAATAATGACAAAAACATTCACAATGGCCAAGTTTGACATGGGATGAATAGCATAGTTTACAAACAAACAAAACAAGCCAAGCCAAGACTCAAGGCTAAGATGAGGATGCTTAGACTCAGTTCATCTGTTGGACAAATATTATTCAAGGTAGGATTTGACAAAACTGCAAGACAATAAAATACAAATGAAATAAATCCAATCTCATCTCCACATACTATCAGCTTGTAATATTATAACTTATCCAAAATTACTTTTTCCGACTGCTTTTTAACGACACCATAGGCTGTTATTGATGATAAATATAAAAAACGAATGCAACAACAAAAGGACAAAAGCACCACAAAACTGAGATCATACCGTGGAGAAATCAAATACTTTTATGCGCCGGGAAACACCAGCAGTAGCAAACAACTCGTCATCCCGATCAAATTCTATGCTGCAACAAAATGGGACAGTCTATTAGATTTTCATATCAGGTGTCTGACATATAAACGTGATGGATGAACAACAATATGAAAAAACAAAACAAAAAAACAAAGAAAAAAAAAACAAACAAACAAACAAAACTGACCCACCTTGATATTATATTGGCCGTGTGACAGAGATCATTGCGCTTAAGTTCAGCAATGACTCTCAATCGGCTGTTTCAAAACCAAACAAAAACACATATGATCAAGAAAGATGAAGAAGACATTATAGTGATGTTCATTGAGAAAACTACTTTTGAAAGGGAATGTATTTCAGCATCTCTACCTGTACCGCGTGAACGTACTCAACACCGATTGAAAATTTGCAAGACCAGCATTGTAACCCTCTCTGTGTATGACATTTGGATCCCGTTCTTGTGGGTTATATGTTTGGTTTGCCAATTGACGTCGCTTTTGCAGGTAACACTCTTGCAGGTCATTGAACTGCCGCAGTAACCAAAATGAGATAGACCAAAGAGAAATAAAATGATATTGACCATTTAATTTCCTAATAACTTGGCCCATTGAAATATGGCATCTTATTAATATACGCAGTACAGCTAATCAAACCCAATCCACTTGGATCAATGTTTATTTAAAAAATTAATGCTGAACTTCAGATACTATTTTGTTGAAGGTGAATGCAAACCAAAGTGATTCTGTAACTTCTTGACCTTTTACATCGTTTCCATTGTCCCCAACCACTATCTTACGTTGAACTTACTAGACATTACTAAAATGTTATCAGCACAACTGCGAAAGGTAAATACAAGCAACGAAGGGCAAAGCAAAGCCTTGCAACTAACCTGTGCATGAACGCGCTTTTTTCTCACCACAGCTAGGCTCGATTGATTAATATATTGTGAATCTGATCCACTCACAGCATCCTTTCTCCGGAGTCCAGCAGAATTCAGCTGACCCCATTCATCTACTTTCTTAATTTGAAGATTCGCAGAAGACATTCCTCCTCGTACACTAAGAGAACTGGAGATGGCACCTGTATTACTCTTATCGATCAATGAAGACCACGGTTTTCTTGCACTTGAATCATCTCCAACTGCTCGCAGCTTCAGAGAGTACCTGTCTCTCACACGATACAAGTCCATCCTATGCCTCTCCACAGAAGTTATGTCCTCTTTAATGAATTGGAGATCTGTTTGTACCTGCCATAAGAAACTGAAATTCATCAACTTTTTCATGGCCAAATATAAAATAATAATAATAATAATAAAAGTGTAGGACACCATAAGTTACAGAAATTTGTTATGATGGAAAAATATGTAAAATTAATAAAATTTTCCAGCTTTCAAGTATGAATAGGGATAGCAAATTAAATGAAAAACCAATATATAGGTGTAAAGTTATACAACACACAGCAAACCTCTTTCAGCTCATCAACTTTTTGCTTCCTCAAGCAATTCAAGAAGTCAAGCAGTATTTGCATGTTTCTCTCTGCTTCTTCTTGCTCCATTTTCCTCTTTTTCTCAGAAAGGAGAGCCAAGAGGATATCAACCTCCTTAATTGACACTTCACAGCCCTGTCTAAGCATGAAAAGCTTAAGTGTCGCATGGAAATCAAACTTAACACATTCATAGCACAGTCGCAAAACAACAAAGAGATCAAGCACCTGTTGTAATGCTTGACGAAAGTGCTCGACTGGTGAAGCCGTCTTCGACATTTGACGAGCACAAGTCTTCTTCAGTAACTATAAGAGTCGCAAAGAGAGAGTTTGTAGCAATAAGTAACATTGCATTTCCAAGTACTCGCTAATGCAACAATTAGCCAATTCAACTGCAAAATTTAGAGCTCTCACATGACAAAGACTCTATAAGGACAGAAGCACAAAGGTTTCGTTCCCAAGAAGTATATTACAAGTTGCACAAAACAGAAATGACTCGAAGTGAACAGAACAAAATTTGGTTCCAGTTTGCAAACTGATTATTACCATTTAACATGATTACAGAAAATAATGTTTTACATTGCCATATTCAACAAGTTTACAATCTTCTGTATTCAGTTTACATAAAAATGACTACTTGGACTAAAAACCTCAACAATCTATTCATCAAAAAAAAAAGAGTAAATTGATATCTAAATTCTGTCCAAACAGAACTCCAGTACGGACAACGAACAGATTTTACACTGAAACGAAATTTGAATTAAGCAATCGCAGAGTCAAGAAAATGCTTGACTTATTCTCTAACGTCTAAATACAAGCTTGTAGTGTACTACAATGTATTATACGTTCTCATTTTCATCAAATTAGCTAAAAACATTCAGTAATTCAGAGATAAACGCAAGAATTCTCTCCTTTTTCTATCAATCTACACTTCCAAAGCGGGAATCGAAATAACGAGACTCGAATTCAGCAATGGCAGAGCCGAGAAAACGCCCTAAAAACAAGCTTGTATCGTACTGTACTGTAGGCACTCACATCCATCAAATTAGCTAACAAAATTCAAAGACTAGGAGTTAAAACAGCAAGTACTCCTTTCCTTTTTCCTACCGATGACCAAAAACCACAAGAAAACTGGAAAAAAAATTAAAAAAAAAAAAGAAGAGAGAGAGAGAGAGGGAGAGACCTTGTCTAGCAAGAAGTTAGGGAATAGCTGTTTGGAGGTGAGGAAGTGAGAGCAGCAAGGGCAATCGCTCTTGTGGCGGAGGTGAGTGATGATGCACATATAGCAGAAGCTGTGTCCGCACACCGTCAGGAACGCGTCCTTTATCGTCTGCATGCATATCGGACACAGAAATTCCCTGTCCATTTCCGTCTCCGTCTCCGCCTCCGCCTCCGTCTCCAGCGGAGCCTCAGCCTCTCCACCTCGCGGATCCTGCGCCGGCGCAGCGGCTGCGGCGGCGACGGCGGAGGCGGAAGTCGCCGGCCTCGGTTCCGGCTTCACCGCCGGCACTAGAGCGCCGCCGATCGAACCCTCGTCCATGGTTAAGAACTTAAGGTGATCTTTGTCGGTTCTGTGTTCGGTTGTGTGGGTGAGTCCTCTGGAGAGAGAGAGAGAGAGAGGAAAGAGAGAGGAGAGAGAGAGAGAGTTGTGGAGGGAGTGGGACCCACGGGAGGGAATTATGAGGATGAGAATAGTCCACGTGATGGGGATGGATTTGGGGCATTCGATTTTGCCGGGATGGTCATGATCATGATCATGAGAGGTTATGCCGTACATGCTTTTCCTTTAGTTACACGTTATGGATTAACCCGCACCATAGAATCCTTTCTTTTCTAGCCACAAACCGAGAAACAATTCCGTCCGCTAAACTTTTTTTTTTTAATTTTAGGAAAATTTGTACTTTTAATTTTTGTACTCTTTTCGGGGATAGAATTATTCATTGTACTCTCTCTCAACTTGTCTCTTTTACATAAGCCAATCGAACGCCTTGTTCTTGAAGTGGGTGCCTTCGTCATTAATTAGTGGTTGAAGGATACCAAAACGAGTGAAGACGTTATTCATTATGAACTTGATAACAACCCTAGTATAGTTGGAGGGTGTGGCGATGGCTTCCACCTATTTTGATTCATAATCCACTGTTAGGAGAATGTAATTGTTGCCGTACGACAACGAAAATGGTCACATGAAGTCGATGCCCCAAACATCGAATATTTCCACCTCTAGGACATCAATGAGTGGAAGCTCATGTCTCCGGGAAATAGTTCCCACTCTTTAGCAGCAATTGCACCTCTTGATAAACTCTTGGCAGTCCAAGTGTAGCTTAGGCCAATAAAAACCACTCTCTAGGATCTTAGCATTTGTTTGAACAACTCCGAAGTGTCCACCAACAGGGGTAGAGTGATGGTCGAACATGATATCTGATATTTTCTCTTCCGGAACGCATCTACGGATTACTTGGTTAGCACATTGTTTAAACAAAACAAGGTCATCCCAAAGATAGTGCCTAACCTTGTTGAGAAACTTTTTCTTCTGCTGTGACGAGAGATCAGGAGGAAGAATTCTACAAACATGATAGTTCACATAACCTGTGTATCGTGGGAGTTTGACACTGGCGGTAAAAAGTTTATCATATGAGAATGTCTCAATAATCGATGAACTTCCTTGATCTTCCATGACACCCTCGAGACAAGATAAGTGGTCGGCTACCACATTTTCAATACCTCATTTGTCTCGAATTTCCATGTCGAATTCTAGTAGCAAGAAAACCCAACAAATCAATCGAGGTTTCGCATCTTTCTTCTCAAACAAGTATCGAATGGCAGAATGATCTATGTAGATAATGACCTCGACCAAATGATGTACGGTATGAATTTGTCGCAAGAGTAAATCATCGCAAGCATCTCTTTAATGGTATTAGTGTAGTTCTCTTGGGCTTCATTGTAGGTCTCGGAACACCTTCTCTCTTCGCAGGCCAAGGACCTCCCCGATGGCATAATCACTCGCATCGCACATTATTTCAAAGGGTTCACTCCAATCGAGGAGTATGAGAACGGGGGTTGTGATAAGCTTGTCCTTCAATTTTTGAAAAGGCCTCCAAACACGCATTATCAAACAAGAACACTGCATCTTTCTCCAATAAATGACATAGGGCCTTTTCAATATTTAGCTCGTAAATGACACAAGGAATTGTGAAACTACCCAGATCTTTCAACTTTTCTAGTATTTGTCTGTTTATGATTGCACTACACTCCTCTGCAAACTTCATAGTCTCATAATCTTCTAGCTTATGTTTCTTGGATTCTTCATGAATTTTTCGTAGTTGGGCATTTTCTCAAGAGCATCCATAAAGGGAATGTTTATGTGGATCTTCTTAAAGATGTTCAGAAACTTGGCGAATTGACCATTAAGGGTCTTCTTTTGAAATCGTTGAGGAAATGGCAATAGAGGAGTGATGCAGGGTGGATTGTCTAGAAAAGTGACCATACCCTGCCGTACCTATGGAGTTTGCTTCTTCATCTTTGGTTTTTGTTCAACTGCCTGGTAACACCCCTATGTGGAGGTTGGAGTTTAAGAATAAAAGCAGTCATAGTAAACATTTAAAACATGGATTCACTTTTTAAATACCTGTCACAAACAGATCAAATGGTTTTTCTCGGAGAATTTCAAGAAATTCAAACATATAAATACTTCGAAATAAACAACATAAATCATACAGTTTAGTGTAGCATCAAGTATAAGTAAAATAAAAATAACATGACTAGTCATCATTGGATATGCACCCAGATTCCAAAATGAACTCATATAATCATCCAAAAGTAGTTAGATTCTTACACAAAAGAGATAACACAATTAGAGATTAGCGATCCAAGCTTAACTCCATTCCAACGCTCCCCGCGACGTCCGACGAGCCCAATGGTTAGCAAGCTCAACCTTGCTACCCGTTGTGGTTTCAATTCCGTCGAGTAAGCTCGTCGATGCCGTCGCTGTCGCTAGCGAGTCGTCGCCGCTCGCGCTAGGTGAGCTTACTGTGGCTGAGCGGGTTTACTTGTCTTGATAGATTAACATTGTTGTGTTGAATTTCGATGTGGTTTATGGTTGGATTAATAATATCGCAGCGAACATATTAGTTTGTTTGGATGTGTTTGTGCGAGATTAGTGCCTATTGTGTTTCTTAGTTTTGCGAGTTTGTGGGCGTGCTTGGCTTAGTATACTTTTTGTCTTTTTGGTGCTATCAAGTTTGGTGGATTCATGTCGTTTTGAAATATGACGAGTTGTCGTTTTGGTGGACTTTTGTGAAAACCTCGTTTGGGCCATGACAAGCTTTTGAGTGGCCTTATCCCTTTAATTGTGGAACCATAATTGGAATGATTAATGTTGAAAAGCCATACTTTGTGGGATTGTGATTGCGATGGCTTTATTAATTCGTTTAGCTTAAATACTTTTTGGTGAATGTACTAGTTTGATTCAAGGTGTTTATTAGAATTTTCTAAAAAGAAAATTGTGTGATCTTGAGGATTTGGCTTTGTTGCACGAGCTTTGGTTGTATTTTTGTTAACGTGACCATTTGAGCTTAAAGCGAGTATCGGGTCGCGGGTCTGAGCGTTTCGCACCATGTTTTTGTTTTAAGTTCGAAACTTGATTCGATTTATTTTATTCTTGCAAATTGTGCAGGATCGTCAACAACGCAAGTTCGAACGCTCAACCCTTCACTGCCTTTTATTAAAGGTATAAACGGCAGTTGGAAACAAAGTATTAGCGCTAAGCCACGACAACATTCTCTGTGACTTTCTTTTGTGGTTTAAATGTCCATTGGTCTATTGTGAATCCGAGCCGCTGAGGCTCGGTGTTGAATTATGATTATATTGAAATTAATTATGATAAATTATAAAAATTGCCTGTGTGGTTGTTGTGACGGATTGTGACCGAAATTAGTTCGGTGCTGGGTTGAAATTAGGTGAAGGCTTCGGCCGGGATAACCGAAAAACAGGGGAAACTTTGCCGGATTTTCGGCTCGAAGTTTAGATGCTTAGTAAAGCTAAGTTAGAAGCTAATTAGATTAAAGAATCCATTTCTCGTCAAATTAAATCAAACAATATACTCGTTGGCCTACGGGTTAACGTATAAAACTAAGTCATTGGCGAACGGGACGAGGACACTTCAAATTACAATTTGATATCCGTTTGTCGCTCTTGGTTAAAGACCAGCTTGAGTAGTCCGTCAATCCTTTGAGCAATTCTTTGATTTATGTCTAGTGAAAAGTGGCTTTTGACCTTATTACTCGCGTGTTGGACAGATTTGTCGCACGACGAGTTTCAAGGGAGGACGCCACTAGGAGAGAGTCGCAAGGACCGAGGCTTAGGACCTCAGGTAAGTGAATCGCCACTGTGACATGAGTATACTTACCATGCTTGAATATATTGTGCATGTGTTGAGATTGTATAAAGCGTGCGATGCTCCTAAAATTGTGACTACCAAACTATATGGATCCTCATTCTTGCTAAGGTTGTGAATACGAGCTTTTGATTGTGTTTGTCTTGTTTGTGCAACGAGCCTGCAGGTGTGGGACTGTAGGTTCGTTTATGATGTGTTGTGTTTCTATAGGGGTGTAATTGTGCGTGTGTTCATTTATATGTTTATCTGTCTGTGGGTATGGGACCACAGACATAAAACTACTCAACTTCGTAGTTCAGGTTCTAGTGTAGGGTGTGGGTCTGTTTGTGTGTGTATATGTTAGTATGACTTATTTGTCGGTGGGTATGGGACCACAGGCATAAAACTGTTATGTTATTGTTGAGACTTTATTGCAGGTCAAAGAGAAAATTCTAAGACAAGACAAGGGGAGCGAAAGCAATGTATATATACGGGTAGGGCCCGACGGGGCCGCAAGTCATGATCGGTTCCGAAATAGCCCAACGGGGCCACTGATTACGTTTCGGGACGGCTCGAGAGGCCTTGGGGAGGTCGACAGACGACTTCCTATGTGGTCATACTTTGATCATTTGAGTAGGGCCCGACGGGGCTGCGATCATGATTTGGTTCCGAAATAGCCCGACGGGGCCATTATGTATGATAGATTTCGGAACGACCCGAGGGACCTCGCGGAGGTCAACGAACCACCTTTCAGAACGGCCCGAGGGGCCTTGGAGAGGAGAGCCACGGCCCTCCCCACAGTTTATGATGTGACAATCCGGATCGGCCCGACGGGGTAAAGTGCAATAATGAATTCCGAAACGACCCGACGGTGTCACTGGCCGTAAAAGGTTTCGGAATGGGCAGAGAGGCCCAAGGAGGATGAGTCCTCATAATCATAAAGAATATCGGGACGGTCCGAGGGGCCAAGATCCATAGCATGTCCCGAATTAACCCGATGGGGTAATTGCGCAATCAATCCGAAACAGTCCGACGGAACCCCAGTCGTGAGAAGTTTTGGATCGACCCGCAGAGGGTCCAGAGTTGTTTATTTCTAGAACGACCCGCAGAGGGTCCAGAGTTGTTTAGTTCTAGAACGACCCGTAGAGGGTCCCGAGTTGTTTAGTTCTAGAACGACCCGTGGAGGGTCCAGAGTTGTTTATTTCTAGAACGACCCGCAGAGGGTCCAGAGTTGTTTATTTCTAGAACAACCGCAGAGGGTCCAGAGTTGCTTAGTTCTAGAACGACCCGTATAGGGTCCAGATTTGTATAAGTTCTAGAATAACCCGCGAACGGGTTTAGATGTGTATTAAATTCTAAAACGACCCCAGAATGAGTCCAGATGTGTATTAAATTCTGGAATGACCCGTGAGAGGTCTAAAGAAGGGGTAAGGCCGATGTGACCTCCCTAATATTATAGAATCAAGAATTCTTAAATAGTAAACCGTGTGCACACATATTTTTATAAGCTAAGTCAGAGAGTTGTGAACTTGAGTGAGATTATAACTAAATATGAAATTGACTTTCGAGTCGAGATTTATGGGTCGCTAAGTCCGACCCCATTCCACGTCACAACTCTTTTGCAGGTATTATGCCCCGTGCAGGTTTAGCAACCTATTCCTGAAATCTATTTCGCGGGCAAAGTTGTTCAAAAGTGACATTTACTCTTCGGATTACGATGACTCGATCGGCGAGTCCGTCCCTTTTTATTAGATTATTGTGTCGTGATATTTTGATTGTTTATGACCTGCAGACTTAGCAGTTTATTTATATAATCTACTTGCTGGGCTAATAGCTCACTAGTGTGCTCGTGTCGCAGGTATTTTGTCACGATGCAAAAAGGGCGAGGCGACAATGACAGGAGCAGCGAGTGTATACGGGACCGACCTGTAAAATCTTATGTGGGCTACCGGCTAATCGTTGGCAAAGAATGTTTTAAATTTCGCATATTTATAAATATTTAATTTAAATTCTTTTTGTTTATGATGAGGATTGATAATCCTTATGTTTGTTATTAAAAGCTCAATTATGTAACTTATTTTAAAAAGTTCAAATTTTTCCGTATTTTTCGAGACTAAAACATCGTTTGGAGATTTGGGTCGTTACACTGTCTGATTTTGGTTGGGGGTGGTGAGCATATTCATGTGTAAATAATCCTTGTTTGTGAAAATTTTTGTGATTTTTCCTGAGTATGATATCAATTTGTGTATTTTGCATCAATTTTTGCTATCTTTAATTACTAAGAAGTGACTTTCAGAGTTTTTCTTTATGTATGTGCTAAACCTTGTGGTAAGATGGATGTTAACACATTTGGCCTAGAGAAATTCCCTTGTTTAGGTGTAATTTTTCTTTGAGAGACACACATGTGTGAGATTGAGAAAATAGCTTTTAGAACTTTCATTGATCTTTAGAATTGGTAAAATCACTGCTTAGAACATCATTACATGGTTTGTGGTTTGATGGACATATGCTGGAGGGATGAATTTGTGGTCAATTAAGAAAGATTACCTTTTTAAAGAGCCTTTATCATTGTATTAGATCAATTTTGTAAAGTCATGTTCTAAAAAAAAAAAAAGAATAGAGAGAGAATGAAAAGAAAAAAAAAAGAAAAATATAAAAGAATAAATAAATAAATAACGATCTCTCTCAAAAGTGAGTAAAAGGTAAAATAAAGAACATGACTATTTTTCATATGTAACTTTCATTATTGGCTCTCAAAATCCTAAAAGTTGGTTGTGGTTTGATTGGTGGACTGTTTTGAGTATGTGATTAGCTTATCTTTTTATCAACGATTGTTAAATTGCTCGTCCTAAAAAAATGCCTTCTCATTTGAGTGTAATTAATTCATCATTCCGACTCCATGAGTAAAATCCCTTGAACTAAAACAAAATATCTCAAAAACCCATTAGATATAGAGTCGAGGCCTTGCTTGGTGAATTGTTCGAAGCTGATGTGTTATGGTCTGTGGTAAGAAGGTTATGGTTTAGAGTGCACACACACAAACTTTGTTGTTATAACTGACTTAATTTTGATAACACGTTTTGATGCTTACTAACCTTTTTGATTGAAATGCTCAGACGACGTTGTAATTATTTTCTAAGATAGGATAGTTTCGCTTGAATTGCTAGAGACTAGCAATAAGCTGGTTGGGGGTTGTGATAAGTGCACGAAAGTGTGCTTTCAAAGTGCTTAATTGTGTATATTTACTAGAATTATTTTAAATAAAAATAAACATTTTCATGATTTTTAGTGATTATTATTTTTGTTGAAAAATATTTATTTTAGTTTGTTATAATTTAATTCACGTTTAATCTTGGGTTTAATTTTATTTTACAAGGTTGAAATACAAGAAATTTGGTCAAAAATATCAAAAGAATTCAAAAGGGCCAAAAGAACCAGCCAAAGTCGCCACCTAAGCCAACCAGGTGGGACCACAAAGACACGTGGCCCAATAAAATGCCAGATTCGTGCACCACCACAGCGCCACGCGGACCAGCCCAGCTTCTGCGTCTCCCACGCGCGCAACAGCGCGATTTTCGCGCACCCAGCAACGCCCAAGGGCGCGTCGTATTCACCACAAGCGCGCGCGAGAGGTTCCCCCAGCAGCAGCCTCCGACAGGTGGGCCCGCACCGCAGCACCTCAGCCAATCGAAGCGCAATTAAGTGTGTAACAATGGGCCCCCGCACAGCTCTCTTGGCCTGTCATAGCACGACACGTGGATGTGTGGGCCCGAATGTTCCCTTGCTCGGTCAAAGCCGCAAGTCTTTGCCCAATTCACGCGCGCCACGTGTCCATTCCTGCCGATGTCGCCAATCGTCATGCGACACGTGGAAGCTCGAAGTCAAATTCTCTCAACGTGAAAATCAAGCTTAAGCTTCGAATTTGTCCATTAATTTGTCAAAATATCTCCAAAAATTAATTAGTTAATTACCCTATTTTTGTATTCCCTTTTTTCTTTTAGTTTCTCTTTACTCGCCTCTCCTAAACACTATAAATTAAGGTGTTGGCTAGAGTTTTTGAACCCTTAATTTAATAATTAAATAGACAATTTATTTTCTTATACTTGGGAGACTAGGCTAAATTCCTAGCAAAGCTAGGGATGAGCTCAATTGTGCAACTTTTCTATCCCAATTTTGATTCCAAATTTGTGTTTCAATATTTCAATTTTTATTATGATTTTACTCTTATTATTTTCATCGTTCAATTATGTTCTATTTCTCATATAGGTTTAGTCATGCTCTTCCTATATGCAATTTCTTAAGAATTAATTGTCATTGGTTTGTAAGTTGGTCTTTTACTGCAATATGATCATCTTGATATATTGTCGATTTTAGATGGTTTATGAATATTCGAATATTTTGTTTTGTATGACTAGTCTTTTACTGCATGATGATCAATTTAATATCTCGTCGATTTAAGATAGCGCATAGAATAAAAATTCATTGTTTTAATTGAAAGAACTTTTTCATATCAAAATACATTTGTTTTATTTTAGTTCTTAATGACATATTTTTCCGGTTACTTGTTTGGGATGTGAAACTTGTAATTGAGTAATAAATTGGAATCGAAATTGGTGTCAGTGAAGTGAAGCAATTGAATGACTCCCGAAGCCTTGTTAATTTTTCTCATTGATTGTTTATTAAATTTTACTCGCTTTCTTTGATCTTAAATTCTCATAATTCCTGATTTTTTTTTAATTTTAGTTTTACCTCTTAAAGTTTGTTTCGAGTCTTTTGGTTGTCTTATTTTCACCTCCTCGTGGAGACGACTCCGCTTCTGTTGTGCTACCAACGACCGCTTAGCTATTGCACAATTTGGGCGTTATCACAAACACACAAAACTTTAACATTTTAACCAACAATCATTCCAAACACACAAAATTAAATGAAAAAAAAAACCTTTCAAAGTCGTTGAACGCGATGGGCGGCGGACGTTGGGCAATAGATAAATGATTCTGATCGGTGGGAGACGAACGGCAAAGGGTGACCGGCAAAGGCAGATAGCAAACGGTACGGCAGCACTGTAAATGTAATAATAAATAATAAAAAAATAAATAAAAAAACAAATTTTAGTAAAGGGGCGCTGGCGTCGGGTAAAATTAAAAAATAAATAAATAAAGGGTCACTGTTATTGTAATGCCCTTAAAAAAAAATAAATAAATAAATAAATAGGACTAACTAGGATGTTTAGTTAGTTATATTTTGATATTTTGCTTAGATGATCTCAATTAATAATTATATGCATTAGTAAATTTAATCAAAAGCTAATGAAATTCAAGTATTTTGCAGTGTAGGGTGCGATATCCAATGCCGAAAAATTGATGTGTAAGGACTATTTATAAAAAAAAAAAAAAAGAGGTAAATTAGTAATTGGTAATAATAACAAAAATAATAAAGCATGTTATTTGTTTAAATATAGGTAAATTTGACTATGTGATAGTTATAATTAGTATATTTCATGTCTTTGTTTGTGCATATTAATATATTATTTGGTATAATTATTGTGTTATGTTTATATATAAGTTTTAGTTATATATATATATAAAAAAAAAAAGAGAAAGCAGCGACCAAGTTCGAAGCTTGAAAAAAAAAAAAAAAAAATTTCACGTGAACATTATTTAGGCCCAAGCCCAAGCCTAAGCCCAAGCCCAAGATCAAAAGCCCATTAGACTAAGACAAACCAAATTAATGAATCTATATATATATTGATTCACTTGCTGCTTGTACGCATAATCGCCGACTAACAAAAAAAAAAAAAAAAAAAAAAAAGAGAGAAAGAGGAAGAGTGAACGAAAAAGAGCAGAAAGAAGAAAAAAGCTAGTTCTTTCCATTTTGATTCAATTAATCACCCTTTTATCTCTTTTTCTTCAGTTAGAAGCCTTCGATCAGTGAATTCAGTTTAGGTAAGTTCAAACCCTATTTAAATTACTTCGTGTGGGGAAAGTTAGGGTTCGATATAAAACCCTAAATTGGCCTAATTGAATTTTCTGTTAGCTTTTGGAGTAAAAGTCATGTTTTAATTATGTTTTATGTTTAGTTTAATATATATTAAGCTTAAAATTAAGTGGTTAGGGTTTTGCCCTAATATTTGTCTATGATTAGAACTTTATAAAAATAGTCATTGTTTTGTATATTTAGACTTGTAAAGTAGATTATTACTTGCCATGAGTTATGAAAAAAATTGAGATTGCTAGGTAAAAATAAAATAAAAATAAAATACAATAATAGTGTCGTAAAAATTTCAAGTAAGACTATTTTTCAATACTAGTGTTATAATTAAATTCTTACGTTATAAAAGCAAATTGTCTGGCATTGTGAAGTTGAAAAGCACATCAATTTCTTGGGCAAGGATATCGATCATCTACACTAGCTTGTTGATCTCAAAGAGGTAAGTAGAAATCTTACTTTTTTCAAAACCATCACAGGAAGCGATAATACTTG
This sequence comes from Boehmeria nivea var. tenacissima, assembly GCA_018132145.1. Lineage (NCBI taxonomy): Eukaryota > Viridiplantae > Streptophyta > Magnoliopsida > Rosales > Urticaceae > Boehmeria > Boehmeria nivea. The sequence goes on along the minus strand of CM030876.1, from coordinate 6,174,704 downwards.
TTATGTGCTCTATGTGCTTGAATGAACTATGTGATAGACTGTGATTGTGTGGTTCACGAATATGGTTTCAAAATAGAAAAAGAAAGGTTATTGTACTCTTGTTTTGACACCTAAGATATGAGTATCAGTTTTGGTTTGATATCTGGGTAGGCAAGGGACGCGGGGGACCGGCGGACCCAATCATGGTGGTCAAATCCCTTGAGGTGTAAAAGCCAAGACAGGGTAGCCACAATTCTTGTAAAGGGAAGGTGAATTCCTCTTGGCATGAGGTTTCTAAGAGGGATGAACTTTCATAAATTCTGGCCAGTACAGAACAGGTTCCGAAAACTCACGGCCTATCGGATGTTAAGCTGAGATTTATACTTAAATGGGGCCCAAATAATTGAAATGAAAAGATTAATGTTTTATGCTAAGAAAATGAGTACAATAACAATAATGAATCCTTTATGTGTTTTTATTTTCTTGTAAAATGAAAGTTTCTACTTACTGAGCGTTAGCTCATATAGTTTCTTGTGATGCAGATAATGAATCTCTTGAGCAGTAGGAGTTGGTTGAATTTGCCGCCCGTTTGCCTTCAGAATGTTCATATGCCAAGAAAAGAAAATCGTGTAGTATAATTTTTGAGAATCTAGTTATATTACACTGTGTGTATGTTGTTTAAAATAGAATATGGTTTGAGAATTTCTTACTTTTGTTTGTAAGATAGCTTTTGATCAGAGTTTATTTTAAAAATAGGTTTGCTTCCGCTTGTTGTATTATGTTTATAAGAATGATATGAATGAGATTAGCACTCATTTGCTTAACTAGATAGGTTATAACGTTAAATACGTTGTTAAGTACGTGGGTGCCACAGTTATTTACCTCAGTCGAACGGAGGAGGGCGGCAAGAAGAAAGGACTACCAGCAACAAGTTTCGAGCGTCCAGCGATGACAGAGGACAACCAAGGAGGGCGGCAGGCATCGGCGGGAGGCTAGAGGTGTTGGGCTAAAGGCGGCAGACTAAGGGCGGCGGATGACGGAGACGGGCTAAGGGCAGTGGACTAAAGGCTTGATTGGGGCCGGCGGACTGGGTGAGGTGGGCTGGGGCCGGCGGGCTGAGGGCGGCAGGCTAGGAGTGGCCGGGGGCTAAGGGTGGCGGGCTAATGGAGGTGGGCTAGAAGCATCTTTCGACGGAGGGCTTCCAAGGGGGGAAAGGAAAAAAGACTTAGAGGAAGGCGATAAGAACGAGAAATAAAACTCGGGAAAAGTATTAAATAAAAATTTTGCAACCACATATTACTATCGACGACAAAAAACGATTTTAAAACCTAGAATCACGAAACAAGTCATTTATTCAGAATTAATGCTACCTAATTCATTATTGGCGACCACATTTATGGTCGCGATAATTTTTGAATTCTTGCCCAAAATATTAACAACCACACTGTGGTCGCCGACCGATATTTTCGCCCCAAAAAAAACAACGTGGGAAGGTTGCCGTGCGTATTGTCAACGATCACATTGTGGTCGCTGATATTTTAGGCATGGAGGGAAATTTTCGCTCGTGTTTGCGCCATCAAAGCGGTCACTAAAATGTATATCAGCGACCACAAGAGTGGTCAAATAACTTTGTGGTTGCTGTTTTGGTCGCTGATACTGATTTTTCGCGACCATAAAAAGTGGTCGCTAAAAGTGGCATTTCTAGTAGTGACAAGACTAACACATAAGCGAGAACTCGCCCACTCCGCCTGTAACGACCCAAAACTCCAAACAATGTTTTAGTCCCGAAAAATACAGACAAATTTGAACTTTTTAAAATAAGTTACATAATTGAGCTTTTAATAACAAACATAAAGATTATCAATCCTTATCATAACCAAAATGGATTTAATTTAAACATTTATAAAATATACGGAATTTAAGACTTTCTTTGCCAACGATTAGCAGGTAGCTCACGTAAAATTTTACAGGTTGGTCCCGTATACACTCGCTACTCCCGTCATTGTCGCCTAGCCCTCTTTGCTTTCGTGACAAGATACCTGCGACACGAGCACACTAGTGAGCTAATAGCCCAATAAGTAGATTAGATAAATAGGTTGCTAAGACTGCAGGTTACATACAACCAAGAGATATCACACACGATAATTTAACAAAAGACGGACTCGGCAATCGAGTCGTCATAGTCCAAAGAGTAAACGTCATTCTTAAGCAACCTTGCCCGCGAAGTAGATTTCAGAGATAGGGTGCTGAACCTACGCGGGATACAATACCTGCAAAAGAGTTGTGACATGGAACGAGGTCGGCTTAACGACCCATTAATCTCGACTCAAAAGTCAAACTCATAATTTGTTATAATCTCTCTCAAGTTCACAACTCTCTGACTCAGCTTATAAAAATACATGTGCACACGATTCACATCCAGATCCCTTACGGGTCGTTCTAGAACTTATACACAATCTAGACCTCTCATGGGTCATTCTAGAATTCAATACACATTTAGACTCATTACGGGTTGTTCTAGAACTTATTCACAATCTAGACCTCTTACGGGTCATTACAGAATTTAATACACATTTATACCCGTTCGCAGATCGTTCTAGAACTTTATACACATCTAGACCCATTCTCGGGTCGTTCTAGAACTTTATACAAATCTAGACCCATTCTCGGGTCGCTCTAGAACTTAATACAACTCTGGACCCTCTACGGGTCGATCCGAAACTTCTCACGACCGGTGGTTCCGTCGGACTATTTCGGATTGATTGCGCAATCACCCCATCGGGTTAATTCGGGACATGCTATGGATCTTGGCCCCTCGGACCGTCCCGATATTCTTTATGATTGTGAGGACTCATCCTCCTTGGGCCTCTCTGCCCATTCCGAAACCTTTTACGGCCAGTGACCCCGTCGGGTCGTTCCAGAATTCATCATTGTACTTTACCCCGTCGGGCCGATCCGGATCGTCACATCATAAACTGTGGGGAGGGCCGTGGCTCTCCTCTCCAAGGCCCCTCGGGCCTTTCTGAAAGGTGGTTTGTTGACCTCCGCGAGGTCCCTCGGGTCGTTCCGAAATCTATCATACATGATGGCCACGTCGGGCTATTCCGGAACCAAATCATGATCGCGGCCCAGTCGGGCCCTACTCAAATGATCAAAGTATGACCACAGAGGAAGGTCGTCTGCCGACCTCCCCAAGGCCTCTCAGGCCGTCCCGAAACGTAATCAGTGGCCCCGTCGGGCTATTTCGGAACCGATCATGACTTGCGGCCCCGTCGGCCCCTACCCGTATACATACATTGCTTTCGCTCCTCTTGTCTTGTCTAAGAATTTTCTCTTTGACTTGCAATAAAGTCTCAACAATAACATAACAGTTTTATGCCTGTGGTCCCATACCCACCGACAGATAAGTCATACTAACATATACACACACAAATAGACCCACACCCTACACTAGAACCTGAACTACGAAGTTGAGTAGTTTTATGTCTGTGGTCCCATACCCACAGACAGATAAACATATAAATGAACACACGTACCAATACACCTAGAAAAACACAACATATCATAAACGAACCTACAGTCCCATACCTGCAGGCTCGTTGCACAAAATGAGATGAACATAATCAAGAGCCCATATTCACGGCCCTAGCTGGAATGGAGATTCATATAGTTTGACAACCACAATTTTGGAAGCACCGTATGCTTAACACAATCTCAACACATGCACAATTCAAGCATGGTATAGTCTACTCGTGCCACAGTGGATATCCACTTACCTGAGGTCCTAAGCCTCTTGCCTCGATCCTCGCAGCTCTCTCCTAGTGGCGTCCTCTCTTGAAACTCGTCGTGCGACAAATCTTTCCAACACGCGAGTAATAGGGTCAAAAGCCACATTCCACTAGACATAAATCGAATAATTGCTATAATGATTGACGGACTACTCAAAGCCGGTCTTTAACCAAGAGTGGACAAACAGAATATCAAATTGTAATTTGAAGTGTCCTCGTTACGTTCGTTGGTGACTTAGATTTATCTGTCAATCCCATAGCCAACAAGTATATTGTTTGATTTAACTAGGCGAGAAAGGGATTCTTTAATCTCATTTGTTTCTGACTCAGTTTTACTACGTATCAAAACTTCGAGCCGAAAATCCGGTAGAGTTTCCCCTGTTTTTCGGATATCCCGGCCGAAGCCTTCACCTAATTTCAACCTAGCACCGAACTAATTTCGGTCACAGTCCATCACAACAACAATCAGAATAATTCAACACGATATCAAAGACATTTTAAGGTATCATGATAGCAATAATTCTCGAGCCTCAAAGACTTATCACTTAACATTTTTCTCTAAGATCTCAACAATATTAAAACTCAAGTCACAACTCTAACGTCGTACCATTTTATGACAATAACTCGATTTCGACCGCTCGGTTATACCTTTAATAAACGAAGGTGATGGGTCGTGTGTCCTTAAGTGCTTCGGTGGTGATCCTGCATAATTTTTACATAATAAAAGGATCGAATCAAGTTTCGAATTTAAATGCAACACGTTGTTAAACACTCGGAATTGTGACCCGAATCGATAACTCATATACATTTAAAATGGGCATATTAGTCAAAATACCACCCAACAGGATTAGTTTAACAAGAACGTGCATCATTTTCTTTTTCTGAAAAGTTCATTCAAAACTTCTCAATTTTTACAAACTAAATCTTCGCGAGTCCGCTAAATCTCCAAATTAAACTTCCGAAGCAACATCTCTTGGTAACTTTTTAGATTTCCAAAACCACGTCTAAAAAGAGAAAATTAAGTTCCTGCTCGTCTAAGCACCAGTACATCTAGAGATTCAACGATTACAAAATCTCTCTTTAGAAAATTCTATTTGTATGTTTTCTACTTTGAAAGTTCCAACTCACAAATCATCGCTTTCTTAAGCAATTTTTCAAGTTTGTACATTCACAATTTCCACAAAATATCAGATTTTCCAAAACGATAATATCACCAAAAAAACTAATCTTTGAGAGTACAAATATCATCATTAAAAGAAATAAAACCAACCAAATGTTTAATTCACCAATTTCAACGACCACTAAAATCACCAAGAGTAGCAAACTCTTTACACATATATTAGTTCAACTTATTACCGGGTTTCTAAGTCTCGGCTCAAAACCAACCCGTTAGTTAATTTAAGCTTTTAATAACTACAACACTGAACTCGACATAGCGCAAGCTTTAGAACTATAAATTTTCAAATTATAGATTATCCAACAAATCGCAAAGGTTTTAGTAAACGAAAGCTTTATCAAAGCCACAACGCCCAATGCCACACGAACACAACCTTCCATTAACCCACGCATTCGCAACAGCCTCGACAAAATAATTGAAACAACGCCAAACACTAAAAAATGAGAACATAAATTATCTTCGGGTTAAAAATTGAGTTCGAGGCTCACCGAGGCGTAGCTCGCGGCGGGGTTTCAAACGGCTCCGCGGGGCTCAACGAACGGCTGGTTGGTACACCGCCGGAGGCTCGGGGCGGAGCTGTGCACGGCGGGGTCTACGAGAGGCACGTGGAGGGCTGGGTCGGTGCTAAGCGCACTCGAGACGGCACGGGGGAGGCTGGGCTCACCGGGGCTGCTCAGGGCAGCGCAAGGGGGATGCGCGACAAGGCCGGCTGCGTGCGGGGTCGTCGGAGATAAGCGGAGCAGCGCGTTCGTGCGGGGCTCGGGGCAGCGCGGAAGACGTCGGCACTGGGCTGGCTGGGCATGGACGAGCGCGAGGGTGAGGCGCCAGGGCTTGGGCGAGACGCGGACAGCTCACGCGGAGGCTGGGAGGCGCGAAGCGGCGTGGTGGCGCGCCGCTAGAGTCTTCGGCGGAGCTGCTTGCGCGGGACTGTGCGAGCTCGGGCCGAGGCGTGCAGGGGCGAGGCGGGACTGGGCATCGCAGGCTTGGGGTCGCGCGAGGAACGTGAGGTGGAGCTCATTCGGAAGGGAGGCCTGCGAAGGACTCGCCGGAGTGGGCTTGGTCGCCGGCGTCGGTGGAAGAGGCAGAGGGAGAGAGATCGAGTGAGATGGAGAGAAAGGGAGGGGGAAAATGTCGGCTGTGAGGAGGGGAAGAGAGAAAAGAAAAAGCCCTAAAGGGCTTGGGCCACATTTGGGCCAAAATGGCCAAAACTGATAATTCCAATTTGGTACAATTTTTTCGCGAAATTTTAAAATGTGCACAAGTAATCGAATACATGAACTTAGTAATTGTAATATCACTCTCGAGTCGAAATTAATTCTTAACACGTCCAACCCATAGTTCCAAATTGACGAAATTGACGAAACTGGCCAATTTTACAAATTGGTCACAACTGAGACAAAAATACAAATTAATTAACTAACACAGTGCTTTTAAATTCAGGTCATTACACCGCCTATTGGCGTAGTAAGTAATAATTAAGAGGTAGATAAATTCATTTCTAGTTGCAAACTACTAGCAAAGGATAGAGATATAAAAGAGTGGGTAGCACCCGTATCAAACAATGCATGAGCCCAAGAATAAGAGATAAGAATCATACCATCCACGACAGTATTCTCTGCACGAGCCTCATTAATTGCATAAGCATGGCCTTGGGCCCTCTCAAACCCATTGCGTCCTCTACCCCTGCCTCTATGTCCACTGCTTGAACTAGCATTTCCCTTTTGATGATGGGCACTTCCAGACACCCTCGGGGCAAAAGGTGTGGCTTGACTTTGTTGGAAACCCAATCCTTAGGGTTATGGTTGATGGTAGTACCACGGAAGATGCCCTCTCGGTTGCGGTGTCGTAAAACCATGATTTGATGTAGCCTGTTGCTAGAAACCAGTGGGTCGGGGCTGTCTACTTTGATTTCTCAAGACATTGAACTAGACTGACTTCTTTGTTGTCCTTCTTTAACCAACAAAGTTTGTTGTCGCCTAAGGGAACACTCCCGTTTACGATGACCCACCTGGCCACAAGCAAGCATAGGGCATGAAACGACCACTTCCAAAAGACCCACTACTGCCACTTGTAGCATTCCTTTGCAATCATTGCCCTTGCATTGACGCTTTCTTGCCAATCTTTTTACCAAAGTTCTTGTCCTTCTTCCTTTCTTTTGTGTTCCTCAAGATGTCATTCTCTATGCGCTGTGCAGTAAAAAATCATGAAGTTCTGTAAAGGAGAATGACACAAATTGAGATCTAATGTTTGGCCTCAACCCTTCTATGAACTGGACACATCGTGAAATGGTAGTAGCCACTACACTAGAATCGTATCGAGACAGGTTGATGAAGTGTGCATGATATTCTGCTACCGTTGTGTCCCCCTGAACGAGCCGACTAAACTGAGCAATCATCTCATGTTTATGGGCCTCGGAAATGTAATTTTCTCTTAATAGCCTTTCGAACTCATCCCAAGTAAGATTGTCAATCTCGTAATACTCTTCCTGTAGCTCCCACCATTCCAACGTTGTACCACGTAACAAATAGGGTGCAATATCAACTCGATAGTTATTTGGCACCACCGCTAGTCTGAAGGTTCGCATAACATCCTTCAGCTACCTACCAGGCGCCTCGGGATCATATTATCCCCTCAAAAGTAGCAGGATTCACATTAAGGAATCTTCCTAAGGCATCGTCTTTTTGTCTATGATTCTGAACCCTAAGAGCCCATAGAGCTTCACGAAACACATCTCTGACAGCTAGACATCGTCCCACATTTGCTTGCCCTCTTCCTCCACCTCTAATTCTAGGTGACTTTTTTTTTTACTGTAGAGAATTTTATCTAAAGATTATTTTTCCGATGACAAGGCCATACTTTTAAAATTGAAATAAATCGGAAAACGGTGCTACACTCCCAAGGTTTATCAAACCTTGGCTCTGATACCAAAATTTATAACAATCCTATGTGGAGGTTGAAGTTTAAGACTAAAAACAGTCATAGTAAACATTTAAAAAATAGATTCACTTTTTAAACACCTGTCATGAGCATATCAAATAGTTTTCTCTGGGAAATTTTAATAAATTCAATGTAACGCCCCAAAATAGGGGGTTAGGAGAAATGTGTTAAATAGTTAAAAATTAAATTTCAAAACAATAAATACATTTTAGGACCTTTAGTTTTGAAAACTTTTACTAAATTAAAAATTTTGCTCCGGAGGCTTTTGAGAACCAAAAAGAAAAAAATACTAACTGTAAATAAATAATCAGAGTTCAAGTACATCTTTATACAAATACAAAATTACTCAAAAATACGGTTGTATACTCTCCAATGGGATAGCATAAACTCTACATAACCTCTATGCACTTCATTTCTTAGCTAAGAGTTCAAAGAAAGCGAAACAAACTATCAAATCACTAAAACGACCATCAAATGTATTGAACACAACAATTTGACTCGACTTGAATCGACAGCTTGTTGACCAAAAGATTCCGAACTGGACCGAAGCAAATCATACCTGTAGGAGAGAGGAAAGTAGGGGTGTGAGCATTTACATGCTCACAGGAAAACTATTACTCACCTTTTGATTTTTTTTAACCATTTTATAATCACCCGCATAGTTAAGATATATAAATCAAGCCAAAAGAAATTTTACAAGAAAAACTATAAGTATGCTTCATGTGAAATGCATCTTTTTCACAAACCAAGTTTTCATAGTTATTATATATATAATAGAAAACAAAAATAAGCATTCCAACCCTCTCAAACATGGCAAACCCCGAGGAATCGAGCATTCCAGGGAAACCTAGTCTGCGCAGATCTAAAAAGGCAAGCGGACCGTACCAAAATAACCGCATATGAATGACATATATTATTTTGAGCATACTGAATATAATCATGTTCCTTTTTCAGAAAATCTTATTTTCCCAAACATCTCAAACATACCCAAAAATCATAGGCCACGCCGAGACGGGCCTTGAATTTCTTTTCATTTACCAATTATTTAACAAAATCCTCACAAAAGATAAGTGATAGATTTCCTACCTCGAATTGAGTAATTATCAAATTTCAAGCTCAAGGTTCCCGCCGTACTCCATCCTTTGTAAATCCCCGGCTACTTCGGTTCGTTTACAAAGAAAATTTATAACTGACCCAGACATCCAAATCAACGACTCGTAAGCTATGGCTCTTAAAACCACGACATGGATCAAGGACAATAACCATGGACTCTAATTGACGTCAATATCAAAACTAAAAAATAATGAGGCCAATGATAGGTACTGTTAATAGACATAAAATAAAGAGAAATGCAAATTATAAACTTCTTGAAAAAATATTCAATTTCGAGTAAGAAATGAACATACAAGACCCATTTCCTTCCATCAAGGGGTTCAAAATAACTTGAGGAAGCCCCAAACAACCACATGCTTAGAGAAATCAAAATATATTAACCAATTAAACATCTCTCAAATTTGGCACAAAAAAATTGAAACAAAATGTTTTCAAGACCAAATCATATCAAATAGTTTGAAACTAACCAAATAAATTCAAAAATAAAACAGTCCCAATTTCTAGTTAAATTCCAAGTATAGAGATCCATAGATTAAATCACTAAAGCATTTTCAATAGACCAAAGCCCACAACGTAGGTACCAAGAATAAAGATTCTACTAAAATATTTTCTTCCAAAATCAAAATTTGAAACATAGATATAAATGCCTAAATTCTACGGCAAGAATCAAGAGAAATCAAATTAGATCAAGTGGAAACATTGAGGGCTTACACTAAGGAACCACTAGAGTTAGTAGTATTTAACCCCTACCTTTCAAAGCACCGAAGTCCATACGACACCACGGACTCCCGCTGCAAGCAACGACGACTGGCGATGCCATGGAAAAAATGAAGAAGAAAGACTGAGAATGAGAGAGAGAGAGTGACAAGGATGACAAAACAACAAAATAAAAATGAAGGTTTTAGGTATTTCTTCCATTGACTGAGAAATAATCAAGAGAGAAAAATATTTGCACAAAAATGGTTCTTTGTGGTCTGGTGTTGATGTTGTCGTGGCTGAACATAATGGAGGAGAATAATGAATAGATCAAGGGTGGAGGGAGATAAGCAAAATGTCAACGACTTGGTCTTGGGTTGGTTTGTAACATATTAAAAAAAATGACTTTGGGCTTTGACTCAATAAATTCTAAAAATGGTTTTTTTTAATAGTCGTTACAGCCTTCCCTCCTTAAGAAATTTTGTCCTCGAAATTCAAGAGAAAAGAAAATCAATATGAAGCTCTAAAAGAAATAAGCACTACTTAAGAACTTTGAAAACCCACTACCAAGTAGCAATGTTACACCGCTCAAATGGTAAAGACAAAGACCATGTATGCTTTTTGATGACAAAAATTGACAACTATAACACAATGCCATGACTTCAATTAATTTGGTAAAGACCAAGTGACTAAAAAAATCATAAAACCAAGTCATGAAATTAAAAACAATCATAGATGAAATAGAAAACTAAAACCCATAGTGGAAACCCAAATCGCAAGACGAGTTTACACAAATTAGAGAAGTCGAAAGAAAATCTAGTCGTTAACCTCAACCAGAAAATTGAAATTTTCAACGAAAAGTGAAATTGAATAATTCGGCAAACAAAACACTAAGACCTCCGACAGTGTCAATCATAAATTAGGTTCAATGACAAGTGAAACCCATAAACTAGAAATTGCAGTACTTTCTAAACTCAAGTTGATAACGAATACTTGTTAAAACCAAATTCATAATATCGGTATATCAAAACTGAAATCACCAATAAAATCTCGCAATTCTATAACAGAGAATGAGATCAACCAAAGACCAAAATAACTGATAAACCACTTTAATCAAAACTGAAACAAACCACATAGAATTCTAAAACCAACATCCTTCAGTAATCCAACAAAATAAATCAACAATAAAGTCAACAAAACCCAAAGTTACTAGAAAGGATGATTGAAAACAAGAACATAAATTTGAATAATTCTCAAATCCAAATCTAACAAAACCAAAGAATACGGAGCCCAACAGCTTTATAAACCAAAAATAGTAACAAATCACCGATATTATAAAAAAATATATCAAAACTAATGAAACAAAGGGCCAAGAAGGGAAAGTATAGCACTAGCTCCCATGAAAACCCAAAACTAACAAGAAGAGCTTTAATAGAAAACTCGAAACCATCAATAAGAATTAAAACCACTAATAATAAAATGTTAAACCAAAACTAACACTTCAAATGTGAAGAAGCACAAACAAACATTTTTCTTAAACGAAAACAAAACCCATGATAAAACATCAACTCTAAAACCAAAATTTCCGTGAACAAGAAGATAACTTGAAAGTATTAATCAGGGACACAAATCCAAAGCCTTAGAATTGGTAATGAAACAAATACTAAAACCACCGTCAATAGAAAATCAAAACCTTTGATAAAATCAATTATCCAAACCACCATCAGGGCAAATCAAGAAGATCCAACACAACCTTGGATTAACTTAATAACACAAAATGGATAAATATATATAGATACTAACACAATTAAAAGATAACAACAACGTTGACATCAAGGAATAACAAGTCCAATGAATAGCAAGAGCCAATACCTCAACTTGAAAAATGACAACTAAAATCTGAACAATAGACGTCAGAACTCTTTAGCTTATGGTAAAGCACAGTGCATAGAGTATGTAGTTGTCACGATGCATATCCCTTGTAATTCTACCCACTTTTTTTTTTAATGCACAGGTTCAAATTCCGGAAGAATCTGATACCGTGCTCTGATACCAAAAGCTGTAACGCCCCGAAATAAGGGTTAGGTATGTTAAATAGTTAAAAAATAAATTCCAAAACGATAAATACATTTTAGGACCCTTAACTTTGAAAACTTTTACTAAATTAACAATTTTGCTCCGGAGGCTTTTGAGAACTAAAAAAGAAAAATACCAACTGTAAGTAAATTATCAGAGTTCAAGTACATCTTTACACAAATACAAAATTCCTCAAAAATACAGTTGGTATGCTCTCCAATGAGATAGCATAAGCTCTACATAACTTCTATGCACTTCATTTCTTAGCTAAGAGTTCAAAGAAAGTGAAACAAACCATCAAATCACCAAAACAGCCATCAATGCATTGAACACAACAATTTAACTCAAGTCGACTCGACTCGACAGCTTGTTGACCAAAAGACTCTGAATTGGACCGAACCGAATCATACCTAGAGAGGAAAGTAAGGGGGTGAGTATTTACATACTCGTACGAAAACCATTACTCACCTTTTAGTTTTTATTAGCCATTTTATAATCACTTGTATAGTTAGGATATATAAACCAAGCCAGAAGAAATTTTACAAGAAAAATAATAAGTATGCTCCATATGAAATATATCGTTTTCACAAACCAAATTTTCATAGTCATTATATATATAATAGAAAATAAAAATAAGCATTTCTACCGTGTCAACCATAGCCAATTCCAGAGAATCGAACATCCCACGGAAACCTAGTCTGCGCAGATCTAGAAAGACAAGCGGACCGTGCCAAAATAACCACATATGAATGACATATATTATTTTGAGCATACTGAATATAATCATGTTCCTTTTTTAGAAAACCTTCCCAAACATCTCAAACATACCCAAAAATAATAGGCCACGCCGAGACGTGCCTCTAATTTCTTTCATAGGTGATATATATACATTACAAAATAGGGAACGTACATCCTTTTATTTTTCTTTCCATGTACAAATTATTTAACAAAATCCTCACAAAAGATAAGTGATAGATTTCCTACCTCGAATTGAGTAATAATCCAATTTCAAGCTCAAAGTTCTCGGTGTACTCAATCCTCTGCAAATCCCCTGCTAGTTTGGTTCGTTTACAAAAAAAATTAATAACTGACCCAGACATAAAAATCAACGACTCATAAGCTATGACTTTTAAAACCACGACATGGATCAAGGACAATAACTATGGACTCTAATTGACGTCAGTATCAAAACTCAAAAATAATGAGATCAATGATAGGTACTGTTCATGGACACAAAATAAAGAGAAATGCAAATTATGAACTTCTTGAAAAAATATTTCAATTTCGCGTAAGAAACGAACATATAAGACCCATTTTCTTCCATCAAAGTGTTCAAAATAACTTGAGAAATTTACAAACAAAATAGCCCCAAAACAACCATATGCTCAGAGAAATCAAAATATATTAACCAATTAAACATCTCTCAAATTTGGCACAAACATATTGAAACAAAACATTTTCAAGACCAAATCATATCAAATGGTTTGAAACTAACCAAATAAATTCAGAAATAAAACAGCCCCAATTGCTAGTTAAATTCCAATTATAGAGATCCATAGATTAAATCACTAAAGCATTTTGAATAGACCAAAGCCCACAAAGTAGGTACCAAAAATAAAGATTCAATTAAAATATTTTCTTTCAAAATCAAAATTTGAAACATAGATATAAATGCCTAAATTATAGGACAAGAATCAAGAGAAATCAAATTAGTTCAAGTGGAAACATTGAGGGCTTACTCCAAGGAAGTACTAGAGTTGGTAGCATTCAACCCCCACCTTTTAATGCACCGAAGTCCGTACGATGCCACGGACTCCCACTGCAAACAACGGCGACTGGCGATGCCATGAATGAAGAAGAAAGACGGAGAACGAGAGAGAGAGAGAGAGAGAGAGAGAGAGAGAGAGAGAGAGAGAGAGAAGGATGACGAAACAACAAAATAAAAATGAAGGTTTTAGGTATTGCTTCTATTGACTGAGAAATAATCAAGAGAAAAAAATATTTACACAGAAATGGTTCTTTGTGGTCTGGTGCTGATGTTGTCGTGGCTGAACATAATGGAGGAGAATAATGAATTGATCAAATGTGGAGGGACATAAGCAAAATGTCATGGGCTTGGGCTTGGGCTGGTGTGTAACATATAAAAAAAATGACTTTGGGCTTTGACCCAATAAATTCTAAAAATGGTTTTTTTTTTTTTTTTGTTAATAGTCGTTATATTCAATCATATAAATACTTAGAAATAAACAACATAAATCTCATAGTTTAGTGTGGCACCAAGTATGAGTAAAATGAAAACAGCATGACCAGTCATCATTGGATAAGCACCCAGATTCCAAAATGAGGTCATATAGTCATACAATAGTAGTTAGATTCTTACACAAAAGAGTTAACACAATCAGAGATTAGCGATCCAAGCTTAACTCCAGTCAAACGCTCCACTCATTTTCCAGTCAAGATTGATACTCTGAACTCTGCCTCAGCGAAAAAATTAAAGGGTGAGCTAACGCGCTTAGTAGGGAAATGATTACTTACTTTTCGGTTTAACCACTTTTACTTTAACTATTACCATAAACCTGCATGGTTGGAGTTTACAAAACAATAATAGATAGATAATGAATTTCATTAGTGTATATTTTATGGATGTTTTTCTTTTCCTTTTACAAAACCATATCAACAAATCGCAAAATGATAAAAAACGAAACAAACATCCAAATCATCAACCCACATGCGGTACGAGGGTCCACTAACGTGGACTGGCCAACCTCATACCATGACTCACCCTGTGAGGACTCGATACCTCCCAGACCTAGCCTGTGCAGTAACTAGCGACACGTGTACTGTGCCGATGTGAATCTCATGCGAACCAACAATTTCAAACGCACACTAATTCTCTTATATCCAAACAACCATACAGTAATATTTCTCATAAATAACTAAGACATCTTAAACAACAACAAATATTTCACATGTGATATATAAACATAGAATAAAATAATTTAATTTAATTTTTTGTTTTCTTTCCAATTTAATGTTTATTCACAGAATATCTCACGAAAGGCAAGTAATAGAATCCCTATCTCTTTGGACTAACCAAAAGGTTAGCAAAATCTACGGATCGCCAATTCCCTCTAATTTTCTCCCGTTTTCGAGTCGCAAAGAAACTTTGAGTCGACTAATTATAGAATTTTTTCAAACCGAGTTAACCACTGTGTTTTGGAGATCGGAATGAGGCCCAAGAGCTTACTTACCAAAATTTAGCCGAAAAGTTGACCGGTCAACAACAGAGTCAACACCGATCAACGACGGTCGACGACGATGGATCCGATGAGGAAAGACTGGGCTTTGAAGCACTTGACTCCTTGAACACCATGGTGGTGTCCGTTTTCCCAAACTCATCCCGAGGTGACCGGGATCTGGGCCGAAAGTTCAAAAATGTCATTTTTCGACAAAGCTCTGGCGACGACCTTTTCAGAGGACTTTGGCCACAAGACTTTGCAAACTCATAGTACTCTTCACAAGGAATCCAATGCCGTAAGAATTGCATCCATCGGAGTTCAGACGAAAAAAGTTAAGGCCCGTAAAAGTTTCGATGACCAAAAGCTCTGTCATGGATTTCTCCGAACTTTCCATTCAAATTTCGGCAAGCCACGGCGTACCCAAGGTCGGGGTTCCCTGCCACTTGTACTTCGATTCTCCTTTGGTGGTTCATGCTGTCTCTCACCGTGGTAACTGAAAAGTGCGCACAAAGTTGGCACAGTGAGGGTGGAAAAAAATGGCTAAGAGAGGGAGACAGGGGCACGAAGAAGGGAGAAAGAGAAAGAGGAGAGAGAGAGAAAGAAAGAAATGGTTGACTAATGGGTTGAAAATTTTTTTCCAAAAATTGGAGTTTAACCTCACACACTTAAAAATTTTACAAAAGCTCCACACAAGGCAACTCTTTATTACAATTTAGTCCAAAGTAAAATTTTTGGGCTTTACATGCCTTGTCTTCACTATAATTATTGCTCTTTACAATCTTCTTTTTTTTCTTCTCATTTCGAGCTTACGGTTCCTCAAGTTCCTTGTCACTTCTCAACTTTGTGGCCTTGCACTCCTTAGGGTTTGTCTCGATATCCCTTAGGAATGATCTTGATGATTGCCCCGTGATTATTGTGTCTAATTGCCCAACTTGAGTCTCAAGTGCCTTCATCATGGAACCCATGTTTGTGCAATGTGTCTCAATGTTGAATCATGTTAATCGAGACTTACCTTAGAATCCACAATATAAGTCTTCAACAGATCTTTAAGAGAGGACAAGGGCTTGACAGCTGGTTTGCAGGCTCGAATGCTAGTTCGAGTGTGTTGCTATTGTTGGAATAAGTTGGTATAAATTAAATCGGCAAGTTGTTGTTTGGACTGAAGTTGTATCCTCTATTGAAATAATTACAATGTTTTTCCACCATTTCATCTTGATTCAGTCATCATGACCCCTTCTTGATTGTTCAAAGAACTGCCTGAAGTAAGACCATACGGTTGATTTGCCAGAATAGACACCTAAGCTATAAGTGATATAGCTTGATCCACTTCATAGATTCCGGCAGCTCTTTTACCATTGCTTCTCTCGCTCGGCCATTGACAGTTATTCATGGAGATATCCTCTAATAGCTTAAGTGCATCGTCCGATGTTTTGGAAAAAATAGTACCTCCAGATAATGCGTCAATGTGGAATTTTGTTGGCCCACTTAATCCATTGTAAAATAGTTGCACAAAGAGCCAGTCTTCGATCCCATGTTGAGGATATTTATGGAGCATCTCCTCATATCCTTCCATGCTTCATATAACTGCTCATAATCAAGTTGGCAGAATTTGGTGATCTCAATCTTCAATTGTGATGTATTGGATGGAAGGAAGAACTTTATGAGGAAAATCTGAGCCATATCTTCCCAGGAAGTTATGCTGAAGCCAAGCACAAAGGAAAATGGAAAGAACTTGAGTCTTATCACCTTATCAACCCCATTGTACATAACAGTGTCATAGAATTTTAGAAAAGTTGCCAACTGAATATTAGGATCTTCATTTGGTAAACCGCCATATTGATTTTGTTGCACCATATTGATTAGTGTCAGGTTCAGCTCAAAGTTGTTAGCATTCATAGTTTAGCGTTGAATGCCTGAGTAATTGTCCTACACGACAGGCTTGAAATCGTTGTGCAAAATTCCTTGTTTATCTTGTCCCTCGGTTATGACTCTAGTTTTGGCCTTTCATCTTTCACTATTAGCGAGACAAGACTGTTCGATCTCCGGATCAAAAAGCAAAGGTTCAGAGCTACTAGCACTACGTATAAACCTGATAACACAACCAAGGAACACAAGAAAAAAAAAATAAGAATAAAAATCCTAGATTAAAATTAGATATGTCTTTACATTATTAGCTAAATTCTAAGCCGTTCAATCCTCGGTAACGAAGCCAAAAATTATTGCAAAAAATGATGACTATGCTTGGAAGTACACAAATCGCTAAGTAATAAAGTTGTCTGAAGACCGATATCGTCCTACGAGGATTGATGGATTAAGAATTGAAACTATCAATTGTAATTTTCTATCTTATTTTATATAAGCAAACCAAAATTAAATGTGACGAAAATGTAAAATAAACGAAATTGCAATGATTATCAAATAACATGTAAATAATGTAAAATTAGAAATCAATACTTGAACGAATTCTAGGGTTTTGATTTCACTCAATCACAATGCTATTTCACCATATTAGTGTGCGTTAATTCTCATTCACCAACTCTAATAACCTAGAGCAATATATATATATATATATATATATATTTATATTGAGTGTCGCATAAAGAATATGCAGTGTTTTCGAGCCTATATCTCTCTATAGGACCCGTTAACCTTACCTTCTTCAAGTTCTACTCTACCGATAAAGTAAGAATTTCACCAATCGATTTCACAACTCAGTTTATCTCGGCTGCCTAGGCGACGCTTTTCTCTCGATCTCACACTGATCTAAGTTATTCTACCCGATTCCTGACCGCTCGAACGTTCCTCTCTCGATTAATGATCCTCACAATATATATACAATCAATCATTTGGCAATAAAATTTATAGACAAATCATTGACAAAGCAGAATCGATTCAATTAAACCCGAATATAATAAATGAATAATTATGAACTTGAATTAAACACACTAAACTTGAAATAACAATCAACAATCGAGATTCATCTAAACCCTAATAAATAAAAGAACTAGTCACACATAATATGACTCATAAATTCAAATAACATAAACAAACTAAATTTGACACACTGTTGATGATGAAAGTTGATTAAATATTCTTTAATGCTTCAAGCATGCTCTCCTAGCTTCTTCCTTATTGCCTTTTATTTCTAAGTGTTCCTTTTTTATACTCTAAGGTAATTTCAACCAGTTTTGGGCTTTTCTGAACGTTTTTTTGACCAAATTAGCGTTGTACGGCCTTACTTGTCGAAGTTGCGTCGCGGTGCGGTGCCTTGAGAGCATGCAGTTTCTTCTTTCTTTTTTGGCACCGCGGTTATACTTTTGATCCTCATCATTTTATTGCATTCGTGCCATTCAACTCTGTTTTAGCTCTCTTTACTTCTCATCCCCTGCATAACACAATTTAGCCACAAATTACCACATTTTTACTTTAAGCACTCATAATCGGAGGTTTTTTATATCAAATCTTATACAAAATGACGACTTATCACCATGCTTTGTGTGTTCTGCGTGAGAAGAAAGAAAAAGAAAACGACAGATATGTGTGTGTTGGAATGCTGAATGTGCACTATTGAGGGAGTGTAAGAGTAGCGGTTGTGCTGTTTGTGTGAGAGAAAAGGAAAATTACCGTGCATGGTGTGTGAGCAAGCTGTCATATGTGTGAGGAGAGAGAGATAAGTTGTACCAAAAAGATAGGGAGAAGATAATTGTGTGGGAGTGTGAGAGAAATAGACAAACAATGTAGATATTTTGGTGCAACAAGGACATATCAAGGCAGAGCAGCTTTATAGATATTTTGGTGCAACAAGGACATATCAAGGCAGAGCAGCTTTATAGATATTTTGGTGCAACAAGGACACATCAAGGTATTACATGGGAAGAAGCCTAAGAGTATGAATGTGGATGAGTGAGTTTAGCTCCTTAATTAAATATATTGTTTTGAATTAGAAGCCCACATCCGCTTTATGGGAAAAGTTAGAGAATATTTATATATTAAATTCCTTAACAAATAGATTATATTTGAAGAAGTTGTTATATGGTTTGAAGATGAACGAGGAAATTGATGTTAGGGATTATATTTAATAAATGCATTACTCATTTGTTCGGTTTGAAGGCAGAGATAGAAGTTGAGGATCAAGCAATAATTTTGTTGTCCTCCTTACCAAGATCTTATAAGATGTTAGTGACTACGGTTTCAGTTGGCAATGCGACGTTGACGGTTGATGAGGTTTCAACTGCACTTTTAGAGACAAAAAATATGAATGAACCTAGTTTGTCTCACGATGATCAAGTATTAGTGATGAAGTCTACACCAAATTGTGGTGGGAGCATGTCACGATGAAGGTACAATGGTAGGAGGGAAAATCGTTCTCAGTCGCGAACATTGAGTAATATAGAGTGTTATTATTGCCATAAAAAAAGGTGTAGACGAGAGATTGCGAAGAGTTAGTGAATAATCTTGAAGACCAAAGAAAAGAAGAGGTCCAAAAGAAGTTAGAGTCAGCTAATGTGGTGAATGTGAGCATGACGATAAGTGACGACGATGTTTGTTCTGTGATAGTCTATGATAAAGTTTCTGATGTGTGGATTTTGGACTTGAGTTGTTCGTTTTATATGTTTTTGAGAGGATGTATTTCAACGCCTATAGTGCATATGATGCTAGTATAGTTATATAGGTAATGATTCCGCGTCTAGAGTTGTAGGAATCGAAACTGTAAAGATGAGGATGTTTGATGGTGTTGTGAGAACTTTAACGAATGTTAGGCACATCCCGAACTTGAGAAGAGGCTTGATTTCTTTGGGGTTTGACACATTGGGATGCGATGTTTCCACAACGTATGGCACTATGAACATTAAGGATGGTGCTTCGACAATCATTAAAGGCGATAAAGTGAAAATTTTGTTCACGTTTATTATGGAACTCATTGTAGGTGGAGCCAAAATGCAAGAATTTTCCATATGTTGTGAAGAAGTAGGTGAAAGTGAAGATTTTTAATGATAAATTGAAAAAACAAAAAAAAAAGAAAGAAATTAAATATTGAATAAAATTATTTTGTTTAACAGTATTAATGTAATTTCGCACATAAATAAAGACTTAATAGTTTCTGCTTTCAATATGTGTCTACTTTTCTATTAAAATTGGACGTAACTTGGACATATGAGGTAAATTATCCATTTTTTAAGTTTAAGCACTGCAAATAAGACTTTTTCAAGTATAGGGATTAAAGTGCAACTAATGCCTAAGTATAGGGAGAAATTTTGTATAAGTCTTTTTCTATTTTATTTGTAATATATTAAATGAAAAATTCAAGTAAATACTAGATTTAAAAAAATGTTTTAGACAAAAGTATTCCAAGTATTTACATAATTATATAAAAACGGTAATTCCATAGTTTTGTTAAAGAAATGATGATTGGGTCAGTTAAGGATTTAGCCATTTTACAATCTATATTTTAAAGATATAGCCCACGTTTTGAAATATTAGCAAAATAGCCATCAGGTCAACATCTAAAAATCTATGACTAAAGAAATAAAATTTGTGACTAAATAAATAAAATACACAGTCATAAAATTTGTGACTATAGTCACAAAATTTCAAAAAATTTGAAATAGACACAATAAAAAATTTAACATCCATTAACAAAATAACAAACTCACAAATAAATGATTGCCTATACTACCAATTTCATAAAACTTATTACTAAATAAAAAATATCTTATAAATAGCAAAAAAATATGCAACCAACGAAGTCACAAATTTCATGACTAGAGACACAAAATTTTAGACAATATTGTCTCCAATAAACAACAAAAACAGAATTCAAAAAATTAATTACTGTAGCCTAAAAATTTACACACGAATATATGGCTATTTTGCTAATAAAAACAAACATAGGCTAATTGTTAAAAACATATACAAAAATATGACTATTTATTTAAAAAAAACGATGATGATTCCAATATATAATAAAATTGTCACTCAAATGTAATGAATATTCATAAGTCTTTTTGGCCAAACCAAACAAGGACATCCGTACATAGGGCCCTGTGGGGGCTTATGTACCTCCTAAATTTTTACAAATTATGTTATAATCTTATATTTGTAGAAAATTTTCAAATAAATCCTTCCTAGGCCTCTCTGAATTTTTGAAAATGTATCTTTTACCCTTATAATTGAAGAAACGTTTCAAATAAATCCTTCTTGAATCCTTATTGAACTTTCTAATTTTATATTTTTGTCTATAATGTTTACAAAAAAGTTTTGATTTTATCTAATATAATCTATAAAGATTATATAATTTCTTATTTCAATTTATCTATAGTTTTTATATAATGTTGTGCCCCCACTGACTAAGAATATTGTATCCGTCCTTACGATCAAAATATAAGAATATGAACTTTTATGAAATAAAATATTCCATTTCATTTCATTCTCATTTTATAGAATCAAACGTATCATAATACATGTTTGATTTGGAATAATGAGAATGAAATAAAATTATAATTTTTAGTCCAATGTTTGTTGGGTGGAAAAGACTTAAGAATAGTCATTCAAATGTAATGATTTATTTCTAATTCCATAACTACCTAAATATTTTTTTGTCTAAAACTCGTTTTAGAATCTGTTAATTCCATAACTGTTAGGATTTTTTGCTCTGATCAAGAGTTTTTAATTCTGAAAATCCTTTCCATATGTGGTCCATATTGTGATCGAATATTGACCCACAAAATTGAGCATAATTTCACACTCTAATTGACAGCCCCGTAATCACTAAAATTTTGCCGACGATCGTGGGATCGTCATCTTCCCCTTTGATGGACAGAGGCTATAAATTGGATTGTATTTCGAGGTCCCTAAGCCAACTTACACATTCAGAAATCCGACACCATCGTGGAGTGAGAGCGAGGGCTTAGAAGAGCCACGAAAACGAGCCATCGCCTAGCCGAACATTGCCGAAAAAAATGCAACAATGGCGGGAGGTAACCTATCCTCTTTTTGCTTCCGCATTTTCATTTTATCGTGTTCATTGTGTTTAGAACACGGTTGTTTTGTAAAATAATTTACATTTGGTATCAGAGCTTTAAACCTCTGCCTTGCTCTGTTTATTTTTCATGGCTCTGCATATGAATTTTTTTGTTTGTGCTTATGTGATTAAAAATGATATTGGAAATTGATTTTGGCATTGTTTTTAAGAAAAATTCATTATGCAAAGCTTGTTTGGTGTATTGAAATTCGCTGTTCTTGGTTCATGTCATAGCCGAACCTTTCTTGATTTTGATCTTCCAATTTTGAATGTTTTAATCAATTTTGAGATTGAAAGTCTTTAAGTAATTGATTTTCTAAGCTTTATGTGATTTAAACCGGTTATTTTGACGTTGAAATCAAGAGAATGAGTCGGGTTTTTTATTCGGGTCTCAACCGGGTCGTTTTTTACCTGTCTAGAGGTTGAAGACAACCAGATAAACAACATGTCGTTTTCTGCTTCAGATGTCATTTTTGGACGACCTGTCATTTTCCTGGGCAGATGTCGTTTTTCTGAGCAGATGTCGTTTCTGCTTTAAAAAAGAAAATTTGCTTAATGAATTTTAATGTGTTTAAATTAATTACATTGTATGTTTATTTTTCATGTTCAATTAAACATGCAATATTAAGTAATTTGTTGACATTAAAATTAATTATTGAATAACATATATGATTATGTTGCTGAATAATATTTATCCATAGTTATTAAAATTATTTGCATTATTTATGTATGTATGCAAATGTATTTAGCTCTTTATTGAGAATTAATCAATGTTAAGTGATTCATATAATTTTAATTAATTAAGAGAGTAGCCACAGCATCTCTAATTGATTATGATTATATTTTGAAGTTTTTTAAAATCACATTAAACATTAATTGTAGTTAATCATACGTAATATTATAGAATCTACCCACAAGAATTTTATGATATTTGTATGATTAATTAGGATTGAATATCAAATTATATTTTCTAATCAACCTACAGGTACTAGGAAAAGGAACATGATTTGATAGTTTTATCATAATGATATGAATCTTATTGAATTAGAACTTTAGCCCACAGGCAAGTTTTATGTCTCTTGATTCATAAATTTGAAGCATGATTTACATTGATAAAATATGATAAATACTAGTCTCAAATAAAATTTATTTAATGAGCAGGACTATTTAAATATTGCAGTTAATCAACCTGTTAGTTTCTCTGATGTGAAATGTGATATTCCCGAACTCAAGAGTGACAATTTTAAAGTTTGGAAGGAGAGAGTTCTCCTTCATTTAGGATGGATGGATATTGATTATGTCATCAGAAAGCCTGAACCACCTGCAATCACTGAAGTGAGTATCCCAGATCAGATTGATCTTTATGAAAAGTGGGAGCGATCTAATCACCTCTGCGTCATGTTCATAAAGACCAAAGTATCTGTTGGGATTAGAGGTTCTATTGAGCAATATGACAAGGTTCGTCCTTTGCTAAAAGCAATAGATGACCAATTTGTCACTTCAAATAAGGCATTGGCAAGTAACCTTATTATGCAATTCTCATTCATTAAGCTTAGTGGGATTGGTGGTGTGCGTGATCATATCATGCGCATGAGGGATATTGCGGCTCAGTTGAAGGCCTTGGAAGTTGATATGTTAGAAAATTTTCTGATTCACTTCATGCTGTGCACTCTGCCCTAGCAGTATGGCCCATTTAAGATTTCTTATAATACACATAAGGATAAATGGTCAATTAACGAATTGTTGACTGTGTGTTCAAGAAGAGGGAAGGCTGGCTATGAAAGAGGGCGAGAAAGTGAATTTGACTACTTCTGAAAGGAAGAAGAAAGATCGTGCTAAATGGAAAAGCAAGATTTCTGCCAAAGCAGACATTAAGAAAGAGGGTAAGTGTCACTTTTGGAAGAAGAAATGACACATGAGAAAAGACTGCCCTAAGTTCAAAATTTGTCTTGAAAAGGTAATCAACTTTCACTTGTATGTTATGAATCTAATATGACAGAAAATTATTCATAATACTTGGTGGATTGACTCTAGTTCTTCAATCCATGTTTTTAATTCCTTACAGGGATTGCGAAACCTCAGCAACAATAAGTGAGCAAAATATTTATTCAGGAAATAAGATGTCCTCGCAGGTGGAGGCTGTTAGAACGTGCATTTTAATTTTAAGTACTGGTTTTAGTTTAAGTTTGGAAAGAACCTTTTATGTTCCTGATTTTTCAAGAAACTTAATTTTAGTTTCAAGACTTGTATCTATTGGGTTTTCTTTTAATTTTTCAAACTCTGGTTTAAGTTTATCAAATAAATCTGGTGTTATTGGTTATGGCACTATGTCTGATAATCTCTTTCGTCTTGATTTACAAAATAATGATAATCATACTACTATGCACGTTCATGAAAATGTTGGCATCAAAAGATGTATTGCGAATGAAGAATCCTCTATGTTGTAGCACCGAATATTAGGACATATCTCCATTCAGAGAATTCAGAGATTAGTAAATGAGGGAGTACTTAGTACTTTAGATTTTACAGATTTCGAAATTTGTGTAAACTGCATTAAGGGAAAGCAGACTGACACACATAAAAAAGGGTGCAAACAAGAGTTCTGAAATAATAGAAATCATTCATACTAATATTTGTTGTCCAGACATTGACATACAAGGTCCAAAATACTTTATCACCTTCATAGACGATTACTCACGATATATGTATCTCTACATGCTTCGTTCCAAGGACGAGGCTTTGGATGCTTTTAAGATTTTTAAAGTTGAAGTAGAGAAACAATGTGGAAAACAAATTAAGATTGGGAGATTAGATAGAGGTGGGGAGTACTATGGTAGATACACAGAGAATGGACAAGCTCTTGGTCCATTTGCGAAGTTTCTTCAAGAACATAGGATTGTTGCCCAGTACACTATACCTGGTTCTCCAGATCAGAATGGTGTGGCAGAAAGAAGAAATCGAACTTTGATGGATATGGTAAGGAGCATAAGCAGTTCCACAAAACTTCCTCAGTTCTTGTGGACTGAAGCACTAAAAACGGCTGTATATATATTAAACCAAGTTCCAACCAAGGCTGTGTCTAAAACAATTATTGAGCTATTCAAAGGTTGGAAGCCCAGTTTGCGATATATACGCGTTTGGGGATGTCCGTCAGAAGTGCGAATTTATTTCATTGGATATGCTGAAAAGTCCAAAGGGTATAAATTCTATTGTCTACCTCACAGCACTAAGATTGTGGAATCAAGAAATGCAAAATTTCTTGAGGATGACTTGATAAATGGGAGTGACCAATTACAGGACTCAGTCTCTGAAAAGAATCGTTATGAAGCTCAACCCTCTAGTTCAAGTGATAGACTGATTGTCATTCACACCCCTCAAGTTCAAACGGGTGTAAGACAACTAGTTGTTGAAATTCCACAAGCTACTGATGTTGATCCCGATCCAGCAGATCAAGTTGTTAATGAAGAACATCAAGATAATGTCGAACAACCAATTGAGCAACCTGTTGAACAACAAGTTCCTCAACAGAATGATGAAGCAACATTAAGAAGATCTACTAGAGTCAGAAGGTCAGCAATTCCTATTGATTATATGGTGTATCTACAAGAAATGGACTACAACATTGGAGCCAAAAATGATCCCGATACGTTTTCACAAGCCATGAGTTCCAAGGAATCAAACTTGTGGTATAATGCTATGAATGATGAAATGGATTCTATGGCATCTAATAGAGTTTGGAATCTTGTTGAGTTGCCTGATGGTGTAAAAGCCATTGGATGTAAGTGGGTCTTCAAAACAAAGAAAGACTCAATGGGTAACATTGAAAGATATAAAGCAAGACTCGTCGCTAAAGGATTCACTCAGAATGAAGGAATTGATTACACTGACACATTTTCTCCAGTATCAAAGAAAGATTCTCTCCGTATAGTCATAGCATTAGTAGCCCATTTTGATTTGGATCTACATCAAATGGATGTGAAAACGGCATTTCTCAATGGTGATTTAGAGGAAGAGGTTTACATGAAACAACCTGAAGGTTTCTCCTCTAGTGATGGTGCACACTTAGTTTGCAAACTTAATAAATCCATATACGGATTAAAACAGGCTTCTTGACAATGGTATTTGAAATTCCATGAAGTCATCACTTCTTTTGGTTTTGAAGAGAATGTCATGGATCAATGTATATACCAAAAGATCAGTGGGAGTAAGATCTGTTTTCTTGTGCTGTATGTGGATGATATTTTACTTGCAATTAATGACAAGGGTTTGCTATATGAGGTGAAACAATTTCTTTCAAAGAACTTTGATATGAAGGATATGGGTGAGGCATCTTATGTCATTGGCATTAAGATTCATAGAGAAAGATCTAGAGGCATTTTGGGTTTCTCTCAAGAGACCTATATTAACAAAGTTTGGGAAAGATATCGCATGAAAGATTGTTCACCGAGTGTAGCTCCTATTGTGAAAGGTGATAAGCTCAGCTTAGACCAATGCCCGAAGAATGACCTTGAAAGGGAACAAATAAAGAATATTCCTTATGCTTCAGCTGTTGGAAGCCTAATGTATGCTCACATTGCTTTTGTTGTTGGAGTGTTAGGAAGATATCAGAGTAACACAGGTATTGATCACTGGAAAGCTACAAAGAAAGTAATAAGATACCTTCAAGGGACGAAGGACTACATGCTCAAGTATAGGCGGACTAATAATTTAGAGGTGATTGGCTACTCCGATTCAGACTACGCTGGTTGTGTTGATTCTCGGAAATCAACATTAGGTTACTTTTTCATGTTAGCTGGTGGAGCTGTGTCTTAGAGAAGTGTGAAGCAGACCTTAACTGCTACTTCCAGTATGGAGGCCGAGTTCGTATCCTGCTTTGAGGCTACCTCGCATGGTATATGGTTGAGGAGTTTCATATATGGGCTTAGAGTTGTAGACTCTATCTCCAGGCCATTGTTGTTGTATTGTGACAACTCAGCTGCTATATTTATGGCTAAGAATAACAAGAGCGAAAGTCGAAGTAAGCACATCGACATCAAGTATCTAGCCATAAGAGAACGTGTTAAAGATAAGAAAGTGATCATTGAACACATTAGCACTGAGTTGATGATTGACGATCCTTTGACTAAAGGCATGCCACCAAAGAACTTCAAGGATCATGTAGAAAGAATGGGACTTGGTTCTATAATGTGATCTTTCATTGTAAGTACATTTATTTCTAATAAAACTCTTATTTAGTTTGATGTTTTCTCATATGGTTGTGCACATTTATATTCATTGAGAAATATCGTTTTGTATGGACCTAGAATAAACATATAGTTTATTCATTAAGACTAAGGGCTATTAATTAAGAGACTTGATATATTGTAATATATGGAAGGTAATACTCGCATCTTGAGGACCTATCGCCATGATTCGTATATTTTGTTTATTTTATGGTAAGTGTTGAACTATATGGACCAAGTGGGAGAATGTTAGGATTTTTTGCAATGATCAAGAGCTTTTAATTCTGAAAATCCTTTCCATATATGGTCCATATTGTGATCGAATATTGACCCACAAATTGAGCATAATTTCGCACTCTAATTGACAGCCCATAATAACTAAAATTTTACCGACGATCGTGGGATCGTCATCTTCCTTTTTGATGGACAGAGGCTATAAATTGAATTGTATTTCGAGGTCCCTAAGCCAACTCACACATTTAGAAATCCAACACCATCGTGTAGTGAGAGCGAGGGCTTAGAAGAGCCACGAAAATGAGCCGTCGTCGAGTCGAACGTCACCGGAAAAAATGCAGCAATGGCGGGAGGTAGCAATGGCGGGAGGTAACTGATCCTCCTTTTGCTTCCGCATTTTCATTTTATCGTGTTCATTGTGTTTAGAACACGGTTGTTTTGTAAAATAATTTACATTGTAATTTACAATAACTATCCAAATACTTTTTTCCTAAAGCGTGACGAATGAGTGTTGGATCCGGAGCGCAACAGTATGCGCAAGGGTGTGGGTCAAACATTCAACGTCCACATCAACACCACATGAGATTTTCGTCCACTACAATATATGAAATGGACAAATATGAAAATTTTTCAAACATCGTGTATTGCCTGTAAGACGTTTTATACATAAGGGATCAAGTTGAAACATCGTCCAAACTTCAAAGGCCATTTATAAATTTTTTTCTTTTTTAAAACGTTAATTATTTTCTTAAAACATTAAAAAAAAAAGTTAAATATCAAATAGATCATTTTTCTCCTTTTATTTATGATGTATTATTTGGATATTTTTCCACTTTACTTGTACGGAGAGATTGCAACCCACTATCAAAACACATTTATGCTAGGGTTTGATTTGACAGTTTATTTGATAACGCGACCCTTAGGCTCTATTTGGTAAGAGAGAAAGAAAAGTTGATGGAAGGAAAAATAAGATGTGATAGAAAATAGGATAGAAAGAAAAGAAAATAACTTTTTCTTATAGTGTTTGGTATATTAGGAAGAAAAGAAAATATTTGATTAGACAATTACCATTTTATCCATCTATTGTATTATTAAAATTTAAAAATGTGGATAACATAGTAATTTTACATTAAAATGAGTTGGAAAGAGTTTTCCTCTCAATTTTGAAAGGATAAAAAATAGTGGGTTCCACGTGCATTTTTTTCCCTCCTTTTTCCTTTCGTTCTTCTTTTTCTTCTTACCAAACAAGAGCATTCATTGAAATCTATCCCAATTTTCACCCATCTACTTCCTTCCCTCTTATTTTTCTACCATACCAAACATACTCTTAAACACAAAATACAAATTAAGAAGGCTAAAAAACCGTCTTGCAAAAGAATTAGAAATTCGATGAAAAGTGTCTCTGTGTCCTTTTGTAGATTTCCATAGAATATATGCTAAACCAAATCAAAAGAGTGATTAATAAAGAATTATGAAACTTTTGAATGAAAATATATATATATATATATATATATTTTCTAACTTGAAAGTGTCAAAGTGGTACTAAATCCAAGGACCGCAAAAGACCAATAAAACTAAATTCGTCTATTACGCGTAGAAACTTTTAATTTATCTGCAACGTTAAGTATCGAATTTGAAATTAGTCAAATACATCTAAATCAGCTGGAAACCACGCCACGCGGGGCCCACTTATTGACGTGGTAATTAGAAAGCTCCGTCCCTTCTTTTATTGAAAATTATCATTTGGACTATATATGTTAACAACTATTGAAGAGTAAGGTGCACTCTGGCCCTGAATGAATTATAGAGAGCAGCAAGTTTATTCTTTTCCATTCTCTTTTCGGCAATTTACACCCAAGATTTATAAATTTTGATATCTTACTAAAAATTGCTAATATCACTTAAAAATTTAGATAGAAATTTACGCCATGAGAATTCTATGGGACTTATGATTTATGAATTGGTAATTTGGTTAATTTTATTTTTTAGAGAAATTGTAGGAAATTGTAATTTTTTTTTAACATTTTAAAAAAATAGCACATGTTTCAAAATATTAAAAAATTGTCGTTGTTAAGAATGTTATAACGAAAATAATCACATATTTATTACAAATTTGTAAATATTTTTTTTGTTATTTTGTCAAAAAAATTTTAACAATGACTTTTTTTATTATTTTAAAATGTGTGCTATTTTTAAGATAATTATTTAATTTTAGACGATTTTTGCAACTCGCTCTTCTTTTTATCACTAGTGATAATCTTCTTGCTCTTCTCTATACACACACAACACAAACAATTTATGTCCCTCGTACCTAAGCATGTAATTTCGAGTAATTACCCGAAATTACACTTACCCGAAAAAATGGGTAATTACACGAAAATTAAAGTACGGGTAATTACCCAAAAAGTTGGGTATTTTCGGCTTCTTCTTTTTTAATTTTGATTAAATTTTTAAAAGATTTTTAGTTTAAGTAATTTATTTTATAAACTTTTGTTTTAAGGTTTTTTTATTTGTAATAAATTTGTCTTAAATTTGTTTTAAGTTTTTACAAAGTTTTTTTTTTATTTTGATTATGAAATTTTATATTTAAGGTTTAGTAAACGTTAAATTATGTTTAAAATTTTAAAATTTTACAATTAATTGAATAACTATTGATAATTATAATCTGAGATAAATATGTTATTTATAAAGAATAAGTACAAAAAAAATGACTAAATTTGTCTCGATGAATGAAAGAATAGGAAAAAATAAATAATTATTATAAAGGAAATTTTAAGAAAATAGCCACTGTTTACAAAATGATTTTAAAAAATAGTCACAGTTTTAAAAAATTTAAAAATTAGCCCTTTCAGAAATTTCTGACACGTGTCAGAAATTTCTTACAGCACATTTTGTGTGTAATTTTGTTATTGTCAGAAATTTCTTACAGTGTGTTATGGCTAGTTTTTAAATTTTTTCAAACTGTGGCTATTTTTTGAAAACACACAATCCAAAATGGCTATTTACCTAACTGACCCTATTATAAATAATTTAACTTGTCTTAAAAAATATTCTTTTTACTTTTCATTCTTTTACATTATTTACATTTTTTTTAAAATTCCAATTCAACCAATCAAATTTTTTTTTTTTCGGGTAATTGGAATTTACCTGAAATTGGGGATGGGTAATTTTTTATCTGATTTACCCGTCCTTGAAAGTTCATGCCTACTTATACTGGTCTTTCAGATCAAATTTTTATCATTGATCTAATATTGTAATTGAATATAGAGATTTTAAAAAACTTAACCAAATTTTGGGCCAGTTAAGGATTTAGCCATTTTGCAGTCTATGTTTTAAAGGTATAGTCCACGTTTTAAAATATTAGCAAAATAGTCATCAGGTCAACATCTAAAAATCTGTGACTAAAGAAATAAAATTTGTAACTAAATAAATAAAATACACAGTCATAAAATTTATGACTATAGTCAGAAAATTTCAAAAAATTTAAAATAAACACAATAAAAATTTAACATCTATCAAAAAAATAAACAACTCACAAATAAATGATTGCCTATACAACAATTTCACAAAATTTATTACTAAATAAAAAATAATTATAAATAGCAAAAAAATACAGCCAAAGAAGTCACAAATTTCATAACTGGAGACACAAAATTTTAGACAATACTGTCTGCAATAAAAAATAAAAATAGAATTCAAAAAACTAATGACTGTAGTCTTAAAAATCTAGACACGAATGTATGACTATTTTACTAATAAAAGAAAACATAGGCTAATTGTTAAAAACAAACATAAATATATGGCTATTTATTATAAAAACTGCCAAATTTTTAGTTAATTTTTTAAAAATTAGCCCTAGTTTTATGAAATTAAGAATTTAGCTGTAACATATGTATAACATAATATGTTACACGTGTAACATATGTATATCGTATTTATATTAAACGTGTAACATAATATGTTACACATATGTTACGGTTAAATATTTAATTTTGATATTCTAGGGGTAGAACCTTCAAACTTTACTTTTAAAATGGCTAATTTCTTAACTGGCTCTTGAATATTAGAGGAAAAAAAAATCTGAAATACCTTGGACAGGTCGAAAAAAGACTTGAAAAAATACCAAATATATTCCCTTTGTCTATGCCGAATTTTATGTTTATTTCTTCTATTTCTGGAAATAAAAAAGTATTTCTTAAAAATATATCAAAATTGTATCTTATACACAGTTGATAAAAAAAAATGTATTTTTTATTAAAATACACAAATTACCTTGATGCCTAGATTATTTTTTGGTGATTTCAAATAAAAAATATATTTTTTGGTCGAATTTCAATAAAAATAAGATATAATGTTGATATATCTTTAAAAACACTAAGGATACTTTGTGTATCTCTACATACCGAACGTATTAACGTAAAATTTAGTATCAATAAAAGTGTATATTTGGCGTTTTCTCTTTTTGTTTGTGTAGACAAAGGTAGTCTTTAATCATTGGATTGGCACTCCATATTTTAGTTAATATTTAAAAATAAAAATAAAAGCTTAGAACAAAGAAAATAAATAAAAAATAGTTATGGTAAAAAAAAAGTATATGACAATGGATGTCAAAAGATCGAGAAAAATATTCTAAATCCAACCGTGTCAAGAAAAAAATTTTCGAGATCATTACATATACAAAAAGCCGTTGAAACAATTAGAACAAAAAAAGTGAAAAAGAAGAGAGAGGAGAGAGAAATTGCACAAAAGTCCCTCTAAATTTGCGCAGAAGCCCTTCAAAATTTCTTAAAAACCCCTACAATAAGCCCTTAAATGCAAATTTTTTTAAAAAAAATTAAAAAAAAAATAGAGGACGCCACGTGTCGCCCTCTCCTTCACGTTTCTTGGCAAAGTTGGAAAAAATGGATCCAACCTTAGTATATTTAATATAGATTAATAAATAATAACTGCATATGCTGTCAATTAATTCCTATCACTGAGGTACTTACATCCTTTAACGGAGTTATAAATATCAAATTTCACCATTTTAAATCCTTTTTACTCACTTATATAGATACTAAATACATAAAATTATGAGTTATCTATACAAATGCTCTTAAGTTTATTTTTGGGCAAATCATTTTGCTCATTCTATTCCATTTATTGGAATGGTCAAAATGGTTTGAAAATTATTTGGAAAATGAGTAGAATGGATTGACTTTACGAATTTCGAGGTGATTTATATGGTGGAGATTTAAAGATATTGTATAGGGATTTGAAAAGTTAAAAAAAATGAAATGGTTCGTAGGATTAAGAAGTTGAATGGTTTGGAATAGTATGGAATGGAATGGAATGAGTGTAATGGTTTGCCCAAACATGGGGCAAAATGTTGTGCTATTGTTTTCAATTGCGCCTTAATATTTTAAAATTATTATTCTTGCCCTTTAAAGTTTTAAAAACTTATAAATATGCTCTTTCTGTCACTATCTGTAAAAAATTAATTGAATTAATAAGGGTTTTTTGTACCTATGGTCCCTCAACTTATCGCGTTTTCATACTTTGACACCTCATATATATATATATATATATATATTTTTTGGCATTAACCTCCCTGAATCTGAAAATCGTTGCATTTTACCTTAAATTGAAAACGTCCGTTCGAAATTGGATGGAATTTGGCATGTGCTTGTCACATAGACGTTTATTTCAGGGTAAATCTGTCATTTGCTATTCACATTCTTCTCCTTCATCATTCTCTCAAGTCTCATCTGGTTTTTTTTTTTTTCCAAAATCTGAATTGAAGAAAAAAAAAATAACAATGTTTCTCTCCTTTCTCCGACGAAATTCATTATCCAGCATGGTGGAGGAGCACTTGAGTTGGACCGAACTCGGCGAGAAGCTCGGTAGCGGCGGCGACGACGGCGGGAGCGAGTCCATCGACAGCGGAGGAAGCGGTGGCGACGGTTCTTGCGACTCCGCACGACCCGCTCTACTGCCATGCCTTCGTGGTGCTACAGTTGGGCCACCTTGCACTGCTGCTGTAACCCAATTTTGTGAGCCAATCGTAGACTCCACAAAGGACAGAGCTTGTAGTTTTTCACCCGCAGAGCTCGTCGACTTCGGCATTCGGCTCCGGGAAACCAAGCGACTTTTTTGCCTCATTGGTCTTCGGACTTGATAGGGTGTCGCCACTCCTCCATCGCCGTCTTCAACCTTTCAAAGCCTGGAGCCCTGGACGACCCAAATCTGTGTGGAATTTGCTGCCATTGGAATTGCTCCGACAGACCAACGAACATTTCAGCGATGAAGCCACGATGACGGACCCACGAACTCACTGGCACCACGAGAGAGATCTTTGCTGCAATGAAGGAGAAAAACCTCGAGTCGCCGTCCAGCACACATGTCGTTCTCGCCGCGAAGCTGGGTGTCGGTGGTGGAGGAGCTCGGCGAGGCTCGGAGTTCCGAAAGATCAACCTCGACGAACTTGGTGAGGCGGCGACGATTCCACCGGCGCGGGGTTTGAGCGGCATGGAGTCCACCAGCCGAGTGAGATAGCCCTGAGTTCACCGCCAAGCCTTCCCACCGCCTCCCCTACTCCGCCCCTAGCTGCGCCACTGCCTCCATGTACGCGGCAGTTGTTCTTTTGTTTTTCCACCTTTTTTTTTTCTTTTCTATTTTTTTATTTTTATTTTATTTTGGCTCTTCCAAATGACGAATGCCCCTAATAAACTCTCATGTGACATGCCACGTGAGAGTCCAAAGTAGAATTCCGTAAAAAATTAGATGGACGTTTTTAATTTGGGCTAATTGCAACGATTTTTAAATTCAGGGAGGGGGGGGGGGGGGGGGGGGGGGGGGGGGGGTGGTGAAGGAGTTCCAAAGTGTAGAAACCCGACAAGTTGAGGGGCCATAGGTGCAAAAAACCCAATTAATAACGTAACAATAATATGTTGGCACATGTACAACTTTTTAAAGATAAAACATCTTAAAATTTAAAAAATTATAGTAATTAATTTTAAAGTTATTTTTATAAATACTCTCTTATGTTGTTTTCTTTTCTCAAAATACACACCGATCTTTTAAAATTTTGTATTCATACCCCTGATTTCATCTATTTTTTTAAAGAATTAAAGTAGAAGGGGTGACACATTTGTTTTTTGTTTTTTTAACAAGATGGGGCATAGTATTTCCAAAAGAAAAATTGAAGAGATGTAGGTGGTTTTATCTTATTTTAAAAAAAAATAAGAAAAATTAGAACATATCTTATTTTAAAAGGTATTAAATTAATATTTCTCAAAACATAGATACCAAATCTGATAATGACCAAAAATAGGAGGAGCCCGACGATAATTTCTCGCTTCATATTGCGTCCAAAGCCCGGCGTAGGTATTTTTCAATTTGAAGTTTCCGTTGAAAAGGGGAATAAAATGGGCGCCTTTGACTTTAACTTGTTCGTGGATCACACGCGTCTAGAGGGAAGTGGTCAAAAAAGCACATTGGATATGGAAAATAATAAAAAGCAAATCAATACTGCCAGTGGGGACGCCTCAAAAGAAGAAGAACACTTTCTCTCCGTTTAATCGAAATTATATTTTGAAAAAAAAAAAAGAAAAAAAAAAAGCTATGACAATTCAAGAGAAATGAGAAAAACTAACAAATTACTTGTTTAATATAAAGACCGAGTAAGAAAAT
Source organism: Boehmeria nivea var. tenacissima (assembly GCA_018132145.1). Taxonomy (NCBI): domain Eukaryota; kingdom Viridiplantae; phylum Streptophyta; class Magnoliopsida; order Rosales; family Urticaceae; genus Boehmeria; species Boehmeria nivea. The sequence goes on along the minus strand of CM030876.1, from coordinate 6,139,551 downwards.
GGGGCTGGTAGATTAGTTGGCTTAAATTAAAGATTCATTAAAGATTCAAATCGTGGAAAAAGTGTGTTGCATTCTCATGTTCATTCTATCTCTTTTACTTTCTTTTTTTTTTTCTTTTTTTTCTTTTTTTCAAAAACCGCTTTTACGTTTTCAATCTCAAGAAAGAAATCACTTTACGTGTCATAGGAATGCGATTTTTATTTTTCTTTTATCAACAACATTAAGATACAAAAATAAAAATAAAAATAAAAAATTATCAAAGTACATTGCATTATTTATGCTAGTGTTACACCAAAATGTAGAATTCATCTATGACATTATAACTTTATTACTTATTTGACGCGTCAAATTTGTTTTGTTTCTAAATACTAATATATCCATATAGACATAGTCATACTCGTTCGTATTGCTTCCTAACCAATTAATTGAAAGAAGAGGTGATAGGATTGTATTTGATTGAAATTAATACCAATCTTATGTTTGCCATTTGTTTGAGATTACAATTTCAAAATAAAGTCATTCTTAATTTCACTTAATAATTTATGTCCTAAGTAGTTTGTTTCTTTTATTTCTACTCTATATTTGTAGCCTAAATTTTAGGGAATAAATTAAAAGTATAATACGCATGAGGCATAAATTATCATTATGCCAACAATAAGGCAATTCTCAAAATCCCCTTTTGAGATTAGGCAATTTCAAGCCTATTAAAATAATTCTATTCAATTGGGAAGAGTGAGATTATTTACCACATGATCAAAAAGTGTACATCGCACTCCAAAAGTAATTTTTCTTTCAATTTTTAATTAAACTTAGACAAACATTTAAAAAAGCCCCTACAAGTTTTTCTTTTTTTGTTATGCAAAAAATCTCAATTTTATTTTTAAGTTTTGAAAATTTTAAATTTATTATTCAATTGTTATAATTGAATCAAAAGCTTTTTTTTTTAGAGAAAGCATCGCAAGAGTTTTATTATTCAACAGCCATATATAGTCGAATCAAAGACCAAGGTAGTTCGTGAAGCCAATCATCTATTGAGTTAAAAGCAAGTTTAACAACTGCATGGGCTAATTTGTTCCCTTGTCGGAGCACAAACCGACATGTACCAACACCATTCGATAACATTATAGCTTTGATATCTTCCATCACTGCTCCTTCAAAACCTTGGCTTTGTCCACCATTAATAGCATTGTCTTTTGTGGAAGAATCACATTCAACCTCGCTGACTCGTATACTACTATCCACAGCAAAATTGTAGCTCAACGCGCACTGCAACACATTCTGCCAAGCTGATTAAATAATCACCCTAACAGGTCGTGCAAAAGCCCTAACATTCAGTTCCCCATGAAGGAACTTATTATGATTAATTAAACCATTTGAGCCACTTGAGCAATCCGGCAGCTTCCATTTCCTTCTTCGGAAAAATTCTACAGCAATTTATCCAACACCACAACAAACAGGCAGTTTGTAACCTTGTTAAAATTATGCCAATCTGCACTACCTTCCTATACCTTTCTTGAACATTTGCATAAAAGGAGAGCATGTGTTGCCGATTTTATGGTCTCACCACATAATTGGTAACATGAGGACTCTTAAAGATGTCGTTCCTTCAAGCTTTTATCAATTGGGAGAATTTCATGATGGGCATGCCACATGAATATTGTAACCTTGGTTGGGTTTGAGAGGCTCCAAAGCTTGTTCCACCGCATCTCTCGGTCATCTACCCCAAACCACTCGCCAACGTAGGGTTCTTCCAAATAGATCAATATCCCGATTTTACAGTATACTCATCATCATTTTCATAATTCCAAACTAGTCCATTGGTTGTTCGAAACAAACTGACTGGAACTTTGGAAACCTCCTCCCCATCAGTCGTCTAGAGTGTGTTCTTTACCAGCTCTTCATCCCATGTATAAGTGATTGGGTTGATTAGATGATTCACAGTCCAATCTTTTGTTTCACGCATTGTAGTCATGATAGGTTTCTAATCGGTAGGTCTGGCAGTCATGGGTCTTTGAAAATTTGCTCCCCTTCTTCATCACCTATTGGCCATCACAACTCTTTAATGAGTAAATATCGTCCCCACAAAATGCTCTTCCACACGAAGGAAGGGTTATTACCTACCTTCGTCGTATGAAAGTCCCTTGAAAGGAAATACTTGGCTTTCAAAACTCTCGCTGCCAACGTATTAGGATTTTGAAATAAGCGTCATCCTTGTTTGTCTAACATGGCTTGATTAAACAGTTCTAAGTCTTAAAATTCCAATCCACCATCACTTTTCGCCCGACACAGTTTCTTTCATCGCCACCAATGTAGCCTCTTGTCGTGTGTGTCACCACCCCACCAAAATCTAGCCACATGTTCAAGATCACATCATAGAGAATAAGGTTATTGAAACATTCTCATCGTATATGTAGGGATTGCTGTTGGTGTAGAATTTGAACCAACGACGAGATCCGCACCTCTAGTGTGTGATGCGGCAATGAAAAGTAATAAAATTTTTGAGCAGAAAATAAATACAGAGAGATTTTTAGAGTGATTCGGCCCTCCTCAAGAGTAATAGCCTACGTCCACTTTTTTATGATATTTCATCTTTTGAATTTTGTCGTTTACAGAGTATTCTCCCTCTTTTTTTCTCCTGCCCCCTCATCCTTCGCTCCTCCTTCTCTTATAAGCGAAGAAGGGAGCTACAGTTATGAAAAGACAAAATGTCAAATCCCCTGAGTCACGGGTTTGGTTCACCTAATAAAGCTGCCCACCTGCCGGGAGCAGTTATCCTGAATTTAGCAGGATAAAGCTGTTTGCTATAGTGAATTCCCTGCTCGGGGGAGAATAATTGAGGTCTGTGACCCCGCGGTCAAACGCTCTATGACCGAGGATCGACGCCTCCGAGGGCCGAGTTTACGTCGACTGATCCTTCATCCGCGGCACCCTCCTTCGGGGGTGAATTAGCTTCGGGGATCTTTAGTCTACGCCGGTCCGTCGTAAAAGGGCTTTTCAAGAGCTCCCCCTTTTTATGGTGTTTTACCTCCGGGGGTGTAGGATCGGGGGTCATCTTCGATAATCCTCGCCAGTCCTTATCCTGAAGGGAGTTCTCTCGATGTGGTGACTTTCGCTTGGTTCTGAGGAGTCGGGGGTTCTGGACTTCTCGAGACGACTAGGATACCGCCCTTGGACTCACTAACTGACGAAAAATCACTGACAACATCTGCCCCCCAATCCCAGCGGCGCGAATCGCGTTGCTTGGGATTTGTCCTGGTTGAAACCGATCTGCTAGGGATGCTCCTCCTGCCGCGGAGGAAGTCATTTGCGAAAGCAGTTCCGGCTACGCCGAATCTTCTTGTTGCCTCGAAGGAAGACACTCTCGTTGGTAGAGAAATGGGGTCTGATTCCTTCGGAACCAGACGTTCCTCTAACCTTGATTTCTCTGGCTCCATCTTCATCCCGAACCTCGCTTTGCCGGAGAGTCCGTCCGCGCTTCTTTTGTTGGTGGAACACAGTGGTTACCTATAAAAAGAGAATTGGTTACGCGAAGTATAAGGTTTAAAAGTTTTAAATACTACCTTCTTCACGTTGTGGCCCCCGACTATAGGATCAAGTCCCTTCGGGATTATTCCTACAGTCGCTCGTCGTGTCCTCTACGAGGACTACAACTCGTCTGAATCATACCCTCTCCGAGGGTTATAACGAGCAAATTAGACGATTAGGTATCAGATCGGGACCTGAGCATACCTCCGTGAATGCACTGTTTAGTTGCGGGTTGTTCCTCCTACGAAGGATTGTCCCGAACCAGGCTCCTTTGGGGATATACTCTTGGTCCGATCATATTCGTCGAGATTTGCGAGTACCCCATTCCTTGCATCGGTTCCCGGTGCTTCTGAATAGGGTAGGGTCTTTCGCCTTATGCACTGGCGGTTAGACCATCCTTTGAAGGATTCTAGTCCCTTCCGCCTCGGAGTTCCTCCTTTGAGCGCACCTAGGTCTTCTACCTCCTCCGAAGAATAGAATGGTTCTAGGAGACAATTGGCCCAGCTTCCCAAGTTAATCCCCGAACAGGTTTTCATCGGGGGAAAGACCTGACAAGATTAACCTTTGTGCTGTAGGAAGCCTCAGTGAGTAAGACCTACGTAAGCCCTTCGGGACTCGCGCGTTCTAGCCTTGCTCGCCTTCGAGGTACCTACAGAGCGTATCTATTTCATTCTAGTACCCCGGAGTTCCCTCAGCGGCCTGAGCGCTCCGCGGTCAAAAAGGTCGTCGAGGGTGATGCTTATAGGATTCATCCGCTTCGCGGTTCCATCCTTCATACATCTAGTTTACGCTCTTTGTCGGCTAACTGGCTACGAGACATGATCCCTGGCGATCTTGCCCCGCGGATGCCTCTTGATCGCGGGCGACCCGGTTGTGCTTTGGTATTCGAACGAGCCGCCTCTTCCTCTTGGCGCGCCTAGAGCCGCGCTCGGAATGCGCGAGGGCGCTCCGCGCAGGTGAGAGTATGAGTTGTCGAAGACGTGACTCCAGGAGGCTGTTGACTATCTCCGGGTACGTCTTTCGATCAAGCACTTCGCCTTTGCGCCGCGGGCTCAACCATGCTGACGATGATGTCCCTTCCCCAGGCTATCCGGCTGCTGCGCTCCTTTGGCGTGGGCCTTGAGTTTGGTCGTCGAGGCGACCTTGCTCTTTTCGCCAGCAGCTGCTCCGGCGAGATTCGCGGGTCTTGTGGTCTGCCCTGATAAGAGAGATATCTTCTTGGTTGGCCTCGATAGCACCTTCAGGGGCTAGTACTACGCCGACTTTCCGTTGGCTTGCCTAGAGCCATGCTCGGAGCGTACGAGGACATTTCGTGCTTGGCAAGAGGATGTGGCCACCTCTCCTTGAGAATCAAAATCGCTCCGACTATACCGACTGTGGTCAGAGATCTCAGGTTTATCTCCCCAAATTACTTCTTCTGCGCCATTGGTCTGCGACCAAGTAAAAACCTCGGGGTATAATGATGCCGAGGGCAGGGAAGAGGTGGGAGTGGTAAGGCTAACTCCCGCAGTCCTTCAGACTGCGATCACTCGCGGAACTGGGTCATCACCGGGTATCGAGACCATCCGAGGCGGTCCTCCGACTGTGACGGAGCATGCCTCAGTGGTTCTTGGGGGTATAGACCCAGTTCGCCTGATGTGGAAAGAGTCGATCTCTTTCGCTCACTAGCGGCTGGTCGTGATCTTCCGGTTTGGACCACTGGCGGCTGCGCTCCTACGGTTCGGGGCCTCCGGATGGTTCACCGCCAGACCTCCGGCTGCGATGGTGGCTGGCCAAGGCGTGCGATCCACCAGTAGGCTGGCTTCGAGTCTTTCTAGGTGATGTCCTCGGCAGCCACCTCAGTTGCGGCTTTCTCCCGTCCCGTTCGAAGCCGCGTCTGGAGCTCTTCCGTTTATCCCTTGCCGGTGATGAACTGCAGATGCTGGTGGTCATGAATCGAAGATCTTCACCATGCTGTTCATCTGGGACATGGGGTTTTGGACGCTCTTTCTTTTATGCTAGATCTGACCCAACTTGGGATTTATGGGGTTTCTTTCCCGTTCGTCAGGTCGTCGGCGTCATGATCTCCGATCACAGGTGACGACGAGACTCCTGGAAAAAAGCTTGAAAGAAAACTAGAAAGGAAGGGCATGCTCGGAGGTTCGGGCCGGCCCTCCTTCTAGCGCCAATCTATTGGTGTAGAATTTGAACCAACGACGAGATCCGCACCTCTAGTGTGTGATGCGGCAATGAAAAGTAATAAAATTTTTTAGCGTAAAATAAATACAGAGAGATTTTTAGAGTGGTTCGGCCCTCCTCAAGAGTAATAGCCTACGTCCACTTTTTTATGATATTTCATCTTTTGAATTTTATCGTTTATAGAGTATTCTCCCTCTTTTTTCTCCTGCCCCCTCATCCTTCGCTCCTCCTTCTCTTATAAGCGAAGAAGGGAGCTACAGTTATGAAAAGACAAAATGTCAAATCCCCTGAGTCACGGGTTTGGTTCACCTAATAAAGCTGCCCACCTGCCGGGAGCAGTTATCCTGAATTCGGCAGGATAAAGCTGTTTGCTATAGTGAATTCCCTACTCGGGGGAGAATAATTGAGGTCTGTGACCCCGCGGTCAAATGCTCTATGACCGAGGATCGACGCCTCCGAGGGCCGGGTTTACGTCGACTGATCCTTCATCCGCGGCACCCTCCTTCGGGGGTGAATTAGCTTCGGGGAACTTTAGTCTACGCCGGTCCGTCTTAAAAGGGCTTTTCAAGAGCTCCCCCTTTTTATGGTGTTTTACCTCCGGGGGTGTAGGATCGGGGGTCATCTTCGATAATCCTCGCCAGTCCTTATCCTGAAGGGAGTTCTCTCGATGTGGTGACTTTCGCTTGGTTCTGAGGAGTCGGGGGTTCTGGACTTCTCGAGACGACTAGGATACCGCCCTTGGACTCACTAACTGACGAAAAATCACTGACAACAATTGCTAAGGCCACGATTTTGACAAGAATTTCTCGTCCACCTGCAAAGAAGAGTTTACTCTTCTAGACTTGCAATTTTTGCCAAAGTCTTACTCAAAGGTGGCTTTCTCATTCCTCCCAACTAGAGTTGGAAATCCCAAATACTTTTCATTGAGTTTTGTCGGAGATATGCCCATCTTCTCTTTGATATCCTATTGAATTATGGGGCACACATTCAAGCTATAAGATGTTGCAGACTTCTCTAAGTTGATGTGTTGGCTCGATGCGGCTTCATACATCGACATAATTTGCTTTACGGTGCTGGCCTCCCGTAATGAAGCTCAACATATAATTAAACTATCATTAGCGAAATTCAAGGGACTTACACTAGGGCCGCTACGAGAACAATGCAAACCCATTAAACTTCCATTTTCTCTAGTGTTGTATCATGGCTGAGAGACATTGGGAACATAGAAGAATTAAATAAGGCAAAAGCAGGCATCCTTGTCCCAATCCCCCTTGAGAGAGCACGCGGCCATATGGCGAACTGTTAATAAGGAAAGAAAAGGCAGCCGTAGAGATGCATCCCATTAGCACATCCGTCCAATGCTCTGAAAATCCTATTTTAACCAAAATTAAAAACAATATATAATTTTGTTAAGATTTCAATTATGTAAGTGCATTTTTGTCATTTTAACATACTTAAGAGGCGTTTTATTATTTAATAAAACTACTTGGGACACTTTCAAAATTTTGTCAAACATCAAAAATAAAATTAAAAACAAATAAACAAAAGAGAACATAAAAACGACATTTTACTATATAAAAAAAATATGGTCTATTTGGTATTTAGTCATTTTCTTAGCCATGTTTTAAGGAAACTGCCAAAGTTTTAAAAAATTACGAAACTAATTATTAGACCTTTAAAGAGGTAAAATCACAACATCATGTAATTAAAAAATTATTAATTAGTAATAAATTTTATACACTTTTCAAAATTTGTTAAATATCAAAAATGAAAATGAAAAACTTAAAACAAAAGAAAAATAAAATGATAAATCCACTAAAAAAAAGTTTAGCGGAATGAGTATCAAAAGATTGAGAAAAAAATTAAATAAAATCGTGTGTAGAAAACTAATTTTTGAGATCATATTCATTAAAAAACCACATTTGAAATGATTTGGACAAAAGATTTTAAAAGAAAGAGAAAGAGTCCCCTAAAAAAAAGTATACCGAAATGAGTGTCAAAAGATTGAGAACAAAAATCAAATCATTTGTAGAAAAATAAATTTTGAGTTTATCATCGTTAAGAACCACATTTGAAACGATTTGAACAAAAAATTTTAAAAGAATGAGAAAGAGTGAGAATTTGCACACAAAAAAAATCCAAAATTTGTCAAAAAAAAAAAAACGCAAAACCCCACAAGGAGCCCCCTTTAACGCACGTTTCTTAAAAGAAACAATAAATAGAACAATTTTGGGACGCGCGGGTCATGTAACACACATGCCCACACAGTAATTAAAACAAAAAACAAAAATAATAAAAGTGATTCGGGATGAAAAAAAAAAGAACGATAAAAATTATTAAAAAAAATACTTTCGACTAAAAACACGTGTTTTACTCGAAGAAACATTGTTTAAAAAACCAACCCTTACTTATAAGTAATAAAGATTAAGGCTTCGGATCTATCACGTTTTTGAATTAGAGATGTTAATCGTGTTAAGCCATGTTGATTCTGCTCGTTTATCTTCGCACCAATCGTGCTTCGTGCCGTGTTCGTGCCGACATATTTATTAATTGTGTCGTGCCGTGCCAGCCCACAAGTTAAAATGAGTGTGAAGCCAAGCTTGAGACCTGTTTATTAACGTATCGAGCCATACTCGGGTCGTGCCCTAGTTGTGCTTTACACACGTGGCTATTATTATACTAACTTTGTACTTATTTAATGTTTGTTAAAGCAATTATTATTTAAATATAGTTTTAATATTTTCTTTAGGCGGGTAAAAATAAATTGCTTAAGCTTAACATAAAATTCAACTGAAATTAGTGATTGATAGCAACATGATGACATTATTATTTTTAATTAAAATTTTGTTCAATAATAATTTTATTAAAAATAATAAATATTTTTGGGTTTAAAATTGAATTACATATACATAATATGTAATAGTAAGCACATATTTATTGTGTTTTATCGTGCTCATATCATGCCTAATCGTACTCATGCCTCATCACGCCTCGTGCCTTAAAACCTTGTCTAAGTCTGGCCCACCAACTTATCGTGTCGTGCATAAACCTATTAGTTATCATGTTGTGCCATGCCAATATCCACGAAAATAGTGTCGTGCTTCACGCCGCTCCACTAGATCATCTAGTTTTGACACCTCTAATTTTAGTTAGTGTGTATGTCTTTTCACTTTGAAATACTCTTTCCATATCTTCAAAAAGAATAAAATAAACGATTATCAAATGTAAGCAAAATAAAACAAATAATTAAGTTGGCAAAAAAAACAAAACAAAAAATAAAACAAAACAATTAACATCATTAAAATAGTTAAAACAGAATGAAGAAAAAAAATATGATAAATAGCCATTTTTAAAGTTTACTTTTAAAACATAACCCATATTTCAAAATATAAAATGAAAAGTAAAAAGTTTTATAATATAACAAAATTTAAGAATAATTTCTGTTATTGATTTTATTAAAATTTTTACAACTATGACTATTATTTAAAATCCACCTTGAAAGTGGCATATATTCATACAATTGACCTAAGAAGAAACCACTTGATGCAAATGAAACTTCTTGGAATTGAGTAAAAGAATAGACATTAAGAATTTTAACAAAAGTTTTACAATAATAATATTTATTAACTATAAGGTTTGAAGGATTTAGCCCTAGAATGTCAAAATTAAGGATCTGGCCGTAACATATGATGTTACATGTAACATACATGTAATATAAATATGATACACGTATGTTATACGTATGTTACGGCTAAATCTTTAATTTCATGAATTAAGGCTAATTCCTAAAAAATTAGCCAAAAGTTTGGTTAAACCCTTTAAAAAAAAAAACTCTTTTTAAATTGACGTGATTGTTTAATATAATTTTTTAGGATTGTTGAGCACATAAAACTCTTTGTTTGATAACTAAATTTAAACAGAGAATCTCTATTGTGATTTTTTAGTGTCGTTGTCTCCATTGCCGAGTTTGTGTTAAATTTCTTTCGGCATAATTTGCACTATGCCCAACAGACTTGCGTGCCATCTTCTAAGACTTCATAAGCGTGATCGAAAATTATCATACCTTGGAACGTAGTTTCTTTCTCCGAGGAGTGCCATCGGCGCTTGGTCATACGTTGCCGCCGGCTGTTCCGGTACTCCTGCATCCTCCTCCTCTTCCTCCTCCGGACACTGTTAATCATCCATATGTGGCGGTGCCATGTTAGGAAGCGAAGGAGGAGGAGGAAGAAGGTACACATAACCATCACCAACCGCGAGCTCGGTTGCAATGGTTGCTAGAGAAGCTCACGTAAATGAGCCACCGAGGATGAATTTAGATCAACTTGATCTTTCGTAAACGTAGAAATTCTTCAATCGGGAGAAAAAGTCACCGAGGACGAGAAGTTAGAGTGTGCTCGGGATCCATAATATGTATAATTTTCCTAAATAAATAATTAATTGACAATTAATAAATATTATTTTCTAATTTCCAATAATTTATAAAAATAATTATAAATTAATTGAATTTTATAGGAATTTGTTGGTAATTTTTAAAATTTTTTGGGTATAATTCTTAGTATAAAAGACGGTTGGAGGCGGGCCCCTTATTATCCGTCGAATATTGAATCTGATGGCTACATAATTAAAATATATATTTAAGTTCGACGGTAATGATAACCATTACCGTTCCGCAGCAATACCGGTAAACTGTTAATTGTTTCCCTATTTAACGGTAACGGTGATTACTGAATTTGCAGTATGACTCACGAGTGGTATGATTAGATCAAATGGGAAAATAGAATTGAACAAATGCAATTTTTGAGTGGTGTAGCTAGATCAAAGCCTAAATCTATTGATTAAACTCATTTAGGAATTTGTTTTAATACTTTATTTTTTGTTATAGATTTATCATTTTTATTATAAATATAATTTTAAATTTTAAAATTTTAGAGTTTTATGTTACTTTTATGTCTTCTTTACACTAGTTTTCAAAATTTCTATATTGTTATGCTATTGCTTTATGGTGGATCACATGCTTATAAGATGATGGTAGAGAATTTTTTTTAAAAATGATCTAAAGAAACGAGGTTGAAACGAGTTTTTCTTCCAATTTGGAATGAGCCAAAATCAAGCTCCAAACGAGCTCGATCGAATGGGTCAAACTTGAATGAGACCGAGCTGAGCTCGAGTTCTACATGATGACCTCGGAAAATTTTAAGGGAAATCTATACAAATTCCTCCAGATGTTGTGCTATTCTTTCAAGTTGCACCCTAATATTTCAAAACTGACATTATTATCCTCTGATGTTGTAAAAACTTAAAGGTATACTCCATCCATCACAATTCGTAAAAAAATGATGGAATTAATAAAGTAACAATAATCAAGTGGTACTTGTATAATTTTAAAAGATCTAACGTCTTAAAATTACAAAAATTATAATAATTAGTCTTATAATTATTTTCACAAACACCTCCTTATATATATATATATATATATATATATATTTTCCCTCAAGTTGCACCCTGAACTTTAAAAACTTTGTATTCATGTGCCGTGATGTTTGAAAATATTACAAGTTCACCACCTCCGCTTCAATTTGTAAAAGCGGAATAACGGGAAAATTAAAGCATATGGGGTGAAATTTTAACATTTTCAAACATCAAGGGGCACATGTGTTAATTTTGAAAGATTATGGTGCAACTTATAAGGATAACACCACATGGCTATTTGTATAGATAACCCATATTTTAATGAATGCATATAGCTTTTGAAAATTTGGATGGATATGATCCCGACCGAAACCGACTGATCAATGCTCATTTACAATCAGGTTCGGGTGGTTGTCGTGAAGGTCGGTTGATACCAGACCCGACCGTGGTAAACTCGACGTTGTTCTCACGTAGCAGCGGTTCTCCACCTAGTAGTCATTCTCCATCTAGCAACCGAGTACTCGACGTCCTTCTCCACCTAGCAGTCGTTCTCCAAACTCCATGCCGTTCTCCACCTAGCAGCTGAGTACTCGACGCTGAGCCGTCGTTCCGTCAACGTTCTCCAATTCCGTCAGTGTTCTTCTTGTTGATCAAACCCGCCCACCTGACAGACACTCCGACCCTCTACCAACATATCTGACCACCATCCGTCCGTACCTCCTTCTATTGAAATTCAGAAGGGATTTTCCTCTACCCGCCCAAGCTTGTGTTTGGCATATTAGGGGTTGGCACCCGCCTGCCCAACCAATGTGCAGCCCTAAACGGGTAAAAATTGCCTTTATACTTTATACCATGATGCAAGAGTTTCAATATTAAAAAAAAAAAAAAAAAAGTGCGAGGGTAAGACCAATTGTATGCATTGGTTTGAAAGTTTTAAAACGCTCTTTTATATTCCGTTTGAAAATAAAGGGAAGTATTACGAAAAGTATTTAAAAAAAAAAAAAAAAAAACGACGCGCAATTCAGAGAAACTTCCAAAAACGCGCCTCTTCTCTCTGTCTCTATCTCCCAATCTGCATCTCAATTCAATTCTCAGCAATCTCTCTCTCCTCTTCTCTCTCTCTCTCTCTCTCTCTCTCTCTCTCTCCAACACAACCCAAGCCCATTCCATTCCGGCATTTCCGAATCGAAGCAAAACCCACAGAGATTGAGAACTCACCCAACAGAGCTCAGCCCATTTCCTCTCTCCCCTCCCCCCGATGAGCCACCGCCACCGGCAGCAGCATCAGCCCCGGCCGCCCCAGCCGGCGGGGCAGCCCCCCGACCCGGAGGGCGAGCCGTACAACATCATACCCATCCACAACCTTCTGGCCGACCACCCTGCCCTCCGCTACCCCGAGGTCCGCGCCGCCGCCGCCGCGCTCCGCTCCGTGGGCGACCTCCGGCGCCCCCCCTTCGCCCGTTGGGACCCCTCCATGGACCTCCTCGACTGGCTCGCACTCTTCTTCGGCTTCCAGCCCGACAACGTCCGCAACCAGCGCGAGCACCTCGTCCTCCACCTCGCCAACGCCCAGATGCGCCTCACCCCTCCGCCCGACAACATCGACTCCCTCGACCCCTCCGTCCTCCGCCGCTTCCGCCGCAAGCTCCTCAAGAACTACTCCGACTGGTGCTACTACCTCGGCAAGAAGTCCAACATCTGGATCTCCGACCGCCGCGCCGACTCCGCCTCCGACCACCGCCGCGAGCTCCTCTACGTCTCCCTCTTCCTCCTCGTCTGGGGCGAGTCCGCCAACCTCCGCTTCGTCCCCGAGTGCATCTGCTACATCTTCCACAACATGGCCATGGAGCTCAACAAGATTCTCGAGGACTACATCGACGAGAACACCGGGCAGCCCGTCGTGCCCTCCGTCTCCGGCGAGAACGCCTTCCTCAACTGCGTCGTCAAGCCCATTTACGAGACGATCAAGGCCGAGGTGGAGGCCAGCGGGAACGGCACTGCGCCGCACAGCGTGTGGCGGAATTACGATGACGTGAACGAGTATTTTTGGACCAATAGGTGCTTCGAGAAGCTCAAGTGGCCGCTGGACTTGGGGAGCAGCTTCTTCGTCACGTCGGGGCGGGGCCGCCATGTGGGGAAGACGGGTTTCGTGGAGCAGAGGTCGTTCTGGAACTTGTATCGGAGTTTCGATAGGCTTTGGATCATGCTCTTTATGTTCCTCCAGGCCGCGATCATCGTCGCCTGGGAGGGGACGGAGTACCCGTGGCAGGCGCTGAAGCATCGCGATGTTCAGGTTAAGGTCCTGACGGTGTTTTTCACGTGGAGCGGGATGAGGTTCCTGCAGTCGTTGCTCGACGTGGGTATGCAGTACAGCCTCGTGTCGAGGGAGACCCCGGGGCTCGGGGTGAGGATGGTGTTGAAGAGCGTGGTTGCCGCGGGGTGGATTGTGGTGTTCGGGGTGTTCTATGGCAGGATATGGACGCAGAGGAATCAGGACCCTGGCCCGAATTGGTCGCGCGAGTCGAATAGGAGGGTGGTGACTTTTGTTGAGGTGGCATTCGTGTTTATCCTCCCCGAGCTGCTGGCATTGGCGCTTTTCGTTATCCCGTGGATAAGGAATTTTGTGGAGGGGAGCAATTGGAGGATCTTTCGGATGCTGTCGTGGTGGTTCCAGAGCAGGATCTTCGTCGGGCGCGGGTTGAGGGAAGGCCTTGTGGACAACATAAAGTACACATTGTTCTGGATTGTGGTGTTAGCGACTAAGTTTTGTTTCAGCTACTTTATGCAGATCAAGCCCCTGGTTAAGCCGTCGAAGACTATGTTGAAACTTACGGACTTGAAGTACGAGTGGCACGAGTTTTTCGAGAGCAGCAACAGATTCGCAGTTGGACTGCTGTGGCTTCCCGTTGTACTGATTTACCTCATGGACTTGCAGATATGGTACTCCATTTACTCCTCCTTCGTGGGCGCGGGGGTCGGGTTATTTTCGCACTTGGGTGAGATTCGAAACATCCAACAACTGAGGCTGAGGTTCCAGTTCTTTGCGAGCGCGATTCAGTTCAACCTCATGCCAGAGGAGCAGCTGTTGAATTCGAGGGGGATGAGGAATAAGTTTAACGATGCCATCAACCGGCTGAAGCTGAGATACGGGCTCGGTCAGCCGTATAAGAAGCTCGAGTCCAATCAGGTTGAGGCGAACAAGTTTGCGTTGATATGGAATGAGATCATCATGATCTTTAGGGAAGAAGACATTATATCAGACCGAGAGCTGGAGCTACTTGAGCTGCCCCAGAATTCTTGGAACGTCAGAGTTATTCGCTGGCCTTGTTTCCTTCTCTGCAATGAGCTGTTGCTTGCGCTCAGTCAGGCCAAAGAGTTATCCGAGGCTTCTGATAAGTGGCTTTGGTATAAGATATGCAAGAACGAGTACAGGCGCTGCGCTGTCATAGAAGCTTATGATTGTATAAAGCACTTGGTTCTCGAGATTATCAAGCGTACGAGCGAGGAGCATTCCATACTGACGGTCTTGTTTCAAGAGATCGATCACTCTCTCCAGGTCGAGAGGTTCACCAAAACTTTTAAGACGACCGCGCTTCCGCAGCTCCATACGAAGCTGAACAAGCTCGTCGAACTGTTGATCAAGCCCAAGAAGGATGTTAACCAGGTGGTGAATACGCTGCAGGCCCTGTACGAGATTGTTATTCGAGATTTTTTCAAGGAAAAGAGGAGCATCGAGCAGTTGAAGGAGGAGGGTTTGGCTGCTCAAAACCCAACTTCTGCGGCGGGGCTGCTCTTTGAGAATGCTGTTAAGTTTCCAGATCCCGAAGATGAGACCTTCTATCGGCAGGTGCGGCGCTTGCACACTATACTCATCTCCCGGGACTCCATGCAGAATATTCCGGTGAACCTTGAAGCAAGACGCAGGATTGCTTTCTTCAGCAACTCCCTCTTTATGAGCATGCCCCATGCTCCCCAAGTGGAGAAAATGATGGCTTTTAGCGTTTTGACGCCTTACTACAGCGAAGAAGTGCTGTACAACAAAGAGCAGCTGAGGACCGATAATGAAGATGGGATTTCGATCCTGTACTATTTGCAGACGATATATCACGATGAGTGGAAGAATTTCATGGAGAGGATGCGGCGAGAAGGAATGGTTGACGAGAAGGAAATATGGACTACCAAGCTGAGAGAGCTCAGGCTCTGGGCATCGTACAGAGGCCAGACGCTTACGCGGACTGTGAGGGGAATGATGTATTACTATCGAGCTCTTAAGATGCTGGCCTTTCTGGATTCTGCATCAGAGATGGACATTCGAGAAGGAGCACGAGAACTTGGTTCGATGAGGCGAGAAGTCAGTATGGATCGCTTAAACTCGGATAGATCGCCTTCGTCGAAGAGTTTAAACAGAACAAACAGTTCCGTGAGCTTGTTGTTCAAAGGCCATGAATATGGAACTGCTCTGATGAAGTTTACGTATGTGGTTGCTTGCCAGATCTATGGAACACAGAAGGCAAAAAAGGATCCTCATGCCGAGGAGATTTTGTATCTGATGAAAACCAATGAAGCCCTACGAGTTGCCTATGTCGATGAGGTCTCAACTGGGAGAGACGAGAAGGATTACTATTCTGTTCTTGTGAAGTACGACCAAAAATTGGACAAGGAAGTGGAAATTTACCGCGTTAAGTTGCCTGGTCCCTTGAAGCTCGGAGAGGGAAAACCCGAGAATCAAAACCATGCCATCATCTTCACTCGCGGTGATGCTGTGCAGACCATTGATATGAACCAAGATAATTACTTTGAGGAGGCATTGAAGATAAGGAATCTGTTGGAAGAGTTCAGGCGCTACTATGGAGCCAGAAAACCTACAATCCTTGGAGTGAGGGAACACGTTTTCACCGGTTCTGTTTCTTCCCTTGCTTGGTTTATGTCGGCTCAAGAAACAAGCTTTGTCACCTTGGGACAGCGTGTTTTGGCAAACCCTTTGAAAGTTAGAATGCATTATGGTCATCCCGACGTGTTTGACAGGTTTTGGTTCATGACTCGAGGCGGCATTAGTAAAGCTTCCAGGGTGATTAACATTAGTGAAGACATCTTTGCTGGTTTCAACTGCACATTGCGTGGAGGCAATATTACTCACCACGAATACATTCAGGTCGGCAAGGGAAGAGACGTGGGGTTGAACCAAATCTCCATGTTCGAAGCCAAGGTTGCTAGTGGCAACGGGGAGCAAGTACTGAGCAGGGATGTCTACAGGCTGGGTCATAGGCTGGACTTCTTCCGAATGCTGTCGTTCTTTTACACTACCGTGGGCTTCTTTTTCAACACCATGATGGTTATTCTGACTGTATATGCATTTTTGTGGAGCCGGCTTTATCTGGCTCTTAGTGGTGTTGAGGCATCTGCTCTGGCGAATGATAGCAATAAAGCGCTTGCCACAATCTTGAATCAGCAGTTAATTATTCAACTTGGTCTCTTCACTGCTCTGCCAATGATAGTGGAGAACTCACTCGAACATGGGTTCCTGCAGGCGATCTGGGACTTCTTGACGATGCTGCTCCAGCTTTCATCTGTTTTCTACACGTTTTCGATGGGAACCCGTACACATTTCTTCGGCCGAACTATTCTTCATGGTGGTGCAAAGTATCGTGCCACTGGACGTGGGTTTGTTGTTCAGCACAAGAGTTTTGCAGAAAATTACAGGCTTTATGCCCGCAGTCATTTTATAAAAGCTATTGAGCTGGGGCTTATACTTGTAGTTTACGCCACGCACAGTGCTGTAGCTAAGGACACGTTTGTGTACATAGCCTTGACCATCTCTAGTTGGTTTCTCGTCGTCTCCTGGATCATGGCTCCCTTTGTCTTTAACCCATCCGGGTTCGATTGGTTGAAGACTGTTGATGATTTTGACGACTTCATGAATTGGATTTGGTTCAATGGTAGTGTGTTTGCGAAAGCCGAACAGAGCTGGGAAAGATGGTGGTACGAGGAGCAGGAACATTTGAGAACCACTGGTCTGTGGGGGAAAGTGCTGGAGGTCGTATTGGATCTCCGCTTTTTCTTCTTCCAATACGGTATCGTATACCAGCTTGACATTGCCGCCGGAAGTACCAGCATTGCTGTGTACTTGTTATCTTGGATATATGTCTTCGTGGCTTTCGGTATATATGTGGTGGTAGCATATGCTCGGGAGAAGTACGCAGAAAGAGATCACATATACTACCGTCTAGTCCAGTTTCTCGTCATCTCACTCGCGATTCTCGTGATTGTTGCCCTGCTTGAGTTCACACGGTTCAATTTCATAGACATCTTCACGAGTCTATTGGCATTCGTCCCAACCGGGTGGGGCCTGATATTGATTGCCCAAGTACTTCGCCCGTTCTTGCAATCCACTATACTTTGGAATTCAGTGGTCTCTGTGGCTCGAATGTACGATATCATGTTCGGAGTGATAATCATGGCTCCCGTGGCTCTACTATCTTGGCTTCCCGGGTTTCAGTCTATGCAGACTTTGATCTTGTTCAACGAAGCATTCAGCAGGGGACTCCGCATCTTCCAGATTGTCACGGGGAAGAAATCTAAAGCTGATAAATGACTTGAGGTAATTTTTATTGCCACTCTCTCGGAATCATTCGCTTGTTTTCGTTTCTGCTCATTACTTGTTTGCATTGAAAAAACCCACTTGCGTCTCGGTTATGCTCTTCTAGGAGTCTGCACAATTTGTGTTAAATCATGTCTTCCTGATAAATATCTCAGTTCATCCACTAAATTAGATTTTCTGCTTTTAAGCTACAATGAACTTTTAGTTAAATAAAGTATGCAATTATTTGATGCTATTCTGAACATTGGAACTCTATTTTCTTCATAGTTATTGCGTTCCAAATCCCGTAATTTGACTATAAAGCACAAACCAGAACTTTTCGTATTGAGGACAGACTAGTTTAGGCTTGAATAAAGAAACTATAAATAAAGACAAAGGCGTTGTGTTCTTATCATTTTAATAATATTTGTCTTTTCCTAATCATCTTAAACCAGATAGCTCCTTGTTCTGAAACATGGCACTAACTTCTACCAATTTTAATATCTTAAAGTGACGAAATACCTGATTTTGGGCATTGAGAGCAAGATTCATATTTCTACTAGAAATTGAAATGACTGAATTTCATGTTTTTTCTTGTTCAAATCTCAAGACTTGGAACTCCGAGGTTATTACACACAATCTCTAGCAATTGTATCGTAGAAGTAGGCACACAATTCTCAAGCATGTTTCTTATTCAATTAAACAAATATCGACTTTCCTATTGCTAGCATGAAAGATCCGTTACAAATTCTATCGACTCAAGTTTGAAAATCATAAGATGCGTGTTTGATGAAATTGCATTTTTAGGCACTAAGAGAAAGATTTCTTTTCTACTATAACAGAAATTGGAAAATAATTTGCAGGTTTGATCTAACCACTGGGCACTCGAAGCGTACAGATTCGATAACTTTGGCCATTCTGATTTTGTTGGAGGTTCTTGTACGTCTGCCGAGAATGTTTTATCTACTGAAGGGCGATTCGGGGCCGGTTCTTTCTGTCGATACCCCCCTTTTCTTCTCTCTCATTGCTTGTGTAATTAGTAAATTTTATATTGTACACTTAGGAAAAACTCTATTTTGCAACTATGGAAGAGCGTTTGATTGAGTTTTTGTATTTCAACATCTTGAAAAAGGAGGTTACACAGCCGCGGTGTCTATACCAGGGTATAGCTAGTAAGTTTTGCTAGTTTGATTTCAGATTTTTGTTACTACATTTTTTATTCTTTCCTCTGAATGGCATATGCTTGTCTACTATACTTCTATATTACTTTGCATTTCTGCTTTCAAATATTATGCGACTGAGTTACATTAGATGATATGCAAATTTGACAAACATATCTGATAGTTCAAAAATTTTGCAGATTTTAGTACCGCATGTTCAAACATTCAAATAGTGTGGCCAAGCAAGGCAATATTTTTTTTTAAGAGATAATTGAGTAAATAGTCATTTTTTAAGTAGTGTTTCAATAAAATGATCAACGTTTTGATTAATTAATAAATTAGACATTTTCTTAATTACGTGATGATGTGCATTTACCTTAATAGCTAAGAAAATGTTCTCTTATGTATTAATGGCTAATAACTTAATTTTTTGAAATTTTGGTCATTTCCTTAAAACATGAACTAAGAAATGGTTGTTGGTATGAAATTTAAACCAATGCCGTGATCCGCACCTTTAGATTGTGATGCGGCAATGAAAATGGAAGAAATGGCTGGAAAAAGAAGTAATACGAAAAGTTTTTAAGTGGTTCTGCCCTCCTCTGGAGAAATAGCCTACGTCCATTGTTTCTGGTATTTCTAGTGGATTTTTACAAAGAGTTCCGACCAAAAAATTTTCCAACCCCCTTCCCCTTCCCTTCCTCCTCCTTTTATAGACTTCGAGTGAGAGGGTTTGGTTGTAGGGTTTTTACATCCCATCCCTTAATTCAGAGGATTAGGTGACCTAAACCTCAGTCAGCCATACCTCTCTTGAATTACGGGATTGGGTCACCAACTAATTATATTGGGAACGGAAACGCCTACAGTACTTGTCAGACATCCCCACAATCGGGGGTAGCCGACCATTGCAAAGAAGACCTAGGCTAGAACTCACGGACTTCATTCATGATCGGGGGTTGCCAGCTTCGCGAGTCGAACCTTCCGTCTCTAGTGAAGTCCTTGCTTCCTCTCCGAGGCTAGCTCCGCGGGTGCGGACCATCTCCGAGGCTCAGCGGTTTTCTCGTTTGTAAATCCCTCTACGTGGGTCTTGTCACAAGATTGGCACCACCTTCGGGGACGCCTTTACTGGTCATCCTCATGGGTACAAGACCGAGGGTCACCTTCGACAATCCTCGCTCCTTACCTCCTCGAGGGAAGCTTCCTTGATGACGTGGCGACGTTGCTCTTTGGGGACTACGCTCCTGAATCTACGACCTCGGGCGAAAAACCCCTTACAACAATTATCAGATACCAAATAGATTTTTTTTTAAAGCAAGAATAATTCAATTACCCGACGCATTACAAGTCTTTTGATCTAAATATTAAGAAATTATTTCCCTTTGGTTGGATAACTATTTGAATGGAATGAATTTGCATCATTAGTAGATAAAAAAAAGTGTCTTAGATTTTCAATGCAATGTCAAATTTGTGTGCCAATGCTAAAATTTGACATTCTGGCATAAAAGTATTTTCGAATGAAATGTCAAATTTGGTATTAAATTTGGCAAATGCTATACATAGTGTCGAATTTGCATCAAGTGTAGCATAAAGCCAAAATTTTGACATTTAAAATATTAATTGGTTAACTTTTAGACATTTAATTAAAAATTTATATTATATTCGAAAAAGTTTTTAACTAAGAAGTCATGATTATTTGTAGTCTTCTCTATTATTGGTTAGCATTAATTATTTTTATTGGTTTTTACAACTAAAAAAATAATAAAATAAAATTTGAAATTGCATTTGTGCATTAGAGTATCAAATGTCAAATATAGCATTTTTATCTATTTTAGTATAAAATTTAGGGTCAGTTAAGGATTTAGCCATTTTACACTCTATGTTTTAAAGATATAGCCCACGTTTTGAAATATTAGCAAAATAGCCATCAGGTCAACATCTAAAAATCTATGACTAAAGAAATAAATTTGTGACTACATAAATAAAATACATAGTCATAAAATTTGTGACTATAGTCACAAAATTTCAGAAAATTTGAAATAAACACAATAAAAAATTTAAACATCCATTAACAAAATAACTAACTCACAAATAAATGATTGCCTATACAATCAAATTCATAAAACTTATTACTAAATTAAAAATATCTTATAAATAGCAAAAAAATATGCAACCAAAGAAGTCACAAATTTCATTACTAGAGACACAAAATTTTAGACAATATTGTCTGCAACAAACAACAAAAACAGAATTCAAAAAATTAGTGACTGCAGTCTCAAAAATCTAGATACGAATGTATGGCTATTTTGCTAATAAAAGCAAACATAGGCTAATTGTTAAAAATATATATAAAAATATGGCTATTTATTTAAAAAATCGTAAAATTTAGCATTGGTATTGATATTTGCCTTGAAGATGATCTTAGAAGTGAAAAATATGGATGAAAATGATTTTTTTTTAATTCATCATCGCAATTAATTTAAAAATATAATTACAAAAATGCATCCACAAAAAAAAAAAGTCCAAAATGTACACTCCAATATGTGGAAATAAATGAGGAGATTTTGAGCAATATCCTCTTTTGGCACATTGATAATCTATGACACATTTGTGTTTCACTACTGATTTATGCCTCAAATTTTACGCTACAAATATAGAATGAAAATCAAGAGAGCACACTATTTGGGACATAAATTATTAAATGACATTAAGAATGACCTTGTCTCCAAATAAATGTGTTTTAATGGGTAGAATGCAACTATTTGCAACACATTTTATAAGCCATTTGAATGAGTTCAAAATGATCTAATTTGACTATTTGCCAAAATGAAAATGAATTATCCAAATAATAGAGTCAAACTGGGAGTTTAAGGTACTATAGTTATAGTTAGGTATTTACACGGCTTGAAATTCTTACGAGAATGTTGTAAAAGACGAAAATTAAAATGAGATTTCATCGATATCTCAAGCCAAAAATATACGATTAACCTAGAAAATTGGCATAAAAGTACTTTAAGTATTATCGAAATGGTGCAATCATCGTACTTGTAACTTTTTAATAATGTCATACTCGTATTCTGAATTTTCAAAACTAACACAAAACTAAACTCGTTTGTAGATTCTATTGACTTTTTTGTTTGAGTTTTTAAAAACAATAGAAGTACCATTACCCAAACGCAACAGTGCATGTGTTTGAATACATTTAAAAATGGCTCATTACCCATAAGTGTTTGGATAAAAGTATGTCATTTTGAAGGGGAAAAAAAAAAAAAGACAATAAATCAATGAACAAGACAATCGTAACAATGATCAAATATAACTTTATACTTCTGAAATTATCAACAATCAAAAATAGGGAAATTGCAGAAGAAAGCACAAAATTTTTTACGTTTTCAAAAAATAGCCCATGATTCAAATTTAAAAAGTAATAGCACTAGTAAAGATTTTATTACCAAAAAAAATATAATAAATTTTTTGACATTTCAAATTCTTATAAAATTTGAAATATCAAAAAATTTATTACAATTTTTTTTCTAATTTTTTTATAAGTGTTATTTTTTAATATTTTAAAATATATGTTATTTTGTGAAAGACTTGTTAAATTTTGACTTTTTTTTTGCCATTTAACTATAAAAATAAAATTAATTAATTAATTGGATTAAACTCAAATTACTTTTGTACCATTTGCCAAAAAAAAAACACTTTATTTGTAGAGATTTTTCGCTAAATAGCCTGTTTTTAGCTTTAAGTGAGATTTACATTGTTTTATCTACTATACCAATATAAATAGAAATTTACAAATCTAGTAAAAATATATTTTTTTATTATGAAAATTATTAATATGGATATGGAAATCCATTTGTAGTAATAAAACCGAAATGTCAAATAAGATTTGGGCTTAATTTTTAGGGTTCATTTGCTAAATTGGCATTTAATAATGGGAGAATTTCAAAATAAAAGTAATTCTTGATGTCATTTAATAATCTACACCCCAAATGGTGTGCTTCCTTTATCTCCACTCTATGTTTGTAATGTAAATTTTAGGGTATAAATTAAAAGTGCACCACACATGGAGCATATAGATTATCATTGTGCAAAGAATGGTACATTCTTCAAAATCCCGCTTTAGTAATCTACATGGCCTGAGAATCCAAATATTATGTTAGTAGCTACCAGCTTACTTTATTCAAGAGATCAAATTGCTCCTCCTTCCTCCTCAGCTCAAAACAAAAATGCTCCTCCCTTTCTATCTTCTCAATCGTAATTCTCATTATCCCCCTCTTCTTTTTCTTCTTCGAATTGGATAGATCGAAGAACTAGGTTTGAATCCCTGATGTCTCACCACTCAACTCGAATCGTGTCCCGTTCTATGTCGAATTTCTGTGATCCCAGGTTCGTTGACTAGAGTTCGAGAGAAGCGGTGGTGGCCGATCCCATCGAGTCAGAGAAGGTGCTCACGGTAGCCGAAGCTCTCTCGTCGTGACTCGATTTTGGTTTCTATTTGTTTCGCTACTGAGAAAATCCAAAATGACAGCGCTTTTGGTTTGGTGTTTGTTTGAATTTTCCAGATCTAATTGGTATTTTGGGGAGAAAATTCGTATGTAGTTTATTTTTTGTATTTTTCAAATTCTAACATTTTGTTACAGTTCGTAACAAATTTGTTACACATCATAACAAAATTGTTATGTTATGTATCAAGATCTATAACAAAATTTGTTATACATTGTAACAAAATGTTACGTCATTTGTTACCTTATGTAACAAAGGGAAAAAAAGTCAATAAATAATGCCTAAAAATACAACTATAAAAAAAATGGTTGATAACTTAATTATTAAAAACTCAGGTCAATTCCTTAAAACTAAAGCTAGGAACTAACCATTTAGTAAAAAATCTCTAATTTTTTTTAAAGAGATTATTAAGCAAATAGTCATTTTTTGAATGATATTTTAATAAAATAGCCAATGTTTCTATTAATCAGAGAAATAGTCACTTTCATAACTACATGATGCTGCAATTTTACTATTATGACTAATGGCTAGTTTCTTTGTAAACATTGGTCATTTTCTTGAAATATGGACTAGAAAATGATCAAATACCAAATAGGCCCTAATTTAAAAATGGAAATAAAAAATTAACATGGCTAGTGAAAAAATTATTAAGGGTGAGTTGTAAAAATTAGATAAAATTGAATGAGCCATTTAAAAAATTATACATATTTAAAAATATTAAAAAATAGCACTTGTTAGGAACTTTATGACAAAAAAATCTTAATACATTTGTAAGAAATTATTTAACATTTTAAATTTTAAGAGTAAACTTTGAAATGTTAGACAATTTGATAATGTGTTAAGATTTTTTTTGTCATAAAAACTCTGACAGATGCTATTTTTTTTAATATTTTAAAATATGTGTTATTTTCTAAAAACTTAAAAAATTGTGTTGTTTAGTACAATTTTCCAATAATTAATATGAATATGAAAATCAACTATCGTTAGTGGTATATCAAATTTTCTCAAACAAAAAAATTGAACATTATTTCTACGAGCATATTACTTCCTCGAAAAGAAAAATCAAAATTAGCAAAAAATGAAATATTTTCATAATAAAAAATATTTTCATAACTCGTGTTAAATAAATATTTTTGTAGCTAGTGTTATAAATATTTCCTTAGACAATTAAAATCAACAAATGTAGAAAAAAAAAATCATATAAGGAAATAGACTAAAATAATTCGAGTATTCACATATAGAGATAAAAACAACCAAAAAAATCTGTAATTTAATTAAGAAAATATTAAGTATTAATGGACACATAGAATTTTTTCAAATATCTTTATAAATATTAATTAAAGCGAGGATAGATTTGTAACTTTGGCTGATTTGATTTGTATTCACTAGGGTCGACAATATGGGTCCATACACGAGACACGATACGAAGTTAGTGAATCTGGGTCTTAATGGGTCGGACATAATTAACACGATTAAATAATGAGTAAACACGATACGAACACGATAAAACCCATTAAGACACGATTGTTAAATTAATTATAAATAAAAATACACTTATAACACCCATTTATATATACACACAATTTATTTATTTGTTATTTAATAATTTTTATCCGCATGACATAAGAATTATTGTCAAAATTAAATACATCACCAAGATTAGGCCTTTATTCAAAAAAAAAAAAAATTAGATTTACAAAAAATAATTAATAACTTGTTGATTTAAACTAAAATATAGCTTATTGGGCCAATAGACACGAGAGTGGCACGGTCAATTTAAACTCAATTAGATACGATTTATAAATGAGTCGTAATTGAGTGATACGATAATTAAATAGACCGCATCTTGATTTTTTCTTAAGACAAAATTAATAAATAAATTATGTCTAAATCTAACTAAAATTATTTGGACATAATTAAGGTATGCCACGAACACGTTCGTGACACGAATGCAACTGCTAGAATTCACCATCGGTTGCTTCCACTTGGATTAGGAAAATGATAGTTTACTCTGACTTTTGGTTCGACCCACATGGACAATGCGTAGGCCCCTTTGTACTCTCACATGGTCTCTCGGATATTAATACCAAAACAGGCAAAAAGACAAGCTATTGAATTTCAGAAAAGTGGAATAAGAAATTTGCCTCAAAAGTCAATTGGATCAGATCAACAAGATCAGATAGGAAGATGGTTTCATTAAATCGTTGTCTTCTTGGGCCCACAAGTTTGTTGTTAGTTGTTACCAGTTAGTGTTATAGCACTCTCTTCATAGTTGGCAACTTGGCACTATTTCTTTGAGCAAAGAAAACAATTTGGCACTATTTCTTCATTACTTTTTATCGTTACTATAATATTGATAAATTTATGGTCTTGATTTGGTTTGCTTATGGGATACACAATAAAATAAAAGAATGTGATACGTGGCCCATGGAGATATTTTTGTTCATTGATGAAGAAAGCTACTTGTTCAAAACTTGGGAGTTTTTTATTTTAGCTATTGGCTTTTCTATTTTTCTTTTCCTTGAAGTCACATTGATGGTTATGTTTAGATATATTAATGAATCATGAAAGCAACAATACTTTTCCAAAGTTGGAAATTTTAAAGTCTTGTTCCTGTACAATTGCCTGTCTGTGTTTTTTCCCTTGAACTCATATATATTAGAGTAATTGGCACCTGTGACCCCTGAACTTATCGGGCTGCAACACTTTGGCACCTTCTTTTTTTTTTTTCCTGGCATTAAACCCCCTGAATTTAAAAATTATTGTATTCTACCCCAAATTGTATACGTCCGTTTAAAGATTTGGACGGAATTCGACTTATTAAAGGCTCATGACTTTTTTATAAGGGTATTTTAGTCATTTTAAAACCATCTTCTTCCTCAACCCACTACCAAATAACCAAATGCCCCAAAATTTTGTTAATATGCTCTGCAACGTCAAACAAGTGAAGAAAAAAACACATAAAGCTTCTAATAGGCCAAAACCAAATTGCAAAGTTAAATGCCAAAATTGGTTCTCAACGAGTCTTGGAGCTGGACAGAGATGGGACAGATCATGCGGCGAATCAAATGCTAGGCCCGCCACCGCCGCCGAGGATCTCACGGCCGCCGACGCCGTCCAAGTCAAGAAAGCCGAGTCGCTCGCCGAGAACCCAGATCCGCGCTGAAAAAAAAAAAAACTTTCATATCCTCAAAACCCAAGCACCTCTGTCTTTGCCGCCAACAACGCTCCCTCGCGCCGCTGCTGTCGTCCCCAACCACCAACACCAACCTTCACCCACATCGTCGTCGTTGTCTGATGCCGGCGAGCCTTCACAGTCGAAGACCATTGTGCCTCCACCGCCGCGTGCAACCTTCCGGAGCACAGACAAACCAGATCCCCATACGCTCATGCCTCTCCCTCTCCTCGAAGACCCGCCACCACTGCCTGTCATTGCCCAAAGACCCACGTTGCTGTCAACTAGTGCGAAGACTAGCCATCGCCGCGAAGACCTGTTGCTCGAATTCGAACCGCCGCACAAGACTAGCATAGCTCAGAGAGCGGGCCACTATTTTTTGTTATATTTTTTGAATAATTTCCAAAGGGGAAATTTGGAAAATTTGGGAATATATTTATGCTTGAATTTGGAACATTTGCTACGGTTTTGATTTGGAAAAAAATGTATTTCAAACCTTCTTCTTGTTTTTGAAATTTTAGTTTTTAAAAACTTGAATGAGATTGGTTGTTTGGACTTTTCTAGAGATTTGGCAGTGGAAGAAGAAGAAAGGTGAAAAATAGGAAGAAATGAAAGAAACAAGCAGATTGTTTTCTTTTTCTTTTAAATTTTATTTTTAGTTTTATTATAAATTGACAAATATATCCCTAAATAAACGTTCATGTGACAATCACGTGCACAATTCCGTCAAATTTCGAACGGACGTTTTCAATTTAGGCAAAGTGCAACAATTCTTAAATTCAAGGGGGTTAATGCCAGGAAAAAAAAAAGTGCCAAAATGTCGCAGCCCGATAAGTTCAGGGGCCACAAGTGCCAATTACTCTATATATTATTAGATATGCTTAGATTATATATATCATATTTGATGGAATCTTAGAAGTGGCTTGGAGGGCTTTTTTTTTTTTTTTTTCTTGCTTTGCTTTCATATAGTTCTTAATTAAAAATGTATCAACTAGTTTCTTTTAAAGGCTAAAATTTATATATTAATTAGCAATGACGGATTTAGAAATTTATAATTCAAATGTACAAAACAATCGCATGCCTGCGTTTTTTCCCTTGAATTCGTATATATTACTAAATATGCTTAGATATTTTAAAACATGTATTATTTTTTAAGAGACCCATTCATTTTGGCTTATTTTTGCAACTCACTTTATTTTTAAAATCACTAAGTTAATCTAATAAAAG
Organism: Boehmeria nivea var. tenacissima; assembly: GCA_018132145.1. Lineage (NCBI taxonomy): Eukaryota > Viridiplantae > Streptophyta > Magnoliopsida > Rosales > Urticaceae > Boehmeria > Boehmeria nivea. The sequence goes on along the minus strand of CM030876.1, from coordinate 6,111,797 downwards.
CTTATCATGTAGTTTAAAATTTACAAATATTTATATCAATTAAAAAAATAATTGCTGGTGGAGAAATATTATTTGGAATAATACTACCTAGCATTTTGTCAAACATAATAGAAACTTTCTTTTGTATTTGCATTCTGATGGTTTCATACAACACCACATTTGCCTTGGTAAAAGAAGGAAATAAGAAAAAAAAAAAAGGGTGAAGTAGACAAATACCCAGAATTTATATAACAATAAAAATAAATACCCAAACTTTTGAAGTAATTGAGTTTCTAGTCAATTTGTCAATTACCTGCACATGCGTTTGGTAACAAAGTGAATTACCACCACTTATCACTGTGTAAGTAATTGCATCATTTGGATAATTAGTTACATTTTTCAAAAGATTGGGTAATAACTTACAATAAGTTTTAAAAATTGGGTATTCACTATAATTTCTAAAAAAAAAAACTTCTTGTTGTGTGAAATAAACTAGAGAGTAGAGACACATGTTGTAGTATAAGTTGTTGAATTGGTTTTTATTTTTATTTTTTGCTAAGAAGTTGTTGAATTGGTTATTAACTTATTATTGGTCTAACCAAAAAAAAAAAAGTCAATAAACACTATAGGGCATTTCATTATTATTATTAGGAAAAAATTTATAAATGGCCCCTGAAGTTTGGGCACTATTTCAAGTTAGCCCCGTAATGTATAAAACGTCACACAATTGGTACATGATGTATAAAAAAATTTAAAAAATGGTCATTTTGTTTATTTAGTGGATGGAAAACGTTTATTTGAGGGCATAAACGTAATTATAAGAGAAAAAACACCACATAAGCAGCTTAGGTGACGTTTTTTAGTAACTTTTCACATGATGAATCTGAACTTAAGTGGTTTTTTTATATTCATTTTTTGGTTTAACGAATGTGAACTTAGAAACCAGTAAATTGTAAAAAAAAAAAAAATCCTTGTTGGATTTAGTTGTTCATTACATAGATCTTGATGATTTTATTTTTGTTCAAATAAGATAAAATTTAAGTATTCTATTTTAAGCATTTTTAAATTAAAAAAAAAACTAAAAAAAGGTCTAACATGGGCATTTATTTTCTGTTTGAATTCCGTCTTTTTCGATTTTAATTTTGTCATTCAACATCCATGTCAGCATCATATGAATTTCAGTCCACTAAGATAGACGGAAGGACTAAATATAAAATTATTCAAACATCATGTCTCCGTTATGAGATGTTTTATACATTATTAATAAACTCAAAACAACGTCTAAATTTTAAAAAACTGTTTATAAAAAATTTTCATTATTTTAATATGAGGTGGACTAAAAAATGCTACATAAACTGCTTATATGGTGTATTTTTCTCTTATATTTACGTTTATGTCTTTAAATAAACATTTTTCATCCACTAAAATAGACAAAAGTATCATTATTAAAATTTTTTCAAACATCATATACCATTTATGAAACGTTTTATATATTAGGGACAACTTAAAAAAATGTCCGAACCTCATAGACCATTTATGAAATTTTTCATTATTATTATTATTATTATTATTGCTATTATTGTTGCTGTTGAGCTATATACAGTATAGCATAAAGAAAGAGAGAGTTTATTGTAAGAGAATTGAGGACACGCGTTGGACAGCCTAACGCATGCCGACATAATTCCGTACTCCTTCCGATCCTTATCACTTGTCACACACACATAAATATCAATTGATTAAATTTTTTTTTAAAGCACCCAGTTGTCTTATAAAAGTGTAATTTTTTCCTAAAGATTTTCAGATCGGGATCCACAAATCTTGCACGTCGCACCTCAAAGCTTAAAAAAATTTATCAAACTCAAACGTCCAAAACCGCAAAATCTGCCTCCTAATCCTAATTATATCACTTTAATATTATTAACATCGTTTACCACTAACTCAAAACGCTCACGACGTCGCATAATCTCCCTTAATTAAAGATGACAATAATAGACAAAACGTTTAGGCAGTAACTAATATTCTTCGAGTACTGATGTTAGACAAAAAAACCAAACAAAACCCCCCACTTACCATTAAATAACACTAATCCAAGCTCTTTAACGAATTAAACTTAACTTTAAATAGTAAGAAAAATATCAAAATAACTAAACTGATAGTTGAGTTAGCAAATGACAAATATTTTCTTTTGACATTTTAGTATTAGTTAGTTAATTTTTCTAGATAAATTTGTTGGTCATCTAGCTTTTTCCGTGCACATAATTTAGCATGGCCCATCTTTTAAAAAAAAAAAAACATGCCAAATAAATATAATTTTTACATCCCCGATCAATTATCTCTCTAGTATGTTTTTAGGAATTTACACATTTTTTGTATTGCACTTTTAAATTTATTCTCCACTTTAACACTTAAATATAAAATAAAAATAATAAAATATACATGTAAGATATAAATTATTAAGTGATATTAGAATGAACAAAACAAATGTTCGTCTCTCTCTATTTATTACCAAAGGTCCGATTGGGTAACGTTTTGAATGATTTTTTTAATTTTAAAATTTACATATCGATTGGATAAAAATTCAAATCATATTTTACTATAATAAGATAATTTTAAATTTGTTTTTTTTTGTTAACGTTGGGATTGTACGAAAAAAGTATATAAATTTAAAATTTTTTATTAGGATTTTTATCCAATCGACTCTTTATGATACAATAAAATGTAATTTTGATTTCTATCCTTTTTCTAATAACATATAATTTTCCACAAAATTAATTGAAAAAAAAACAAAACAAAGGAATTTTAAGAAAATAGTTACTCTTTATAAAATGATTTTAAAAAATAACTACAGTTCAAAAAATTTAAAAACCAATCATTTTAAAATTTTTTGATACGTGTCAGAAACGTATCAAAAATTTCTTATAATAATTTTTATGTATAATTTTATTATTGTCAAAATTTTTTTATATTATATTATGACTAATTTTTAAATTTTTTAAAACTGTAAATATTTTTTAAAAATATATAATTTAAAATAATTATTTATCTAACCGACTCACAAAATAAAAAGAAATATAAAATTTCTTACATATTTTAGTTTCGACGTCTCGCTTCAGTCATTACATTCACATTCAAATCGCCAACTTTTCTCAATCTCTCTCCGAGTCTCACCCTTTTTTTTTTCTTTTTGTTTTTCAAAAAAGCACAGTGTTTGTCTGTACTCTGTAGAGAAGAGAGAAGAAGAAAATGGAAAAGCCTCTGCTGAGCGGCGAAAGTAGTAGTGGCGGAGAACGGCGGAGCTCCGACGGTACGGCCGGCGGTTTCCGGCGACGCTCCGACGCCATCGCTTACGGCTCTCCTTGCCAGAAAGCCGCTGCTCTCGTCGATTTGGTCTCCTTCTCATCGATCATCTCCTTTTTGAATTCCTTGATAATTGTGTTTCTCAGCTTCGCTTTTGGCTTTGATCCTTCAATTTTTTCTCTTCATGATCGTCTTATGATCTCAATTATGGCGAATTTAGAGCTCATGTTCTGCATTTTCGGTTCTTAGTTTGATGTTTTGAAAAGCAATACATTGTGGTGGATTTGTGTAGCCATTTTGACATGAATTGTGAATCTACGTAGTGTAAATGAAAAGAGAAGATCGGAGTTATATGAGTATTGTGCTTTGTGATCGTCTTTTGTTCTGGTTTATCACGAAAAGTTCTGTGATTTACTATTTTAGGCATTAAGGGTTATTTGGAGAATATCCTCGGCCAGTAATCAATGGATTGCTGAGGAAGTTATGTTGCTAATTCTGTAGATTTAAGTCCGACATTGTTTTTCTATGTTCGAATTTGTTTATGATAGTTGGGTTAGTCTATTGAGTGGTTATAAATTGAGTTTAGTTCGCATCGGTGCTACATTACTTGTGAGGGTATTTTTGGTTTGAACAATCAAATTGTTGATTTCACATACTAATTAGTTGCTAATTAGTAATCAATGGATTACCAATTCTGTTGATTTTACTGTTTAGGCACTGAGTGTTATTTGGAGAATATTCTCATCTAGTAATCAACGGATTACTGAGGAAGTTATGTTGCTAATTCTGTTGATTTAAGTCCGACATAGTTTTTCTATGCTTGAATTTGTTTATGATAGTTGGGTTAGTCTATTGAGTGGTTATAAATTGAGTTTAGTTTGCATCGGTGCTACATTACTTGTGAGGGTATTTTTGGTTTGAACAATCAAATTGTTGATTTCACATACTAATTAGTTGGGATTCATTGTGCAGGCTGAAGATGGTATTGGTTTGCCTGAGGAAATACTTGAACAATCTAACTTTCAAAGTGCTGCGAAGCTCTATTTTTTTTTCACCCGTTTGGATTTCCTCTGGACACTCAATTATTTTGCGTTGATCATCCTAAATTTCATAGAGGTTTGTATAGTTCTTCAACCTGTTGTAATGTTATGCTGTTCTTAGTGCCCTGAAAAACTTTAAATGTATAGGTAATATGTAGCTATTTTAATCCTCTGACTCTCTGCAGAAACCTCTTTGGTGTTACAAGAGTAGTATATCTTGCAGTGACAGAGAGTACTTCTTTCTCGGACAACTTCCATATTTGACTGGGTTGGAGTCACTTATATATGAGGTAAGAGTAACATACTTTGAGATATATCCCTAGTCTGTAGAGAATTTGGAATTTTTTTTTTGTTGATTCTTTTTCTTTAAACATACATAAAAGTTGAATATGGGTAGACAATATTATTTATCTACATTTTGTTTTGTGATGTTATGTATTATATTTAGATAGCTATCAGTTTGCAAGTTCCATGGCTGTTTCTGTTTTCTTTTGCAGGGTGTAACTCTTCTTATACTCATAATACACACTTTCTTTCCAATATCATATGAAGGGTCCAATATCTATTGGAAACGTGCTCTGAATCAATTTAAGGTATTTGGTTATATGTTCTGTTCCTTGAGTTTGTTTCTGATTATTATTATTATTATTTTTTTTTGTAAAATTTTCCTCTTAAAGAGCTCTCTTACATTTTGCGTTGTGAAAACTCAAACTATGATGAATTGTATTTCAGTTAGATCGAGTAAGAGGCCATTAAAAAAATCATATTCCTTTCTTAGTATTGGCTAAAAAAATGTAGAAGTTTGACACTTTACACTTCTTTATATTAAGATCTCTTGACAAATTCTAAGGAATAGGAAATTGGCAGAAGAATGAGGTTGATATTATTTCATATACAAAAAAAAAAAAAAAAAAAACCCATTGGGCAGTTTTCTGGTGGACCTGAAAATATTAAAGTTAATATTCTGTTTTTTTTCAGTTCATTAATAACATGTTCCTCACCATATGTATTTCCTTCTGCAATTTCAGGTGGTTTGCCTGTTAATTTTGGTTGCTGATTTGCTGGTTTTCACTCTCTTTTTGTCGCCAGTTGCTTTAGATTCTCTTCCTTTCAGGATTGCACCATATATCAGAGTTGTCTTTTTCATCTTGAACATTAGGTATTGTACGGTAAAACATATAAGAATCCAATTTATTTCCATGTATACAGCTATGAAGAATATTTCAAATTAATGTGAGAACTAAGCAGTGAAAAATATTTTCACATTGAACTTTAATACTTTTGTGCCCAGAATGGAAGGAATGTGTTAAGAGGTTTTCAATCATGGATCTATCTTTAATTTTCACAATAGACTAGTGTTTATATATCAATATGAGCCAAAAGGATAAGTTTGAGGAATGTAATTAAAACAGTGGTGATTCATTCAGTTTGGGTGATTCATTCAGTTGCAGTAAATCTCTAAAACAGTGGTAATGAGGATATGTTTGGGTGATTCATTCAGTTGAAGTCAATATCTAAAACAGTGGTGTATCTTGTTTTGTTAACTCTACTATGTGCCATCATGTAAATGTTGTCTATCTTTTTAGACACCATGACAAGAGTCTTGAGTTAGGACAGTGAACGATGAAAGTAGACCTTGATGCCCTTATGGGAATGATGGAAATGTCACTTTTTAGTAACTTTACAAGTGCCTTGTCATTTACCCTTTAAAATCTCTTATCAGATTGGAGTTGATGCGCATGGTGGGCTGTCACTGCAGATAGAGATTTGTAGTTTCCCATTGTTCATTACATTTTTTTTTTATCACTGATAATTTTAAATGATATATAAACTCTTGGAATTGGAACTTGCTTCATCCCCCTAGATACCAATTTATTTTTTTCTTATGTGAGAATGCATGTCTCAAATTGCATGCCTAATGATAAAAGGTTTTTCTTCCATTATTCTGCTCCTCCCCATCTTTTATTCTGTAGAGAAAGAAATGCTCGATTGATTTTTTCTTTTCTTTTTATTTTTCCCTTTTCTTTTGCCATTTAAATTTGATTTGTTGTATGTAGGGATTTAAGGTCTAGTATCGTCATCCTGGCAGGAATGCTTGGCACGTACTTAAACGTTATGGTTTGTTAGCCATCTCTTTACCTTGTTGTCCTGCTTATTATTATATTAGTTTCTAGCCAAGACTTTTGTGTATTATCAATAATTTACCTTTGTGGTGTTCTTTTCGTTTCTTTAATTGCAGGCTCTATGGCTTCTTTTTCTTCTATTTGCTAGTTGGGTAGCCTATGTCATGTTTGAGGACACCCAACAGGGAAAAACAGTATTTACTTCATATGGTACCACATTGTATCAGATGTTTGTCCTATTCACTACATCCAACAATCCAGATGTCTGGATTCCCGCTTACAAGTGAGTTCAACCATGGGAAACTAACACCGCGTCCTTCTTTCCTGTTTCCATTATTCTTAAAGTCAAGATCACACTGTATTAAATTTTAACATTGAACAGGCAAAACATCCTGATGCAATATTTTGCTTCTTGAGTAGTTGAAGTTGTCTGATTTAAACTATTAAGTAGCAGTTCTTGTCTCCAACCTTCAAACTTCACTAGGAAGTTCTAATCTAATTGGGTTTTCATGTTACTGAAAACTCTTTATCCAGTTTTTAGCATTTAATTCTTCCTGTTAGTATGATCTTCATGATGAAAGATGTCTGAAGTTAAGGTTTGGTCAATACTGAAAGGATAACAAAATGAATGCTTGTTACGGTGATTTCCAAATGTTGGAGACGCTTCAGTTTGTCAATTATATGTGCCTCTTTGTAATAGAAAAGTTTTCATTTTTTTCGACATTTGATTGTTCTTATAAGCATTATCTTTTCTTGTCTCCATCTTTGTTTTGTTGGTTGGGATTTGTTTCTCCATATCGCAATTCTTTGGGCATTTCCATCGGGCTTATCTTTTGACATTTCCAGAGTGTGAAAAATAAGAACTTTTACTTAATGATATGTGAACCTAATGATCAGGCACTGTCTAATGAAGTTCTTTCTCTATTGAAGGGTTTCACGTTGGTATTGCTTGTTTTTTGTTCTCTACGTGCTGTTGGGGGTCTACTTTGTCACCAATTTGATCCTTGCTGTTGTATATGACAGCTTCAAAGGCGAGGTATGGTTGATATGGTTATTCTGCTTCATATATGTCTGAACTGACTATCCGTTAGCTTCTATACCTTTGTTTACTATGCAAGAATTCTAATGCATAAACTTAAAGTAACTCATTTGTTTTGTAGCTTGCGAAGCAAGTTTTTGCAATGGATGAAATGAGGAAGCGTACACTACAAAAGGCCTTTAATTTGTTGGATGAGGACGTAAGTGGCTTATCTCTAGTTAGTTGAAAATCAGCGCACCTTCCAGTCCACCAAGCCCACTTCACACCTGCTTCATTGGAAGATTTTATTTTGTTATTTTGGTTACATATTTATTGTTACCGTTTTTTATTTGGTGCTCTTATTAATATTTTGCTAGTTTTATTGAATGCCATATTCAACAATTTATTTTATAGTTGATGACTCTTTGCATGTATGTCACAAATGGGTCCTTGGCATTGTTTGTTGACAGAATAATGGATATATTAGGAAGAGAGAATGCATTCAACTATTCAAGGAGCTGAATAAGTACAGGTAGTAATACACGGTCTTCTTTAAGGGAACTTTTTTTAAATGTATTTTGACCTTCTATATGTTGAAAATATTTGTAGTTTCCTCCTTGATGTTGATAGCATTCTTGAGGAGAAGTATACTGAAATATAGTTAAATGAGAATTTTCTTTTACTCTATTTCTAAATTCATCCGTACTTAATTAGGCTAGCAGTGCTGTTGCATTCTGATAAATTTGTTAGACCACAGATTCGCTTCACATATGTGAGGCGCAAGAATAGGGGCACTCAAGGCACTGACGTGTAATAAGTCTCGTTTACAGTCTTTAGTGTGCGTGAGAGTCTGACGTGTAGGTAGTATGACACGTCAGATGCTGAAATTAGTATGCTGAAATTAGTTAGGCTATTCACGTGAGTGTTGGGAATATAGGGGACACGCTTAGAATGTGAGGGGGTATCTTGGCATTTTGGTTATTTTGCAGAGCTTTTGCTCTTGTGGGAGAGACCGGAGCCTCTCGAAAGCTCTGTGAGATTGTTCCTTGTATTCCTTTTGATTTCATCAATATTATTGCTAATTGGTGTTGATTGTTCAATTTACTCTTTTGAGTTGTTGATCGTTGTGATTATTATCATTGTTTGGTCTTGTTGCCATTATTGGTCTCTATTCTGTTAGTTTGTGCATATCAATTGGTATCAGAGCCGCACGAACCTGAGGGATGGCGAAGAATATGACTCAGCGCATGGATAACGTCGAGGACGTTCTAGAGTCGGTGCAGCAGGATTTCCGTCGGTTTGAGAAATCGGTGCAGGAAGAGCTGCAGAGCGTTGGCCAGCGTCTGGGTCATCTTGAGGATCTGCCCGCGCGTCTTGAACACCTCATTAAATTGCAGGAGGAATCGACTCGGGGTGGCACCTCGGCGGCCGACAAGATGAAGGGACCCGGCATTTATAACCCGTCTCCGATGGGGGAATCTCTGGGCTATGGCGGAACTTCCTTCGGATCTGGGTCCGGCAACCGCCATGACTTCCGCCTGCGGCGTCTGGAGATGCCGGCCTTCGACGGCTCGAATCCAGATGGTTGGCTACTTAAGGCCGAACGCTACTTCGCCATGAACCACTTCTCCAATGATGAGAAGCTGGAGGCCGCGGTGATCGCGTTCGAAGGGGATGCTCTGTTGTGGTATCAGTGGGAATGTAAGAAGAGAAATATGGTTTTATGGGAAGAACTGAAGTTGAGAGTGCTTCGGCAATTTCGCTCGACTCAGGCCGGTAGTTTACACGAGCAGTGGATCGCCTTGAGACAGGACGGCGGTGTTCGAGAGTACTGTCGCAAGTTTATTGAATTGGCCGCGCCGCTGGAGGATATTCCAGACGCGATGGCTCTGGGGACGTTTGTGAATGGGCTGCGGCCCGATGTGCGCGCAGAGCTACGAATCCTTGAGCCCACGAATTTGGGCCGGGCCATGGACCTCGCCCAACGGATAGAGGAGAAAATAACCCTATCCAAAGCCCACCGTGGCGGAATGGGTTTTTCACCGGGACCTCTTCAACGCTCGCATTGGAAGTCCAACGAGTTCACACCATCTCATGACGGGTACCGGCCACCGACTGGGGGCAGCGCAGGGGCGACGAAAACTTTCGGGGAGGTTCGTCGATTGTCGGAATCGGAAGCGCAAAAGAAGAGGGAGAAAGGCCTTTGTTACCGATGTGATGAGAAATGGGCTCCTGGCCATCGTTGTAGACGGAAGGAGTTGAGTGTGCTTCTGACGCAAGATGATGAAGACAACGAGACTGACAGTTCGAGTCCGAAGGAGGACGAGGAACCGGAGTTAGAGGCGGCGGAAATCAATCAGATTATTGAAGTGTCGTTGAACTCGGTGGCTGGGCTCACGGCGCCACAAACTATGAAGCTGAGGGGAACACTTTCGGAGCAGGAAGTGGTCGTGTTGATCGATCCGGGAGCGACCCACAATTTTATCTCGGTCGATTTGGTCAATAAAGCGAGCTTGCCACTGACCAAGACGGCGACTTATGGAGTGACGATGGGAACTGGAGATTCGGTGAAAGGGGAAGGAATTTGCAGGGGGTTGGCGCTGCATGTCCAATGTTTGGACATCATTGATGATTTCTTACCTCTGCAATTGGGAAGTGCTGATGTGATATTGGGCATACAATGGCTTCAAACACTGGGGACGACGCACACTAATTGGAAAACAAAGGTAATGAAATTTTCGGTGGGAACGAACACCGTCACCCTTCGTGGAGATCCTTTGCTGGGCAGGTCACTGGTCTCACTCAAGTCTATGCTCAAGACCATTCGCCACGAAGGAGGAGGGGTGTTAGTGGAGCTGCAGCATCTCGAGAGTGAGGGGAGTACGGAGGAAGAGGAACCGGGGTATTTACGGTAGATTCTGACGAAGCATGGTGCCATTTTTTGCTTGCCAGAGGGACTTCCCCCAAGTCGGGGCCATGAGCATAGTATTATTTTGCAAGACGGATGCACTCCAATCAGCGTCCGGCCTTACCGATATCCCCACATACAGAAGGATGAGATAGAACGGTTAATCACGGAGATGCTGATGGCGGGAATTATTCGCGTGAGCAAGAGTCCGTTCTCCAGTCCGGTGCTACTGGTAAAGAAGGATGGCTCGTGGAGATTTTGTGTGGACTACCGTGCACTTAACAAGATGACAGTGCCGCACAAGTACCCTATCCCCGTGATTGACGAGCTGCTCGATGAATTACACGGCGCACAAGTTTTTTCGAAGTTGGATTTGAAGTCCGGCTACCACCAAATCCGCGTCCGAGAGGAGGATATTCATAATACAGCGTTTCGGACGCACGACGGACACTATGAATTCCTCGTAATGCCCTTTGGGCTTACAAATGCTCCGGCCACGTTCCAATCCTTAATGAACGACATTTTCCGGCCGCTGCTTCGACGAACGGTCTTAGTCTTCTTTGATGACATACTGGTCTATAGTCCTTCGGAAGAGACGCACGTGGTCCACTTGGCGGAAGTGTTGGGAATTTTACAGCAACATAGCTTATATGTTAACAGAAAGAAATGTGAACTTGGTAAGCGCACAGTAGCTTATTTGGGGTATATCATATTGGGGGAGGGAGTGGCTGCTGACCCCACCAAGGTGAAGGCAATGGTGGAATGGCCGAGGCCTGGGTCCTTGAAGGAGTTAAGGGGTTTCTTGGGGTTAACGGGATATTATCGCAAGTTCGTGGCGGGATATGCTAATATTGCTCTACCGCTAACCGATCAACTCAAGAAAGATCGGTTCGGCTGGAATGATGAGGCGGACAAAGCATTCACCGAACTTAAACGTGCGATGACCCAAGTACCCGTTTTAGCAATGCCGGATTTTTCACAAGGGTTCATTATCGAGACCGACGCTTCCGGGTATGGCGTGGGGGCTGTCTTGATCCAAGGGGAGCGTCCTATAGCTTACTTCAGTCAAACGCTGGGTCCTCAAGCGCGCTTGAAGTCGATTTACGAGAAGGAACTCATGGCAATTGTATTCGATGTTCTCAAATGGCGACCGTATTTGCTTGGTAAGAAGTTTGTGGTGAGGACGGATCAACAAAGCTTGAAGTTTTTATTGGAGCAGCGGGTTGTCGGGGCTGATTATCAAAAGTGGGTCACGAAGTTGATGGGGTTTAATTTCGAGATCCAATACCGATGCGGAGCAAGCAACCGAGTGGCGGATGCACTGTCGCGTATACCTGACACGGTGGAATGCTCGGAGTTGCACGTTCCACAATGGAAGTATTGGGAGACCCTTCAGTCCGAGCTCAAGACCGACGAGTTCCTTAAGCAAATGCGAGAAGACATCACATCGGGTAATCGGAAGCATGTGGGGTTCACGGTGGAGAATGGGGTGCTGTTTTACAAAGGCCGTTTGGTAATCCCTCGTACTTCCCAGCTTATTCCACAAATTCTGGCCGATTTTCACTCTTCGCCAGGCACTTCGGCGAAACGAAGACACTACAACGTGTGGCGGCTGAGTTGTATTGGGTGGGCATGCGAGCTGATATTGCGGCCTTCGTGAAGGAGTGTGTTACTTGCCAGCAACATAAGCATCTAGCCACCACTCCGGCGGGGTTGCTCCAACCGATTCCGCTGCCGGCACAAGTGTGGGATGAGGTTACTATGGATTTTATTGAGGGGTTACCACGTTCCGAAGGCGTGGACACGATCCTTGTCGTGGTGGACCGGTTGAGCAAGTATGCTCACTTTATCGGGTTGAAACATCCATTCACTGCTGAATCAGTAGCACGTATCTTTGTCCAAGAGATAGTGAAGTTACATGGTATTCCTCAAGCTATAATTTCAGATCGCGACAGGATCTTCTTGAGCAACTTTTGGACCGCGCTCTTCAAATCACAAGGTACCGCCCTAAAACGCAGCACCGCCTACCATCCCCAATCTGATGGACAGACCGAGGTCGTGAACAGGAGTGTGGAAACCTACCTCCGGTGCTTTGCGTCCGGGCAGCCGCGTTCTTGGGCTCGATGGCTACCATGGGCCGAATATTGGTACAACACGTCGACTCACTCGGCGACGCGCTGCACCCCATTTCGCGCACTGTATGGTCGAGAACCACCGGCCCTCATTCGTTACCAAACCGGGTCTACGTTGGTTTCGGCCGTGGACCAGCAGTTGTCGGAACGGGATGACATATTAGATGATTTGCGCATGCATTTGCTCCGAGCCCAACAAAAGATGAAGTTCCAAGCTGATCAAAAGCGCCACGACGTGGAGTATGACGTCGGAGATATGGTATTTTTGAAGCTCCAGCCTTATCGGCAACGCTCGTTGGCACGGCGCCGATTCGAGAAACTGGCAGCCCGCTTCTATGGTCCCTACAAGATCTTGCAGCGCATCGGTAATGTGGCGTACAAGCTGGACTTACCGGCGACAGCTTCCATTCACCCGGTATTTCACGTCTCTCAGCTTCGACGAGCCCATGGCGTGTCGCATTCATCTCCACAACTACCACCACAGTTGACTTCCGAAATGGAGCTGCTTGTTGAGCCGGAAGAGTTGCTTGGGGTGCGGACTAAACCACAAGGAAACGCAGGAGAGTTAGAAGTTCTTCTCAAATGGAGGGGCCTACCCGAGTTCGAAGCCACTTGGGAAGACTCTCAGTTGGTGCAACATCAGTTTCCAAATTTTCACCTTGAGGACAAGGTGAAAGTTTGGGCGGCGGGTAATGTTAGACCACAGATTCGCTTCACATATGTGAGGCGCAAGAATAGGGGCACTCAAGGCACTGACGTGTAATAAGTCTCGTTTACAGTCTTTAGTGTGCGTGAGAGTCTGACGTGTAGGTAGTATGACACGTCAGATGCTGAAATTAGTATGCTGAAATTAGTTAGGCTATTCACGTGAGTGTTGGGAATATAGGGGACACGCTTAGAATGTGAGGGGGTATCTTGGCATTTTGGTTATTTTGCAGAGCTTTTGCTCTTGTGGGAGAGACCGGAGCCTCTCGAAAGCTCTGTGAGATTGTTCCTTGTATTCCTTTTGATTTCATCAATATTATTGCTAATTGGTGTTGATTGTTCAATTTACTCTTTTGAGTTGTTGATCGTTGTGATTATTATCATTGTTTGGTCTTGTTGCCATTATTGGTCTCTATTCTGTTAGTTTGTGCATATCAAAATTAAGCTGTAGAGATCGTAGTGGATGACTTCTCTGAACTAGGTTATGCCTTAAACTTCAGTAAATTTTTGGCATCCTCTCTGTAACAGTAAATTTTTGGCATCCTCTCTGTAACATATTTTTAAAAAATTAACTTTTGCCTAAAAGTTCATATATTCCTAATTGTGTTGCTTTTGAAAATTATCTTTCCATGTCTTATTGCTAGTTTGTGATTTGAATGTGTGAGTATTGATAAGTGTTTCCTCTCTTTTTTGTCTTTCATTCAGGACTTTGCCAAACATAACTCAAGAAGAATTTGAGTTGATATTTGATGAGCTAGATGATAGTCGAGACTTCAAGGTACGCTGAATGTGACTAGATTTTGCTTTGTTTTCACAGTATACCATATCATTGGTGATTTGTTTTATCTTCTCGTTTAGTTTAGTTGTCAAAGTCACTCCATCACTTGGTTTTATAGATAAGCATAATGGGTTTTGATGAAACATGTATGTTTATTCTGAGTTTATCCTTTATGTTTGTTAGTTCTGAGTTTATCCTTTTTTGCGTGACTTGACGGTCAGCATAACAAATGTATTGGAATTTCCTAAATGATTTTGTTTAAAATGGGGAAATGGTGAAATTTTATGGTAAAATTCCACGGTGAAATTATGCCTTCACTTTCCTCCAAAGGACGTATTCTTGTCTAGAAAAGATTATTGATCCTATAAGTAAAGCTGCTTGGGGAAGGAAGGTAATGGAACCAGTGTGTTGCTTTAAATCTTTCTTTTTAGTGTTTTCATAAAAAAAAAAAAAAAGTTTTCTTTCTTTCACAGCTTAGGATGGGGAAATTTCAGCTTTAACTATACATCGCATATACAAGAACAATGATGTTTCAGTGCATACGTGTTGGGCTTTAGATGTGTTTGATGAAACCTATCCATTGTACAGATTAACTTGGACGAGTTTGCTGACCTTTGCAATGCCATTGCCCTGAGATTCCAGAAAGAGGATACTGTAAGTCAATTTATTTATTTATTTTTTATTTGATAAATAAATTTACTTATAATTCATAACTTTATAGCGTATTGTTGCTTTTCCACTGCAATATGATATTGCATTCTTGTTGCAGCCATCTATCTTTGAAGGTTGCTCATATATCTACCATTCACCCTCATCAGAAAAGTTGAAGGCCTTTGTACGGAGTCCCAAATTTGGATACATAATATCCTTCATTCTCATTGTAAACCTTGTTGCTGTCATTATTGAGACAACGGTATGATCTTACATCTAACCAAACTTCTTGTGCTACTTTTATAGTTCTCTCCTTGAAAGTGAGATTCAAAGTACCTCTATATACATTTGTGCTTTAAATGTAATTGTTTTTGTTGGTAGAGCAATCTAGTTTACTTATCAAGTCCGATTTCAATAAAGATGAAATAGTGTTCTTCTCTTTGTATGGTAGATAGCAATCCTCTAAACTTCACACTCAAATATGGAGACCACTGGGCTCAGCCATAAGTGTTTGTGTGTTTGGTTCCTATTATGATAATTTTTTTTTTACTTTGCAGCTAGACATTGAAAACAACTCAGGTCAGAAGATCTGGCAGGAGCTGGAATTTGTCTTTGGTAAGTGCTTGCAAAGGCATCTATGATCAGCTCTTCTGGAACTTTCAATAATTACTGGTATTGAAATGTGACACCTGAACTTCTGGGGTTTGAGGACGTTATTGCACAAGTTTAGTTTTGCATTCCTTTAGTTAAAAGTTTTCTTTAAGTGCAGTGCGCATGTGTGCATATATATGATGAACAAAGAGTATTTCTCCATCATGTTTTGACTTAAGCCTTTAATTAGAATGTTAACACAAATCTTCTTGTCCCCCCATACCTCTTTCTCTACTCTAATTAATTTATTTAAAGATATTTGTACTGAGTCTTGCATTCATTTTTTTTTATTTTTATTATTATTATTGATGAAAGAGAAAACTTGGTTAATTACTTAGAATGGGAATTACAATAGTAATGAACTGAGGATATGGTATCCTCAAGAAAAGAGTCTTGGATTAACATTGATAATTGCTTTCTGTTACACAGGATGGATATATGTACTGGAAATGGCTCTGAAAATCTATGCATATGGATTTGAAAACTATTGGAGGGATGGTCAAAATCAATTTGATTTTCTTGTCACTTGGGTTATCGGTAAGTAACTTCTTCAAAGACAATCCAGATACTAAGGGTATGTTTGGTTGGGTGGATGGAGAGTAGGAAGGAGGGAGAGTATTGGAAGGATGGAGAGTGTGAAGGATGGAGATGATTATAATAATCCTTCGAGTTGTTTGGTTGGAAGGAGGGAGAGATGAGTGGATTGATAGTAATTATTTGTGTAATGACTATATTGTCCATTTTAATATTTGTTATTAATTATTTTAAAGGGTAAAATAGACTTTTTACCAATAAAAGAGGAAGGAGAGGTTGCATCCTTCCATAAAAGGAAGGATGCAAATTTGTGGGCCCGGGGGGATGTGGTCTCCCTCCACCCCTCTCCCTCCCCCCTCTTCTCCTCCCAACCAAACACATAAATTACACCTCCCCCTCATCCTCTCCATCCTTCCACCTCTCCCTCCACCCAAACAAACACACCCTAAATGACGAAAGACAAGGTAAAAGGGAAAAAAAAAATTGAGATACAAAAAGCAAAAGAAAAAAAAGAAAGTCTAAAAAACTATATTTTGTTTAAAAATGTATGCACTATTTTTTATTTCTTTTGTTTTGAGTTACGTTAAGTTGCATTATAGTAGTTACTATAACAGACAATTACTACACGTGCAGTTATTGGAGAAACTCTTACTTTTGCATCTCCTCAAGGGCTCACTTTTCTTTCCAATGGAGAATGGTAATAAACAGTTGCATTTGGCCTGCACTTAAATTTCTTTGCTTATCTCATTCGTTATCTTTTAATTATCAATGAGTTCCCTTTGATTATTAATTATCAGTTGTCAACACTCTTTCCGTCTCATCAGTATTATTTTTCATGTCTGATTTATGGGGTTTTTTTTTGTCCTCGTCTATATAACCTTTTATCATCATAACACCAGTGTAATCATTGAAATACGTAACTAATTCTTTCTCTTTCCTTTTTCAGGATTCGATACCTTCTCCTTGCAAGAATGTTACGACTGATAAGGATCCTGATGAACGTACAGCGATACAGGGCATTCATCGCGACATTTTTAACCCTCATACCAAGCTTGATGCCATACTTAGGGACAATATTCTGTATCCTATGTATATATTGCTCGATTGGTGTACAGGTAAAAGTCTCCTGCTTTCTTCACCTGTTGGCTCTTGGCGGTTACTATCAAAGCGATCTCCATGCTTCTTTTTCCTCTGTTTTGTAGGTCTTTGGTGGAATTGTTAATGCTGGAAATACCAACTTAAATGCAACAGATCTGTCTGATGATGAGTATCCTTTCTTTGAATAGAGAAAATAATTTATCATAATAAGACATAATCATTTGTGCCAAACTACGACAGAGTATGTTTTTGAGAACATAAACAATTAAGTAAAAAATTGAGGGCATTCGGTGTTCTGCAACCAAAAAGGCGACCTAAAAATAAAACACTATACTTCTACCCACATTCATCTTAACATACTAATATTTGGTATGGGACTTATACTTTAACTATCTATGCATTTGTCTTACTATTTCTCGTAGTTTATTGTTGCTCAACGATCCACTGTAATGTTAGATGTAAATTTTCTTGACAAAATCAGTTATTTACTTTTCAACTTCAATGATTATCCAAATGGCATGGTGACCCTTTTCAATTTGCTCGTCATGGGGAATTGGCAAGTGTGGATGCAGGTAACTCCCTTAACACAACTTTCAATATTTTGTTCTGTGTTTATATCTCATTAATCATCATCGCTATATATATATATATATATATATATATATATATATATATGTTTGAAATTGAACTATGGTTTTCAGAAAGAAAATGCATTTTTTTAATAGCACGCGTACACACACAGAGACACACAGACACACACACCTATATATATATAGGTAAGTGAACTAATATCCCGACCTGTTGCCTGGAACTTGCATTACTCATGGTAGCAAATATCAAGAGTATTTTCAAGCAGTATTTTACGCTCAAATCATATTTTTCGTCTAGTTTTCTGTTTCGAAGATGAAAAGATTCTGCACAATATAGAAACCCCTAAATGTTTATGGTTTATCATTTCAGAGTTACAAGGATTTGACTGGCACTCCTTGGACCCTCGTATACTTCATAAGTTTCTATCTGATAACGGTCTTGCTGCTACTGAACTTGGTACGCTGTTTTCTGCTGCTCCGATATGAATCTTGTTTTTTTTTTTTATTATTTTTTTTATTTTTTTATTTATATATTTTTGTCATTTTCTATGATTAACAGAAGCTGTTTTCTTTCCTTCTCTCTCTCTCTCTCTCTCTCTCTCTCTTTAATTTTTTGTTTTTTTTCATATTTCTCACTTCCAATCTCTTAAAACTATGAAAAAAATAACCCAGTAGTTCTTTTTACAACACAATACAGGTTATAGCGTTTGTCTTGGAGGCTTTCTTTGCTGAAATGGATCTTGAATCGTCAGAAACATGTGAAGAACGGGACAAGGTTTGTAGCAGTTCCCAAACTCATCTTGATGATAGAAATAAAAGTTGCATTGTCATGCCAATCTGTTAAGAGAGGAGATATTATTGCATGCAGATCCTTTTTTTCCAATTATCGTGTGTATTATACAGATTGACTTGTTAATTATTTATGGTTTCGTAACTTTTGACACAATTTTCAACCTGCCAAATATAGGAATCAGCAGCAGGAAGAGACCGACGTCGATCTCGCGGGTATGTATTGCAAGCATGTGCAATAATGTCATTCATATCTGTTCCTGGAGTTGGAGCATTACTCATTGATTTGGTTTGATTTCTGCAGCTCAAAGACTCGGAGCCAAAGGGTTGACATGCTTCTTCACCACATGTTGAGTGCAGAACTAAGTCAACCACAATCCTCAGACGCTTAAACTTACCTTCATTTTCCGTTCTGGTAAACACCAAGTGTTTTCTCTTTTGTTCTTAAGTAGCCACATAATCAAGTTTTGTTTTGTTTTTTTTAAGAAATAAAAAGAAAAACCTCAGTATATATGATGCATCATTTTAAGGATCTACCAGCATATAAAATTATGAGTTTTCGTTTTTGTTTTGTTTTGTTTTGTTTTTTACTCGGTGATGTTTGAAAGGCATCGTCTTTGGAATTGTGGTGCATCAATTTGCTGAATTTTCTGCAAAATCCTTTTTTAGTCCTTTTATTTGTTTTATCTTCCACAATTCTGTGTTTTACCGGTTTCTTTTTTAATCTAGAATTATGTGACGGGAATTCAGATGGTAATGTGCTTGGAAGTTCAAATCTGAAGCTGGTTTTCAAGCCATGAAACCAAAGAAAGTGACGCTCCTTGAAGAGACAATTTCTAAGGTTACATGAACATGCAAAATGGTCTCAAGTGTGTGTGTTTTTAGTATCGCTCTCTGCCTATTGTTTTCTGGTAGTTAATCACATTTAACTAGTTTGTAATGTTGTATTGTTCATAGTGTGGTAAAGTTGTATTTGACAAACATGACATCTAAAAGTTGAATTTTATAGACATGACATATAGTTGGAGTCAACTTTTTCATTAACAAATTAAATTTACCACTTACTTTGCCCCCCAACTACAAAGTATGATGTGTTTGATGGAATGCCCAGTTTTGTGGAGAATTTTTCGTCTTTTTCATTATTGGTTTCACTATTGCTCTATCCAATAATGGATTATACTAAGCTACATGAGAAAGAATAATGATGTGAATATGATTCGGCACTGAAAATACCTTTGTTTTCTTTTTTTTTCCCCACCTCTAAAAAGCAGGAATCAAATCCCCTTAAAGATCTATTTAGTCAGTCAACTAATCTGTGCCCTCACATAACTAAACCTAGACTAGTCTTGCGCGCGCGCAAAAAAAAAAAAAAAAAAAAAAAAAAAAAAAAAAAAAAAAGGGGAAAACCTAGTCCTGGTGTAACTTTAATAGGTGGAGACTGGCGGGAGCGACGTTTGCAAGTCGATAAGATCTTAACTCTGAGTCATTATATATAGGATGAGTTGCAAAAATAGGCCAAAATTAAATGTTTATTTTAAATGATAGCTTATGTTTCAAAAAATTAAAAAAATAGCCATGTTACGAATTGTATAACAGAAAAGTGTCACACAAAATATAACAGATCTATAAATATTTGTAAGATATTATTTAACACTTTAAAAAATAATGAGTAAAACTTGAAGTGTTACAAAATATTTTACAAATATTTACAGATGTGTTATATTTTGTGTGACACTTTTTTGTTATACAATTCGTAACATGGCTATTGTTTTAATTTTTTGAAACATGGGCTGGACTTTAAAAACAAATTTTATTTTTGGCTATTTCTTACGATTTTCCTTATATATATATATATATATTTATGCCTTGAATACTCAAATGTTATCTTATCTTTGGTTTTGTAATCCGTCTTTCTAAAAAAGTAATAAAAGTTTCAAAATTTTCTTTAAAAAACTTTACAAAATATTACTTTCGGAGGGTTTTTTTTTTTTTTAAGGGAAATTTTGAGGAATGTCCCATTCTTAACACATTGATAATATATACCTGATGTGTTGCACTTTTAATTTATATTCCAAAATTTACGCTACAAATAGATAGTGAAATTAAATGGAGCACACTACATGGGGCTTAGATTATTAAGTGACATCAAGAATGACTTTATTTTGCGATTCTCTGCCCGCCCCCCCCCCCCCCCCTCCCCCCCCCCCCCCCCCCCCCCCCCACCCATTTTTTTTTCCCTTAAAGGTCAAAATTCAATTATTATGGGATGTCACAAATAATCTCAAGACCAGTTTATAATTGCTTCTAGAAAGTGACACACATTGGGTATATTATCAACACCAGTTTATAATTACTTTTGGCACAAACAATTTGGCACTATCTTTGAGAATCTAGAAACTAAGATTCAAAGTTTCTCGAAGCGAGAAGTCACGAGTTGAGAGTGTATAACATCAAAAAGAGTCTAGAAGAAAGGAAGATGACAACAGAGATGGCAATTCAGGAAGCTAGAAACATGATCTATCTACATTTGTAGATGAAATTCTACGAGAGCCGAAACCGGACAGGTTTCAGCTATCGTAGATGAAGGCCTATGATGGCAAAGCAGATCTAGTGGCCATTTTGCATCAGTATAGGCAGACCATGATGTTGGAAACCAATAACGATGCACTCCTTAATTTGCAAGTTGCTTCCTAGAGTACTCGCAAAAGCTGCTGCTACTTGGTTCAACAAACTAAAGCCTAGTTCAATCGCCAATTTTGATCAATTAAGCGAAAGTCTAATCTCACAATTCCTCTACAACAGAAAGAGTGAAAGACGATTATGGAACTTATGGATACCAGGCAAAAAAACTCATGAGAGCTTGAGACATTATCTAGAGATATTCACTTCCAAATTTAACCAGATTGAGACTCCAGACAACTTGATAGCATCAAAGATATTAGAGACGAATTACACAGAGGTTGTTAGGTTTATTATATTAGCATTTTGTTTAATAAAGTCATTAGAACATATTGAGCATATATTTCTAGTGTGTGAAAATATTTTCTGAGAAACTTGGTTGAAGAAAACTGGACAGATATTTCATCAAGTGTTGATATCAGTGTTAACACCATCTATAATTGGTTGTTGCAATTTAGGAAACTACCATATTGCGTTTTGTGCGAATTTGGGCAGATTAGTTGCCGATTAATAAAAGGAACATTCCCTTTTATTTATCAGTCATTATTTCGACCTTTATGGAGGTTTTTGACTAAGAGATTATGAGAAACCTACTTTTGCTCTCAATAGAAGTTCCTTGTTTGTAAAATTGAACTATATATTGTTCAAGCTTGCTGTAGAGAACGTGTGTGACATATTGTAGATCAGTTTGTATGCAATTTATTAAGTTGTGAGCTTTAAGAGTTTTTATCATTGTATTTGAGAGATTGTGAGTGATTAAACACAGATGTTTCGAACTGTAAGACAAGGGGATCTTGTCAGGTTTAGACAGAGATAGAGACCTAGTTTAGGAGGGAATCCTAGCATTTAGTCTTATTGTACTCGTTTGACATTTTACTAGTGGATCTTTTGCATTTGAGCGTAGCCCCGTAGACGTAGACTAAGCCGAACTGTGTTACCAATTCTCGTGTCTCAGTCTCTTTACGTATGGCTCTGTTTTATTACTGTTCCTCGTTATTTTTTTTAATCATTTGTGGTGTCCTTACGGGTGTTGCAACACTTGCAAGAACACCTACTAATAAAATGGTTCTTTCAGAGATCAAGAGCTCTTTGAGATCTTCAGCAAGAAGCCACCGACGAATATGACAGAGATCATTATTGAAGCAGAAGGTTGTATTCAAGTCGAAGAAGCAAGGCTCAGAAAGAAGAAGATTAGGAGAGTAGAAGGAAGATAAGATAGAAGAGTGAAAAATCGGCCAAGGATCACAGCAAGAAGACCTTGGGAGGAATGTCTAACTTCTAAAACTATGAATTCATATTAAAAGTTCAATATTCCTCTAAGCAATTTTAGGGTGACATAAATTCAGGATGATTGAAAGAAAATAAAATTGTATGAAGAAGTTAGGAAGCTTAAGGTGATTACTTCACTGAGTGAGATTTTTAATAGGATCGAGAATTTGAGGATCTTGAGAACTCTAAGACCAATTATTTTGAGTGCTGATATCGAGGATTTGTGATTTTAACCAAGATCATAGGCATACCAATGATGAATGTATGACCTTGAAATGGCAGATCTACAACTTGATTAGAAACAATTAGTTGCTTGAAGGAGATGGAGAGAAGGAAAAAAAGAAGCAAAATAATAAAAACACAGAACGAGTGTGAGTAATAGCTACAATTCATGGGAGTATAGGTCAACGGAATTGGAAAAGGAGACTGGAAGATCTAAAAGAGGTTTTCACACTACAAAAGAAATAATTCAAGATGAAAAGGGTGACTAACATTTCTTTTGGTCTAGCAAGTCAGGCGAAAGTTCAAACACTTCATGATGACCCCCTTATTATAACATAAATGTGACATACAAAGTTCTGATAGATAGAGATAGCAGTGCGAGTGTCTTATTTCTGGAGGCATTTAAAAAATTATGGTTTGATGAATCCCAAATCCACCCTATTATTTCACCATTAGTCGATTTTGAATGAACGAAAGTGTAACACTCCTATATGGGGATTGGAAAATGAAGAGTAATACTTAAGTCAAATAAGTCTTGAAACAACATTTTAAATCCAAATATAAGTTAAAATCATAATTAAGAAAACTCAAACAAATGCCCTAGGAATTTTAATCCTTTAAAATCCAAAAAAAAAAACAAAAACAAAATAGTTTGATAAAGTTTTATCGACCCCAAAACCATAGTATAATGTAGTACCATATGAAAATTAAAATAAATAAATAAATACATAAAGATCTGTCATCATACGATAATCCTACATCTATTCAAATATTATACAGTCATCCAGAGTAACACAAAAGATCAAATCACACAGGAAAAATATCTCAATAGAGAGTAAAAGTCTCAAGCCAAATTCCTTCAAAGCCAACTCCAACTCACAATGCTCTTACTGCTCCTCAACACTCTGCACTCTCCTGAGAAGGAAAAAGTAGGGGTGAGCTAAATACGCTTAGTAGGAATAACCATTACTTACCTTTCGATTTTTATATTAATAATTATAATAACTTCCAGCATGATTAGGTTTCAATAAATACAATTACTGCCAACCCAAGTATTTCTCAAACAGAAATACTTTATTTCACAAATCTGATTATCATACATAATACATAATATATATATATATATGTATATATATATATATATATGTATATATATATATATATATATATTTATATATAACATTCCAGTTCTATCAACACAGTGAAAACCCCGTGGATTAGGACCTCCCACGGTAATCTAGACCTGCGTAGAGACTAGAACGGTATGCGGACTGTGCCAAAATAAAACTAAATATGATAACATAACAACTCAGAGACATACTATCGTTTCATTTCAACCAAGCCATTTATTTGCAAGACCTATTACATTGTGGTCAAACAAATCATATCACAGGTGGTGATATGTCATAAACATAATTGTCGTCATTTGGGGTTTTATAAAATCATATGTTCTATAGCGATTGACAAGGGACTTCTCACACCGCGCCGGAAACATATAGTTCCTTTATGACGGGACTTCAGAGACAGGATTGTCGCCTACCCAAACCCAGCAAAGAATTGATACACAAAACATAAAATGGCATAATATGGTATAATGATTCATTTCGTAATACAAAACCATTTATTGTTATATGCGTAATGACATGATGGAGTAAATGCACATGTGATCATCAAAGACATAGTAATGCACAAAACATCAAATAAACACACAACATGTATTGTTCTCGTAATGCAGTTGAGTGAGTTTTTACTTACCTTTAACTTTCTAGATAAGATGATTTGAAGAGAAGAATTAGTCTTCTCAAAGCTCAAAGTGTGCTATATCACATAGAACAGGCAATTTAAGGGGGTTCTTATTGTTTAATGTAAAATGACTTAATTACTCAAAGCAAACAAATTCAAATACTTGATAGTAACCCTAAGGGTGAAATAAATATTTTAAATATGTTTGAAGATAAACTAGAGTTGCATAAGTTTTAAGAAATTTTAGCAACAAAATATGAAATAACGCTCTAAACTGAAAACTAGCTTATTTTTAATAAAACATTATCATTTCGATTTTATTTACAAATATACAGCATAACTTTTAAGCATCTCCTCAGTCGTACCGTCCCAAACCAGCCTAGCCTCAGAACCTTTACATTAGACCATCACCTTATCCAGGCGGTGCAAGATTGCACGGCTTACCCTGTCTTGCCCTCTTTTTGGCTTAAGGGATTATGACTGTCACAAATTGGTAGCTAAATATCTCTAAGAGAAACCAAACGAAATCAGGTGAAACCTTTTAGTTTTCTAGCTTTGTTTTCGGTTTCTTAACAAAATCCCTAAGATCTTAAGACCTAACACACCTTAAAATGACTTGAAAAAGTGTATTTAAAGCTTGAAAACTCAACTCAAAGTCGTGGTCCTCAACTTAGAAAGAAAAATCTAAGAGAATAGTAAACTAGTGTACCTTTGTTGCCCTATCTGTTCTAACTTGCGTTTTATGATTCCAATTGAACTTCTACCACTTGGAAATGATTAAAATTACTCAAAGGAACCCTAGATGAGGTTTTCTCTTCTATGGATATGCTCTGGTCGGACAAGGAGGTGAAATTAATTGAGCATCTAGCATAATAAACTAAAGCATACTTATAGATAAACTTAGGACATAGGTGGAATTTTAGAATTGTTATTAGGTACTTAAAGTGAACGACCACAAGCTGATTAATACGCATTAGTAATGCTAAAATAAACTTAATCTCATTCCAAAAGGATGCAACTTACTTTAAAGTCATTCAGTCAAAGTTTGACTATTGGTTTCGGTTCCACGTAAACGAACTATAGTATTTCAGTGAAACCTATCATATAACCAATCATTTTTTATACTTAAAATAACTATACTTTTGAATGCTTGTGTTAAGTAAAACAAACTTCAAATCCATCTTAATACGAAGTAGAAACCTTAGGTTTTTATAGCTTAGCTTGATGACAAAACATAGCATCGAACGGTTCTAAGTAGGATGATTTTGTTACCTCGTGCTCAGTCAGAATCTTTTCTTTTGCTGTGTCTCTTTTTGTTTTGTTAGTTTATACCTACTAAAATAAATCCAATTAACATATTCCTCTAGGTTACCGAGCATACGTTCTAGAACAAAACACTAGGAATAAGTTAAATAACTTATTGCACAGTTTAGTGATGAAAATTAAACCTAAGTGACAAATATGAAATGCAATTTAAGTATGATTGACATTGTAGCACCCCCCCTAGCGGAAGCGCTACAGCTAACATAACTAGCATGTATAACTGTAACATATACTAATTTAACTGAAAACTATAATAGTGAATATGAGACTTGTCCCACGGGATAAATTTATCCCTAACTATAAACTATATGGTACTCGTCCCTAATTACAAATTCATGTAATTTCTTTAGTTCTTGATTTGTCTTTGATAAATTTAATGAGTCCTTTAAAATTCTAAACATAATCACAAAAATAATAGCCTATCATATCAAAGAATCATGAACATAAATAAAACTTTACAAAACATAACACATGACATCAAATCTCAAATATTTCTTTATAACTAACACAATGCAGGTGAGAACTGCACTTATAGATACTTGAATTTTCTTACGCGCAAAACAAATTGGTAATGGTAGCTTATGGAAGTTGATGGGAAGGAAACCCTAAGGTGTATGAGAAGAGAATACTAATTAAAAAAAATCCTAAATCCCCAATTGCTAGAATAAAATCCCTAAACTAAAAACTCATAGGAAATTCACAATAGGGTAGAAGTAATATGATTTACCTTTACAATTATAAGGAATTTGATTCTTGGAAGTATTTGAGTGATTTTTAGGTTTCTAGGTCTTAAGAGTCAAT
Organism: Boehmeria nivea var. tenacissima; assembly: GCA_018132145.1. Lineage (NCBI taxonomy): Eukaryota > Viridiplantae > Streptophyta > Magnoliopsida > Rosales > Urticaceae > Boehmeria > Boehmeria nivea. Next base: position 6,085,467 of record CM030876.1, on the reverse strand, counting down.
TTGAGAGTGTTTGGATGCTCTATGGGCATTTAAACTCGCAGTAGGGGTTTAAATAGGCCTAATTTTCGTAACTTTGTCGTTTTTCGCTAAAGCCTGCGAAACTGTATCGTTTTGGGGGCAGACTTTCGTACTAAACTTTAATTAACCATAACTTTTTCTATACTGATCCGATTAATGTATATAATATACTGTTGTAAAGTTTATTCAAAGATCTTTAAATTGATATGAATATGTTATATAAAACTTGTGGATAGCCTATGAAAAATTATTAACAAAGCAACAATTATAAGTCTTGCAATAAAGCTCTTATACTTTTTCAGTAAGATTTAACACTCAAACAAATCTAAAATCTTATCTTATAACACATTTTATGTTCTCATCAAATTACCTAAAAACTTAAAGGCTAAGCCTCATATAAGATCTACTAAATAAATATGTTTGTAAACTAAATTATAAAGCAGACAGGCGTCCAATTCCTCCCACCTTACAAAAGTTTCGTCATCGAAACTTAAAATAGCTCAAGGTAATGTTTCATCATGTCTCTTCAGTTTCCCAAGTAGCTTATTCGACTCTATGGTTTCGCTAAAGAACTTTTACCAACGCAATCTCTTTTTTCCTTAGCTTTTTAATCTGTCGGTCGAGAATCTCAACAGGTTTTTTCTCGTAGCTTAAATCAGCTTGAACTTCAATCATGTGAGGTTCTAACACTTGAGTGGGGTCGACAACACACCTCTTAAGCATAGATACATGAAAGACATTATGGATTGCACTCATCTCTATGGGTAACTCCAACTCGTATGTCACCTTACCAATCCGTTTAATAACTTTATATGGACCTACATAACGAGGACTTAGTTTCTCTTTCTTCCCGAACCTCATGACTCTCTTCATAGGCATAACCTTGGTGAACACACGATCATCAACAACAAATTCAAGAGGCCTTCGGGGAACATCAGCATAGCTATCATGTCTACTTTAGGCCGTCTCGATACGTTGTTTGATTAGTTCAATAGTCTCTGTTGTGTTCTTGATAAAATATGTATTTGCATGAAACTCCTAGTATGTCATCTTCTTTTCTCCTGCTTCATGCCAATAAATTGGCGACCTACACTTCCTCCATATAAAGCCTCATAAGGCGCCATATAAATAGTAGCCTGAAAACTATTGTTGTAAGCGAACTCGACAAGAGGTAAGTAATTACTACAACTTTACCTAAAAATCCAAAGCACATGGACAAAGCTCCAATGTTTGGTTTGTTTTCTCTGTCTGAACATCGGTTTGAGGATGAAAGGCAGTAGTACTAAACTATAGTTTTGTCCCCAGTGAGGCTAGAACACACTTCCAAAATTGTTAAGTGAATCTATTATCTCGATCAGAAATAGTAAATTTAGGGATTCCATGTAGTCTCAAAACTTCCTTTAAGTACAATTCGGCTAGCTCCTCCAACGAAAATGTCGTCCTGATTCGTAGAAAGTGAGCCGACTTTGTTAGTCTATCCATTATAACCCAAATTGCATCATAACCATTCGTAGTCTTTGTGAGGCCAATAATAAAATCCATTGAAATACTTTCGCACTTCCACTTAGGGATCTGAAGGGGCTGAAGCATTCCTCTTCGTCGTTGGTGCTCAGCCTTGACTCGTTGACATGTCAAACAAGTCATCGTATACCTAGCAACATCTCGCTTCATTCCATGCCACCAAAAACTTCTCTTCATATAATTATACATCTTTGTTGAACCTAGGTGCATCGCATAAGGCGTGTTATGAGCTTTATTTAAGGGTGTCTCTCTGAGGCCCTTAATGTTTGGAATGCACAACTTGTCCTCAAAGTAGAGAACGTATTCTTCATTGAGCCGAAACCCCTCACCTTTTCCAGCTCTAACATTCATCTTAATCTTTATTAACTCGGGTCTTGCTCTTGTTTATGTTGAATGTTATCAAAAACTGTTGGGATGAGTATCATAGAAGAAAGTTATCCTATTAAATACTCAATTCCAAACTCTTGTATTTCCCTTCTAAGTATAGGAATGATCTCCATCAAAGACGTTAATATAGCGCAAGACTAACAACTTAAAGTATCTACTACCTTGTTGGGCCTTTCTGGGATGATAGAAGATCTCACAATCGTAGTCCTTCACCAACTCAAGCGATCGCCTTTGCCTCATATTTAACTCTTTCCGAGTGAAGAAGTATTTTAGAATCTGATGATTAGTGAAAATCTTGCAATGTACCCCGTACATATAATGCCTACATAACTTGAGTGCAAAGACTGTTGCATTACTAGTCGATGGCACAGCTTATAGCCTACCTTGCTGAATTTGAAAACCCTCGAAGTTTCTTGCATATGATAAAATTTTGCTGTAGGCTTCTTCTGGTGCAATCGTTGTTGAGTTTGTTGTTTTTGATCGGGATAATTCTTAACTAGGTGGCATGCTTGACCACAAGGGTAACTTCTACACTTAGCTAGGTGGCCTTCTTGACTATAAGACAACCATTGATAAAAAGAAAGGTTTGAAAACTTCTTAACTTAGCTTATTATTTAAGTTCTACTAAGGTTAGATCTATTTACTTAGAGGATGTCGTTGCAAACGTGAAGCGATGACGTGACTAAATTTCGGAACATGTTGCTCTGATACCAAATCTGTAGCACCTACCCTGAGAGGAGCGCTACAGCTAAAATAACTAGTGTGTATAACTGTAAAATATACTAATTTGACTAAAAATCATAATAGTGAATAAATCAAATCGTTAAAGAAAAATTGTGGAAAATATATTCAATAAAAATCTTCGAGTGACTACCGTCAAATAATGACATAAGAAAAAGACTAACATATAAGAATTTGTAAAACTCCATAAGGCATAATTTAAAAGGCAACTAAAACATTCGAAGACCGTTTCCTAAATTAATCTGCAACATGCGAATAACTTGTAAGCGAAAAGCTTAGTAAGTACACCTAATTCTCACAAAACAAGAATTTAAGAAAAACCTTAAAAATTAAGGAAAAACTCAAATTCCATAGTCATGCACAATTAGTTATAGTTCATATTTTCTATATGGGCCCTTGGCAAAGTACCGTTGCGCGCTACTTTGATGAAAGAGAGATAGCGATCCTCAACCTCCACCAAAACTTATAACTATAACTACATAGGACTTGTCCCAAGAGATAAATTTATTCCGAACTCTAAACTATATGATACTCGCCCCTATGTACAAATTCATGTAATTTCTTTAGTTCTTAATTTGTCTTTGATAGATTTAATGAGTTCTTTAAAATTCTAAATATAATCATAAACATAATAGCCCATCAAATCAAAAGAATCACGAATATAAATAAAAACTTTACAAAACATAACACATGACCTCAAATCTTAAATCATTCTTTATAACTAACATATTGCAGGTGAGAAGTATACTTACAGATACTTGAATTTTCTTTTGCACAAATGAAATTGATTATGGTAGCTTATGGAAGTTGATGGGAATGAAACCCTAAGTGGATGAGAAGAGAATACTAATCAAGAAAAATCCTAAATTCCCAATTGCTAGAATAAAATCCCTAAACTAAAAACTCATAGAAATTCACAATAGGGTAGAAGTAATATGATTTACCTTTACAATTGGAAGGAATTTGATTCTTGAAAGCATTTGATTGATTTTTAGGCTTCTAAGTATTAAGAGTCAATTTGGGAGTGTTAGAAGGCTCTATGGGGCATTTAAAATCGCAGTAAGGGTTTAGATAGGCCTAACTTTCGTAACTTTGTCATGTGTTGTTTTCGTGGGTAGACTCGTGCACTAAACTTTAATTAGCCATGACTTTTTTTATACTGATCCGTGACGCATAGAATATTCTGTTGGAAAGCTTATTCAAATATCTTTAAATTAATATACAATATACTTTATAAAACTTGTAGATAGCCTATGAAAAATTATTAACAAAGCAACGATTATAAGTCTCGAAATAAAGCTCTTAAACTTTGTCAATAAGAATTAACACTCAAACAAATCTAAAATATTAACTTATAACACATTTTCTACTCTCATCAAATTACCTACAAACTTAAAGGTCAAACCTCATAAAAGATCTACTAAATAAATATGTTTGTAAACTAAATGATAAAGCAGACGAGCGTTACAGACATGATATGCTCTTAACAACTTGGGCACTACAACATGTGCCCATGATTAGAGATAAGTGTCATACCATCCGCAACAATATTTTCTCCACGGGTCACGAGAGATAAGTACTAGAGATTCTTTCATCTTTGGTCCAACACAAAAGTCGGCAAAATCTGCAGATTTTTAATATTCTCGAAATTTCTCATTCATTACGATTATATCAAATTTTGCATTAACCAAAAATCCTAACCAAATAAAATCTCATCAACGTCAAACAAATTTCACCGCTGAACTCGAAAAGCCAAAACAAGGAGCGGGAACCCACACTCACCAAAAATGGTGAAATAATTTTTCAGTCAACGGCGTGGTCAATGCCAGTCAACGTGACGACAATGGCCGCGACGAGGTGAGTCCTCCCTACATTTCTCGACGTCCCGAGTTTAATGGTGGCATCCAAATGCCTAATTATGCTATTAAGCACACGAATAACAACCACTTAGCACTCAAACCTTCCGATACAAAAACTAACCTACCGGCGAGTTAAATCAAAAAATTAAATGGGGGCTTTTGCTAACCAAAATATTCTTAGTAGATTGGAACAAGAAATTTTAAAAGAAAAATCGTACCTAGCCGGAGATCAAAAAATAGAGGTGGTGACTACTATTCTTGCGGCTTTTTTGCAACCCCAACGACAATGAAGCTGCCCTCCAAACTCCCCTCGCCGTCATGAACACAATGCCGCAAGAATTGCCTTCATTGGAGCTTGTATGAAGAAATTATCTTCAAATTTTGTAACTTTTCGATGACATTCCAACCAACTCTAGCCACCACATCAAGGAAGCTTGGTCTTAACAATTTCCTCTCATCATGAACTTTTCATAGACACGAGGTTTGCAAAAAATGAATCTCGGTAAGCCAAGATGTGATGACTCAAAGCTAGGGTTTGAGGAGAAGAAAAAAAATTGGAGAAAGAGAGAGATGAGAGTGACGGAGATGAGAAAGAGAGAGAAAATGGGGGATTTTTAATATATGGCTGAACAAGTTTAAAAAAATTAGATTTTTGCCCTACATTTAATAAAAATTGAAAAATTTTCTCCACTTTTCAACTTTTCTTATAAATAAACTACCAAGACAAAATCTTAAAATAAATGGGCCATACATAAAATAGTGTAATGTCCATTAAAAAAAAACATCGGATTTAGAATTTATTTGGGCCAGAAGCCCAAGTCCTATTTTTCTTTTATTTCCAAACAACAGCTCACGCCCAAGTCTCAAGCCTAGCTTAGCTTCCACGTATAACACCCACACATGGTTTCTTTCCTCAAATTTTGCTTTCTCAAACAATTGTCACCTCTCTTCCCCTTCCTTACGCAGCCTCTCTCTCTACCTCTTTCACTTCAAAAGCCAAAACACCTTTTGGTCTTGCATTCAAAACAGATAAAGCTATGCTCAAAATGGCGAGTCTAAGCCATTTTCAGTTAAGTAGCCTCAAAAGCCATTTCCCACAGTTGTAAATGCGCCAACTTGCCAATGCCTCTCGGTGTTGCTTTTCCTTCGTGTGGCACCCATCGTTCTCCCATTTTGTGTGGCCATTCCAACTTAGTTTTTCATAACTCATCATCATCAAAATGTAAGTCCTAGAAAATTATTTTCTACTCCTACTCCCATTTGATTTGATTTATTTTATGTTGGTGTTTGCCCTAGTTTGAAAATGTGTTAATAGTAGTGTGTTTAATGTGAAATATCCCCTTATTTTCACTCTTGTATTTGGGGTTTTGATTTGATCAATGATATTTTGATGGTTTTATTTGATTCAATGCATTATTTGAGTTTCTAATTTATGAGTAAAATTTGGACTAATTATGTGACCATTATATTTTGCAATGGTTTTTCTTAAATTTTCAGTAACAAAGAATTTATGCATGTGCAGTAATTGTGTATTGAAAATCCATGATTATGATTTTGTACCTTTTTCTTATTATTTTACATGAGTTTTTTTTTTAACTTGGTTAGAGTCCATAATAAGTTTATTTTGGTCAATTAGTTTGGTCAGTTCTTATTTCTTTTCAATGAACCAAACTAGCAAGGAATTGTGTTATGCGGGGACAAAGAGCTAGAGTGTGGGTCATTGCTCAATCCGAGATAGGAAATCTATCACTTATCTTTTGTGAGGATTTTATTAAATAATTGGTAAAAGAAAGAAAAATAAAAGGAAGTATATTTCCTATTTTGTAATGTACATATATCACCTATGAAAGAAATTAGAGGTACGTCTCGGCGTGGCCTATGATTTTGGGAATGTTTGATATGTTTGGAAAATAAGGTTTTCTGAAAAGGAACATGATTTTATTCTGTATGCTCAAAAATTATATATGTTATTCATATGCGATTATTTTGGTACGGTCCGCTTGCCTTTCTAGATCTGCGTAGACTAGGTTTCCGTGGGATATTCGATTCCCTGGGGTTTGCTATGTTTGACAGGATTTGAATGCTTATTTTTGTTTTCTATTATATATATAATGACTATGAAAACTTAGTTTGTGAAAAAGATGCATTTCACATGGAGCATACTTGTTATTTTCTTGTAAAATTTCTTCTGGCTTGGTTTGTATGTCCTAACTATGCAGGTGGTTACAAAATGGCTAATAAAAACCAAAAGGTGAGTAATGTGTTTCCTACGAGCATGTGAATGCTCATCCCCCTACTTTCCTCTCCCCTACAGGTACAGTTCGGTTCGGTCGGGTCCGGTATCTTTTGATCAAAAAGCTGTCGAGTCGAGTCGACTTGAGTCATTGATGTCTTCAATGCATTTGATGGCCGTTTTGGTGATTTGATGGTTTATTTCTCTTTCTTTAAAACTCTTAGCTAAGGAATTAAGTGCATAGAGGTTATGTAGAGTTTATGATATCCCATTGGAGAGTATATCAACTGTATTTTTGAGTAATTTTGATGTACTTGAACCGTAATTATTTATTTACAGTTGGTATTTTTTTTTTTGGTTCTCAAAAGTCTCCGGAGCAAAATTGTTAATTTAGTAAAAGTTTTTCAAAGTTCCAGGTTCTTAAAATGTATTATTGTTTTAAAATATTATTTTTAACTAACTAATCCTTATTTCTCCTAACCCCCATTTAGGGGCGTTATAAATAGCCCCCTCAGGAATGATCATGTTGGCGATAAATAATCATGGGAGATGATGGATTTATGAGATGAAAGGTGTAGCTTCATGGGGAGAGGATGGATTCAAGAGATGGAAGGTGTAGCTTCAATATTACATCAAGTCATGCTTTGTTTGTCTGTAGATAGGACAAGGATGACAAACATACAAATGGATCAATAGATGACTTAATGATGTTACAAAATTACAATCGAGGAAGACGAGCAAAAAAGAAAAAAAAGAAAACGAAGAGCTAGAGCAATAGCAATTAAAGGAGGGCCCACTTCTGGTAATTAGGAAGGAAGTGGAGCAAGAAAGCTTAACAGTGAAGGAAACTACGACTATTGTAATTGATATGACAGATCATTCAAAAATAATTTTAGCGGGTAACCTTCTTCCTGAAGATGAGAACTAGGAGTTAATAGAATTTTTGAAGCGAAATTGGGATGTCCTTGCATAGACAGCATGAGGATATTATTGGAGTAGATCCAACTGAATCTGTGCATTATTTAAATGTAAAGTTAAATGTCAAACCGGTAAAGCAAAAGCATGGAAGGTTTGTGCCGTAGCAGATAAAATAATCAATTAAGAGGTAGACATACTGTTAACAAATGGAATTATAAGGAGGTCCAATATCCAGATTGAATTTCAAATGTTGTTCTGGTCGAAAATAAGAATGGAAATGAAGAGTTTGTATTGGTTTAACAAACTTAAATAAAGCATGCTTGAAAGACAGCTTTTATTTGTCAAAGATTGACACATACGATATATGCTACCACCATACATGAAAGGTTGAGTTTTCTTGGTTCTTATTATGATTACAACCAGATCATGCTTAGCGAAGAGAACCAAGAAAAAACTAGCTTTGTTATGAAACGGGCTCTATATTGCTATGAGTTAATGTCATTTGAGTTGAAGAATGCGAGTATCGCTTATAAAAAACTGATGAACAAAATACTCAAAGATTTGATTGGAATTACTATGGAGGTGTATATTGTTGACATGTGTGTAAAGAGCAAGCATAAGCAATCATATATTGAGCATCTGAAGGAAGGTTTTGAGATCGTAAGGATGTACAAGATGAAACTGAATCCTTCTAAGTGCACATTTGGCACTTATTCTAGGCAATTTTGGGTTATATTATTAGCAGGACAGGAATTGAGCCCCACCCAACTCAGATCAAGAATTTGATGAACTAGAAAGAACCTAGAACGATGAAGGATGTTCAATTAACAATGGAAAAAATAATGGCATTGAACGACTTTAAACCCATAATCATATAGAAGAGCAAATTATTCTACAAGTGCATAAAAAGAGCTAAAGAAATAGAGTGGAAAGAAGAACAAACAGTTGCATTTGAATAGATCTGACATATTTGAACGCATCTCAAGTTCTTTCAATACTAGAACTAAGTGAAGAACTACATGTGTATCTGGGCCAATCGAAAGCGTTTATCAATGAAGTCTTATTTAGAAAATAATGGGAAGTAGAAACCAGTATTTTACATCATCAAATTCTGGAGGATGAGGAGCAAAGATACGGACCTCTAGAGAGATTGATTCTGGCACTTCTGAATGTAATAAGGAAGTTGAAATATTACTTTGAAGCACATCTAGTGTAGTGTACATTGATCAGACATGTCAGAGAAATCACAAAGTGGGCCTTGAAACTTGTTGGGTATGACATTGATATGAGGCCCAAATGGATAAAAAAAAAAAAGAGGGTAATTACAGATTTCCTTAATGATACACGACGATCAGAATGGAGATCTCAGAAAGGGAAGAATTTGAGTAAAAGTTGATTTTGACAACATGAATATAGATAGGGAACATAAAAGTTTCAAAATAGGGGAGGACATCACTCTGGAAAACTAGAAAGGTGTTAAGTTAGAATACTCCTTGAAGTTGAACTTTGAAGCCACTAACAATGTTGCTAAGTATTAAGCGCTCTTGTTGGGATGAAGTTGGCGAATGTAGTTAGGGCAGATATTCTGAAAATTAAGAGTGAGTTTCAGTTAGTTGTTCACCAACTCACTGATATCTATGATGTCAAAGAACCAACCTTGAAGTACTACACAAAAGTTAAGAATTGTGTGAAAGAATTTTACAAAGTTGAGATCGAACAGATCCTTAAAGAAGCCAATGAAGAAGCTGATTATTTCGCGAAAGTGACATTAATCAATTTAGAATGAGAACCTTAGAGATTGACTCCGATTATTGAATTGAGCAAGCCCAACTATGAAAGTCTAGATTAGGTTGAAATGAACATATTAGTGGGAAATATACAAGAAGAAAGAGATAGTTGTAAGACCTTGTTACATAAATATTTGTTAGAATAATCCTTCCAGAAGATAAAAAGGAGGCCATAAAGATAAAAATTAAGGCAACTAGGTATATGTTGTTGGACGAAAAGCTTTATAGAAGTCTTGGGACAGTCTGATATTGCAAAGATGTCTCAGAGAGAAGGAATTTGTGGGAATCATGCTGATGGTAGAAGTTTGGCGCACAAGATCATGTCACAGGGGTATTTCTGGCCAAATGTGACAAGAAGTATGGATCATTATGTGCGGAGATGTGATAAGTATCAACGCTATGCTCATAAGATGCATGTGCCAGCGAGTAAATTCTTTGCATGATCAGCGCATGGCCTTTCCTACACTGGGAATTGACATAGTTAGGATTCTTCCCTTAGCGCCTTAGGGAGAGAAGTATGTCATAGTTGCAACATATTATTTTACCAAATGGATAGAGGATGAAGCGTATGCAAACATAACACATACAACTATGATAAAATTCATTTGGAAGCACATTATTTGACGCTTTGAATTTCCCAAGCTCATAGCGGATAATGAAACTCAATTTATAAGGAAGGCAATCGAGAAGTTCTATTTTATACACGGAATTCAGTTAAGCTTTTCATCACGGATCTATCCTCAAGGAAACAAACAAGTAGAGTCTTCCAATAAAACTATTTTTCAGTGCATCAAGAAGAAATTGGAAGATTGAAAAGACAACTCGGTAGAATAACTTCCAAACACGCTATGGGCGTACAACTGGTGATCGATGTGTTATAAAACTCACTGAAGCCTCACATATCCTTCTCAAAGAGAGAATAGTGTAAAGCATTGTAGACTTTGATGTGCAATAGGTAGTCAAGGACATCGGAACAACTTACACAATGCACATCGTTGAGTTGAGACTGGTTGAGTCATCCCAGATTAAGACCGGGACTCAAGTTTGTTCTTATTCAGCTTTGTGGTTCCATGAAACTCATCCTTGTTGCAGTACCATATATTGAATTGATCAATGTACAATCAAGTCGTAAAATGTCTTAAAATATTGAAGCTCACCCTTTTATAGTGGTATAGAAAGAAATATCAAATTCATAGAGGGTAGGATCGCAAAGCTGAAGATACAACGAGAAAACTGAGCAAGATTGATCTGAAGATACAAACAAAAACATCTCAGTCAAAAATTCTGAGCGATGTTTACACATAAACAGGAAGAATGCAATAAGGAGAAAGATATAAGCTGAATTATTGTGATCTCATAGATAAAATAATTAAACTATGGGACAATATGAATTAGAGAATAAAATAGTATACAAGTGTATTTCATTAATCAGAACAAGATACATTACACTTTTAGATTTTACAAATTAAAAGCAAGATACATATATACATAAAAACAATTAAAGTACCATTATTATAATCACTTGCTAATTTTACAACATCTTTTTCTTTGTCTCCCGTTTCATCATCATCCTCATTCTTTTTTTTTTGTTCTCGTCGTTATCCTCATCTTCGACCAAAGGGATGGCATGCTCAGAAAATTAATTTGCGTCAAGCTCAGTTGTTCATAATAGGTGCCAAGATGATGAAGAGGCCTCGCAGCGGGGAACATATATGGTAGCAGTTTCCCAACCAAGGTGAAAACGTAAGCATTTCTGCTCATTCTTCTAGTATAGATAAAGAGAAACTAGATCGTTGACTTTCGTTTGTAGGTTGGCAAATGCCACTTCAAAACCCCTATTATAGAAGTCATGTATCTCTTGAGTCTTCTTCTCTAGATATGCATCTAAACCTTATATAAAACGCCTTCTTAAACCCAAGAAGCATAAGCAGAAACGAGCTCCTTTTTTAGAGCCGTAATTTTTGCTTGAAGGCGATTGCTTTGCTCACCAAATCAAAGGCGTTCGATATCCAAGGCTAATGCGTTCTTGTCAATTACTCTAATGACCTTTTTTTGCTGTTTGGAATAGAGTCGTAAAAAGACTTCTTCAAATTTTCAAGTTCTTCTCTAATTTTGGCTCCGCTAGCTATGTAGAATCGAGCTCATCAAATAAAGTTTTCTCTCGTTGCAATCTATCGTGGATCGCAGATAATAGTTGCCCGTCAAGTGCTTTGTTTAGTGCTTGAAGACGATTATGTTCGTGACGGCAGATTTAAACTGGCAAAGAGCTCCACTATTATAATAATGATACGACATGACAGCCAAATTAGAGCCGGTAAGGATGGTATTCATAGACAAAGTCAGCTAGTTTTTGAATATCGACCGGAGTGTGCAACACATATATAATTGCGTTAGAGGCTTCATAGTGGTTGGACAAGTCAAAACACATGATCCTGTCACCTCTGAGCTTTCTGAATTTCGAATCTATCCATTCAAAGACCTAATCTTGACTAGGAGAACAGAAGCTTAAATATCTAGGAAATATCTTTCGATTTTGAAATTCCTTATTGATATGCTCCTCAACTGCAAGATATTTGCGGCTGAATTGCTAATAAAAGGAATCGTCGGCGTCGAAAGAACTCTCACCATCATCTAATATAGGATGTTTACGACTTGGAGTGATATCATGTCTAGAAGAAGATCCAGAATCGAAACCTCGAGTGGAACTCTCTGGAACGAGAGGAGGAGAAGGAATTAAACTATTTGGAACGAATAAGAGATGAGAAGTAGAAGTAATGGCATAAGAGCTTCTCTGAGAAGTAATTCTCGCTTGTTAATTGAGGGAGGACTTCGCTTGAAGTACTCAGAACCTTTCTTATTAAACAATCCTAATTGCATTGAAACTCTTATTCCTCGCCATCTCAGTGAGATCAAGAGATCTGCTTTCACTTAGATTGCCAGAAGGAAGGTCCTTTTTGACTAATGGACCAAACTTACGAGGAACTGATTATAAATGTCGAGGTTCCATTAACTTCAACCATTCTACGGTATCAAAAAGATAGTTGAGGCGCCCATGATTTAAGGTTAGCAAAATCTATGTCTCTAGGCAAGGACGGAAAAATTAGGGGAACTGTTTAGAAATAGAAACTAATTTGTAACAATGAAATACATCCTTCGAACTAATGTATATTGTATTTGTTTGGCAAGAGCTATAGATGGCACATAGTAGAAGATAAAACTCTGGAGAAAGCTGAGCTGTAGCGAGATCGGTGAATTAAAGAAATCAAGAAAAATCATGGGAAGGGGAAATGTGAGGAATCAGATGATGTCTAGAGAAAGGAAAATCTCAATTTTATTTATTTATTTATATATATTTTTATTATAAAAGATCACATAAATCCATGCAATTTGGATTTTCTACTACTTCAATTTTGATTCTCAAGGCAAATGGATTGGTGTCGATCACAATTTGAAAATCTCGATGAAGTTCTTTAGTTTCAGAAGCATAGAGGTTTGAGCTTCAAACATGTAAATATCGTCATTAGGAGAACTGAAAATTTGCTTGCCTCTGGATTTAGATCGGCCCCTCGAAGTAATAGCAGAAGCAGAAAAGCGAGAGAAAGAATCGAAAGAGAATTTCTTTAGATTGAAAGGAGACGAGAATATAACGTTATTCTATTTTCTAAAAGGCCGCTTCGAAGTTAAATTAGTTTCTCTTGGTGATTGGGGCTTATGTATGAGATGTGAATTTGGAGATCAAAACACAGTCGTTTAAATCTTTAAATTAAGGGTAATAGTAATTCTCTGAAGTGAATTGACACTATGCACAAATCTAGGGATGTCACACGAAGAGGTCTGATGAACTCTTATAAGACATAAAACACGTGTGAAGTATGTGTACCATATTGATATGGCAAAGGCTATTAAGAAAGAGATCTTGTATTGCTTTAGTGAGACAGATCAGAACAAAGACACGTGCAGCTTGCGTAATACTTTAGCAAAACCCTTGCAACACACGTGAGACTTAAGCGAGCAATGCAGAAATTCAGAACCCCCTGTCAAATTCAAACTCTCTGATCCAAAGTCTTAGAAAATCTAAAAATAGTGCTAATTAGATGAGAATGAGAACTTTTTGCTTAACAAGAGATCCTAAGAATAGTTTTAGAGAGAAAATCTCCCCTCTAGTTCAAAGTTTAGGATCGAATATTTAGACCTTGTAAGCCAATCAAACGGAACACTTGTAACTGTTTAGGCAATTTTTGGCACATACAATTATTTTTTTAGTATTATTATTTAAGACGGAGTTAGTATTTAAGTATTTCTTTAAGTATTTGTGTGTGTTTTTTTTTTACTCAATTCTTAGTTTAATTTGGTTTTAGTCTTTTAATTTTGCTTTTTAATCATTTAATTTGAGTAATTATATTTTAGTTTCTTTTTAATAAAAACTTATTAAATAAAATTAACACACACGTCACTATTTTATTACTCCTTAATGCCATAGTGCGCTTTTGTGGTCAAAAATCACCAACAAAAGGCTTGGCTATTATTTGTGTGTCATGTGTGGGGAAAAGGGACCACGGTATTAGTGTCCATCGACAAATTAAATTAATCTTAACTTACTTATCATATGACCACAAGGTCTATAAATACATAATTTAACTGCACATGTGGAGGTTTAAGAATAAAAGAATGATGGCTGATTTCAGTAAAATTACCTCCCTCTTTAATTTGCATATTTAAATATAGCTAATGGACTAGCATGAATTTATAGGCACTAATACCCCATCTAGGCCTTATCCAGAGACTATCATTATCGTGGGTCGTCTTTATACCCATACAAAATTTAATCTGTTAGTGTCAGTCTAGAGTCTATCTAATTGGTCTCTTATTATTGGACCCTCCTTATTAAACTTAAAAGCAAAATCAAAATAAAAATCTCTTGTTTTGGGAGAGGAGAGGTTTCCTTGTCCCTTATTTAAAGGCTTACCCTCATCACAAAACACATGCAAGAAGAGTCAAAAAAAGAGTCTTAGCAAAAAAAAAAAAAAAGAGAGAGAGAGAGAGATATGAAAAGCATGAGTGGAGAAGTAGTTCTAAATATAGCAGCAGAGAAAGCATGGGAAATGTATAGAGACAACAAAATCATAAGCCAAATCAAACCAGAGATGCTTGCTCATGCTGAGTATATCCAAGGAGATGGTAGCCCTGGAAGTCTTAGGCTTTTTAAGCTTGGTCCAGGTCTGTAATAATCTTATATATATATATATATATATATATATGTCTCCTGTTTTTCTCATATATATTATATCTCCTGAGTATTACTTGAACAATAAATAAGTTTATTAGCAAAAAATAAAAAGAAAATAAAGTTGCAAGGACTAAACTCTCTCTCTCTCTCGCTCTCCTCCATGATAAACCCAACGAGTTAGAAAAAAGAGGAAAATATATTAGAAGATACAAACGGAAGGAATATCAGTTAGATAATTTAGCCCAAAATTAAATTATACTGTCAAGCATATAGTAGATGGTAACAAGTATTTCATGGTCACTATTTTTATTCGTGCATGCATTAAGAGAAGTGTATTTACAACTAATAAAAGTACACAAATATCAACTAGCTAAACAGAGCATGAAAAATAGCATAAACTCAAAACCCCATCATCATTAAATAAAAAAAAAAATCAAAGCAGCTAGTGTCATCTATGAATTACGAGCATGTGAATTTTTGTTTGTTAACAGACACTTGAACCTCATGAACATACATGCATATACATATATATGGGTGAGGCTTATAAATCATGTCCATGCATATATTATATGCATGGACTTTTATAGTATAGAATATTGTTATTTAGCACTTCGTTCTTCATATAAGAGAGATAATCAAAGCTGCTAGCTAGCTAGTATAATTTTACATGATCATTTGGACTTTTTTTTTTTCTTTTTGTACATAAAAAATTCAATCTCATGAACATATATCTATGCATATATTTTACATGTGATGGGACTCATCAGCGGTGCGTAACTACGTGAAAGAATCAACCGAGAAAATAGAGAGAGTTGAGAAAGGAAAGTCAGTGACTTATCAAGTTGTGGGAGGTGAGCTATACAAGATGTACAATCCCTATAGGGTCACCTTCTCTTTCACTCCTCTCCAAGGAGAAGAAGCCCAAAAATGCGTGGCGGAGTGGAAGGCGGAGTACGAGATCATCAGCCCTTCCACCCCGCCGCCTGAGAAGGCGAGGGACGCCGCCCTCGGCTTCCTCAAGTGGTTCGACAAATTCGAGGTGCTTCAAGCTAGCTAGCTTGCTAATTTGTAGTAATTTGGTGTGTGAATTATTCTGTCACTCGTGATCAACATGTACGTAAAAGTACATGTGATTTTATGTACGTTATGTAGGGTTACAATATATGTGCTTTTATGTATGATTTTCTGTGTCCTTTTGTCTCTGTACGTTCATATTATGTGTGGATGATAATTAATGTACTTAATTTTAAACCATAGTACAAGTTGTTCATGCAAGTTGATGTAATCAATTGCGTGTTGTTATATGTACTTGTGATCAAATATCGCAGTTTTTCTCGCACCAGTCTCTTGTCTCTCTAATCATGATAACTCATCAATTAACTTTTCACTGAGTATTTAATTCTTTTATATTTTGTTAAAATAAATTAATGAGGTTTGTAATTATACATTTGAAAAAGATAGAGAATATGATAAAAAATAATAATAATAATAATGTTAGAGGATTTTGGTTTATCGATATAGCAAAATAACAGACATGAGACCATAAATCTTGTACAAAGATAGGAAACATTAAGTATATAAGAAAGGAAACGAGAACTCGTAGAAAACAACAGTGAGTTCATTATTTCGAAAAGAAGGAGAAAAGACAATATAAAAAATTAAAATTGAAACAACAACAAAATGAGAGACAATTGTATTTAAAAAAGAAATATTATTGCGAATGATATTGAAAGTATGTTTATACCAGTCGAAGTCTTGACAGTTAAAACACCGATCATTATATTGCCCTAGAAAAATCACCCTCGCTGAAGATATATATATATATATATATATATATATATATCCCATTTGGAGTTTAATTTACTTTGTTTTGCTGCTTTTTAGTTGAGCTTTTTGTATTTGCTGTTTTTTCAGTTGGCTCTTTTTCTATTTTCTTGACTTATTTATATTTCTCTTTTGATTAATAAATTGATTTAGGAGCTCAATGCGAAGGATCAACCAAGTTGGTAAGTCGTATTTTGCTCAGACACGTGCATTCTCAGATGTTTTGATTATATATATATATATATACACGTACGGCATTTAGCTTCTTTTTTTTATTGGTTAATTATTCTAACATAGGTCTGTGTCATAAAACAAATGAAAAAGCAGCGAAGGAGATATAACAATAGAACAGAGAATTTGATTTGTATATTTAGAAGACTAAACAATACTGAATCGTAAGTGCTTTGTGGCCTCTGGTCCGATACTGAATCGTTAGACTAACGTTAATAGTGAAGTTACATATATTACATTGAATTCAATTATTCTCACTTTCAAATAATATAATCACCCTTCAAACTTCTTTTCCATGCCCCATGATTATGGTTGTCTTTCTCATCCAGATCTCTTTGCTTTTGAGGTGATCTTTCTATTATTACCATTCTTTTCTTGTTTATGCAAGTAATGATTGACCTTCACTGTGTTATAAGTGCTCCTAGACCAAAATTCCAAGTCTCTTTTACCAAACCTTTTTGAGAGCTTTCACAAACCAAAAGCGAGGTATTGGAATCTTCCAACTTTGAGGACTCACAACGCACTACCATCTACAAAAATAATATTGTTGATCAACCCTTCAATAATACGAGAACTTAGGAATCATGAAATTATATTTTAAAAAAAAAAAAACAAACAAACAAACAAAAAAAGAAAAAACATAAAAAAACTGTATAATATAACAAATCAACACGAGGCACATATCTTAGAAATGGTTGCATAAATTAATGATATTACTAGTCCTAGCATTGTTATCCTTTGAACTACTCAAACGGCCATGACCTTTTTTTCCTAGTCTCCCATACTTCCAAATATGCTGTCTAAAAAGAGCATATAAAGTTTAGAGAATTCCCAGAGCACTAGACAATTTGTTTGGCATGATAATCACTTATAATATTCAGCAACACACCATACGATGATTCATGTCTACGCATGAGTTCATTTTTTTAAAGTATGCTATTGGCCATCCGATTAGCACATGCATGTGGCTATTAATTAATCAAATGCAGCGCGTCATTATAAGATTATGTATGTATTTTACACACACACACACACAAAGTAGCAACAACAGCACTAGCACAGTTTTTGTTTTTTTTTTTTTTTTGTTTTTTTATTATTATTCATTTCAAGTCATATGCAAATTCGGTTTTAAGCAATGAAAAGGCACAACATATGTTGATTCATCGCTATTAGGAGTATCATCCAATTAAAATCGAATAAAAAAGGGAGAGTTGCAAAAATAGGTCAAAATTAGATGTTTGTTTTAAATGATAGCCTGTGTTTCAAAAAATTAAAAAAATAGCCATGTTACGAATTGTATAACAGAAAAGTTTCACACAAAATATAATAGATCTATAAATATTTGTAAAATATTATTTAATACTTCAAAAAATAATGAGTAAAACTTGAAGTGTTACAAAATATCTTACAAATATTCACAGATGTGTTATATTTTGTGTGACACTTTTCTGTTATACAATTCGTAACATGGCTATTTTTTTAATTTTTTGAAACATAGGCTGGACTTTAAAAACTAAATTTTTTTTTGGCTATTTCCTACGATTTCCCAATAAAAAAGCTCAAGAAGTAAAGAGCGTACCCTAATTAATTTAATAATAAGAGAACAAAAGGCGGGGTTATATAGAGCATACATGGTCTGTCAAATATACCTCTATAGTTGGTGGAGAAAATCAAACTACCAAGACCGAAAATCAAACATAAATAGGTTAGACGCAATTTTGTATAATGACACATTTAGCAAAAGAGCTAAATTGAGTAGGAAAGCACCTTTATTACTATTAAAAAAACTCACAACCAAAACAAAGTCAAAACATAAACAAACAATGATAAGTTTATTCAAGCACTCTAAACAACATGTGACAATACCACAAACAAAGAAAACCTCTCCAAAGCCGAGACGCTAATACCACCTATGAGCCGCTTGGTTATCAACACCAACAAGCACCACCAAAAGAGGCTCTAACAATCTCAACCCACGAAAGATAGAAACTCACTCACGAGTGACCAAGGCTTAGAGGCTAAAGAAACGAAGCTAGGAATCACAAGAAAACACATGGTAGTGCCTCGAAACTTTGAATTCATAGACTATAAGAAGGTGACAGCTAGAAGAATTACACATAATTAAAGAGGCAAAGGGAGAGAAATGAGAGGAAGTGTCTCAATATGATATATCTTTTTGTGTTTAGTGATTATCAATATTATTATTTCACGTATCCACATAAATTTGTTAAAAAGCATATGTTTAGTATTATTCTTTTTGGAGGGAAAAATTTCATTAAAATACCAAAGAGATACAAATACTAATGCAGATGCGATCAATCTTAATAGGAAAAATTTTAAAATATACCATGAGTTTTATCAAAAATCCAATTCATCTCATTGTTTTTAGTAATTATGAAATGATCCTTCAGTTTTTCAAATCGGTCTAAAACTATCTGTTTGCGTTGACTAAAGCTTAATTTTTTTTCTTCTAAATGACGAAACTGCCCTTTATAAAAATTATTAATCCAACCTCTTATATTTTAAAAAATTACACTTAAACCTAATATTTTACTTTTATTTTCTGCATATTTTTAAAAATTCCACTTATACCCAATATTGGGGTATAAATGCACTTTTGAAAAAATTTCTAGGTTGAAATTAATGATTATTGTAAAAGGTAATTTTGTCATTTTAAAAAAAAATTAAGATTTAATCAAAGCAAAATGATATTTTTAGACCGATTTGAAATTTGAATGACTATTTTAGAATTACTAAAAGCAGATAGATGAATCCGAATTTATGATAAAACTCGAGGACTATTTTAAAATTATCTTATCATAATATGTCAAACAAATTCACCTTGATTGACACGCAACACTAGTAAATTCAAAGGGAAGCACTCAAGGGGTCACGGTAGGTACACCAAATATCGAGCACAAATAAGACTCTTTCAACAACACAGCTATAATCGATAGAAAATACCAATCGATCATGACCAGTAAGTCAAAGACACAAAGGTCCCGCATAAACCTGTATAGACACAGACTACTGATAAACACAATAGTGAATATACGCTAATGCATATGCAATCAATCGTAATATATCAAATGACTAACCTTGATCGACACCGCAACCGCTGGTATATTCGGAAGCACCCAATGGGTAAAACAATATAAAAGGTAGGTACACAAAATATCGAGCACAAATAAAACTCTTTCAATAACACATTTATAATCGATGGAAAAAAAATAATCGATCATGATTAATAAGTCAAAGACACAAATGTCCTGCACAAACCTGCATATACACAGACTACTACTGAGAAACACAATATTGAATAGTGGGGAGACTACCTTCTTTACTACAATACAAGCACATAACAAAACACACAGTGAAAATAAACTGATGGCGAAAAACTGCCTAATTAAAAAACTCCAAGCAACATAAGACAACACAATGGCAAGAGCGAAGATTTTAGGAGTCAATTCGTAAAGCAACCCACCATGGCAGCAAGTTAAAGAGAACCTGCGGAAACCCAAAACAAACAAGAAGAGGAGACCAACCGCTGCCACCATCGAGTTTCATATGAGATACACAAATCACCGAAAATAACTCAAACGGTTAGCAAATGGCACCAAAGCCACCAAGCCACCAACGAACACCACTCCATTGACACTGCCCACACTCACAAGCACAAGGGGTGAACACAGTAGATGGTAACCAAGGGAAAGCTTCAGATCGAACTCGTTGTGCACAACCATCCAATGAAGAGTTACATCCGCGTTACCCACCCAAACAGGGCAAGAAAACCTGTAACCTACCTTGTCCAATAATAATATAAAGCTCCCAGATGACCCCTCACGAAGTCAGATACAAGGAGAGGGCTGAGAGTTCGAAACCAGAGGCTCCTCAGAAAGGATTAAATATAAACTCTTAGAATCTATGCAATTGAAAAATATGTTTAAGAGTAATTTGCACTGGTAGCTGCTCAATTATATGGGATGTGATAAGTCGCACTCTAAACTTTTTTCTTTTGATAAGTGGCACCATGAATTTAAAAATTGCGGCAAATCACAGCAAATTAATAACAGACGTCAATAATAATAATAAAAAATAATAATACTACTAATAATAAAAAATAAAACAAAACAACCCGAGGTGCAACTTGCCACACCCGTATAATTTAGAGGCCACCAATGCAAATTAATCCTTTTTTGACTCCTATGAGATTTCACATGTTTATTCTATCCGAAGCAACAAGCAAACACAGAGTTCAAACTTAATACTTACCCTGTCCGGCTGATCCTCTCTCTCTCGAACAAAATACACCAATAAAATGTATCATTTTTTTGATAAAATAAGATACGGTATTCACGAGTAAATAAGTATTCAATTAATTTATTGTAGTCTGCTTATTCACTCTCTGAATAATTAGGACCCACATATATGACAATCACAAGAGTGAGCGTCATGCCAAATTGCCTAAGGACTAGTTTAAAACTGCTTAGGAGAAGCGCAGTTAACTAAAAGCTAGTCACGAGCTTCACTAATATGGTTCAGAAATAAAAGTAGTGTGTAAAAGACCATATTCACCATTTTGGCCTAAATAAAACACTTAGAAGATGACCAAAAACGGTTCTTCTAAGTCTATGTACCTACATTCCTTGCACAACCAGGTATCAGTCAGATCCGGCAGTGACTCGAAACTCCTCGCAGTTTGGCGTTCCATTTCGGGAGAAACTTTTAATTAGTAAATCCATCATTGAAATTACATCAGACTTGAATTGTGTGGAGCCCCTATCTTCGGCTTCATTTGTCACTTTAGATGGATCGATATTGGATCCAACAAAAGCACCCTCCACATAAGCTTTGCATGCTGCAAGAATATAATGTGCTCGGGCGCGGAAATGATGAACAACTAAGTCCTCAAAATGCTGCAAGCAAAATTTCAAATAAATTGGTCAGGGCGTTACAAACCCTTAAAGCATTATGATATAGACTTTGACAAGACTTGGTCAAGTAATTATGGCATTGTCCAACAAACAATTTTCACATATGAACTCGCCTTTCAAAAGTAGATAATGCCTTTCGACTTGATAGTTAAAAAATAATAGCACACTTTTCTAAATGAATTCCAACCAAAATATATATATATATATATATATATATGAACTCTCCCAGCGACAAATGTCACAACAGAGTAGCTAACTTAACAAATCATGCTCAAATATAATTACCAAACTTGGAGCTAAAAAAGAATAGTGCAAGGAAATCGATTCCCAAACTGCCCAATACAACAGAAGACTAGTAATGTATGTAGTAAGGGTTCGGTTGGTTCTCAGAACTTTTACGCACAGTTTTGTATGAAACACTAACTGGTAATTCGCCAAACAGGAAAGTTCCCTATGCCTCGACAAAATTTCACACAAGCATACAAGACAGATCAAGCATGCCCCTGATTCAGACCTTAGAGTTTCAACATTTTATAGTTTGCAACTTTGCATTAGTATCATATAAATCATTCAAATTCCCACTGAAAAGATCTTATAGTGAAAAACAGATTTTTAAAGTAATTTAATCAGATCTATCACAGTGACAATTATAACAGAAACAATTAAATCCGCGATGATCAGAGATAAAATGGGCAGTACAGTGTAAATAAATGAAACTGTGTGTTAGAGAAACATAGGAAGGAATGTTGATCCACGAAAAACCTTATTCTAAAGAGTCGGGAAAAAGTAAAAAAGGTCACTCTGATTCTATTATACCTTCGGAGGACGTCTCAATGTGTAGATCATCGTCTTCAAGGAGAGAACAAAGGCGTCCTCATTGTACTTCTTAGATCTATTCTCCCCTTCTTTTCCAGTAAAACTTTCAAAGCCAGGCTCATTGAAGAAGGGCTTCTCATTCAGAATAAGAGCTTGTATGGAGACCAACACTTGTAGCATTGTTGACTTCTCCGGTATCCAATTCTCTTCTTCATGACCTTCCCATGTCCCCAAAAGACTGAGACATACTTTGCCACAGTCGTACAGATTTGGATTCAGTCGAAGACCACCGGAATAGTAGTACACTGACTGACAAGAATTAAAGCATCAATTATGTTCCAATATATGAGTACCGTTTTCCAGTGCATATGATTATGTAAGTAGTGAAACTAAACATCTTACTTAGGAACACTTACTGGGGGTGAGTTGGGATAGTCAGTCGGGAAGAGACAATCGAAAACAAAAAGGCCATCATGGTAGGGTGTCCCTGAAGGTCCTACAAGGACTGCTCTCAGAAGTTCCATCCTTGCTTCACAAACCCTAACAAATATGGTTTCTGTAGAAGGAAATATGAGATGTAAAAGAGAAAGAGAGACAGACAACAGAGTGAAACTCGGTAAAAGCTACATAGGGGTCGAAACTTTTTTAAAACCTAGAAAACGTTGGCAAAACACTATTTTTTACAAAAACCAAGAGCTGAAAATGCTTGACATATCCATAACCTTTTTTTACTTGCACACCCATGAACAGCATACAAGCAACTAAAAGTTAAAATAAATAAATAAATAAAATAAAATAAAAACCATACAAGTGAAGTGAAAGAAAGACATTAAACAGCGCCTATTTTCAGACATTAGAACTCACCTGGCAAGTCACTCTTCAGGATTTTCCACTCCTCCTGAATCCTTTTTGCCCAGTTCTTTGGTGGCTGTGAAGAAACAGAACAAAAGTAGTTAAATACACATAATCTCTAACCCAGATAAACACATATATACCGTCTTTTCAGCAAAATCCAACCTATTACTCTTTCTAGTCTAATAGAGGACATATAAATGCACAAACAGAAAATCCAATGCCCAAGAATAACCGCTTCAGATACCAAGCCTACGGGGCAGGTAGTCCTGGATTAACTGAACTAGAATTCCAGTGTTTGTGTCTACATGAATGTCTTGTGTTATTTCAACCGCTATAACTTCATTTCACTGTTTAGAGAGGAGGGACATAAAGCAAGAAATTAATTTTTCACCTGTGTGTTCTTAAATCCAGAAATGGCATAATGATGATCTGAGAAAGCATCGACCACGTCAAATCGAGATATTTCCATTACACTAATGTCATGATTGCTTTCTACTTTACTATTAGAACTTGACTCAGCATGAGCGGTTAGACTACTTGTTGCATTTTCCTTCCCTTTAGTAGTCAGACGATCTGAAATGGTTAGAGTCTTTGTTGCTTTTATGGTTTCACTTGCAGAAGGGCCATTGAACCAGGAAAACGATGCTTCCACTCCAGGGGGCAAATCCACATTGTCAAATTGAGATTGCAAGACTGCATATCCATCATTGTCGGAAAAATTATAACAGTCGTCGTCATAAATAGACACATCATCTTCATCTTCAACAGCAGCATCATTATCATCATCGTCATCACCATCGAAACAATTGATATTATTCATTCCCACAGAGTCTGATGTGCAACTCTTGATGGGATCAGCATGATCCACATGTCCTGCTGTGCTAGAAGTATTCCCAGCATCACTGGCTAAAGCGTCCTGCATTAATAAGACAAACACAAAATCATTAATAACTCAAAAGAGACAAAAAAAAGTGAATATCATCTAAACCTCTTGGTCATCACAGTCTACCACAATGATGAACGTTATAACAACTATTGTAGCACATGTAGATCACAATCACTATGTGCATACCAGATGAAAGCAAAACTACTACAATTTTTTATCTTGTCTCTAAAGCTTTCTTCATCTGTTTCACTAAATAAGATTTTTTAATTTGTATTTGACCACGTGATGAGTTGCTCTATAAAAAGTGGGAGACCAAGGGAAAGTGGCATTGTCGATGAGAAAAGAGAAGAGACACTGACAAATGAGAAAGCAGATAAGACCAATGTAAAATCCTAAACAAAAGGGAATATTTTCATGCAAAGAAAAATAGAGATGTCACTTAACCAAACAGATAAAGTATGTAAAGGCATAACTATTTCAGAAACCTTTGATTTTTTTTTATTTTTTATTTTTTGAAAAAGAGACAAGTTTTATTAATATATAAGAAACCATTGAAAATGTTAATTAACTGTTGCACAAAAATATAACGGCATTACAGTTACACTAATCAACAAGAAAATTCCACATAACCATATATTGTAATGGTTGTTGACCAACCCCTGTGACTCCAATCAAAGATAAGCAACGACAGTAAGACTTAGATATTCTAAAGCTACCATTTAAGGGCAATTTAATAGATATATACCCTCAGTATGGTCAACTAGTATGAGAATTCTTAAGCCCTTAAGTCACATCTGCCTTTTTTAGAATCATCCAAGAAGATTATCAATGGAGTAGCTTAGTAACAAAGTACGACTCCGTCTGTGCCTGCAACCATTATACTTGGTGCCTTCTTAAATAAAGATATTAGTTCTAATTATTTTTTGTTTGTCCTAAGATTGTATCAAGATTTGGCCCTATACATGCTTCTCTGTAGAGATCATTCTCCATCAAATGTCAATTGGCATCTTCTAATATCATAACCCATAAATGGTCAATTCTACTTGGTCCTAAATCTTCCTAAATTCTGCGCTGTTGTCATTAAATTGAAGGAATGGTTCTTGATCTTCCATATGCTTATTATAATTGTTAGTTCCTAGAATAGCTTTTCGTAAACTTTAACCCCAAAAAAAATTATAAAAGCACATATTAGGAACCAACAGCACAAGTTTATTAAGAACCTTGGTACTAGAGAAGCAAATTTAGAAAGCTTATGAACTAATTTATGCACTGTCTTTTGAAAACTAGTCTGCTATGTGTTTTATTTATTTATTTTTTAGGGACCCAGTTAAGAATGCAAAGAATACAAACAGTTTGGAATACTTTACAAACCAACCAAACAAAAAATCGTAAATATTAAAGAAAAAACAAATATTCAAACAAATTCCTGCAAATGGCAAACCCATATGTGCAACGTCAATTTGCATTGTTGAGCTATATTTTGCTTGAATTCTACAAACGGTGATTTCTATCACTATCTCCTTAAGAGAACATCTTGTTTGAAAGTTTATTCGCTTTACAAGTGTTTCAGCTTCATCAACATATGAAAAGGCCCAATTTTTATCTTCTTTTTTTTTCCCCTAAAGTTCCTCTGCAACACAATGCACAATATATTTGAGAACCTCTGATCAGAAGAATCTGACACACATATTGAACTAAATCCCACTAAATTGAACAAGTCAACATTAATCTCTAAATAATTAAATATCAAAAACAAATTATAGAAGATGAAAGAAAAAACCTGGGTTTGCTTGAGTTTCTTGGAGACAGAAGCTGGAAAATTCTTCGCGGAATCGCAATCGACCGAATCAAAATCCATGGCGATCAGAATTCCCTAGAGAGAGAGAGAGAGGAAGAAGGAAAAAAAAACCCCAAAAGGCGTTACAGAGAGAGCGCAATTACGAGCTAGTTTGTGCCCAACAAAACCATGCGAACAAAAAAAAAAAACAAAAAACAAATGAGTCAGAATCGCTTGTAGATTGGGTCGATGTATCCGAAACCTTTAATGTTTTTTTTTTTTTAATGTTCTCTCTTCTTGTTGTTTGAAATATGAGAGAGAGAGAGAGAGAGAGAGAGAGAGAGATCACTTCTTTCTTCCTTGGCGCCTTATTGGGCAAGTTTTTGGCAGTGGACTTCAACTATAACACCATACAAGTGTAAAATAGGAAAATTTGAGAGAAAGTTTAGGATGTGGTAAGGTTCACTTGAAGCCTATTCATTAGCCACAGTTAGCAGGGAGAAAAAAAAAAAAAATCTATTGCCCTTTTTAATTTTTGCTTTGGTGTACCCCACACATTTTAAATTAGAGATTTTTAAGGATTAACTAAATTTTTGGCTAATTTTTGAGGGATTAATCTTAGCTTCTTAAAATTAAAAAATTAGAAATTTTCATATTTGATACACGTGTATCAAATATAAAAATGTTAATTCCTCAATTTCATGAAACTATGGTTAAATTCTTAAAACATTGGTCTAAAAAGAACTAAGAGCCTAAACTGGCCTTTAAAATATTACCCAATTGTACAATTACTCATTTTCTTTTTTGGTGAAAAAATTGGTAATAGTTTTTTATTAGAGTAATTAATTTTGTCACGGTCATCACATATTTTGTTACCGTTGTAACTTACCAAAGTACATTAAAATGGCATTAAAACACTGAATTAGTATAATTTTGTAGAGCAATTATCTAGCAACAAATTATAAAACAAATTTTCCAACACAAATTTTTGCGATAGTGGTAACAAAAATTTTTGGACAAATATATTTTTATAACAGTGGTATTTGTGACAGAGGTAGGGTTGTGCACAGGTTGGGTTGGACGGGTTAGCCCGTTCAACCCAAACCAAACCCAACTTTATGAAAATATCAGCCAAACCCAACTCAACCCGTTAAGGGGTCGGGATAGGTAGATCGGGTTGTCAGTTTTTTTTTTTTTGGAAAAAAAAACATAAAAATTAACATAATGTTCATGAAAAAATGAAAGTAAAATTTACCTTTAAATAAAAATAAAAACTAACAATAAGCATCTTGATGAAAAAAACTCAAAATTTATAACAAAAGTAAATAATAGCTAAGAGTAAGTAAAATAAATAGCTAAACTACATATATTTTTTATTTTATTTTAAATAGTCGGGTTAGGTTGGGTTAATCTGAAACCCGAAAAGTTGAGTCTTAACTCAACCCTACAAATATGTTGGTTCGGTTGGGTTGAACTCGAATTGAGGTCGGGTTGGCCCAGGTCCGATTATCGGATTGGGTCATGAGTTGATCGGGTTGGCCGGTTCCTTGTACAGCAGCCCTAGACAGAGTTAGCAAATTTTGTGACTGTTAAAAAAGTTTGGGTTATCTGTATTAGGTAACAGTGGTATGTGTCACTTGAATAAAATCTCATATTTTCCAATCACTTATATGTGTCTATGTATCACATGCACACAAGTAATTCTAGTTACTTCTGGGTATGCAGTTTATACACTATCAATGTAACAACAACTTTAGCCAAAAAAAGAAAAGAAAAACAATTATCTAACAAAAAAAAAAAAAGTTCCACAGAACAAGAACGGAAGCCAATGTTTCAAAACCTTCAATAATAGCTCATTTGTTCCCATTCAACCATAAATTGTAGCAAATCAAAACAAGGACGTTTGGAACCTTTTTTTTTTTTTTTTTTTGGCAAAGAAGGGCGTTTGGTACTTGAAGAGAACAGACATTTGCTTCCTTGCTGGTACAATTTTCTTCAACTGTTACAAACACGATTACCTCAATGATCCAAAAGGAAGATTAACTAGAATAATCGGATAAGAAAACGTTGGGATTTTTAAATAAATGTACATATTACGTGCAATACTACGTTCAGCATCTGTATCAATAACGTGTGGGAAAATTGAAATGAAATTGGTATTGTTTTCTTTCTACCATTATACCTTTATGTTAGATGAATTATAAATTCATTGTTGCATGTTAATGCATTTGAAAATACATTAAAATTTGGAATTTTTCGAAAGGCGGACCAGAGAATTTGGCCTCTCAGTTGTTCTCATTTATTTTGGTTAGCATTGGTTCGTATTTGTTTGGTTGAAGTAATATAGGTGGCTTTTCCTAAATAAAAAAATAAATAAATAATAAAAAATACAAGCCAAAATTCATTTGGCTACATTGTATTAAAGCTTAATGCCAGGCCGCCAGCAATTGTGTGTGTATATATATATATATATATATATATATATACGTTTTAGGGTTTGATGGCCATTTTTTGGTTTTTCTTTTTAATTTTGTTTAGAAAACGCTCTATATGGTACGTTTTATAGGTTCATGTCCATTGGCATTAGATGGTTATATAAAGACATTAAACGTTTGGAAATAAAGAAGACTAAGATTTTTTGTATTTATAGCCAGCCATTTCATGGTTATAAGTAGCCTTTTTTTGCTCGTTGGCTTGGTTTTGATTAACGGAAACGTTGGTTTCCAACGTTTTAATTGATTGCATTATATATAAGAAACCTTGTTTTGCATTATATTATATATTATATATATATATATATATATCTTTCTCTTATTTATTTGTACAGATATAAAAGAAAAATATTGGAATTTGAGTATTTAGAGTATAGAGTACTGTCATGATTCGAGTTTGTCGAAATGGTATTTTTATAATGCTCGAATCTACCATCAATAGTTGTTGTATCCTAGGAAATAAACACTATGGAAATCTCAAGCACTACCTATGAGGAGTCGAATATGTTTTAAGAAAAGTGTTTGATACACGTGCCTCCACTTCTGTCAAACTGTTTTGTCGACGTCGTTACTGTATTTTGGTTTCCTCTCCACTTTATTGTTTCAATTTTATTATAATTTCTTTATGTACAATTTTATTTACATTAATTTCAGTTTCTGTTCTGTCGCTGTTATTATACCAAATATTTTTACCTAACAATCTCAAAATAGATTATGTTTAAGATTTTTGGCTAATAGCATCTCCAATGCAATGCTAGATTTGTGTGTCAATGCCGAAATTTGGCATTTTTGGCATAAAAAATATTCTTCAATGTAATGTCAAATTTGACATTACACTTAGAAAATATTATACATGGTGCTAAATTTGGCACTAGCACCATGTATAGCATAATGCCAAAAAAATGGCATTTGAAGAAGAGCATTAATTGGTTAACTTTTAATTTAATAAAAAAATTACTATTATATTCAAAAATATTTTCTCTTACAAAGAAGTTATTATGATTATTTGTAGTCTTCTCTTTTTTTTTTTTTTTTTGTTGCTAAATTAACTATTTTATTGATTTTTACAACTAAAAAATAATAAAATAATAAAATAGCATTTAAAATAGTATTTGTTAATTGGAGTATCGAATGTCAAATATAATATTTTTACCTTTTTGAGTGCTAAATTTAGCATTGACATTGACATTTAACTTAGAAATGGTCTAACATAACATAGCACAAGAACTCATGCACGTCCTTTTGTCACCTGCACCAAAACTACTCAGAGAGAGACAACTCTAAATCTTCATCAACGAGTCAAGCACGAGAATTCGATGCACAAATACCATTCTCTAGAATGACAAACGAGATTTGAGTTTCATGCCATTTCTAGACAAATTGCTCCAATTTCTCACAATAAAGAGGATGTTCTGGCGAGTTTGCGGTGAGGTCAACTATCTCAAGGACGAGTTTGAGGTAATTTGTTTTCCTTTAGGACACAGATTCGAGGTCGAGAGAGGGAATTTGAGTTCAGCAGTGAAAATCAAGGTGAAGCATATAAGAGTGATGGTGTTGCCAAAGAGGGTTTCTCGGCTTCAATCCTGAGACCAATCACTTGATCGAAGACGACAACGGTTGCGGCGATTGTTCAGAACACCCACACGAGTTCAGGAAGAAGAAGAAAGGAGGTGGCTAATAAAGAAAGTAATAATTTCAACGGTTTGTCTGGTGTGCCAGATATGATAGGATTGGATAGGATTATTTACTTTGTATTGGATTAGATTGGACATGATAAGATTGTAATTAATGTGAGGAAAAATTTCAAAATAGTCCCTGAGTTTTATCAAAAATTCAGTTTCATCCCTCTCTTTTTATTAATTCTGAAATGATCCTTTAATTTTTCAAATCTGTCTAAAATATCCTTTTGCGTTAACTTAATCTTAAATCTTTTCAAAATAACAAAATTACCCTTTGTAAAATTCATTAATTTAACCTCTAAATTTTTTAAAAAGTTCATTTATACCCCAATATTGGGTATAAGTGTAAATTTTAAAAAACATTCAGAAAATAAAAAGTAAAATACTGGGTGTAAGTGTACTTTTTAAAAACATTACAGGTTAGATTAAAGATTTTTATAAAGGGTAGTTTCGTCATTGAGAAAAATTTTAAGTTGTAGTCAACGCAAAATGATAGTTTTAGACCGATTTGAAAAACTAAAGGACCATTTCATAATTACTAAAAACAAATGATGAAATTAGATTTTTGGTAAAAATCAGGAACTATTTCAGAATTTTCCCTTAATGTTATCTTGTGTTTGGTATTTGGTGTTCGATTGGATTATAATTATTTTTATAATATTAAGTAAATTATAAATACATATAAATGTAATAAACTATTAAATGGAATGGGCTTTTCTTTTCGAATTTAAATCTAAAATAAATAAAAATCAATATTAAGTAGGGGTGGTAATTTGGGTCCGGACACGAAACACGACACGAAAACGACATGAAATACACGGGTCTGGGTCTAGCCTTAATGGGTATAGGTCATAAATGGGTCAACCTGATTAACACGATAATTAAATGGGTGAACACGACACGAACACGAACATGAAGACATGATTAAGAACGTTAAGACACTATCAATAAATGGGTCTTTCACAGGTCGACGCAAACACGACATGTTTAAGACACGATTAATATATATATATATATAATATTTATATTTTTAATATTTATATATTTAATAAATTTTTATAAAATTTTATTTAAAATAAGGCTTTTTTTGTTTGTAACCCTAACTAATTGTACACCACCCCATCTCTCTCTTCTACACGCCACTTTTAGTCTTTTACATTGATTTGTTTGAAAATTGAAATCCTAGCCGACACTCTCACTCTCTCAGCACTTAGACTCTCTCGCCTCCGTATCTCTGTCTCTCGCCACTCGCCTCTCGCCACTCGCCTCTCGCCTCTACCTCCGCCTCTGCCTCTCGCCTCTACCTCTGGCCTCCGCCTCCGCCTCCCACCTCTCGCCTCTCGCCTTTCGCCTCCGCCTCTCCTTCTCGCCTCTCGCCTCCGCCTCCGCATCTAGCCTCTCGCATCCGCCTCTGCCTCTCGCCTCCGCCTCCTCCTCTAGCCTCTTGCCTCTCGCCTTCGTCTCCGCCTCTCACCTCCGTCGTCTCCCCGTCAGATCGACCCTCTCAGCCCCGACAACCCTCACAAGTAAAATCTGATTTGTTATATCTTGCTTTACAATGTATATTTTGGGTATTTTTTTTAATTTTTTAGATATGATAAAATATCATCGGTGGGATTGAGTTCAATTCAAAAAGATTAGAAAGTGTCGCTCGTGATAAAATTGTGTCGATATTTTGCTATAAAAAAAAAGGTGTCGATCTTTGAGACTAAAACACTTCTAAGCAAAAATATGGTCAAAATATAAAGGGTAAAGCATTCATTTTTAGCCTCTGCCTATGGCATTCGTTTTATTATATTTTCTCAAGTCCATTCATTTTCATTTGATTGTTTAAGTGGCGTTTGTGGACAAAATCTGTGTAGTATTATTGATTTGTTAATCTAATTTGTTAATATGCTTTATAATATTGTTATTAATCTGTTTGTTAATGAATTTGTTAATCTGCTTTAATCTGATTTGTTACTAATATGTATTGTTATTAATCTGATTTGTTGTTAATATGTTGCTAATAAGTTAATAGGATTTGAAAGTTAATGGGATTTGTTTAGCATATTTTTAGCACGATTCTATATGAATAAGTTATTTTTCCTTATGAACTTTTGCAGCAACAATGGAGACTGATCTTGAATCAGAACCAAGTGTTGGACTTCTTCCAATTGACGAAGAGTTAGAGTTAAAGGACAATGGTGTAACTATGATTTCAAATGGAACGTCACAATCCGGGAACTTTTTTTTTTTATGCTGAAATTGTTGTTAATAAATGGGTCTGATATGGGTCGAAAATGGGTTGAAACTTTAAATGGGTCGTATATGGGTCATAAATGGGTTTTAAGATCTGTCAATATCTGATTAATAAATGGGTCGTTAATGGGTCGACACGTCCCATTGAGACACGATTATAAATGGGTCTTAGTGGGTCGTGTCTGGGTAACATGACAATAAAATGGGTCGTGTTCGGTTTAGGTTTTTGGAGACGATTAGTAATTGGGTCGTGTCATGTCTGGGTCCAAAAAATGCAAACACGATAAGGACAAAACACGAACACGACACGAAACACGAATTGTCATCCCTAATATTAAGTAGGGCTCCAATCTTATGGTCATGGGATTTCTTATCCCATCCGCGTGAGATTAAAAGCTAGACCGGACTAATATAATTCTATTCTAAATATAAAAAAAAAACATTAAATTAGCACTAAGATAATCTAATTCCGTCCAATCATCTTCTTATCTTATGCCCTCAACACACCAAAAGGTTATTTTAGTCAGGACAAATAAAATTTTTAAGTCCAACTACTAATTTCTTAATTTCTAGATATATAAACTATTTACTTCAAACTTAAGCTAAAAAATAACGAAAAACCTAACTGACCCATAACTATTCTCTATAAAATGTATAGTGCCAACATGCCAATATAGATGCAAACTAAACGAGACAAGTTTTACAAGAACAAACTGCAGAATAACATCAAACTAAACTCAAAAATAAACAATACATGCCAAAAGGAACATCTACTAAGATCTAATTAGGGGTGAAACTAAAAACCGAAAAAAATCGAAAACCGACATAAAACCGACCGAAACTGAATTTTAAAAACCGAAATTTCGGGTTTTTTGTGAAAATCGATTTTTTCGGTTTGGAAACCGAAACCGAAACCGAACCGAAATTCGGTGGCGGTTATCGGTTTTAGGGAAAAAAATTTCGAGTATTTCGGTTAACCGAAACCGAATAATATACACATGTGATGCCTAGTTTAGTGGTATTTGTTGCTGCCTTAAGTTTCTTCTTTGCTCCACCAAGGGGTTCGAATCCTGGCAACAACCCTTATGTTTATTATATTTTTTGCAAAAAACAAGCTTAGTTTGTAGCTGCCGCCACTTGAACCTGAGACATGAGGTTCAAAGAAGAGACTAAGGGCATGTGTGACTACCAACTCACCTACTCGTACTTTTTGCTTGTTGTTGACAACAAAATATATATATTTTTAACAATATTTTACGCGGGGTTTGCTATTTTGGAGTCCCACATTGCTTAGAGATGTGAGTTTTTTGTTCTTACCTCCCTATAAATAGATGCTATCCTCCACTATTTCAATTCACTCTTAAGCTCATCTTTAAAGTTTATACTTTAAAATTGAGCGCAAGTATATTTTATTTATTATTTGAATCTTTTTAATTATGACTATTATTTAATAGTTATAACTAAAAAAGAATTAATTTTTTTCTTTTTAATATTTTTATATATAAATAATTTTTTAAATAACAAAAAATATTGTTTTCAACTAAAGTAAGTTGAAAAATATATTTTAGTTTAAAATTTTTAATAATTCGGTTTTAAACCGAAATAACTGAATCCGAACCGATTATTTCAGTTTCGGTTCGGTTCGATTACATACTATTAAAAATCGGTTTTCGGTGTTTAATTTTTAAAAATCAAAAAATTCGGCTCGGTTGGATTTTTAGTCTAAAACCGAACCGAACCGAACCGATTTCAGCCTTAGATCCAATGCAATGTCTTTGGGTACCCAAGCAAGTTTTGAAACTCGCCAAAAGGTTAGTGCACAAATCTATCTATCTATCTATCTTACTTCTTACTATACTAGTTTTATAACGTGCGAAGTGCGTGGAATGCCCATATCAATTTTATTTTATGGATTTATTTTATAACGAATTCAAATTTTGAATAAAAACAAGAAAGAAAATAAATGAGATAACATTAAATGAATATCACATTAAAATATTGACAAAAATTAAACAAAAAATATTCACCTAGTAAAAAAAGTAATAATATAATGAGTAACAAAATATTGGAAAAAAAAAACTTATCCTATTGTGGTGGAAAAAAAAAACAACTTCACCAAGGTTAAAAAAAACACTAAAAAAAAGTAGAAAATAAAAAATTGAGGGTTAATTTAAAAAATTGGACGGGACACCTTATAAATTTTTTCCGACACATAAAGTAAAAATAAAAATAAAACAAAAGAAACAAGTAAAATGTCATTTCTACTAAAAAAAATATGATATAGTGAGTGTCAAAAGATTAAGAAAAAATAAAATAAATCAAATGAAAGAATAAAAAAATTTCCAAGATCATTCCATTGAAAGAAATTTATTAAAATGATTAAAAAAGTAAGAAACAAAAGAGCAGAGATGAGAGAGAATGCAAGATATTGCAAACAAACCCCTTAAAATTTGCCAAAAAAAAATTCAAATTTTGCAAAAACCCACCTCAAAACAAGTCCCTCTCCAAATTTTTCATGAAAAAAAAATCTTGAAAAAAATATATTTTTTAAACCCTAAAAAAAATTAACTAAACCCTAAAAAAAATAAAACGAATGATAAATTTTTAAATGCAATGAGAGAAAAATATTTTAAGAAAAAATAATTTTTATACGAAAGTGAAGAAAGAGTATAAAATTAACTAAACATGGAACTATTGAAAATAATATACAAAAGAACAATAAGAATGTTTAGAAACACCTTCCAAAATTACCCCGTCCTCTCTAATTGTATGACAAAGACACAAAGTGTGTGATACAATATTGCTTCTTTCTTTTTTTCATTAAAAGAAAAATATTTCAGTGAAATATGTATTAAAGGCGGCATCCCACATTGTAATACGAGTACTTTTTCTTTAAGGAATTTTTTGAAACAAAAAGACAAGAAAATTTGGTAAAAAAACGTGAAATCAATTACAACAAAGATGGTGTGTTTAGTGCATCAGATAAGATTGGATTGTATAAGACTTGTTTCATATAATTTGATATGATAGGATTTGATTGAATTATAATTAGTGTTATGATGTGTTTAGTAACATATTAGGTTAGATTATAATTACATTTTAAAAAATCAAATAAATAGTAAGTACACAATTCATATTTAATATTTTTTACATTTAAATTTAATTTTGAAACAAATGGAAAATTAGTTTTCTAATGTGGGTTTCACCTTCTTGTATCATGGGATAAGTTATCTCATCATTCTCTATGGGATTACTTATCTAATGAGCTTGA
Source organism: Boehmeria nivea var. tenacissima (assembly GCA_018132145.1). Classification (NCBI taxonomy): domain Eukaryota; kingdom Viridiplantae; phylum Streptophyta; class Magnoliopsida; order Rosales; family Urticaceae; genus Boehmeria; species Boehmeria nivea. The sequence continues at coordinate 6,049,770 of CM030876.1, read as the reverse complement.
GATAAAAATGGTGGACCCATAAAAATGGTGGACCCATAACTAATTAATCCCATAAAAAATAGTCATTTCAGTAATTTATTACCTTGATAAAAAATTTATTACAGTAAATTTTATGTGTAATTTTGTTATGGTAAAAAATTTCTTACTTTTGTAAAAAAAAAAATTACGGCTATTAATTTTTTGATACTATGGCTATTTTTTAAATGTAAATTAAGTAGCTATTTTCTAAGTCATTTTAAATGACGTGCATTTATCTTTATGCCCTTAATTCTCTTACGTATTAGTGGCTAATAACTCATTTTCTTAAAATTTTTTAACTAAATTGCCAAATAGACTCTCATTTAAAAGACATAATTTAAAATAACTATTTACCTAACTGATAATAAATGCTCATATACGAATAAGATATAGATAAAAAAAATGATATAGAAATTGCATTAAAAATAATAAGAGTTAAGATATCTACTGATTTGCATAATAAAAAACTATATATACAAAAATAATGGGAAAATAGAAAACAAAAAAAGGCAAAAAAAAATGTGTAGAAGTAAAATGAAAACAGTAGTAAGGAAAATAGCTATCTTGTTGTTGTACATAGTCTACCTAGATTAGACTTTTTACCATGAAATTTCAACAATACAAATAATTCAAATTTTCTATATTACCACTTTGAAATACAATTTAAAACAAAGAATTCGACCGGCACCAACAGAGGAGGAAAAAAAAAGACTAAGCAAAATAGAATGATAGAAGCACCGTTGATATACAGAAACAAAATGATAGACTGAGATATTATTATACAATTTTTTTTTCACGTAAAAAAAAATGGAAGCAATAAATTATTTTTCTCGATTTATTATGGTGGAGGTCACATTTTCCCAAGTGAAAAATATGAAAAAAAAAGAAGATAAAAATAAGTAAAAAGGAAGGCACAAGTCATATAAAAGGAAAGAGTCTCAGGTGGAAAATTTCTTACCACATGGAATGATTCTAGACTGTCAGATTAATCTTTTTAAGCAGTGGGACCCACTAAAAAAGTAAATCTGACAATCCAGAATCATTCCATGTGATAAGAAATTCTCCACCAAAGAATTTTTTATATAAAAGGCATAAAATTTCAGGGGATGAGGCTGTGGTGGGGAATAGTTTTCGTTCCTCACCATAGGGAACGACATAAAAATTTATTATAACTGTTTAAAAGTTTGATTTTAATCTGCGATTTTTTTCAAAACGATTTCTTGGATTATTTTTTAGCGTTTTGGTGAAAACGCATTTCTTTTAAGGGCAAAAGTGAAAAATTTTTCTAAAAATTGAGCCTAAATTGTAATACAGTAAAAATAAAGGGCCAAAAAATAAATAAATAAAATTTTCTGAACAGTTTTTAGCCACATATTCATTCCCTACGATAAGAAAAAAAAAATTCGTTCCCCACTACAGTCTCATCCAATTTTAGGGTTCCACGAACGTCTTTCAAGGAGAAAACTGAAAAGCCATTGATGGTGCATGATATCCGCATATCACAAGTTGACCTTGCTAGTATTAATTATTAAATGCCTATTAGGCCCACGCGTCCAGAATTTTTTTCTCTCTAAATAATACTATTTTGTCTTCCTGATTCCCTTCATAATCATCGCAAACCTCCATAGATTTATCAATTTACTCCCCAAAGAAAAAGCTCTGCGTATGCGCAAATTAAAAATAAAAAAGTCCTCAATATAATATCTAAAACCCATACCCTCACCATTTCCCACTTCAGCTTCCAAAATTGGTAAGAAAGAGAGGGCCAAATTTAAGAGGGTGATAAGTAAAATTGGTAACAAAATGTCGTGTTGGAGGAAGATAACATCCCGAAGACAAGACCCAAATATGATTAGTCGCAATGTTCCCAGCTATGAGAGAAAGAGCGAAGGAAAGCGGCAAAGTAGAGCTGGAAAAGAGAAAAAGAAAGGAGAGAGAGAGTGCTGATCTATGGGAACTGGGAAGCGAGCCTTGCAATAATTTTTTTTTTTGGTGCAAAAAATTTTTCTTTTTTGCGTTTCGACCCTTACTTTTTGTTTTTGTGCGTTTTTTTAACGTTTTAATGTCATGAAATGCGTTTCGAAACCGAATTTGATGAGAGCAAAAATTGCGAACGAAACGTTTTTCCAATCCTGTTTTGCCATTTTTTTTTTGTTGGAAATCTTGTTTTGCCATTTAATATGTTGTATGGACATACTAAAAGGAGATCCATTTCTCTCCCCATTGCCAAAAAAAGCCTCACCAGGGGACGACACGTGCGGAGGACACATGACGTCTCTTTTTTTTTTTAATTTTTTTCTTTAAAAGAATTGCATTTGAGGGCCTATTTTGGGAGGTTTTTGAGAATCTGTTTCTCCCCCTTTTGCCAAAAAAAACCTCATCAGGGGACAACACGTGGTGCCCTCTATTTTTTTCTTTTTTTAATTTTTTTCTTTAAAAAAATTACATTTAAGGGCCTATTTTTGGGGTTTTTTTAAAAATTTTAAAGGGCTTTTGCGCAAATTTTGGGTGACTTTTTTGTAAATTCTCTCTCTCCTCTCTCTCTCTCTCTCTCTCTCTTTATATTTTATATTTATGTTCAAATTATTGCAATATCTATTTTTTTGTCGTAATGACCTCGAAAAAAAAAATTAACACGGTTGGATTCAGAATATTTTTATCAATATTTTGACACTCATTGTGATATACTTTTTTTTACCATAACTATTTTTTATTTGTTCTAAGCTTTTATTTTTATTTTTTAAGTTTGAAATTTTTTAAAAGAGCCCATATATTTATATTAAATGATAAATGTAACGCCCTCAATTATTCAAAATTACAAAAATATCAATATTTAAAAAAATTAACAAAAATGTACTTTATTATTTTTTCGTCATAGTTTTCATCCATTATATTATTTTACACTTGGTCTGTGCGTATGTAAAAACTAGTAACCTTAAAAAGTGGCATGTTGCATTTTGTTCTTTGTTTTTTGTTTTTATTTTTGTTTTTGTTTTTAATTATATTATGCACGTTTTACCCACGCGCACACCCCCTGCCAATTTTTTGGTTTTTTTATTTTTTGCTTTGTGGGCGCATATATGACACACTCCTATTGGGACACGAGTGTCTCAAAATAAAATTTTATTTTATCTATTTATTTATTTTGCTTGGATGGGCTTCTTTTATGGGTCATTGTGCAAAATTATAGGGTTTGTTTTTTCAAATTTTGAGGAGCTATTTAGAAAATTTTCATTCACTGTCTTTCTTTTTTAATTTTTATGTTTTTATCGTTTATACTGTCATCTTTTACCTATGTTGGTCTTGAAAAAAAAAATTCACACAGTTGAATTTTTTTTTTCCTCAATCATACACTTTTTTCTAGTTCAAATATCATTTTACTTTTGCTTTTATTTTTATTTTAGTGTCAGAAAAAAAAAGTGTCCATTTTCTTTTAATAAAGGATCTATTTGGTATTTGACCATATTTTAATCCCTGTTTCAAGAAAATAACCAACGATTTTAAAAATGGTGAATTAAGAAATTAGTCATTTTAAATGTAAAGTTTGAAGGATTTAGCCATAGAATGTCAAAATTAAGGAAATAGCCATTAAATATCTTACTGGACACAAGTATTCATGATAATTACTTTAAAAAATGGCCCAAATCAAATAAAAAATCTCTGAAAATTCGGCTCATTTAACGTTAAAAAAAAACCAACATATTATTACCATTCGTCGACTGTGATAAAATAAAAAATAAAAATGGCTAATTTCTTAAATTTCTAACACTATGGCTAATTCGTAAAAAATTAGTCTAAAGTTTGGGTAAATCCTTAAAAATCTCTTTAAAATTTAAGAAACTAGCCGTTGATAACTTAAAAAATGGCTGTTTATGCTTTTACCCCCCTTTTAGAGCCATATTTTAAGAATTTAGCACTACTTTCATGAAATTAATAAATTAGCTATTTTCATATTTGATACACGTGTATCATATTTTAGATACACACGTATCATATTTGAAAATTGTTAATTTCTTAACTTCATGAAACTATGGTTGGCTAATCTTTAAAAAATTAGTCATAATTTTGGTTAAATCCTTAAAAATCTATATAAAATAATAATAAGAATAATAATAATAAGAGCCATTATTTTTAAGGAGTCTTTACCATTGCCCTTTAAGCTATACTCTTACTCTAAGACATTCCATCCAAACATTCATTGACAAAGAAATTTAGAGGCCCGCCCACTAAAACCTCATTGATATGCTCACATAATTCAATGGTGACTTGCAATACTAGGACGAAATGTTAATCGAAGAATTTAAAAGGTCAAAGGCAACAAGCCATGTCTCTTTGTCTACCCAAAAAGTGAAGATTAGTGAAAATGTTATAATAGCCCATGAGTCCTTTACCGTACTCTTCTTTACCCTTAATTCAGCCTACGGCCTCAAGAAAAAATCAGTCTCTCTAACTCCCCAGGTTGAAATTCTCTAGTCATATAGATCCCCTCTTGACAATCAGCTTATCCAGATCTATCGAGATATGAAAAAATAATTGTTTCTAAAAAATAAATGTATCATAAATGAAATCTGGCCAAAATTAGAAGAGGATGCATCTTGGGAGAAATTCCAGCCAGAACACTCCCAAGAAATCTAAGAAGCCCTAGATTATTACAATCTCTGTGAAGTTAACTGAGGGCTGGAATCTATGATGACATGTATTGATGGTCAAAATTTAATAAATTATAAAATCGAGCCCGAACCTAAGGTTAAGTTATACGGGCCCCGAAAGTACATCAAAGCCCATTAAAACTGATCAAGACCCATTAAACCCGTCAATACCCATCAAGGACCCGTTAAGACCCATTTAGCCCATCAAGGCCCATCAAACCTATCAAAGCCCATTAAAAACCCCGTCAAGGCCCATTTAACCCATCAAAGCCCATTAAAAACTCGTCAAGGCCCATTAAGCCCATCAGGGCCCATAAAACCCGTTAAGGCCAACTAAAGACTCATTAAAGCCCAAATCCCATCAAAGTCCATGGAAGCTCATCAAAAGCCCATTGAGGCCCAATAAGCTAAGGTAAGATTCCCAACTCAAAGGTTAAATAATTATGTGATAATCATTGCATTTCTTTTAAGAAAATCATAAATATTTTATCTTTTAAAAAATAACAAATATATTTTTACCAAAAAACACATAATTACTAAATCTAGGGACCCAAGCCCACAAGAGGTGACTTATTGGGTTATGGAGTGGAAGGTTCAAAATAAAAAGTACGGCTAACAAATAAAATCATATCTAAAAAATTATAAATTTTACTTGGAAAAATTCATATAACACATTTTAAATACGATATTTATTTGTTGGACTTAGAAAATAAATAACCTCACTTTTTATAGATACAATTTTTTTTTATAAAAAAACCTAATTAAGCTTTGGACATTTTTCTTTAAATCCACATGACATTTGTAATTATATGTGGAAAATACATCCTTGATAACAAAATTCATCAAGTCCACAAAACGGTCTATTATTCATCCTATGACTAACCCATGGTGACATGTTACATGATGTGGCAAAATTAGCATTTCTTATGGTGATTAGTTGGCAACTCAAGCTCTAATTAGATGGTCACATAAGTACTCCTAATACCGACCACATATCTTTCTAAAAACATTCATGGGTGATACAAGTTTTGCTCACTTATCCACCAACATAACACAAGCTGTGCTCGCTTATCCACAAGCCATTGATTACTTGGTCTCCAAGTGACTAAAAAGCTCCATTCTTATTATCTAATAACATCATCTAGTTACTCTAACTAAATACTACTAAAGGTAGGTAATTTCCCTCAACCACAAGTTATGAAAGTTAAAAGCCTTCTCATTTTGGACCACATTTTTCCTGTAAATAGGGTCCCCGCCATGCAAAATAAAAACACATATTCTATCATCATACATCATCCTATAAACATTATGCCAATATTCTCTCTCAAACCTTTTTTTTTTCTCTCACCTAAAACACAAACTCACAACATACCAAAGATTCCATTTTCTTTTATTCTTCCAATCATTCTTCCAAACATTCCAACAACTTTAAGTCCATAAAAGTCATCACCCAATCATTGTATTGGTCCTCCCTCCATATACATCCATTAATCAAAAGTTGTCAATATATCAAACACAAATGTCATGTGCTACATATTGTGCAATCATGGTGTCAAAAACTTCATCAAACAATTAAAATATGTTTATTTATTTTCTTTATCTTATTTTTTATTTACTCACACTCTATTATTCAATATTTTTTTCCAATCATGATATAACTCATATTATATATTAGTTTATCACATTATGCTTTATATCATCATGCCATATTTTAATCCATACTATATACTATCATCATATCATATTACTATATCATTACTATACTATATTATATGTTATATATATATATATTACATATATACACTATGCATCACTATATTACATATTACGTACATAATAAGTACCATATTATACTATTACACTATATATATATATATACATACTATATGTCATATACTATATTATATATATTAGGTATATGATAAGTACCATATTACCATATTATACTATTATGTTATATTTACTATATATTATATATATCAGGTATATAATAAGTACCATATTATATTATACTATAATACTGTATATATTCATTTATAAACTAAAAACCGTCATTTGAGGATTTGATTTCGTGTTGTCCCGATGACGTGATCTCGGTCAGTGTATGTGGATTTGACCCATGTGTTGTCCCAGTATTATACCATTTATTTATTTCTTCAGTCATTTACATTCCTGCTTCGGTTAGTGTCTGTAGATTTGACCCATGTGTTGTCCTGGCACTGTACCATTTATTTTTTTATTTCTTCAGTCATTTAAATTCCTGCAAATCAGCCCATGTCATGTGCTTTATTTTCTCTATTTTTTCAGTCATTTAAATTTCTGCAAATCAGGCCATGTCATGTGCTTTATTTTCATTATTTACGTTTCAGTCATTTAAATTCCCGCAAATCAGGCCATGTCCTGTGCTTTATTTTATTTTATTTATTTCTTCAGTCATTTAAATTTTCGCAAATTAGGACATGTCCTGTGCTTTATTTATTTTTTATTTCTTCAGTCATTTAAATTCCCGCAAATCAGGCCATGTCCTGTGCTTTATTTTCTTTATTTTTTCAGTCATTTAAATCCCTGAAAATCATGCCATGTACTGTGTTATACTTTCCTTATTTCTTCAGTCATTTAAATTCCCGCAATTTATACTTCGTTTAAAACTAACAGGTTCGTAACCCTTTTACATAAATGCGGCATAGTTACTATTTTATCATTAACATTCATATATGTCACGGCATACTAGTTATTTGCATATCATAATCATACACTTGCTCGTATTCTTAGTTGTATTAATCATATGTCCCATTCGATTATGTACTTATTTATTTTAATCATATGCTTTATTTGATCACATGTTATTTGTTTGTTTCACTTAAAATCATGATTACTCGTTTTATTAGATTATTATATCTCATATTCACATGTTATAGTTAGAACTTAAAATGCTATATGAATATTTGTTTTATATGCCATATAGTATAACCATGATAGGGCCTACCTTACTCACTTATGTGACATTATTTGATTACGTGCATAGCCCTCGACTTAAAAGCCGTCCCGAATATATATGTCTTATCACGTAAGCTGAGGAATTAACTATCAATAATGTCCTTTTGAATAACCATCTGCTGGTTTTCTTTCTTCTCATCTTACTTGTCCACTCACAAGCCGTTATATTATCGTCCTCCGGGACCACGCTTATCATTATCGTCCCTAAAGGACCATCTATCTTATCGTCCGAAATGGGCCGCTTGCTGTAAGTGGGATTACTACGTTCCCCACACATATGATAATGTCAATTCTTATGTGGTAATCTATGGTTATCATAAGGATATTTTGATATAAAAACCCTCGGTAAACCTGTTTTGACATATATATAAAGGATAATTCACGTTATAATAATTTGATGAATTTATATACGAATGTACTATAATCATGACTTCAATCCCGGCTATACGCCATCATCTCATTATATTATGGCCACAAGCCTTGGCTAAATGCCTCCACTTTATCCTATTGTGGCTGCTTCCTATCGCCGATTCCGGCCGCTATTACCAATATACTATCTTATTAACTAATAATGAATTACTTCTCTATATTATGGATTGATTGTACATGCTTGGTTGATTATGTGATCGCATGCAATAGGCAATTTGATTACTTTCTCAATATGCTTGCAAATTACTTGTTTACTTAAATATTTATTCATGCAAGTCCACATGCTAATTACATGTTCCGCGCATTAGAGTGAACCGCCAACTACATAATTATGGCTGAATTATTACATATCTCATAATATCATCACTATTCCGCATTTTAAGCATAAGTTTGGCTTATTCTGTTACAAATCACGGATCTTAGGCCTTAACCTCTTGACTTGGATAGCTTATGCTACAACCATCACCGAATATTCTACAACCTATTTTTCTTTTCATTTCTTGTAGATACTGACTCACATACCGCAGGGTAGGGGTGCTTCCCTTCGTGATTGTCACTCCAGCTTACCACCCGGCATCTCATAGTGGGGATACTACTGCTAGCTTGTTTAATAGGGTTGACGATCCACAAATCCATTGCCTTGTCCAAAACCAGTGCCTTATCCTAAATCAGTGCCTTATCCAAGACCAGTGCCGTCTAGATCGAAGTCCAATTTAACGAGCCGGGCCCAAACAACACCCCATATTAAAAGGTAACTCTAGAAGCCTTTAAGTGTGGATTCGGGCCAGATCTGCATACAGTACGCCCACAACATGTCTACTTGTCCCCACAACCAAACCCGGACTACACCGACTCTTCTTTCCAAGACTCTCAGGACCCATGGGCTTTTGTCGAAATAGTGGGAATGACGTCAGAAGAAGAGCTTGCCAACCTGGATATGGACCACGAGCCCATCGACAAATAAAGATTCTTTTATGACAAGACTCATGCCCCACTGCTATCCAAAAGTTTGCTCAAAGAATCCTAGTTGTACTCTTATATAACATTATCTCCAGATATCCTACATGTTTGATGCTTTATTGGTCCACGTGTGATTGTAATCTCTTAGCTTGTTTGATTGTAATCCTTTAGCTTATCCGAGAAAAGGGCTATAAATACCCTTTTGCTCTTAGTTTGTAAGATCATCGGATTTTGAAATAAAATTTGCTTTATGTCTACAAAATATGAGTTTCTAATTTTCCTTAAGAGAAGCTCTAGTAGTTAGTACAATAATGAATCTGATATCTCATAAATGGTGAAATAAACTAGTTTGAGAAAACAATCTATAATATCGTGTAATTTGAACCAAGATTGTAAGTCCTATTAAGGCCAAGGATGGCTGTTCGGGCATATCTCCGAGATTACACGGTCTTATAGTTGTTCATCTTAGAGGTCTTTTATTTCATATCTTACCAACTCATCTACACAGCAAATACACGCGCTTGTAGAGCACGGTTTTACTAAATATAATATAAACATGAAGAGAAATGAAGATGACATCCAATAATTCCGAGCAATTAATAAGCGGCGTAAATCAAGCATCAAAGCTGCCATGGTGAAAAGGGAAGCATCAAACATATCCAGTTATGTTTTCTTTACAACCTCAATGCAAATTAACCACTATATGGAAAACTTTTAAGTTCACAATAATCTACTTTGAAGAAAATCTTATTCTTGACAGGTATTGTCCCGGCAGATGATGCGAGAAATGAGCAGAAATCTAACAGAAAATAAAGGTGATATAGAACTATAAAAAAAATAATTAAAAATTAAAATAAATAGGGAAAGAACTTGGCTATAATACCATTGAGCATTAGCTCTCCACAGTTCCAGCTCAGTTAAAGCTATGCAGCTTATTGAGAACAAATAAGGACATAAAAGTTACATAATTCAGCTCCAGCCAAATAGGAAAATGGCAAATAGCAGAGATGTCTTTCACAAATAATCGACATTATCTTATTCAACTTAAGACTTCAAAATTCCGAATAACTGGAAACCTCAACAAAACAAATCCGAGATGCTCAACCAATCATTAACTTGTTCTCCTCCAAGAAGGTATATGTGGGTACCTCCAAATTGTACGGAGCCGGCCCCTTGCGAATTCTTCCAGAGATATCATAGTGGGAGCCATGGCATGGGCAGAACCAACCGCCAAAGTCGCCGGCATTTGGCAATGGAATGCAACCCAGATGCGTGCAGACTCCAATCACAATAAGCCATTCTGGATTCTTCACCCTCTCGATATCTTGTTGAGGGTCACGGAGTGAGCCGAGGTCGACACTGTTTGCAAGTTTGATGTCATCCTCGGTGCGGCGCCTGATAAAGACGGGCTTTCCTCGCCACTTGACGGTCACAGTGGTGCCAGGCTCAATGCTTGAGAGGTCAACCTCGAGAGAGGCTAGAGCAAGCACATCTTTGCTGGCTGACATGCTCAACACAAACTTAAGGACAAGGAGACGAATCAAGGAAGCATACACGAACCTACCACCTGACAGTACGAAGTAGGCAAATGCCCGCTTGCTAGGATCCCCAGGTGGGTATCGCTCATGGTTGTACTCATCATACTCTATAATCGCACTTGGGTTCTTAAGCGCGGCTACAGTCGCTGGAATGTCTGGTACAAGTTTATGTTGCTCTGATACGGTAATCGAACCAGAGGCAAACCCTGAAGAAAGAATCAGCATCTGCTTATTGAACAGTTACTGCAAATGTAGAGAATGAGACATGCAGACATTTTCGAATTCCATAAAAATCTTAACCGTTACACTATGACAAGAAGAGACACAGACAACATAAATACATACGTATACATTAATATCTTATATATATTTATTTATAACATATGCAACTGGGTTTGCAGTGCAAGTAGTAACAGTTGTACCAGAGTTGACGTTTTTATAGTTTTACTGAAATTGGGTTTGCAATGTAAACATATGGGCTGTTGCAAACAAAATATTGTTGGTAAGCTTAGGCTATGTTTGATAACATTTATGTTTTTTGTTTTTCTAAACCAAAATTTGGAAGTGTTTTCGCTATTTTGTTTTCAAAATTTTAAAAAACACAAAACATATTTGGTAATCACTATTTGTCGTTTGTTTTTAAAAATGAAAAACACAAAATGATAGTTTATAACTAATTAAGAGGAAGTGAAAAGATAAAAAATGTAAAGATGAAGTATGAGAAGAATATAGAATGAGAAAACCCACCAAAAAGTTCTTTAAGATTTGATGCTTTTGTTTAATAAAATTTTGACAAGAAGAATTTTTTGTTTCCTCTATTTTTTGAAATTTTGTTTACAATTAAAAAAAAAAAAAAAAAAACAGAAAACGAAAACAGATTTGCCAAACGCTTTTTTAAAAATAAAATTGTAATTTTCTGTTTAAAAAAACAAAAACAGAAAATGAAAGTGTTATCAAACACACCCTTAATAAACCAATATTGTATTGGAAAAGCACTCGCAAATATTCAGGAATGTTCACTACAAAAAAATCAAGCCTCTCAGGTAAATTCATGTTCTCAAGTGCAAAAACTTGATCACGAAAAACACAATACCCAATGATTTCAATTGTTCAATATTAAAGACCATCAATGCAGATTCACCAAAGGAAGAGTTTTTGGATGATTTGGAATATAAAAGTCCAAACTTGTCCATTGCTCAAATCTAACTCACTTATTATTAGGTAGTAGCAGATCAACAAACTTATAAACAAGCAAAAGGACCAATCTCTTACATGAGTTTATTTCAAAACAACCAATCCTTCACTTGGGATTTTGACTCAATCGGTAAAAAGCATTAAAAAATTACTAAACACTAAATACGAGTTCCAATTACATAAATTATTAGGCAGACAAAGATAGACATCCTAATCCAATTGGATTGCATTTCTTAGTTTGGTGATAACAACCCACCAAAACAAAACTAATACAACAGCAAAAGAACCAATCTCTTACCTGATTTATTGACACGAATGGTGAAACGTAGTATAAAAATTGTTGAAACGCTAAATCATGCTTCCAATTCACTTAAATTACTATCAGATACATAACCCATTCCTATTAGATTGCATTACTTAATTTGATAAATACAACCGTCCAATAAACTAAAAAACAATCAAAAGGACCAATCTTTCACTTGGGTTTTTACTCAATTCATAAAAAAGCACAATAAAAAGTTCCATTACTTAAAATTATTTTGCAGGCACAAATAGATATCCTAATCCTATTGGATTGCATTTCTGAATTTGCTGATACCAAACAACCAACAAACTAATAAACTAGCAAAATAACCAATTATCAATCCCTCAATTAGGTTCATGAGTTATGAGTAGTGCTAGACATACCAACTCTTTTATTAATTTTCAAAAATAACCAATTATCAATCCCTCAATTCTTTTTGTTTCCTCTGCGATAAATTTTACATTATCAATCCCTCAATTAGGTTCATATCCGAAAACAAGCGTTGTCATGAATATTCATCAATGTTCCCCAAAGAAAAAAAATGCAAAACCCATAAGTCATAACGTACTCTAGCTAAAATACCAAATTCATTTAAAAAAAAAAAAAAGTTAAAACCTCTGTTAATCTAAAGGTTTTTTTTTTTTTTAATCGAAACCCTAGACAAAACATTTGCATATTATGAGCATGGGAAAGAATTAGAAGATCCCGAAAACTAAAACCTGAATAGATACAAACTTGTACATGTCAAATACGAAAAGGCAGGTATGTAAAATTGAACCAAAAAAAAAAAAAAAACAGAGAGAGAGAGAGAAGAAACCTCTGGAGAAATGGAAGGAGGAGAGAGGTGGGTTAGCGAAAGAGGAGGATCTGAGATTGAGAAGATTATCAGATTTGGGTTTGCCGTTTTGGGTATCGGCGTTGGATATGAGCGATTGAGTCTCTGATGCCGATTCCGAAGCTGACCAAATCCAACGAGCTTTGCCCGAAAGAGAAGAGGAAACGCTCGCCCTCTTCGCCGCAACTCTCAACATCTTCACGCTCACGCCTCGATGGGCTTGCGACGCCTCTGACTCTATAAATCAAAAAAAAAAAAACTAAAAAAAGAAAATTGTTTCTTCTCTTCCTCTCGTTGTTGTCTTGTCAGGATTTTTAAAATTACAAATTTAATTGAACTCTAAAATCTGGCTAATATTCAATTTGAGGTTTGGTAGATTTGAAGAAACTGTCAACGTGTTAATTTTTAACGACAAAAGTAACTCTTGAAATTTCAGAGGAAATGGTCATTATTAGTCATAACTTTTAAAAATTATGAAAATAGTTATTTTTCTTTTAGTTTCATTGAAAAACATTTAAGTTTTGTCTATTTTACCCTTTGTTGGTATTGTTTTGTGTTATGTTCGAAACATTGTAGCTTATTTTTCAGTTGGTCGTTTTTTCTTAGCGTCGTCTTTCCTTTTCGTTTTCTCACTCGCAAAACAACCTTTTAGTGGTCTCAATCGTTGATTTCATATGCGATTCTCGGTGTGTGTTGAATATTCAACTTTAGATATATTATGGTGGTATGGAATTTGAACTAACGACGAGATCTGCACCTCTTGGATGTGATGCGGCAATAAAAACAGAAGAACTAGTGGAGACCAAGAAAAACACATTGAGTTTTTGAAGTGGTTCGGCCCTCCTCCGGAGTAATAACCTACGACCACTTTTTATGGCATTTCCAGTGGATTTTTACAATGGATTCCGACCAAACAATCTTCCAACCCCTTCTCATTTCTCCTCCTCTTCCTTTTATAGGTTAGCCAAGAAGAGAGAGTGGAAGGTTACATTATTGAGGCCTGACAAACCATCCCTTAATTTTCGGAGTTTGACCTAAACACACAGTCGACTATATCTCCCTGAATTACAAGAGTGGGTTACCAACAAATTATCGACGTACACTGGAACGGGATGTCTACAGTACCTGTCAGACATCCCCACAATCGGGGTTAATCCATCATTATAAGGAAAAACCTAGACTAAATATCACGCGGATTTCACTTTTGATTGGGGGTCACCAGCTTCGCAGGTCGAGCCCTCCGTCTCGACCGGCCCTTACCTCCTATTCGCGGATACAATCACGGGTTTAGTCCATCTCCGGGCTTCTGTGGTCTTCCTACCCATCAAAATCCTCTCCGAGGGTCGTCACTAATTTGGCACCACCTTCGGTGACGCCCTTACTAGCCGTTCTCGAGGGTACAAAACTGAGGGTCATCTTTAACAAATCTCGTCCCTTCCCTCTACGAGGGAGGTTTTCTTGCTGACGTGGGATGTTATGCTGACACCAAGCATTCTCCCTCGCAGTTGTTGCTCTTCGGGGACTTCGTCCCCGAAGCTGCGACCTCGGACGAAAATCCACCTACAACATCTGCCTCCCAATCCCGAGGGTACGAGCCGTGCCCTTCGGGATTCCTTCCTTGGGACGCTTCCTTCCTGAAAAGTCGTGCCTTTTGAATGATGGGCAGTTAATGCCCTGACACCTTTTGGGTTTCTGCCGTTTCGATGGGATTTGCTGACGTCAGGTAATAATGAGATTCTATTAAAAAATCCCTGGCCGTTAGATGATGAGGGGAAGATTCCAATCCGACGCCCCAGAATTATGCTCGGGGTTTGGGGCGAAAAGGCGCGAAGAGATTTCGCCTCTTCGCTATCCCTTTTCGCCTATAAATCTCCTCATCTTTCTCAATTCACGAACTTTTGCACTGATCGCCATTCCTCTGAAAAATCTCAAATTTTCCGATTCTTCGAAACTCCGAGGAACTCGCTCTGTTACCCAAGAACTTCGCCGACGCCTCTTCGCTACCTCCATTCTCAGCCTACCGGTAAGTTTCCCAAGCTTACCCCTAACTTCTGTTCTTCGAATAGTTTAGGATTTAGGCGTTCTGAGCGCTCTGGGTTTTTAGAAGCTTTAAAGGTGATATTTTTCTTCTCAGAAAATGTCCGGCGACTTTACATCGTCCTCATCCAGTGCTCGGTTTGGGTCCGAGCCCTCGTCCGAGCACACGGAATCGTCGCCACCGGCTTCACCAGTGGCGCCGTCGCCGCCACTGCCTCCGACGGCGGCAAAAGGGAAGAAGAAGAAGAAGAAGAAGAAGAAGAAGAAGAAGAAAGGGGCGGCGAAAAAGACTTCGGCCGCTCCAGTTCCTTCTTCGGCGACAGCGGTGGGTGACCCGGTGTCGCGGTCGTCCGAAACTCGGCTACCAGGCCCGCGTCTTCGGAATCGGGTTCACGGGTGGCCGAGGCTATGCCCGTCGAATCACGGTAGACGACAGCCGCCCCGCAGCTGCCACCGGGCGAGCAAACGATCGCGGCCGACGACCCCGTCCTTGCGTCACCTTCACCCACCATCGTTGCAGAGACCAGAGTCTCTACGTGCTCCGAAAACGACGTGGAGCACATCCGGGAGCAATTCCACTTGCCCGGGGACATTACCACCTGGGCGATGTCCTCAGAGGAGTGCTCCAACCGCCCGCCCTGTTCGCTGGTGGCCTTCAACAAGACCATAATGAAGCACGGGGCGCGGCTCCCACTGTATCCCCTCGTCTGAGGAGTCCTTGCCCATTAGGGCCTCTCGTCGAGCCTGCTGAACCCGAACGCCTACAAGATTATGGCGGGGATGCACATTTTGTGGATGAGGCTATTCAAGGTCGACCTCGCCGTAGAAGAGGTTCGCCACCTCTATAAGCCCTTCTCCAAGAAGTCGAAGGTGTAGTACTTCTTCTTGGCTCCCTATGAGAAGAAGAGGATTATGATGACAAACTTGTCATCCTCCTACGAGGGATGGAAGGACAAGAACTTCTGGGTCAGAGGGAACTTCGACCCTTACAGCTCTGTGGAGGGAGCCCAACCGGTCCCGACGAACTATCACATTCCTGGTAAGTCCCTTAGCTTTTTCCTTCCTCCTTTCAGTTTGCTGCATTCTCTTGTCTAACATCCGTGTTGGCGCAGAGTCCTTCCTCCGCACCCTAGTGACCCAGGCCAAGGCGTGCGGATCTGTACTCCCCTTGCCTCCCCTGAAGAGGGTAGAGATGTCCGGGTTCTCGTCACCGAGGACAATCTAGTAGAGTACGGGTGGATTTCCACTCGAATGGAGCTGGACTCGGACCAGTTCCGTGGGCACAAATCAGGCCCCAAGAAGTCGAAGACAACTGCGGAGCCTTCGGCCAAGGTCGCCCCGTCGAAGAAAACCACTACCTCTTGGCCACCGAAAAGAAAAAGCGCGACCTCGTCTTCGAAGAAGTCCGCATCCTCCAAGTCCGCGGCTCCACCGCCTCTGACAGTGGAGTTTGGAGATGAAGATGAGGAGCCTCTGGTGAGGTCTAAACGATCGCGGACGGAGTCCAGGCTGACTCCCGAGATTGCTCCCTCTCATCCCTCTTCCTCCAGGGATGAGGGTGAACTAACTTCCCATACCGGGGCGGTTTCAAGTTTTAAGGACTCTCAGGCACTTCCGACAAAGGCCACCCCATAGTCTAAGAACTCTCAAGTGCCCCGGAAGAATCCCCCAACGGTGACTCACGAGGGGGTCTCCTTTGGCGAGGCTGCTAAGTAGGCGTTCGTCGCCTCGGAGGAAATTTTTCGCGAACCTCCTTCGGTCGTACCGAGCCCTTCTACTGCTCTGGCGCAAGATCCCCTGCTAAGCATCGAGGACTTTACGGTGAAGCACGCAGGTCTGGCTCCTTCGAGACCAGATGTTCCACTAAGGCAGACGACACCTGCTGGGTCTTCGACCCAAATCCCACCTGGGACGAGGCGCTCTGCCCCCATCGTCATTTCTGACGGTAAGTAGCTGTTTTATCTGCAAGAATAAAGTCGTTGTTAAGCGTCTAAACTTTAATATTAGCCGATACTAACCAGCTTTTTGCCTGCAGACAAACTTTTTGGCCTCTTAGGGTCCTCGCCTTCGGCAGGGACCTACGACCGCCCAGCCCCCGTCCCCGAATCTTCCGCCAGGACAAGGATAAGGGGAAACAAGTAGTAGAAGACGCTCCTTCTTCGAGAACTCCGCCCCCGAAGGAGAGCGATACTACCTGCGCCGGCGCAGCGGGCCCATCTTCGTCCAGGGCACCAGCTATAGAAACCTCGAGGGTAGAGTCCGCCGGGGCTCTCCGGGGTCCCCCTGAGGGTTCTACTCCTGTCAGGGATCCCTTGGCGGATTTTACAGTTCCTCCGGCGGGGACTCCTTTAGGCGAGGGGTCGTACACTCCGTCGGGGCCCTTCCCCTGGATGCCCGATCTTGGTCCTATGCTGGACGAGATCTGGTCCGAGAAAAACTTCAGGTGATTATCCGAGGAGCCGTTCCAAGCCAGTAACAGGGAGGGCATGCGGCTACTCTCGAGGGTAAGATTTGCCGAGGCTTTCTCCTTCGAAGAACCAACACACTCGTTTCTAACTATATTGCTTGTTGCAGGCTTTCCTTGCCAACTTCACGTACTCCCGAAGGTCCGAGGCCATCTTTGTCCAAGGCAGGGAAGCCCTGCTTCGTCTTCGCGAAGCGAAAGAGAAAATGGCTGCCGAGCTTCATGAGGCCTCCTCCCGGGCGGACCTTTCAACGAAAATGATGGAGCTCGCCAACGAGAGCCTCAGGAGCTCCAGAGACTGCAGGAGGGAACACGCGGATGAGGTGGCCAAACTCCCGGGGGGGGGGGGGGGGGGGGGGGGGGGGGGAGGAGGAGTTGGAAAAAGAGAGAGCAGCTCGCGCGGAGGCAAAAACCAAGTTCGAGGTTGAGCTGGGTCAGGCAAAGATACAGTAGGAAGAGGCGTGGAAGGCCCTGGAGGAAGAGCGCCGTCTTCGCGAAGAGAACTCTTTCTCCGAGAAGGCGGCTTTCGAGGCAGTGCTCAAGGAGTAGAAGGGCTTGAGAGCAGCAGCCGAGACGAGGATCCAGGCACTCGACGGCGAGCTTAAAATTGTCCTAGGCATACTCAGCAGGACTGAGGCTGACCACAACGGTGCCAGGCCCACAATACGCTCCGCCGTGGCCGACTACAAAAGGAGCCCCGCTTTCGACAATCTTATCGAATTGAGAAGACAACAATGGATCTCTGATTTTCACCAGAGCATGGGCTATCGCAACGAGATCAAGCTGGCCACTATTGATGGCTCCAATTGGTTGCTAGACAAACTCAAGGCTCTTCACTTCGAGTGGAATTTCGTTGAAGAAGTTAGGCGCGAATTCCCGCGTCCGCCTCTCAGCAGCCTCCTCCTTAGTCTTGACTCTTTTTGTTCGGGGTCCTTCTTACGGACGCCCACCTCTTGTAAATTCTCCATAAATAAAGAAAATCTGGATTTTGCTTACATACAAGTGTATATTTATTTCTTATGCAGCTCACAAATCTATTTACTTAACTAATACGATCAAATCCCTCCGGGATCGACTGCTAAAATTAATTGCGTCCTCTTCGAGGATCACAACCCGAACTATGCCCTCTCCGAGGGTCATAACTAAGACAAATTACGCGACTATTTAGACCGTGACTCGTACCTGTCTTCCTTCGAAAGATGGCCCTAGTTACTCCGGGTTCTTTCTTCTTCGAAGGATTGTCCCGAACCAAGCTCCTTCTTCGAAGGAATGAAAGCACTCTATCACTTGCAACGGTTCCCGATGCTTCTGAATAGGGTGTGGCCTCTTGACTTATACATTTTGGTGATTAGACGCAGTCTAATTTTTCAAAATTTTCCTGAGTCTTTCACACTTCGGAGTTCTTTCTTTAAGCGTACCTAGGTCTTCTATCTCTTTTGAAGAATAGAATGGTTCTAGGAGAAAATTAGCTAAATGCTTCCCAAGTTAGTCCCCGAACAGGTTTCCTTCTCCGAAGAAAATGGCCTGATAGGACAACTTTTTGTGTGGCAAGAAGTTTCAACGATTAAAGCCTACGTAGGCCCTTCGGACCTACACGTTCTAGTCTTGCCCAACTTCAAAGTACCTATAGGGCGCACTTATTTCTTTATGGTACCCCGGATGCCCCCTTGTCTTCTTGAGTGCCTCGGCGGTCGAGAAGACAGTCGAGGGTAGTACTTCTAGGAGTCCGCTCCGCAGTTTTTTCCTTTATACACCGAGTTTAAAGTCTACTCCGCAGACTTTTGAGTTTATAATCTACTCCGCAGACTTTTGAGTTTATAGTCTACTTCGCAGAATTTTGAGTTTATAGTCTACTTCGCAGACCTTTTTTTTTTTTTTTTTTTTTAAACACACTTGGTACCAAACTTGCTGAACTTTAATCAATACACGGATGAATTACAATATAAGAGAAAAGATAAATTACAAGCGAGGGGAACCTACTGGTAATACTTCTTGAGGTGTTCTGCATTCCAAAGATGTTTGATCGGGATCCCGGCGAGGTTCGCGAGTCGGTAGGCCCCCGATCGCAGAACCTCGGTGATTTGATAGGGTCACTCCCATAAATATCCAAGTGCCCCAGCTTTTGGCTCCTTGATGTTCTAAAATGCTTGTCTAAGGTCAGTGTCCCCGACCTTGAACTTCTCTTCCTCACCTTGGAGTCATAATACCTCGACATTCGCTGCTTCTTGGACTCCATCCGGATTCTAGCGAGTTCTCTCCACTCCTCGATCATGTCTCTCTCCGCGGCTAGGAGTGAAATGTTGGTTTCTTCGTCAAAATTTTCATATCGAAACGAAGGGACCTTTACTTCTACAGGAATCATCGCTTCGGTGCCGTAGGCCATGGAGAAGGGGGTTTCTCCAGTGGCCGTTCGGGCTGTGGTGCGATAACTTCAAAGGACTAAAGGGAGCTCCGTGGCCCATCGCCCTTTGAGTGTGTCGAGATGTCTCTTCAAGGTAACATTGATGATCTTGTTGACGACCTCGACCTAGCCGTTGCTCTACAGATTGTATGGTGCTGAGAAGTCTTTGCTGATGCCGAGCCGATCACAGAGGTTCCTCACGGCCTGATTATCGAACTGGAGAGCATTGTCCGAAATCAAGGAGTGAGGTATCCCGAACCTGTATACGATGTGCTCGCGGATGAACTTTGTCAGGTTCTTCTCGGTGATAGTCGATAAGGGAATGGCTTCGGCCCATTTGGTGAAGTAATCCACCGCTACGACCTCAAACTTGAGCCCTCCGGGCACCGTTGGCAGCGGCCTGATGATGTAAATTCCCCACTTTGCAAAGGGCAATGGGAAAAAAACAGCTGTGAGCCGCTCTGGATGAGCTCGAATAAGCGCAAGTATCTCTGGCACTTTTCACATTTCTTCGCGTAATCAACGGCATCTTGCTTCATCGTGGGCCAATAGAATCCCTTCAACAATGCCTTGTGTGCGAGGGACTGCCCCCCAACGTGATTCCGACAAACTCCGTCATGAATCTCACTGAGGACTTCCTTGGCTTCCTTGTTGTTAAGGCATCGAAGCAGCGGAGTCGAAACCCCTTTCTTGTATAACTTGTCGTTCAGCAGTATATAGTGTTCAGAATGGTACTTGACCCATCGGGCCAGGTCTAGATCTCCTGGCAGCTTATCCTCTTTCAGATAGACGACGATATCATCCATCCATGAAGGCTCAGCGTCGATCGCCTCTACCAAGTCTCGCTTTGCGATACTTAGCTTGGGGATGATTTCCATCAGGACTAGGCGAAGGAGCTCTACGTCTCTGCTAGTGGCTAGATTCGCCAAAGTGTCTGCGTTAGAATTATCTTCGCGGTCGACGTGTTTCACTTCATGCCTGGAGAAGTTTTGAAGCTCTACCTTAACTTTCTCCAGGTAAGCCGCCATTCTACCATCGCGAGCTTGGGATTCGCCTGAAATTTGAGAGACAACTAGCTTTGAATCACTGAAAATTTAGAGTGAATCTACTTGAAGTTCTCTGGCGAGCCTGAGGCCAGCCAGCAATGCTTCATATTCTGCCTCATTGTTCGAGGCCTTGAAGGTGAATCGTAATGCGCTGTTGATGTGATGATTCTCGGAGCTGATCAGCATGAGCCCCGCTCTTGAGCCGTTCTCGTCCAAGGATCCATCCACGAAGAGCTTCCATTTCGGGGGCTTCATTTGCCGATCCCGATCTTCCTTCGAAGGAAAAGTCAACTCGGCAATGAAGTCCGCTAGCGCTTACCCTTTGATTGCAGTCCGTGGTTGATAGACGATGTCGAACTGAGTTAACTCGACTGCCCACTTAACTAGTCTGCCCGAGGCCTCCGGTCTGCGCAGCACTTGCTTCATCGGGTGGTTAGTTAATACCACCACTGGATGGGCCAAGAAGTAATGACGAAGCTTTCTGGTCGAGGTGATAAGAGCGAGGGCCAGACGTTCCAGCTCAAGATATCTAAGCTTAGCGTCGAGGAGGCGTTTGCTGATGTAGTACACTGACACTTATATTCCAGCCGCTTCCTTGATTAGCACCGAACTGACTGCATGCTCTGACACCGCGAGGTAGGTGAAGAGCTTTTCTCCTGATAATGGCTTTACCAGAACCAGGGCATGCCCGAGGAAGACCTTAAGCTCCTGAAAGGCTCGTTCACATTCCTCGGTCCAAGCAAAATCCTTGCTGCCGCGGAGAACATTGAAGGAAGAGAGACATTTGTCAGTTGAATGGGAGACAAACCTATTTAACGCAGCGATGCATCCCGTGAGCTTCTGGACCTCTTTCCCTCTTCGAGGGGAGCCCATATCGAGGATGGCTCGGATCTTCTCCGGGTCAGCCTCTATTCCTCGTTGACTCACCATGAAGCCTAGGAACTTCCCAACTTTCACTGCGAAGGTATATTTGCTCGGGTTGAGCATCATGTTGGTTTGTCGAAGGATGTAGAAGGTTTGATCTAGGTGCGTGACATGATCTTGCGCTACTGCACTCTTGACCAACATGTCGTCGATGTAAACCTCCATCGAGATTCCTAGCAGCTACGCAAAGATTTTGTTTACCAGCCTCTGATAAGTTGCCCCTGCGTTCTTCAAGTCGAAGGGCATAACCCTATAGCAATATAGCCCAGGATCGGTGATGAACGTCGTGTGCTCTTCGTCTCAGGGAAACATGAGATCTTATTGTAACCAGAATATGCGTCCATGAAGCTGAGGAGTTCATGGCCCGCAGTCGCATCGACCATCTGGTCAATTCGGGGCACGGGGAAGCTATCCTTCAGGCAGGCTTCGTTGAGATTGGTGAAGTCCATGCAGCATCTCTATCTCCCGTCTAGCTTCAGGACCAGAACAGGATTTGAGACCCAGATCGGATACTTCGCTTCGCGAATGAATCCGGCCCTGATGAGCTTATCGACTTCGTCTTTAAGCGCCTGGGCTCTCTCGGGGTCGAGTGGTCTCCTCTTTTACCGCCGGGTCGGGACCCGAGGATCGATGTTGAGACGATGACACATAAGATTAGGATCGATACCCTTAATGTCGCTGTGACTCCATGCAAATACGTCTCGATTCCGTCGAAGACAAGCAATGACAGCCTCGCGGACTTCTTAACTCAGCGAAGTCCCAATCTTGATTCTGCAAGGTGTGCCGAGGCTATCTACTTCTACCTCCTCGATGGCTTTGGCCGGGCCCGCTAATTGCTATTGGGCCGGCAGTCGGGGGTCCAATTCGCACCGGACTTCGGGAACTCCGATAGTAAGGATCTTACCCTTCATCAAACCTACTTCCCTGGCTATCCGCTTTCCGTTTGAGTCAGCGGGAGCTGATTTGACGCTCGTGGTGTAACACATACGAGCCTCGTACTGATTTCCCCGGACGACTCCGACACCGCGGGGTGTGGAAAACTTCAGACAGAGGTGGTAGATGGATGTTACCGCCTTCATGCCCACGAGGGTCGGACGCCCGAAGATGGCGTTGTAAGAAGACCTACTTTTGACCACCATGAAGTTGGACATGCAGTTGATCCCGTCGGCAATTTGACGAACGAGACGGCCAACTCTATGCTTCCCTCTGAGAAGATAGAATCTCCTGTGAAGCCGTGCAGCGGGCTCGCAGCCGCTCGCAGGCTCTGGGGACTAATCCTCATCTTCTCGAGGACGTCCAAGTACAGGATGTCTACCGAACTGCCGTCGTCAATCAGGCATCGGGGGACTAGATGGTTCCCGATCATTGCAGAAATGACCAAGGGGTCATGATGCGGGAATCAGACTCCTTCAGCATCTGCGTCCGTGAACTTGAGCTCGTTCATGGATCTCCGAGGAGGTTGTGAAGAGGCCTCCGTACCCTGGAAAATTCCTCCGGACGGCTTCTGCTGCACCTCCCGGGCGTAATCCTTCATGGACCGCTGAGAGCGCCCTCCAGGATAAGGCCCTCCCGCGATTGTACGAATCTTGCCTTCGATTTCTCGGTTGGGCAGATTTCTTGCTCTGCAGTCCGCGTCTTTGCGGTACCCCGTCATCTTCCCTCGACGAATGAGATATTCTAGCTCATCCTTCAGGTCGAAACAGGTCGCGGTCGTATGCCCGGCTGCGTTGTGGAACAAGCAGAACTTGTCCTTGTGCTTCTCCAGCACCTTCCCCTTCAACGGCACAGGGGGTCGAAAGTCAACCTCACCCCGCGAGTTGACAAAGATCTCTTCTATCGAGGTAGTAAGCTCTTGGTACCCGTCATATCGCGGCTTGCGAGCTCGGATCACCATCGATACCGTACCTGAGTCGAGAGGCCTTTTTTCCTCGCGGGCCTGCCGACTGCCGCCCGTAGGGAGCTCAACGGGCCTTTTCATCTCCTTTCGACGGTCCCCTTCAAGGTTTCCTCGGGAGGCCTTTGCGGGCCCGGACTTCTTCGAAGTCGAGGCCTCTACGTTGACGTAGTTTTTGGCTCGACCCAGGAAGTCCGAATACACCCGTGGGGCTTCTTGCTGATCGAGAATGCGAAGGGCATATCCTCGCATACCGTAGAGCTCGCGGCGAAGAGCAGGGCATCATCAGACAAATGCCCCACCTCCATTGTTGCCTTCGTGAACCTCTGGAGCCAAGTTTGGAGGCTTTTACCATCTTCCTGCCTAACCCGAAAGAGGTAAGCCGAATTCTTGAAGTGTCTTCGACCCACCAAGAATTGTGCGGCGAACCTCGTCCTCAGATCCTGCCAACTCCCGATTGAGTTGGCTGGAAGTCGATACCACCATCGACGGGCTTCGCCCGCGAGGATGGTATCAAACAGCCTGCACTTGATGGCCTCAGAATAGCCAGAAGCACGCGCCCACGAGGAGTAGATCCCCAAGTGGTCAGAAGGGTCCCCGCTACCATTGAACATGCTCATTTTTGGCAGCCTGAGACGGTCGAGGACGGGGGTAGTAAGAAGGTATTCTGTTAAGGGTGTGAAATCCCCGTCCAGGATACCATCGTGGGAAACCCTACCAAGAATTCCTCGAAGACGCTCGATCTCCGCGAGCGATAATTCCTAGGTCCCCGCGGTCTGCCTGCTAGTAGCGGTGGTAGCCGAGCCCTCGCGAATTCGCGCCCTCACTAGGAGTCACGCATCTTCGATGCAGACCCCAGCAGGTGCAGGCACATGCCTTGCCGCCTCTCGTGGTAAAGGGCCCAACCTGTCAATGACTGAGTTGGGCTTCGCCGAGGCTCCACCTCCTTCGCCGGCAGGGCGCGAAGGTCCAGCTTGGTCAGTCGGTTGTCGCACTCCTTTGGAGCAGGCTGCGGGCCTCCGAGTCGCCGCAGTTCACCGATGGTGGGGATTGTGGGCTTCGCGCGCGGACTCGCCGCCGGAGTTCTCATCTTGGGCCGTCGCAGTGATGCCTACGGCATCATGTACGGCGGCAGCGTCTCTGCCGTTGGCCCTATGCCGCGTCTGGAGCACGTCGGCCTGTTCCGCGTCAGTCAAAAGTGGTGACTGACTTCGGTTTTGTATTAAAGTCTCCACCAATCCGGTCATTCTCGCTATGGACTCCTTCATGCGCCGGATTCGGTCCTCAAGCACCTCTTGCTCGGAGGTCATGTGATTCTTGCTGCTGCTTCTGAGGTTGGGTGCCATTGATCTTCGATCAAATAGTATGGCGGGCAACTTGGAGGGAACAGGAAGAAAATCTGGAAAGAAGAGCGAAGGTGCACGCGGGGCCCTCCTTCTAGCGCCAATCTGTAGGTATGGAGTTTGAACCAACAACGAGATCCGCACCTATTGGATGTGATGCGACAATGAAAACGGAGGAACTGGTGGAGACCAAGAAAAACACAGGGAGTTTTTGAAGTGGTTCGGCCCTTCTCCGGAGTAATAACGTACGTCCACTTTTTATGGTATTTCCGGTGGATTTTTACAATGGATTCTGACCAAACAATCTTCCAACCTATTCTCCCTTCTCCTCCTCTTCCTTTTATAGGTTAGCCAAGAGGTGAGAGGGGAATGTTAAATTACTGGGGCCTAACAAACCATCCCTTAATTTTCGGGGTTAGGTGACGTAAACATACAGTCGACCATACCCTCCCTGAATTACGGGAGTGGGTTACCAATTAATTACCGACGTACATTGGGAACGGGATGTCTACAGTACCTGTCAGACATCCCCACAATCGGGGTTAGTCCATCATTACAAAAAAAGACCTAGACTAAATATCACGCGGACTTCACCTTCGATCGGGGCTCACCAGCTTCGCGGGTCGAGCCCTCCATCTCGACTGGTCTTTACCTCTTCTCCGCGGATACCATCGCGGGTCTAGTCCATCCCCGTGCTTCTGTGGTCTTCCTGCCAATCAAGATCCTCTCCGAGGGTCGTCACTAATTTGGCACCACCTTCGGTGATGCCCTTACCAGCCGATCTTGGGGTTACAAAATCGAGGGTCATCTTTGACAAACATCGTTCTTCCCTCCACGAGGGAGGTTTTCTTGCTAATGTGGCGATGTTATGCTGACACCGGGCATTCTCCCTCGCGATTGTTGCTCTTCGGGGACTTCACCCCCGAAGCTAGGACCTCGAACGAAAATCCACCTACAACATATTATATTTTCACTTATTTTTATAATTATACTTCTTTAAATTCTGATTTCGTGTCATAGTTTATCTTGGAGTAGATCTATTTTGTTGTTTAAACATGTGATTTTTTTGATGCAAAATTAAGTAAATTGGATTAATTTTGTCTGCATTTGTTGGCGATTGGGTGTTTTTTCAAATTAGATATCTTGGTGGATTACATTTTGTTATTGCTGGTGGTTTGTTCTTGTGTGTATTTTTTCAAGTTCGTATGTTTTGTTTGCTTGTTGCTCGATTTTTGTTTTATTTGTTGTTTCGAATTCGTACTAGTGAATTCAAGTGCTAGTGCTATGCACATGCCTCATTTGATGAAATATTTTCTTTAAAAAAACAAAATCTAAACTATCAATAAAAGAGCCAATGCATTTTTCTCCCGCGTTTCAGTCGTTTCTAGCAAAGCGGTTTCGTCCGTGTTTTTGTTTTTGTTTTTTTTTTTTTTGCAATTTTTCGTTAAAAAAAATGCATTTTTTTGGGGTTATTTCATAATTTTATAAAAAGTTAAGGACTAAATGTATATAATAAAGGATGAAAATGTTAAAAAGATGGACTTTAAAGCAAAAAAGAGATTGCCCCTAACACGGGCCAGTGCGTGGGACCCACATGTCAGGGGCTCCCCCGACTTTTCTTTTGTTTGTTTTTTTCCTCTCTTTTTAGTCTTTTGTTTCCACCATTTTCTTTTTCTTTTGGGGTTTTTTTTTAATCTTTTTATTGTGTGATTTTTTTTCTCCTTCATCCTACACAATATATAAAAGTTTTTTTTTTCTCTTTCTATTTTTTCTTTTGGTTTTTTTTTTTACTTTCTTTTTTAATTTGTTACAAAAAAAAAAAAACTCTTTATACCAAATAATTTTTAAACTTTTTTATGATGTCATATTTTTATAATTTTAGTTTTAAAATTAATTTTAATTAGAATTTTTTTTGATAAGCATATTCTTTTGATATTTAATTCAATTTTATTAAATTTCAAATAATTTTTTATTTATTACCTTTTTTTCTTCCTTTTTTATTATAAATAAATTTAAAGTAACATAAATTACTTCACATTTAGACATTTTTTTTTCAAATTGAACCAAAAATCAAATTTAACGCGTGCGCAGGGCATGCATTAACTAGTAATAAATGTTAATCCTTAAAAAATAATAACAAATTTATAGAATCACAATGTACACTAATATTTTATTCACATAAAATTTGTTTTAAATATGTTAATTGATTATTTTCTCTCATTATTTTTGGATCTTTGTTTCTTCTCTAAATTAGTTGTCGCTTTTAAGAGAAACATTATAGAGAAATAAAAAATAGGCTTAATTACAGAAATCCTTAGACCTTTAGCACTCGTTTTATTGTGGCCCATGAAGTTTAAAAAGTCTTATTCTTCCCTCCTAATATTAAATACTTCCGTAATTATCCCCCTTACATTACATATTTGCCACATGTCGATGAAATAAGAAAGAAATATCAGTTTACCACTGGGTAATGTGAAAAGTAGATAATTAATTTATTTTTCTAGACTTCTAATTTTATTTTTCAACAATACTCGGGAGTAAAATGATATTTCTCTAAAATAAGAATCATCATGGACCCAACATTTA
The DNA here is from genome assembly GCA_018132145.1 of Boehmeria nivea var. tenacissima. Classification (NCBI taxonomy): domain Eukaryota; kingdom Viridiplantae; phylum Streptophyta; class Magnoliopsida; order Rosales; family Urticaceae; genus Boehmeria; species Boehmeria nivea. The sequence goes on along the minus strand of CM030876.1, from coordinate 6,022,151 downwards.
TTGACATGTGGCATATGTTCATCAAAAACTTAACGGACGGGATAATTGTAAAAATGAGTAATGTTAGGAGAGATTAATGCCATTTTTTAAACTTTAGGAGCACAATAAAACGAGTGTTAAAGGTTAGGGATGATTTATATAATTTATCCTAAAAAAATATCGTGATTAGTTAAGAAACGAATTCATTATTAATAATTTTATTCTAATCAACTATATGGTATAATAAAGAAAGTCTCATATTTGTTCAAAACTTACAAATAATCAATTAATTAGTCTTTATACAACAAGTTGGTTGAAAATAGTCGTAAAGTTTTTTTTTTTTTATAAGAACACTATAATTGAGTATTGAATAATTTGTTCATAAGTGTAACATTAGAATAAAAATTATATAAAAAAAGGTATAATTGAGATAGATTGTAATAGAAAGAAGAAAAAGTTATGAATGTGAGTTTAAGGTGCTAAAATAATGTAGTCTAAACAAATGATAATTTTTTACAAAATAATAATAAATTATAAAAAAAATAATAGGAAAAGAAATATAAGAGAGAGTGTCACTTCCTTTTGTTTTGGGTAGGATACTCTCTTACGTGTATGATAGGACACGTGTCAGAGAGCATGAGAAAAGTTGGATTAAATAATGAGTTTTTATAAGGAATAGACATACATTTATGTTAGTTTTTAACAGTTAGTCTATGTTTATTTTTATTCGTAAACTAGTCATTCCTTTTATATATTCTCATATGAGAAATTTTATTACTTAAGTCACAAATTTAATGACCAACTTTTCAGAAATTAGCTTATTAGATTAAAATTTTGAGGCACCAGTCACAAATTTTCAGATTAGATCAAACACCAGTCACAAAATTTCAGACTTACACTGAGACTCTCTATGCAACATTTTATTAGGTATTTAAAGGGCATATAACAAAAATCACACAAAAAAAATTGAATTTTGTGGTCCGGTGAAAGTGGTGAGGGCATTTTGGTCTGTTCATGTTGAAATTATTGCGCTTATGGCTAATTTGTTAATATTTATAAACATTGGCTATTTTATTGAAACAAATGTTTAAAATTGGCTAAAACTCAAACTGACCCTTAAAAAAAATAAAAAGAATCTTAAAAAAAAAAAGGAAATGAAAAAAAGGCAAAAAAAAAAAAAAAAGCTTAAGGTGTTAAGCATGTTGATGGACTATGTCATTACACTAGATGCACACCACTAGTACCACGAAAAGGCACTTGAGTTTTTCTCTTCATCTACAACCTGATGTGTGACTGTGTCAAGATTCAATATTTTGATAATAGTTTTGATCATGTGCAAGTAACTGAGAAATATTTCAAAACTCATCTCTTGTGCACCCTTGATACCACTTGTTGCAATTTGTTTCCCTCTCCAAGCATTGTAGTATGATATTAGGAGCAAACAAAAAAACAATGCCCCTCTAGTTAAGTGATTTTGATCCAGCTAACCGAACTTCTGCCTAATTCCCAGCTAAAAGCTTACGGTACAGAGAGAATGGACTTGATCCCTGATTAGGACTTGGACCATCTGGGGACGAAAAGCATCTCGAAAGGATAGGACTAGATGGATATAATAAAGTATTTCAACACGCCCCTAAAAGGCATAGGCAAGCCTCCTCTGGTTAGGGCTATCGGATCTTAGTTGCGCCCCCTTGGCTAAAAGTTTGCTAATGCATGCGGCCTACTTATGCTTTTTCTACTAAAAAAGTGTTTGAGTGCATGATATAGTGCGGGGGTGGAAATAGTGCTTTGTTTTAGTGCTGCTTTAGTGAAGGCAATTGAGCCTGTTAGCGGCCTCACCTAATAGCCTCAGTTATTTTTATCTTTTTTTGTGCGATTCAGGATTCGTAACCAATTCAATAAATCTATTCTATGGAGTTTCAAAAATAATTTACACGTAATCTTCTTATTATTATTAATCAAGAATTTCATATATAGTTAGAACGACCCTCACAAATTTAAAATACTAATTTGTTAAGAATTAATCGGATTGAAGCTATATCGTCATCATTTGCTAGAATCGAAATATCTGCTAGATCCGGGTCACAGTTTGTATCGATTAAACAAATCGTTGGAATTTCAACATGATACATTCTCGAAGAGCTGTATATTGTTGATCAACAATTATTACAATATCGGGTAACCCCGTCATATATTTAACCCCGCCCAGATATGTTTGCAATTCTAGGGACCAAGATCTATTTACAGTTAAAAGAAGATGACGATCTACCTGAATGCAACATGGTGTGCTCCATGCCTGTCCGGCCCATTACTATGAAACTCCTGCATAGATTCCCTTATGAAACTAACCATCAAGTTCCTTGGGGCTATGGTCTCGAGCTGGTTACATCTACTGGGGTAAAGATCGAACCCGAAGTGGCGGAACTCAAAGGGATGACGAGGTCCGGAAGGTGTTACATTCCCGAATAATTGGAATCAAAGAGAAGCGGGAAAGGAAGCTAAGAAGGTAGTTCTAATAGTAGCTTAGTTCCTTGGGATTTCCCTCTTAGGGCCAATAAAGAAGGAAGAAAGAAAAAGAAGCATAATCCGCTACTATTGCAGTTGAATCAGAGTTCTTTGCTTTGGAATTGAATTCCCGACCTTAAGGCATATTGAAATAAAGTCAGTTAAGACAGCAGTTCAAGTTACTAAGTTCGGAGTTTCCTTGGAATTATCTTAGCTTAAAGCGAATAAAGCTCCGATGATTATAAAGGGAGAGTTCGCCGAGTTCTTGGAATTGTCAGACCTTAGGGCAAGGACAAAAGGAAACCGAAGGCAAGGATATGAGGTCTTCTTTCTCTTCCTTTGGAATGAAATTCCCCTGATCGACGATGCGCGCGGAAGGGACTTACCAGACGTCTTTTCCAGTAACCATTCTGAATGGGCGAACGAATCTAATTCAAATGGATTGATCACAAGGACCTCTGCGATCTAAAGCTTCGACCGGGCAGTTCTGAACGACCAGATTACACTGTCAGTTAAGGCCGTAAGTTCCTGAATCTTGCTAAGCTGATCGCCTCGTGGATTCCTGTTCTTAATTTTTGACTGATTACCTGATCTAATTAGACGTTAAAACTATATTAGTGCTTGACACGGTAAAGGCTTTTCCCCTGAGTGTATTATTGATTTTTTTATGAATCCTAACTATTAGTTATCTCCATTATATGGCGGAGATAAATGTGGTGGCAAACTGTCAACTTGTCATGCCCGTGTTTTTTGGCCTAAATTGGATTTACCCTCTGGAACTAACCCTAAAAGATGAAAAATGTGACTAGTTTAGCTACTACTATAGTTTTACAAAAAAGTAGAATCTAATCGAACGACTTTTTTTCTCGCTAGGAGAGAAAGAGTATTAGTTGAAGAAGTGGAATCAAAGACTCAGTCAACAGTATCTATAGTAGTTGTAGCCGCATCAAAGGCTGTAGCAGATGCAGAACTTACAATTCTCTTACTGGCAACCTCAGAAGTAGCTGGAAATGAAAGGTAAGTCAATTCAATATCTCTAGTAGGAGCAGTAGTAGCTCATGATTCTAATACTTTCACGGAAGGTGGTAAGCTAAAACCTGGTTTGAAAGAGACGATCTGGTACTTATCACAGGGGAGGAATTCAAAGCTAGGTTAATTGGCATCCCTGGCCTAGCACTAGAATGGATTATAGCTCTCTTATCTATCGGAATAAACATAACAACACGATTTGCGATCATAAACCAATAGCAAATTATACTGTTGAAGGTATTTCCGTTTCGGACTCATAAACGTTTGGTGAAAGCATTCCTTCTTCAGGATTAGAAGCGGAGTTCGATTCCATTCCTTTGAATTGGACTTTGAACTCGAAAAATCAAGATAAGTACATGGGATGAAAGAAAGGAAAAATGCCACAGAAAGAGAAGGAGCTGCTTGAGAATTTGTTTCAAAAGGCTCTGCGTACTTTTTGGAGCTCGACCGTTTCATCGATGAGCTAAACCTTGATACGAAAGAGAACAGGTCAGATCAGCTGAGGGAGAATCATCAAATTCAAGACAGAATGGGGCGTATAAACTTCCTTGGCTCCAGCCATACCAGTAGATTCCAAAATCTCACGAATGTATTTATGTTGAGTAGGAAATAGACCACCTGCTGTAGGAATCACTTCATGACCGAGAAAATAATGTAAGTCTCGAAGATCCTAGTAATATAAACTAGGGGCCACGTAGACTATTCAGAGGAGGTATGCTAATCAGTGATCTACTGATGTAGCTAGTGATAGGGTCGGTGTATCAAGCCGACTTGAGACTTCTTTTCTCAACATATCAACAACTAAGTTTGCAGTCGCTTGTCAGTTCCTCCTATCAACTGAATTACAAGAACATGAATGACAATTATTGTGTGTTTAGATAGAGAAATTATTAAATTTAGCAATGGCTGCCACTCGTAATCTCCATTGCAATCCTCAAAAACACATTTCACCACAAACATCGTCTTTGTTGACTTAATAATTTTGAAATCAAAACACGTTTTGAATGAAGCATCGATGACGAAATTCTCCACCTCTTTCTTGCTCTTAGATTCCGTCTCAACTAGAATAACACACCCGGTTTTGTTGTTGTACCAACCTTGAAATGGCTTTATTTTTTGCGGTCTTTTGAGCATTTTCATGTTTATTTTTGTGTTCTTTTAAACAAATTGAGAAGTGATAATAGACCCACAATTTGCACATTTTGTAAAACTGAGTTAAATTTTACATTATTTCACCACAAACAGCGTCTTTGTTGACTTAATAATTTTGAAATCAAAACACATTTTGAATGAAGCATCAATGACGAAATTCCCCTCCTCTTTCTTGCTCTTAGATTCCGTCTCAACTAGAATAATACACCCGGTTTTGTTGTTGTACCAACCTTGAAATGGCTTTATTTTTTGCGGTCTTTTTAGCATTTTCATGTTTATTTTTGTGTTCTTTTCAACAAATTGAGAAGTGATAATAGACCCACAATTTGCACATTTTGTAAAACTGAGTTAAATTTGACATTATTTCACCACAAACAGCGTCTTTGTTGACTTAATAATTTTAAAATCAAAACACGTTTTGAATGAAGTATCAATGACGAAATTCTCCACCTCTTTCTTGCTCTTAGATTCCGTCTCAACTACAATAACACACCCATTTTGTTGTCGTACCAACCTCGAAATGGCTTTATTTTTTGCGGTTTTTTTTTTAGCATTTTCCTGTTTATTTTTGTGTTCTTTTAAAGAAACTGCGAAGTGATAATAGACCCACAATTTGCATATTTTGTAAAACTGAGTTAAATTTTACATTATAAATGACACAGAAAATGTGATTTCCCGATTAAATATAGCAATAACTACTCTCTATAAAATGTATAGTGACAACGTGCGAATAAATACAATGACACGAGACAAGTTTTACAAGATAAAACGGCGTAGTTATGGCTGACTCAACGCAAAAATAAAACAATATAAGCCAGAAGCAACATCCACTAAGATTCAATGCACATCGACCACAAAAGCAATGTATTTGGCTACCCAACGAACAAGTTTTGAAACTCACAAAAGGGTTAGTGCACATATCAGTGACAGTTATAATATAAACATTATTACATGAATAGAAATAGATACCACATTCAATAATTCCCTCCGAACAATGTGCAACGTAAATTATCAAAGCTGCCACCAGTTTAAGGTTTCTTTACAACCACAATGAAAACTAACCATCTACATGCAAAACTTGAAGCTCACAATAATCTACTTAGAAGAAAATCTTACTCCTAAAAATGGGCATTGAATCAATTTGATTGTACTAGCAGATGATGGCAGACATGAGCAAAAATTTCAACATAAAGAAAGAGAGAGAGAGAGGGAAAGAACTTAGCTATATCACCATTGAGCATTGGCTCAACACAGTTCCAGCTCAGTCAAAGCTATGCAGCTTATTGAGAACAGAAAAAGGCATAAAAGTTACATTATCCAACTTCATTCAAAAAGGAAAAATGGCAAATAGCAAAGATGCCTTTCACAAATATTCGACATTATCTTATTAAAACTTAAAGACTTCCAAATTCTGAATAACTGGAAACCTCTACAAAAACAAATCCGAGATACTCAACCAATCATTAACTTGTTCTCCTCCAAGAAGGTATACGTGGGTACCTCCAAATTGTACGGAGCCGGCCCCTTGCGAATTCTTCCAGAGATATCATAGTGGGAGCCATGGCATGGACAGAACCAACCGCCAAAGTCGCCGGCATTTGGCAATGGAATGCAACCCAGATGCGTGCATACTCCAATCACAATAAGCCATTCTGGATTCTTCACCCTCTCGATATCTTGCTGAGGATCACGGAGTGAGCCGAGGTCGACACTGTTTGCAAGTTTGATGTCATCCTCTGTGCGGCGCCTGATAAAGACAGGCTTTCCTCGCCACTTGACAGTCACAGTGGTGCCGGGTTCAATGCTTGAGAGATCAACCTCGAGAGAGGCTAGAGCAAGAACATCTTTGCTAGCTGACATGCTCAACACAAACTTAAGGACAAGGAGACGAATCAAGGAAGCATACACAAACCTACCACCTGACAGTACAAAGTAGGCAAATGCCCGCTTGCTAGGATCCCCAGGTGGGTATCGCTCGTGGTTATACTCATCATACTCTATATTGGCGCTTGGGTTCTTAAGCGCAGCTACAGTTGCGGGAATGTCTGGCACTAGTTTATGTTGCTCTGATATGCTAATCGAATCAGAGGCAAAACCTGAAGAGAGAATTAACATCTATTTACTGAAACAATAGAGACATGAAAATCATTTTCCAATTCTATAAAATCTTAATGATTACAATATGACAAAAAGAGGTACAGACACACAAACACATATAGAACATATGCAACTGGGTTTGCAATGCAAGTTCTCACAGTTGAGCCAAAATTGAAACTTTTATAGTTTTACTGAAATTGGGTTTGCAATGTAATTTTAACGGGCCATTGCAAACAAAATATTTTTGGAATAAGCATACTTTTCTGAATACAACAGTCCAATAAACTAAAAAACAATCAAAAGAACCAATCTTTCACTTGGGTTTTTGACTCAATTCCCAAAAAGCAATATAAAAATTTCCATTACTTCAAATCATTATGCAGGCAAAGATAGAAATCCTAATTCTACCGGATTGCATTTCAAAATTTGCGTATACCAAACCACCAAGAACTAATAACCTAACAAAAGAACCAATTATCAATCCCTCAATTAGGTTCATGAGTTATGACTCAAATGCTAAAACAAGCGTTGTCATGAATATTCATCAATATTCCCCAAAGAAAACATTGGAAAAAAAAAACCATAACATACTCTATCTAGAAAAAACCAAATTCGTAAAAAAAAAAAAAAAAAAAAACTGCTAAAGCCTCTGTTAATCTAAAGATTATTATTTTTTATTTTAATTGAAACCCTAGACAAAACATTTGCATATTATGTATGTGGGAAAGAATTAGAAGATCCCGAAAACTGAAATCTTAATCGATTCAACTTGTCCAAAATGGCACGTAAGTGAAATTGAACAACAAAAATAATAATAAAAAAAAAACACAGAGAGAGAGAGAGAGAGAGAGAGAAGAGAAACCTCTGGAGAAATGGAAGGAGGAGAGAGGTGCGTTAGCGAAAGAGGAGGATCTGAGATTGAGAAGATAGTCAGATTTGGGTTTGCCGTTTTGGGTATCGGCGTTGGATATGAGGGGTTGAGTCTCCGATGCCGATTCCGAAGCTGACCAAACCCAACGAGCTTTGCCCGAAAGAGAAGACGAAACGCTCGCCCTCTTCGCCGCAACTCTCAACATCTTCACGCTCACGCCTCGACGGCCTCGCGACGCCTCTGACTCTTTAAATCAAACCTGCAAAAAAAGTTGGAAGTTGTTTTTTCCTCTCTCTCTCTCTCGCCTCGCCTCTGACTCTCTCTGGAGAAGGAAGGTAGGGAAATTTTTTTGTTATTTTCGTCTCGAGGTTTATTTGCAGCTGAAAATGGATGTGTGTGCAAGGAATCGAGGGAGAATAAGGATGTAGGAATTGGGCCTGGGCTTTTATTGGCCCGGTCAGTTCAGGCCTTTGAATTGAAAGGGAGGCACAGGGTAATTGTTTTTTGGGTTTTTTGCACCTATGGCCCCTCAACTTATTGGGTCTCTACACTTTAGTACTCTATCTTTTTTTTTTGTATTAAACTCCCTGAATTTAAAAATCGTTGCATTTAGCCTCAAATTGAAAATTTCCGTCCAAAATTAGACGGAATATGCCCCCAAATAAGCTATCACGTGTGAAGCACGTGCCAAATTTCGTTAAATTTTGGACGGACGTTTTCAATTTGAGGCTAAATGCAACGATTTTTAAATTCAGGGTGTTAATGCCAAAAAAAAATAGGGGTGCCAAAGTGTAGAAACCCGATAAGTTGAGGAGCCATAGGTGCAAAAAACCCTAATCTTGAAAAATTCCCCGTTCTTGGCACAATAATGATAATCTATGTCTTATATGTATTATACTTTAATTTAGAGTCAGTTAAATAATAGTCATTTTGGATGATGTATTTTTAAAAAATAGCTACAGTTTCAAAAAAAAATTAAAAACTAGCCATAACACTTGTAAGAAATTTTTGACAATAACAAAATTACACATAAAATTGTTGTCAGAAATTTCAGACACGTGTCAGAAATTTTAAAAATTTTTGAAAGGGTTAATTTTTAAATTTTTTAAAACTGTGGCCATTTTTTAAATCATTTAGTAAACAATGGCTATTTTCTTAAAATTCCCTTTAATATTTATACCTCAAAATTTACACTACAAACATAGAGTAGAAATAAAAGGAGCACACCACTTGAGGTATAGATTATTAAGTGGCATCAAGAATGACTTTATTTTGAAATTCTCCCTTTGAAAAAATGCCACTCGGTTGTTTTGAAAGAAGCCATTTTAAAGTAAGAACATCCCTAATGCAACGCCAAATTTATGTGTCAATGTTAAAATTTGTTATTTTGCTATAAAAAGTACTCTCTAATTATAATGTCAAATTTGACAACTACTATACTTTGTGTCAAATTTGACACCAAGTATAGTATAATTCCAAAAAATTGACATTTAAATTAGGATATTAATTGGTCAACTTTTAGGCATTTAATTAAAATTTAAAATTATATTTAAAAAAATTTCCTCTTATCAAGAAGTCCTTATAATTATTTATAATATTATCTAATATTAGTTAGTATTAACGACTTTTATTTTTTTTACAACAAAAAATAATAAAATAACTAAATAGTATTTGAAAACGACATTTGTACATGGGAATTTCAAATGTAAAATATAGTACTTTCACCTTTTTGAGTGCGAAATTAGCATTGACATTGGCATTTGCATTAAAGATAATCTAAATGTTGCAGTTTATGTCACTTTTAAGTAGTGAATTTGACTAAATTGTCTTTCTTTCTTTACAAATGAGAAAGACAAGGGGGGAGAAGAGGACAACATAGTAATATACTTATGGAAAAGTGGCATAGCATGCAATAGTGACATAAATTGTAAATTTGAATGTCAAATATGACACGAGATAAAATATTCTCTATTTATTTTTTGTTAGATGAGAAAATTTGCTACTGGAAAAAAAAAAAAGTGGCCAAAATAATGTGGCTTATACTTATTAGTTACGGAACACAATTAAAATGCACATATTTATATTTCACTCAATATAGAATTGTCACATTGATAACAATTTCTAGCCATGTACCATTTCTCTATTAAGAGATTTTGGAGATTTTTTTTCACACTATTAATCTATGTCGTTTTATGTTATACGTTTGGTTTATATATCCCTATTTTTACACTATGAAGTAAAAAATTAAAATAGTAAATCTTGTGGGATAAATTATTAATGCTGCATCAAATGAGTGCATTCTTCGTAATATCTTTTTTATATACTTTTTAACAAATAACTAGGTCGATGACGACTAATCATTTTTTCCTAGTCTTATAAGTGTTAATTTATACTTCAAACTGTACTGAAGAAAGAAGTTGTTGAAGTGAGTAGGATTTTTGGTAAATTTATTTTTGAAACTTTTGTTAAAATATTATGAACATGTGTAATCACCAAAAATTGATTTTCAAAAATTACTTAGTACAAGATTGACAAATAATTGAGAATATTTTATGAAGGGACAAAATGACAACCTTCAGCTTTCTTCTCAAACTACACTACAGTAAAAGAGAAACGATTACTTGTTTTTCGTAGAAGTAAGTTTATCAAACGCCTATTCTACTTCTAGTTTTTTTTTTTTTTAATTCTAAAAAAAAATTTTAGAAGCACTATGAAATGGACCATAATTAATTAACATGCAAAATTTAGTAATCTCCAGCCATCAACAAACATAAAAAGCAGCTCAAAAGTTCACAACATTGCATAATAGTACCAAAATATAAATATCAAATGGAAATTAATTAAAGCATATTACAGAAACACAATAATTCAAAGAGAGATTATGAGGAATGCCCCATTCAATCTATGCTTCATGTGTATTGCAATTTTAATCTATACCTCAAAATTTATACTACAAATATATAGTAGAAATAAATAGAGTACGCCATATGGGGGATAGATTATTAAAATAGCATCAAGAATGGTTTTACCTTGAAATCCTTCCTAATTTTCAAAATAATATTGACCATTTTATTTTATTTTGTTTTCAATTTTTTCTTTTGGCTGAGAGTACAATTTTTTCTCTTCAACATTGACCGACTTCATTTAACAGATTTATCAACATTTTGAGAAACATATGAATAAATCAAGCAGCTAAGCATAGCATTATGGATAATTATATAAAAATTATATTTGTTAATCATACTTATGATTGATTGTTAACATTAATTAAAGGTAAAACAATTGATAATGCTACATAGCTTCAAGTTTGTAATCTATCGTCAATGTGTGGTTTATTTTCAATGTTTAAACTCAATTCTAAACTAAAATTCAGTATATATAGTGTCCACAATTCTCTTGGTTGCTCTTTTACGGTTTCTGCACTTTGGGATCAAAATTGATTTTAGGATCGACTCGGAATTCGTCACAATTTGGTGTCCCATTCCGCGAAAAACATGCGACGAGCGAATTCATCATCCCGTTTACAGCTGACTTGAAGCCTTCCGAGCCCTTCTCTTGATCACGTTGATTGAATCTTTTAAATTTCTTGATGTCGGATGCAACCACAGCGCCCTCCGTATAGGCTCGACATGCCATTAGTATATCGCGCCCTCGACGGCGAAAATGTGAAACGACCAAATCCTTAAAATGCTGCATAATAATAATAGGAAAGAATAAGTGACTACAACAAGTGCATGTGGAAATTTATGTTTTCTACTAAGTACTAAGTGACTATCTTCCTTCAAAAATGAAAAAAAATAAAAAAAATCAGTGACTATCAAAAGTAGATATCACCTCTTAAAAAACTAAGATTATGGAATGAAGAGATAGTAATAACGACTGAATACTTATATAGCTCAATATTCATGCTTAAAATATATCTATCAAACATAAAGAAAAGAGGACAATTTTTTTTTTTTTTTTTTTTTTTTGTGTTTTGCGCTTGTCTAAAAATTAATAGTAAACAAAAATCACGTAATATTTGTCACACTTAATAGCTACCAATGTCCAAGAATATTATGTGAATTTTAGATACTATTGATCACGCAATATTGGTGAAAGAGGGGAAAAAAACAAAAAACAATGCATATGAATTTCCAGTAATTACTATGCAGATATAAATTACTAGAGAATTGGTCATGCATGAGAATAAAAATATATAATGATGATCACACCTCTGGAGGCTTCCTCATGGTGTAAATCATGGTCTTGAGAGAAAAGATGAGAACGTTTTCACTGTATTCCTGCGATTTACGCTTCCCCTCTTGCCCGACGAATCTGCTCGAATATCCGGGCTCGTTGAAGAAAGGCTGCTCATTCAGAATTAGGGCTTGTATGGAGACCAAAACCTGTAGCATGGTCGACTCGTTCGGGACCCAATTCTCGTTACTCTTGCCTGACCATGTCCCCAAAAGACTAAGGCACACTTTGCCACACTTGTACAGATTAGGGTTTATTCGAAGACCGCCCGAGTGATAGTGCACCAACTAAATTCATTCACGATGCAAAAATTTGATCAATTAGTTAATCAGAGCTATGAGATTTCAGCTTAAGTTACACACAAATTAATTACATGTTCTATATAATCAGGTTTGTGTGGTCTATATATACTTACAGGAGGTTTGTTTGGATATGAAGGGGGAAATTGACAATCGAAGACAAAAAGGCCATCGTGATATGGAGTGCCTGAAGGTCCCACAATCACTGCCCTTAGAAGATCCATTCTTTCTTCCGAGACTCTCACAAATATGGTCTCTGAAATTAAGGATGAACATTGGCATGATCAGAGAGAGAGAGAGAGAGAGAGAGAGAGAGAGAGAGAGAGAGAGAGAGAGAGAGAGAGAGAGAGAGAGAGAGAGAGAGAGAGGTAGAAAGCTAAAAGGGGATATAATTCTCTTAATTAAAGAAAAAGTGATCCTTTAGGTAATTAATTAACATTTTTTTTTTGCAACACATATTGAAATTCTCAATTTAGCACAGATCTCTATGTACTAATCAACAAATATTATGCTTGGTCATGTTAACAGTACATAATATATATGTAAGTGTGTGAGTGAGAATATTTTCAAGGTATTCTTTATTTCTTTAGTAACTCACCAGGTAAGTCAGTGCTAAGGCTTTTCCACTCCTTGTTGATTCTTTTTGCCCAGCTCTTCCCTGGCTATTAAAAAGACACAGAGTAACATGATTATAATAATATCACAAACTGGCATAATTCACATTGCGTAGACAAGATAATAATAACAATATTAATAAAGCAAATTAAAATAGAGCTCACACATAAACATATACAGTATTTGCCTCATAATTAACACTACGAATGATCATGATAACGACCTCCTAATTATATTATTAGTATTTTTTACCTTGATTTCGGATTTGCCTGATTCGCTGTATTGGTGATCCAAGAAAGCATCTACGACGTCGAATCTCTTAAAATGTTGGAGTAATTCCAATAAATTATCAGTCTTTTTGTCTTCCACTGTTGAACTTGAACTAGCAGACGCTGATTTGCTTTCCTTAGACGTAGAAGTAGAAGGCTCAATTAACGACGGTAGCGAGACTTCGACTCCGGTTGGCAAATCCGCCTTGTCGAATTGAGATTGCAACAATGCGTACTCGTCTTTGTACGGGTCTTGATCGTCATCATCAGAATCATAGAAATCTGAATCATGATAATCCTCATCTGATTGATCATCATCATCACCATCATCATAATCGTCACCGTAATCCTCCATGTCAGCGTCGTCAACAGGCTCGTCCTAAACAATTTATTACATCATAAATAATAATCTCAAAATATAGATGAAGGTAAAGAGAATTTAGTATCAAATATGTTTGCATAGATATTGAATCCCAGCGGACTATAGGAATTGTGTCTTTCGTTTTGGAATTGCAAGCAAGCGTGTTTGAATGCTTTGATTAATTAATTAATTAGTCTTTGAATTTCAAAGTGAACGGTGACGACATCAAAATTATTGATGAGAGAAACCAAAAAGACCCAGATCAGGAAAAAATCAATATATAGAAAAGCCAAATCAAACTCTTCTCTAATTAATAAAATTTAATGGCAAAAACAAAAACCTTGATGGCCTTAAGTTTCTTGGAAGCAGAAAAATCCGAATCCATCGTATGAATATCCATGACGATCGTAATTCCCTGTAGACCACAATATTACGGACTAGTGAATATCACAAATCCAAACATTCATAATTCAATAAAGAAATCACAAATTAAAGGAAACAAAATCCGCACAGGATTATCGAAATCATATGCATGCAAAATTGAAAAACGATGAACAACTGTGAACTATAATATACAAACCCTTTCGAATTTCTTTGTTGGGCAAATTCTTTGTTCTTTGATATTATAGATTTCAGAAGCGAGAGAGAAGAATGTATATATATAGAGATCGGAGTGGAAATTTAGAGACGTGCTTGTGAGAGAGATAGGGTTTTAAAGTTGGAGCCGAAAAAATATGGAAAGTGCTTAATTACAAAGTATACGCTAATCACGTGACTGGATGTACATCTACGAGACTAGGACTAGGACTAGGACTATATAGGTCAGGTCATAATAAGCTGGTCAATTGTGTTAATCCTATTTTCTAGTGGGGTGTTTGGGAAATATATATTAACACAAATAAAAAGAGTCATCCTCTAATAAAACTCTAGAGATAACCGATCAAAAATTATTCAGAAAATAAGCCAAATTTTGTACTATAATTCAAATAAGTCGCTAATGTTTTTTTTTTAATAAAAAATATTTATTACCGAGTAAATTATGTAATTTCTATAACAAGATTACAAAACAATTATCTTGGCGAAAAAATATTACAAAACAATTAAATTTAAATACTAAGTAAGTAATTTATTAATCAGTTATATTTCTAAAATGGGTTGGTTTGGTAAATAGCTATTTTGGGGGTATATTTTTAAAAAATAGTTACAGTTTTAAAAAGTTTAAAAAAATAGCCATAAAAAATTTATTACCAAGATAAGAATTTTCTTACCATAATAAAATTATACATCAAATTTACCGCAATAAATTTCTTACTTAGGTAAAATTTATGAATGACTAATTTCTTAAAATTTTGAAACATTCGCTATTTTCAAAATCATACTCTAAAAATGGCTATTTCCTTAAAAAATCGCTTCTAAAATTTATGAATAAGTGTTTAAAATTGAATAATTACTCTTTTGGGGCTTAAATGTTTGGTACGCCTTTTTTACTTTCTACGATGATTTAAATTGTTAAGATTTAAGTATTTAAACATTGAAATAAGAAAGTAAAAAATCATTTAATATTTAAATAGTTGTATCAAATAGGTCTATTTATTAAGCGGCTTTTTGGTATTTTGGGCGGTTTATGTTTTTTTTTAGGACCAAAATTCTAATTTTGAAAACTGAAAGCCGCCCAAGAAATGGCGGCCAGTTTCGGTTTTTTGTCAGTATTTGAACAGTTTTCAAATAACTCAAAAGTTAAGCAAAAATTTTAAAAAAAATTGAAAATTTCTACTATATATAATATTAATAAAATAAAACCTATCCAAGGAAAACAATAGTTAATAAACAAAATAAGTTCATAATTCATAAAAAAAAAAACATGCATAACAAAGACATGAAGTAATAACTAATAAGCATAGCAAAAGACTGAGACACAAAACTAAACTCTAAATATATATATATATATATATATATATATAATTTGGGCAGTTTTCAGTAAACCAAAAATTGATTTATCAAAACCAAAAGGCGCCCAAAAAATTTCGGTAATGACAAAAAAGCGTCCAAATAACCACGTCAATTAATTTGCCTTTTTTTTGGTCATTTTTGATAATGAGAGGGCGATAATTCAGTTTATGATTTCTTGTGAATATGCATAGTATAGAATGAAAAAATTTTGTCTTTTTTTTTATCCCTAAATTTTTATGTTATTGAAGGCTGTAAGCTATAATCACTAACATGAAATTAGCCTTGATGACAATATTTTGAAAGTTATGACAAGTTACTCAATTACTTGCATAATAGTAATTGATTGAAACAAAGATGTCCATTAGGTGGGTTTCCCCGTTTGATTTGTAATCCTCGAAACTCAAGTAAACATTTGTGGGGCCCTGTTGACCACTTGTAATTATTTTTTCAAACTTCTTTTATTTTTGAAGTTCTTTTAGTTCTATTTGATTTTGACATTTCTTGACAGTACAAAAAGGATATAATTGACATTTACTATCTATAAAGGAAAAATTTTAAAATTGTTTATGAGTTTTATCAACAATTCAATTTTATCTTTCTATTTTTAATAATCATGAAATGGTCCTTAAGTTTTTCAAATCGGTCAAAAACTATCCTTTTGCATTGCCTAAAACTTAATTTTTTTTCTAAATGGCAAAACTACCCTTTATAAAAAAAATTTAATCCAACCTCCGAATGCGGTAATTAGTTATATTAGTTTTAATCTAATAATTTATATACTTATATGTATTTAAACATGTTGGTATAAATTTTAAACCACTGTCGTGATCCGCACCTCTAGGGTGTGATGCGACGATGAAAGGTAAAATTTGGTCGGAATTATAAAAAGAGAAACAGGATTTTTTAAGTGATTTGGCCCTCCTCCAGAGTAATAACCTACGTTCACTGATAATTGTATTATAAAAAATTCCAATTAACCCCTTCTCCGGTTCCCTTCATCCCCTTTTATAGTTGAGGGATTAAGGTTTAGAGAAGATCAAACCATAACGCATGATCCCTTGAAAATCGGGAATAAAAGCCGAATTAAATGTGCGGTTATCTCTCCCTAAAGACTCGGACATTTAATATCTCAACGGTTATAGCAATCGCGAGTCTTACTAGAGTAATTGCAAAAAATCTGAAGATCGGGGCTAGAAAAGCAGAATGGAAAGTAAGATCTAAACTAACTCGCGTGGACTTCATCTTCGATCGGGGGTCACTAGCTTTGCGGGTCGAGCTCTCCATCTTGTTGAAGTCCTCACTTCCTCTCCGAGGCTAGCTTCGCGGGGGTGGATCATCTTCGATGATCTGCAGCCTTCTTGTCCGTCAATCCCTCTCTCAGCGTCTTGTCATAAACTCGACACCACCTTCGGTGGCGTTTTTCCTTCTTATCATCGTGAGGATCATTTCTCGTCTCGTCCAGGGAAAGCTCCTGTGATGACGTGACATTCCTTTCTTATTGGGATCGGGGGCTCGAGCTCGCCTTAAACTTCCTCAAAGACTTCGCCCCCGAAGTTACATTCGCGGACGAAAAATCACTTACAATATCTGCCCCTTAATCTCGAAGGTACGAATCGTGCCTTGCGGGATTTCTTCCTTGGGGAGTTTCCCTTTTGAAAAATTGTGCCTCTTTGATGGACGGGCACTTAATGCTCTAACACTTTTTAGGATTTTCGTCGTTTCGACGGGATTTGTTGACGTCAGGTCATGATGAGATTTTCTTCGAAAATCCCTGACCCTCAGATGATAAGGAAAAGATACGAATCAGACGTCCCAGATTCACGCTCGGGAGAGGAGATGAAAGGACGTCTCTTTGCCTTCCTCGATATCTTTAAATTCTCTCTTCCTTTTCTTATTTCGAACTTTCAAAATTTAGTATCTCCAATACTCTCTAAAATTTTAAAAACTCTCCGAGTTTCTAAACTTCAAAAGCCTCGTCTGATTCCTTCGGAATCTCCGCCGGAGAATTAATTTGACTCAAAACTGTTCTACCCTTCCTACTCTTTGGTAAGTCCTTCGGTCTCATCTTCAACCCCCATTCTTCAAATGGTATAGGGTTTTAGGTAGATTTTTCGGTTTCGAGGTACTGATTTTGGTATCTTTTCTCTTTAGAAAAATGTCTGACGAATTCACATCGTCTTCCTCTGGGGCTCGATTTAGGTCAGAACTCCCATCTGAGCGTTCGGAGCCTTCGCCGCCGGCTTCGCCAGTGGCTTCTCCGCCGCCTTCGGAGACAAAAATAGATTCTTCTTCGGCATCTCAACTGCCTTCGACAGTGGAGCAGGAGAAGAAGAAGAAGAGGTCGAGAAAGGCCTCTGTCGCCCGGCCAACTCCTCCGATTAATCTTGAGGACAGCCACGCTTTGTGGTTATCAGGTGTCGCCGCTTCGCGGCCAGACTCCTCGGCTTCTGCTCCGAGGGTTACCGAGGCTAGCCCTGTCAATACTCCCTAAGCGATAGTTGCTACGCTGCCTCCACCAGGCTCGACGACAGTCGTGGCAGATGAGGTGATTCCTCATCGTGCTTTCGCCATCTATGATCGCGGAGACCAAGGTTTCCACGTGCTCAGAAAACGACGTGGGGCACCTGCGGGAGCAATTCCATTTACATGCGGATATAATAACCCGAGCAATGACCACGAAGGAATGTTCTAACCATCCTCCATATCTGCTGGTGGCCTTCAACAAGGCCATTATAAAGCACGGGGCCAGGCTGCCGCTCCATCTATTGGTCCGGGGAGTGCTTGCGCACTTCGAACTTTCCCTGAGCCAACTAAATTCGAACGCTTATAAGATCATGGCGAGGATGCACATTTTGTGGAGGCAGCTGTTCGAGGTTGACTTCTCTATGGAAGAGGTTTGCTACCTCTATAAGCCTTCTTTGAAGAAATCTGAAGTTGGCTACTTTTTCTTGGCTCATTGGGAGAAGAACGAGATCATGATGACGAATTTGTCCTCCTCCGGTGAATGATGGAAGGACAAGAACTTCTGGGTCGGGGTAACTTCGACCCATTTAGTTCCGTCGCGGGAGCCCAGAGCGTCCTAAGGAACTACAACATTCCTGGTGAATCCCATACTTAAAAAAAATGTCTTTCTTTCGTCTTCCTCTGTCTTCTTTATTGTTTCTTCTTTGCTAACTCTTTCGCGGTTGGATGCAGAGTCGTTCATTCGACCAGGGGTATCCGGTGAACAACGGCAGAAGATCTTGGAAGCCCTCGCCCTCCCGGATGAAGACTGAGATGTCCAGATCCTTGTCAACGAGGACAATTTGGTAAACTCCGGGTGGATCTCAACCCGTATGGAGTTAGACCCGAACCAACTTCGTCTGTACAAGCCTGCCTCGAAGAAGATCAAGGCGAAGATTGGGGCGTCTTCGGCGGCGGCCGAAAGGAGCGAAGCTTCTTCCCCGAAGAAGTCCACTTTCTCTGGGGCTTTCAAGAGGAAGAAGGCTGCTACTTCTTCGAAAAGGCAAGCTCTGTCCAAGCCCACGACCATACTTGATCCATTATTAACAGAAGAGGTTGAGGTTGAGTCTTCTCCGGAACCACTGAAGAGCAAGAAGAAAAAGACGAAGACAAAAGAAGTGGAGCCAGCTATTTTGAAGGTGTCTCCGTTTGATCCTCATCCCTCCGGGAGTGAGGATGCTCTGACTTCCCAGTTTGGGGTTCCCCCCAAGTCTGAGAAATCTCAAGCGTTCCCAGAGGCCCCCTCGACAATGGTTCCTGAGGATGGCACTTTCGAAGACGTTGCCCGAGAGGCACTTAAGGCAGTGGAGGAAATCATCCATAAGGATGATTCTTCGGCTTTGCTGATTCCCCCTGTGGCCTTAACAGAAGATCCTCCTCTAGTCGTGGAGGATTTTCTCGTTGAGGAACAAGAAGATCTAACTCCTCCGGAGTCAGATGCTCCACCGAAGCTGACTCCGCCAGCTCTGGCACCGACCTAAACTACGCCTGGGTCAGACCATTCGAGACTGAGCATCCTTGATGAGGGTAAGTAGCTACTACCTGCAAAATAAATACACGAGACATTTTATACTTAGAAAAAATATTAAACACTAACCTGTTTCGCTTTGTTGCCTTTGCAGATGACTTTTTCAGTCGCCTTGGGCGCTCGAGGCCTTCGAGGCTCGCGGCAAAAACCGTTCCTGTCCCCGAACCTTTCATCGGGGACAAGGCCCAGGGAAAGCGGCCAATAGAAGGTGGTCTTTCTTCGGGAGCTCTGCCCCCAAAGAAGATGAAGAGTCCTGCTCGTCGTGATCATAGAGTGACCTTTGGCGGGGATGCTCCGGAGACCGTGCTCAACGAGGAGCCAGTTCCAACAACCCTGAAGACGCCAACGGGAGAAGCTCCGAATACTTCTTCTCCGGCTGCAGAAGCCAGGAAAGAGAAGTCCCACTGAAGTTCCCAAAGATCCACTAGAGGACTTCGTGGTTCCCCTAGATCGCCGATCTTAGTCCTATGCTGGACGAAATTTGGTCCGAAGAGAGCTTCCAGGAGTTGTCCAAGAAGCCGCTCTAGGTCGGAAACCGAGTAGGAATGCGAATGCTCTCGAAGGTAAGACTTTTATATTTTCTCAGAACCTAACCTTCTTAAATGATGCAGACATTGCTCACGAACTTCATCTACTCCCGAAGGAGGGAGGCCACCTTCGCGAAAGGTCAAGAAGCCCTCCTCTAACTTCGCGATGAAAATAAAAGGCTGGTGGCGGAGCTCTCTGAGGCTTCAGCAACTTTGGGCAAAGCAACCGAAATGATGGCCACGACGACAGATAACCTAGAGAAAGTGGAAGGTTATAAGAAGACCCGCGATGAAGAAGTGGCCAAACTCCGGGATGAGTTGCTTAAAGAGAGTGCATCTCGCGAGGAGGCATGGTATGCCCCCGAGGACGAGAAACCTTCAATCTGGGATGATTGCTCTTCAGTTGGCGATCGGGGAGGAGAAAGGATTGAGAGTAGCAGCCGAGACTAAGATTCAAGCACTCGAGGGTGAGCTCAATGAGGCTAGCGTCGAGCTTGAAAATAGTGAAGCTGCTATCAACGAGGCCAGGGCTAAGACCCGAACTGCTATAACGGACTTCAAGAAGAGCACTGCCTTCGAGAATTTCATCGAATTATAAAGGCGGAAGTAGCTCTCGAACTTCCAGGAAAGCCCGGGCTACGATGTCGAAATGCGACAGGCTACGCTCGAGGGTGGAAAAGGTGCTAGAAAAGCTCAATGCTCTTTACCCTGAATGGAATGTCTACGACGAAGTCAAGCGCCATCCCAATTAGCTCTCTCCATCGACCTTTTTTGTATTCTTCCCTTTTTTTGCCTCAGGGTCTTTCCAGATGCCCTTCTCTTGTAATTCCTCGAACATATTAATAAAAAGTTTTTGTTTTCACAAAATTATCTGTGTTTATTTTCTCGCGATTCTAATGTTTGGCTTTATCTTCCACTATTTTCCTTGGCTAACACGATCAAGTCCCTCTGGGATCAACCATGTAATCGTAAGTTACGTCCTCTTTGAGAATCATAACTCATCTAAATTATGCACTCTGTGGGGGTCATAATTAAAGCAAATTAAGCGATTAATTAGACCGCAACCCGAACATATTTTTCTTTGAAAAATATTCTAAGTTACTTTGGGTTCTTCCTTCTCCGAAGGATTATGCCGAACAAAACCTCCTTCTCCGAAGGAAGATCTCGATCAAATCTAATAACCGACGAAATTTGTAATCACCCTATTACTCGCATCGGTCCCCGATGCTTCTGAATAAAGTGTGGCCCTTTACTTTTATGCTTCAGTATTCAGCCTTAGTCACTTTTTTTTTTTAATTTCTAAGTCTTTCAAATCTCCGGGTTCCATCTTTAAGCATACGTAGGTCTTCTATTTTCTTCGAAGTATAGAATGGTTCTAGGAGAAAATCAGCCAAATGCTTCCCAAGTTAATCCCCGAACATGTTAAGACCTGACAAGAAAAACCTTTGTGCGGTAGTAAGCTTCAACGATTAAAGTCTACGTAAGCCCTCTGGACTCACGCGTTCTAGCCTTGTACGTCTTCGAAGTACCTATAGGGCGCACCTACTTCTTTATGGTACCCCGGGTGCCCCCTATGTTCTTGGGCGCTGCTTCGCGGGCAAGAAGACAACTGAGGGTAGTGTTTCTAGGAATCATCCGCTTCGCGGTTCATTCCTTTATACACCGAGTGTGTAGTCAACCTCGCCCTCAGACCCTGCCAACTCGCGATTGAATTGGCTGGAAGTCGGTACCACCACCTGCGTGCTTTGCCAGCGAGGGTAGTATCGAATAAACGACACTTGATGACATTGGAATAGCCCTAAGCGCAGGTCCATGAGGAGTAAATCCCTAGGTGATCAGAAGGATCCCCAGTCCCGTCGAACGGGCTTACCTTCGGCAACCTAAGTCGATCAGGGAGCCCCCGAAGACGTTCGATCTCTGCGGGTGAAAGTCCTGGGTTCCCAAGGTCTGATTACTGGTGCCGATGGTATTCGACCCATCGCAGAGTCGATCTATCACCAGGGCTCTCGCACCTCTGGTGCAGACTTTGCATTGTGCGGGAGCACGCCTTGTTAGCTCCCGTAGAAGTAGGCTCAGACTATCAAAGATAGACTCAGAATAGGCCGAGTCTTCAGCTACGTCAGTGGCCGGTCGCTGCGCTTCTCCTATACGGGCTGCGGGCTCGCGCGCCGTCGTATCCCTTCGACTGCGAGGGTTGCAGGTTTTAGCATCAGACTGGTCAGCGGAGTCTTCCTCCTGATCAGGCAGGGTGGTGCCTTCGGCAGCCACCTTGGCCATGGCCTTCTCTCGCTCCGCCTTGAGCCGCGCCTGGAGTACCTCAGGGAGGCGCAGTGGCTGACGTTGGTTCTGCAATAGGGTCTCCATCATGTCGCTCATCTGCGCTATAAAGTCCTCCATGTTTTACAGCCTTCGCTCGAATTGCTCTTGCTCAGAGGTCATTGAGCTCTTTCCATTAAGTCTTGTCATCGGCGCCATTAATCTCCGATCAAGTGGGGCGATGAAAACTATTGAAAAACTGGAAGGAAAATTAGAAAGAAAGGCAGGTCGTCATCCTTCTAGCGCCAAACTGTTGGTATAAAATTTGAACCAACATCGCGATCCACACCTTTAGGGTGTGATGCAGCAATGAAAGGTAAAATTTGGTCGGAATTATAAAAAGAGAAACGGGATTTTTTAAGTGGTTCGGCCCTCCTCCGGAGTAATAACCTACGTCCACTGATAATTGTATTATAAAAAATTCCAACCAACCCCTTCTCCGGCTCCCTTCATCCCCTTTATAGTTGAGAGATTAAGGTTCGGAGAAGATCAAACCATAACGCACGATCCCTTGAAAATCAGGAATAAATGCCGAATTAAATGTGCGGTTATCTCTCCCTAAAGACTAGGACATTGAATATCTCAATGGTTATAACAATTACGAGTCTTACGGGAGTAATTACAGAAAATCCCATGATCGGGGCTAGAAAAGCGGAACGGAAAGTAAGACCTAAACTAACTCGTGTGGACTTCATCTGCGATCGGGGGTCACCAGCTTCGCGGGTCGAGCTCTCCGTCTTGAATATAGTCCTCACTTTCTCTCTGAGGCTAGCTTCGCAGGGGTGGATCATCTTTGATGATCCGTGGCCTTCTTGTCCGTCAATTCCTCTATGAGGGTCTTGTCATAAACTTGACACCATCTTCGATGGCGTTTTTCCTTCTTATCATCATGGGTATAGAATCAAGGATCATCTTCGACGATCCTCTTCTCATCTTCGTTCGGGGAAAGCTCTTGTGATGACATGGCATTCCTTATTGGGATCGGGGGCCCGAGCTCGCCTTAAACTTTCCTCAGAGACTTCGCCCCCGAAGTTACATTCGCGGACGAAAAATCACTTACACCAAAACATATAAAAGATGTGTATGACAAAGATTTTATATATTTAAATATATAAAAATATAGGGGTGATGACTTTTCCCTTTTCCCTCCATTCTATAGCATTTCGTCCGTGTTAACTCAATTGTGTACACTGTTTTGACATTGTGTACACCGTTTTGACGGTGCACTAACCTTTTATTTTTTTTGTTTTTAGTATTTGTTTCTTTAAACACCTACTATATTATACTTAACTCGGAAAAAAATTATTTCTTTAACTTTGTTGTGAAAATAATACTTAAAGTAATGAAACAAATATTAGAACAGGAAATATATTAATAGAGAGAGAATATTTTATTAATCACTCTATAATTTCTTGGTTCTCATATACAACTATTTTTCTCACACTATTCACTCTCCTTTCTTTCTCTCTTTTGCTTCCACTATATCTCTCATTGTGTTTGCCTTCAATCGGTTATGTGTTTCTATTCAAGGATATAGTGCTATTTATAGGCAAATAGCTATGTGAGGGATGGCATTCCTTTGATGCCTTTGAGTGAAGAATTAATTTGACAAAAATATGCCAATAAGGCATCTTACACTTATTTTGTAAATGGGCGGTGGGAAATATACACTTAGATGCCTAAGTGTAAATTTTGAGTTTAATGCCTTTATGGTTTTGGAGTTGGACATCTTAGTGGATGTGGAATCCACAATTTCTACAACACTCCCCCTTGGATGTCTACAGTTCAAGAACGTGCCTTGTTAAAACCTTATTAGGAAAAAAACTCCATGGGAAAAAAGAATTCATAATGAAGGAAAAAGAGTGCATCGTTCTTATTTGTTCTTCGCTTTGAAATTACTGCCTCATTAAAAACCTTGCTAGGAAAACCCAATGGGACAAAACCTTGGCTAAGGGAAAAAATTCCATGGGAAAAAAAATTCTAATGAAGGAAAAAGAGTACATCATTCTTCTTTGTTCTGCGCTTTGAAATTACTACCTCATTAAAAACCTTGCTATGAAAACCCAGTAGGAGAAAACCTTAGCTAAGGAAAAAGAGTGCAGTGCGTAGATAACTCCTTCTCATGTAACCATGACTAGTGTTACTCAGACATCAGTTATAGATCTTTGAGACACCGCATCACGATTTTGTGTACTAGTTTCTCAAATGTTGATGTAGGGAGTGCTTTAGTGAATAAGTCTGCTAAATCGTCACTCGAGCGAATTTGTTGGACATCTATATCACCCTTCTTTTTGTAGTTCGTGCGTGAAAAAGAACTTGGGCGAGATGTGTTTTGTTCTGTCACCTTTAATATACCCTCATTTGACTTGAGTTATGCATGCAGTATTATCTCCGTATAATATTGTTGGGCTTTCTTGATCAAAAGATAACTTGCATGTCTCTCGAATGTGATGAACCATAGATCTTAGCCATACACATTCTCTACTTGCTTCTTATATTGCAGTATCACCACATGTGAATAAATAACCACTTTGTGATCGGACTTTGAGCGGGTCAGATAAATATTCTGCATCTGCAAAACCAATCAAAGGTGATTTTGAACTTTTTGAATAAAATAAGCCCATATCAGTGGTTCCTCGAATATAACAAAATATATGTTTTATTCCCATCCAGTGTCTTTTATTCAGTTCAGAGCTGTATCTTGCAAGTAAATTAACAGCAAAGGTAATATCTGGGCGAGTGCAATTTGCAAGATGCATAAGAGTACCAATTGCGCTCATATATGGTATTTCAGGACCAAGTATTTCTTCATTCTCTTCTCGAGGTTGGAAAAGATCCCTCTTAATATCAATATATCGTACGATCATGGGGGTACTCAATGGGTGTGCTTTATCCATGTAAAATCTATTGAGTATCGTTTATGTATATGTTGATTGATGAACGAATATTTAATTTGATAGATGCTCAATCTGCAGACCAAGACAGAATTTTATTTTTCTGAGTTCTTTCATCTCAAATTCTTTCTTTAGATAAGAAACTGTTTTATTGAGCTCTTCAGGAGTCCCAATAATATTTAAAATCATCAACATATATAGCAATAATAGCAAACCCAGAGTCTGACCTTTTAATAAAAACACAAGGACCAATTGTTTTATTCACATAGCCTTCTTTCAACAGATATTTACTAAGGCGATTATACCACATGCGCCCTAATTGTTTTAAGCCATACAAAGATATTTGTAATTTAATTGAACACATATCCTGGGATATAGAATTATATGCTTCAGACATTTTAAATCCTTCAAGGATTCTCATATAAATATCACTATCTAGTTATCCATATAAATATGTGACTACCACATCCATTAGACGCATATCCAGTCCTTCAAAGACTGCCAGGCTAATTAAATATCAAAAAGTGATTGCATCCACCACGGGAGAATATTTCTCTTCATAATCAACACCTGGTCTCTGTGAGAAACCTTGTACAACGAGCCTTGCTTTATATCTAATTATTTCATTTTCTCGTTGCGTTGTCGTACAAAAACTCATTTGTACCCTACAGGTTTCATCCCTTCAGTTGTTTGGACTACAGGTCCAAATACTTCTCGCTTTGCGAGACAATTCAGTTCTGCCTGGATAGCGTCTTTTCATTTTGGCCAATCATTTCTACGTCAATATTCTTCGACGGATTTAGGCTCAAGATCCTCATTTTCTTCCATAATTTCAAGCGCTATAGCATATGCAAATATATTGTCGACAATAATTTTATCACGATTTTAACATTTTCCAGTACTGACATAATTTATCGAGATCTCATGATTATCAACATTTTCAAGTACCTGGACCTCATCAAGGGTCTTTGTTGTGTCAGTTATTTGTTCTGGAAATATGGTCTCTTCAGGAGCACTAAACTCTTCAGGAGTTTTAAACTCTCCATGAGTTTTGACATGTTTCTTTCTCTTCTGGGGAACTTGATCTTTTGAACCGATAGGTCTATTACGCTTCAGGCGTGCTTTAGATTCATTTGCTATTCCATCTCCAGATTGTCTTTCAGGGACAATAATTCGAGCTAGAGTGTTTGCAGCTGGTATATGTGACCTAGTCACTTTCTTTGCATCAATAAATGCATCTGGTAATTGATTTGTTATATTTTGCAAATGAATCATTCTTTAAACTTTTAATTCACATTGATTTGTGCGAGGATCATAATGAGATAATGATGATGCATTGCATGAAAATTCAACTTTTCTTTTTAGCTGCTTTTCTCCCCCTAATTCTAGGAAAATTGATTCATCAAATTGACAATCAACAAATCTTGCTATAAAAATATCGCCCTTTAAGAGTTCAAGGTATTTAATGATAAAAGGGAACTCAAATCCCACATAAATTCCCAGCCTCCTTTGAGGACCCATCTTGGTGTGTTGTGGTGGAAGAATTAGAGCATATACTACGCAGCCAAAGATTCTTAGATGGGCAATGTTTGGCTCTTGACCAAAAACAAGTTGTGATGGGGAGTACTTTTGATAACTTGTGGGCCTGACGCGCACAAGTGCTGCAGCAGCATGCATTATTACATGTCTCCAAGCCGAAATCGACAATTTGTTCTCATAAGTATTGGTCTAGCAATTAGCTGCGAGCGTTTAATAAACGATTCTGCTAGACCATTCTGTGTATGAACATGAGCAACAGGATGTTCAACATTAATCCCAATTGACATACAATAGTCATTAAAAACTTGGGAAGTGAATTCACCAGCATTATCAAGACAAACAGTCTTGATTGTATAATCCAGAAACTGTGCTCTTAATCGGATTATTTGAGCAAGAAATCTTGCAAATGTAACATTGCGAGTAGATAATAAATAAATATATGACCATCGTGTTGATGCATTTATCAATACCATAAAATATCTAAATGGTCTACATGCTGGTTGAATAAGCCCACATATATCCCCTTGAATTCTTTTTAAAAATGCAGGAGACTCAACTGCAACTTTTAATAGGGATGGCCTTATAATTAATTTTCCCCAAGAATAGGCAGCTCAGATAAATTCATAGGACAAAAGAATCTTCTGGTTCTTTAACGGATGTCCACATGAGTTCTCAATAATTCTTCGCATCATTATAGACCCAAGATGACCGAAACAGTCATGCGAAAGACTAAAATATTTTGGATCGGAAGCTTTCGGGGTATGTGATTTAATTTCATGAATAAATGTAATATAACTCGGAAGAGAAAACTGATAATTTTTCCAGTATTTGCTTCCGTCCTGAGATGACATTAGTGATATAAAGATATTCAGTATTATCTTCATTTTTCGTCTCAATATGATATCCATTACGACGTATATCTTTGAAACTTAGTAGATTTCTTCTAGATCTACTAGAGAACAAAGCATCGTTAATAATAAATGTTGTTCCTCCAGACAACATAATATTTGCTTTTCCAGAGCCTTCAATCAAATCTGTAGGACCTGATATTGTATGGACATTAGCCTTGACTAATATCAACTGTTAAAAAAAATTTCTTATCGTTAAGAATTGTGTCCATTGCCGCGTTGTCTGCCAGACACAGCTCTTTGCAATTGACCTTGGAGTAATAATTAGTAAAAGCCATGTTTCTTCAAAAAAGTAAAATAAAATAAGTATTTGCTCATTATTATTTGAAACACAAAGTTATTTTTATTACTTTAGGAAGAAAATACAGAACTCATCATTTTGATATTTAAGGGTTACAAAAGAGTTATTTAGAGCAGATATAACATTAGATAAGAAACATGGACATTTCAATTACCAAGCATATTCTTGAAACTTTCTTCAGGATTCTCAAGGAAATCTAAACTAACCAATTGCGTA
The DNA here is from genome assembly GCA_018132145.1 of Boehmeria nivea var. tenacissima. Taxonomy (NCBI): domain Eukaryota; kingdom Viridiplantae; phylum Streptophyta; class Magnoliopsida; order Rosales; family Urticaceae; genus Boehmeria; species Boehmeria nivea. The sequence goes on along the minus strand of CM030876.1, from coordinate 5,994,054 downwards.
GTGTCTATCCGATCATTATAATTGACAAAATTTGTTTCTACGCTTTTTTCTTTTTCTTTTAAGGAAGCTTGGTAAAGATCAGCAAGATGCTTGAGCGTACGACAGGTACACAACCAATGTCCTTTCAAGCCACACCTATAGCATATATTCACTTTGCTCTTGGAAGGTTTCTTCTAGAATCCTTTCCCTTTTTCCTCACTATTTTCCCACTTCTGGTGGTAAGGTGCGGCTTTCTCAAACCGTGAGGAGATAGTATTTTGACCACTACGATGCCAAGTGTTCCAACCATGGCCACTTTTACGGCCACGACAACGATTAGGACCGCGTTTATTGAGTGATGTAGCATTCGCTTAAGGAATGCTAAAAGTTCATTTTCAGTAGCTGTGACATTCACTTCAAGGAATGGCAGTTGGGCAAGATTGATGATTTTTCAATAACAATTCATTATTTTGCTCAGCAACTAGCAGATATGATATCAATTCAGAATACCTTTTAAAACCACACTCTCGATACTGCTGTTGCAGCACTAGATTTGAGGCATGAAAGGTAGAGAATGATTTCTCTAACATGTCTGCGTTAATGATATTTTCTCCGCATAATTTCAACTGAGAAGTGATTCTAAACATTGTGGAGTTATACTCGCCAACTATTCTAAAATCCTGCAATCGCAGGTGTATCCACTCATATCTGATATGTGGGAGTAGCGCCGTTTTTTTGTGATCATATATTTCTTTTAAATTTTTCCAAAGGACATATGGATATTTTACCGTTAGATATTCAGCCTTTAAAGATTCACGAAGATGATGGCAAAGGAATATCATGGCTTTTGCGTGATCCTGCAGGGATGTGCTATTTCCTTCTATAATTGTATTTCCAAGGTTCATGGCATCAAGACGGATCTCAGCATCAGGGATCTATTCCAAATAGTTATTGCCCGAAATCTCAAGGGCAACAAACTCAAGCTTTTGAATATTTGACATTATGAAACTATAATAATATAAATAAATAATTCACAATCAGAAAATAAATATTTTATAATATATCAACAATGTCAAATTATGGTAATTAACTTTGTAGGAATATATAACGATTATAATTATGAAATATAAAATTAATTAATCAAATGAGATACAAGCATAATAACGACTATTATAATGTGTACGTAAATATGTAAGTAAATGACATTAATATTAAATATGATAACTTTATTTTGTGAGCCAAATAATATAATATATAAAATAATATTTGATCGGTTGGAAATAAGAGAAAATAATATATAAGTAGCGAAGTTTACCTGAGCAGAGCAACAATGGTTAGAGTCTCATGCTGATAACGTATTGTGAAAATAATACTTAAAGTAATGAAACAAATATTAAAATAAGAAATATATTAATAGAGAGAGAATAATCACTCTATAGTTTCTTTGCTCTCATATACAAATATTTTCCTCACACTATTCACTCTCGTTTCTTTCTATCTTTTCCTTCCACTATTTCTCTCCTTGTGTTTGCCTTCAATCGGCTGTGTGTTTTCATTCAAGGGTATAGTGCTATTTATAGGCATATAGCCATGTGAGGGATGACATTCCTTTGATGCCTTTTGAATGAAGAATTAATTTGACAAAAATATGCCACTAAGGCATCTTACACGTATTTTGTAAATGGGCGGTGACAAATATACACTTAGATGCCTAAATGTAAATTTTGAGTTTGATGCCTTTATGTTTTTGGAGTTGGACATCTTAGTGGACGTGGCATCCACAATTTCTATAACAAACTTTGATTATTTTTTTTTTCTCTTTTTTAATTTATTTATTGAGGGATTTTGAGAAATGCCCTATTCTTGGCACAATGATGATCTAATCCTCATGTGTGTTGCACTTTTAATTTATACCCGAAAATTTACACTTCAAACTTAGAGAAAAAAAAAACACATTACTTGAGGTATAAATTATTAAATGGCATAAAAATATGATTTTATTTTGAAATTCTTACAATATGTGATTATAAGAAATTTACAACACATTTACGATTGCACGAGTACAAGGCTAGTTACTTCTAAAGGGCCAACATGCGACATTCATCGAGCCCAACTCGTAAAAGGAAGCCCTACAAAAAGGGCCTACTTTGTCCCCACGCTCGCTCCGATTTATGGCGCGAAACTGCCCTTTCGTTCCCGCCAAAACACCACTCCCTCTCCCGCCCATCTCCACACCCCCACTATATCACACCAAACCAAACCCCTCCAAAATCCCTCACCTCCCCCCAAAATTCCCCTTCTCTCTCTCTCTCTTTCCCAAACCCCCCAAACCCCCAAATTCCAAACCCTACCCTGCAGATCAGCCATGGTGGTACCCCTCGGGCCGGGCAAATTCTACGGCACGAGCCTCCCTCGGCCCCGTATCTACACCGACATCCGCTTCAGCGACGAGCGGGTCGACCCGCCCACCCCCGTCCTCGACCCTCTCCTCTCCTGGGCCTCCGAGGCGCACTGGTCCATGGGCGGCCTCAGCTTCACCCGCCTCCGCCTCCAAGGCCGCATCGAAGGCTCCGTCTCCAAGCTCCGCTCCCACCGCAGCCACCAGATCTCCGCCTCGGCCTCCGCCTCCGCCGCCGCCGCCAACGACAAGGAAAAGAGCAGCAAACCATCCGCTGTCCGATCCGACGACTCGCCTCCGCCGGCTCCGATCGCCGCGAAGCGGCGCCGATTCATGGATTCGATGATCGCCGAGGACGAGGACGAATTCGACGAGGAAATGAAAGCTGGGGGATCGATTAGGGCCCGGAGGCGGAGACTGGTGAAGAAGCTCGGCGACGAATTCGACCGAGTGGCCTCGGAGAAGGGCGAAGAAAAGGCTAAGGTCGTCGATCGGAGCGTGCTGGAGAGGAGGGTTTCGAGGGCTGCTCGGCGTCAGATTCTGGACGATGACGATGACGATGATGACGAGGCGGTTCCGGCGGTGGCTGAGGGCGTAAATAAGGGGAATTCGAAGGGCAAGAGAGGGAAAAGGGGGGAATCTGGTGCGGTCGGGCTCAGGAGTTCTCCTAGGTTGGCGAAGCGTGGCTAGGACTGGACTGTTCGCTACATCTCAATCTCATCATATGCTATTAGCTTTACTTTCTCTTTTTTTTTTTCTTTTTTTTTTTTGGGGGTAATGTAGTTTAGCTGCTTTGTGAAATAGTGTCTTTTATTTTTTGTTTTTCTTTGTTTTCTATTTCATCTGAGGTGTTTGATATCGAATGTGAAATGAAATATAAATGAAATGTGATGATTTCCTTGGTTTTATTTTTGGCTAGTCAAAAGGCTTCAACACCAACTGCAAGCAAATGTGTCTACATTTATATTTGATTTTAAGTTTGTTTTTTCTTTTAGGATTTTTTAGTAAATGATTTAATAGAAAATATCTGTGACTTTCTTAAATCACAGTATGGGCAGTTGGGCACTGCAAAGAAAAGAAAAGCGCTATATTAATACTATGATTTGACATTTTGACATTCAATAGATCTGGGTCAAGTTTCTTTCTTTGTTTCTTTTTTAGTTATTGTCTATCATTGATTCATTTCTATTAAGCTCATAATCATCCAGTAATGATTTTAGTGGGACTTCCTTGATCATACTGAAATGATTTGTGGGGATTTGGTTGCATTTAGGCTAGATTGATTTTTTTTTTTTTTTTTTCAGATTTGACCAAATAATGAAAGAATGCTCTCCCAAGATTGGACTAAATTAAACTTTGAAATTTTTCTCATTTTGGGTATAAATAATGATGATTGTTAAGTGAGAAAAGTCAGGATTTGTATTTGAGTTTTGCACCTCGACTTCGAAATTCTTAGCCTCTCGCTACAAATCAAGAAAAATAAGTACGGGTATGAATGATATTCTTAGCCTCTCGCTACAAATCAAGAAAAATAGGGCGTTCATTTTTTGACATAACTTCCCGCTGGAGCACATGATGTTATATAAGTACGGGTATTAATGATATTCTTTAAAACTCAAGAAAAATATTTGTTAAACAGTTTGATTTTGTTTTCCTTTTCTTTATTTTTTCAAAACATGAACTTTAAGTCCTCATCAAGCATTCTCTCAAAGACAAATCAACTATATTCCTCCAAGTATTTTATCACATCAAAATCAAAGATTAGTTATATAAAAACTAGTGCATTAATCTGAACAATTAACAGCAACAGAAACACACATTACAAATAAATAAATAAATAACATAAAATATGTGAACAATGAACATTCTCCAAAAACATTTATCCATAAAAACAACCCAGAAAAACCAGCGCAAGCGACGAACCAGAAACCGCAAAGAGATGGCGACCAACAAGCAAGCGACGACCAGAGCAAAGTAACCCTATAAGGACAATGAAAACAAAGAACATCCACACCTATCACTTGTAATATTCCCTTGCCCTGTAAACAATGAAGATTGATGTATTTCATCAAAACCCAACAAAATAGTACAAAAAATGAACCTTCAACAGACACAGAAAAACTTTACCAGTTCTGCCATGAAAAGCCCAACAAGATTAATCATACAAGCTCTAGAATTATAAGCTTCAACAACTTTGGTAAAGCCTAGTAATGGGGGACTAAACTTTGACCCTCTTTTGGCACCACCACCTGAACTTTCCTTATACTGCCTAAGAGAGATATTTAAATTGGACATCACCAAGGAGAAGCTCGAAGCACCCAAAGGTCCAACTACAAGAGCACAAGCTGAAAGGTTCAAGTAGAGACTCAATTTGTTCATGCAAAGTTTTGGAGAAGCCCAAAGTCAAGTGCAAGGCTCCAATCCGGGTTGTGTATAACGTATTCAGGAAATTCAAGAGAGCGAAGTCCAATGCAAGCAATTAGAGTCATTTTATTATAATTTATTGTTATTTTGATGCTTTTAGGACATATTTGTAATTTGATAGAGTTTGAATAAATTCCGGGTGTAAACGAGCAGTAATGGGTGGAGTGATGCAGCAGTGTTCATAAATTTTGAACATCCGTTATCGATTTATAGCGAAGTCTGATGCGAGTAATTAGAGTCATTTTATTGTAATTTATTGTTATTTGGATGTTTTTAGGACATATTTGTAATTTGGTAGAGTTTGAATAAGTTTAAAGTGAAAATGAAGAGTAATGGGCGCGTAGATGCAACAATGTTCGTAAATAACAAGCACCCTTGGGAAATTCACATGAATCTCATGTGAGAGTTTTTTGCTGTTAAATTTTGAGCATCTGTTATCGATTTATAACGAGATGTCAAGAATTTCGAAATCGGAGTGCAAAATGCAACAAATTAAATATCGGGGGCAAGTTGCCACCCTCTGTGTAAGTTAGGAACCACCAGTGCAAAAACTATACTTCAATAAAGTAAATTTGACAGTTTCTTTGTCATTAATTTTCCATCTTAGAATTTTTTTCATTTTTATTCTTCTCAACACCTGTAAACTTTATATCGGACTATTCGGACTATTAAACATCGACATTGATGATGTGACAATTATTACGTGACATTGAAATTGCATTCCATTGAAGAAGAAAAAGCCCCTAAGAGAGAGGCTTTGAAGAGTATATTTGGATGCACTAAGGGATGAAGCAGAATAGCAGTTTCTTTGGTAACGGAGGAGAATAAGAGACTTGCTAGCCTCCATTACAATGATTTTCTCATTAGTAATACCATGTACAATTAGACCATTTCCAAACTAAATAAAAATTTAAGAACCAAGATATAAAGACAAAAAATTAGGCCTTTGGGGCCAATATGGAAAATGGTTACAGTGCGAGGCTATATATTATATTCCATTATATTTGTGCATTGTAATTAGATTTTCACAATTCACTCTATTTATCTCAGTCCTAACAGTAATAACGACAAAAGAAAATGCAATAGTCTCCAATAATTATGTAAGTTTTTTCATCTCTATACATAAAGTGTAATCACAATTCACAATTTCACATAACATGAATTTCACAAAACCGTGGAGTGTTGGAGTGAGGACATACCATATGGGTAGGCATGAAAATTTAGAAGATGGAACAATACTCGGCTGTCTTTACCGGGTAATCACCCGGTAATATTTTTTTTTTATAATTCAATTTTTTAAGATTATGTTTTAAAGTTTGATAATTAGGTTTTTAAGTTTTAATTAAGGTTGATAAGTTTTTTAAAATTAAGTTTTAATTAGGGTTTTAAGTTTTACAAGTGTTTTGCAAGTTTTTAAAATTAAGGTTTATTTAGGTTTTTAAGTTTTTTAAAATTAAGGTTTAAAAGTTTGAAGGTTTAAATTAGGGGTTTTAAGTTTTTTAGGTTTGAATGTTTAATTTTATTTATTTTAGTTTTATTTTGATTGTGTTTAAGTTTTATTGTTTAATTTAATTGATTTTTGAATTAATTTGAATGTTTTTAACTTTTATGGTTTAATCAAAATTTTTAAATTATAAATTTGATTTTATCTAGGTTTTATGTTAATTTAATTTTGTATTAGTTTAATTTGATTGTAAGGTTTAATTAAATTTTTTTTCAGGTTTATTTTAAGTGTTATATCTTATAAATTATAATGGTAATTGGTAAATATGTTATTTGTAAAGAATAGCTAAAGAAATTTGTGTAGATTATTTTGGTAATTTTAAGTATTAATAACATAAAGTATGAATAACAATTGTCTTAATGAATAATGAATGAAAACATAGGAAAAAATAAAGAATTTTTATAATTAATAAAAAAAATTGGACCAAAATCAATGCCGACATTCCGAGGGGGGCGTTTCGAGGGAGGGGGCCGGGGGACTTCACTGGAATGTCCATCTTGAACCCATTGAGTGAGCTCGGCATTCTCTTGTTCGACCGTGTTCTGCATGCGCAATGCTGCCAATTCTCAGTCTTTAACCAATGTCAGAATCTCAACCAACTTTGGCATTAGTCGGCTTCGATGATGATCTATAATATTGACGTAAATTCAGTTTCTGAAGACACTGTTGACAAAGAAATTGAGAAGATGTACGAGCCAAGTAAGTTGACATCGAAAACTGGCCTAAACAAATCCATCACCACCTGACCAAATCCAGGTTGTCGTGCCGAGTGTTTGTGAATTTAGTATTCAAAAATACGTTTAACTCGTTGTGCTCAGCTTCTCCTTTGGAGCTCATGCTTGATAGCGACTCTTCCTCTTTCTGACTCTGTTCGCAGAGCAACCTCCAACTTGCTGATGCCGGCGATGTCTGCTCAATCGGGGCCTGATCTGAAGTTCCCTTAACCCACAACTCGTATAGCTTGTAGGCCTGTTGCAAAGCAGTCATGTGGCCGTCCAGATCACTCGTGTAATCAGGGCCTAGTTGTTTTGTCATCAACTTTAAAAACCTCTTCAAACCATTAACTTTACAATGAGGATCTAATAGAACACTGAAAGCGTAGAGGTACGGTAAGGGATAAAAATATTTAATGAACTTATGCAGCATAACGGCGACGGACCCGAGAGTCGTTGGTGGCACTTGTATTTCTTAAAGACTTCACCAATGATGATCAGCTCGCGTAGGACAAGAGGAGTAGTTGGTCGCGAAGAGGATGATAGAGTCGTTGTCGCCTCGTAGAACACTTGCAGGAACATACAGAGCAAGATAGTGTTGTCCCAGTGCCACTCGTTAAGCACATTCTATCTCCACTCACCATTGTACCAAAAGGTGAACACTTGGCTGAACGGAATAATGCTATGCAGCATCACATAAGTCGAATTCCAATGAATGTCAGTGGCTATTATCTTAGGATCCAACTGATTCGTGACGCACGCTCTCCTCCATCTTTCCTTTCGTTAGTGGGAGCTATTCAAAACTATTAGAGCGTCCCGAATGTTTTTAAGCGAGGACTGAAGCTCCTTCAGACCATCTTGAACCACTCGGCTCAGGATGTATGTGACGCAACAGTTGTGGTAGAAGAATGGGTCAGAAATCGAGTTCAATGCCCCTCAGAGAATGGTGATAGCTCGGTCGTTGGCGGAGGCATTATCCATGGTGTTGGATATAACCTGGCCTATAACGCCATAATCGTTAACCGCTTGTAATATCCGTTGAGCTATTCGTTCTCCACTGTGACCTTCATTCATAAGTTCGAACCCGATTAATCTCTTCTCAACATTCCAATCTTTATCCACATAGTGACTACAAACACAGATGTAGTAGTGTGACGTCCCACTAGACCATATGTCACTCGTCAATGCCACTTGTTGACCCGTCTCCACAAACCGCGCAATCAACTCCGTTCGTCTCCACTTGTAACACTCGATCACGTCCGACCGAGTAGTCGTCCTACTTAGACGCCGATAGTCAACATGGAATGATGTTCGTATCAGCTGTTCCCAAGCTGTATTGTCGGTGAAGTTCACATCCAAACTTCTCGTTGTGATAAACCGAGTAAGGGCTTGTCTATGCCGCTTATCGTCGTACGATGAGGACGACCCGGCTGCTGATGTTGCCCCCTCCCCAAGCCCAGGCGCAGGTTGATCGTTAACTAGTTTATCACACTTTTGAATTTGATAACAAAGGTGGTTCGTCCTTTGACTGGAATGACCACTCAATTTCTTCCCGCACCCTTTACACTGCGCGTACACCTTCATGGTGCTGTCTGCATGTTGTTCTTATACTTCCGTCATACTCTGCCACACGACAGACTTCTTTATCTTCCGTCGCGGAGCTCGGCTGTTCGCTTTCGCATCGACGTCCTCCTTGGCCCCGTCCTATTTATCTTGAGGTGGGGCTGATGAACCGCCTATGTCATGTCCAACTGTTGACCCGCCGACCTCAGGTCCGAATGAGGTCAGTGCTATTGGTAGTGTACATAGCTCAACATTCGAGAAAAGTGTAGGCTCGATATACAGAGGCATAGGGAAAGTCGACGGCATCACCGATGGCACAAATTTTGGTCTAGTGGGACGTCGCACGACCACATCTGCGTTTATAGTCACTACGTGGATAAAGATTAGAACGTTGAGAAGAGATTAATCGGGTTCAAACTTATGGATGAAGTTCACAGTGGAGAACGGATAGCTCAACAAATATTACAAGCGGTTAACGATTATGGCGTTACAAGCCAGGTTATATCCGTTACCATGGATAACACTTCTGCCAACGACCGAGCTATCACTATTCTTTGAGGGGCATTGACCTCGATTTCTGACCCGTTCTTCTTCTACAACCGTTGCGTCACACACATCCTGAACCTAGTGGTTCAAGATGGTTTGAATGAGCTTCAGTCCTCGCTTAAAAACATTTAGGACGCCGTAATATTTTTGAACGGCTCCCACCAACGCGAGGAAAGATATAGGAGAGCGTGCGTCACAAATAAGTTGGATCCTAAGCTGATAGCCAGTGACATTCCCAATCATTGGAATTCGACTTATTTGATATTGTATAGCATCATTCTGTTCTGCCAAGTATTTACTCTTTAGTACAATGGTGAGTGGAGACAGAAAGTGCTTAACGAGTGACATTGGGACGACGCTACCGTGCTCTGAACGTTCCTTCAAGTGTTCTACGAGGCGAAAATAACTCTATCATCCTCTTCGCGACCAACTGCTCCTCTTGTCCTACACGGGCTGATAATCATTAGCGAAGTCTTCAAGAAATACAAGCACCACCAACGACTCGCGGGGGCCGTCGCCATTATGCTTCTGAAGTTCCTTAAATATTTTTATCCTTTACCGCATCTCTACGCTTTCAGTGTTCTATTATATCCTTATTGTAGAGTTAATGGTTTGAAGAGGTATTTAAAGTTTATGAGAAAACAACTAGACCCTGATTACACGAGCGATCTGGATGGCCATAAGATTGCCTTGCAACAGGCCTGTAAGATGTATGAGTTACGGTTTGGGGGAAGTTCGGATCAGGCCTTGATTGAGCATATGTCGACGGCATCAACCAGTTGGAGGTTGCTCTGCGAACAAAGTCAAGAAGAGGAAGAATTGCCGTCAAGCCCCCAAGGAGAAGCTGAGCACAACGAGTTAAACGTGTTTTTGAATTCTAAATTCACAGACACCGGCACGACAACTTGGATTATTTAGTCAGGTGGTGGCGGATTCATTCAGGCCAGTTTTCGGTGTTAACTTACTTGGCTCATGACAGCTTCTCAATTCTCATTTCAACAGTGTCTGCATTTAGCATAGCCGGCAATATTATAGATCATCATCAAAGTCGACTAACGCCAAAGATAGTTGAGATTCTAACATTGGTCAAAGACTGGAAATTAGCGGCATTGCGCATGTATAACACAGTCGAAAAAAGAGAACGCCGAGCTTACTCAACGGGTTCAAGAGTGGACGCTCCAGCGAAGTCGCGCGGCCTCTTCCGTCGAGACATCCCCTTCGGAATGTTTACATTGGTTTTGGTCCGAATTTTTTAATTGTAAAAAATCTATATTTTTTCCTATTCTTTCATTCATTATTCATTAAGACAATATGTATTCATATTTTATGTAATTAATACTTAAAATTATCAAAATAATCTACACAAATTTCTTTAGTTATTCCTTTCAAATAACATATGTACCAATTACCATTATAATTTATAAGATATAACACTTAAAATAAACCTTAAAAAAATTTAATTAAACCTTACAATCAAATTAAACCTATACAAAATTAAATTAACATAAGAACCTAGATAAAATGAAATTTATAATTTAAAAAATTTAATTAAACCGTAAAAGTTAAAACAATCAAAATAAGAATAAAATAAATAAAATAAAAATTCAAACCTAAAAAACATAAAACCCCTAATTTAAACCTTCAAACTTATAAACCTTAATTTTAAAAAAATTTAAAAACCTAATTAAAACTTAAAAACCTAAATAAACTTTAATTTAAAAAAAAAAACTTACAAAACCCTTGTAAAACTTAAAAACCTAATCAAAACTTAATTTTAAAAAACTTATCAACCTTAATTAAAATTTAAAAACTTAATTATCAAACTTAAAAACCTAATTTAAAAAAAAATCAAAGTAATATATATATATATATTAAACACCGGGTAATTTTTGGGTAATTCTCCGGAATTACACGGTACAATTTTCCAGGGAATACCCGAAAAAATTATTACCGGGTAATTCTGGGTAATTACCTGGAAATTACTCGGTAAAGGCAACCGGGTATTATTCTATCTTCTAAATTTTAACGCCTAATTGTCGATATCTAACAACAAATTAAGAAGGAAAAAAATCAACCACCTAATCAAAGTAATTAAACGAATACAAATAATTAAATATGTTTTGATCCATATAACTAATTAATTAAATTAAGTAATTAATAAGAATAAGTTCGATAAGCAATTAAAAGATAACAATTCAATAATTTAAGTTAATAACTACTACTAATTAAAATAAGAGATTATTAAGTAAATAATATATTTTTAACTTTAGTTTTAATGACCTGAGTTTATTATAATTAAGTTATTAGCCTTTAGACAATATATATTGACTTTTTTGCCCTTTGATGAGGTTGGAAGAAGAGTGATGAGGGGTAAAAATGAGATTTCATATAAATTTGAGGATAATAACTTAATATGTGAATTCTTAGGTCATTTTCTTAAAACATAGATTTCCACGTGGCTATTTAACAAATGAGCCCTTAAAATAAAATACTAACAGTAGTACTAATTTCACTAGAAATAATGCTCCAACTAGCGTAAGGTAAGTAAACTAAGAATTTAACAACTATTGATTTATATACATAATACTAAAATAGTCTAAGTATTAGTAGATAATGAAATTACCTAAATTTTACTAAAATATTCTAAGTATAAGTCTACAACTAACATTAGTAACAACTACTAAGTATTACAACTAATATTTAACTAAAATATTACTAATATAATTTAACTAATTTAATTAAAAAATAGGAAATTTTAATAAAATAGCCGCTATTTACGAAATGATTTTAAAAAGTCGCCACAGTTTCAAAAAATTTAAAAACTAGCCATATAAGGAATTTCTTACAAAATTTTTGCCTACTGTCAGAAATTTTTTACAGTATTTTTATGTGTATTTTTGTTATTGTCAGAAATTTCTTACAGTTTTATGGCTAATTTTTAAATTTTTTGAAACTGTGGCTATTTTTTAAAAACACACAGTCCAAAATGGCTATTTACCTAACTGACCCTAAAAAATAACTAAAATATTACTAGTAATTTAACAACTACTAAGTTAACTAAAATAACAACTACAAATTTAATAAAATTTCCCTAAAATATTACTACTAATTTAACAACTACTAAGTTAACTAAAATTGAACGAAAAAAACAACTACTAATATAATAAAATTTAACTAAAATATTACTACTAATTTAACTAAAATTTAACTAAAATAACAAATAATAATTTAACTAATATTTAACAAATATAATAACTAGTAATGTAATAAATAAAATAACAACTACTAATTTAATAAAATTTATCTAAAATATTACTACTAATATAAAAACTACTAATATAACTAAATTTCATAACTAAAAATTTAACTAATAATTAAACTAAATTTAAACTACTAAAAATTTAACTAATTGTTTAACTAATCATAAAACTAAATATTATATGTGTTATACTAATTTCACTAATAATATAATTACAAATTTAACTTAGGTCATTTTAGTAAATATTATAACTAATCATAAAACTAAGTTAGTTATTAGTTATTAGTAAATATTATAACTTAAAATAATAGTATGAAAGTAAACTACTAAAATATGCTAAAAGTAAACAACCAAACTTACATATAGCAGAGTAGGAGGCCGGCACAAGTGTTTCTTTTCCTTTGCCGAAATGAAAAACAAGTTTCGAGGAGAATTGTGCTTCTTTCGCAAGCATGTATTATGTGTTTATATTAAGCATGTAAATCCGGCGGTTATTACCGACCAGATTTTTTTTTCACGGTAAATTACCGGTTATTTAACCGGTGTTAACCGGTGGAAATTTCCGGTTAATAACCGATTATTAACCGAAAATTTTCCCCGGTTAATACCGGTTAATTAACCGTTTGTCTAATTTTTTTTAAATTGTTTATAAATTTTAGTTTATAAGTTTTATTTGTTTTAATTTTGTTTTATAAGTTTTAATTTTGTTTTGAAAGTTTTATTTGTTTTATAAATTTGATTTGGTTTAATTATTTGATAAGGAGTTTTAAATTATAATGTTTAAAATTAAGTTCTAATTTTTAAGGTTTATGATAAAGTGTTATAAATTATAATGGTAATTGATAACAAAATTTTATTGATAAATAATCAATCAATAAATTTGTTTACATTATTCTGTTGATAAATAAATATTAATTACAAAAAAAATTAATACTAAATTGTCTGAATAAATAATGAATGAAAGAATAGGATAAAATACAATTGTTTAACATATGATAAGAAAAAAAAAAAAGACCGATACCAATGTCGAAAATTGGAGGGGGGACGTTTGGTTGGGCGGGGGCCGTGCGACATCACTGGAGCGTCCACTCTTCAAGCTGTTCAGCAAGGTCGGCGTTTGCTTGTTCGACCGTGTTTTGCATGCGCATCCGAGCTAATTCCCAGTCTTTTACCAATGTCAGAATCTCCACCATCTTTGGCGTTAGTCGGCTTCGATGAGGATCTAAAATATTGCCGGCCATGCTAAACGCAGATTCCGAAGACATTGTAGAGACGGGTATGGAGAAGATGTCGCGAGCCAACGTCGATAACACTGGAAATTGGCCTGAATGATTACGCCACCACCTGACCAAAGCCAGGTTTTCTGAACCTGCGTCCGTGAATTTTGTATTCAAGAAGACGTTTAGTTCGTTATGCTTGGTTCCTCCTGAGGGGCTGACGCTTGACGGCGACTCCTCTTCATCCTGTAAGTCTTCCTGAACCAACCTCCAACTAGCTGAAGTCGGCGACGTCTTCTCAGTAGAGGCCTGGTCTGAAGTTACCCCGAACCACAACTCATATACACTGTACGTCTCTTGCAAGGCTGCAGCGTGGTCATCCACTAGGCTCGCGTAGTCTGGGCCGAGTTGTCTTGTTAACACTTTTAAAAATGACTTCAGGCCCTTATATCAATTACGCGGGTCTAGTAGGAAGGCAAAAGCGTAAAGATGCGGTAAATGATGAAAATATTTGAGGAACTTCTCCAGCATCTTATTGACAGCCCCTGCCAGACGTCGGTGGTTCTTGTATTTCTTGAAGACGTCGCCGATGATGACCAGTTGGTGCACGACAATAGGAGTAGTAGCTCGCGAAGAGGACGAAAAAAGATTGGTCGCTTCGTAGAACACCTGAAGGAACCCGCAGAGCAGCGTAGCGTCTTGCCAATGCCGTTCGTTGAGCAGAGAGCCTCTCCGCTCATTGTTGTACCAAACGGTGAAGCTCTCTGCATAAGGAATGATACTTTGCAGCATAAGGTAAGTTGAATTCCATCGAACAGGCATGTCGTTGGCTATCATCTTCGGTCTCACCCCATTTAATTCGCACGCTCTCCTCCATCGGGCCTCACGTTGGTGGGACCCGTTTAAATAAATTACGGCATCCCTAATATCTGTAAGCGTGGAGTCCAATTCCTTCATACCATCTTGAACTACAAGATTCAAGATGTGTGCGATGCAATGGCTGTGGAAGAAATATGGGTAGGAAATCGGGTTCAAAGCCCCTCGGAGAATATTGATTGCTCGGTCGTTGGCGGAAGCGTTATCCATAGTGATTGAGATAACTCGTCCTGTAACACCGTAATCATTAACGACTTGTAATATCTCCTGAGCTATCATTTCTCCGCTGTGGCCTTCTTCCATGGCTCTAAACCCAATGATTCTTTTCTCGACGTTCCAATCCCTATCAATATAGTGACAACAAACGCCGATATAGTCGTGCGACGCCCCACCCGACCATATGTCGCTGGTCAATGCCACCCGTTGGCTTGCCTCCACAAAGACCCCGATCAACTCCGTCCTTTTCCACTCATACCACTTGACCAAATCGGCCCGAGTAGTCGTTCGACTCGGACGCTGATAGTCTTTTAAGAACGATAGTTGTATGAGCTCTTCCCAGCTTGGATTGTCAGCAAATTAAGCTCCAAGCCTTGCACTGCGATGAACCGAGCCAGTGCTTGTCTGTGCACTTGTTCGTCGTATAACACCCTTGACGACGGCCCGGCTTGGCCAGCCGCACCCTCGACTGGCAGAGGAAGCCCGTTTTCCAATTTATCACATCTGTCAATGTGATAATGGAGGTGGCTAGTCCCTCGATGTGATTCGGCCCTATATTTTTTCTCACAACCCTTACAGATGGCCCACACCTGGATGTTGCCGTCTGATTGCCTTTCTTCTGTTCGCGTCATACTGCGCCAAACCTCAGACTTCCGTCTCTTTGGTCGCGTAGGTTGGGCTCCGACTTCGTTGTTATCGTCGTCATTGCCACCGTCATGTCCAGCGGCGGGAGCGGCCGATGGTGGAGCTGGCGATTGCGGAGCTGGCGGTGGACGTAGCTGAACGGTCAGGACAGGCGGCGGACCGGTGTGGGCCGGAACCTGGAAACTGAAGTCCATTGTCGGCGGCCTAAATTACGGTCTCCCGCCCGCAAATTGCTCAAAGGAAGGCATCTGGTAGTAATCGACAGAAGGAGGACGATGTGACGAGCTACTTGCCTGCCCCGCTTGTCGGCCTAGCTGCAGATTAGTAGACGGAGCATACAATCTGGTCTCGACACGGTCCAGGACGCTATCCGTGTAACGACCCAAAACTCAAAACGTTGTTTTGGTTTCGAAAAATACGGACAAATTTGAACTTTTTAAATTAAATTACGTAATTGAGCTTTTAATAACAAACAAAGGATTATTAATCCTCATCATAACTAAAATGGATTTAATTTAAGCATTTACAAAATATTGCGGAATTTAAAATATTTTCTTTGCCAACGATTAGCCGGTAGTCCATGTAAGATCTTACAGGTCGGTCCCGTATACACTCGTTATTCCCGTCGTTGTCGCCTCGCCCTTTCGTTTCTTTCATCTTACCTGCGACACGAGCACACTAGTGAGCCAAAAGCCCAGTAAGTAGATTAGATAAATAAGTTGCTAAGTCTGCAAGTAACATACAACCAATAGATATCACACAACAATCTAACAAAAGGGCGGACTTGACGATCGAGTCGTCATAGTCCGAAGAGTAATCGTCACTCTTACGCAACATTGCTCGCGAAGTAGATTTCAGAAGTAAGGTGCTGAACCTACGCGGGATACAACACCTGTAAAAGAAATTGTGACTTGGAACGAGATCGGGCTTAACGACCCATTAATCTCGACTCAAAAGTCAAGCTCATAATTTGTTCTAATCTCACTCAAGTTCACAACTCTCTGACTTAGCTTATAAAAATACGTGTGCACATAATTTACTATTCAAGAATTCTCGATTCTATAATATTGGGAAGGTCTCGTCAGCCTCACCCCTCCTCTAGACCTCTTGCGGGTCGATCTAGAACTCATATAAATATCCAAA
Organism: Boehmeria nivea var. tenacissima; assembly: GCA_018132145.1. Taxonomy (NCBI): domain Eukaryota; kingdom Viridiplantae; phylum Streptophyta; class Magnoliopsida; order Rosales; family Urticaceae; genus Boehmeria; species Boehmeria nivea. The sequence goes on along the minus strand of CM030876.1, from coordinate 5,977,571 downwards.
CCCCTTCGCGGGTTATTCTAAAATTTAATACACACTTAGACCCATTGCGGGTCGTTCAATAACTTATACACAATCTAGAACTCTTGCAGATCGTTCTAGAATTTAACACATATCTAACCCCATTCGCGGGTTGTTCTAGAACTTATAAACATCTAGACCCTATCTCGGGTCGTTCTAGAACTTTATACAAATCTAGACCCATCCTCGGGTCGTTCTAGAATTTAATACACATCTGGACCCATTCGCGGGTCGTTTTTATAATTTAATACACATTTAGACCCATTACGGGTTGTTCTAGAACTAATACGACTCTGGACCCTCTGTGAGTCGTTCCGAAACCTCACACAGACAATGGCCCCGTCGGGCGATCTCGGAATCGATCAAAATCGCAGCACACAGCATATGAAGAGGAAGGTCGTCTACCGACCTCGTCAAGACCCATCGGGTCGTTCCGAAACCTGACACAGACAATGGCCCCGTCGGGCGATCTCGGAATCAATCAAAATCGTAGCACACAGCATATGAAGAGGAAGGTCGTCCACCGACCTCCTCGAGACCCATCGGGTTAGTTCGGGACATGTTATGGATTTTGGCTCCTCGGACCGTCCCGATATTCTTTATGCTTGTAAGGACTCATCCTCCTTGGGCCTCTCTGCCCATTCCGAAACCTTTTACGGCCAATGACCCCGTCGGGTCGTTTCGGAATTCAATATTGCACTTTACCCCGTCGGGCCGATCCGGATCGTCAAATCATAAGCTGTGGGGAGGGCCGTGGCTCTCCTCCCCAAGGCCCCTCGGGCCGTTCTGAAAGGTGGTTCGTTGACCTCCGCGAGGTCCCTCGGGTCGCTCCGAAATCTGTCATGCATGAAGGCCCCGTCGGGCTATTTCGGAACCAAATCATGATCGCGGCCCCGTCGGGCCCTACTCAATTTATCAAATTATTGCGACAGAGAAAGGTCGTCCGCCGACCTCCCCAAGGCCTCTCGGGCCGTCCCGAAACGTAATCAGTGACCCCGTCGGGCTATTTCGGAACCGATCATGACTTGCGGCCCCGTCGGGCCCTACCCGTATTCATACATTGCTTTCGCTCCCCTTGTCTTGTCTTAGAGTTTTCTCTTTGACCTGCAATAAAGTCTCAACAACAACAGCAACAGTTTTATGTCTATGGTCCCATACCCACCGACAGTTAGGTCATACTAACATATATACATACAAACAGACACACACCTTACACTAGAACCTGAACCACGAAGTTGAGTAGTTTAATGTCTGTGGTCCCATACCCACAGACAGATAAATATATAAATTAACACACGCCCTAATACACACCTAGAAAAACACAACATAATATAAACGAACCTACAGTCCCATACCTGCAGGCTCGTTGCACAAAACGAGACGAATATAATCAAGAGTCCGTATTCACAACCCTAGCGAGAATGGGAATCCACACAGTTTAACAGTCACCATTATAGAAGCAACGTATGCTTAACATAATCTCAACACATGCACAAGTAATTCAAGCATTGTAAAGTCTACTTGTGTCGCAGTGAAGATCCACTTACCTGAGGTCCTAAGCCTCGGTCCTTGCGACTCTCTTCTAGTGGCGTCCTCCCTTGAAACTCGTCGTGCGACAAATCTGTCCAACACGCGAGTAATAGGGTCAAAAACCACTTTCCACTAGACATAAATCAAAGAATTGCTCCAAGGATTGACGGACTACTCAAGCTGGCTTTTAACCAAGAGCGGACAAACGGATATCAAATTGTAATTTGAAGTATCCTCGTCCCGTTCGCCAGTGACTTAGTTTTATACGTTAACCCATAGCCAACGAGTATATTGTTTGATTTAATTTGACGAGAAATGGATTCTTTAATCTAATTACTTTCCAGCTTAGCTTTACTAAGCATCTAAACTTCGAGCCGAAAATCCGGCAGAGTTTCCCCTGTTTTTCGGATATCCCGGCCGAAGCCTTCACCTAATTTCAACCCAGCACCGAACTAATTTCGGTCACAATCCATCACAACAACCACACAGGCAATTTTTATCATTTATCATAATTGATTTCAAACATAATCATAATTTATCACCGGGCCTCAGCGGCTCGGATTCACACTGGAACAATGGACATTTAAACTAAAAGAAGGTAACAGAGAACGTCTTCGTGGCTTAGCGCCAATACTTTATTTCCGACCACCGTTTATACCTTTAATAAAAAGGCGGTGAAGGGTTGAGTGTTTGAACACGTTCCTGCACAATTTGTGAAAATAAAAGAAATCGAATCAAGTTTCAAACTAAAACAAAACCATGATGCGAAATGCTCGGACCGCGACTTGATACTAGCTTTAAGCTCAAACGGGCACATTTACAAGAAATACAACCCAATATAACCAAGGCTCGTGCAAAAAAACAAATCATCAAGATCACACAATTTTCTTTTTATTAATTTTCTTAATTTAAGAAAATTCTAAATCTCTTGCTAACTAAGATAATGATTCAAATGCATTCGAATTACTACTAAAACGACACCACTTGACAAATTTCTAAATTCCAAAACGACCCACTTCCACGAAATTTCATGATGCCAAAACACTCAAAATGCCAAGCCCAACGTGGCCACGAAACACAACAAACACCAAACTCTTAAGAAGGCTTTTAAAAAAAATAGAATTAAAATATTTGTCGCGGCATTATCCGACAAGTCGTAACGGCATTTGAAATTTATCGAGACAAGTAGATAAGTTTGGCCACAGATTCGCAAGTCTTATCGAAATTATAACTAGCTTCAAAATTGACAACTACTCCAAAATCGACCAAGTTAACCATTTGACAAAATCTTTGGCCCCGAAAGACGACCAACAATAAAGTCGCTCTTAAACTTAAGGTCGATTCTTTAACAAAAAGATTTCGAGTTTTAACACTAATTAATCAACCCAATTTATCATACACCAAAACCTACACCATCAAAATTCAAACTCAACATAAATAAACCATAAGTAAAACCACTAAATCAACGTAATCACAGCCACACAATAGCCAGCACGTCTTAAATTGTCACAATTGCCAAACATTGAAACGCGATAAAAAATGAATAAAAAGTCTCGGTTCAAGCTCAAAGCTCACCTAACGTGAGCAACGGCAGCACGTTGTGGTTTGCGATTGTAGCGAGCCACGCGCGACACGGTGGCACGAACCAACATTGCAGCGGAAGGGTCGAGGCTTTGGAGCAGTGGGCGCTCGCGTTGAGCTCGCGAAAGCGAGGCGCGGAAAGGGCGCGGAGACGAGGCGCAAAGCTGTGGCGACGGCGCGTGGAGCTCGGGCGGTGCTCGGAGGGGGAGTCGAGCAGCGCGGGGTCGCTACTGGAGGTGCGACAGTGGTTGAGCTAGGCTTCGCGCAGACCGGAGAAAGGTGCGCCGGAAAGGGGCGAGCGAGGCGAGGTCCTCACGCAGGTCCCGCGGTGACGCGGCGCTGGCTCGTCGTCCACGAGGGGGCTTGGTGGCTCGGCGCCGCGCAAGGGGCGTTGAAGGAGGCCAGAGCTGGGCGGCGTTCAGCGTGGGCAGCACGCGTGGAGGCTGGGCGTCGGCCGCTCGTCGCCGGCGGGAGTGAGAGGAAAGCGAGGGGGACGCGCGGGAGGCAGCGTTGGCGAGGCTCGGGGGCGCGCGCGTTGGACACGCGAGAGGGACGCAGCGCCGGTGGAGGCTGGGGTGACTCGAGCGCGAGGCTACTTGGATCGTGGCGCCGCACGACTGGGCGAAGGACGGAGGAGGCCCACGAAGCTCGGGCTGGGTTCGCCGACGTCGCGCGTGGAGGAGGCGAGCAACGGCTTCTATCGGTGTGGCTGGGCAAAGGCGAATCGCGGGGGAAGGCGGCGTCGGGCTGGAGGAGGGCGGCAGCGCGCTGCTGCGCGGAGCTCAAGCGGAGCTCGAGCCACGTTCGCAACGCGCGAGGGTCGCCGGAAGGCCCGCCGGCCGGAGCTGAGGAGAGAGGGAGAGAGAAGAGAAAAGAAAAAGAGGGGGGGGGGGGGGGGGGGGGAAGAAAGGGGCTCCTCGGCTGTGAGGGGGAAGAAGAGAAAAGAGTGTAGCCCTAGTGGGCTTGGGTTTAATTTGGGCCAAAATGGCCCAAAAAAATTTACCAACGGGAATGGTAAAATTTCTCCGTGAAATAATAAAATTGCACATGTAATTTGGACAATGAGAGTTAGGAATTTTAATATCATTCTCGAAATAAAATAAATTCCTAACACATCCAAAAATTCGAAATTACAAAATATCCATCTAATTCCATAGTTTAAATCATAACTCCAAATTGACTAGATTTAATGAAACTGGCCAATTTTACAAATTGGTCATAACTGAGGCAAAAATACAAATTAATTAACTGGCACAGTGCCTTTTAAATTCAGGTCATTACAATCCTACCCCCTTACAAAAGTTTCGTCCTCGAAACTTAGAAAAGTGTGGGCATTTCCCTTCTGTTGAAGAGTTTAGTCATTCTTTCAGAAACGCACGACTCCTTTCGTAGGTACCACCCTCAGGAATACATGGTCACCCACTAAGAGGTCTAAATGTTGGCGTCGGACGTCTGCATGGCTCTATGCTCTGGGTAGCAATCACCATGAAAACGTAAAGGTAGTGATTCAAATCCTTAAAGAAAACTTGTGGCAAGCTCGAGATCGTAAGTAGGGTATGCGTAAGCCACTAATTTTCCATGTTGCAATTAATGTTGCACCCAATCCTTACTTCGAAGCGTCACAATAAAGCGCAAATCCAGAGGTTCTCACGGGGATTGCCTACACTGGAGCAGTTGTGAGACTTTTTTTTTTTTTTTTTTTACTCTTGAAAGCTCTCTTCGCACACCGAAATCCAAGAAAACTTGATATTCTTCCGAGTAACGTGGGTCAATGGTAGAACGAGCTCTGAGAACTCCTCTGCAAACCGCCTAAAGTACCCAGCTAAGCTCAAGAACGACAGACTTAACGTGATCGTCATTGGCTGTTTTCATGAACTCACGACTTTGATCCTTTACAGATCCACTGAGACTCCTCCTTTAGACACCAAGTGACCGAGAAATGAGACCTTTTCTAGCCAAAACTCACACTTCTAAACCTCGTATAGAGCTTTTCTCTCGGCTAACCCTTGCAAAAATGGTTTGTAAGTGTTCCTCATGCTTGTCATTTGTCTTCGAATAGACGAGAATGTCGTCGAAAAAGACTATAACGAACTTGTCGAGGTAGTCTTCGAGGACATAGTTCGTTAAAGTCGTAATTCGACTGAGGCATTGGTGAGTCCGAAGGACATCACCAAGGGCTCACAGTGTCCGTAACTGGTGAAGAAGGTGGACTTGGGCATATATTCCTTGTGCCCTTAGCTAGAGATAGCCCGATCGCAAGTCTTTACCTCAAGAACCAGTACGTTAGACCTCTACTAACATACGTTGTGAGGGATTGCGCAACTTACCCTGTCTTGCCCTCATCTTGGCTCAAGGGGTTGTGACTGCCGCAATCATCCTCATTCTCTAACATAGAGTGCCGAAACTCCCAACAGCGAGCGTCTGGATCTTATAAGACCCTTATTGAACAATTCCTTCAGTTGAATTTCAACCCATTTAATCCCGTAGGGATCACACAATACGACGTCGTCGACAGTAGGGTAGTACTTGATAATAACTCAATAATGAGCTCAATCTCGAGGTTGTGAGGTAATCCCAAAAGGTCCTTGGAAAGGACGTGGACTAAATTCTCTACGTTCGGGATATCCGAAGCTTGACGCGTGTCCTCTTGGGACAGGTCCTCATCAATCACCCTTCGTAACCGTCGAATTGAGATGACGGGTATGGCTAACCCCATTAATAACCCTTTAAGATCGAAGTTCTCCACTCAGTCAATCGCCGCATGGTATTCGGGTTATCATTCTGTGCTTATAATGTCATCAAAATTTCGCATCCCGAAGAAAATGGAAATCTATAAATAATTAATATCCATTAGGTACACCCAATTAATAGAAATAGCAAAACAACATATACAACTATCCAAAGATAGTTATCACAGAGCACAGTAAAGGTCAAATAATTGAATCAACACAAAGCATTAGAAAAGTGCAATTCGTATAATTCAAGTTCTGGAAGTTATCAAGAAACAAACAAACCAAGCCTTCGAGAGGCTTGGATCTCTCCCACAAGAGCTGAAGGGCTGAGTTCTGCAATAACTAAATTTTCAAATGACCCTCACGCTTACAGCGTAACCCCTATATTCCAGACATCCTTATGATCTAGTCTAACTAATCACAGTTCTTGGCGCGTAATTCACACGCCAACCACTCGCATCACACATCACCAGACTTATTAATAGAAGTTCTACTACATGTCAGCACTTCTATTCCCTATATTCTTATGCCTCGCATATGTGAAGCGAACCGGTGGCCTTCGCGACTCTATGGTCTCATCTGTCTGGGTGGAAGCCTCAAACGATTAAGCTAACACGTCAACTGTCTAAGCTAAACTCTTGACAACGCCCTTCGTAATTGAAGTGAAATACCTTAGAGCCTACTAGCATCAACGTAGTGGTGCAGGCTCGATGTGGGTCCCGCTTGAGTGTGCTGAATGAGCTTTTTGACCTCTCTTTAAAGCATTGTTTCCCACACTTCTGCTGCGCCACTCTGATAATCATCACAATTGCGCACAACCTTCTCTCGTGGCCAAAACTTGTGCATCTTGTGAAAAATATAAAGTTTAGTGCTTATCTTCCCAGGTACGACAGAATTTGAAGGCCATCCAAAGGTAGAGATCAAACCACATAAAACCCCATAGTACAACGCTTTTAAAATCAATTTTGACTCTAACGCCTTTTTCCTGTCCTTGAGCAGAGGTCAGTGGCCATGGCAGTATAGGAAAAGACTAACACTTTTAGTATTCAAGCGAGTTTTTTTTTTTTCGCGTTGCAATTAAATCTATGATCCTACGACTGCGCGAACCTTAGACCGCTGCTCTTGATGGGACTGGCCTTAGGATGACTACTTTAGAAAAGGGGTGGCAGTTGATGGTCAAATACGTACATCGTTATCTAATTATGTAAAAAGAGCCTATTATATTAAAATTTAAACAAAAGAAGAGACGCACGCACTCATCGACTACAGCGTAGTCAGTGTTTTCATTAGAATCCTCGCTTGAGGGATCATTTGCTATTGATGTGTCTTTAATGAATTTCATTCCTTCCAAAAATGGCAATCGCGTTCTTTCAAGTGATCTCGACGACCAACAACGAGAGAACTATACACCTTAGGAATTGATGCTAGTAGTGAATAGCATCAAACCGACATTGGCCTACTCGAGGCAACACGGGTAGTGGAGAACCACCACTCAGAACAAAAGCGTCCCTTAGACGGTCACATCGAGTCCCAAGTCTCGGTTGGATCCTCTCGTCTCATATTGCCCATACTATTTGAGTACACCTGCAATTAACTTTACTAATTAACACCTCATTACTCGTGTAGCAGACGAGGGTTACTCACATTGACAACAACAAAGGAATCACGCTTGTGCATACTGGGTTGTCTACAGGACCGGCTAAACCGTGGCTCTGATACCAACTTTGTAACGACCCAAAACTCAAAACGTTGTTTTGGTTTCGAAAAATACGGACAAATTTGAACTTTTTAAATTAAATTACGTAATTGAGCTTTTAATAACAAACAAAGGATTATTAATCCTCATCATAACTAAAATAGATTTAATTTAAGCATTTACAAAATATTGCGGAATTTAAAATATTTTCTTTGCCAACGATTAGCCGGTAGTCCATGTAAGATCTTACAGGTCGGTCCCGTATACACTTGTTAGTCCTGTCGTTGTCGCCTCGCCCTTTCGTTTCTTTCATCTTACCTGCGACACGAGCACACTAGTGAGCCAAAAGCCCAGTAAGTAGATTGGATAAATAAGTTGCTAAGTCTGCAAGTAACATACAACCAATAGATATCACACAACAATCTAACAAAAGGACGGACTTGACGATCGAGTCGTCATAGTCCGAAGAGTAATCATTACTCTTACGCAACATTGCCCGCGAAGTAGATTTCAGAAGTAAGGTGCTGAACCTACGCGGGATACAATACCTGTAAAAGAAATTGTGACTTGGAACGAGGTCGGGCTTAACGACCCATTAATCTCGACTCAAAAGTCAAGCTCATAATTTGTTCTAATCTCACTCAAGTTCACAACTCTCTGACTTAGCTTATAAAAATACGTGTGCACATAATTTACTATTTAAGAATTCTCGATTCTATAATATTGGGAAGGTCTCGTCAGCCTCACCCCTTCTCTAGACCTCTTGCGGGTCGATCTAGAACTCATATAAATATCCAAACCCCTTCGCGGGTTATTCTAAAATTTAATACACACTTAGACCCATTGCGGGTCGTTCAATAACTTATACACAATCTAGAACTCTTGCAGAGCGTTCTAGAATTTAACACATATCTAACCCCATTCGCGGGTTGTTCTAGAACTTATAAACATCTAGACCCTATCTCGGGTCGTTCTAGAACTTTATACAAATCTAGACCCATCCTCGGGTTGTTCTAGAATTTAATACACATCTGGACCCATTCGCGGGTCGTTTTTATAATTTAATACACATTTAGACCCATTACGGGTTGTTCTAGAACTAATACGACTCTGGACCCTCTGTGAGTCGTTCCGAAACCTCACACACACAATGGCCCCGTCGGGCGATCTCGGAATCGATCAAAATCGCAGCACACAGCATATGAAGAGGAAGGTCGTCTACCGACCTCCTCAAGACCCATCGGCTCGTTCCGAAACCTCACACAGACAATGGCCCCGTCGGGCGATCTCGGAATCAATCAAAATCGTAGCACACAACATATGAAGAGGAAGGTCGTCTACCGACCTCCTCGAGACCCATCGGGTTAGTTCGGGACATGTTATGGATTTTGGCCCCTCGGACCGTCCCGATATTCTTTATGCTTGTGAGGACTCATCCTCCTTGGGCCTCTCTGCCCATTCCGAAACCTTTTACGGCCAATGACCCCGTCGGGTCGTTTCGGAATTCAATATTGCACTCGGGCCGATCCGGATCGTCAAATCATAAGCTGTGGGGAGGGCCGTGGCTCTCCTCCCCAAGGCCCCTCGGGCAGTTCTGAAAGGTGGTTCGTTGACCTCCGCGAGGTCCCTCGGGTCGCTCCGAAATCTGTCATGCATGAAGGCCCCGTCGGGCTATTTCGGAACCAAATCATGATCGCGGCCCCGTCGGGCCCTACTCAATTGATCAAATTATTGCGACAGAGAAAGGTCGTCCGCCGACCTCCCCAAGGCCTCTCGGGCCGTCCCGAAACGTAATCAGTGACCCCGTCGGGCTATTTCGGAACCGATCATGACTTGCGGCCCCGTCGGGCCCTACCCGTATTCATACATTGCTTTCGCTCCCCTTGTCTTGTCTTAGAGTTTTCTCTTTGACCTGCAATAAAGTCTCAACAACAACAGCAACAGTTTTATGTCTATGGTCCTATACCCACCGACAGTTAGGTCATACTAACATATATACATACAAACAGACACACACCTTACACTAGAACCTGAACCATGAAGTTGAGTAGTTTAATGTCTGTGGTCCCATACCCACAGACAGATAAATATATAAATGAACACACGCCCTAATACACACCTAGAAAAACACAACATAATATAAACGAACCTACAATCCCATACCTGCAGGCTCGTTGCACAAAACGAGACGAATATAATCAAGAGTCCGTATTCACAACCTTAGCGAGAATGGGAATCCACACAGTTTAACAGTCACCATTATAGAAGCAACGTATGCTTAACATAATCTCAACACATGCAAAAGTAATTAAAGCATTGTAAAGTCTACTTGTGTCGCAGTGGAGATCCACTTACCTGAGGTCCTAAGCCTCGGTCCTTGCGACTCTCTTCTAGTGGCGTCCTCCCTTGAAACTCGTCGTGCGACAAATCTGTCCAACACGCGAGTAATAGGGTCAAAAGCCACTTTCCACTAGACATAAATCAAAGAATTGCTCCAAGGATTGACGGACTACTCAAGCTGGCTTTTAACCAAGAGCGGACAAACGGATATCAAATTGTAATTTGAAGTATCCTCGTCCCGTTCGCCAGTGACTTAGTTTTATACGTTAACCCATAGCCAACGAGTATATTGTTTGATTTAATTTGACGAGAAATGGATTCTTTAATCTAATTACTTTCCAGCTTAGCTTTACTAAGCATCTAAACTTCGAGCCGAAAATCCGGCAGAGTTTCCCCTGTTTTTCGGATATCCCGGCCGAAGCCTTCACCTAATTTCAACCCAGCACCGAACTAATTTCGGTCACAATCCATCACAACAACCACACAGGCAATTTTTATCATTTATCATAATTGATTTCAAACATAATCATAATTTATCACCGGGCCTCAGCGGCTCGGATTCACACTGGAACAATGGACATTTAAACTAAAAGAAGGTAACAGAGAACGTCTTCGTGGCTTAGCGCCAATACTTTATTTCCGACCACCGTTTATACCTTTAATAAAAAGGCGGTGAAGGGTTGAGTGTTTGAACACGTTCCTGCACAATTTGCGAAAATAAAAGAAATCGAATCAAGTTTCAAACTAAAACAAAACCATGATGCGAAATGCTCGGACCGCGACTTGATACTAGCTTTAAGCTCAAACGGGCACATTTACAAGAAATACAACCCAATATAACCAAGGCTCGTGCAAAAAAATCAAATCCTCAAGATCATACAATTTTCTTTTTATTAATTTTCTTAATTTAAGAAAATTCTAAATCTCTTGCTAACTAAGATAATGATTCAAATGCATTCGAATTACTACTAAAACGACACCACTTGACAAATTTCTAAATTCCAAAACGACCCACTTCCACGAAATTTCATGATGCCAAAACACTCAAAATGCCAAGCCCAACGTGGCCACGAAACACAACAAACACCAAACTCTTAAGAAGGCTTTTAAAAAAAATAGAATTAAAATATTTGTCGCGGCATTATCCGACAAGTCGTAACGGCATTTGAAATTTATCGAGACAAGTAGATAAGTTTGGCCACAGATTCGCAAGTCTTATCGAAATTATAACTAGCTTCAAAATTGACAACTACTCCAAAATCGACCAAGTTAACCATTTGACAAAATCTTTGGCCCCGAAAGACGACCAACAATAAAGTCGCTCTTGATTCTTTAACAAAAAGATTTCGAGTTTTAACACTAATTAATCAACCCAATTTATCATACACCAAAACCTACACCATCAAAATTCAAACTCAACATAAATAAACCATAAGTAAAACCACTAAATCAACGTAATCACAGCCACACAATAGTCAGCACGTCTTAAATTGTCACAATTGCCAAACATTGAAACGCGATAAAAAATGAATAAAAAGTCTCGGTTCAAGCTCAAAGCTCACCTAACGTGAGCAACGGCAGCACGTTGTGGTTTGCGATTGTAGCGAGCCACGTGCGACACGGTAGCATGAACCAACATTGCAGCGGAAGGGTCGAGGCTTTGGAGCAGTGGGCGCTCGCGTTGAGCTCGCGAAAGCGAGGCGCGGGAAGCGCGCGGAGACGAGGCGCAAAGCTGTGGCGGTGGCCCGCGGAGCTCGGGCGGTGCTCGGAGGGGGAGTCGAGCAGCGCGGGGTCGCTACTGGAGGTGCGACAGTGGTTGAGCTAGGCTTCGCGCAGACCGGAGAAAGGTGCGCCGGAAAGGGGCGAGCGAGGCGAGGTCCTCACGCAGGTCCCGCGGTGACGCGGCGCTGGCTCGTCGTCCACGAGGGGGCTTGGTGGCTCGGCGCCGCGCAAGGGGCGTTGAAGGAGGCCGGAGCTGGGCGGTGTTCAGCGTGGGCAGCACGCGTGGAGGCTGGGCGTCGGCCGCTCGTCGCCGGCGGGAGTGAGAGGAAAGCGAGGGGGACGCGCGGGAGGCAGCGCTGGCGAGGCTCGGGGGCGCGCGCGTTGGACACGCGAGAGGGACGCAGCGCCGGTGGAGGCTGGGTTGGCCGGTGGCAGGGGCGTGACTCGAGCGCGAGGCTACTTGGATCGTGGCGCCGCACGACTGGGCGAAGGACGGAGGAGGCCCACGAAGCTCGGGCTGGGTTCGCCGACGTCGCGCGTGGAAGAGGCGAGCAACGGCTTCTATCGGTGTGGCTGGGCAAAGGCGAATCGCGGGGGAAGGCGGCGTCGGGCTGGAGGAGGGCGGCAGCGCGCTGCTGCGCGGAGCTCGAGCCACGTTCGCAACGCGCGAGGGTCGCCAGAAGGCCCGCCGGCCGGAGCTGAGGAGAGAGGGAGAGAGAAGAGAAAAGAAAAAGAGGGGGGGGGAAGAAAGGGGCTCCTCGGCTGTGAGGGGGAAGAAGAGAAAAGAGTGTAGCCCTAGTGGGCTTGGGTTTAATTTGGGCCAAAATGGCCCAAAAAAATTTACCAACGGGAATGGTAAAATTTCTCCGTGAAATAATAAAATTGCACATGTAATTTGGACAATGAGAGTTAGGAATTTTAATATCATTCTCGAAATAAAATAAATTCCTAACACATCCAAAAATTCGAAATTACAAAATATCCATCTAATTCCATAGTTTAAATCATAACTCCAAACTGACTAGATTTAATGAAACTGGCCAATTTTACAAATTGGTCATAACTGAGGCAAAAATACAAATTAATTAACTGGCACAGTGCCTTTTAAATTCAGGTCATTACAATCCGTGTAGGTGGGCAACGGCCTTGGTGGGCCACCAAATAAATAAGTGCTCTGCTGTTGCATCGCCTCAATCCATGGATCTTGGTCTTGTGTTTGGCTTATGTGTGTACCCTGAGTCTCGTCGTCGCTGTAGGCGGCCTGCGAGTCTTCGTACGGATACGCCATGTCGCTAAATTTATAGCAAATAAAAGAAAAAAGTGTGTTACTATTTAATAAAATAAATAAATTAATAATTACTGATTTCATTAATAACCGGATTAATAACAAATGCAACTAACAATTTAAGTCACAATTTAACTAACACTATTATAAGTTATATAACTAATATTAAATTTAACAAAGTAAAAAGTTATAATTTGACTAACAATTTAACCAAGGGTTTAAAAAATATTTTAAATAATTATCATAACTAACAATATAACTAATTTAAGTATAATGAGATAAATAAAGTAGCAAAAACTAAATTAGCGTCTCCTAATTTAAGTATAATGAGATAAATTAAATAAATAATAATAATTTAATATATCATTAATTTAACTATAATGCGATAAATAAAATATCAAGTACTAAATAACAACTAGTAATTTAACTATAATAAAAAAAAATCAAATAACAAGTTCTTAAATAACAACTACTAATTTAATAACTAGTAATTTAACTATAATCAAAAAAATAAAATAACAAGTTAACAACTACTAATATAATAACTAGTAATTTAACTATAATCAAATACATAAAATAACAAGTTCTTAAATAACAACTACTAATTTAATAACTAGTAATTTAACTATAATAAATAAAATAAAATAACAAGTTAACAACTACTAATATAATAACTAGTAATTTAACTATAATCAAATAAATAAAATAACAAGTTCTTAAATAACAACTACTAATTTAAGTATAATGAAATAAATAAAATAACAAATAATTTATTTAACATTAATAACTATTAATTTAACTAAATAAATAAATCAAATAACAACTAATAAAATAATAACTACTAATTTTAATAATCAAATAAATAAAGTAAAAAGTAGTAAATTTATAAAATAAAAAAGTTCACCGTTTGTAACTAATCATAAAATAATATTGCACTAAATATTATATTATGAAAATAAACTAACAAAATATGGAAGTAAAATAACAAAACTTACATACGGGCAAAATATATAACTAATTATAAAACTAATTTAGTTATTAGTTATTAATAAATAGTAACACTTAAAATTAAAAAATCCAGCAAAAGTTATATATGGCAGAATAATAATCGGATTAATAACAAATACAACTAACTTTTTAAGTATAATCAAATAAATAGAATAACACTGAAAATTAAAAAATCCACTAAAACTTACATAAAGCAGAATAGGAAGCCGGCAGAATGAAAGATGTAAAACAAAGTTGAGTAGCCGAAGATGACGAAGATGAAGATGAAGTTGAAGACGAAGTGTTTTTTTTTTTTTGAGCGAAGTGAAGTCGAAGTATGAGCTCCTCGTTGGAATTTTTTTTTTTTTTGTTGAGTGAAGTGAAGTCGAAGACGAAGTTGAAGTTTTATAGCAAAAAACTAACATTTTTTAATACCTACACTGCACATTCACGGACTGCCTCACGCCACTCCTCACTGCACCACTGCACCACTGCACATTCACGGACTGCACCACGCCACTGCACCACTGCACCACTGCCCTCACTGCACCCACTGCACCACGCCACCCAAGCCTCACTGCACCACGCCACCAAGCTGCCCTTACTGCACCACTGTCCACTGCACCACCAAGCTGCCCTCACTGCACCACTGCCCTCACGCCACCAAGCTGCCCTCAATGCATGCGACTAACTTTTGAAAAAAAAAAAAAAAAAACAACCTGCCGTGACTAAAAAAGGTTGCATTTGATCGGTTAAAATCCGGTAATTTTTTTTTTCGAAAATTTCCGGTGAAAATTCGGTTAATAACCGGATTTTAACCGCCGGTTAAATCCGGTTATTAACCGGATTTTCACCGGAAATTTTCGGTGGAAATAATAACCGGTCGGTTAATCACACCGTTTTTACATGCTTAGTTTATATAGCTTAATAAGTTGTTGCCTGTAAATTCACGAGTATATATTGCTATAGATTCACGAGCACACTGAAGTCTGAATCACTGATTCATTGTCACGAGCGAGGTTGCCTTTTTTTTTTTTTTTCTCCGGGTAAAGGTCGGGGAAAAAATTTTGTACTGATGCCTTACCCGAAAATTACCCAGAATTGTGTCTGGGGAAAGGTCGGGTAATTTTGCACGCTACATGTGGGTGTGGGTCTTCGTTATGTAGATCCGTTGCAATTATTTTAGCTGAGTCATGATAGTGATACTGATGCATAGCTTTTGTCCTGTTGTAATGTACTGTGGCCTCGAAAATTGATTCATGTTCCTTTCTTTCTTTCTTTTTTTTTTTTTTAATTTTTAATTTTTAATTTTTTTTATTTTTTTCCTGAGGTGGACGATTGATGTCTTAAAGGTAAGAAACAAAATTCTCGGAAAAACGAAAATAAAATAAAACAGTATTTAAGCCAAACTTATGGATCAGAGTGATCATAATCTTTCAATTTGCATGCAAACTTTGCATAACTAGCATGATTTCCTTTAATCAAGTAAAGGGATTCTTTGAATGGCTTTTTATATGTAGTCATTCATACTTTACACAGGACAAGCCTTGAGGTTTACAATACAATACATATAGTAAGTATTCTTTCTCTACATCACTGCTTGCCATACAAGAGAGACTATATTATGTACTTATTGTCTAAATTCATTTGATTTGTAAGTGCATAACTTGTAGGAGTAGGAGAGTGACAAAGAATGTGAAATACAAAAATTGTGACCTTTCAATACCGTAATGAGCCATATGAATGAACCCAGATAACCACACACACAAACAAAAGAAAAAAAAAACTATATATATATATATATATATAAAACTCCTTTTTCGCATACTTGTCGAGGCTCCTAATCTCTCTATTGTCTTTCCATACACAAGGCTTTCAAACTAGCTTGTTGTTGAATCACTCCTCCGAGTCGTGCCAACCTGCACGAATGTCGCACCAGTAATGAGAATATCGATGGCTTTTCCCATGGGACCATTCCGAAATCATCGTTGTACTCTTCCATCCCGTCGACCAAAAACTGCCAGATGAAAGCGCCAGCACCGGCCCCGCCTTTCTTCGCTGACTTGTACATTATATCGTATATGGTTCTGTAATATATATCTCGCTGTGCTGGTTCGAAGTCCTTGTTGAGGCTTGACAGACCGAATTCGGTGAACATGATTGGCTTTATCAGCTCTTTGTCACCGTCCTCGATGTGAGACAGCATCCACTTGGAGAGATATTTCAAATTTTGTTCGAACGTAAGATTCTTGAACCTATCACAATTACAAGGGTGTTGTAAATATAAGCTGGACCTCCAAAAGCAAAATGCTTCTTTGGTAAATGATGAAACCAGACATTAGTGTTGATCAAAAGACATGCATTTTGCTTACCAATGGTCAGGATATATGTGGGCAGAGGCGAAGTCGACGTTTGGAATCTGGGAATTTCGAATAAAATCTGCTCCCAGACGGGACGCCCACTCTTCAGGGTTCACAGTCAACCTTTTAGGGCTTTTCGGACCATAAAATCCTTCCAGACCGACAGTCACCAGGTGACGCTTGTCAATCGATTTCACAAAAGCTGACATTTCTTCAAGCCAGTCCTGAAATAGCCAACAAAAAATCAATATGCAGATACCAAGCAATAAACAGATGGAATAATCATCTCTTCATTCGTCATCCATCCTCCTTTTTCCCAACTGCCCAGACACAAAACATAGTCGGGATGGTATTTTTGTTTTTACCAAAACACCACAAGAAAAGGGGGAAAAATTGGTTGGGTAAGAAAATATTGAGAATACCAAACATTGAAGGACCAAGATATTGGCTAGAGATAGTTCTGTCGAGAAATCACGCTTTGTCTATCAGTTACGTCTTCTTGACTCTGCTAAAGTCGGAGTATCTCTAAGGGAATAATAGAACAACCAAAACAAGGGGCCAAAGTCCGGAGTATCTTAAGGTTGAATTGATTGGGAAATACTTGAACCAACGTGTTCTTTCATTTGCAGCAAAAAAAGGTGCTCCATAAAAATGAAGCAAGCTAAGTATTAAGGATAGTCCTAGTCTACATCTTGAATTAATTCGATAGGAAAATGAAAATTCATCGTTTGTTGGTGAGAGCAAGATGCCTCAATTTTTGAAAGTACCATCCAGAAGTTCCACTACCACACTTGATAATTTGTTTTAAAACCTCTTATTTCTAAACAACTAGAGAGATTAAAACATTTGCAAAAAAAAATACTTGTTCTTTGCTGTTTTGTTTTGTGTCTTCTTTAGGGAATTACTTATTTACTATTTAGTTGCATACTTTTAAGGTGACAAGTCAAAGAATTCACAACATACTTGAAGAGTGTCGCCTGAAGCATCTGTAATGCATCGAGGTTCATTGATCAACTCCCATCCAAAAATGGTTGGGTCATCTTTATATCTGACACCAGTGATGGTATTCTTTCTTGTCAACACAACCTGGAAAAATAACAAAATCAGAAACGAGTAGCAAAACCTTGCATCATAATAGCCCCTGAAACATTTCCAGAAATATCATTGACAGTAATTTGCAGTATCAGATACGAATTGTTATTCAAAGTGATAATAATAGAGTTTCGAGTGCCGAAAGAACAAAAGATTCACTTCTCTCTTACTACTGCAAACAAGAATATCCAAGTCACCACACCACCGATTTCAAGTCAATTGTTTAAGATGAAATTTGCTAGGACTGATAAAAAATTTGAGACTATAACAAGAGAGGAAAAAGGAGAGGAAAGGATCTATTTTGAGCAAGCTGATCTACTTCATTCTTTTCCAGATTCACATTAGTGTATAAACAATCTTTTTGACGTCTAATTCTCCAATTTCATTCTTGTTAACTCCTTCATAGAATCATCAAGTAATTCTTGAATTATGGTCTTTTTATAGAAAAATTTTGTAGCTGATACTTGAGTTTGATATCATGTCTCTGACAGGGCTACAATATCAATTTTCTTATAATACTTGTCACCAATCCTCGATACTAGTTCTACGAGATCACCTCAATTGACTTGTCTAACTGCAAACTAGGCACCGTACCAATTATGTTTTTCGGACCTAGGGCTCCTCTGATAGCAAAAGAGCGGTCACTCCATGCTATGCTAACATAACAAATCTGAACAATAATCTCAGTAAAAAAGAAGTGTCCACGTATCGTATGTTTATACGAATTACCAAGTTGCCTGAAATTTAAACTAATAGCACATGGACAACATATATACATACTTCCTTCTAACAAATTCAAGTTCATCAATGATGTGTTTAAGATAACTCTTATAAATGTCTTTCCGAACATGACAAGATTTGTAAATACCTTGACGTAACTCTTGAAATAATCACGAATGGACGGGTCAAAAAAGAAGGAATCATTTGACGCACTTAAGCCAAGGCCTTCTTCCCATGCCCACTTGACATACTGAGTCTTGCCGCCATATGCTTGCAAGTTGTTAACTAAGCAGAGAAGCAGCCTGATGCCATGCCGTCCCGCTTCTGCAATGACATAATCCAAAGCCTGACATCCAACGAAACATTTTTAGTCCATTAGTTAACCATTATAATACCGGAAATACACTAGAAGAAGCTGATACATCTACGCATCAACCAAACTTCTCTTTGGCTCGAGATTGTGCTTGGATAATTCAGTCGGCCCTAAAAGCCATAAGACTCAACATTCACTCTTCCAAGATTAAAAAAAAATATATTAAAAGTTATGGAACCCGAAGATTACAGCAAGGGCTTCAATTCGGAACTTATGCCAACGAAGCGGGTTTGCAGGAATTCAGGGATAGTATTAAAAATGGAAAAGGAAGCACCTACTAGGAAAAATGATGCCAATTGATGCGTTTTTTTATTATTATTATTATTATTTTTTTTTTTTTTTGGGGGTGGGGGTGTCGGTCTATAGTAACAACAAACAAGTGGTACACACCAACACAAAAGAAAGAGAGAAAGAAAGAGCAAAAGAAAAAGTGCATCACAATCTCGCTACAACCCTTCAACTCATACACATTTGACACTCTAATTAATGACTCCTAATGCACAAGTCACTCAGCTTAATAACACACCGACAAGTGATTTCATTGAATGAAACATAACTACCTCTCTCAAGTCAACCCAGAGAGATCAGGATCCACAAGAGAACAAGCAGAGAAATAAAAACAATGACTCAAAAATCACAAAACCCAGAGAGACCAAACCAAAAAAAAAAAAAAAAAGTCCCATTTTTTCCTCTCAAGCCATTGAAAAAAAAAAAAAAAACCCTCCAAATATATAATCAACAACATCATAAAAGCACCCAAGAACAAAAAAAGTGATTTTTTTTTTTTTTGGAATTTTTGGGAAATACCTTGAAAGTTCGCTCGTTGAAGACTCCAGGGGACATCTGGAGAGCATTGTAAGAGCCATCATTGAAAGCCCAAGTCCGACAGACAGTGAGACCCATTTTGGATCCGGTTCGCATCATCAACCCGACCCGGCTTCTTCTGTAGTCGTCCACGGCGAAGTCCATGAGCCAGTATGAGTTCCAACCATTGATGTAGAAGGGTCTTCCTTCGACCACGAAGTGGGACCCATTCCTCTCCACGAACTCCATTTTTGTCCCTCCATTGTTGAGCGAGATCTTCACCTTCACGTCACCGAACGACATGTACACAAAAGCCATCACCGAAGCGAACCCCAAAATTGGGTAGAACAGCCCATTCCCACCCACCATTTTCTTCCTAGGCATGAATCGAACTAGTGGTCTTGGTTTGTTGTGGTTAAAAAATTGAAAGGGAAAAAAATGCAAATAAAAAGGAGATTGGAGGACAGTTTTGAATACCCTTTTGGCTGTATATGAAAAATCAGAAATGCCCAGATGAGAATTTTCTGGGGAGCTTCAGAACAAACCCAGATCTCTTATTTTGAGGCTAAAAGCCAAAAGAACCATAATGAGGCTCAATTATTCCTGATGGTCATATGCCAAAATGAACCAAAAATGTATCTTTGAGAATGAACGAAAGAAGGGGTTTTTTTAATTTTATTTTATGCTTGTTGGGTTTGCCCAAAATGGCAGGTTTTTATAGCTGCAGAAAAAAAAAAATGGAGACAAGAAGATGAAGAAGAAGGGAAGTGCTATGGAAGAAATGAAAGAAGGAGAGAGAAGAAAGCACACCTAACGTATTTGATATGTGTTAGGGTCTGAAAGAAAACAGTCAAAAAACTTGTGAAGGAATGGAATGTGAGTGAGAGAGAGAGAGAGAGAGAGAGAGAGAGAGAGAGAGGAGTTTTGGCAGTAAAAAGAAGTAAAGACGGTGATGACCGGTGATGGGCGTGTGTGGTGGAATGTTGGTATCAAATATCAATAATCAGACTCAATATTAATAAGGGAAAATTCTTCAATAGTGCACGATTTTTTGCACTATCGATAGTGCACGGCTTATAATAGCTTAAAAAATATATAAAAATAATTTTTTTTCGTACACATAAGCACATTACATCCTCTATTTACATATTATCGATTCATTTCTTCAAGTTTAACACAAAAAATATGTTTAATCGGTTATGAAAAAGATGAAAAAAAAAGTTTGTCTTTTTCATTTTTTTTCTTGTTTTTCTGTTTTCATCTCCGATTGAGTATAATTTTAGTTTTAAATGTGGTAAATGAATTGATAACATGAAAATAGACGATGTAATGTATTTATGTGCGAATTTTTATTTTTATTTTTATGTATTTTTAAGCTATTATAAGCCGTGCACTATCGATAGTGCAAAAAATCGTGCACTATTGAAGAACCTTCCATTAATAAGCGAATAATACTAATAATAAGACTGAAACCCTACTTCTGTTTTTTTTGGTTAAATCAGATCTGATGAGTCAAGCGAGTGTGAGTAATGGTTTTATTAGTATCAATATACTATTATTATCAACATTGAATTTGGCCAATATTGTAATCAACAAGTCCTCCTCCTCCCATAATCCAAGCGTAAGAAACAAAAAAAAAAAAAAAAAAGTCTTCCTTCCATTTTTAAGCCCCCAAAAATTCTTCCATCCACATTACACACCTAAAGCACATCTGCGTTACATTTTTGCTTTGCCCGTGAGGTGTCCAATTTACTCTCTCTGTGCAAAATTGCAAATCCGTCAATTAAACCATTATTGTCGCTAAAAGAAATTAAAATTTAACTCCTTAATTTATTTAAAAATTTCATTAATACTCAAATTCAACATATTTATCTTTTTTTTAGAATTACATGTAATTACATATTTAACCGCATCATAGACATTCAATATAATTATTTAACAAAAAAAAAACTATGTGTAGATGCCAAAATATTACACTTGATCATTAAACTTTTAAAAAGAAGATTTTCAATTGAATAATATTAGATATACCAATTTTTTTTATCAATTTTTTAATATCAACCTATGTTATAGTTCAGGTGTGATGATTTGATTGACTGAATATCAAATCCTTTCACCTAAGTGATAAACACTCAGCAATGATAATATGAAAACTAAGTTAACAATAAAAAAAATGGCAAAAGAGTTGGTATGTCTAGCATTACTCTTTTAATTTGGGAAATGGTTAAAAAATATACTATTGAAAAACAAATAGAGTATTATTATTAGTCTTCAAAAGAGGTATACAATATCAAATATAGTCCTTGCCACACTCAAATTTTTTTCCCTTTTTTCTTCTCTTTTTTCCCTTTAAACTACAAGGCTAGCAAATCCAACCTAGCGGCGCCGCATCTTGCCTCTGCGTGCCATAAGAGCACTCTGTTTCATCATCTTCTCGCGATTCGAAAAGCCAAGCTCAGTCGAAAACTGCCCTTTCAAACTAGCTCGATGTTGGGGAGGTTGCTGGAAACGAGATCGAGAAGGACTTATTCTTCTTCTAATACTACTACTACTACTAGGTTTGTGGTGCTTCAAATTCTATCTTTTTAATCTCTGTCACCATTAGTCTCAAAACCAAACTCTTCTATGATCTCACCTCTTCCTAGCTTCTCTGTCTTAAAGGCCTTTATTTTCTTTCTTACTTGATTTAAGAGTTGAAAAAAGACATAACAAATGTTGTTGAAGCTATTGCGTGTGGCGCGCGTGGACAACATGTGAAGGAGGACACCGATGAAGCTCAGGTCGACAACAAGGTTGCTTGGTTCATTTTAGGTGTCCAATTTTGTTTTCACATCATCTTAACTTTAGGTTCCAAATTTTTTTTTTTTTTGGGTGTATGTTTGTTTTCAAAAGATCAAATTTTGGTTGAATATGAATTAAAATGTTGATTTATTTTTTCTTTTAATGGGTAAGAACATAAATTGAAGAAACTTATTAAGTGTGCTCAAACAACCAAGGGTTTCGGGCTATTGGGAGGAGAACAAAAGAGAGAGAGAGGAAGCGCGAGAATGAGTGAGCGAGAAAGGGAGAAAACTTAGATCTAGGGTTTTTCAAAAGGGGTAAAAAAATGTAATTTTAGAATATTTGCTCAAAAATTTTTGAAGTGTATTTCTAAAATTTTTTATTTTTGACAAGCTGCCACTGACCTTTAATTTTCTGCATATTGAATCCTCAATTCAAACTCACTTCGCATTGAAACAAAGTCAATGGAAGTAGTTTTGCCACGTTGTGTTGTTTAAGCCAAACAGCGGGGTTTTCGACAACGCCACAGGGTTGAGCTACACCAAAACATGTGTCGACGTCTAGATGGACGTTGTGTTCTCGATTTTTGGTGACTTTAGTATGCATTCAAGAAGAAAATGAGACTAGAGAAGAAGAAAAGGAGTATAAAGAATCGAAATGACCCAAATGCCCTCAATGATGAGTCATGTGCGATGAACATGTCAATTTCTGTCCAAATTTTTTATGGGAGATATCAATTTCTGCCCTTATGTAACTCAAGATGCTCTAGTGCAAAATAATCTATTATTTCTCATCAATAAATAATGTATTCTTTGTCCCAAGAATAACTATTAACGAGGGTTGAATTGAATATTAGAAACTTAGATAAAATTGTTATTGGAAAGGCAAAGAGAGATATTTGAAACAAGCATATAAACAAATATGACTTCTCAAAGATAAAAATAAATGTTATATAAAGAGAAGAGTTAGAGAAAGCAAACAGTTGTTTATGGAGATTCAGCCAAATGACCTACATCATTCGTTATCAAGTTTTCTGTCACGAGCACGGCCTTTTTTACTATATTGATCGACTTGTGGCTCGATCCATCCTTTACATATGAGGGAAAGCTCAATAGAGGGTAAAAGTCTATATTTGAAAGTAAACATGGGCAACAATGAGTAAACATCATTATTAGATATGATGCATAAGAGAGTGATTGTGAGGTCTTATTTTTCTTATCTCTAACAAATTCTTGCAGCATCATGTTTTACAAGGATTGAGGTCGTGCATATGGAAACAACACCATTAATGTGAAGCTTCCATCACTCCATGGACGGTGTGGTCTAAAGGAGTACCTAAATTAGGAGATTACATTTTAACCAAAAACTTGTGAGTTTAATTCTCTCTAAGGTCTCTCAGAACCTTGGACCAATCAATAGGGATTCTTGATGATTCATTCTCAGAATTATCAAATGGCTAATTCGCATCTATTTGTGGTGTTCTTTGGTCCATGAACTAATCAACGAAATTTGACAATTGTTGTGGCAACGCTACACCGCGTCGAGGTGTTCGCATCGGGGTTCTTATTCTAGTGTCCTTCCACCAAGAAAACAATCATAATTCCGCACAACCTGTGTTACGCGAAGCTTTACCACAACAAGTTTCATATCAGAAAGCCACTTGATAAGTCAAATTTTGAATGCCACAAGAAATATCTACTCAGAAAATCTTGATAAGTTCTTGAGTCTAAGAGTGTAAACTCACCAATACACAATATATTTTTTTAAATAAAAATACGGATAAGTTTCATTACAATTTGTGGCTCCTTATATAGATAACCACATGACAATTACTTTGAATTCAAATTTTTAAAATCAAAAGATACTTAATTGAAATTTCATAGTAAATTTGAGAAAAGTCTGTAACAACAATCTAGGAAAAATAAGAAGAATATTTAGGGAAATGAAGTAGAAAATTGAAATACGAAAAGTCTTGCATAGAAAATGCCAAAGTTGACAGGCTGGTGGAATGGGTACGCGACTGTTGAGGCAAGCATAGGAAAATGTAGCAAACTCGAAATATGAAAAAGTTTTGCATGGAAAATGCCAAAGTTGATTGTGTCATGGACTAGGCACGTAGTTGGCAAGGACTTATCCGTTAGATGGTATGGGAATCATAACCGATTCTGCCCGAACTTGTTTTTTCTTCAATTTCAATACACAAAACGAACTTTGGAGCTTCAAGTGGTAAGGACTCACTAAGGAATGACAAGGGGTTGCTAGAATTCTTGTCCGAAAATGTCTTGTAGAACATTTTAAGGATTATAAGTGTAACTTCTTCTAAAATTTACTTGGCTTGTAATCTTATGAATGACCATTCCAAAAGTTTGGTGTTTGTTGCATCAAGAAGAGTGATGTCCTCATCAATTGTCTTGGCTCGTTGTTAAATATGCTACCAAAGGGTTAGGCCAACATCATTGCGGTGCATGCCTTGATAGACTTTAAGAGCTTTATTAGTGGGGTGAGGGTTGTGGGCTTTCTGCACCACATAGGGAAGCGATCGTAGTTTCATATAGGTGAGACATTAGGGAGAGTTGCTCTTGTTGGCAAGACGTAAAATAAGTAGTCGGTGTGCATAAGTCGAAGAAAAAGACTCAGGAGTGAAGGTTGGTTGAGACTCGGCAAAGTCCTAGCGCCACATCTGTTGCAAAATCCCAGACCGTAACACCGTGCGTGGTGGCTTCATCATGCCTTCATCTTGGTGGTTGCCTCTTAATTTACATGTCTCTTGGACTTTGATGTGATGATAGAGTCTTTACGTGGTGGATCATTGAGGTGTTCGTAGGTCTTCCAATTCTTTACATTAGTTGATTTTTGGTGTTCAATAGAGTTTTTATTTCAACTTCTGCAATGGTTATGTCAGGTCTGCTTTCAAATGCCAGATTTAGGTTTACGTGGATAATTCCTTTACCTGTCACAGTGACTTGTTTGCCTTCCATCTCGGCCATAGAGGGTGTGTGCTTATTGTGGTATTGTTTTTAGTTGTTTAAAGATACTAGATAAGGCATTTTCTGCCATTGTTTTGTATTTTTGTTTCATATTTGGTTTTGATCGTTTTGTGGTAATAGTGAAGTTGGTTTTCCCACTCTTGATATTGTATGTATCTGTGAATAGTCTGCTAGGTATGTTTTTTATGTAACTTTGTGTCGACTCTTGTGTCCTTGATTTCTTGCTCTCTATCAATTGGTTCTTTCCTCCAACTATAGATTGCTAGTATTTTTTTGTGTTGGCATATTTTTAGCAAAACGTGTTTTGTTTGACTTTGTTCAGATCATGATTTTTTGGCATCAATCCTAGAGCAAGAAATCGTTTCTTGAAGATTTTGGAAGATTTGAAAGATTATGCAAAAGTTTCTGTTGGTGTTCCACGTGATAGTCTACTGGGTGTTCAAGAAGATGTTCCATCCAAAATTTGTGGAATTTGTTTAAATCTCCAAGATACGATTTTGCCTTAATAAAAATGAAGATTATAGAAGATCATTGACTTCTAGAAGGTAATATTCTCTTAGATTTGCGCCCAAGTTATACCACAGTTTAAAAAGAAATCTAAAGAGTTGATGATTTGCTTGAGTGCTTAAATTTTTTATGTTTAAAGTGTATCTTCGTTCTTATTGACCAAAAAATGAATCTGGACAGTTTTGTTGAAATTAGACAGGTGTTCTTTAGAGGTGTCCCAGATCGATGTCCCAACAATGTCTGTTTATGGCAAGTTTATTTCTGGAAGGAGTTGACCTCTGATTTGGACTAAAATTCGATTGCTCATATCAAGGAATAATTGCTCTTTATTATGATCGATATTATTCGTTTATAATAGCTTTATTTGATGAAACTATTTGTAAAACCCGACCTTTTTACCACATGTAATGTTTATGAAATTAAATAAATGCATGGGAATTTTATTCTAAACTTTTATATATGTTTTTACGTCACATAAAATAATAAGTAATGTTATAATGTCGGAGCAAATTAATAATAAAAAAAACGACATGTAGTTTGACTAGAGGAAACTACATGTAGTTTAGGGCAAACAAGCAAACGAGAGAAAATTACGGGGCAATAAAATAAATAAAAATTTTATCCCCTAGGGCTGCATGTTGGCGCCATTTACAGTGTGAATGGAGAGGATTTTGTTTCCTCAAATGTCCAAGTGAATATCAGGAGAAATCACACAGGATTTCTGTATCAACTCAAGATAGGTCAAATGCACACTTTAGGAAACAAATTTTGAGTGATCAAGGGTGAATCAAGGGGATATTGGGCGCCATTTTTGAGGCCTTAGTGGCTGAAATTTTCAGCCCAATTAATTCATAGGAAAGTCAACAGAATCAGCCAGAAAAAGGAAACTTAGGAGATTATGAGAATAAGTCAAAAATCAAGAAAATTAATGACAGAATATTTCCCCTTTCCTTCCCCTTTTAGGCGCCATTCTCCACTATAAATAGAGGCTTAGGTCTCACTCATTCCTCACACCAAAATCTGAAAGCTTCAGAGAAAAAGAAAGAAAAAGAAAGAAAGAGAGAGAGGGAAAGAATAGTAGAAATTCTAAAGAAATTCTAGAGTGTTCTTGAAAGGAGGAGTAGTCTAGTAGAAAGAATTGAAGTTTTGTTTCGCCGAGGTTAAGGTATATCGAAAGTCTCTTATGTTTAAGTTCGATTTTTATTTTTGATCGAGGCTAACTCGAAGTTATCGATTATAGGATTTGAACGTTCGTCGGAACTCGAAGGAGAGCCAAGAACATTCAAACTCGAATTCGAAGGTTTGCACTTTAGTCACTTTGAATTCTAGAATATCGAAGTTAGGATTTTCTACGTGTTAGAATTTTGAGATTTAAAACCCGAATTTAAATTCCTCGTTTATTTTATTAAAATCGATGTTCTGCCGTTTTAATGAGTTTAGAAGCCGAAATTCAATTTTGTTATTAGAGACCGAAACGTAGAAAATTTAATTTTAAGAAAGTTTTGTGAAATAGCATTTTTCGAGATTCGGTCTCCCTACCCGATATTATGCGATTTTATTAATTCGTTATAATGGCTTTATGAAGGAAGTATAAAATCGGTAGGTTTTCTGAAAAAGTTTATAACTGGAAAGTTTCTTAAGGGGAGTATTTTCAGAAAATTTTATCAAATTCGGCCTCTAGGCCCCTTGAATACGAAATTTTATCAATTTGTATATTTTATTTTTATAAAAACTACTTTATTGAAATTATTAAACGAGTCTACAACGGGACGATAATGAAAACTGAAACGACCTGTTCAGAAGATTGGTTCTTAAATAAGAGCTGCTTTGTGATCCACTCCACACTTACCTAGGAACCTCGGGGAGTTCAATCTAGGTAAGTCTCTTCCCAATCAGCCTGGGGACGTTTCAGTCATTACTAACGTACCGTCATGGACTTGTTATATATATGGAAATGATTTTATAAAGGCTCGTTTTAATGATTTCCGTCCCTTTTAGATAAGACGTTGGTATAGTTTATGTCTAGACACTTACAACTAGTTTATGTTTAGGTTTGCCCGCTAGCTCCCGACACTAAGCAAGAAAAGCTCGTAGTAGAACTCTTCACTCAAGGTGAGTACAATCTCACTACAGTACGAAGTAGTTCAAAATAAAATGATATGCAATGTTATGTGACGTAAATATTTTCATAATGATGTTATGACGATGTATTACATGTTGAAATGTTTCAAGTATGCTGTCGTGTTTTATATTTTTACAAGTTATAAGCATGACCATGATGTTCAAGTTATGATGTTCAAGTTTTATGTTCAAGTTATATGATCATTAAGCATGTCACTTAATTTAAACAAGTGATAACCAAGTTAAAAGCTGTGTCGTACCGCCCGTTCTCCTTGTGTCGACCAAAGGGCATTAAGGAGACGGTTTTTCCATGTTATGTATGTTTTTGCCTTACTCACCGAGGATTTGCTACCCTCGCTGACTATTGGCTGAGCGCGCTCCACGAGGTACGTATACCATGATGAGGATCCTCTAAGAAGAATAAGTTAAGCATGTTAAAAGTAAAACTATGTAATGTATAATAAAGACTAAATTGTCATGCATTGCATACTTATGTTTTTGTGAGAAAATAATTGTATTCACTGAGCTTTAGCTCACCAAGTTTTTCCTTCGTACTGTAGGTAAGAAACCTATGGTTTGAGATGGATTGTGCGGTGGCGGTGCAAGGCATGCGAGGCGGGCAATGGGAACCACTAATAAAGAAATTTTCCGCTTAAGTATTTATAAATAAGTATTTCTATTCAGACAATTATTTGTATAATTATGTTTTCCTTCTAGACAATATTGTTATGGTATTTAAGTAATAAAGATGATGTTCGTATTAAGTATAAGTATCAAAAAAAAAATGTCTCTATTTTCCGCACCAAAGTATAAGTTAAGTATAAAATATATGTTAAAATGATAATCCGAAAAGTCGGGTTGTCACAGTTGGTATCAGAGCGGTTTTCCTGCCATCCTAACTCGCTACCTTGCACAAGGCCATTCTGCACAATTCAAGTAAGTTTATTTTTAATATGAATATTTTTATATGTTCAAATTCTAATATTCAATGGAACCCCAGAAAATGGTATCAGCAATCGAGATTGAAGCTGATAGGAAGGCGACCGAAGCTTTCATGATGACTAAGTCTCCTACCTTTGACGGGAGCAACCCGGATGAGATCACGGCGTGGATAAGCCGAATGAATGGAATATTTATAGCATGCCACGTACCCGAACGCTTATACGCGATCCTAGCCACTATGCAACTCACTGGAGAAGCCCTTGAATGGTGGATTAGGAAGCAAACAACACCGGGACACAAAAGTTGGATTGCAATGTGCCATGCACTAAGGGAGCGCTATCTGACGACTCCTGAAGGAAAGAGAAGGAAGAAGTACTTGGACAACTGGGTGAGATGGCGTAGGTATGACTTCGAGACAGTGGAATACTATGCTGGAAGGTTCAGGACCGAAATTCTGAACCTAGCACCACCCGATGAGAGCCAGCGGGAATTGGTTGAGCTCTTCTGGAGGGAGTTACCAACAAGCATAAGGGAGCTTTACTTAGGACCTCTAAACATCGATGATGTGGAGGAAGTGATCCTTGAAGCTCTCGAGATAGCATCGTTTGCTGAAAATGACGATGAAGACGTGGCGGAATACACTCCCTTAGACTAGATTTAGAATAAGGAATTAATTTTATGTTAAGTCTTTATTATTATTGAAATAAGGCCATTGATGCCATTATTATGTATTAATTCCTCTTTTGCAATGAAATAAAAGAATAAATTTTTGGGAAATTCTGTTATGTGCATTTTCCTTATGTTTATATAAAGTTGTCCTTATAAGCTAATTATGAAATGACATGACAAAATTTTCCAACCTTAGGAAATGGAAAATATTCAGCAAGTCCAGTTCGAGGCTGCAGCTGCTGAGGCCGATCTCGAAATTAACCAAGGAGCTGCTGTCCGAGGAAGAGGAAGGGGAAGAGCCCCTAGAGCTGCACGAGGTCGAGGACGCGGCAGAGGGAATGCCGCTAGGGCACAAGCGGAACAGCCACCCGCCCAACCAGAAGTAGCTGCACTACTCGCAGCTATGCAGCAGAGGTCGGAAGCCCAAGAGGCGGAAATGCAAGAGCTGAGAAACCAGCTACAACAAGCCCAAGCCCAAGTACCGCCTCCTGCACCTCCAGCTCCACAGCCAGCAGTTCGCCTAGCCGCTGTAGTACTGGCAAACTCGGACCTTTATGAGAGGTTCAGACGAATGAAGGCGCCAGACTTTGAAGGGTCCCCCGATCCTTTGATCGCTGATGAGTGGCTTGCTCAGATACAAGTCATTCTGAACTTTATGAATGTGTCCGATGGGGACAAAGTGAAATGCGCGTCTTTCGTGCTGAAGAAAGAAGCACGCTACTGGTGGGAGACGGTAGCAATGAGAAGAAATGTTGAGCAGATGACCTGGGCAGAATTTGTAGAGGAGTTCAATGAAAAGTTCTTCAACAAGAGGGCTATGAACGCCCAACAGAAGGAATTCAATGAGTTGAAGCAGGGAAGTATGACAGTGTCTGAGGCTGTCACTAAGTTTAATCAGCTGGCAAGATTGTGCCCTCGATTAGTACCCACTGAAGAAGAAAGAGTAAGAAGGATGATGGAGATGTTTAGGCCAGAGTTGGCATTGGCTATTGATAGTGGTCCCGAACCCCCATCCACCGTGGCCGACTGTGTGGCCCGAGCAATCAGGGCGGAGTACCGCCTAGTGCAGGTAAAGGAAGATCGGGCTCAAAACTACAAGGCCCGAATGGAGGAAAGAAATAAAGAGAAGAATGGTAACCGAAAGTATCAAGGAGGGAATAACAACCAAGGGACAAGACCTCAAGGCAACAGTCAGGCCCAGGCGGGAAACAATAATAAGAAGAGGGGTAAGCCCAATGGGAATCAGACTTCGGACAACAGAAGGGTCCAACAGAAGACGGGAAATGACAATCCTCCCCCGAGATGCGGAAACTGTGGAAAGAATCATTTTGGTGAATGCCGCAAGGGGTCGTCAGCATGTTTCTCTTGCGGGCAAAGTGGACACTTCATCAAGGATTGTCCAAATCTGAACCAAGCCCAAGGGAATATGAACCAGCAAAGGAGCACAGCCCCGCGCCTCAACTCCATTCAACCTGCTCTCGAAGGACCCTTAATTTCCCAAGGAAGACTTCCAGCACCCCCACATCAGGCACATCTCTATGCCTACACCAATGCAGATGCACTGGCCAGTACCTCAAACGTTGTTACAGGTCAGACCTCACTTGCTTCTTACGAAGTTTATACACTTTTTGATTCGGGTGCCACGCATTCTTTCATTTCAACTAAATTGGCATTAAAGATAAGTGATAGTAAGGATAGGACTCCCAGACTTTTGAGAACAGCCTTACTTTCGGGTGAAATATTATTATCGGAATTCGTACTGAAGGAAATGCCGATAATGATCAACGGAGTCACATTACGTGTCGATTTAATCGCCATCGAAATGAAGGACTTCGATGTCATTCTAGGGATGGATTTCCTTGGAAAGCACAATGCGATCATTGATTGCAGGCATCGAAGGGTCACCTTTAGGCCCTATGGTGGCGAAGAGTTTGCTTTCAAGGGAAGATCGTTACTCAATCCCAAAATGATGATCTCAGCCATGCAAGCACGGAGAATGTTAGCAACCGGATGTATGGGTTTCCTAGCATCGGCAGTGGACAAAACCAAGGAAAAGGAGAATGACCCAAGCAGCGTACCGGTTGTAAAGGAATTTATGGAAGTTTTTCCAGAAGAACTACCAGGAATACCCCCAGAACGTGAGATTTCTTTTGAGATCGAACTAATGCCGGGAACAGGACCAATATCGAAGGCTCCTTATCGCATGGCTCCTGCCGAACTAAAAGAACTTCAGACCCAACTCCAGGAGCTTTTGGATAAAGGTTTTATCCGCCCCAGTTACTCTCCATGGGGTGCTCCAGTGCTATTTGTGAAGAAGAAGGATGGAAGTTTCAGAATGTGCATAGACTACCGTGAGCTGAACAAAGTCACAGTGAAGAACAAGTACCCCCTCCCGAGGATTGATGATCTGTTCGACCAGTTGAAAGGAGCGTCAATCTTTTCGAAGATTGATCTCCGATCGGGTTATCATCAATTGAAGGTAAAAGACAACGATATCGCCAAGACAACATTTAGAACGCGGTATGGTCACTACGACTTTACGGTTATGCCGTTTGGACTCACAAATGCTCCCGCAGCATTTATGGATTTGATGAATCGCGTTTTTCGCAAGTACTTGGATAAGTTCATCATTGTGTTCATCGATGACATTCTGATTTACTCAAAGAGCCCAGAAGAACATGAGGAACACTTGAGATTGGCACTTCAGACGTTAAAGGAGCATCAATTGTATACCAAGTTCTCAAAATGTGAGTTTTGGCTAAAGAAAGTCCACTTTCTAGGACACGTAGTGTCTGCCGAAGGTATATCGGTAGACCCTGCGAAGATCGAAGCAGTGAAGGAATGGAAAGCCCCACGAAGCGTCACTGAGATTAGAAGTTTTCTCGGCTTAGCAGGCTACTACAGAAGATTTGTGGAAGGATTTTCCAAAATAGCAGCACCGCTAACCGCTCTTACTCGAA
Source organism: Boehmeria nivea var. tenacissima (assembly GCA_018132145.1). Classification (NCBI taxonomy): domain Eukaryota; kingdom Viridiplantae; phylum Streptophyta; class Magnoliopsida; order Rosales; family Urticaceae; genus Boehmeria; species Boehmeria nivea. Next base: position 5,945,364 of record CM030876.1, on the reverse strand, counting down.
AAGGGAAGAAGTATGAATGGACTCCGAAGTGCGAAGAAAGTTTTCAGGAATTGAAGCGACGTTTGACAAGTGCTCCAATTCTAATAATCCCAACAAGTGGAGAACCGTTAGTCATCTATAGCGACGCCTCCAAAGTTGGACTTGGCGCCGTCTTGATGCAAAACGGTAAAGTAGTAGCTTATGCCTCACGACAGTTGAAGGATCATGAGAAGAACTACCCCACGCATGACCTAGAAATGGCTGCTGTGGTGTTTGCTTTGAAGATTTGGCGGCACTACCTTTACGGAGTTAAATGTGAGATCTACACAGATCACAAGAGCCTTAAATACATCTTCACACAGAAAGAACTCAACATGAGATAACGAAGATGGCTCGAGCTGGTCAAGGATTACGATTGTGAAATCCTATACCATCCCGGGAAGGCCAACAGTGTTGCTGACGCACTAAGTAGGAAGGAGGAAGCCAGGCTCATGACCATTCAAGTTTTTCACCCAAAGTTACAAGAAGAGATAAATGAGCTAGAACTTGAGATTATGATCGGAAGTTTGGCAAATCTGACAATTCAGCCAACTATCTTTGACGGAATGAAAGGAGCTCAAGAACTTGACCCTGATTTGGTGAAAATTGCAAATGAAGTTCGCGAAGGAAAAGAAACATCCTTCACCCTATCTGAAGATGGAATTCTTCACCTAGACGGACGACTCTGCGTGCCTAATGACGAGGAGATGAGAAAACAGATACTCTCAGAGGCACACAATACGCCCTACTCAGTCCATCCAGGAGCGACAAAGATGTACCAAGACTTGAGAAAGCACTTCTGGTGGAACGGGATGAAGAAGGACGTGGCTGAGTACGTCAGCAAGTGCTTGACTTGTCAAAAAGTCAAAGCAGAACATAGACATCCCGCAGGTGAACTGCAACCAATAGAGCTACCAGAGTGGAAGTGGGACCAAATCACCATGGATTTTGTGGTTGGTTTGCCAAGAACAGTTGAAGGTTACGATGCGATCTGGGTTGTCGTTGATCGGTTAACCAAGACAGCTCGCTTTATACCGATCAAAGTCACTTTTTCAGTGGAACGACTAGCAGAGATATACGTCGCAAGCATAGTACGTCTTTATGGAGTCCCACTCTCCATAATTTCTGACCGAGATGCTCGATTTACATCGCAGTTCTAGAGATGTGTTCAACGGACTCTAGGAACGCAGCTCAAGTTTAGTACAGCTTTCCACCCTCAAACAGATGGTCAATCTGAAAAGACCATCCAAACACTGGAAGATATATTGAGAAGCTGTGTCATGGACTTCGGTGGATCATGGAATAAGAAATTGCCATTGATCGAGTTCTCGTACAATAACAGCTACCAAGCTTCTTTGGGCATGGCTCCATACGAGGCTTTATATGGAAGAAAGTGTCGATCCCCGGTTCACTGGTATGAAACCGGACAGGCCAGTCTTGATCAGACAGACTTCACAAGGGGGACAACGGAAGCGGTAAAGCTAAGGCTCGAGACAGCACAAAGCCGACAGAAAAGCTATGCAGACAAAAGAAGAAGACCCTTAGAATTCCAAGCAGGGGACGCCGTATTCTTAAAAGTAGCACCCCTAAAAGGCGTTATGCGATTTGGAAAGAAAGGGAAGCTCAGCCCCAGATATGTGGGACCGTTTGAGATTATCGAGCGGATTGGAAAAGTTGCATACAGGTTAGCCCTCAGTCCCGAGCTATCCTCTGTGCACAACGTGTTTCACGTCTCAATGTTGAAGAAGTATGTGTCAGACCCATCCCATGTGATAACTCAAGAGCCAATTGAAGTCCACGAAGACCTAACATACGAAGAAAAGCCAGTGAAAATCCTTGACAGACAGGATAAGAGGCTGAGAAATAAGGTTATACCCTTAGTTAAGGTCTTATGGAAGAACCACAAGATAGAAGAAGCCACGTGGGAAAGAGAAGATGATATGAGGGTTCGGTACCCTGAGCTATTTTAATTTCCATGTACATTAATTTTCGAGGACGAAAATTCCTAAGGTGGGGAGATTGTAAAACCCGACCTTTTTACCACATGTAATGTTTATGAAATTAAATAAATGCATGGGAATTTTATTCCAAACTTTTATATATGTTTTTACGTCACATAAAATAATAAGTAATGTTATAATGTCGGAGCAAATTAATAATAAAAAAAAAAACGACATGTAGTTTGACTAGAGGAAACTACATGTAGTTTAGGGCAAACAAGCAAACGAGAGAAAATTACGGGGCAATAAAATAAATAAAAATTTTATCCCCTAGGGCTGCATGTTGGCGCCATTTACAGTGTGAATGGAGAGGATTTTGTTTCCTCAAATGTCCAAGTGAATATCAGGAGAAATCACACAGGATTTCTGTATCAACTCAAGATAGGTCAAATGCACACTTTAGGAAACAAATTTTGAGTGATCAAGGGTGAATCAAAGGGATATTGGGCGCCATTTTTGAGGCCTTAGTGGCTGAAATTTTCAGCCCAATTAATTCATAGGAAAGTCAACAGAATCAGCCAGAAAAAGGAAACTTAGGAGATTATGAGAATAAGTCAAAAATCAAGAAAATTAATGACAGAATATTTCCCCTTTCCTTCCCCTTTTAGGCGCCATTCTCCACTATAAATAGAGGCTTAGGCCTCACTCATTCCTCACACCAAAATCTGAAAGCTTCAGAGAAAAAGAAAGAAAAAGAAAGAAAGAGAGAGAGGGAAAGAATAGTAGAAATTCTGAAGAAATTCTAGAGTGTTCTTGAAAGGAGGAGTAGTCTAGTAGAAAGAATTGAAGTTTTGTTTCGCCGAGGTTAAGGTATATCGAAAGTCTCTTATGTTTAAGTTCGATTTTTATTTTTGATCGAGGCTAACTCGAAGTTATCGATTATAGGATTTGAACGTTCGTCGGAACTCGAAGGAGAGCCAAGAACATTCAAACTCGAATTCGAAGGTTTGCACTTTAGTCACTTTGAATTCTAGAATATCGAAGTTAGGATTTTCTACGTGTTAGAATTTTGAGATTTAAAACCCGAATTTAAATTCCTCGTTTATTTTATTAAAATCGATGTTCTGCCGTTTTAATGAGTTTAGAAGCCGAAATTCAATTTTGTTATTAGAGACCGAAACGTAGAAAATTTAATTTTAAGAAAGTTTTGTGAAATAGCATTTTTCGAGATTCGGTCTCCCTACCCGATATTATGCGATTTTATTAATTCGTTATAATGGCTTTATGAAGGAAGTATAAAATCGGTAGGTTTTCTGAAAAAGTTTATAACTGGAAAGTTTCTTATTTTTAGAAAATAAGGGGAGTATTTTCAGAAAATTTTATCAAATTCGGCCTCTAGGCCCCTTGAATACGAAATTTTATCAATTTGTATATTTTATTTTTATAAAAACTACTTTATTGAAATTATTAAACGAGTCTACAACGGGACGATAAGGAAAACTGAAACGACCTGTTCAGAAGATTGGTTCTTAAATAAGAGCTGCTTTGTGATCCACTCCACACTTACCTAGGAACCTCGGGGAGTTCAATCTAGGTAAGTTGGGCTTAAAGCGGGGCCATAACACTCTTCCCAATCAGCCTGGGGACGTTTCAGTCATTACTAACGTACCGTCATGGACTTGTTATATATATGTAAATGATTTTATAAAGGCTCGTTTTAATGATTTCCGTCCCTTTTAGATAAGACGTTGGTATAGTTTATGTCTAGACACTTACAACTAGTTTATGTTTAGGTTTGCCCGCTAGCTCCCGACACTAAGCAAGAAAAGCTCGTAGTAGAACTCTTCACTCAAGGTGAGTACAATCTCACTACAGTACGAAGTAGTTCAAAATAAAATGATATGCAATGTTATGTGACGTAAATATTTTCATAATGATGTTATGACGATGTATTACATGTTGAAATGTTTCAAGTATGCTGTCGTGTTTTATATTTTTACAAGTTATAAGCATGACCATGATGTTCAAGTTATGATGTTCAAGTTTTATGTTCAAGTTATATGATCATTAAGCATGTCACTTAATTTAAACAAGTGATAACCAAGTTAAAAGTTGTGTCGTACCACCCGTTCTCCTTGTGTCGACCAAAGGGCATTAAGGAGACGGTTTTTCCATGTTATGTATGTTTTTGCCTTACTCACTGAGGATTTGCTACCCTCGCTGACTATTGGCTGAGCGCGCTCCACGAGGTACGTACACCATGATGAGGATCCTCTAAGAAGAAGAAGTTAAGCATGTTAAAAGTAAAACTATGTAATGTATAATAAAGACTAAATTGTCATGCATTGCATACTTATGTTTTTGTGAGAAAATAATTGTATTCACTGAGCTTTAGCTCACCAAGTTTTTCCTTCGTACTGTAGGTAAGAAACCTATGGTTTGAGATGGATTGTGCGGTGGCGGTGCAAGGCATGCGAGGTGGGCAATGGGAACCACTAATAAAGAAATTTTCCGCTTAAGTATTTATAAATAAGTATTTCTATTCAGACAATTATTTGTATAATTATGTTTTCCTTCTAGACAATATTGTTATGGTATTTAAGTAATAAAGATGATGTTCGTATTAAGTATAAGTATAAAAAAAAAAAATGTCTCTATTTTCCGCACCAAAGTATAAGTTAAGTATAAAGTATATGTTAAAATGATAATCCGAAAAGTCGGGTTGTCACACTATTTAAGGGAGATTTGGTGTTCTTTATATGGAAGGTTTCCAACTTTCTTCAATATGCATGATTCCTTATATTCTGAAGAGCTTGGAAAACTTTTTTTTTGTGGGTGAGAGTTACCTCTCTGCAAGGGTTAATGGATGTAAAGTTATTGTGATAGTGAGCTTGAGTGAAAAATTTTACAGAGAGTTTTCATATCTCCTTTGTAATTTTGTGAGAACAATTTGAGTGAATTGGAGAAAGGGATCTCGGGAGAGATCTCTGTGGAAGCTTGGGAGCTCGTTAGACACGAGGGGATCTCGTATTGTAATTCACGAAGAGTAGACGGGTAGACGGTGACGGTGTAAGGAGGTAGTCCTTAGCGTATAAGACCGAGTGTACACATTTTAAAGTATTGAATCGCTCTTCATCATCTGGGCGTGGCCCCGTGGACTTAGGCTTGGCTGAACTGCATTACCAATTCTTTGTGCATTTTATTTTTCTGCTAATTTATTTATGTTCTCACGTCCATCTCAATTTTTATTCATTGTTTCACTGGCAATTCTGCTTGGCGCAAAATATTGTGTAGAATGCCTGTCAAGAAGGCCAACAAAGATTGGTTGTTTTTTCATAGAAATAACCTATTTTTTACGCTTGATTGTTGTGCGCCTTTTTATTTTTTATTTTGTCAAATTATGGTAGCTGTTCTTACCCCTTGAGCATAGTACCAATGTCGGGTCTGGGTTAAGTTATCTTTGTATCAAAGTGAATCACTTTGAACCCCTCAAAATTACAGTTCTTGCCAAAAAAAAAAAAAACAAAAAACAAAAACAAAAAAGCAAAAAAAATCCTAGAATCAGCGAAACTCCCTGTTAAAAACCACTTCATGCTTTTAAAGAATAGTATGATTAATGGATATTATAAAAAAAATATATTGAGAGAGGAAGATATGGAAAAAAAAGTCTCTTCTAAGTTGCAGTATACATTAGTTTTTTATAAAGAAAATTTGCTCTAATGTCACATTTAAAATTTAAGTTAATAATTCGTATCACTACTTCAAATAAATACTTTTTTATTTATTATTAAATTACTATTTTACTCTCTCTTGTATCTTACTAATTTATATAAAAAGATGGCAATTAATTAAATTTAATGTTAACAAATGACATGAATTCTGACTTTTTTTTTTTTTTTTAAATTATAGTTTCTAAAACATTTTGTTCAAAAATAATGTTTTTTGAAATTTCTCTTTGCTCTATGGTGATAGTCTTCAAAACATTGCTCAAAATTTTTTAGTTTTATAATCTAGGTACACAAACAATGTGACTTACTAATCCAATTAATTTTTGTATTTTATTTAGGCAATCACACAAGAGTCGAGCTCGTAGACAAAGATACCCAAAAGCTAGTAGTAGATCTCAAAACTTCCCATGTGAGAGACTGACAGAGACTCTCTCTTGACTTATAATTTAAATAAAATAAAAAAAACTCCTTCCGTATTTATTGCTTTTGTTGATCTTCTGTCTTTTACTATTTTAACAGCTCCACTTTCCTCTTGTATTGTCGGTGAAATGTTTTCTCGTGTTCAATTGTTTTGTAGAAAAACTAAAAGAAATTGCGTTCATTATTTCATACATAGGTATGCTTCTAAAAAATTTAACTTTAGGCATTTCTCGAAATAGTAAAAATAAACTAATGATATTCGTTTAAAAAAATTTATTAATTTAACAAATTATTAATATATCAATAATTTTGTGAATTCTGTTTTGAGAATTTTAAGAAAATAGCCACTGTTTACAAAATGATTTTAAAAAATAGTCATAGTTTCAAAAAATTTTAAAAATTAGCTATGTAAGAAATTTCTTATAAAATTTTTGCCTAGTGTCAGAAATTTCTGACAGTATATTTTTGTTATTTTTAGAAATTTCTTACAGTTTTATGCCTAGTTTTTAAATTTTTTGGAAATGTGACTATTTTTTAAAAACACACATTCCAAAATGACTATTTACTAAACTGACATTTTCTTTTTTATTATGATAATTTTTTATATTAGAAAATTATTAATTTACATATCGAATGAGTTTTAAGAGAAACCTGTCTAAATATGTTATTTTATAAATTTATTGAATTATTGATTTAGGAACAACCACAGAAAAAAAAAATTGAGAAATTGTAAGAAATAGCCAAAAAAAATTCGTTTTTAAAGTCCAGCCTATGTTTCAAAAAATTAAAAAAATTGCCATGTTACGAATTGTATAATAGAAAAGTGTCATACAAAATATAACATATCTGTAAATATTTTTGGTAAATCGTAGGAAATAGCCAAAAAAAATTTTCGTTTTTAAAGTCCAGTCCATGTTTCAAAAAATTAAAAAAATAACCATGTTATGAATTATATAACAAAAAAGTGCCACATAAAATATAACACATTTGTAAATATTTGTAAGATATTTTGTAACACTTCAAGTTTTACTCATTATTTTTTGAAGTGTTAAATAATATCTTACAAATATTTATAGATCTGTTATATTTTATTTGACACTTTTCTGTTACACAATTCATAACATGGCTATTTTTTAAATTTTTTGAAACATAGGCTATCATTTAAAACAAACATTTAATTTTGACCTATTTTTGCAACTCACCCAATATTTTTAAGATATTTTGTAACACTTTAAGTTTTACTCATTATTTTTTGAAGTGTTAAATAATATCTTACAAATATTTATAGATCTGTTATATTTTGTATGACACGTTTTTGTTATACAATTTGTAACATGGCTATTGTTTTAATTTTTTGAAACACAGGTTATCATTTAAAACAAACATTTAATTTTGGCCTATTTTTACAACTCACCCAAAAAAAAAATATTAAATCTAAATTAAATTTGTTTATATTTTATGAAATGTCTACATTTAATTTCAACTAAAAGAGTTTTTTTTATATATTATATTGGATATATACGAATATACGATGGTCGATCGGTAGCAAAGTTATTCGGGTATATGTTGCCGACTTCCAATGGTATATTAAACTATTTAGTTATTTACCACAAAAATGAAATATTGTATATAATTTCTATTTATTTATTTATTATTTATTTATCAGTTGGATACAATAAAGAGAGAGAACATTTCCTCCACCATATTACTATATATATAAAAGTATAAAACTATGTTACTTGTATGTGTCCTATATACGAAATTTTTTAATACAAACAAAAAAAAAAAAACCCTAAATTTTTCAACATTATCTATTTAATCTGAAAATTTGACTAACTATTATAATTTATTTATTTATTTGTTGGTAAAATTTTCATGGTTTTGTTATAAACGTTTTTTTTTTTGGTATATTGTGAAATTTAGTGATGATTTAATTTTATGACAAAAATATAAGTTACTCAATAAAAAGAACTGCTAAATTAACAAATTATTAATTTCAAGTCTATTTCTTTTCTAAGTTATTTAAATTTTGTGAGGATTTTTTAAAAATTAATAAATAACTTAAAAAATAACTTACACACTAGTAAATTACTACTTTAAGTTATTAATAGACATTTATTGTTATATAACTATTATAATACATTTTGAAATTTTATTTTCTTAATTAATTGCGCTTTAAACCTTTATTTTAACAACTGGTTCCGAGTAAATCATCATCAAGGATACCAAAAAACCAATTATTTAGGCGAAATTAGGAAAGAGAAAAAAAAAGGATCAATTGTCCATCTCTCAAGAATATTGTTAGAAAATTTTATTTGATAAGGTGAGTTGCAAAAATAGGCCAAAATTAAATGTTTGTTTTAAATAATAGCCTATGTTTCAAAAAATTAAAAAAATAGCCATGTTACGAATTATATAACAAAAAAGTGTCACATAAAATATAACAGATCTATAAATATTTGTAAGATATTATTTAACACTTCAAAAAATAATGAGTAAAACTTGAAGTGTTACAAAATATCTTACAAATATTTACAGATATGTTATAGTTTGTGTGACATTTTCATGTTATACAATTCGTAACATGACTATTTTTTTAATTTTTTGAAACATAGGCTAGACTTTAAAAACAATTTTTTTTTTGGCTATTTTCTACGATTTCCCAATTTTATTTATGCTGATTCCAATAATGGCCCTGAAAACAACGAATGACTTGTTAATTCTCTTTTGCTATTTTAAATTAAGAGTGTTTCACTATCAGTTTAGGAGCTTAATTGCCAAAATTAAACATTTACGGTGCAACTTGCTAATGGTATTAAAATCCGGCGCTATTAAGGTATTATATAAGTATTTATTTTTCTTTTTTGGGGGGACTTTGGATAGTCAAATATTTATTTAGCATAAAGAGAACAAATTGTCAAGTTTTCCGTAACTGTTGGCAAGATTTTGGGTGGTTTTTTCACTTTAATTTTTTCTTTGTCCTAACCTGTATATTGAAACTTTTTGGGAAAGGTAATAAAAATAAGAAAACAAGACAAGACAAAATGACAAAATTTTTATAGGTGGCAATGTTGTTCTCGGAAATTAGGTCAAGAAACTTATCGACACCATGACTAAGCAAATTTGTTTTCTAACTCACCAAAAATCTGCGATTTCATCAAAAACTTAATGAATCTTGATGGGTTAAAACTTATTATTTAGGAGACTGAGTATAACTTACAATCAATTATTAGTGGCTCAAAAACAAAAAAGCAATATGCAAGTACTTTCTCATCTGTCATTAAACCAAACTTGGATTATTCAAGCAAGCCAACAACCACCAATCAACAAAAACCACTATTATTAATTAAAGAAAAAACACCACAAAGTATCATTTACGGGACACAACCATTTTTTAGACGCTTTAAAAAAATAGCCACGTTTTCATAAATTAAGAAAATAATTATTTTTCCAATTATATGATGATATAATATTACATTTATGCACTTAGTTTTTTAAGGAGTTAATGGTTAATTTCTTAATTTTTAAAAACTTTATCTATTTTCTTAAAATATAAATTATAAAATAGCTAAATACCAGACATATATCTTTTTTTTTTCCTCCTTTTAAAGTATTTAAAAGTATTGCTTTGTTGGTAACGAACGGAATGAATTATCACCCAGGTAGACGCCAGAAGAGAACAAACTAGCCTAATAAAGCACAGTTGGATTGGGGTCACCTAGCTTTGTAAGAAAGACCGAGGTCTCAAGTCACTATCTTTATAATAATAATAATAATAATAATAATAATTTGGAAGGAGGGGTTCACCTACTATATATATATATCAAGACCAAGTTCCAAAGTCATAATCATCATCTTCAAAGTAATTACTACCAAGTTCGATTCAAAGTAATGACTAAGAATACATATCATGATCAAACTCATGGAATTCTTTGCGAAGATTAATTATATGGGTATATGATATACCCATCCAATATCAATGAAAACATTCCTAGATTGTAGATGTAAATGAGTTTGTTAATTTGGGTTTTAAGTTTGTGTTATAATATCCTATTCAAAAATTTGAACTCCGTGGGTCACCTAACATATATACCATCTTATTTATTGAATAATAATATATATATATTTTTTTATTTTATTTTTATTACCAGTGCCATTAGAACAAATTAGTGGGCTCTCTTGGTTGATGATGTTGATTTTACGGCGATTTTGAGGAATTTCACTTTTTTGGGCACATTGATATAATATGTCACTTGTATGTGTTGCATTTTTAATTAATATCATAAATTTTACACTACAAATATAGAAGGAAAAAAAACAGAACACACCACTTGCAATATATATTATTAATTGGTACTGAAATTGGCCTTATTTTCTAATTCCCCCGTGATATTTTATATTTCTTTGATAATCTAGTACTTTAATTTAAAAATTAATATTTGAATAATGAAAACGGATAATCTTAGAGCATCTTCAACCTATTTTCTCATTCTCAACACCAAAATGCAGTAAATATCACATCAAACAGTAATTCATCTCCAACTTATTACACCATTTTTAACACCAAATAGAATATTCTGAGTACATTCTTTCTCATTCACTTATTATATTAATTTTCAATAATAGCCTTATATTTATCAACTTTACAAATTAGACCCACTTATATTTTACTTTCACAATAACTTAATAAAAATTATTTATTATTAGACTATTTTAGCCAAAATAAAATATTTTGATTCCAAATAAAATTATGTCATTGCTTAAAATAAACGTTCATTCAATTAAAAAAAATTACATTACAACATACAAATAGAAAAACTAAAAATAGTAGATATGCATTTAAGTATCTGAATTAGTGTACTCCTCCCATAGATGATCAATTAACGCATTTTGGAGTGCGAAGTGAGCTTCTTTATCCTTGATTTGTCTATACCGAACAATAAATTCCTGAAAACGGGTATTATCATCCACCATAATTTCTACCTCTAGATGTGGCGCTTCTACGTAATTGTGTTTTAAATTATTAAAAATGAAGAGTTTTTTTTAATAAATTAAACACAAAAAATTAAATTTATTAAAACCAAAATATCAATATAAATCTTACTTATGATTTAGATCAAAAATAAAAACATCTTAAAATCTAGGGATCATTTTATAAATAACAAAAGTTAAACAAAAAATGAGTTTGATAAATAGTGCAACACCATATTTGGTGTTACACTATTCACAAAACTCATTTTGGGTAAGAGGATGGTATGTGGTTGGAATTAATATTTTGAGGTCTTCAACGCCAAATTGCGTTTGCGTTTGCAAATGGTGTGCACGCTGGAGATGGTCTTATGGTATATTACAAGCAAAACCATCCTATGCTATTCAAATATGATCAAAAAATTTTGTCATATCAAAATGTTATTTATTAATTATGATTTTTTTTTGAATCTATTATGTAGTTTGACTTCTGAAATTGTACCTGAACTCTTGTCATAGAAGGCCCCCAGTAACATTGTGCGATAGAAAAGAGAGGGAAGAATTCAAAGTAGAATTAATCTATTAAAGAAAATCATTTTTTATTTTTTATTTTTGGTAACGATTATTAAAGAAAATCTTAGCAATTAGATGTAGTAGTTTGGAGTCTTTTTCAAGGGAAAAAGAACAATATTAGATGCTGTGTTGCTCACTCAAGAAGTCACTTTCTAATTCAAATAAAGCAATGAAGTCTCACTAGCGCTAGAGAAAATAAAATATTGAAGTTCAAGTAAGAATAACAGAAGAACTTTTTCTACCTTTTTTTTTTTTGGAAATTAAAATAAAAATTCAAGAGGAAGTGAGAAACCATTCTTTTCTTCATCTTCTTTCTTATCACAGATGCTTGGCTTTTGTCTCCCTTTTTTTCTAAAATCATTTTGCAATGCTTAGCTTTAGGCATTGTCATGTCTATATTTATGTGTGTAGATATGTTTTTGTATATAATAAATAAGGTGAGTTACAAAAATAGGCCAAAATTAAATGTATCTTTTAAATGATAGTCTATGTTTCAAAAAATTAAAAGAATATCCACTGTAAATAAAATAATTTTGCAACAAAAACTGTCAAACAAATATTTACACATCTGTAAATATTTGTAAGATATTATTTAACACTTCAAAAAATGATGAGTAAAACTTTAAGTGTTACAAAATATTTTACAAATATTTACAGATGTGTAATATTTTATGTGATACTTTTCTGTTATACAATTCGTAACATGATTATTTTTTTTTAATTTTTTGAAACATAGGCTGAATTTTAAAAACGAAATATTTTTTTTGACTATTTCCTACGATTCCCTAATAAATATCATAACTGGTCATTAATTGTAGGTGTTAACTGGGTTTTGGATATGATTGATCACCTTCTAACATGAGTGTTTTATACAATATTTAGAGCTAATGATCCTGATTTGAAGGTTGATCATCTAATTGCCTTCATCATCTAAATTAATTAAACTTTCTAGAGACTGATGTACACCTTTGGATTCAATCCCACCAAAAATAATGATAATAATAATAAAATACTATTTTTTGAAGTGAAATAATCTAGCAATGCCCAATAAAACTCAAAGATTTATTTGATATTTGTTCTTTTTTTTTTTTGCCAATGTTTTAAAGAGATAGTCAACAATTTAAAAATTAATAAATTAGTCATTAGTTATTAGTCCATAGGGCATTTATGTAAAATCAGAGCATTATATAATTAAGAAAATAACTATTCATCTAATTAATAAATAAAAGAGATTCTTAAAAATTTAGCCAAATTTTATACTAAATTCTGAGGGATTAACCATAGTTTTAGAAATTTAAGAAATTTGTCATTTTTATTTTTTATTTTATCATAGTCGATGAAAATTTTGGTAGTAATAAGTTTGGTTTGCTTTTTTATGTTGAAGGAGCCTAATATTTGGAGATTTTTTATTTAATTTGGGCGTTTTTTTTAAGTAATTATCATGAATACTTATGTCCATTAAGGTATTTAATAACTATTTCCTTATTTTTGACATTCTAAGACTACATCCTTCAAATTTTACTTTTAAAATGACTAGTTTCCTAATTGGCATTTAATAAAAATATTGACTATTTTCTTAAAGAACCAGTTAAAAAATTAGCTATTTTAAAGGTAAAGTTTGCAGGATTTAGCCTTAGAATGTCAAAATTAAAGATTTAGCCGTAATATACGTGTAGCGTAATATATTACACAGTATGTTCTGTGTAACATATTACATGTAACATATTATGTTACAGGTCTGTTGTGGCTAAATTCTTAATTTAACGAAACTAGGGCTAATTCCTAAAAAATTAGCTATAAATTTGATTAAATCTTGAAAAGTCTCTTTCTTAAGACATCATTTCAAAAACATTTCTAAAATAATTACTCTTTTAATAATCTCTTAAGGACTTAAGACTATCTCATGTGGCACTTCTTTTTAATTAAAACTCAATAAGAAATCTTCAAGTGCAATATTTTTGTTTTTTATTTTGTTGTTTTGTTTTTGTTTTAATAATAAGGAAAGCGAGCACAACTATCCTGTAAAACCGTTTTATAGACGAGGAAAAAAGAAATTCACATTTCCAAGCATTTTCTACACTACTAAACATATCAGCATGATATGCCAAAGACACAAGGGATCTCCTAAGTTTTAAATTTTAATGTATTTTTGGCAAGGCGTTTGGATGAGTTTTGAACTGGATTGTTGGGTCATTATACGATAATAATTGATAGGCATAGAAAAAGACAGTGAATTAAATAATTAAATAAGGTATTAGTTTTGATTCGGTGCAAATGGAATCGTTATATTTGAAAAGGACTTGTTGCCTGGAAATTTAGACATGATTGTCGGTCTTGGATGTTTTTACCCTATAACACCTACCGGTACGGACAAGAGAAATTGGAAAACGATTATAAGCATTATTATTTTAGGAAAACTCTCCAGTAGGCAACACTATTTTACTATTTTGTTCTCTACACTGTGAAATGATTGTTGGTCTTTTTATGGGATAGTACAAGAACACCTGATTATAGATATATTCAAGACTTAATACTCATTCTGCAGTACCATACAAGAACTTGAATAATTACAGGATACTTGATTTGCTGCACTCATGAGCCACGACCAACCTAGTTTGCTCAACCCCCAATCCACATGGCCTAGATTCTCGCTGTGTCAACCCGCGCCGCCACTCCTTGACCTGCCTCTAGATCCATTGCCAAACCCCGATCCACCTTGCTTCAAATCGGAGGTGCGTCGACCGCACCCAGCTCTGTGTTCGAACTTGAACTGCGATGTTTCGCCCTTTGCGACTCTACGGGATGTCGACCTCTTCGCCATCTCTTACTTGCCCGCATCAGATCATTGTTAGGAATATGTACTTAAAATCAAATGTAATAAATATTTTCTGAAAATAAATAAAAATATAGGTACTCGTGAATTTTGTTTATTTTATTTTTATTATAAAATTGAACAATTATTAAAACTTCATAATATGTTGGCGTGAACTATAATTTTAGAATATAAAAAGTTTTATGTAGTAGAGAATTAAAATCATAGGTTTAAGAATTTGTACTAGTCTGTGATAGATCAGGCAATAAGGAACTCCTTGATAGGCATTCACTAATATTGTCCATGACAATTTGAATGTGATTGTTTGACCCGGATTTGTCGGTGTACGTGACACTAAAATTGAGGTATTTTATGTAACAAATATTATATAGGACTTGGATCGACCTTATTCTAGAATCTTATTTAAGTACCCTAATAAAGATTTGAATTAAGGTCAATAGATAGCCATATGAAAATTAATCTAAATCCTAAGTAATTCCTAGATTCATCCTTTAAATTAACGAGCTTACGGGCCAAAGAGCAATTGGGCCCAACACTTGTATTTTGAAAGTCCGTAATTCGCTTGCGCTGGGAACGTACATTACATATATAGAATTCACAACTGTATTGTTAAAATAGTTCTCGTTAAGATTTGAATCAAGATCATTAGATGATCATATGACAGTTAATCTAAATCCTAAGTAATTCATAGACTCCTCATTTGCATTAACGAGCTTTTTAATTGGGGGATTTTGAGGAATACCCCATTCTTGACACAATGATAATCTATACCCCATGTGTGTTGCACTTTTAATTTATACCCCAAAATTTACACTACAAACATAGAGTAGAAATGAAGGGAGCACACCACATAGGGTATAGATTATTAAGTGGCATCAAGAATGTCTTTATTTTAAAATTCTCCCTTTTTAATTTGCCCGTTACGACCCAAAAAGAAATTGGGCCCAACACTTGTATTTTGAAAGTCCGTAATTCGCTTGTGCCGAGAAGGTAGATTACATATATGGAATTCACAACTGTATGGCTAAAATAATTCTCTTAAGTGTTGACTTCTGGAACTAAATAATTTGAGTACTATAATTCATAGTTAGTTATAAATTAACCGTTTACTAGTGAACCCAGTAGTACTTAAGGAATAAAAAATAATCAACGGGCAAAACGATAATTTTACTTGGCTCTGATTGTGTGTCATTGGGGAATGATTGACTATAATGTAGTGATTATGTCAATGTCTAGTTACTCTGGTAATTTTTATTTATTCGCACAACTTCGAATAAATATTTATTTGTGAAATTCAAGAGTTTAGTCTCGAATTTTTAGTAGAGTAATCATGTGATTAATAAATGAAAAATTAATTAAAGAGTTTTGATTAATTTTTACAAGTTTATTAAAGCTCGGATTCACGGGTCTATAGTCCACGCTTCGTCTCAGTAAATCGAGCTAAGATGCTCTAGTAATAATTAAGAGTAATTTATTTTATTTTATCACAATTATTTTAGATTTGTGTTTTAGACCAACAATATGTAAAATATCATAAGGAGATCCCTTCTTGTAATTGACGTCATTTATAGGCTAATTTGTTCGGATTTTTATTAGGATCAGTTTGGTAAATAGCCATTTTAAATTATGTGCTTTTAAAAAATAGCCACAGTGTCAAAAAATTTAAAAACTAGCTATAACAAAATGTAAGAAATTTCTGACAATAACAAAATTACACATAAAAATTGCTGTAAGAAATTTCTGACACGTGTCAGAAATTTCTGAAATGGCTAGTTTTTAAATTTTTGAAACTGTGGCTATATTTTAAAATCATCTTGTAAACAGTGGCTATTTTCTTCAAATTCCCTTTTTATTATTTGTAATATGATAATTTGATTATTAAATTTATAATAAACAAATTAAATATGAGAATTTATTATTTAAGAGTTTTTTTTAATCATCTAATTAGTAGATAATTATTCATTCAAATTAAATATGTGAAATATTAATTTGAGACAAATTATGATTCGACTGAGATTTGGAAAAATCAAATCCCTTGCTACAAAGATGAGATCATTTTTTTTAGAGGAGAGAGAATGAGAAATTTCTTATTATGTCAACTTTTAGTGTATTTCTGGTACAACTAATTAAGGGGTAAATATATGGACTTAATTTTGAAAATCCCACCCTATTTATTTCTCTTCCCCGTATGAGCGACATTATTTGTCCAAATTAGAAACGATTAGTTTCATTATTTCTCAATTTGCATATAAAAATAATTATATGATAATTATATATATATATTAAAATAGTTTTTGGGATATTTCTTAATTTAAAAATTGAAAACTTCCCAAATGAATTCCTACATGTTGCCACCCAACCCTAGCCCATGCCCTATAAAGTATAAATATGTGCTATAGTAGCATACAATTAATTCTAAGAAATTCTAATTTATGGTATGCAAAAAGTCTGCCCAATCTTCTCCCTAGAAAAGAGAATTAGTTTTTTCCTTATCTTTTTTCCCCTTAAAATCGTCGGCCACATTAGAGCAACGAAGATAATTCTTTCGCTTGCTTGTTGTGTGAGAAAACTAGAGAGAGTCTACAAACAAATCCTAGCCTCGATATGAGAATTGGAGAGGAAGACTGCGACGTCAAAAACCAGACAGGCAAACTCGTTGTGAGCGTAAGATAAGCGAGTCCAACTTTGACGGACTCATAACGTCGGTTATCAATCGAAGGACTCAAGGATTTAACTTACTCAATTAATGGTACAAATCTTGATTCTTATTCTAATTAATTATGTGATAATTATATGTTTATATTTTTTAGTACAACATGTGCATGATCGATTTTGCTAGTTTCGATTAAATTATTTAATTAATTTACCATGTTAGTTATTCCGCTACGCATTAATTAATTGTCCAATTCGTATTATGCAAATCTGGTTTTGTCTTTTTTCCTCTAACCTTACCAAACATAGAAGGTATGCTTTGCAACTGCCTTAAGCAATGTTCTCAAGTGACTGTAACTGGAGTTGGTCTTTTCTCCGGTTTACCGTTAAAATCTCGCTACTACCTCAAAGGATGATCAGTTGGTAAGAATTGTTGATGACCAACATATAACAACTTGTCCCTAAAAAGAATAGAATATGTATCTTCGATGCATGTGGGGCATGCTTTGTTGCCACTAGTACTCCAACTACATAATATTCGTAAGCTAGAAAGTCATCCACTATCCATATAACAGTTGCACGCATGTTGAATTTTTCTTTCGATACACAATCATATGTCTCGACTCCTATATTTCACATAATCTTTAGTTCATCGATCAATGGACAAAGATAGACATTTATGTCTCTTCCTGGCAAGTGTGGTCACAGAATCAACAAAATCATCAAAAAAGTTTTTTCCGTCATACTCCTCCAAGGTGGCATGTTATAAGATATCAACAATGAAAGAATCGTATTGTTAGCAGGTGTTCCTTGTCAGTATTGTGATACTTACAAATAACACTACGAATTAATAAAACTGAGATGAAAAATATAATGAGTGAACAATAACAAAAAGTGCAGCGGATAGAGTAAGTGGCACCCGAAAATTGGTAACGCAGTTTGACTTCCTCTATGTTTGCGGGGTCACGCCCAGATAAAAAAATACACTAGAACTTCAAACGAGAACACCCGGACTTATACAAGAATAGGCTCCCTCATACTCTCTTCCACTGTCACTCCCGCCAACCTAGTGATCTACCCGACAATATCCCCTTGTCATACAAATAAACCCAGACGAAATCCCCTTGCCTTATAAGTCACACATCCTATGTAAACTCTCACCAATTCCCGTTACAAGTTCACTCAACTACACTCAAACTCACAGTGCAGTGTCACGACACTGTAAGGTTATACATCACAAGAGTGTATACAAAAATCTTACAGCCCAAGAATAAAAAAACAGATTTTCTGCTATCAAAAATCGCTCTGAATATTTTCTCTAAATGTCTATCTCTCCAAGTGCATGCTTCACGTCTTCAATCATTGGACCACAAATCTTTGACTTTCCAATGAAAGAAAATCATATCATAAAGCCTGTTCAACAACCATTAATTATAGATGGTACAACTGGAATATCTTCAACATTAATAAGATCAAGGAAGAGTCTTGAAATGTAAATTTCGGAGAGTCTTGAAATGTAAATTTCGGAGTCAACTAAGTCATCCAAATCTATTAAGATAATCAATTTCGAATCTACACTTGCCAAAATTGTAAGTTGTCACAACACCTTTCCCGAGAGACCAGAAACACGCTCAGATGCATTTGACAAGAGAATCGCCAAAAATCTACTACTTTCCATAAATAGAAAATCCGTCCATCTCATCCAAATAAAGCAGCAATCTTGATATAAAGAGATAGCCTTGAGATTCGAGGGAAGAAATAAATAAGATCAAATTCTTTTGATGGCAAAAGTATATTTGCCAAACATATCTATTGTTGCAAATCCTGAAGGGATACATATAACATCCAATAATCTGAGAAGCCATATTAATATATGTTTTGCCAAAAATACATTCCAACACTCAAATGCACTAACAAACAACATTGATCACATGCTATATGACTAACTCATCGTTCCTAATGGGTTAAAACCGCCACTTGCTAACCTAACTTGCCACAGGTTAGCCGACGATCTACATGAAGTTCCCAAGGTCGGTCCCGTATGCACCTACCGTCTTCCATCGTTGTCGTCTACCCTCAAGCTTTCCCTTCAACTTACCTACAGTACTAGCACATTAGTGAGCTGCAAGCTCAATAAGTGGATATTGAGGTGGGTATTTAATGAGTCACACACTAGGTTGGTCTACGAGGAAAATGCCATGTGGAATCAATCATGACAATTAGGCTTTCAATGAATTCAAGAATCCCTATTGTCACCATCCTAGAGATAGTCTTTAAACTTTGTAAGTTCCTAGATTGAACCCCGCCTACATGCGTGTGTACGACTTGCTAGAGATCCTTAAATCTCTTACCAACTAGAAGGATTTTTCCAATCCTCTCTGTACCTCTACAGGCCATTTCGGAGTCTATACTTTGAGCCCTTTCCTTTATGGACCGTTCTAGATCTTAACATGTCAGCATCTTATAACCACCCTTCGCATGTACACTATTTATTTTGTAAACTTAAGTGTTATCACTTTGGCCACTAAGCGAGCCTTTCAACAACCCATATATTTTCCCTTAGCGGCTGGGTCTTTTAACCTATTTCATAATTCAAGTGTACCCCCATATGAGTTGTGCCTCCATTCAGGCCATTCTAGTACTCGAGTATGCCCCCGTGCGGGCTAGGCCTCTGTCTAGGCCAACCCGGCACTCGAGTATACCACCATGTGGGCTAGGCCTCCGTTCTCACTCACTCCAACCAACGCTAAATCCTTCAAATGATATGGAAAATTTTAATGTCCATAGTCCCATACCCACAGACAAAGAAAATACACACATGCACACACAAACGCACACATATACACACAAACGTAGCCACGACACAAACAAACCTACAATCTCATACTTGCAGATTTGTTGATTAACAAGACAAAGCGTGAGCCCATACTCACGCACCCATAGCAAACACTACCAATAATTACACGATTTATATTTGTTCACACATTTAAAGAACTCCATTATGAACATCACACAAGGTTACGTACAAATACCGATCAAACAAAGTGAACTAAGAAAAATACCTCGCACGTGGACCACAAGCATGTTCAATCACAATATGTATTATCAAACCTTAATACAATATGTCAAGTCGTAAAATTACACACAATCTAGCATACAGGGGCATATTAAGGGCCACAACCGATTGCGCACTCTGGTGGCAACCATAGTTAGGTCTACTCGTGTCACAATTGGATTCCACTTACTTGAGATCCTAAGCTTTTGGCCTCGATCCTCGTAGTCTTTTCCTAGCGACGTCCCTTCTTGAAGCGTGATGAGTGGTACTTCTTTCCAACACAAGAATTAGAGGGTCAACGCTGGGGTTTACTAATTATTAGGGAGGAAGGAAACTTTAAAGCTCGACATGTCGCTAAGAATGGATTTTTAGACAGTAGAATGACAAACGGTCCGACGGGAAACCCCCTAAGAGCATACCATCCTGAGTGTCATCGCTTTTAAGGTTTACCGCCGATTCCGACTAATAATTCCGTTGCTTGACTAATTTAGGTGAGAAAGGAATCCTTGGACCTAAGCGGTCCTTGTCTTAGCCATAAAAAGTGTCTAAATTTTGAGCCAAAAATCCGGCAGAGTTTTCTCTATTTTTCAGATATCCCGGACGAATCCTTCACCTAATTTCAACCCAGCACCGAACTAATTTCGGTCACTGTCCATTATAAGAATCACGCAGAATAATTTATAGTTTAATTTAATTCGCATATTAATGCCGAGCCTTAGTAGCTCAAACTCACATAAGAATAAGAAACATATACATTAAACAAAAGTCACAATGAGTGTCAAGGCAATTTAGTATTAAGCTTTAGAGTCCGATCGCCTACTTATATCTTTGGTAAAGGACGGTGAAGAGTTGTGCATCCAAACTTTTGTCGTAGGCATTCCTGCACGATTTGAGAGAATAGAAAGAGAAATCGAATCAAGTTTCAAACGTAAACAAAAGTAAGAGGTGAAACGCTCGGACTCGCGACCCGATACTCGTTTTAAGCTGAACGGACAAGTTTACAAAAATACAAATCTAATACAATTAGATTTTGAGGTTTGCACAAAAACCCGCTCTTTAAAATCACACAAAGTTTTTCTTTTTGTTAATTTTCTCGTCTTAAGAAAATCCTCAATCTCCTATTAATTAAGACCACGGTTCAAAAGCACTCAAACTTTACAAAACATTCAAGAAAAAGTGAAAATTGAGCTACTACCCTACATGCTCGGGTTTTTTTCTTTTTTTTTTTAATACTAAAACGACCCAAAACTGCAACCTTTTGTAGTGCGAAAAGTGCTCTAGAATGTCAAGTCCCTCAACAAGTGCATTGAACAAAACTACAATTAAGCCATGATTCAAAAGAGATTAAACCACAAGCGACTCCCAAATTCCTCAAAAATCACAAAAGTTCTAAGAGAAAGAAAACTTGATCAACATCAAGCTTATATATTAAGTCCACGTATTTGTCATAAGATTGCTAAGTTAATCCAAACTAGTGTGACTGCCGTAAAAGAGAAATTAGTGTCACGAATCAAAGAGCGCTCTTATTTCCGCACAACAAAATCACAAAATCCTTGTAATCACGAACCCGCGAACACAATTAAAATCTTCAACAATAAATCAACGATTAACCTTCCAAGTAAACCCAATCACTAATGAATGGAAAAATGACAAAATAAAACTCAGCAAATACGAGTCAATGGGAAGCATACCGCCCAATTAAATATATTCGTGAGTTTTCGAGGCTCACCGAATACGAAAGTGCACGTGCGAGAGAGCCACAACTCGGTCACATCGGGGCTAGGCTGCACGAATACGAGGAGTCACCAGGTCGTGCAGTTGTGCGTGGGAGAGCACGAGGCGGGGCGGGGCGGGGCGGTGCACTACATCTGGCAGAGATGCCAGAGGTATTGTGTAGAGCTTTGGCGAAGCTTGGGCAGCGTTGGCGACACGTTAGGCGCGCACATGCGTGGTCTCGCGCCATGGGTATTGCGACGAGGAGGGGAACGCGTGCGGGGTGGGGCAAAGTTAGGTTGGTTGGGTGGAGACGGGGCTGTGCATGTGGGGTCGCATGCACGAAGGCGAGGCGCGGAGCGGTGGCAGAAGGGACAAGCGCAGGATTGCGCAAGATTCGCGGCTAGAGGCGCGTGGCGAGGAGCGAAGGGCAGTGCCTGCCGACCGGAGCTGATGAGAGGGAAAGAATAGAGATGGGGAGAGAGTGAGAGAAGGAAAAGAAACGGGAAAGAGAAAAGGGAATGAGTGTTGTGATTGCTGGAGGGGGAAAAGAAAGAAAAAAATAAAGCCTTAGTGGGCTTGGGCTCCAATTGGACCGAAGTGCCCAAAATTTTGACAATAATAACGGGTATAATTTTTCTGCGAAAATTTAAATTGCATATTTAATAGAATACAGAGACTTAGGAATTTTAATATCACTCTCGAGTAAAAAATTGATTCCATATACGTCCAACAATTCGAGGATACAAAAATAATCATACTATTTGCATAAATACGTGCATAGTTCTAAGTTTACCAAATCTGACGAAATTGGCCAATTTTTACAAAAAAAAGGGTCATAACTGAGACAAATTTAAAATTAATTAATTGTCACAGTGACCTTAAGTTCAGGTCATTACGTTTTTCTTCTTCTCCATAGCTGGCAGCCACAAGCCTCCCGCCGCCGCCCTCTGAGTCGATAAGCTCCTCTGCGTGCCACGTTCGCATGGCCCTGCGCTCCCCGCGCCTAGCCTAGGTCCCACTTCCTCGCGCCAGTCCCCTCCGTATACAACCCATCCTCGCCGCCGCCGCCCAGTCTTTCGCACCTCCGCCCAGGTTCGACCGGCCCGATCTCCCACACATCGCTAGTCAGCAGCCCCTCGCACAACAGCGCGAGATTCACGTTGCCAAGTCTGGCCCCACGCCTCGCAGCCCTCTGTCACTACTCGTCTCCGTTCAGCACCAGGCAACGCCACGCTAGCGAAGCCTTCGCCGTCGGGCACCCATCTGCGCGAGCCTAACGCGCTGTGCCAACCCTCCTCCGCGCTGCGTGACACTGGCGAGCCCACACCCAGGCACTTCTCCGATCGCCTCACGGTGCTCTGCCCTGACGCCGATCGCCTCCTCATCGAGCCTCTGTGCCGCTCTATCCTGCCCGGTCGCCCTTCGTGCAATGCCGACGCGCACCAAGGTTTGGCGGCCCCGACCCAGTCACACCGTCGCCTCCGCTTACGCGAGCTGCACTGGCCTACGCCGTGCCTACCCCGTACCGGCCCAGCCCCTCTATGCACGGTTGCATGAGAAATCAGTCGATCATACTTATCCACGATTGATTTTTTTCTTTAATTCAGTCGCATGTAAGGAAAATAAAAGCAGGATCAATTCCTGTGAATTATTCTAACTATCTGCGATTGATATTTCTTACAAATCAGTCGTGGATAATTGGCGGGAAAATTTTTGGCTCACAATTGTTCACACCATTCTCCGAACATTTTCGTGACTGACTGTTCAGTTGTTGATAGTCCTTTACCGAGTGAAAATTCAGTCGCGGATTAGTGTCGGAAAGCTGAAAAGACGAGACCAACTGACGTTTACTTTATTTTGTTGAGACTGATAGATCAGTCACAGATACATGCATCCGCGACTAAATTATCAGTCGTGGATAGTTAAACGCGTCCAGAGGCTAAAAATTCAGGACGTTATTTCCCATGCCTTTCAGTGACGGATAAGTCAATCGTGGTATCATTCGCGAAAAGTCTATTCCGCGACTGATATATCAGTCGCGAAAAGTCCCCGAATATCAATAAATCATTTCGATCTTGAAAACTTCCCACACTCTCCATTCTCTACCTCCTACCGCCAGCCTCGTCCGCCGTCAGCCTCGTCTGTCCATTCTCTCCCGCTCTTCCCTCTCCGCCACCAGCTCCTCCATCACCGCTGGCAGCTCCCCGCTTTTCCCTCCCCGCCGCCTGCTCTGCCGATACTCCCGCACTCCGCTGCTCCTCTCGCTCCGTCGGTGCGCCGCTCTGCCCATCGCTGGTCCGCCCGTTCATCGCTCTGCCTATCGCTGGTCCGCCCGTTCACCGCTCCGCTAGTAGCCGGTTCGCCCGCTGCCCCCCGCTCTGTCTGTCCGCTCGCAGTCGCCGACTTCGTTCACCGACGCCACCGTCCGCCGGTAAGTCTTTTATTTTTAAGTTTTATTATTAATAAGTTATTTAGTTTGTAATTTATTTTTATTTGTTATTACTAGGATTTTTATGTTTTATTATTAATTAGTTATTTTGTTTTAATTTTAATTTTATTTGTCATTATTAGGAGTTAAATGTTAATTATATTTGAAAATAATAATTTAAATATCAATAAATAAATAAAATATTAAGTAAGTGTTATATTAGTGAAATAATAATTAATAAATAATCAAATTAGAATTAATTAAATATTAACTACTAATTAATCAATAATTTAAATAATAAAAATTAACTAAAAATTAATAATAAATTAGAATATAGATTAAGAGTTTTTTAGGTATTTAACCAAACTTTTGGGTAAGTTTTCAGGATTTAGCCCTAAAATGTCAAAATTAAGGATTTAGCCATAACATGTAATATTTTATTTTACATGTAACATATATATGTGCAAAAAGTATAACATTAAATATAACGTTACATGTAACATAAAATGTTACATGTTATGGCTAAATTTTTAATTTTGTTAAATTATGGCTAAATCATTCAAATTTTACCTTTAAAATGACTAATTGCTTAACTGACCCATAGATTAATAATTAGATGAGAAAATAAATTATTAATTTATTTAATTGAATAGTAATTTATTTTAAATAATGAACTAATAATTAGTAACGTAAATGCTAATTAACTATAATTAGTAATGTAAATGATAATTAATTAATAATTAATAACAAAAATAACAATTAATAACGATGATAATAATTAAATAGTAATTAATTTTAATAATTAATAAGTAAATAAAATTAACTAATAAATTACTAACACACTAGTAACTTAAATACAAATAAATTAATAACATAATTGATATATTAATTAATAAATAAATATTTTTATTAGTCAATAAAATATTTAATAATAATGAATAATAATTAAGTAATTAATAATTAATAATGTTCTTATCAAATTCACAGAGTAATAATGGATAAAAGTTGGACAAAGATGACGAATAGAATAAATAGACCGATTGTAGACTGAGCGAAGAAGTTTTCAAAAATATTGAAATTAGAGGCTAACGATGAATGGAAAGCATCATGTCCATGCACCAAGTGAAGGAGAGGTTAATGCTGGCCCTTAAACGGTAGTCACAGGTGAGCTTTTGGTTGCCAGCCTCTCTTTATATACGCTTATACACTCAAGTGCATCACGTTCTTATGTAGCTAATAGATTGTTTAATAAGTTAGAATGGAATAAGGAATCACTTACTTATCCGTTTATTACGGTAACTCCTGCGGGAGATGTGTACGAATCAATGACGTGGTTCAAAAATGTTCCAATCAATATTGGAACACGAACCCTATATGCTAACTTAATCTCAATCGAGATGAGTGACTATGACGCAATAGTGGGCATGGAATGGCTAAGTACGCATCTTGCGGTCATTGATTGTCAGAAGAAGAGTGTGATTTTTCAATCACCTGAGGGTGAAAAGTTTGAGTTCAAAGGTACTTCAAGAAGTGATGCATTTGCATTTACCTTAGTTTTTATGTCTATTTTGTTCAATAAAATCTATCTGAATAATTAGTTTTTGATGATATTTGGCTAATATTTTCTTATATTTGGTCTTGTAGAGATTTGGTGCAAGTTGGAGAAAGAACGGGTTAATTTCGAGCTAAAACGAGTTATTTTGGAGAAATGTTGGGAGAGATCAAATCAAGACTTCTTATTTGGAGGAGAATTTTCATCAAGAATTATGGATTTTT
This sequence comes from Boehmeria nivea var. tenacissima, assembly GCA_018132145.1. Lineage (NCBI taxonomy): Eukaryota > Viridiplantae > Streptophyta > Magnoliopsida > Rosales > Urticaceae > Boehmeria > Boehmeria nivea. The sequence continues at coordinate 5,919,257 of CM030876.1, read as the reverse complement.
ATCTAGCAAGTTGCATACCAAATTAAAGATCTTCGAAAGAGCTTTCCAATGGCGTATCATATGCGCGATTTGGACTTACAACGAGGGAGATATGATGATTTGAAAATCGGTGCGCGCAGAAAATCGCTGCAGCGCCGCGGCGCCAGTTTATAGCGCCGCGGCGCTCCGAGAAAACCCAGAATCGCTCCGTTCGCAGCGCCTAGGCGCCACAAAGTCAGCGCCGCGGCGCTATATGCCCGTACAATTACGCAAATGTGCGAGAAAGGCCCAAAACACTCCAAAAACGCCCAAAATAGCCCTAATTCGACCTAAACCTCAAATGAGACTATAAATACAACCATAAACACCTAAAAACAGAGGAGAGAGGCCATAATTCATCTTAGACACCATAATTCTTTGGTTGGAACTTTTGGAGAGCGGGACAAGAGGCGTCTCCGCCACGGAGCCGTTCCACGTCGTCAAAACTCTTCTCGTTTGTATTGCTTTTCTGTTTTGTTAATTGCATTAGCTAGGGCTGCGATGTAGCCATACTATTTTACTATCTAGAAGTTAATTTCAATTCAATTGGTATTTTTATTCCATATTATGGTGATTGATTTGATTTATGCTTAATGCTTGCTTGTGTTTGGCCAACTCTTGCATGATATTTTGATTTCGATTAAAAATTCGAGAGATGCTAATTGGGATGCGCAAATAATCAAGTTGACATGTGAAATTCTATGATTAGAGATAGCTTAGTTTTCATGTGTGGTTTATGGATCTTGTGCTTATTGCATTATGACTAGGAGATCGAAATTCGAGAGATGAGAGATCTTAGTTGTGAATAGGATCGTAATTGCTTGAGAAAGAATTATGATTAATTTAGTTGATTCGCCATCATCATAGGAATAGAAAATCAATTGGTTTAATTAGCGGATACTAGTAAATTGTCTCGGTGAAGTCAACGCCCTAGGCTCTTTTATTATGCTTTTTATCTTTTAATTTATTGTGTTATTTATTTATTTCTGTTTAGTTAGTTTGTCATTATTCATTTGTTGCATTGTTAAATTTGCGTTAGAATTAGAGTAGTTTGGTGATTTGTGAACAAGTCCTCGTGGGATCGACTCGTACTCGCTACGATATTACTTGTAACGATATCGTGCACTTGCGATTTCGCACATCAAGTTTTTGGCGCCGTTGCCGGGGACTTATTTCACGGTTACCGAGCAAAATAATTCTTTCACTAATTAAACTTCTTTTTCTTTATTTTTATTTTTATTCCTAATTTTTATTATATTTGTTTTTCTCGAGATACTTTGAGATGTTTCATCGAAGGGTAATCTTGAGTTTTTCTCAACAAGACTCTGAACCATTATCTAACGCTTGGGAAAGATTTCAAGGTTTGCTTTGTAGGTTTGCTATGCATGGATTCTCAAAGGAATGTCAACTAGAGATCTTCATCAACGGCTTACGCAATGCAACAAGGAGTTGGGTCGAGAGAGGTGATGGAATTACCTCCTTTTACCAACAGTCAATAGATGAAGCCTACTGGATGATGGAGGACATGGTCGAGTATGACCAATGGACGAGGAGTCATTTGATGAACAACTACGGTTGGGAGAATGATGCAAGCATGAGAGGACCATGGATTGACATTGAGAGGGAAAAGGTTCTTGAAGAAGCTATTGGTCGATTAGCGAGTGTGACCAACCAATTCATGTTGGAAACCAAAGTCAATCTTCAACTACAACAAATGGCTATGACAAGATTGGGACTTCAAATTGACAACCTTATAGCAAAGAGCATGGTTGATGCAAAGGAAAACAATGTTGAAGATTCTACATCAATGGAGGAAAATCTTGAAAAGCTTCAACAAGAGTGTGCAAAAGAAGGAACTAATCCCGAAGTTATTGAACCAGTGCTATGCAGAGAAGTAGATGATCCTCTTTGGCCAACATATTCGGCACCTACATGGAAAGTAATTCTCCAATCCCAAGATCAACAAGAAAAAGAAAGTCATGTTGAGAGTATGAGCTACAAATGTAACTATCCTGCCAAGCTTGAGGGCAAATCAACCCAAGAACCATGGGTAGTGTTGTATGACACTTACTATGGTAGAAAGCCACTCTTTGATGAGCATGTACCTAACAACTCCACCGCACTATCCGAAAGGCGTCGTCTTATCGGTCGACGAGCTAACCATGCATAATTTTAGATGGGCGGTACCTGTCGAAGGGAGTATTTCTATCCCTATTCGTTCATAGTGTCATATTCAAGTGTGGGGGTAGAATTTATTTTATTTTTATGTTTGTTTATTTGCTTATTGCATTTGAATAAATAGTTCTTTGTCTCTAGGTTGAGTAGATTTTGTTGGGTGAATTGAAAGCCAATGACAATATTTTCTTATATTTTCTTTCTTTTCTTGCTATATGTCATGTTGATTGATAGTGATGATTGTTGTGTATTTGTAAAGTTGACTAGCTTTAGGAATTGTTTAACTTGCTTTTAATTTCCTCACCATTTGAGCACATAGCTAAGAATTCTCAGTTTAGGTTTTTAGAGAACATTTGTGTAGACCATTGTTCTAGAACTAGTTCGAATTCTCTCTCAAGGCGAAATCCGAAGTGAAACATGATTAAGAAAATGAGGTAGGCCATCCTTGACCCGTTTGAGCCTTTTGTAGCCTACCCGATTATAAAGCATAACTATAGTCACCATCTTGAGCCAATAAACACAAATCCTTTGTTGAGACCTTAACCTAGCCTAAAGAAAGACCATATTGTAGTCCCTAACTTGAGCACATTGATTACAATCATTAGAGCCGGATGTAAAAGGGAAGACAAGTTTAATAGATCATTGCTAGCACAAAAAAAAAAAAAAAACATACCGAGCCAAAAGAAATAGAGAAAGAAATCATTCTAAGAAAAAAAGGAGTATGTGAAGATTTAATAAGTGCTAGTGATTTGACAAGGTGAAGTTAGATTATTGACAAAGGAAAGTAAAAAAAAAAAAAAAAAAGAACGGTGACGTGTGTAGTAGTCAATGTGCTTAGGTAATGAGCTCACACTTTAATCCAAATGAATCATACCTTAGCCAAGCCTAACGATACAAGCTTTAAAGTCCTACCGATTCTTAAGAGTGCGAGGTACTTACATTAGTGGAGAGAGAGATTAGAACTAGCTTATGGGATAATGAGAACCAAATTTATCATAAAAATCATTAGGTTTTTTGTTTGCACACATTTATCTGAGACCGACACTTGAGAATGATTGGCTAATTCACACACACACGAGGAAATTGAGAGCAGGAGACAACATGAACTTAGTTAGGATTCGAACATTGCATGGCATGATTCACTTATATTAACATGACACTTTGTTTCTCTTATATATAGTAGTAATAAATTGGAGGCATCTATTTCATGAAACCCGACTTGTTTGCTTAGCTTAGAACTTAGAACTTGTTTAGTTTTGAAATTCCATTTAGGTTTTGCTCGAGGGCGAGCAAAAGGTAAGTGTGGGGGTGTGATGCATTTGCATTTACCTTAGTTTTTATGTCTATTTTGTTCAATAAAATCTATCTGAATAATTAGTTTTTGATGATATTTGGCTAATATTTTCTTATATTTGGTCTTGTAGAGATTTGGTGCAAGTTGGAGAAAGAACGGGTTAATTTCGAGCTAAAACGAGTTATTTTGGAGAAATGTTGGGAGAGATCAAATCAAGACTTCTTATTTGGAGGAGAATTTTCATCAAGAATTATGGATTTTTATCTAGCAAGTTGCATACCAAATTAAAGATCTTCGAAAGAGCTTTCCAATGGCGTATCATATGCGCGATTTGGACTTACAACGAGGGAGATATGATGATTTGAAAATCGGTGCGCGCAGAAAATCGCTGCAGCGCCGCGGCGCCAGTTTATAGCGCCGCGGCGCTCCGAGAAAACCCAGAATCGCTCCGTTCGCAGCGCCTAGGCGCCACAAAGTCAGCGCCGCGGCGCTATATGCCCGTACAATTACGCAAATGTGCGAGAAAGGCCCAAAACACTCCAAAAACGCCCAAAATAGCCCTAATTCGACCTAAACCTCAAATGAGACTATAAATACAACCATAAACACCTAAAAACAGAGGAGAGAGGCCATAATTCATCTTAGACACCATAATTCTTTGGTTGGAACTTTTGGAGAGCGGGACAAGAGGCGTCTCCGCCACGGAGCCGTTCCACGTCGTCAAAACTCTTCTCGTTTGTATTGCTTTTCTGTTTTGTTAATTGCATTAGCTAGGGCTGCGATGTAGCCATACTATTTTACTATCTAGAAGTTAATTTCAATTCAATTGGTATTTTTATTCCATATTATGGTGATTGATTTGATTTATGCTTAATGCTTGCTTGTGTTTGGCCAACTCTTGCATGATATTTTGATTTCGATTAAAAATTCGAGAGATGCTAATTGGGATGCGCAAATAATCAAGTTGACATGTGAAATTCTATGATTAGAGATAGCTTAGTTTTCATGTGTGGTTTATGGATCTTGTGCTTATTGCATTATGACTAGGAGATCGAAATTCGAGAGATGAGAGATCTTAGTTGTGAATAGGATCGTAATTGCTTGAGAAAGAATTATGATTAATTTAGTTGATTCGCCATCATCATAGGAATAGAAAATCAATTGGTTTAATTAGCGGATACTAGTAAATTGTCTCGGTGAAGTCAACGCCCTAGGCTCTTTTATTATGCTTTTTATCTTTTAATTTATTGTGTTATTTATTTATTTCTGTTTAGTTAGTTTGTCATTATTCATTTGTTGCATTGTTAAATTTGCGTTAGAATTAGAGTAGTTTGGTGATTTGTGAACAAGTCCTCGTGGGATCGACTCGTACTCGCTACGATATTACTTGTAACGATATCGTGCACTTGCGATTTCGCACATCAAGTTTTTGGCGCCGTTGCCGGGGACTTATTTCACGGTTACCGAGCAAAATAATTCTTTCACTAATTAAACTTCTTTTTCTTTATTTTTATTTTTATTCCTAATTTTTATTATATTTGTTTTTCTCGAGATACTTTGAGATGTTTCATCGAAGGGTAATCTTGAGTTTTTCTCAACAAGACTCTGAACCATTATCTAACGCTTGGGAAAGATTTCAAGGTTTGCTTTGTAGGTTTGCTATGCATGGATTCTCAAAGGAATGTCAACTAGAGATCTTCATCAACGGCTTACGCAATGCAACAAGGAGTTGGGTCGAGAGAGGTGATGGAATTACCTCCTTTTACCAACAGTCAATAGATGAAGCCTACTGGATGATGGAGGACATGGTCGAGTATGACCAATGGACGAGGAGTCATTTGATGAACAACTACGGTTGGGAGAATGATGCAAGCATGAGAGGACCATGGATTGACATTGAGAGGGAAAAGGTTCTTGAAGAAGCTATTGGTCGATTAGCGAGTGTGACCAACCAATTCATGTTGGAAACCAAAGTCAATCTTCAACTACAACAAATGGCTATGACAAGATTGGGACTTCAAATTGACAACCTTATAGCAAAGAGCATGGTTGATGCAAAGGAAAACAATGTTGAAGATTCTACATCAATGGAGGAAAATCTTGAAAAGCTTCAACAAGAGTGTGCAAAAGAAGGAACTAATCCCGAAGTTATTGAACCAGTGCTATGCAGAGAAGTAGATGATCCTCTTTGGCCAACATATTCGGCACCTACATGGAAAGTAATTCTCCAATCCCAAGATCAACAAGAAAAAGAAAGTCATGTTGAGAGTATGAGCTACAAATGTAACTATCCTGCCAAGCTTGAGGGCAAATCAACCCAAGAACCATGGGTAGTGTTGTATGACACTTACTATGGTAGAAAGCCACTCTTTGATGAGCATGTACCTAACAACTCCACCGCACTATCCGAAAGGCGTCGTCTTATCGGTCGACGAGCTAACCATGCATAATTTTAGATGGGCGGTACCTGTCGAAGGGAGTATTTCTATCCCTATTCGTTCATAGTGTCATATTCAAGTGTGGGGGTAGAATTTATTTTATTTTTATGTTTGTTTATTTGCTTATTGCATTTGAATAAATAGTTCTTTGTCTCTAGGTTGAGTAGATTTTGTTGGGTGAATTGAAAGCCAATGACAATATTTTCTTATATTTTCTTTCTTTTCTTGCTATATGTCATGTTGATTGATAGTGATGATTGTTGTGTATTTGTAAAGTTGACTAGCTTTAGGAATTGTAGATTTGTAGAAGGATTTTCAAAAATAGCCATGCTATTAACCTTACTTAAACGCAAAGGCCACAAATTTACCTGGACGGAAGCTTGTGAGAAAAGTTTCCAGGAGTTAAAAAACAAGGTTAACAACTGCTCCTGTCCTTATGATTCCGCATGGAAACAACGGATTTGTAATTTATTATGATGCATCAAAACATGGATTATGAACAGTACTCATACAAAATGGCAATGTTGTGGCATATGCCTCTCGAAAATTGAAAGATTATGAGACGAGATACCCGACCCACAACTTAGAACTCGCTACGGTTGTTTTCGCTCTCAAAATGTGGAGGCATTATCTGTATGGAGTACATTGTGAGATCTACACTGATTATAAAACACTCAAATATCTGTTTACACAAAGATTTGAACGTGCGACGAGGGTGATGGTTAGAATTTCTATCTGATTATGATTTTGATATTCACTACCATCCAGGCAAGGCCAACAAGGTGGCAGATGCACTTAGTCAAAAATTAGCAGGATCACTGATGTCACTTAGGAATTTGATGGAACAGCTGAAAAAGGAAATAATAGATTTTGAACTTCAATTGGTGAATGGGAGATTAGCAGCATTGCATGTTCAACCACTACTCCTTAGTCAAATTAAAGAAGAACAATAGAATGATGAAAAACTCTCAGAAATCATTTATGAAGTACAAAATGAAAAGCAAGAAGATTTTACTTTGGTGGAGGATGGAACGCTAATGGTCGGTAAAAGAATATGTGTGCCAGACAAGGAGAATTTAAAGTTTCAACTATTAGAATAAATTTTTAAGGTTTCTCTCAGAGATGAAGCTCTGGTCGGAGTTAAAATGTAAATAATGGAACAGCTTGCTTAATTAGCTAAAAACTAGTTATAGTAAAGATTAGGACATGAATGGAATTTTTACTTTGTTGATAGATGAAAAATTCAACAAAGTAAAGAAAAATTCATCATTCGTGCTGTGCTTATGTGGACAGTGGACGACTTTCCTGCATATGGGTACTTATCTGGTTAGAGTACAAGTGGCTACAAACCGTCCTACCTGCAAGGAAGATACAACTTCTGTTCGTTTGAGAGACAAGTTGTTGTATATTGATGAGCGAGCAAAATACTCACTCATATATCGGAAATTCAGGCTTGAATTATTGTTAAATTCCTCAAGTTTATGTGATTTGATGAGTTTTGTGAGTGGACAGGTGATTTAAGCACATGTACGAAAATCGAGGTGAAGAAGCACACAAAACGGAGCAATCTGGAGCAAGTAGGAGAAACGAAAATAAAGGACAAAATCATCGTCGATCGGTCAGGCACAATTATCCGATCGATCGGCGGGAATTTCAAAGACCAAAAGCAAAAAGCCAGAATGACTGCCGATCGATCACGGCATACTAGCCGATCGATCGACAATGCTTTTAGAAGATCGCCCGTAACAGAGCCGATCGATCGCGATATAGCAGCCGATCGATCGGAAAAATCCTATGAAGTCTCACCGAGTGATCGCCGATCGATCTCGGGACTCAGCCGATCGATCGGCAGAACCTCGTGAGGCAAAACGTCATTGTTTTCTAGACTTCTAAGACTCCGAATTTCTACGAAAATTAGGTCAAAGCATGTGCTCTATAAATAAAACACAGTTTGGACGAAGAAAAAAAATAACCTTAGAGAGAAAAACTCAAAGTTCTCACAAAGAAACTCAAGAAGAAGAAGAATAACAAGCTGTTATGTGGAGAAGAAGACTTAAGGAAGCTGTCAAAGACTAGTCGACTTAGAGTTTATTCTGATCCTTTATTCTTCATCTCTTCTTCTATTATTTTTCTGATTATGAACATGAACTTTATTATTTATATTGATTCGTTCTTAGCCATGAGAGGCTAAATCTGTCACTAGGAGAGATTAACCGAACTTGATGTTGAATTTATTTGATTTTCATTAATGAGTCTAAGTAATATTCAATTCATATGCTTATGTTCTTGTTGGTTGAATTTACTTTCTATTTGTAATTGGAAAATTAAGTAGAAAAATTAGGTTTAATTGGATTAAACTCGAGAGAGGTAATTAAATTGAAGCGGGAATAATAAGAACATAACTTAGAGGCTACAAGGACCGGGAGGTGACTGGTTGTCTAGATAGTTGAATTGTAAATCGTAAGGACCAGGAGGTGATTGGTTTAGGATTATAGGAATCGAGCTTTAATGTGTTTACTTATAACGAGTGGATGCGTGAGTTAGGATTACACGCATAATAAGGTCAATAAGCGATAGCTGCGATGTAATTCATAAATTCCTCAAACTAGCATGGAATTGATGATTGTAGAGAGGAGTTAGTGAGTAAATGAATAAAAGAGATATCAAGGGAAGCTAATCGATCCTAGGTTTAGTTATTTGAGTTAATTAGTGAGTTTCGAGTTATCTATTTATTTATTGCATTTATTATTTATTTATTTTATTCGTTAACTATCTTTAAGCTATATTTTCTAAAAAAAAAACAAGTCTTTATTAGTCGTAGTAATTGGATATTATTAGCCTTTAGTTTCTCGTAGGATGATATTCGAACTCACAATCTATTATATTACTTGTCACGATCCGTGCACTTGCAGTTATAATTCGCGTGTGGAAAAGAGCGAACAAGTTTTTGGCGCCGTTGCCGGGGAACTAAGCGTCTAATTTTGTTCAATACTACGATAAACGAGAATTATTTTGATTTAGAACTTTTATTTTTGTTAACTAACGTTTGACGGTCTCTTCTGTCCTTTTTGAGTGTATCACAGGTGTCAGGTGTATGCCAAGGTCGAGTGGTCAAGGAATTTTACCACTCGATATAGAGATTGAACGAACACTCCAATCTTTGAGAAGGATATACAGAAACTTGTCATTTGAATCGCAATGACTGACGAACCACCAGCTCGCAACACGCGCGAAATGCTAACATTCTACAGGCTCCGCTAGGGCAACAACCTCGACATGAAGGGCAGCAACCTCAGAATGAACCTTGAACCCTCCAAGACTACCTGAGGCCTGTAGTCAATGAGAATTACTTTGGGATTTGGCGTCAGGCCATTAATGCAAACAACTTCGAGTTGAAACCCGGTTTGATCGCCATGGTTGAGCAACAGCAGTTTGGAGGTTTGCCATCTGAAGATCTCCATAACTATTTATCATCATTCTTGGAGCTTTGCGACACTGTGACATACAATGGTGTGCCTCATGATATAATAAAGTTGCAGCTGTTCCCATTCTCTCTCCGAGACAAGGCTCGCACATGGTTCATGCTCTACCAAAGGGATCTATCGAAACTTGGGATGCCATAATACAGAAGTTCCTCACGAAATTTTTCCCTCCACAGATGACTTTGCAGCTAATAGTAGAAATAAGTCAGTTCTGATAGGGTGAGAATGAGTCATTATATGATGCATGTGATCGGTTCAAGGACTTGTTAAGGAGGTGTCCACAATATGGATACGAGCTTTTGTTTCAAGTTCATACATTCTATAACGGGCTGAACTATGCCACTAGGGGTATGATGGATGCTGCAGCAGGAGGTTTAGTGATGAATAAGACGGCGTGAACTTTATGAAGAGTTGGCCGCAAGTCACTACCAAGCACCATCGGACAGTATTATGGGCAGGAGAGTTGCAGGGGTTCTAGAGGTAGACCAACTATCTGCCATTCAGACTTAGCTAGCCTTACTCACCAACAAGTTGTCAAGCTAGAAAGAGCCAACTATGGGATAAGTGGCTGTGATGCAGAGTCAGTCGGAACAGGTACAGCAACAAGAAGAGTAGTTTGGAGTAGAGGATGTTCAGTTTATTGTGAACAGGAATTATTAGTTTCGGCCAAACAATAATCTGCCCGCTCACTACCATCTAGGGTTAAGGAATCACGAGAACTTCTCTTATTGCAACCCAAGAAACGCTCTTAATGCACCACCTCTCCAATGGCAATCCTCATTAGATTACAACACGCCTATAGAAAAGAGGGCATCAACTGTGGAGGACAACCTCAACGCTTTCGTTCTTGAGTCGAGGAAGAGAATAGATGCTTACAATAAGCACTTCAATAGTTTAGAGATTCATTGAACGAACATGGGAGCCTCCATCAAAACCCTAGAGACTCAAATTGGGCGACTGGCAATAGCAGTCAAGGAGCAAGTAACCCGATTTTCTCGAATGATGCAGAGAATAATGTAAGGGAATGCAATGCAGTCACGGTGAAGAGTGGCACAGAAGTAAAAATCACAATAGAGAGAAACGGTGAGAATAAGGATCTAATGAAAGCCAAGGATGGGACACATGGAGAGAAATTAGAGAAAGAGCCAGTGGAGGTTATGCCAGGAAGGATAATTTTCCCTGACAATCCTTCGAAGATCACCATGCCACTCCCATATTGTCAGCACTTCAAGAAGTAGAATCTCGATGACCAATTCACTAAGTTCCTAGAGGTTTTCAAGAAACTACACAAAATCATTCCATTTGCAGACGCAGTGGAACACATGCCAAATTATGTAAGGTTCTTGAAGGAGATGATGTCAAAGAAGCATAAAGTGAAGGAGTTTAAAACAATAAGCCTAATTAAAGAATGTAGTGCCATAGTCCAAAGAAAGTTACCGAAGAAGAAGAAAGACCCCGGGAGCTTTACCATTCCTTGCACGATTGGCGACACCACACTTAACAACGTGCTTTGTGATTTGGGCGCTAACATCAATTTAATGCCGCTATCGATCTTTAGAAAGCTTTGACTCAAGGAAGCAAAGCCTATAACCATTGCACTTCAAATTGCCGACCGCTCCATAGCCCACCCATGGAGAGTTATTGAAGATGTGTTCATCAAAGCCGACTAGTTTGTCTACCCGGTAGACTTTGTGGTGTTTAGATATGAGGGATGACAATAAAGTCCCACTAATCCTTGGACGACCATTCTTAGCAACAGACAGAGCTTTAATCGACGTCGAGGCAGGTTGTCTTACGCTTCGAGTGGACAATGAACAGGTCCACTTTCACAAGTTCCACTCGGCTAAGCAGTATGAAGTAGAGTCTATGTGCAAAGGAGGTGAGGTAGATGCCACATTGGAGAAGGCGATTAGAGTAGCTGAATCTGAAGGCAGGATCCTACAAAAAGAGCTAACCAAACCGCTTTCCATGACAAGACGCATATGATAAAATCTCAAACGTCTGAAAAGGCGTGGGAAAATCCGGAACACCCCAGTCGCGCCAAAACCTATTCTAGCCTCGGATGAAACTCACAAGAAGAAGCGGCAATTCACCGTAGAGTTACTTGGGCAACAAAGAAAGAAGAATAATGAATGAAGATGCAGTGTCAAGATGGACGTTAAATGGATCGGCTTCTCAAGAGGCAACCCGAGCGTTATTTTATGCTTTAATTTTTAGACTTAGTTTTGTTTTTTTGTTCTGTAATTTCGTTAGGGAGTATTTTAAATTTTTGTTTTTACTTTAAATTATGGGGGCAACTCTGGTAAAAAAAAAAAAGAAAAAGAAAAAAAAAACAGTTTCATGACCGGTCGATCACCTACTATGGGCGATCGATCGCGGCTCTTCGAAGACATAGTATAGCAAGGACGTTGAGCGATCACCTGATTCTTGGCGATCGATCGCGCCAAGAAGACCAAGACGACCCGATTTGTCGCCAAGCGATCGCGCAGTATGTGCCGATCAATCGGGAAGAGAAAACGAAGACAAGATAAATACTCGCCGATTGATCGGCAAATACACAGGCATAAAACGAGGCATTTTGCTATTTTCCAGGGTTTTTAAAACCCTTTCAATCCTCGCCACCTCTCTCTCTCAACCCACTCTCATTCCCTCACACCTCTATCTCATTCTCCCCACCTTTTAAACACTACCTCACTAAATCTTCTTTCTCTCTCGACCCTCCCCAAAACCTGATCACTACACACCCCCGCATCCGTCCTCCTCTCCCGAGCACCACGCTCTTCCTCACGAGCATAGCCCCACGTACTCCATCGTTGCGCCCTATTATTTCGGCGCCACTCCAACCCGAGCTCCCTCGCCGTGCTTCCTCCTATCGAGCGCCGCTCCACTCTGTACCCTCCTTACTCTTTTGAGCACCATTCCGTCTATTACACTCACATCGCCACGCCATCAGTAACCAAACCCGTCCTCTGTTCCCGTGTCACCACTACAGAGGTTTGGCTTCGTTATCCTCTCTTTGGTCGCTTTGCTGTTGGAGGGATTACTGAGTATTGGTTGTCTATTTTGGAGTTGTTTGCTAAATCATTTGTTTCAAGGGGTGGGCGTTCGAACATTATGAATCATTGTGATATCTAGCTACATCGGTGGTCATATTTTGTGGGCTTGTTGCTGCTGATTGTTTATTGCGAATTTGGTTGGTTTTTTATGATCTGTGGTGGTCTTCGCGGTCAGTTTACTTTCTAATCTATATTATGTCTAAGCGGAAGACTCGAGTGCCATCGGAGATGGTACGCCGACCCGCGGCAGCATTTTCCCAAGTGTTTGTCAATTCAGATGCCAAAAAACTTTACAAGCACTTTGTTCAGTCTGTCCAACCGACTTATGTGGAGTGTGACTTCGCTCCCGAGCCCAGCGACGGTAATTTGCAGGATCAGATTCGCCGGCTCAGATGGCAACGGTTGTGTAATCAACCTTCCGCAGTAAATATGGTCGTGGTCCAGGAATTCTATGCCAACGCGCATTTTAACCGACTCGGCAATGTCGTGTTGGTACGCGGCAAAGACGTTTCCTTCAGCTTGGCAACAATAAGGACCATTCTTAACCTCCCTACTATGGCAAATGATGGCTTTCATCGACTTTTGCATGAGGGTGCATACTATGAGGCGTTCTTGCAGGAAATGGGTTTTCCAGGCTCCCATTGGTCTTATTCGGTCTCCAATCTAACAAAACCGCTGCATGTCCACGCCAATGCCTTCAACCGATTTGTTCACGCATGGTAGAATCTTATCCGCCAGAATCTTTTGCCAACCCCACAGCGATCGAAGACCACTACCGACCGAGCCCTTCTTATGTACTGCATATGCTCTGGCCGCTCCATTGACGTGGCCACGATCATAAAAAACTCCGTTTGCCATCGCGCAAGTCTTTGGAAACACACAGCTGTACTCACTCATCCCATCCTGATCACGTATTTATGTGCTCAGGCCGGTGTGCCGATGAGTGATGAGAAAATGTCCATGGGGCTGAAGAAGTTCAACCACGACAGTCTACCGCCACTACCCGCAGCTCCACCGCAGATTCGACATATGAACATGATTCCTACTCAGAACATCGACGCCGGTGTTGATGAGGAACGAGAGCGCTGATAAGCGGCACGCAGATCGCGTCGCTAACCCCCGTACGGAGAAGGCTCCTCTTCTAGTGCCTAACAATCCGAGCCACATTCTCTCGACTCCATCGCCGTGATGGTGGCTCAGGGTTTCGAGACCTTGCGGTTGGGTCAGGAGAACTTGCAGTTGGGTCAGGACTGTCTTCTTCAGTGTGTTTCAGACCTGCAGCAGCGCCAGTACCACCTTGCCCAGCTCGTGCATAACCTTGAGGTGGGACTACAGTATCAACTGATGAAGCCATTTCCAGATTACCTCCTGCAACCATATCGCAGCCCTTCACCAGAGAGAACAGATAATGGGTGGAATTCATGGCCCGAGTAGGCATTCTTCCCCTGCTTTACTCAAGACAGTGCGGACACTATCTATTCCAAGTTTGAGGGGTGCCTTCCATTGCATGGCAGGACACAGTGAGCAGAGCGAAAGGAGTTCACCATTGTATCTTTACTTTCCATTAGTTGTTATTTCATTTATTGTTGAACTATTTCATTTATGTTCAGTTTATTTTTAGGTTGTTTAGGTTTATTTTGAGTTATATTTTGCTTTCATTATGCATATTTATAAACTTTGCTATTGTATGAATTCTAACAAAGCATTTAGTGTTTCTTTCTTCGTGCAATGGCATGGTTCGATGATGAGGACTGTCACCGAGTCGAGTCCTGCATTGTGTTGTAAGTTTCTCCCCTTCTGTGAGCTTGACTCTGATAGTGAACTTAGGATTTGGCTATTTCACCTTCTATGCACACAATTATCTTCTCTTGAAATTTGATTGATGAATGTATGTGTTAGGAGTTCTTCTTGATAACACTTGCTTGAGATATATAGAACATGTCCTTAGTAGCTTTTCGAGGCGATATCCTAGTGACAAGAACTTGAGGAAATGATTAAGGCAATCTTTTGGACCGTTTGAGCCTAAATAACACACCGTTGACAATATATCTTTGCACCCAAATTTTTGAGCCGATAATCACTATTTTATTTCTGATTTTACCAACCCGTGACATTTGCACACTCATTAGCCTTAGACTATCCACAATCACCCTTGTTCACCTAGACTGCAGTGCTTAATTTTATATGATGATGAGTGAATATGTTAAAAATATTGATCCTTAAACCCAATTTCTTTACCTTTACTCACAATAAAAGTATTGGATCACCTTTGAAAAAAAAAAAAGAAAAGTTGAAAATAGGTGTATCTAGTGTTCTAATTCAAAAAGGGTAGTCCAAACAAAGTTTGGGGGAAGGGAGTTTATAGTGCTTTGGTAGTCAGTTGGAAGAATTGGAAGGAATAGATGGGTGAAAAATAATCATTGGTGTTGTTTTGAAGTTATGTGTCTAGGTGAACTTTCGAGCTTAAAAATATCCTTCGACATACCTTAGCCGAGGCCGTAACATTACAAGCCGAAAAGTCCTTTTGATCCTCAGTTACTTGTTGTCTAAATTAGTAGAGACTAGCGACAGGGTCGGGTTTATGTCTCTTCGGTGTGAAACATTAAGTCTTCTTGAGTACGCAGTAGTCGATTATATAAAACAGAAGTCACACACACACACTTGAATGACCATTTCTTAGGTAAACTTGAATTGTTGAACTCTAGTTGGACGAGAGGACTTCAATACCACAAGGGAATCGGTGAAATATCCCTGAGAACTAATCCATGCCATGCACGACAAAGAATCCGGATATTAAAGTTAGAATCATACGTTGCTTTGTTTTAAGATTTATGATTATTAATTAAATAATTCATTCATTCAATTATTCATTCATTCATTTTTAAGATAGAAGTCACGAATCATAGAATTAAAATTTGCGCTTCATTGTTGCTTGAGGACAAGCAATGATTTAAGTTTGGAATGTGATGAGCGAGCAAAATACTCACTCATATATCGCAAATTCAGGCTTGAATTATTGTTAAATTCCTCAAGTTTATGTGATTTGATGAGTTTTGTGAGTGTACAGGTGATTTAAGCACATGTACGAAAATCGAGGTGAAAAAGCACACAAAACGGAGCAATCTGGAGCAAAAAAGAGAAACGAAGATAAAGGACGTTAACATCGCCGATCGGTCAGGCACAATTATCCGATCGATCAGCAGGAATTTCAAAGACCAGGAGCAAAAAGGCAGAATGACCGTCGATCGATTGCGGCATACCAGTCGATCGATCGGCAACGCTTTTAGAAGATCGCCCATAATAGAGCCGATCAATCGCAATATAGCAGCCGATCAATTGGCCAAATCCTACGAAGTCTCACCGAGTGATCGTCGATCGATCTTGGGACTCAGCTGATCGATCGGCAGAACCTCCTGATGCAAAACATCATCGTTTTCTAGACTTCTAAGACTCCGAATTTCTACGAAAATTAGGTCAAAGCATATGCTCTATAAATAAAACACATTTTGAACAACGAAAAAAAAAAAGAACCTTTGAGAGAAAAACTCAAAGTTCTCACAAAGAAGCTCAAGAAGAAGAAGAACAAGCTGTTATGTGGAGAAGAAGACTCAAGGAAGCTGTCAAAGACTAGTCGACTTAGAGTTTATTCTGATTATTTATTCTTCATCTCTTATTCTATTATTTTTTTGGTTATGAACATGAACTTCATTATTTATATCGATTCATTCTTAGCCATGAGAGGCTAACCCTTGTTTGGGGTGGCCATTTTGGCTATTCCATCCCATTTTTTGGGATGGAAAAAATGGTTTGAAAATGGTTTAAAATGGTTTGAAAATAGTTTGTAAAAATGATGTAAGAATGGTTTGACTTTGCTAATTTCGAGGTGGTATGACTGGTAGAGATTTTAAGATATTGTATAGGGATTTAGAAAGTTGAAAAAAATTGTTGAAAAAAAATGGAATGGTTTGGAGGATTAGGAAAGTTGAAAAAAATAAAAAAAATAGAATTGAATGGAATGAGTAAAATTGGTAGGCCAAACAAGGGATAAATCTCTCACTAGGAGAGATTAGCCGAACTTGATGTTGAATTTATTTGATTTTCATTAATAAATCTATGCAATATTCAATTCATATGTTTATGTTCTTGTTGGTTGAATTTATTTTCTGTTTGCAATTGGAAAATTGAGTAGAAAAATTAGGTTTAATTGGATTAAACTCGCGAGAGGCAATTTAATTGAATTGGGAATAATAAGAACATAACTTAGAGGCCACAAGGACCGGGAGGTGATTGGTTGTCTAGGTAGTTGAATTGTAAATTGTAAGGACCAGGAGGTGATCGATTTAGGATTGTAGGAATCAGGCTTTAATGTGTTTACTTCTACCGAGTGGACGCATGAGTTAGGATTAGACGCATAATTAGGCAATAAGCGAAAGCTGCAACGTAATTCATAAATTCCTTAAACTAGCATAGAATTGATGAATGTAGAGAGTAGTTAGTGAGTAATTGAATAAAAGAGATATCAAGGGAAGCTACTCGATCATAGGTTTAGTTAATTGAGTTAATTAGTGAGTTTCAAATTATCTATTTATTTATTGCATTTATTATTGATTTATTTCTTTTGTTCACCATCTTTAAGTTATATTTTCTAAACAAAACAAGTCTTTATTAGTCGTAGTAATTAGATATTATTAGCCTTTAGTTCCTTGTGGGACGATATTCGGACTCACAATCCATTATATTACTTGTCACCATCCGTGCACTAGCGGTTATAATTCGCGTGTGGAAAAAAGCAAACATATATAGGTCATCGACGGTTTTTACCACCTAATCATCTGTGGAGGAAGTCGAGAGATTTTAATGGCAAGATAGAAAATATGAGGGCTCCAATTGTATTCACCGAAGAAGACTGCTTGAGGCAGTTAAAAAACGTTCCTTCAGTGTTTGGAAAAGTTGGAGGAAAAAAAAGAAAATGAGATTCGCGTAATTTGAACTGGACAAAGCGAAGCATTTTATTTGAACTTCCTTATTAGGATAAGTTGTTGTTGCGCCACAACATTGATGTCATGCATATAGAAAAAAACCTATGCGACAAATTGTTGGGAACATTATTAGACATCATAGGAAAAACAAAGGGCACCGATAAGGCAAGATTAGACTAAGAAGATATGAATATTCGGCGAGAGCTTCACTTGATTGAATCCAATGGTCCATGCTTAAAACCTCCAGCAATATATGTGCTGATTCGGACAAAGAGAAGAATATTTTGTCGTTTTCTTAAGTCCGTACGGTTTCCGGATGGCTTCGCTTCAAATTTGAGTAGAAATGTTGTTGAAGAACAAGAAAAACTTTATAGTCTTAAATCGCACAACTGTCATATATTGCTGCACCGTATACTCCCAATCGACATTCGTCCTCTTCTGACAAAGTAAATACGAGACACATTAGTGGAATTGGCACAATTTTTTCAAAAACTCACTGCTCGAACATTAGAGGTTCAAGATATGAAGGCTTTGGAAGAAGGGGTTGTCTTGGTATTATGTAAATTAGAGCACATATTTCCTCTGTCTTTTCTCACAATAATGGTTCATTTGTGTGTTCATCTTCTGTGAGAGGCAATTTTAGGAGGTCCAGTTCATTCTAGATGGATGTATCCTGTTGAGCAGTACTTAGGAAATTTAAAGAAATATGTCCGTAACAAGGCAAGACCAGAAGGCTCGATTGAAGAAGGGTATATTGTCCAAGAGGCTATGACATTTTCATCTCAATACTTGCGTAGGATTCCATCTAAATTTTCAGTGCATAAACGAGATGATGACAAACTGGAACATAAAAAAATTATGCTTTGGAAGTGTTTCGTCCGATTGGTCGTCCGATTGGGAAGAATGATAATAATTACTTATCAACAGACTTTTGGACAAAGCAAAGTGGTTTGTACTTAACAATTGTCCAGAAGTTGAACCATACTTAGAGTAAGTAGTCCAATTTTATGATTGTAATTTCATTATTAACCTATTGATAGTGAATAATTTAAGTGTTTTGTTTGTAGTAAACACAAACTGATTTTGCAACACCAACCTACGTCGTCGAATGTTAACTAACTACAGCAATCGTCATTTTCAACTTGGTTCGAAGAACGGGTAATAATAATAACATTTTATAACGCTTCAATTAATGTATATGCATATCTTATTTCAAATATTTAAACGCAGATTGGTAAATTATACGATGGTAATCCGTCACAGGTGTCTGATGAACTGTATGCACTATCTTGTGGTCCGGATGCTCGTGTAAACTCTTATTGTGCATATGTTGTCATTAGTGTCAAGTTCCTAGTTAAGTCACGCGATGATCGACGTCAAACCCAAAATCGTGGGGTCATTAGGGCAGGAACACATGACGGTATTGAAGATAATTATTACGGCTCTTTTGAAGAGATTATTGAGTTAGTCTACATTAGGGACTATCGTGTTGTTCTATTTAAATGCAAATGGTTTGATATGGATCGACGAAGGAAGCACTTTATATATGAGCCTCATTTTATTAGTATCGACACAAGTCGTGAAGCGTCAAGTATTTTTATATTGACGATCCTATCAAATCGAACCCAAGTTGGAAAATCATCCAAAGATTAAATCATAGACACTTGTGGGATATCCCTAACGACAAAGAAGATGTGGAACATATGTTGGATGAAATTGAATAACCATTGGATTCGCGCACTATATCGTTCGAAATGACCGACTTCGGCAACGTTGCTTTTGATCAAGACGATGTGCCGGCAGAAGTTGTAGATCGAGCCGTTATTGTAGAAGATGATGTCTGTGACGATGACACAGAAGCCGATTAAATATTAGAAGAATACAATGATGAACCAATTATTGACAACGATAGTGATGATAATAACACTATCACTTACTGCGATGTAGTGCAATCAGACAACGAGCATCTTCCTCGGAAACAGCCCGAATGGAACCCCACAACCCGGGTTCCAATACCAGAGCCTGCGAAGAAGAAGAACAGTTCCTTTGAGGATCCGAAACTTAAATTGAAGCCCAAGCCTGTTTGGGTCGAAGACGAGGAAGAGGCGCCTAAGGAAAAGACTCCGATCACGAGGGCTCATACTCCAATGGCGGCGGCTGCAGCTTCGCCCTCGCCGGGCCATCCCAAGAGCGGAGGAGGCTCGGCGATGTGAAATACTAACTCTTATATTATACTTAATATTTGATTAAAAATTTTATATTCAATATTGTAATGTTTAATTTTGATATTTGGTTGTAGATCAAGATAATACTGTTTTTGATTATCTGTATGGCCACCGCTGTTGCTGGAAGCGGATCTGCCGACTATCCCATACGCTGACCGTGGGTTCTGTCAAGATACGGTGACTTGCCCTCATCGTCTACTTCAGCTACAGCGCAAAGATGAACGCGGCGTAAACTTGTTCGAAAGGATGCAACTGCGTCTGAAAGTACTGGTACATACAAAAATCTTTACAATGTGTACAAAAATTTGACAATTAACGTTTTAACAAATATAAGTTATAAAAACTTAACAGAGACTCTTAGAAGAGGTGGGCCAAATGTAAATCTTCAAGCTGCAACCGAACTTGTTGGTAGTGCCTCAGGTTCACGCATCACGCTTCAGCCAGACGAGCATACACTGAAGTTTGTCGGAGTGTCAGCGGTGTGGTTCGCAATCGAGTGCGGCATTGTCGTCCGACGAGATTGTCCGATGGAGTACCATTTCTAGAAGGATGTACCTGCCGAAGTGAAGCCGAGGCTGATTCATCAGCTAGCTGTAAGTATCGTAAATTAGAATTAATTAATTTATTTATCTTTAATTATGTGAAATTAAATATGCTTTTATTTACTTGGCAGGCGAGATTTGCTATCTAGATGGACAACGCTAGGTTCATGCTGATCGTCAACACCCAATTACACGTCACCTGGACGCGCACAAGGAATGATCTGAAAAATCATTAGGTAAATGAAGATAGTGAGACGATCCAGACAGGGCTCGAGCGAGGCCGCCTAGTAACGTCCGTAGCGTACAAGACTGGAACCACTTATGCGATCATTGGGTTGCGAACCAAGCCAATGTAATATAGTTTTATATTATCTTTTGTGATTAGTTATAAAAAATAAAACTAACGTCTTAATTTTGCAGCGTTATGCAGCGGCTATGAGGTAGATTCGAGCTAAGCAGCTCGATATCCATAGCTGACCACAAGTTCAGGATGGTGAGAAATTATGAGTTTACAAATAATATTATATTTCTTTTTCTTTGGAAAAAAAATTATTATTTATGTAACTTGATGATTTTTTTGAAATTGTAGATCACTCTCGAGTCACTGATGCCACCGAGCCCCATCGAGATACATCACAAGCTACACTACAGGGGTGGCTGGCAGAATGATAACGCAAGAAAAAAATATGTAAGTCTGTTTTAGTTTGAAGTTACCCTTTTTTAAGGTTATGTGACTTTAAAATACTAACTTATCTAATCTTATTTGTTTGAAGAATGAGATTATTAGTCAGCGTGATGAGCGTTTGTCTCAAATTCCGCCTGAGACGCAGCTCACCCAAAAGCAACGTTAGACTTGGAGGCCGACGTTATTAGGAGCGTCCGCGGGAAATAGAAGATAGTGAAGTCCAGTTAGATGGCGGGATTTGGGCCAGTCTTGAAGAAGAAAGATCGCGTGGTGTTGGCATTGGTACCGCAGCTTGGACTATCAGAGGCCGACGTTCTTCGAGAGCAGCTCGCCGAGGTGATCCGATGACTCGCTGTAACTGAACGACAACTCAAGGAATCAAAGTAGCAAGCAACAGCGGAACGACATACAAAGGAGGTGCGGTGGCAGGCTAGTAACAAGAACTTTGACGAGTTAACCGAGTTCCCGCGTGTCACGTTTCCTACCACCTTCAACATTAGGTGCACTACAGATGGCGCGAGCGGCAGTGCCACACGATGTCAGCCTCCTATGCCAGATGACATCCCATAACAGATTTAGAAGACGATTAGATATGTTTTAGACTTTTGTTTATCAGACTTCTGTTTTCATACTTTTTTACTTTAGTAGTTGACACTATTGTTTTTATTATATACACTATAGTTATGTGTTTTTTTGAATGTATTTATATTAGTTTTCTTAAATTATAGAGTTATTTATAAATATGCCATTTATATCAATTAATTTAGTATGAAAAGAAAATTAATTAAAAATAATTCATAAATAATATTAAAAATATTAAATTTGTATTAAAAAATAAAAATAAAAACGCTTTTCGCGACTGAGATTTCAGTCGCAGATGAACCTCTCTGCGAGGGAAATATCACTCGCCGATAGTTCGCCAAAAATTATATGCGACTGAAAATTCACTCACTGATAGTTCGTCAAAACTTATCCGCGAGTGAAATTTCACTCGCAGATAGTTCCCCACACACCTATCCACAATTGATAACTCACTCGCAGATTGACTTATCCGTGCCTGATCGTTCAGACGTAGATAAGTTCGCGGCAAAATCGACTCTCGCCGAAAAAGGCTCCGCGATTGACAATTCAGCCGCGGATTCTTATCTGGGAGTAAGCATCCGCGACTGAATTGCAACTGATTATTTCAGTCACGGATACCTTTCCGTGATTGATAAATTAGTCGCGGAAACCCTTTTTCCTACTAGTGGGCGCAGATCCCCAATGCTTGTCGCTCAGACTGCTAAATCGAGCCACCGAGGGGAGCGAGCAGCGTACCGCTGCCTCCAACTCCGTATGCGAGCTTCAGGACCTGAACACATCGCCAGTCGAGCTCGCTGTCGTCGTCTTGAGTTTGCTACTTCAAGTCCCGAGCGGTCGTCGCTCGCGCTAGGTAAGCTCACTCTGGCCGAAGGCGTTTTTGTTATCTTGATAGATGAATATTGTTGTTTCAAATTTCAATGTTGTTTATGGTTGCGTTAATAATATCGTAGCGAGCATATTAGTTCGTTTGGTTATGTTTGTGTGAGATTGGTACCTTATTGTGTTTCATAGTCTTGCGAGTTTGTGGGCGTGCTTGGCTTAGTATATTTTTTTTCATCTTTTTGGCGTTATCAAGTTTGGTGAATTCATGTCGTTTTGAATTTGACAAGTTATTGTTTTGATGGACTTTTGTAAAAATCTAGTGGGCGTTCGGTTTATTGCGTGTTAGCGTGAGAATTGAGATTTCCAATTGAGAAACTTTAGAAAAGGAAATTTTGGTAATTTCAAGGATCGGGTTGCATGTTTTTGCTAATCTATTTGTGTTGTGTTGTGTTATTCTTTTTTACAGGTGTCGGTTAAACGCAAATCGAGTTATCAGGAATAGGATCGCGGATCGGAGTGTCCGTGTTGTATGTTTTGTTAACAACGAGTCTGATTCGGTCAAAGCTCTATATGTTAAAACTGTGTCAAACTATATTGAGTCGTTTTGAGTCCTTCTTCTTTTGAATTGTGCAGGATCGTCGACGAAACTAGTACAAACGTTCAACTCTTTACCGCCCTTTTACTAAAGGTATAAACAGGCGGTTGTAAACAAGATCCAAGCATTAAGACTATATGACATCTGATGTGACTTTTGTTTTAGTTCATATGCTTATTATTATGTCGTGTGGGATCTGAGCCACTAAGGCTCAATTTTGCGATGCAATTATGTTTTGAACCGATAATGATAAAGTGTTAAATTATTTTGTGGTAGTTGTTGAAAAATTCTATGACCGAATAAAGTTCGTTGCTGGGTTGATTTTAGGTAAAGGCTTTGACCGGGATGTCTAAAAAACATAGAAAACTTTGTCGGACTTTCGGCTCGAAGATTAAATACTTAGTAAAGCTAAGTAAATAATTAATGAGATTAAAGAATTCTTTTCTCGCATAAACTAGTCAAACAACATACCTATTAGCCATGATTGACGGTTATCGAACGGACGGCAACACTCGAGACGAGAATACCCCTAGGGAGTATCTCGACAAACCGTCTATCGTCCCACCGTCTAGAATTCATTTCTAAGTGGTCCAACAACTCTTGCGGTTTTTCTTTCTCTCGAATGACTAGTAAACTTTAGCGTTGACCCTCTGATTCTCATGTTGGATAGAAATGTCACACAACAAGCTTCAAGGAGAGACGCCACTAAAGAAAGACCTCGAGAACCGAGGCTAGAAGCTTAGGACCTCAGGTAAGTGGATCCCCATTATGACATAAGTAGACTTTGCCTTTTGTGGCTACCTTTGGGTGCATGCATGATTACTATCTTGATGTGTAATGGATTAAATGTTGTTGAATCTTATTATTATTATTGTTGATTGTTTTTTGGGGCATAAGTATGGGCTCATGTCCCTACTTGTCTTCTTTAGTTAACAAATATGCAAGTATGAGATTGTAGATTTGTTCGTCTCATTTTATTGCTTGTGCGTGTGTATGTGCTTGTAAGTGCTTTCTTTGAATATGTTTATCTATCGGTGGATATGGGACCATAGACATAAAACTTCAAGATAACGTGTTAATCGATCCAAGTTGCGTGCTAAGTTCTAATTAGACCGCAAAGGACTTAAAATAGGCCAGGGTGAAAGACCTTTCTCACGATGCAATAAAGACGTCTGGATAGGCCCGCGAGGCACCTGAGGAGTCGAGTTAAGCAACTATTCGTCATTGTAACAAAGACTTCCGGGTAGGCCTGCAAGGGGGCCTAAGAAGGTGACGCAGTCAAGCCCTTATATTGTATTACTTTGGTATCCGAATATGTTCGCGAAGAGCCTGGAGAGATTAGGTAAACTAACCGTTCTTATAACAGTCTAATAACGAATCCTAGCATGCCAAAAGAGAGTTAATATAGTTTTAATACTAACTTCAAACTTATACTTGTATGTCTGAATATTTGTATGTGTGTTTGCTTGTACGTGGGTATGGGACCATGGACATTAAATTTCATAGTGATTAGTGTTACTTGGAATGAATGAGTACAGGTTAGCCTGAAATGAGGCCTAGCCAAAGAGGGGGCACATTAGAATTCTGGAACGGCCTGAAAGGAGGCATAGCTCGAACAAGGGCACATTAGAGTTCCGAAACGGCCTGAAAGAAGGCTTTACCGACAGGGCAGTTGCTGCGATGGGTTCCGAAATTGCCCGACAGGTCCAGTGGCCGCGAAAGGTTTCAGAATAGCCCAAGGGGCCTAAAGGAGGCCGGCTGACGGCGTTCCTCACAGTTTATGATTTGATGATCGGGATCGGCCCGATGGGGTTAAGTGCAGCAACGAGTTTTGAAATAACCCGACAGGGTCATTGGCCGCAAAAGGTTTCGAAAAGGGCAAAGAGGCCCATAGAGGATGAGTCCTCATATTTGTAAAAATTATCGGGACGGCCTAAGGGGGCAAGATCTATAGTATGTCCCGGACTAGCCTGACGGGATGATTGCACAATCAATTTTAAAATGGTCCGATGGGATCACTGGTCGCGAAAGGTTTCAGAACGACCCGAAAAGAGGTCTAGATATGTATAATCTCTAGAAGGACCGGCAATAGGTCTAAATGTGTATTAAATCTAGAATGACCCGTAATAGGTCTAGATATGTAATTTCTAAAAGGACCCACAATGGGTCTAAATGTGTATTAAATTCTAGAACGACCCGTAAGAGGTCTAGATTGAGTATAAGTTCTAGAACGGCTCGCAATGGGTCTAAATATGTATTAAATTTTAGAACGACCCGTGAAGGGGTTTAGATATATGTACAAGTTCTACAACGACCCGCGAGAGGTCTAAAGAAGGGGTGAGGCTCATGAGAAATTCCCAACATTATAGAATCAAGAATTCTTAAATAGTAAATCTTGTGCACACGTATCTTTATAAGCTAAGTCAAATATTTGTGAACTTGAGTGAGATTAGAGCAAAATATGAGATCGACTTTTGAGTCGAGATTTATGACAATTCTTTTGCAGGTATTATACCCCGCGTATGTTTAACATTCTATTTTTGAAATCTACTCCGCGGGCAAGTTTTTGATCGTCGAGTCCGTTCTTTTATTAAACTATTGTGTTGTGATATCTTTTGATTGTATGTTACCTGCAGACTTAGCAATCTATTTATCTAATCTACTTACTAGGCTATTAGCTCACTAGTATGCTCGTGTCGCAGGTATGTTGAAAGGATATAAAAAGGCTATGTGACAATGACGGGAATAACGGGTGTATACGGGATTGACCTGTAACACTACTAGCTAATCATTGG
This sequence comes from Boehmeria nivea var. tenacissima, assembly GCA_018132145.1. Lineage (NCBI taxonomy): Eukaryota > Viridiplantae > Streptophyta > Magnoliopsida > Rosales > Urticaceae > Boehmeria > Boehmeria nivea. The sequence continues at coordinate 5,893,569 of CM030876.1, read as the reverse complement.
CAAGGAGTATCTTAATTTTCGTACTTTTTAAATTCACGGTTAATACTAACTCTTTTGGTTATTGAAAGAACACGGTGAATTCCCGCGCTTGTATAACAGTTCAATAGCTCTATTAATGTAAAAAAAATTTCAGATTTTTTCGTATTTTCGAAAGAAAAATATTACTCTATTTTATAAATTATACTACATTTCCGAGTATTAATGTTAAAATACAATTTTGAGTTTTCGGTCGTTACATACATCTTTAGCTATATGCTTCTCATGAAAGTCTTTTTGTTGATTCTAATCTCTTCGACATCTTTCAAAGAAGTGCATGACATATTACAAGGTGAATACTTCTAGTTCACCCATACTTGTTTGACTTCTCTTTGAGGTGGAGTCTTTTCTGGATCTGTTATTCTAAAGTCTGCACGGTACAATTATTGTGACTTAATAGAATCTATATATTTTCTCTCATTCTTCCCTGTGGCATAAAGGTTGTTATACCTGATTTTACAACGAGTGTTCTACTAGGTGTCACATCAATTGTCTTCAACTTCATATCTTCACCCTTCTTCACACAAGACGTGCTCGCTTAATAAATACAATATGCGCATGAAACCTTGAAATCTAATAAAAGACTGTCAACTAGTAGATGGGTTGGTCCCACATTTTATGCATTTGAACTGCCTCATCCAATTATCACCCTTGCTTGTCACCGGACATATATGTACATTAAAAGAGTAATCGATCATTCAATTTTATATATGTCTGACTAAAGAATTCACCATCATTTAAGACTAATAATGAAGAGTTACTTATAAAGAATGGTTAGAACAATAAAAATTTATAAGCACGCTACTTGACTTACAGCTTACGTTTATTTAATAATACAACAATTAGAGGAATTAATTCAACAAAATTCTATTTTCATATGCATCACAACAACTCACCCATTTTGGCATTCCGATCCAACCCCAACCCTAATGATTAAAAGGAGTGGAGGTTTACTCTATGATGTTATGACCATAGAATTGTTTTTCTTGACATAATGAATGTATTCATTTTGCAAAGTGAAATCAAATATTACGCTACAAATAATTGTGTTCCAAGAATAAACTTCTTTCTTATATTTGCTTTGTTGATTAGAGGGGATCTGACATTAAATTAAACCGAGGAACATTTAAAAAATAATTCATTTTTCCCTTTCATTCTTTTTGCTTGGAACACTAGTCATTATAAAGATCCTAGATTGTATACCGATTACCTCGATTAGAATATAAAATTATAAGCAGTTGCTAATAATGAATTACTAATAAAAGTAATAAAATCAACAAGGAGAGAAAATGGTCAATTTAAAAGAATTGGATATTGGCTAATGGCTATCACTCTTTCGCCAATTGCCTTGTACTTTCTCAGCTAAACGGCAATAAACTATAAAACGATCAAGCTACTACTAAGAGAGAGAAGAGTTTTTTATTTTATTTTTTTGATAAAGAGATAAAAGTATTGTGTGTATATGTAATTAATTTATTAAGCAAAGTGATGACCGACAGTCCTTAATAGAGCATAGAATATTAGTATGTGAATACAATTAACACTGAGGTTGAGGTTGTAGAAAATAATTAGGTGTAGTGATTGTAACCAAAGCCTAGCAAAAGTTCTACTTCTTGCTCTTATTGACCACCTCCAATCTAACATTTTGTTTTTCAATACTTCTTATCTTATGCTTATTCTCATTTCACCCTATTTGTATGATCAGTTACTGAAGATATTTCCATTTAAATATTGGAAAATAATGTTGCAGTGCTTGATGATTTCCGTTCAATCTGCGGTAGTAGGACTATGAATGGACAGACATATAGCTGCATGGCGTTTAGGCTGGAATCCGGAACTTCTTACAAGCATTTATATCGTAAGCATACTGCCATCTACAATATAAGTGTGTATGCATGTGTATGTGTGGGTGAGTGACTTAAATACAGGAGATGGTAGCCTTGTTAATAGAGTTGTCAATTTGAGTTGTGGCTAGTCAGCTGACCCGGGCTCAGTCAAAATTTGTGAGGGCCAGACCGAGCCGGCCTGTGTACTGTAGTAGCCTGGTCCGGCTTGTAATATATGGTAGGCGTGGGCCAGGCATAAGGTACTAAGCCTGCGGGCTAGCCTGACCTGACTTCAAAATGTTAAATGGGTCGAGCCGGGCTCGAGGCCAATGTCGTTGCCCGTATGGGCCTGGCCTGGCCCGATTAGATTTTAGATTTTTTAGTCATATAAAAAAAATTACTCTCTTATAAGTTTATTTTGTTAATTAAAAAAATAATAATCATTTTCACTATTTATTTTATCTTTCCACTTACAACGAAATAAATAACAAGAAAAGAATAATAAATTTTTCTTTTTCTTCCAAATTATAATTTATCACATATATAACATGTACATCCATACTACTCAATATTTCATATTATAATTTTCTTCACATTCAATTAATCTACATACTCTCTTTACTATTTTTTGTTTCTTAGTTTTAATAATTATAGTCTTTTTTTTTTCTTACCAAGATTTTGTCATATTGGATTTTCTTTAGAAGGTTTTGAATGAGGCAATCTTAATAAAATAATATAATTTCTCTTTCGGTTATCCAAACTAAATTAATCTTATATTTATTTTTTTTCCTATTTTTTATGTTTTTTTATAATTTATTTTGGTAATATGTATCTATACGCCCGGCTAATATTGGTCCAATTAGGCCCGGCCAAAATAGGCCCGTTTAGGCCCATCGACCGGGCCGAATTGATTTTAAATGGGTTTTGGCAAAGGCCGAGTCAAAGGTTTATCTAAATCGGGCCGCTTCAGTCTGGCACACAAAGAAAAATAAAAATATCGGTCCAGCTCCTGGCCCGAACAACATTTTCCTAACATATCACTCAATAATATTCATGATGTCAATCTATCATTTAATAGTAAGGGAAGACTTATTTGATTTGATTTTATTGTCAGCTTGTTATATTGCATATTTCATATCTTTGTCTGCTAATATGCAAGTTTGCAGCATATCTTAAAGTCGGATTTCTAGGCTTCACATTTGAACTAAAGTAAGGATGTTCAAATTTTTGAATTTTTTTAAGGGAATAAGATATATAACTTCAAGACATAAGTAATCTTATTGTACAATTATGGTCTTCAAGACAGCACAGCTACTCAAGAGAGCAACTTCAACAACTTAATTTCTATACTGACGATTTCTTGTCCATCTTGTCCTGACAATATATCTCAATGAATCTTTTTATTTATGTTCTATATTAATGAAAAATCTCATTGTACGTTGCCAATACCATATAACAAATACTGGTATCATGGAGATTGGGTAATGTATTTGTGGAACAGAGAAACTAAATCTGCATACCAGAGAGTGTAAAATGAAGGCTACTAATCTGCATTTCTGGAGCTGTAATTACTACTCTTTATAAGCGAAAAGAGTTCAATGTTGGTCACAACAACCTTGACTCTAACATGAATGCGAAGAAGTATCATGACCACTGCACGCATGACATATTATTTTTTATTGGATGCTACCTATGTCATTCAGGGTGGTTCGTTTTGCAAGTAAATTTGCATCCTCTCAAGATTGATAGTAATGAATTTTAGTTTGATTGTTTCTTCTTTTTCTCCTTGAAATTGTGAACAACTTGTCAATAATTCTTATTTCATGCTTATTCTCGTTTCACCATATTTGTAGGATCATTTGCTAAAGGTATTTCTATTTACATATCGTAATAAGCATACTACCATCGAGAATCTATGCATGTGTTTGTGGTTGTGCGTGTGTGTGTGTTAATGTGTGTGAGGGACTTAAATCTAGGATAAGGTAGTCGTGTTAGTAGAGTTATCAATTTGGGTCCAAGCCAATCGGTTGACCTGGGCTCGGTTTAGATTTTGTGATGTCCAGGTCGGGCCGTCCTGTTATTGTAGCAGGCTAGTCTAATCCATAATATATGGTGGGCCTAGGCCAGGTTTAAGGTACCAAGTTCGTAGGCTGGCCTGACCCAGTCTAAAAATGTTAAACTAACCGAGTCGAGCTCGAGGCCCATGTCATGTCCCGTTTGGGTCTGGCCCGACCCGACTCGGCCTAATTACTCTTTAATATTTTTTTTTCTAATTTTTTTTTTAAAATAATTACTTTCACTATTTATTTTTACTTTCCACTTACAACCAAATAAATAACAAGAAAAGACAACTAATTTTTTCTTGTTCTTTCACATTATCATTTATCAAATACATAATAAAAATACAACCAAAGTACACAATATTTTAGATTATATTTTTTCCACATTCAAATAAATTACACACCCTTTTCACTCTTTTTTATGTATAAGTTTTTTCATTATAGTGTGTTTTTTTTTTTAGCTACGTTTTGTCCCACTGGATGGTGTTTAGAAGGTTTTTAATGATGCAATGTTAATCTAAAAATAAAAATTCTCTCTTGGTTCTCCAAAATAAATTACTCTTAATATTTATTTTTTCTTATTTTTATATATTTTTTTATAATTTATTTTGTAGTGTGAGACTTTATAGGCCCAGGTAGGCCTGACAGTATTAGCCCATTTAGGCCCCTAGTCGAGCCAAATTGATTCTAAATGGGTTTCGGCGTGGGCCGGACTGAGGGCTTCTCTAGATTGGGCCGGTCTAGCCCGGCCCGTAAAAAAGAATGAATGGGTCGGGCCAGCCCGCGACCTAAACAATATTTTCCTAACATATCCCTCAATAATATTCATATGGATATATATTTTTTGTTATAATAAATTTAAAAAAAATCTTGCTCATAACCGAAATAATTTAATCAAAATATCCTTCGTTCAATTAAAAAAAAAAATCTTGCTCATATGGATATATATATTTTTTATTATAATAATTTGATATGTTTTTAAATTTATTTTCATACAGTCATTTGATTATTGTTTTTTTTAAAAGATCAGAATCATATAGTAAACAAATCAAATTAATACATGTATTTATAAATTATAATAATTATAAACAAGTAAATTTAGGCGCCAAAGCTCGCCATTTCACCACTATTCTAAATGGACGACGTTGTCTCAAAGTTAGGCATGCACAGACAAATAGATCATACTTATATATATATATATATATATTTATTTATTTATTGAATGATATATATATTATACATCAAAATAAAAAAAATGTATATATATGTTCAACTAAAAGATTAAAATAAAAGAAAATATCAAAAACAAGAAGAGAAATGTACATAAAGCACCTGTATTTGATGATGTGCACATTCAAATTGACAATCTTCAACTTTTTTTTGCCAGCTTTCAGCTTTCTTTTGCCTTTCGTTTACGCTGTTTTCTCTCTTCTACAGTATATATAGGCTATAGAGATGATCACAAATAAAGGTTTACCTATGCATTGGAGGTTTAGTGTTTAATTGGATTTTCTTTTGAAGGTTTTTAATGTGGTAATCTTAATCTAAAAATAAAAATTTTCTTTCTGGTTCTCCAAAATAAATTACTCTTAATAATAATTTTTTTTTCTTTATATATATATTTATGTATTAATTTATTTTGTAATAGGCCTCTATAAGCCTGAATAGGCCCGGTCCACATTGGCTTTGCCTAAATAGGCCCGTGGTCCGGCTCGAATGAATTTTAAATGGGTTTTCGCACGGGCCGGGCTGAGGGTTTCTCTAGATCGGGCTACTTAGGCCCGGCTCGCAAAAAAGAATGAATGGGCCGGGCCAGCCTGCGGCCTGAACCAGCCAACATTAAATAGGCCGAGACGACACGAGACTGGCTAGTTTGACACCTCTACATGTTAGGCATGTTGATGGTATAAATCTTGAATAGATTTTAGTTTGATTGTTTCTTCTTTTGAAGGTTTTTAACGTGGTAATCTTAATCTAAAAATAAAAATTCTCATTTTGGTTCTCCAAAAGAAGTTACTTTTAATAATAATTTTTTTCTTATTATTATTATTATATATAAATTTATTTTGTAATAGGCCTCTATAAGCCTGAATAGGCCCGGCCCACATTGGCTTGGCCTAAATAGGGCCCGTGGTCCTGCCCGAATGAATTTTAAATGGGTTTTCGCACGGGCCGGGCTGAGGGTTTCTCTAGATCGGGTTGATTAGGCCCAGCTCGCGAAAAAGAATAATGGGCTGGGCCAGCCCGCGACCTGAACAGGCCAACATTAAATAGGCCGAGATGACACGAGACTGGCCAGTTTGACACCTCTATGTGTTAGGCATGTTGATGGTATAAATACTGTTAACAAGATTATAATTATTGTCCACGGTGAGTCCTTTGTTTTTGCATTTGTGGCAGTTAGTAAATTTATTGTGAGACTCTGTTTGGCTCCGGGCTCCGGCTGCCTTATACTTTGAAAGTATTATATATTTTTTCCTTTTTTTTAATGATATTTCTTTCTTTTTTATTTTGATTCCCTTTCCTTATTCCAACTTATATAATGTATACAGACGTTAAGACAAGAATTTTTGTTGGTTAGCTCTTGTCGTTTTGTAATATTTTTATTTTAAATTATTTTTTAAAGAATATTTTAAAGGCTCACTTAGATAAATAACTATTTTGGATTATATGTTATAAAGATATAGTCATAGTTTTCAAAAATTTAAAAATTATGATATAAATTTTATTTTATTTTTTGTTTTTACACATAAAATTTGCTATAAGAAATTTCTATAAAGTGAGGTGACTATTTTAAATTTCTACAAAATTTGCCATAAATAATTTTAAAATGGCTATTTTCTTAAAAGTTTGAAATTATGACTATTTTTTAAAATTATTTTTTAAAAAATAACTATTTTTTATTTAGTTTTACAAAATACGCTAACTACATTGAGGATACAACTCACTTGCTGAAATATTAATATGATTACATTCGCTTTATGAATACTCTGTTTGCCTCAAAATAATGTGAAACTCTGTTGATAACAATACTGAACTTCATTTTACTTAATTAGTGAAAGGATATGAAAAAAAAAAATAAAATAAAAGAAGTTGTATTCTTTTCTTTCATACACAAAGTATTTACCATCGAAAAATTACACTTATTTTTTTGATAATTTTAATAAGAATATCCCCATTTTCAAAACCACTACCATGCCAACAATTTTTTTTAAAATTTATTTTACCAAATATTAATAACTATAATTGTATTTTCAAAATCTATGAAAGATAAATTGTTATTCACCAAACATTTTCTCAGCAACAAAATAGAGAAATAAAAGAGCAAAAGAATCCAAATTGTCCAAAATTTAGAATGCACATTTTTACTCTACAATGAATCCAATAATTAATAAAGCTCAATAAAGAACTCAATATCCTTTTTGAAATAAATTTCATAAATAAATTAAAATAGCAATTTTGATCAATTAAAACGTGCGCAACGGAAGAGATAACTTAGTAGAACAATTAAATAATTTAATTGAAACTTGCAAAGTAGATCTCGTATATATATTGCATTATAAAACTTTTTTTTATAACAATTATCATAACATAATTAAATAGAATAAGATCAAAAGATTAAACCATCAAATAGTTTAATTATCGAACACTTTATTTGTCACCGTACGTTGTGAGAGTGTCAAAGTTGGGCTAGCTTCCTCTTACGCTCACAACGAGTTTATTGATTAAGCTTTAGACACCAATGTCTTCCACTCCAATTCGGGATGACAATTTCCCCTGGGGATGGGGACCCATAGGGCTTCGCCCTATATAAGGCGGGGATACAGGGACTAAAATAAAGATTGAGACAGAGATGAGGATGGGTATACACTTAATTATCCGCATAGAGATAGGGCAGGGATGGTGAATGTACTATCTACCCCATATACTTATGATATTTTTAAAAATATGTTTATGTATATATATATATGTCATTTTTTAACATATAATTCATTAGATATAAATATTTATCAAATATCACATTTAATGCATAAAAGCTTAAATCCTATATATTTGAGTTATTAAATTTATCAAGTTTTTTAAACAAATCTTAAAAAAAGAAAAGAGTTTTAAAAAACGTCAATTTTAAAAAATGTAAGTAAATTTTAAAAAAAAATTGTACGGATAAAGAAATAAGTCATCTCTGTATTACATATAAATGATTCTTTCACGCACACAACAAATTTACTTCTGAATAGGTCTCTCTTTTCCCTCATTCAATTTTTGTGCACGGAAAGCTTTTCCTCTTATATACGTGAAGACGTGAAGTAGAGCAATCATTTGTGGTATTTTTCTGTACTATTTCTTGTCGGCCAACCTATAAAATGTGCCAATCATGCTGTCCAATTATCCATTATTTTCATCCAATTTCCTTCCCAAAATCTGCTACTCATAATCCTCAATTTGGCAGGTTTTGGTTAAAGGAAATCTACTTTCCTATTTTTTGGGTGAGAACTTTGTCAAATCTTTCCATTCTAAATTTGTATGAATTAAAACTAATTCTCCATAAATTCTTCACAAAAAATGCGCACATTTATGCCATTATTCAGTCTATATTTAGTATCATTTGATAACATGTAAAACTACATATAGTTTTGCTCATTTTGCAAAACTACACGTAGTTTTTGTAATCATTGAACATAATTATTTTATTGTAGCTTTTTCTTCCAAACTACACCAAAATTGTTGTAGTTTTTAAACAATACTGTTACCAATACTTTTTCATAAATCATAACAATAATTCTCATAATAAGAAACAATTTTAAATAAATAAAAGAAACCTTTGTTGATTGAAAATATAAAAACTGTATGGGATCAGGATATCACAAAGAGGTTTCTTGGACTTGTGAACTCCCCTTGCCAAACGTGAATCAGTTTTGTTTCCCAAGTACACAATGCTTATAGAATTCCAAACCACTGAGCTTATTCTCAAGAAATAATCCTTGCTTGTTGAGTTCATTAAGCCCTTTCTCGCTTACATGAGCTAATCATTGATGCCATAGCCTCATGATCTTTGGTTCTGTGTATTCCACTTCAATAGCTTCGCTGATTAGAGTTGTAACCTCATGAATATAGTTTTCCTTTTTTTTTTTTTGGTTTGTTTGTTTGTTTGTTTGCAGTCCTTCATGATTACAAAGGACCTCCTCATCACCTTCTAATGTCTCTCAACAAGTCTCTAAATTGATTCCATAATTACACACAAGAAAAGGCCTGTACATTTTCTTTTCTCACACTTTTGACATCTAAGATTCTGCATAAAATAAAGCTGTTATACAGTAATACTTGTTCTCAACATATTATTGAGAATCTACAATTACAAAAATGCCTTTATGGTAAACTAATTACTATACAATTAGACTTGGTAATTCTTTGACTTTTTGACTGTTTATAGCAACATGCCACGTGACTCTTCATCTACATTCAAAATCGAAGCTGAAGAGTATAAAGCGATCGAGAAAAAACACATTTGGATTGTTAAGGCTCAAGAGCTTGTTGACAGAGACTCTATAGTCTGAAATGTTGAAAATAATAAAATTACAAGAAGACGGAGAGGCATGAGACTATCGCTTCTTGTCCCATATAGTTGTCACTTCTCACATTTTTAATTACAATTTGAGTTTTTAAAAATATATTAAGTAAAAATAGATGATTTATTATATTTTTATTGAAAGGAACAACTACGGAGAAAATCAAGGGGACACCTATTTTTATTTCACAGAAAATGGGGTTATAGGGAAATGAGTAGTAGTTAGACTTTGTTAAGATTTTATCCCCTTAATTTTTATTCAAAATAGCCGGTGGAGATTTAATTTTTTTTGAATTTTGAATTATTTTTGGTAAACATTCTAAATTTCTTAATTTTTTAAAAGGGGAAATTTCATTTTAATTAAGTTCTAAAGTCAACAAGGATGTTAAGCAATTTTGTACTTGCATTTCTTATATTAGTAAAATTTTAAAAATGAACCTTATATTTGTAATTATTCTTCCTAAACCTTTTTATATATATATGTACTTTTCCCTAATTCTATTTTAATAAAAAGTTAATGGCTCAAAAACCGAAAAGCTTGTAAAGAATGTATAGAAACACAAGCTAATGTGAGAGAGACTCAAAAAACTGAAGTTTACAATTTCTAATTCCTAATTAAACACAATATTTGGACAAAAACAAATGCCGGAAAAGATTTAACTTTCTAAGATTCTTAGGCTTCTTAAAACTTTGCTTAAGAGGACGACATGTATCCTTCTTAATGTTTTTACATTTTCTAATTTTTTCTTCTTTTCATTCTTCCCCACTCTTCTTTTGCCATAAACTCGGCGCCTCTTCAACACCCCATTCCTAATTTCTTCCTCAATGCCGGCCCCTTCGACTATGCTCAGTTTTGTTCTCTCAATTTTGTTCTTTTCTCTTCTTTTCTGTGATTAATTTATTTCTAGCCCTAGATTGGGCAAACGTTTTGATGGAGTGATTGATGGCAGAGGTGGCAAAGTTGGGAGGCGATGGGCTGTCGGAGCTGCCTCTTCGGATCAATAGGCGGCTCAGGTTGTCGGTTTGGCATGGAGAAAATTTCAGTTCGATTGAATGTTTTATATTGTTTTGATGTTATTTGTGGGGCAAGGAGTTGGGTGCAACCATACGTAGAGTATTGGTGAGGAAATTGAATATTATTTAGGTTACCGCTCGAATGCACATTGAAATCTACAAATACCCAGCTTGGTAACTTTCTTCTTGAGGTACATTTAAAGAGTAGTGGGATTTCTGACTTGGCTCTGATTTTAATTATATAGGTATGTGAGGCAGTAGTAGTGTAGTTGAAATAGAATCATTGTGCCAAAGAAAGGGCATGATTGGGACTATGTGGGATTGGATTCTAAAGGACAATACTATAGGTCAAGCCATTGGGAGAGCAACAAGTTAATTTTTATCATGCCACTTCTAAATTAAGATTGCTTCACTGTAAACTAAAATTGATCATGAGGTTTAGAAACATGGAAATGATATGATAACGTATTCCCTTTATTATGTAGTAGAAGCTTCTATCTGAGTCCATGTATAAATAATTTGAACTCTGATCATGTTCTTTCTATCCGACGTAACTCCAGGATTTCTAGACAATGGTAGCGCATAAATTCCAGGTTGATTTTCTAGAGGTTACACTTTTACTGTTAGTTATTTCTAAGTTGTATTAAACTTTTTAGGATTAATAATGACCTAAAAGCTCAATATTTATCCATATGGAAGAGCGTAATTAGAGTCCCAGAGATTATTTTTCTACCCTATTTGTTGCATGAAACTCGATTTTGCAAATTAGATTCCTTTAAAATTTTATTCTTACTCTTGTAGCTAATTAAGAGAGATGTTAGAACTTATCAATTCAATGTGCTAGTGTATTTGGGGTTGGCAAATTATTTTTGGCAACCTTATCATTGTGATGATATATTTTTCAAATATGTTGCTATGATTTTATGGCACAAATCCCGGAGCAGATTTTGAAGATATGAAGATATTTGCAAGGTATACAAGAAGATGTTCCTTGTAGCTTCAGATTTCGAGGAGGCGATCATATCTATGTGATTAGAATTTATTCATATATATTTAAATTAGGATCATTATCCTTGATCTAATGGGATTCGAATTCATCAAGATAAATACAAAATGTTGTAAGCTAGTTTTCGTCCGAGGATATATCGTCGGGGATGTCGTCCTCGAAGACGGGCGGTCTCCGGAGTGAGTGTCCAAGTGACGACGTAGCTTCGCCACATCAGCAAGAGTGTGAATGTCAATAGCACCAAGAAGCACGAGTCGACCTCGCACTTATAGCTACAAGGGTTGTTGGAAGAAACAACCCCGAAGGTAGACCTCGGCATGAAGCAAGGTCCTCGGGGGGAGACCGATGAGCTGGGGATCCCTTGATCCTGGGGACGAGTGGAACTCGCAATTAACCTCATGTTCGCGGAAGATCAGGAGAGTCGGGGAACTCCTCGCGAAGCGGGAGGTCCCCGGTCGAGGGATAAAGCGCAGGTAGCTGCAGTGAGATCATTCCCGATGGTATTTACCTCTGACATGCACTGTAGACGCCTCACTTGTGATAAACGTGAGGTGATTAGTTAGTAACATACCCCCTGTATTTGGGGCAGGATATGGTTGATGGGGATAAGGCCACCTAATCCCCTGATTTAAGGGAGATTAGGTGGGGCGCATTTAATGCACTTTCCTCTCTTTCTCTTTCCGGACTTCTATAAAAGAAAGGAAAGGAGAAGAGGAAAGGGTTGGAAAAAATTACTCTGTAAGTTCCCAATTTGGAAATATTATAAACACAGTGGACGTAGACTATTACTCCGGCGGATGGTCGAACCACTCAAAAAATCCCCGAGTATTTATTTTCCGTTCAAACTTCCACTATTCATTGCCGTATCACACGCTAGAGGTAGGGATCACAGCGTTGGTTTAAATTCTACACCAACAGCTTGGCGCTAGAAGGAGGGCGGCTGAACCTCCGTCATTATTGTAGTTTCCTTCCCGCTTTCTCTATTACTCATCGCGCTACTTGATCGGAAATCAAATGGCGCCCAACTTGAGAAGCAGCGGTAAAAATCCCTTAACCTCCGAGCAGGAGATGTTCGAAGATCGAATCCGGCGCATGGAGGAATCCATGGCTCCATGGCAAGAATGACCGGATTAGTGGAGACATTGGTTCACAACCAAAGTCCGCCTCCGCTTCTGACTGACGCAGAGCACGCGAATGTGCTCCGAGCGCGGCGGAGAGCTGACGACGGCTGCCGACCTCCGGGCCGCAGGCGACGTCGATGCGACTCCTGATGAGGGTTCATCAGGCGGTGATCCCGCACACGAGACTCGCTCTTTCCGCCGGCGTAGGAATACGCCAGCCCAAAATTCCACCACCCGATCGGGAGGGCCGCAGCTGCCGGCTGACCCAGCAGGACCGTCATCCCCGCGGCCGAAGGTGGGACGCCAGCTCAGCCCGGCTCGGTGTTTACCAGGCTAGGCCCTTTGCAGCGGGACACCGCCAGAAGAGCTCCTGCGCGGGTTCGGGCCAACACCGTAGATACACGACTCCCAGTGCGGGAACGCCTCCGTGAGGAGTCGGCCACCACTGCAACTAGCCGGCAGACCGAAGCATCTCAGGAATTCTCACCCGCGGAGATAGAGCGCATTCGCGGGATTCTTGGCGAACCATCCTGCGATGGGATCTTAGATAGGGATTTCACCCCCCTCACGGAAACCCTCTTGGCAACCCCCGTTCCCGATCGTCTCAGGCTACCGAAGGTAAGCCTGTTTGATGGGAGTGGAGACCCCTCCGACCATTTAGGGGTTTATTCCTCGTGGGCGCGCGCCTACGGTTATCCGGAAGCCATTTGGTGCAAGCTTTTCGACACCACCCTAGCGGGGGAAGCCCGCCGATGGTGGTATCGACTCCCAGCCAACTCAATCGGGAGTTGGCAAGATTTGAGAACGAGGTTTCCAGACCAGTTCTTGGGAGGTTGTAGACACCTCAAGAACCCGGCGTACCTCTCCCGAGTCAAGCAAGGAGAGAGCGAAAGTCTCCAAGCTTGGCTCCAACGTTTTACCAAGGCCACGGTAGAGGTAGGGCATTTGTCTAACGATACCTTACTTCTGGCTGCAAGTTCCGCAGTACGCGAAGACACTCCATTCGTTTTCTCTATCAGCAAAAAACCCCGAGAGTGTATGCTGATTTCTTGGGACGTGCTCGGAACTACATCAACGCGGAAGCGGCGACTTCGAAGAAATCCAGCTCTGCGAAGGCTTCCCGCGGCAACTCCAAAGGGGACCGCCGAAAAGAGAAGAGGCCTGTCGAGGCCCCGGCGGGCAACAGTCGACAGCCTCGCGACGAGAAAAGACCTCGTGATTCCGGTCCATCCTCGGGGCCCGGTGCAGTTCGCTCTCGCAGATCACGGTATGACAAATACCATGAGCTTACTGCTGCCATCAATGAGATTTTCGTCAACTCGCGGAGTGAAGTTGACTTTCGACCCCCTGCACCTTTGAAAGGGAAGGTGCCAGAGAAGCACAAGGACAAGTTCTGATTGTTCCATAATGCGGCCGGGCATACAACCGCGACTTGCTTTGACCTGAAGGATGAGATAGAATATCTCATCCGCCGAGGGAAACTCGAAGGGTACCGCAAGGAGGCAAATCCTAGGAACCGGGATCCATATAACCGGGGGATAGAGGGGGAAATCCGAACGATCGCGGGAGGCCCTTATCCTGGGGGGCACTCCCAACGATCTATGAAGGGTTACGCCCGAGAAGCGCGACAAGAGCTCTCCGGAGAAGTGTTCCATGTGTCACGGAGGTCCCCACAGCCCCCTCGGAAGATCGCGAGCGCGCTCACCTTCTCGGACGCGGATGCCGAAGGCGTCCGTTTCCCACATCACGATACTCTAGTCATCTCCGCGATGATTGGGAACCATCTCGTCCACCGTTATCTGATTGACGACGGCAGCTCAGTGGACATCTTATATTTGGATGTCCTCGAAAAAATGAGAATCAGTCCACAGAGCTTGCAAGCTGCCGCAAGCCCGCTGCACGGCTTCACAGGAGACTCTATCTTCCCGGAGGGAAGCATAGAGTTAGCCCGTTTCAAACTTTATGGTGGTTAAAGGTAGGTCTTCCTATAACGCCATCTTCGGGCGTCCTACCCTCGTGGCAATGAGAGTAGTCACTTCCATCTACCACATCTGCCTCAAGTTTCCCACTCCTGGTGGTGTCGGAGTAATCCGGGGGAATCAATATGAGGCCCGGATGTGTTACACGACGAGCGTTAAGTCGGCCCCCGCCGAACCAAAGGGGAAGCGCACGGCCGAGGAAGCTGCTTTGGGTGAAGCGACCCTCACCATCGGCATGTCCGAGGGTCGAAGCGAGCTAGATCCTCGACTCCTGGCCCCATAGCAATTAGCGGGCCCGGCCGAGGACACCGAAGAGGTAGACGTGGATGACCTTGGCACTGCTCGAAGAGTCAAGATTGGGACTTCATTAAGTCCCGATGTGCGCAAGGCCATCATTGCCTGTTTACGGAGAAACCAAGACGTGTTTGTATGGAGCCATAGCGATATGAAGGGCGTAGACCCGGATTTGATGTGCCACCGTCTCAACATAGATCCACGGCTCCCGGCCCGCCGGCAGAAGAGAAGACTCCTCAACCCCGAGAGAGCCCAAGCTCTTAAAGATGAAGTAGACAGGCTCATCGGGGCCGGGTTCATTCGCGAAGCAAAGTACCCGGAATGGGTCTCCAATCCGGTATTGGTCCCGAAGCCGGATGGTAGATGGAGGTGCTGTGTGGACTTCACCAACCTCAACGAAGCCTGTCCGAAGGACAGCTTCTCGGTGCCCCGAATCGACCAGATGGTTGACGCTACCGCGGGCCATGAGCTCCTCAGCTTCATGGATGCATATTCTGGCTACAACCAAATCCCTATGTATCATCGGGACGAAGAGCACACAGCGTTCATTACCGATCGATGGCTATACTGCTACAAGGTCATGCCTTTCGGCCTCAAGAACGCAGGTGCGACTTATCAGAGGTTGGTGAACAAGATCTTCGCGGATTTGCTTGGAGTCTCGATGGAAGTTTACATTGACGACATGTTGGTCAAAAGTACGAAAGCACAAGTCCACGTCGAGCACCTGGATCAGACCTTCTCCGTCCTCAGGAAGACCAACATGATGCTCAACCCAAATAAGTGCACTTTTGTGGTTAGGGCGGGCAAGTTTTTGGGCTTCATGGTGAGCCAACGAGGAATAGAAGCCAACCCTGAGAAAATCCAAGCTATCATCGACATGAGGCCTCCTCGGAGAGGAAAAGAAGTCCAGAAGCTTACCGGATGCATTGCAGCACTCAATAGGTTTGTATCTCGGTCAACTGACAACTACCTCCCTTTCTTCAACGCTTTCCGCGGCAGTAAAGAATTTGCGTGGACCGACGAATGCGAACGAGCCTTCGAGGAGCTTAAGGCTTACCTCGGTCATACCCCAATTCTGGCTAAGCCATTGTCGGGGGAAAAGCTCTTCGCTTACCTCGCCGTATCCAAGCACGCGGTTAGCTCGGTGCTGATCAAGGAAGCCGATGGAGTACAGGTACCCGTTTACTACGTCAGCAAACGCCTTCTCGACGCCGAACTAAGGTATCCTGAGCTGGAGCGACTAGATCTTGCCCTCGTCGTCTCTACCAGGAAGATTCGCCACTACTTTCTGGCTCACCCGGTGATAGTCTTCACCAATCATCCGATGAAACAAGTCCTGCGCAGGCCGGAGGCCTCGGGCAAACTTGTCAAATGGGCTGTCGAATTGACTCAGTTCGACATCCTGTACCAGCCGCAGACGGCGATCAAAGGACAAGCGCTAGCCGATTTCATCGCCGAGTTCACGTTTCCTTCGGAAGAGGATCGAGATGGACTGAACGGACCACCGAAGTGGAAGCTCTACGTCGATGAGTCCTCGAACGAGAATGGTTCGGGGGCCGGGCTCATGCTGGTCAGTCCCGAGAATCATCGAATCAGCAGCGCATTGCGATTTGCCTTCAGGGCCTTGAACAACGAGCCTGAGTACGAAGCCTTTCTCACCGGCCTAAGACTCGCCAAAGAACTTCAAGTTGACTCGCTTGTAGTCTACAGCGACTCGAAGTTGGTGGTCTCGCAAGTTCTAGGCGAATTTCAAGCCCGCGATGATAGAATGGCCGCGTATCTAGAGAAGGTTAAGGCCGAACTACGAAACTTCCCGAAGTACGAGGTGAAGCACATTGACCGTGAAGACAACACGAACGCTGATGCCCTAGCAAAATTGGCTACCAGCCGAGATGCGGAGCTCATTCGCTTGGTCCCGGTCGAAAACGTGGCAGAGCCCAGTATCACAAAGCAGAATTTAGTAAAGGCGATCGGCGCCCAACCTTCGTGGATGGACGATATTGTTATCTACTTGAAGGATGACAAACTGCCCGAGGATCGAGACCTGGCGCGAAAAGTCAGGTATCATGCCGAACATTACCTGCTGCTGAACGACAAGCTTTACAAGAAGGGGGTCTCGACCCCGTTGCTGCGTTGCCTCAACGACGAAGAAGCCAAGCGAGTTCTCAGTAAAATCCACGACGGAGTTTGTGGGAACCACTTGGGAGGTCAATCACTCGCGCACAAGGCGTTGTTGCAGGGATTCTACTGGCCCACGATGAAACAAGATGCTGCCGAATATGCGAGGAAGTGCGACAAGTGCCAGAGATACTTTACACTCATTCGAGCTCATCCGGAACGACTCACCGTCATCTTCTGCCCGTGGCCCTTCGCGAAGTGGGGAATCGACATAATCAGGCCACTGCCCACGGCGCCCGGAGGGCTCAAGTTTGTCGTGGTAGCAGTGGACTACTTTACCAAATGGGTCGAAGCAATTCCCTTGGCCACTATCACCGAGAAGAATCTGACTAAGTTCGTCCGCGAGCACCTCGTCTACAGGTTCGGAATACCCCACTCCTTGGTCTCGGACAATGCTCTTCAGTTCGATAACCAGCGTATGAGGGACCTCTGTGATCAGTTCGTCATCAATAAAGATTTCTCCGCGCCATACCACCCGCAGAGCAATGGCCAAGTCGAGGCCGTCAACAAGATCATCAAGACCACTCTAAAGAGACGACTCGACGCACTTAAAGGACGGTGGGCAGCGGAGCTACCCCTGGTCCTCTAGAGCTATCGCACTACGGCCCGCACGGCCACTGGAGAAACCCCATTCTCCATGGCTTATGGCACAGAAGCGATGGTCCCGGCAGAAGTAAAGGTCCCATCTTTTCGCTACGAGAATTTTGATAAAACAGTCAACGATTCACTTCTTGCCGCGGAGTGGGATATGATCGAAGAACGGCGAGAAGTCGCTAGGATCCGGATGGAGGCCCAGAAGCGACGTATGGCGAGGTACTACGACTCCAAGGTGAAGGAAAGAAAGTTCAAGGTCGGGGACACCGTCCTCAGACAAGTATTCCAGAACACCAAGGAGGCTTCAGCGGGGGCACTGGGGTACACATGGGAAGGGCCTTATCAAATCACCGAGGTTTTACGATCGGGAGCATACCGACTCGCGGATCTCGCCGGGATCCCGGTGACACTCCCCTGGAACACGGAACATCTGAAGAAATATTACCAGTAGGCTCACCTAACTTGTAATATTATTTCTTTGTAATTCTACTCATATGTGTATTTGTAAACTATTTATGAATAAAAAATTATATATTTTGTATTCCCAAATAAGTTTAATTGAAAGTCTGCAGAGTAGACTATAAACTCGGTATATAAAGGATAGAACCGCAGAGCGGATAAATCCTAAAAACACTACCCTGTCTTCTCGGCCGCGAAGCGCCCAAGAAGCCGGGGGGCATCTGGGGTACCAGTAAGAAAATAGATGCGCTCTATAGGTACCTCGAAGGCGAGCGAGGCTAGAACATGTGAGTTCCGAAGGGCTCACACAGGTTTTACTCGTTGAGACTTCCTACCTCAAAGGTTTGTCTTGTCAGGGTTATTCCTTCGTAGAAGGGAACCTGTTCGGAGACTAACTTGGGAAGTCAGACCAACTTATTCCTAGAATCATTCTATTCTTCTAAGAAGATGGAAGAACTAGGCACGCTCAAAGAAAGAATTAGGAGACAGACTAATTTCTAAAAAAAATTAGGCCGAAGCGTGGAAAATAAGAGGTCACTCATTATACATACACTCGGAGAGAGTATGTAGTCCCGAAGGGACTGTCATTTAACTAATCGCATGTAGTCCCGAATGGACTGCCATTTAATGAATTAGTTATTAGATCCTGAAGGGATTTAGTTAATTGATCGGATCCCGAAGGGACTGTCATGTAACGAATTAGTTATTAGATCCCGGAGGGATTTAGTTAATTGATCGGATCCTGAAGGGACTGTCATTTAACGAGTTAGTTATTAGATCCCGAAGGGATTTAGTCAGTTGGCAAACGATAAAAATAGGAAATTAAATCCTTTATTAATTGTGGAAAATTATACAAAAGGTGGGCGTCCAAGATCAGGACCCCTAATATATATATATATATATATATATACAAGGAACCCTAATTCTAAGGCAGCGGCTGCGCGGGAGGTTGCTGCTGGGAGCGCGGCATCTCGCGACGAATTTCCTCAATAAAGTTTCACTCGGGGTGAAGGGCCTTGAGCCTGTCCAACGCTCGATTGGCTCATTCGACCATGGCATGCATGATCTCGTTCCGATACCCCACGCTTTCATGGAAGTCGGCGAGCCACTGTTGTCTCTTCAGCTCTATGAGATTTTCAAATGCGGGGCTATATTTGAAATCGGCCACCGCGGAGCGAATTCGCGCTCTAGCCCCGTTGAGATCGGCCTCGATCTGCCGTTTGTCCCCCCGCTCTTCTCTGAGTTCTCCCTCGAGGACTTGAATCCTCGACTCAGCCGCGCCTCTCAAGCCCCTCTCTTCCTCAAGAGCAGCGTCGAACGCTGCCTTCTCCGAGAGGGTGCTCTCCTCGCGAATTCGGCGCTCCTCCTCCAGGGCGTTGCACGCCTCCGACTGTTGGGACCGCGCCTGAGCCAGCTCCAGCTCGAGCCGGATCTTAGTCCCCGCGTGGGCCTCTCTCTCCTTCTCCAGCTTCTCCCGGAGCTTGGAAGTCTCCTCCACGAAGACTCTCCGCTGCTCCCTTGACTTCACCATGCTCTCGGTAGCGTGGTCCATCATCCTCTTGGACAGCTCCGATTGAGCTCGGAGTTCATGAAGCTGGGCCATGAGTTTCTCCTTCTCGCTCGAAGCTGGAGCAGAGCGTCCCGTCCTTGGGCATAAATTGCCTCCGACCTCCGGGAATAGGTGAAGTTTGCCAAAAATGCCTGCAACAGTCAGAAATTAGTAGCAAGTCGAAACGAAAGGGGACGTAGAAGTCGGCAGGATTTACCTTCGCGAGCAGCCTCATGCCTTCGCGATTTCCAGCCTGGAGCGGCTCCTCGGAGAGCTGCCTAAAGCTCTCCTCCGACCAGATCTCGTCCAACATAGGCCCGAGCTTTGGCATCCAGGGGAAGTCCCCCGATAGGGCATATGATCCCGCCCCAAAAGGAGTCCCCGCTGGTGGGACTTCGAAATCCTCCAGCGGGTCTCTGGCGGGACCAGTCCCTGCGGGAGGACTCCGAGGAGCCTCGGCGGGATCTTCCCTCGAAGCTGACAAGGCAGGAACTCTGAAAGAGGTGCCCGCCGCGGGCGCTGTCTCGACCTCCCCCGGAGACAATGCCCCTGAAGGAATATCTTCCTCCATTGGCCGCTTGCCCTTGTCCGCGACGGGAGACTCGCGAGGAGGGGCTGATCGACCAGGCGCATCCCCCGGGAGCGAGGACCGCAAAAGCCCAAAAAGCTCGTCTGCAAGCAACACTAGTTAGCCCCGATTTAGCATTGAAATAAAAACTTGTTTTCGCAAAGAAGTTTCTTACCATCATCGATGACGATGGGGGCTGCGCGCCACGACTCCGAGGAAAACTAGGTCGCAGGCCTAGCAGGCGTCGCCTGATCTGGAGAGGGAGCCGTCCCCGAAGGAGATGGATCGGCCTGCTCCACCAAGAAATCCTCTACACTTAGTACAGGATCCCGCGCCAGGTTGGTTGGCAGACTGGGAGTTGGCGGCTGCTCGTCAAAGATGTCCGCCGCGTCCGAGAGCACTTGACGAGCCGCCTCGCCAAAAGGGACATCCCCGAGTGTTGTCCCAGTGGTGCCTGGGTCCTGAGGAGTGACAGAAGGCACGTCCTCGTTCACGAGGGCCTGAACATCCCTGGCCTCGTCGGGGTAGGCTAGAGCGATATTAATCCGCTCTTCTTGCTCCGCGGTCACGGGAGTGCGGATGAAAGAGTCTGTACACAACCATGGACGTCAGTACTGCGACATGCAAAGAGAGAAAGGGAAAACTGAGAATCTGGAGACTTACCAGGAACTTGGTAGACCCGCTGAATGGTCAGAGTTCCCTGGATGGAGCTGCATGGGTCAAAGTTCCCCCCGACCTAGAAGTTCTTGTCCTTCCATCCTTCGCAAGAAGAGGACAAGTTCGTCATCATTATTTTCTTCTTCTCCCACGGTGCTAGGAAGAAGTAGCCGGCCTCGGATTTCTTGGAGGAAGGCTTGTACATGTGGCATACCTCCTCTACCGGTATGTCCGCCTCGAACCACAACCTCCACAGGATGTGCAGCCCTGCCATTATCTTGTAGCGAGTCCCCAGTGGACTAGGACCCCCCGGACCAGGGGGTGCAGCGGAAGCCGTGCCCCGTGCTTCATGATAGCTTTGTTGAAAGCTACCCTGGAGCTGGGCGGACGGTTTGATCGCTCTCTCTTGGACATCGCCCAGGTGGCAATGTCCTCCGGCAGGTGAAACTGTTCCCGGATGTGTTCCATGTCCTTCCAGGAGCAGCTGGAGACTCGAGTCTCCGCGGCGACAGCAGGGTGCGAAGATTCTGTCGTCGTCTCGAACTCCCGAGGGTCCGAAGGACTTGCCGTCGCCGCCGCAGAAGAATCAGGAGCGGCCGGATTCTTCGTCGACTTCCCTCCCTTCTTCTTCTTCGCCCCTGCTGCCGAGGCAGAGGGTGGTGGAGCCGCCGCAGGTGAAGCCAGGAGCGAAGGGTCAGAACGCGTAGGCGACGGCGCGGACTCAAGTCCGGCGCCGGGAGAAAGTGATGTCGAGTGAGACATTTTTTCTGAGGACGCCGAAAACTCCGGTAAGTCACCCCATAAAACCCCACGCAAGAAAGAAAAGAAGAAAAGTTCTGCGCAAGAAAGAAAATAGGAGAAGGTTCTGCGGAGTCGGAGGACTTACCAGAAATGGTCAGAAACATCGGCAAAACCTTCAAACTCCGGGGAATTCGCAGCGTTGCAGAAGGTCGGAGAACGTCGAAAATCTCGTGAAATACTTTGGATTCGTAAGTTTTTGAGAAAAATGGCGAAGAAAGCAAAAGTTCGGAGAATGGGAAGTGAGGAAGGATTTATAGGCATAGAGGGCGAAAAGGGTGAAGTCCTTTCGTGTCGTTTCATCTCGCGTACTTTCGTCTCTCGCCATTTCATTTCCGAACCTCGAGCTCACTCTCGGGCCGTTGGATGGGAATCTTCCCATCGCCATCTAACGGTTGGAAGGGTTTGACGAGAGGTAATTATTGCCTGACGTCAGCCAATGTTACCGAAAAAGGTAAAATCCCCGAAAAGTGTGTCAGAGCATTAACTGCCCGTCACTCAAACGGCGCGGCTTTTCAGTAGAGAAGCGTACCCAGGAAGAAATCCTAGAGGGCGCGACGCGTGTCCTCGGGGATTGGGGGGCAGATGTTGTAAGCTAGTTTTCGTCCGAGGATATATCATCGGGGATGTCGTCCTCGAAGACGGGCGGTCTCCGGAGTGAGTGTCCAAGTGACGACGTAGCTTCGCCACGTCAGCAAGAGTGTGAATGTCAATAGCACCAAGAAGCACGGGTCGACCTCGCGCTTATATCTACAAGGGTTGTTGGAAGAAACAACCCCGAGCAAGGTCCTCGGGGGGAGACCGATGAGCTGGGGACCCTTGATCCCGGGGACGAGTGGAACTCGCAATTAACCTCATGTTCGCAGAAGATCAGGAGAGTCGGGGAACTCCTCGCAAAGCGGGAGGTCCCCAGTCGAGGGATAAAGCGCAGGTAGCTGCAGTGAGATCATTTCCGATGGTATTTATCTCTGACATGCACTGTAGACGCCTCACTTGTGATAGACGTGAGGTGATTAGTTAGTAACCTACCCCCTGTTTTTGGGGCAGGGTATGGATGATGGGGATAAGGCCACCTAATCCCCTGATTTAAGGGAGATTAAGTGGGGCGCATTTAATGCACTTTCCTCTCTCTCTCTCTCTCTTTCCGGACTTCTATAAAAGGAAGGAAAGGAGAAGGGGAAAGGGGTTGGAAAAAATTACTCTGTAAGTTCCCAATTTGGAAATACTATAAACACAGTGGACGTAGACTATTACTCCGGCGGAGGGTCGAACCACTCAAAAAATCCCCGAGTATTTATTTTCCGTTCAAACTTCCACTATTCATTGCCGTATCACATACTAGAGGTACGGATCACGGTGTTGGTTTAAATTCTACACCAACACAAAAGATTATCCAAGATTCAAAGAGATAATGAAGTGATATTCAAACTAGAAGATCACCATATAAAAAGGAAGATTGTTTCCTTATTTTTTTATTCCTTCATTTTTTTGGGTGTGTGATATCTCTCTCTGCTAGGGTTTGCTTTTAATCGCCAGTTCCTCATGTGAGAGTGTGAGAGTTAGGGCTGTAGAGACAGTTTATTAGGTCTCCATTGTTATTGAGAGAGATCACTTGTGAGTTCAATTGTGAATGCATTAGAGAATTGGGTGTAAAGGAGCCTCGAGAGAGGTTTTTTGTGGAAACGAGGGCATCTCGGGCACAATGGGAGCTTATGTCTGGTTCACGTAGCAGACAGAGAAAAACGGCAACATAGTTAGGAGGGAGTCTAATTAGTTTAAGTCCGAGTGTATGTGTTTTGTACTGAACGGTTCTCCACTAACTGGGCGAGGCCCCGCGGACGTAGGCAAATTGCCGAATCGTGTTACCAATTCTGGTGTCATTTATTTTCTGCACTTTACTTGTTGTTCGCACTTTATGTTTTGTCTCGTTAATTATTCGTACGGGTGTACTCGCCTAATAGATTAGTTGTTTTTTCAATTGGTATCTGAGCGGGTCACTCCAACCTGTTGACTGTGATGGTAGGGTGTCTAATCTTTTTTTTTTTTTTTAGTGAGATGTCCTCCATTGCTTACTTGAAGGCAATGATGAAAGCAAAGCTCTTGATGAGAGAGCATGGCAATCAGTTTTGAGCAGATGGAAGCCACCAACTGTAACGGATGCTGAAGGAAAGACCAATCCAAAGCCTAAATTGGAATGGTCATCTAAGGAAGACAAGCTTGCAAGTTACATGCTTTGGACCCTAATCAATTCAAGCATATCTTAACTTGTGAGTTAGCTAAAGAGGTGTGGGAGATCCTACTGACGACCTTCAAAGGGACATCTTCTGTCAGACTATCAAGACTGCAAATGATGACAACCAGATTCGAGAGTCTAAAGATGCATGAAGAAGAGACCCGGCTATGTGACATAGCTAATAAGATATTCATGCTTGGTGAGAAGATGTCTGAAGAAAAATTGGTAAGGAAAACTCTCAGATCACTGCCGAAGAGGTTCGCATATAAAGTGACTGCCATAGAGGAAGCCAAAAATATGACGGCTATGAAGCTTGAAGAGTTAATGGGCTCCCTTCGTACTTTTAAGATGAACTTTGAAGAAGAACGGGGTGAAAAGAAGGCCAAAGGAATTGCATTGAAGACCAACTGTAAAGGAGATGATGTAGATTCAAGCTATAATGATGATGAAGACCTGTTTGAGTCGGTTGCTATGCTTTCAAAGAATGTGGGACGCATTATGAAACGAATGTGCAGGACATCGAGTAATGGTGCACTTTAGCGTACTCTAGGGTCAGCGTAGAACACCAGGAACTCCGATCCTCCGAGGAAGAACAAACTAGTAGAGTCAAGTCCAGACAGCATAAACGGAAGATCAAACATCCAGTGTCGTGAATGTGAACGTTTTGGCCATATCCAATCCGAATGTGCCAACACACTGAAGAAGAGCAACAAGTCCTTCAACTCTACATCGAGCGACGGTGATTCCAATGGCAATAGAGAAGAAGAAGAAGCCCATGTCAGTCATCATGTTGCCCTTATCGCTCGATCTGCAAGAAAAAAAATACTATTTCTAAAGATGTACCACCACATGCACCACAAGATGATCTACCTTATGTGAATGACCAGATTTCAACCAATTATAGTGATAGCAGTGATGAAGAACTTATTGATGAGGTAATAATGAAATCTTATATGGATATGTATCACAAGTGGATGCAAGTGGTCAAAGTGAATGAGAAGCTTTCACGTGAGAAGGAAGACTAAGCAAAAACGATTAAAGCTCTTGAAGGCGAACTTGTAAAAAGTAAGAAGATTCAAGGTGACTTTAGTGGTGAACTAGAGTACATAAAGAAGACAGTAAGGATGCTTGACTCTGGATCATCAAAATTGGATCAAATAATTATGGCTATGAAGATTGCAGGTAATCAAATAGGCCTTGGCTACAAAGGAGAGAGTCACAGCACGAAGACTGTCTTTGTTCCAACAACCAAAGTGGAGAAACCAAATGTGAACTAATAGAAGACAGGAACACCGTCTAGTGCACGTTTTAGTGCATCTGGAAAGAAGTGGGTCCCGGTATGTCATTATTGTGAGCATATTGGGCATATCAGACCTCGCTGCTTTTCCATATCTTGCTGATCTGCGAAAAATAGGTGAGAAAAAGCAGCATGCAAATAAGACCATGGGGAAAGCTTGGAGGAAGAAAAGTGATGTTCACAATTACGTTGCGTACACTTCTCTAAAGGTTAGTGAGAAAGATGACTGGTACTTTGATAGTGGATGCTCCCGGCATATGATAGGAGAGAAGCACTTGTTAAGAGACATCCAATCATGCTCAACCAGCCACGTCACCTTTGGAGATGGTGTCCAAGGAAATGTTCTTGGCAGAGGACTCCTAGATGTACCTAGACTACTTAAGTTTGAAGATGTATTACTTGTAGAGGGAATGAAGGCTAATCTGATCAGCATTAGTCAGCTTTGTGACCAAGATACTTGCACGGTCATGGATCAGTCCAATCAATGTATTATGGAAGGTACCGGGTCCTCTAATAATCATTATCTAATGACACCTCTTGGTACATGTTGTAGATCATCTGTAGATGGTACTGAAGATTGGGGCATTTAAACTTTCTAAGTCTAAGAAGAGCAGTGTCTATGAAAGTTATTCGGGGTGTTACAGAACTGAAGCCATAATCAGGAAGAATTTGTGGACCGTGTCATATCGACAATCGAAAGAAGATGTCCGACAAAGTGTTCCAGCACTTGTTGACCACTCAAGTTCTAAAACTGTTTCACATGGATCATATGAGTTTTATGCAGGTAGAGAGTATTGTAGACATAAAGCTAATAAAGTTTAATGATGAATCGGTGTTTGTTGGCTCCCACACCAATAGTCGTGCTTATAGGAACAAACTCACCAAAACTATCTTGGAGTCTGCCAATATAGTGGTGGATGATGTGGAAGAATATGTGGCTACTGGGATTGATCAAAGCCGTTTGCTGGAATTTGAAGATGTTAAACAAGGTGATGAACTAGATGCTTTTGCTGATATTCCTGCAGATTCAATAGCATATAATCCAGACAATGTTCTTAAAGATGTTCCTTACAGTGAAGAGCAACTGAAGTTCAAGAGAAATCAAGTGTGAGATTCATTTTCCAAACATATGAATGTGAAAAATGTCTTCTTGAATGGTTATTTGAATGAAGAATCAAAAGAAGGTTGTTTACTAATCTCACAATCGGACTACACGGTCCGCTACTCCTCGTGTTGAGTTGAGCAGGATGTTCCTGCTTCACCGAGGTATCCTTGAGAATATTATCCTTAAATCTGACTATATGCATAATTGATGGTTGAATTATGTCACAGTGGAAGTTGTTGAATGAGATAAAACTTCATGGGTCAGTTTTTAAAGATATGGGGGAGATGAATTTGTTGGGTACCATGTTAAATATAAAGAAATTTATGAGATAAGTTATTATGAGTTTTATGTGAACTTGTCTAAGAGCACGAGTAGTGTTGGCAACGAGGATTGTTGGAAAGTATTTGTGAGAGGGCATGTATTTGATATCTCATTATGAGTCCTTGGATTGCCTTTCAGAAGATGATCGATTTGATGTTCCTCAGTATGACTCGATCATCATTGAGTTAGTCTGGGTTTAGTTTAAAATCAGTCACAAGCTCTTTGAAGGGAAGCATGTTGCTGATATTGAGGGGCAGCATGGCTTACATGAGTCAGTGGGAGAAGGAAGCGAGAGAGATACTGATGCACCAGAGGGTGTCCTCAAACATGTTCCTGCTCAGACTAAGACTATCCCAGATGTCATCCTTGTGCGGATAATCTAGCAGTTGAAGACCGAGTTGAAATTTCTCAACTCGCAGTTGAAAAAAACTATAGTTCGTAGGAACGAGGTTGCAGCCTTACCGGCTGATTTGGAGAAGACTAGTGCTCCTACTGTTGCTGCACCAGAGAATGTTCCAGCAAAAGTCTCACCAGGAGTTGTTCATATTGATGCACCAGCAGGTGATCCCACCAATGGCGATACCGATGTTGTTTTTGTAGGTTCTAGTAGCTCGGCTCCAGCTTAGGTTGCACCAGATGCTGTTGGAGATGATCTCGAGGATGCCCTTCGAGCTGCTGATGAAGCTCTTCTTGCCGCCACTGATGCACCTGATTGTGTGCCTGAAGATGCACTTGACAATTCCATTGTACCACCTGATGCCACAGGTCATGATCAGGATATTGATCCAACCCCGTCATAGACCTTGCTGATTGGAGACTACAACTCTTTTATTTTTCAGATTTTAGTATTTCCATTTAGTCTTTGATATTTCATTTAGCAAAAAAAGGGAGTACGTTAAAAACCCCAAAGACAACTGTTTTTTATGTTTGTTGATTAGAGACCTTGCTACTGCTTTGCTATTTTGGGTTGGCTAGGATTTGATGTTAGTATATTAGCTTTTTGGGTTTTATGGAGGTTTTGCCAAAAAATGCCAAAGTAGGAGATTGTTAGTGTATTTGGTATTGGAAAATTGTTTTTGACAACCTTATCATTGTTTAAAAACAAAAATCCAAATGATGTATTTTTCAAAAGTGTTGCCTATGATTTTACGGCACAAATTCCGGAGCAGATTTTGAAGATATGAAAATATTCTCAAGGTGTATTTTAGGGTGTTCCAGAAGATGTTCCTTGCAGCTTTGGATTTCGAGGAGGCAGCCATATCTCCGTGATTCGAATTTATTCTAATATATTCGAATTAGGATCATTATCCTTGATCTAATTAGATTCGAATTCATCAAGATAAATACGAAAGATTATCTAAGATTCAAGGAGATAATGAAGTGATATACAAACTATAAGATCACCATACAAAAAGGAAGATTGTTTCCTTATTTTCGATTCCTTCAATATTAATGGGTTTGTGATATCTCTATATGTTAAGGTTTACTTGTACTCGGGAGTTCCTCATATGAGAGTGTGAAAGTTAGTGTTACAGAGAGAGTTTATTAGGGCTCTATTATTATTGAGGAGATCACTTGTGAGAGCATTATAGAATTGGGTGTAAAGGAGTCTCAGACACAAGGGAAGCTTGTGTCGGGTTCACGTAGCAGACAGAGGAGAACGACGATGTAGTCAGGAGGGAGTCCAACTAGTTTAAGTTCGGGTATATACATTTTGTAGTGAACGGTTTTCTGCTAATTGGGCGAGGTCCCGCGGACATAGGCAAATTGCAGAACCGCGTTACCTAGGGCTGAAAATTTTAACCAAAAAAATCGATAACCGATTAAAAACCGACCGAAATCGATTTGCAGAAACTGAAATTTTGGTTTTTTAACATCAATCGAATTTTTCAGTTTTAAAACCGAAACCGAACCGCTTGTCAATTTTAGTTTTCGAATTTAAATTTTCAAAAATTCAGTTTATTCGGTTAACTGAAAACCGAATTAAAATATAAATATTTTTTTATATTTTTAATTTTATAGTATTCGAATATTTTTTTTGGCTGAATTTTCGAATATTATTATTAGGTTAGGTTTACATTACAATTTACTTCTTTATTGTCTTTACTTCTTTTCCTAATTCCTAATTTTCTTCTCCTCACTCCTTAGTAATCACTCCTCCTCCCGTCCGCCGCTCGAGCCCTCACTATCACGCCTTCCTCAATCCGCCGCTCGAGCCGTCACTACTCAGCCTCCTCAACCGACGCTCACGGGGCACGCCCACTGTCACGCTCACGCTCACAGCGCCCTCACTCCTCAACCTCCTCAACCGACAATCACGCAGTCACGCCCGTCAATTGTCACGCTCAATCGAGTCCGACGCCATCTCTTCTCAGCAATTGACGCTGTCTCTCACGCTCACGCTCACGCCGGCTTCAGTTTGGACTTCCTTGCTGTTTGGATTTTGGTGGTAATCTTCCTTTTTGGATTTTGTGATTTTCAGGATAATCTTGTTGTTTGGTAATCTTGCTGTTAGTGATTTTCTGATTCTGATTTCTGATTATGATTCATGTCTTGTGTTTGATACGAAGGTTTGGCATTATTTTTGCTTGGCTTTTTTATTTTTGCTCAGCTTTGTGGTTTGGTTTTGTCATTTGTGCATGTATTTGTGCAGTTTCACGAGCTTTGCTTGGCTTTTTTTTTTTTTTTGTCTTGTGTTGCTTGCAAGATGTTCGAAAAAAATCCCATTAGAATGATAGACTGATAGAGAAAGATTGTTTTGGTTGTTATGTGCCAAATGATTTTTTGATACTTGTTCCTTCAAAATTTTAGGCATTAAATTTTGCAATCACATTGTGGCTTATAGATTGTTCCTAAAGAGAGACACTTTTTTTGTTTGGATTGTTTGGATTTTAGAATGTCCAGTGAATAGATTGTTTGGATTTTAGAGATATTGTTCATTTGTTTGTGCCATGTTTGATTATTAGAGCTAATTTTTTTTCTTGCAATGTAATCAATAGTAATCACTAATCAGTAATGGCTTCGCCGTCTTAAACTGAATCACCTCGAGCCAATGAAGATTCTAAAACTGCCACAGTAATGCCTTCGACACAACAAACTGGTGAAACTGAGGGCACTCAATCTGGTTCGCAACAAAATAAGACCGAGGAGACTGACAAGAAGTGGCAAATTAATGCATTTGAAGTGTGGGACCATTTTCCCAAGATTAGGGATGATAAAAGAGCAATTTGCAATTACTGCGCTAATAGTTACGCTTCCGATCCGAAGAAAAATAGGACGTCAACTATGAAAGGTGACAAGTGAGCAATATACTCACTCATATATCACATTTTTCATCTTGAATTCCTCAAGTTTTATTGTGTTTTGATGAGTTTTGTGAGTGTATAGATGATTTGAGAACAAACACGGAAATAGAGATGAAGAAAACTGAAAAACGGACAAATCTTGAAGAAGAAGTAAGAAAATCAAGGAGAAAGATCAAGAGCCGGTCGTTCACATGTCATGGGCCGAACGACCGCCCAAAATAGCTAAAAAGAAGGAAAAAACCGAGGCATCGCTGGTCATTCGCCAAAATTCAGCTGAACGACCGCTCGGGTGAAGATTGCGAAAGAAAGTCCTTAGGGCGAACGTTCGCCAACTTGGCGTGATTGACCGCCAAGCTGGGCGGTCGTTCTCCTAATCTGGGCGAACAGTAGCCCGGCCAATTTTCAGCATCGACTTTTATGAGCCGATCGTTCGCCAAACTCAGCCGAACGACCGCCAAACTTCGCTGATGCAAAAACGACAACGTTTTAACTTCGTTTCAAGATGGGACATTATGTCAACTCACTTGGGCTATAAATATATCATGTTTTGGACAAAAGAGAGGTTCACGCAGAGAGAAACATCACAAGAAGCTCAAGAACACCAAGAGAAGAATTGGCTCTTCAAAGAGGAGACGACGATGGATTTGCTTGCGAATCTCACTTGAGTTTTCTCTATTCTCTTTATTTTCTTCTCTTGTATTTCTTGTATTCATTATGAACCCCATTTTGTTTTATATATTTATTTGTTTGCTTCCAAGAGGCTAAATCTCTCTCTAGGGGAGATTAGCCGAACTCAATGTTGAATCTATTGTAATTTTCATTAATAAATTGCTGCAATTACTCAATTCTCATATTTGCATTCTTGTTGGTTTATTTATTTCTATTTGCAATTGAGAGATTGGATAGAAATTCTAGATTCAATTTGATTAAACTTGAGAGAGGCAATTTGATTTAATTGGGAATAACAAGAATAACAGCTTAGACGCCATAACTACCGAGAGGAGATTGGTAGCCTAAGTAGTTGAATTCTGAATCGTAAGTACCGAGAGGAGATCGATTAAGGATTCTAGGAATCGTGTATGAATGTATTTAATTCTAGCAAGCGGACGCGTTAGTTAGGATCAAATGCATAATTAGGTCAAGAAGCGAGAGCTGCGACTTAGTTCTTAAATTCCTAGACTAGCATAGAATTGAGAATTGTGGTGAGATATTAAGGAGTAATTGAATAAAGGACGCGTTAAGCGAAGCTAATCGATCCTAGGCTTTATTTATAGTATTTTTATTTATATTTATATTGTTTATTTATCATTCTTCAACTAAGTTGCTAGCCTAGATAAAATAGACATTTAGTATTCGTAGTGCTTAGTTAATTAGGTTTTAGTTTTCTGTGGGAACGATATCCGGACTCTTCTGTCCACTTTATTACTTGAACGATCCGTGTGCTTGCGATTAAATTCGCGTGTGTTTTTTAGCGAACAAGTTTTTGGCGCCGTTGCCGGGGACAAAACGGCCTAATTTGATTAACACTGTGATGAAAGATAGAACCTTTAATCTAGGCATTTATAATTCAGTTTAATTTTTTTTCTTTTATTCTATCCTGTCTTTGTTTTGCAGGAGGTTAAAAATGTGGGATCGACAAGAAATTTTACAGTTTGTGCAAAGGAATCACGAGCTTTACTATCATGTGTGGAAGAGGTACAAGGACCTCCTCCGGGCTTTCCTTACCACGGCTTCAACCGAGAGGGTCAACTAATGAACTTCTTGGATGGGCTCACCGCCGCAACACGAGAATGGGTGGAAAGAGGAACTATCACCTCTTTTTATAATTTCACCGCTAACGAAGCTTACCAGTACCTAGAAGACTTAGCTGGGTGCGATTACCAAACAGTGGAATCCTCCGCAACCGTATCAATATTTTAAGGAGGAAGCATACAATCCAGTGACATACCAAGATCCTCTAAACCCAATAATGGAGTGCTTCCTTGAATCACACACTGAATCTACATCATATTGGGAAGCGAAACGGCTGCATAAAGAAGAGCAAAAAAGAAAACAAATTAGTCAATTGCAGAATCAATTGCAGAATCAATTGGATCATCTCCAGATGGTCATGTCAACAGCACCGATACTTTAAGAAGATACAATCGTAGCGATGTCAAGAATAGATGAACTGAAAAGAGTACAACTCTAACTCGATCAAATCCAAAAGGAATTGTCAACCTTGAGTATGCCTCCTACAAACTCCATCAAAACCGTGACAAAAGTGGTAGAGTATGAAAGCGATCATATGTCGAGTCAAATAACGAAGACATTGGAAGCCATGATCGAATATGATAAATTAGACGACGAGTCATCTCCTTCCGAGACTCATGACATCACGTTGTCACCGTCCGTTGAAGATTTCAAAAGTTAATATCACTTATGGACGACGCCTCCACCACCATCTTTTGGAGATTTGTTTTGCCGAAATCTAGCCTTTAAAGGGCTTTTTTGGCTCCGAAGTGACTCTAGCAAAGTTGTTTTGATCCCAAATAAGTATTTAAACATATAATATATTATAATAAGTCTTAGGAACTCATTTGGAGCTCCAAAAAGCCTTAAAAAGTCACTTCGCACAAAAACAAAGTCATTATATCTAGTTTTTCCCCAAATCGGGCCTTTAAAGGGCTTTTCTGCTCTGAAGAGACTCTAGCAAAGTTGTTTTGATCCCAAATGAGTATTTGAACATATAATATATTATAATAAGTCTAAAGGACTCATTTTGGGCTCCAACAAGCCTTAAAATGTCACTTTGCGCAAAAATAAGATCCATATAACTTGTTTTGCCTAAATCGAGCCTTTAAATGATTTTTTTTGGCTCCGTAGTTATTCTAGCAAACTTGTTTTGATCCTAAATGAGTATTTCAAAATATAATATATTATAATAAATCTTAGGGACTTATTTAGAGCTCCAACAAGCCTTAAAAAGTCACATCTCGCTAAAACAAACTCCTTATAACTAGTTTTGGTGAAATATAGCCTTTGAAGGGCTTTTTTGGCTCCAAAGTGACTCTA
The DNA here is from genome assembly GCA_018132145.1 of Boehmeria nivea var. tenacissima. Classification (NCBI taxonomy): domain Eukaryota; kingdom Viridiplantae; phylum Streptophyta; class Magnoliopsida; order Rosales; family Urticaceae; genus Boehmeria; species Boehmeria nivea. The sequence continues at coordinate 5,860,549 of CM030876.1, read as the reverse complement.
GAAAATTTTTTTGATCCCAAATGAGTATTTGAAAATATAATATACTATAATAAGTCTTAGGAACTCATTTGTAGGTCCAACAAGTCTTAAAAAGTTACTTCGCCGCAGGGTCGTGGCTTCCACCAGATAAGGGGTCGAGAGTCGCCGAATTTGAGCCTGGCGATGATCTGATCGAAGTGGCTACGGTTATAGTAGTGATTTGCGGGTTTGGGAATTACTAGCTTCGATGTGGATAAAGGCCATAGAGGAGCGGCTCGCTGGCGTGCTCGCTTCTGTGTGTGCTTGTTTACAGCCTGCCTGTCTCCATGTGCATCTCCGTTGTGTGCTCCTCTACGTCATGTGCTCGTCTTCTGCGTCCTCGTCTTTGATGTTGACATAGACTATTTGCAGAACTAGATATTGTTGCTTCGTTCATTTTGGTTGGAGATGATTTGGTTACCTTTGTGTATTCTGCAATATGAGAATGAGAACTACAAGCTGTATTTTAATGGAGTTTTTCTGCTTTTTTTTTCTTTTCTTTTAGAAGAGTGGACTTCCATTAAACTAAAATGAAGAGCCCAAGCTGTTACATTTTTTTTAGGGAATTTTAAGAAAATAGCCCCTGTTTATAAAATGATTTAAAAAAATTACCACAGTTTTAAAAAATTTAAAAAATAGGCGGGTAAGAAATTTTTGAAATTTTTTTTACCTAGTGTCAGAAATTTTTGACAATATTTTTTATGCGTATTTTTGTTATTGTTAGAAATTTCTTACAGTTTTATGGCTAGTTTTTAAATTTTTTGAAACTATGGCTATTTTTTAAAAAATACGGTCTAAAAGGACTATTTACCCAACTTACCCTTTTTTTAATATGTTTTTTTGTATATTTTTTCTTTATTCTAAAGGTAACTTGACCATTTCATATATATATATATATATATATATATATATATATAGCCGTAAAAATTTGAAAATTCATGGAATTCTATGGAATCAAACCCGTGCAATTTTCGGGTAATTACCCGAAAATTACTCGGTGTTGATTTTTTTTCTTTTCCTTTTTGGAGTTTGAGTAGTGACTTTGGGAGTTGGGATGGGAAAAGTTGGGGGTGGTGTTTGTGTTTTTACGAGGAGAGAGAGGAACTTGATGGAGAAGTTGTGGACCAAAACTATTATTTATAATATTATAATAATAAATAAAGAAGTTGGCTTTTTAGGGGGTAAAGAGGTTGAGCCACGTGGGCTTTTGTTTGGTGTCATTGTCATGCCTACGCAGCTAGGCTGCACCCAAGCCCTGAAAAGCCACTGCACGAGAGCTTCGACCAAAAAAAAAATTGAAGACCAAAATTTGTTACATTTCACACCACGTGTCTACACCACACCGCACCACGTGTCTAGGCCCATCAAAGTGACTAAAAAAAGTCATGAAAATCGGGTAAATCCCAGGTAAAGCCGGGCAAGAGACAGGCAATTCTGTTTATTCCAAAGTTTTTGGGTAATTCTGCGTATATACCCGGTTTTACCATCCGGGTAATTTTCGGGTAATACCCGAATTTTACCCGGCAATTCTACAGAGTAAATTTTTACCCAGTACTGTTTATTTCAAATTTACATGCCTATATATATATATCGATTTTTTTAAATAAATAGCCATATTTTTATATATATTTTTAACAATTAGCCTATGTTTGCTTTTATTAGCAAAATAGCCATACATTCATGTCTAGATTTTTGAGACTGCAGCCATTAATTTTTTGAATTCTGTTTTTGTTGTTTGTTGTAGACAATATTATCTAAAATTTTGTGTCTCTAGTCATGAAATTTGTGACCTCTTTGGTTGCCTATATTTTTTCTATTTATAAGATATTTTTTATTTAGTAATAAGTTTTATGAAATTGGTTATATATGCAATCATTTATTTGTGAGTTGGTTATTTTGTTAATTGATGTTTAAACTTTTTATTGTGTTTATTTCAAATTTTCTGAAATTTTGTGACTATAGTAACAAATTTTATGACTGTGTATTTTATTTATTTAGTCACAAATTTTATTTGTTTAGTCATGGTTTTTTAGATGTTGACCTGATGGCTATTTTGCTAATATTTCAAAACATGGGCTATATCTTTAAGACATATATTATAAAATGGTTAAATCCTTAACTGATCATATATATATATATATATATATATATATATATATATATATATATATATATCAGTAAACGCAAATTTGAATTTATGAATATTTTGGTGTTGATTCGCAACTGAGAGATCATTTTAAAATATAAAAAATATAGAGACAAAATTAGATTTTTAGTAAAACGCAAGGATTATTTTATAATTTAACCTACAAAATATATGCTATAATTTTAATTAATGAGATAATCTTAAAACTTACTTGATCATTCTCGTGTATGTTGTCTACAGTTGTTTCTGTATCTTCATCAGAATTGGAGGTTTCCTCATCAATTGATTGTTCATCCATTAATTATTCGTCATCGGTTTCATGAACAATCCCTTCCCTTCTTTTGCAAATTCACTTTTTGTTTCATGATCAGACGAGACATTGTTACTATCCAAATCACTCTCAGCTCTACAAACTCTATAGTTTTTTGAATTGTTTGAATTTTACGGAGTTGAATGTTACGGAGTTGATTATCAAAATGACGAAAAATGCAATTAAGAAATAGGAATGTAATATAATTCGGAACATAAAAACTATTTTGCAGATATATTAGAAAAAGCCGCAACAACCCATTTTGAGGGACTGTAAATTATATACCCGGTTTAAGAGACTTAAATATATATTGCAATTTTGAGGATTTCAAATTACATACATGTTTATAAATTAAGATACGAAAACAAATTAACAAAAAGACCTAGAGTTTTCATTGGAGATTAGGTAAGTTTAACATTTCATATTCCAAAAACAAAAAGTAAGTTTAACATTTCATATTCCAAAAAAAAAAAATGACTTACTCAATCAACTTATTCATGAAACTCGTTCAGATTCACAATAAAATATATTCCGGAATTCCATATTTTCCCAAATCAACTATAAAATATATTCATGAATCTACAAAATATATTTGTATTCCCAGAGGTCATTTTTCACCCCAAATAAAATAAAATAAAATAAATGCAAAATGAAGGGAAAAACCTATAAATTTTAAATCTACTGCAAAAATTCGAATCAAACAAGAAGTTCACAAGTGAAGAACAAGAACGTCAAAGTAATCAGAACGAAATAGTCTTATATCAATGTTTTTTTTTCTTTCATGGTACATGTGCTTCTTGGTCAAGTGTATTGCACTTTGATTATCACAATACACGTCAATCACCTTCTGTTCAATACCCCAGTTCAGCTACCAAACCCCTTAGCCATAAGGCCTCTTTCACAACCTCAGTAGTGGTTATAAACTCAGCTTCAGTAGTGGACAAAGCTAGTATATGCTGTAATGTTGCTTCTAGCATATAGTGTTTCCAAATAGAGTAAAAACATACCCTGTTAGTGATGTTCTCTTGTCCAAATCTCCGGCATAGTCTGAATCTACATATCTCTTCACTCCTTAATCTCCTAGCATGTCTTTCTCATATTGAATCCCCATAGTTACTGTTCCATCTAGGTACCTCAAGATCCACTTAACAAGATTCCAATGCTCCTTCCCAGGTCTTCCCATAAACCTGTTGTTTAAGCCAACAGCATACGAAATATCCGGTCTTGTACAAACCACTGAGTACATCATATTCCCTATGGCACTAGCATATGAAATCTTTAAAATTTGTTTCCTCTTTTCATCAGTCTTTGAAGACTGCACTTGACAACTTGAAATGTGCAGCAATAGGAACTTTCACTTGTTTGGCTCTAGACATGTTGAACATGCCTAATACCTTCTTCATATAGCTTTCCTACTTAATGTCAGTTTGCAAGCTTTTATTTTATGTCCCTCTTTATCTCCATACCCAATAATATCTTACTTGTTGGTCGGGAGGCCTGAAAATAGATACTCATAAACACTCAAGTAACATGAGATATTTTATCAATTTGGGGCTTCATGTATTAACGAGTGGGAATCGCCGAGGTATTTGTATAAAGAATAATGCTAGATATTCTTACACTTTTATCAACTTTTTAATATCAATCTATGGCAATTGAGGTGTCATCTTTTAATTCGGTGAATATCAAATCCTTCTACTTAAGTGATAAAGACTCACCAATGATAATATGACACCTAAGTTGGTATTAAAAATATTAGTAAAAGAGTTAGTATGTCTAGCACTACTCTTATATAAATAGGTATAATCTATGTAATCACTTAAAAATATAAAAATTAAACAATGGACTATAATAAAGATAAATACAAAAAAGAAAAAGAATACTGTTTTTTTTTTTTTTTGGTAATTTGAACCACTGTTGGTCATATTTCTCTTTGTTACGTGAAGTGGATTTCCTAAATGGCTGTTTGAATAGTTTATGATAATAATATATAGGGTCAGTTAAGGATTTAGCTATTTTGCAATTTATGTTTTAAAGATATAGCCTACGTTTTGAAATATTAGCAAAATAGTCATCAGGTCAACATCTAAAAATCTATAACTAAAGAAATAAAATTTGTGACTAAATAAATAAAATACACAGTCATAAAATTTGTGACTATAGTCACAAAATTTCAGATAATTTGAAATGAACACAATAAAAAAATTAAACATCCATTAACCAAATAGCCAACTCACAAATAAATGATTGCCTATACAACCAATTTCACAAAACTTATTACTAAATAAAAACTATCTTATAAATAGCAAAAAAATATGTAGCCAATGAAGTAACAAATTTCATGACTAGAGACACAAAATTTTAGACAATATTGTCTGCAACAAATAATAAAAATAAAATTAAAAAAAATTAATGATTGCAGTCTCAAAAATCTAGATACAAATATATGACTATTTTACTAATAAATGCAAACATATGTTAATTGTTAAAAATAAACATAATATATGACTATTTATAAAAAAAAAACCGTTTTTAACAGTTTAGAGGAAAAAATTATATTTTTTGAACAACATAAAGTTATAATAATGTCTATATTTTGTATAGTTGAAGACGTCAAAAACTTAAGAGACAAACATAAATTCATTTATTTAATATAGAGGATATTTATGGTATTTATCTTAGTTATACACAATTTGTACAAAGATAAATATGACAATCCAATGAAGGAGTAGTTAACCGTAAATTTATTACATATATATAGCTATATTGAAAAACGAATTTTATTTAAATGATGTTCAATGAGCTTTTTAATTAAAAGAAATTTAATACATGAAGAATTTGAAAACTACCCATTTATTGATACACAATTAACTTCTACTCTTTTATGCTATACTTTTAATATGTTGCACTTTTAATTTTTAATTTTTACTCGTACCATTGTATTATCTATATGGTAAAAATTTAAAAAAAAAAAAACCACATATTTGGTTTGGCCGTTTGGGGCTTACTTCTTCAATTTATCTCTTTTATATCGTTAGGTTTTACTGGAGTTCCACCCACGCCCTATCACCGAGTTATTGTAGGCCAATTAATAGGGATTAAATTAATTTTTCAAAGTTCAATTTATGTTCTGAAAGTGCTTTTTTTTTTCCCTTTTCATTAGAGAAATAAGTCATTCAAGTTCTAGTGAGTGTTTAACTTAATTAAGATGATTCCTTTCGTAAGTAATTCAGATACACAATTTAAATCATTTTAATTTTAGTTATTATTTGGCAAAATCTTGTAATTGAAACAATATTTGGAAAGAAATTTAGTTATAGTATTTGAGTTGATTTGCAAAAAGAAGATTTGCACCGAAGATCCAAAAAATTACTTTTGATGTAGCAAAAATACTTGAATCAAAATTTGTGTATTAAACACAAAATTTGAAGAAGAAAAAAATGCCGGAAAAGATGTCTTAAAGAAACAAAAACTTTACCAATCCAAGTTCAAAAGCTTTGGCAAACTTTTTAGGTTATAGAACTCGAAACTTGTTTTAGGTTGGAAAGAGTATATTGAACATTGCCGAACAACTATCAAAAATAGGACAAAAAAAGATAAAAAGACACCAATTAATGTTAGGACGCCCAAAAGTATTGAGCTTTACCAGTTCAGTTCTAATCCAAAATAGACCTAAAAACTGAAAATAAACCAAAAAATTTTGCCTCGTAGTTAGAGAGCGCTTAAGCATTGATTTGAGCTTTACTGATTAGAATTTAAAGTAACCAAGAAACTGATAAATACCAAAATATGTACCTAAAAACAGAGGAATCAAAAGCTTTAAACTCCACATATTGATGTAGTCCACAGAAACTTGTTAGTTTAAGAAAAGAATGTATACGACACTTCCTCTCACAGAATTTACACACGTTAAGAAAAACACCCACTAATATGTTAGTTAGAGAGCTTTTCAAAGTAGTGTATTGAGCTTTACCAATCCTAATCCCTGACCAAAACATAAAAGAAAAAAATAAAAATAAAAAAGGGATTGAAGGGACAAAGAAACTCTACCAGAAAAAAAAAAAGGGAAAAAAAAGTCCCAAAAACTCAGACCTCAGTGGTTCTTCTAACGAGAGCAAAGTAACCCAAGATGGCACAAAGAGCAGCCACAATATTGCCTTCTTTGAGCAAAATCTTGATGACAAACCCAACAATCTCTCTGGTGATTTTCCTTCCTTCGACCACCAAATCCGTCAGAGCCTTAGTCTCACCGTTTCTCTCCATTGTGATTTGTACTTATGTGTCATTCTTCACTGTGATTGCCTTTCATTCCCTTACATTATTCTCTGCATCATTCGATAAAGATCGGGTTGCTTGCTCCTTGACTACCATTGCCAGTTGCCCAATTTGAGTCTCTAGGGTTTTGATGGAGGCTCCCATGTTCGTTCAATGAATCTCTAAACTGTTGAAGTGCTTATCGTAAGCATCCATTCTCTTTCTCGACTCAAGAACAAAAGCGTTGAGGTTGTCCTCCAGAGTTGACGTCCTCTTTTCCACAGGCGTGTTGTAATCTGAGGAGGATTGCCATCGGAAACCTAGAGGTGGTGCATTAAGAGCGTTTCTTGGGTTGCTATAAGAGAAGTTTTCGTGATTCCTCAGCTCTAGATGGTAGTGAGCGGGTAGATTGTTGTTTGACCGAAACTAATAATTATTGTTCGCAACAAACTGAACATCCTCTACTCCAAACTACTCTTCTTATTGCTATACCTGTTCCGGTTGACTCTGCATCGCAACCATTTATCCCATGGTTGGCCCTTTCTGGCTTGACAACTTGTTGGTGAGTGAGGCTAGCTAAGTCTGAATGGCAGATAGTTGGTATACCTCTAGAACCCCTGCAACTCTCCTGCCTATAATACTGTCTGATGGTGTTTGGTAGTGACTTGCGGTCATCTCTTCATAAAGTTCACGCCGTCTTATTCATCACTGTAACGTGTCTAGCTTGCGATTCCTAACTCCGAATCAAGTTCTTCTACTTGGAAATGGTTTATTTTTGGAAAAGGAAGATTTTTCTAAGCTTTTCTCTCAGAGGAAGAGCTCTGGTCGGACTTGAAATGTAAATAAAAGAGCAGTTTGCTTAATGAACCAAAGGTACTTATAGTTTAAATTAGGACATGTTTGGAAGTTTTTTGTTTCTTGAAAGGTGGCTGGTTTAGAACGACCATGATGCTGACTAATACTGGTTACTCATGCTAAAATACTCCTAATTTCATTCCAAAAGATTGCAACCTAGTTTCTTGTCCATAGGTTTCGCATACTTCTTAAACTTTCGCTTCTACTCGACGATTTCATGGTATTTCGGTGCAACCTAAATTCTTTTCCAACCAAATGAATTACTAACTTTTTTTTCAATCTAAAAATAGAAAGTAAAGTCAATAAATGACATTATGAAGAAAAGATTTCAACAAACCTAGCAAATAATTTCTTTATTAAAGTAAAACCAAGCTAATTCAAGTTTACCGAGAAAATACCAAAAAACGCCGTGCTTGCTTTATGTTTACTTTGACTTTTTTTTTTAACTTTTAAAAAGTGTTTGAAATGGAAGAATAAATGAAACAAAAGCCCTTTGACCTGCTTTATGTGTCACTAAAAATGCACCGATTTTCGTGTTTTAGCCATTTTACCGAATTACTAACAATGAATGTGAAAATGCTTGGAAACTATGAATTTACCATATCAATGCACATAATACAATTTCAAATACTTATTTAGCACACTACGCTTCTTCGTCGAGGAAACCGAGCCTTCACGCTGTATTATATTACTCACAAAAACGTTAGTAGTAAATTAGATCAAATTAAATTGCGTGAATATATGTAAATAGGCATCTAAATAGGCATGTGAATGTGAAATGATTTATAATGCGTGAAAAGTGTGTTATTATTGGCTAAACTCGTACGTAAGAATCTCGGACATCACAATCTTCCACCCTTGTAAAAATTTCGTCCCCGAAATTTACTCACCAAATATTGTTGGGTAGTTGCTTTTTATTTCATCTTCCCTTTCCCATGTGGCCTCTTCAACTACATGATTCTTCTAAAGTAACTTGACCATAAAATTTTTATACTTCTCTACTGCTTGTCTTCTCTTTCTAATATTTGAACTGGTAGCTACAGATATGATAGATCAGAACTTAGTTTCAGTGGCTCGTAACTTAGCACATGAGATGAGTTTTGGATGTATTTCTTCAATATTGAAACATGGAAGACATGGTGAACACTGGCTAATGATGGAGGAAATGCTAGTTTGTAGGCTACATCTCCAATCCCCTCAAGGATCTCGAATGGTCCAATGTAGCGTGGACTCAACTTTCCTTTCTTACCAAACCTCATTACTCTCTTCATTGATGCAACATTCAGAAATAACTTATCCCTAGTATTAAATTCAAGCTTCCTTCGTCGAGCATCCGTTTAGCTCTTTTGTTACCTCTCAATAGTTAGTATTCATTTGCAGATCTTTTCAATAGCTTCTCAAGTCCTTTGAACCAACTCCGGTCCAAGAAATTTTCTTTCTCCTATTTCATTCCAATTGATTGGTATCTATATTTTCTTCCATAAAGTACTTCGTAAGGAGCCATACCGATTGACGAGTGGAAACTATTATTGTAGGCGAACTCCAGCAAAGGCAGGTATGCATTCCAGATTTTCTGAAAATCTAGCACACATGCCCGTAGCATATCCTCCAACGTCTGAATTATTCTGTCAGACTGTCCATCTGTCTGAGGATGAAAAGCAGTACTAAATGCCAATCTCGTTCCCAATACTTTGTGTAAGATTTTCCAGAATGACGATGTAAATCTAGAATCTCTATATGAGACAATAGATAAAGACACACCGTAATCTGACTACGTCTTTCACGTATATTTTAGCATACTTATCCATCGTATATGTTGTACGAATCAGAAGAAAGTGAGCCGACTTAGTCAATCTGTCCACTATAACCCAAATAGCATCATGACCGTCCTTAGTTCTTGGGAGTCCCACTACGAAATCCATAGTGATATCTTACATTTCCAATGTGGTATATTAAGAGGCTGTAGAGTTCCCGCAGGCCTCTGATACTCTGCCTTCACTTGTTGACATGTCAAACATTGCTCTATGTGCTTAACTACATCATTCTTCATTCCAGGCCACCAATAATACTTCTTCAAATCTTTATACATTTTTGTCGCCCCTGGGTGTACTGAGTATGGTATTCTATGAGCCTCCATAAGTATTTTCTCTCGAAGATCACCAATCTTAGGAACACATAATCTTCCTTGGAACGTAATAACACCATCAGTTGACACTTCAGACTCTTTACTCTTCTTTGACTCAACTTCGTCTTTCACATGATTTAAATATTGATCCGAAAGCTGATTTGGTTAATCCTCTCTAGTCGTGTAGGTTGTAATGACATGGCTGACAGTCTTTCAATCGTTCCCATTGGCACAATCTCAATTTCCAACTTCATCAACTCAGCTAACAACGGTCATTGAACCATTTTCATCATTGAAATGCTTGAAGAGGACTTTCTACTCAAGCATCAGCTACCACATTAGCCTTTCCTGGATGATAATTTATTGCACAGTCATAATCTTTCACCAACTCCAACCATCTTCGTTGCCTCATGTTTAGTTCTTTCTGTGTGAAGAAGTACTTTAAACTCTTGTGATCTGTGTAAATCTCACATATTTCCCCATATAGATAATGCCTCCAAATCTTTAAAGCAAAAACAACAGCTGGTAACTCAAGATCGTGTGTTGGATAATTCTTCTTATAATCTTTCAATTGACGAGAAGCGTAAGTGATTAACCTTCCATTTTGCATAAGAACACATCCTAATCCACACTTAGAGGCATCACTGTACACAACCAATCCTCCAGAACTCATCGGAATGGCTAGAATCGGAGCTGATACCAATTTTTGCTTCAGTTCTGCAAAACTTTGTTCACACACAATAGTCCACTGAAACTTTACATTTTTCCTCGTTAGGTTAGAGAGTGGTGAGGCTATCTTTGAGAATCCTTCAACGAATCACCTGTAATAGCCTGCTAACCCCAAAAAGCTTCGAATTTTAGATACAGTTGCTGGTTGTGGCCATTTACTTACTGCTTCAACCTTTGATGGATCAACTGAAATTCCATCCTTCGATACCACATGACCTAGGAATGCAACATTCTCAAGCCAAAATTCACATTTTTTTAACTTAGCATATAACTGCTTCTTCTTCAAGATATTCAAGACTATCTGTGGATACTCAACATGTTCTTCCATGAAACGCGAATAAATCAAGATATCATCAATGAATACAATCACAAACTGGTCTAGGTAGTCTTTGAAAACTCTATTCATTAAGTCCATGAATGTAGCATGTGCATTTGTCAGCCCAAAAGACATAACTAAAAATTCATAATGCATCTACCTCGTTTTAAAATCTATCTTTTGAATGTCATCTTCTTTAACCTTCAATTGATGATAGCCAGATCTCAAATTTATCTTGGAAAACACTAACGCTCCTTGGAGTTGATCAAACAAGTCATCAATTCTTGGCAATGGGTATCTGTTCTTTATAGTGACTTTATTTAACTCCCGGTAATCTATATACAACCTCATTGTACCATCTTTCTTCTTAACAAAAAGCACTGGAGCTCCCAACGGTGAGAAACTAGGACGTATAAATCCTTTGTCCAACAATTCTTGTAATTGAACCTTTAACTCCTTTAATTCAATCAGAGCCATACGATATGGAGCTTTCGAAATTGGTGCTGTTCCAAGAACTAAGTCAATAATGAATTCAATCTCTCTATTAGGCGGTAACCCTGGTAAATCTTCTGGAAACACCTCAAGGAATTCTCGAACTACTGGAACATCATCTGGCTTTAAGAATTGCTCTACCTGAGTGTCAACCACACTTGCTAACTAACCAATGCACCCACTATCGAGTAACCGTCTTGCTTTCATAGCAGATTTAATTGGAATCCTCAATTTATGAGTTGTACCAATAAGTAAAAACTCTTCTTCCTCTGGTGGTCGAAAGGTCACTATCTTTTTTTTTTTTTTTGCAATCTATAGTGGCATGGTACTTAAACAACCAATCTATTTCAAGACTCACTTCATAATCACATATATCAAGTACAATTAAGTCAACAAAGAGTTCTCTTTTATCAACTAAAATAGTGTAACCACGAAGAACTTGGTCTTAATTCATGAACTCCCCTTATTGAAGTGATATACTATACTTGATATTAAGCTTGTAAAATAGTTTGTCCAATCTTCTCACGTATATACAAAATTGATAGCCAATAATAACCACATATGGTTCAAATAATAACAATGCACAAAACACAACTTACATATTGGCCGATCTTCTTCATCCGACGAACATTGTGTATGGAATGTCTACAGAAACGATTTAAACATTTGCTCTGATACCAAAATCTGTAACACCCGCTTAACCTAACTATACAAGTCGTGTACGATTAAGTTAAGTAGAGTTACCTTTTCATAAACACGATTCATTTTCATATCAAAAAGTGGGCAAATTTGAACTTTTTAAAACTTTTTACTTGTTATAGAAAAGTTTTTGATTTATGATAAAAACAGTGTCACACGTCATAGATATATACATGTATAGTACTTTATCTCAAAACTATTTATCTCTATCATAATATACATATAAAGATCACAAAAGAGTAAGTTGTCTCAAAATATGCCCATCAGTGTGAAGGAGCGTCAGCCAATGTCTAGCAGTCTAATTATACTGAGATGCATCCTCACCTATACCACAAGAACTACGGGAGCTAAAGCTCAGTACACAAGAACTATGCAGCGATATATATATATATATGCATCATCGTGAAAGTATTCATAGTATATAATTGAACCCAACATATTGTAAAAACATAACGCGCGTATAGCCGTGTACAATGTGAGTGAGCCGACATATTGAACCCAACATATTGTAAAAACATAACCCAACATATATGTTGTATGAACCGGAAGAAAGTGAGCCGATTTAGTCAATCTGTCCACTATAACACAAATAGCATCATGGCTGTCCTTAGTTCTTGGGAGTCCCACTACAAAATCCATAGTAATATCTTCCCATTTCCACTGTGGTATATTAAGACGCTGTAGAGTTCTAGCAGGCCTCTGATGCTCTGCCTTCACTTGTTGACATGTTAAACATTTCTCTACGTTCTTAACTACATCATTCTTCATTTCAGGCCACCAATAGTGCTTCTTCAAATCTTTATACATTTTTGTCGCCCCTAGGTGTACTGAGTATAGTGTTCTATGAGCCTCCATAAGTATTTTTTCTCGAAGATCACCAATCTTCGGAACACATAATCTTCCTTGGAACGTAATAACACCATCAGTTGACACTTCAAACTCTTTACTCTTCTTTGACTCAACTTCATCATTCACATGATTTAAATATTGATCCGAAAGCTGATTTGGTTAATCCTCTCTAGTCGTGTAGGTTGTAATGACATGGCTGAAAGTCTTTCAATCGTTCCCATTGGCGCCTGCCGCGCGCGCTAGGCGCGCTGGGCGCCCGCGCCCAGGCAGCACGCCCACAGCGCCGATCCACCCGAGTGATGTCAAAATTGCCCTAAATTTTGTCTTTTTCACAACCAAACCAATTTTGAAAGATTTAATCACTATTTTATACCTCAAAACACACCAAACTTCATTAAAACCAATAAATCACCCAAAATTCTCCTCTTAGACCTATGATCAAACAAAACATGATCAAGACTTAAGTAACTTTGTAAATTCCTTCCTCAAGCTTGAATAACCATTCATTTTGTCATCAATTCATCAACTCTCAATCAAAAACACAATTCAACATCATCAAAATAATATTATTCATCATTTCTTAATACTTATCCATGCAAATTCCTTCACCAAGTTTGAACAAAACCTAAAACATGGAAACTAAGTTTATTTCACTAATACTTATATCAAGTTTATCCCAAACAAATCCAAAACACCAACAACTCTTCAATCATGATTAAACCCTATCAAAACAACCCTTAAAACAGTGATTAACCATGACTAATTAATTCCAAGTACAAAGCTTAGTTAGAAATAAAGTTTCAAAACATAAATACCTTAGTTGTGTAACTTGTTCTTCCTTGATTCCTTTTCACTTTCTTCTTCTTGTTCTTCCTTTTCTTTCTCTCTTCTTTCTTTTTTCTTTCTCTTCCTTTCTTTTCTTCACTTTCTATTATGTTTTGATGCCTATTTAAGTTAAAAGCTAAGCTAGTTGGTGTGTCGCGACGACGTCACGGCGAGGTAATCAACTTTCCACTTGCTTCAGCTACACTTTGCGTAAAGGTTGGCTTATTATAAATTTCCAGCCATCTATTCTTAAATCTCTCTGTACTGCATCAGCATAAGTACATTGCCCTACTTCGCCGCTATCAACTTGAGTCACAATCTCAACGCCCATACCATGCATATATTTCATTTTTCTTGCGTCATCCGTGGCTACCATGGTCAGTGCATAACACGCCGGTTCATTAATTTAGCTGTGTACTCTGCTACGGTTATTTTTCCCTATAGAAGATCCATAAGCTCCTTAACCCTTCCTGAAAGTCGAGCCTCTACAGGTACTTGGCATAAAATAAGGCTAGAAACCGTTCCCAAGAGATTGTTTCAATAGGCTGTGTTTGCACAATCATCGCCCACCAGTATCTAACTTCGTCATCAAACTGGTATACAACGCAAGTTAACTTCTGTGTGTCAGTTAGCTGCATGTATTCGAAGATCTGCTGAATGCGCTTTATCCAGTTTTCAGCCTTTGTCGGATCGGGTGTCCCTTGAAATATTAGTGGTTTCTGCTTCCTGAAGCGTTCGCAAATTGGTCCATCAATTAGAGGGGCCATCCTCGGTAGTTGTACATTGGGTCGTAGCATAGGCGGCACTGATACGTTCACTTTAGCTGGTGCTACCGCTTCTACTTGTTGTTGTGGCTGTTGTGGCTGCGGTTGTTGTTGTTGATCATTGAGGCGGGTAAGCAGGTTCCTGAGCATTTCTCCTTGCTGCTCAAACTGCTGGTCTCGCCTTCATGCTACTTTATTTCTTCTTTGAGCTTCCGCAGCTTGAGCTTCAATCATTTGACGTAGCTCATCTACTTTATTAGGAGGTACTTTTCCTCGACATGTCTTCAACAGTTACTCTTACTTAACCTATCATGTCATTGCACTGTCATGTCATGGTACATAAAAGTGGTAAGATTATATTCTAGATCTTCTAATCTTTATTTGAATCTAAATCATCCTCGGGGTATTCCTTAGGTTGTTCATAAAAAATGAGCATTGCTGCTTTGAGCTCATTAAAGGTCTTATGTTTTTCCATTAATTCTGTCACCTTAAACCATTTGAAGAGTCCATTGTCATAAACATCTCTTTTCTCTCAAGCTGGCATATTTCGAAAACAGCTCATGAAAATTTCGCTATTAAACCTATCGGTATACTCTTGAGCAGACTCTCTAAATCGTTGATGAAACCTGCTCAGTTTCTGGTACCAGACCTTTTCTTTAGATCCTTTCATAAAGTTATGGGTCATTATACTCTTAAAAACTGGCCATTCATGGACTTCTCTTCTTGTTGTTATTGCAGTCCAAAATGTGAGGGCTTTTTCTCTTAAGAGGGTTGCAGCTACATCTACCCAATACTCCTGAGGTATCCTAATAAAACTCATCCATTGGGTTCTGTAACCTAGCTATTCATCAATAGTCATCTTGTCTGCAGTTCTTATAAAATACTTAACATTCTCTGGTACTGAGTTCAGAATATCTGTCGGGGTCCGTTCTATTATCACTGGTCAAACGACACTATCTTCACCAGACAGCTCGGGACCCACATCAGGAATGACCTGTTCCACTTCTGACATCCTGCAACTTTTCATTAGTTACTTTAAATCTCATTAAAAATTTAAGTAATAAAGCTTACCCACTAAGGAGAGAACCGAGGCTGTCAAACAATGTGTGTGGGTGGTCTGCAGAAACGACTTAACCTGGGCTCTGATACCACAAAAACTGTCACGACCCACTTCAACGAATTGCGACTCATACTTGCTTACGTACGTATAAGTTTTATACTTAAACTTGTCAATCACAAGGTAATTTAAAGAAAGTAGTGTACGCGTGTACTGAAAGAAACTTGTTGATTTTCGACTTCGAGCATCTGCCAGTTTTGGACTTTCGACTTTCGACTTCGATAATACTCAACTAAACCCAAAAAATAAAAAAAAAAAGTACGCGCGTACACTACTTTCTTTAAATTACCTTGTGATTGACAAGTTTAAGTATAAAACTTATACGTACGTAAGCAAGTATGAGTCGCGATTCGTTGAAGCGGGTCGTGACAGTTTTTGTGGTATCAGATCCCAGGTTAAATCGTTTCTGCACACCACCCACACACATTGTTTGACAGCCTCGGTTCACTCCTTAGTGGGTAAGCTTTATTACTTAAATTTTTAATGAGATTTAAAATAACTAATGAAAACTTGCAGGATGTCAGAAGTGGAACAGGTCATTCCTGATGTGGGTCTTGGGCTGTCTGGTGAGGATAGTGTCGTCGGACCAGTGATAATAGAACGGACCCCGACAGATATTCTGAACTCAGTACCAGAGAATGTTAAGTATTTTATAGGAACTGCAGACAAGATGACTATTGATGAATGGCTAGGTTACAAAACCCAATGGATGAGTTTTGTTAGGATACCTCATGAGTATTGGGTAGATGTAGCTGCAACCCTCTTAAGAGAAAAAGCCCTCACATTTTGGACTGCAATAACAACAAGAAGAGAAGTCCATGAATGGTCAGTTTTTATGAGTATAATGACCCATAACTTTATGAAAGGATCTAAAGAAAAGGTCTGGTACCGGAGACTGAGCAGGTTTCACCAACGATTTAGAGAGTCTGCTCAAGAGTATACCGATAGGTTTAATTGCGAAATTGTCATGAGCTGTTTCCGAAATATGCCAGATCGAGAGAAAAGAGATGTTTATGCCAATGGACTCTTCAAATGGTTTAAGGTGACAGAATTAATGGAAAAACATAAGACCTTTAATGAGCTCAAAGCAGCAATGCTCATTTTTTATGAACAACCTGAGGAATACCCCGAGGATGATTTAGATCCAAATAAAGATTAGAAGATCTAGAATATAAGCTTACCACTTTTATGTACCATGACATGACAGTGCAATGACATGATAGGTTAAGTAAGAGTAACTGTTGGAGACATGTCGACGAAAAGTACCTCCTAATAAAGTAGATGAGCTACGTCAAATGATTGAAGCTCAAGCTGCGGAAGCTCAAAGAAGAAATAAAGTAGCATGAAGGTGAGACCAGCGGATTGAGCAGCAAGGAGAAATGCTCAGGAACCTGCTTACCCGCCTCAATAATCAACAACAACAACCGCAGCCACAAGAACAAGTAGAAGCGGCAGCACCAGCTAAAGTGAACGTATCAGTGCCTCATATGCTACGACCCAATGTACAACTGCCGAGGATGGCCTCTCTAATTGATGAACCAATTTGCGAACGCTTCAGGAAGCAGAAACCACCAATATTCCAAAGGACACCCGATCCGACAAAGGCTGAAAACTTGATAGCGCGCATTCAGCAGATCTTCGAATACATGCAGCTAACGGACACACAGAAGTTAACTTGCGTTGTATACCAGTTTGATGACGAAGTTAGATACTGGTGGGCGATGATTGTGCAAACACAACCTATTGAAACAATCTCTTAGGAACGGTTTCTAGCCTTATTTTATGCCAAATACCTGTAGAGGCTCGACTTTCAGGAAGGGTTAAGGAGCTTATGGATCTTCTATAGGAAAAAATGACCGTAGTAGAGTACACAGCTAAATTGATGAACCGGCGCATTATGCACCGACCATGGTAACCACGGATGACGCAAGAAAAATGAAATATATGCATGGTCTGGGGGTTGAGATTGTGACTCAAGTTCATAGCTGCAAAGTAGGGCCGTGTACTTATGCTGATGCAGTACAGAGAGCTTTAAGAATAGATGGCTAGAAATTGATAATAAGCCAACCTTTACGCAAAGTGTAGCTGAAGCAGGTGGAAAGTTGATTACCTCGCCGTGACATCGTCGCGACACACCAACTAGCTTAGCTTTTAACTTAAATAGGCAGCCCTTGAACGAATTTTGAAGCATCAAAACAGAATAGAAAGTGAAGAAAAGAAAGAAAGAGAAAGAAAAAAGAAAGAAGAGAGAAAGAAAAGGAAGAACAAGAAGAACAAGAAGAACAAGAAGAAGAAAATGAAAAGGAATCAAGGAAGAACAAGTTACACAACTAAGGTATTTATGTTTTGAAACTTTATTTCTAACTAAGCTTTGTACTTGGAATTAATTAGTCATGATTAATCACTGTTTTAAGGGCTGTTTTGATATGGTTTAATCATGATTGAAGAGTTGTTGGTGTTTTGGATTTGTTTGGGATCAACTTGATACAAGTATTAGTGAAATAAACTTAGTTTCCATGTTTTAGGTTTTGTTCAAACTTGGTGAAGGAATTTGCATGGATAAGTATTAAGAAATGATGAATAATATTATTTTGATGATGTTGAATTGTGTTTTTGATTGAGAGTTGATACTTGATGACAAAAGGAATGGTTATTCAAGCTTGAGGAAGGAATTTACAAAGTTACTTAAGTCTTGATCATGTTTTGTTTGATGATAGGTCTAAGAGAAGAATTTTGGATGATTTATTGGTTTTAATGAAGTTCAGTGTGTTTTGAGGTATAAAATAGTGATTAAAGCTTTCAAAATTGGTTTGGTGGTGAAAAAGACAAAATTTAGGGTAATTTTGACATCACCCGAGTGGATCGGCGCTGTGGGTGCGCTGCCTGGGCGCTGTGGGCGCCCAGCGCTCGCAGCAGGCACCTAGCGCGCGCGACATGTACCCAGCGCATGCGGCAGGCACCCAGCGCGTGCGCCGGGCGCGCTGCCTGCGCCCTTGCGCGCGCCAGGCGTGCCGCTGGCGGCCCGTGCGCTCCCAGCAGGCCCCGTGTGCGGCCCTGCGCGCCCGGCCAGGCCCTTGTGCGCGCCCAGCGCCCCTTGTACGCGCCCAGCACCGTTTCAACATGGCCAAATAAGCCCGATTCGAAACATTTTTCTAAGCCTCGTTTTGACCCAAAAGCCTGAAAATCTTTAGAATGAATGTTAGAAACTTTAAATGAATTTTTATTAGGATAAATTTTAAAATCTAATGGTTTTTGCATTGTTTTAATAGGAAATTCAAAGTTCTGACCCTCGGAAGGCTTAAACGACCTGGAACGACGATTTTCGGACCGAGTGACTCCGAGTAAGTGACGATGCACCTACAATACAAGAATAAATTGTATAATGTTCTAGGAATTGTATGGCTATGCATTTAAATGTCTTTGCTAGTAAGTAAGATTAAGTATAAACCCGATAATGACGATACTAATAAGATTAATGGCCTCGGCCGTTATAACTAATAAAAGTTTGTACGGGCTTTGCCCGATAAGCTAAGATGAAGGATAGAAATTGCCCGAGCCTTTTAATATGCTGTAAACCAATGAAACGATGAAAATTCCTTTGACTTACAAGTCAAGAATCACGAGGGTTATTAATGAGCGGTTTCCCTGCCGTGGAATCTATTTTCCGCGGGAAACAACATTAAGACCTCGGAATATTCTTTCGAGCTTTAGATGATGAATAATGAATGAAAATGAAAGAATGTAAGTTTAATGAAAGTATTTGTCGGGTTTACACCCCGAAATGAATAACCCTCAAGAAATATGTGGCTCGGTCGTCAGAAATAATTTGGTACCAGGGGTTGTTGATTGAAACATCAACAACCTAAGATAGAATGTTACGAAAGCGAGTCGATGGTACCGGTAGTACTTTTAGACACTCATGTCCTCCTGATAATGATGATGAAAATCTTTTTAATACAATAAAGCATGCTACAATTTTTAAAAGAATGCAGGAGGATGTATTGTGGCTGGGAGATGCTCTAAAGGTTGAGCTGGCCCACTCCCCGCCAGGCGCCTTATGTTATGATACATGATGCGGTACCATCAGTGGATCCCAGACTCCCTAATGATGTATGTTTGCCGATTTGTCAGCTAAGGTCTATGATCACAAAAGGATGGTCGAGATAACGCTAGGAAATGCTAAGAAACTATTCATGTTGCAGGGATCATTTGGTATGGGACAAATAACCTCTGATACTGTTATGTGTACTATTCATTATTTATATTTCATATGTGATGCATTAATTGTCATGGCGCATAGCATAGATAGTTTCGTCACTTATTGAGTTTAGCAACTCATCAGGTTTCTTGTATTGTTGACACAGGTAAGAAGACGTAAAGCTGAGGAGGAGGTCGAGGATGTTATAACAAGTGTGTGGACTACCTGTGTGGTCTACCTGAGATATATGCATCATCGTCAAAGTACTCATATATAGAACTGTACCCAGTATTTCGTAAAAACATAACGCGCGCATAGTTGTGTACAATGTGAGTCACCCGTCTAGGCCTAGAGTAAGCATGCATACGTACTATCGGACCCCGGCCGCAATAAAAAGTATCTCAATCATACACATGAGACACAGTAGCTCCCCGATCCTAGGAACTACAAAGCTTCGATAAGGTCTTATGGGACTAATCCTATCCTACATGACATATTAGTCCCCCGATCCTAGGAACTAATAAGGCCACTTACAAATCAACTCCACAATGAACAAACTAGTAAAATAGGGTACCTCGTACTCTCTTCAATTATTTAAATGCAAAATTAATGCAAAATAATTATACCAAGTATCAATATCATACTATGTTCTTGTGATACAGTTGAAATGAATTCTTGTTTACCTTATCTAGTCGAGTAGCTTAGCAGACGATTCGGTCCAGCTTCCTCAGCAAGCAAAGCGTGCTAAACACCTAATATATTAATGCACATATACTTATTACTCCAATATTTAGAGTCCACATATCTTATAGTATTCAAACAAATCATTTCACGCCAATTATAGGTTAAAATGCAACCTATTATCCACACAACATGTTTCTTGCGGCTAAAAGAATAAAACACACATCCAACACTTAAATTATTTAAGTTATTTGATAATCAAACCTTATTTACCTCAAACAGAATTATAACACTTGATAAAACATGATTAGGTCAAAAAGATAAAACATATTGCACAATGCGACTAATAGGAACCGTAAACGGCACAATTTCGACTAAACTAGCTCGTTTCGGTTGAAAAATCAATCCTTAATCTTTCAAATAATTTTGGCAGCATCTCCTCTGTTTTATTAACTTAACCAAACCCTACAATAGTGAATAACAACCCATTTTATCCAAATAATCAACCAAGAACAACCGAAGCTCGAGCGAAGCACGAACGATGCAAACTAGTTTTGTTCGCGTCCAACTCGATTCAAACCAAAAACCTAGCGCAAAACAAACTTATTTAGGGTTTAAATTACACTTAAATAACCATTCTAAACATCTTTTAAGTCACAAAAAACATCTCAAGAAGTGAAACAAATCAATTGATGTCAAAATCAAACAATCTTGTAAAAACTAGCTTAAGCTAGCCTAGTTTCGGCTCTTTTCGATTCCCCGATTTGAAAATGATTAACCAAGCCATCATACAACTATAAAATACCTCAAATTATGTAATCAAATAAATATAAAACAATTTACCTTTCATCAAACACTTGGAGGGCAGATTTGATACTCAAAATCCATAAAAGAAACCGAATGAAATCGAACGAATCTTTTCGATTCTCTAGGGTTGTTTTCAATTTCTCCACAAAACCCCTAACTTTAAAAAGCATAAGACACCTTCCTAATACATTAAAAACAGTAATCAAAGCCCTAAAACCATTAAAGTGGCTGGAGTTTTCAGATTGGAAAGAAAAACATCAAATACGAAAAACTAGCTAACCGTTCTCACCGTAACGTGTCTAGCTTGCGATTCCTAACTCCGAATCAAGTTCTTCTACTTGGAAATGGTTTATTTTTGGAAAAGGAAGATTTTTCTAAGCTTTCCTCTCAGAGGAAGAGCTCTGGTCGGACTTGAAATGTAAATCAAAGAGCAGTTTGCTTAATGAACCAAAGGTACTTATAGTTTAAATTAGGACATGTTTGGAATTTTTTTGTTTCTTGAAAGGTGGCTGGTTTAGAACGACCATGATGCTGACTAATACTGGTTACTCATGCTAAAATACTCCTAATTTCATTCCAAAAGATCGCAACCTAGTTTCGGGTCCATAGGTTTCGCATACTTCTTAAACTTTCGCTTCTACGCGACGATTTCATGGTATTTCGGTGCAACCTAAGTTCTTTTCTAACCAAATGAATTACTAACTTTTCTTTCAATCTAAAAATAGAAAGTAAAGTCAATAAATGACATTATGAAGAGAAGATTTTAACAAACCTAGCAAATAATTTCTTTATTAAAGTAAAACCAAGCTAATTCAAGTTTACCGAGAAAATGCCAAAAACGCCGTGCTTGCTTTATGTTGACTTTGACTTTTTTTTTTTAACTTTTAAAAAGTGTTTGAAATGGAAGAATAAATGAAACAAAAGCCCTTTGACCTGTTTTATGTGTCACTAAAAATGCACCGATTTTCGTGTTTTAGCCATTTTACCGAATTACTAACAATGAATGTGAAAATGCTTGGAAACTATGAATTTACCATTGCAATGCACATAATACAATTTTAAATACTTATTTAGCACACTAAGCTTCTTCGTTGAGGAAACCAAGCCTTCATGCTGTATTATATTACTCACAAAAACGTTAGTAGTAAATTAGATCAAATCAAATTGCGTGAATATATGTAAATAGGCATCTAAGTATGCATATGAATGTGAAATGATTTATAATGCGTGGAAAGTGTGTTATTATTGGCTAAACTCGTACGTAAGAATCTCGGACATCACAATGACTTTCATCGACTTTTACATGAGGATGCATTCTATGAGGCCTTTTTGTAGGAAATGGGTTTTCCAGGTTCCCATTGGTCTTATTCGGTCTCCAATCTAACAAAACCATTGCATGTCCACCAATGCCTTCAACCGATTTGCTCACGCATGGTACCATCTCATCCGCCACAATCTCTTGCCAACCTCACAGCGTTCGGAGATCACTACTGACCGAGCCCTTCTTATGTACTGCGTATGCTCCGGCCACTCCATCGACGTGGCCACGATCATCAAAGACTCTATTTGCCATCGCGCAAGTCTTTGGAAACACACAACTGTTCTGACTCATCCTATCATGATCACGTATTTATGTGCTCAGGCCGGTGTGCTGACGAGTGACAAGGAAATAACCATGGGGCCAAAGAAGTTCAACCACGACAGTCTGATGCGATTCGAACCCACCGCCACTACCTGCAGCTCCACCGCGAATTCGGCATATGAATCTGATTCCTACTCAAAACATCGGCGCTGGTGTTGATGAGGAACGGGAGCGCTGACAAGTGGCTCGCAAATCGTGTCGCCAACCCCCGTACGGAGAGGGCTCCTCTTCTAGTGCCTAACAATCCGAGCTATATTCTCTCGACTCCATCGCCGCGATGATGGCTCAGGGTTCAAGACCTTGCGGTTGGGTCAGGAGAACTTGCGGTTGGGTCAGGACTGTCTTCTTCGGTGTGTTTCAGATCTGCAGCAGTGCTAGTACTACCTTGCCCAGCACATGCATAACCTTGAGGTGGGACTGCAGTATCAACCGATGGAGCTGTTTCCAGATTACCTCCTGTAGCCGTATCGTAGCCCTTCACCAGAAAGAACAGATGATGGGTGGGATTCATGGCCTGAGTAAGCATTCTTCCCCCGCTTTACTCAAGATAGCGCGGACATTATCTATTCCAAGTTTGGGAGGGTGCCTTCCATTGCATGGCAAGGACAACAGCGAGCAGAGCGAGAGGAGTTCACCATTCTATCTTTACTTTCCATTAGTTGTTATTTCATTTATTGTTGAACTATTTCATTTATGTTCAGTTTATTTTTAGGTTGTTTAGGTTGATTTTAAGTTAGTTTTGCTTTCATTATGCATATTTATAAACTTTGCTATTGTATGAATTCTAACAAAGCATTTAGTGTTTCTTTCTTCGTGCAATGGCGTGGTTCGATGATAAGGACTGGCACCAAGTCAAGTCCTGCGTTGTGTTGTAAGTTTCTCCCCTTCTGTGAGTTTGACTCTGATAGTAAGCTTAGGATTTGGCTATTTCACCTTCTATGCACGCAATTATCTTCTCTTGAAATTCGATTGATGAATGTATGCGATAGGAGTTCTTCTTGATAACACTTGCTTGAGATTTCTAGAACCTGTCCGTAGTAGCTTTCAAGGCGAAATCCTAGTGACAAGAACTTGAGGAAATAATTAAGGCCATCTTTTAGACCGTTTGAGCCTAAATAGCACACCGTTGACAATATATCTTTGCATCCAAATTTTTGAGCCTATAATCACTATTTTATTTCTGATTTTACCAACCCGTGACATTTACACACTCATTAGCCTTAGACTATCCACAATCACCCTTGTTCACCTAGACTGCAGTGCTTAATTTCATATGATGAGGAGTGAATATGTTAAAAATGTTGATCCTTAAACCCAATTTCGTTACCTGTACTCACAATAAAAGTATTGGATCACCTTTGAAAAAAAAAAAGAAAAGTTGAAAATAGGTGTATCTAGTGTTCTAATTCAAAAATAGTAGTCCAAACAAAGTTTGGCAGAAGGGAGTTTATGGTGCTTTGATAGTCGATTGGAAGAATTGGAAGGAAAAGATGGGGTGAAAAAGAATCATTGGGGTAGTTATGAAGTTATGGGTCTAGGTGAACTTTCTAGCTTGAAAATATTCTTCGACATACCTTAGCCGATGCCGTAACATTACAAGCCGAAAAGTCCTTTTGATACTCAATTACTTGTTGTCTAAATTAGTAGAGATTAGCGATAGGGTCGGATTTATGGTGCTTCTCTTCGGTGTGAAACATTAAGTCTTCTTGAGTATGCAGTAGCCGATTATATAAAAGAGAAGTCACACACACACACACACTTGAATGACCATTATGAGGTAAACTTGAATTGTTGAACTCTAGTTGGACGAGAGGACTTCGATAGCACAAGGGAATCAGTGAAATGTCCCTGAGAACTAATCCATGCCATGCACGACAAAGAATCCGGATGTTGAAGTTAGAATCATACTTTGCTTTGTTTTCAGTTTTAGGATTATTAATTAATTAATTCATTCATTCATTCATTCAAATATTCATTCATTCATTTTTAAGATAGGAGTCACGAATCATAGAATTAAAATATGCGCTTCATTCTTGCTTGAGGACAAGCAATGATTTAAGTTTGGGGGTGTGATGAGCGAGCAAAATACTCACTCATATATCGTAAATTCAGGCTTGAATTGTTGTTAAATTCCTCAAGTTTATGTGATTTGATGAGTTTTGTGAGTGTACATGTGATTTAAGCGCATGTACAAAAATCGAGGTGAAAAAGCACACAAAAGGGAGCAATCTGGAGCAAAAAGGAGAAACAAAGATAAAGAACAGAATCATTGCCGATCGGTCGGGCATAATTATCTGATCGATCAGCAGGAATTGCAAAGACCATGAGCAAAAAGGCAGAATTACCGTCGATCGATCGGCAGCGCTTTTAGAAGACCGCCCATAATAGAGCCGATCAATCGCGATATAGTAGCCGATCGATCAGCTAAATCCTACGAAATCTCATCGAGTGATCGACGATCGATCTCGGGACTCAGCTGATCGATCGGCAGAACCTCCTGATGCAAAACGTCATCATTTTCAGACTTCTAACACTCCAAATTTCCACGAAAATTAGGTCAAAGCATGTGCTCTATAAATAGAACACAGTTTGGACAAAGAAAAAAAAAGAACCTTTGAGAGAAAAACTCAAAGTTCTCATAAAGAAACTCAATAAGAAGAATAACAAGCTGTTATATGGAGAAGAAGACTCAAGGAAGTTGTCGAAGACTAGCCGACTTAGAGTTTATTCTGACTATTTATTCTTCATCTCTTATTCTATTAATTTTCTGGTGATGAATATGAACTTCATTATTTATATTGGTTCTCTCTTAGCCATGAGAGGCAAATCTCTCACTAGGAGAGATTAGCCGAACTTGATGTTGAATTTATTTGATTTTCATTAATAAGTCTATGCAATTTAAAATTCATATGTTTATATTCTTGTTGGTTGAATTTATTTTCTATTTGCAATTGGAAAATTGAGTAGAAAAATTTGGTTTAATTGGAATAAACTCGGAGAGGCAATTTAATTGAATCGAGAATAATAAGAACATAACTTAGAGGCCACAAGGAACGGGAGGTGACTGGTTGTCTAGGTAGGTGAATTGTAAATTGTAAGGACCAAGAGGTGATCGATTTAGGATTCTAGGAATCGGGCGTTAATATGTTTACTTCTACCGAGTGGACGCGTGAGTTAGGATTAGACGCATAATTAGGTCAATAGGCGAAAGCTGCGATGTAATTCATAAATTCCTTAAACTAGTATAGAATTGATGATTGTAGAGAGGAGTTAGTGAGTAATTGAGTAATTGAATAAAAGAGATATCAAGGGAAACTACTCGATCATAGGCTTAGTTAATTGAGTTAATTAGTGAGTTTCGAATTATCTATTTATTTATTGCATTTATTATTTATTTATTTCATTCGTTCGCCATCTTTAAGTTATATTTTCTAAACAAAACAAGTCTTTCTTAGTCGTAGTAATTAGATATTATTAGCCTTTAGTTTCTCGTGGGACGATATTTGGACTCACAATCCATTATATTACTTGTCACCATCCGTGCACTTGCGGTTATAATTCGCGTGTGGAAAAGAGCGAGCATATATAGGTCATCGACGGTTTTTACCACCTGATCATCCGTGGAGGAAGTCGCGAGATTTTAACGGCAAGACAGAAAATATGAGGGCTCCAATTGTATTCTCCGGAGAAGACTGCTTGAGGCAGTTAAAAAATGTTCCTTCAGTGTTTGGAAAAGTTGGAGGGAAAAAGAGAAAATGAGATTCGCGTAATATGAACTGGACAAAGCGAAGCATTTTGTTTGAACTTCCTTATTGGGATAAGTTGTTATTGTGCCACAACATTGATGTCATGCATGTAGAAAAAAATATATGCGACAATTTGTTGGGAACAGTATTAGACATCACAGGAAAAACAAAGGACACCGATAAGCAAGATTAGATTTAGAAGATATGAATATTTAACGAGAGCTTCACTTGATTGAATCCTATGGTCGATGCTTAAAACCTCTAACAGTATATTTACTGAGTCGGGCAAAGAGAAGAATATTTTGTCGTTTTCTTAAGTCCGTACGGTTTCTGATGGCTTCGCTTCAAATTTGAGTAGAAGTGTTGTTGAAGAACAAGAAAAACTTTATAGTCTTAAATCGCACGGCTGTCATATATTGCTGCAGCGTATACTTCCAATCAACATTTGTCCTCTTCTGACAAAGTAAATATGAGACACATTAGTGGAATTGGCACAATTTTTTCAAAAAATCACTGCTCGAAAATTAGAGGTTCAAGATATGAAGGCTTTGGAAGAAGGGGTTGTCTTAGTATTATGTAAATTGGAGCACATATTTCCTCCGCCTTTTCTCACAATAATGGTTCTTTTGCATGTTCATCTTTTGCGAGAGGCAATTTTAGGAGGTCCAGTTCATTCTAGATGGATGTATCCTATTGAACGGTACTTAGGACATTTAAAGAAATACGTCCGCAACAAGACAAGACCAGAAGGCTCGATTGAAGAAGGGTATATTGTCCAAGAGGCTATGACATTTTCATCTCAATACTTGCGTAAGATTCAATCTAAATTTTCAGTGCGTAAACGAGATGATGACAAACTGGAACAGAAAAAAAATTATGCTTTAGAAGTGTTTCGTCCGATTGGGAAGAATGATTACAATTACTTATCGACAGACTTTTGGGCAAAGCAAAATAGTTTGTACTTAATAATTGTCCAGAAGTTGAACTATACTTAGAGTAAGTAATCCAATTTTATGATTGTAGTTTCATTATTAACCTATTGAAAGTGAATAATTTAAGTGTTTTATTTGTAGTGAACACAAACTAATTTTGCAACACCAACCCACGTCGTCAAATGTTTACCAACTACAGTAATCGTCATTTTCAACTTGGTTCGACGAACGGGTAATAATAATACTTAAATATTTTATAACGATTCAATTAATGTATATGCATATCTTATTTGAAATATTAAAGCGCAGATTGGTAAAGTATACGATTATAATCCGTCAGAGGTGTCTGATGAACTGTATGCACTATCTTGTGGTCCAGATGCTCGTGTAAACTCTTATAGTGCATATGTTGTCAACAGTGTCAAGTTCCTAGTTAAGTCACGCGATGATCGACGTCAAACCCAAAATCGTGGGGTCGTTAGAGCAGGAACACATACCGGTATTGATGATGATTATTACGGTTATTTTGAAGGGATTATTGAGTCAGTCTACATTAGGGACTATCGTGTTGTTCTATTTAAATGCAAATGGTTTGATACGGATCGACAAAGGAAGCACTTTATATATGAGCCTCATTTTATTAGTATCGATACAAGTCGTGAAGTGTACCAGGAAGATATTTTTGTCTTTGCAACTCAAGTGCGTCAAGTATTTTATAGTGACGATCGTATCAAATCGAACCCAAATTGGAAAATCATCCAAAGATTAAATAATAGACACTTGTGGGATATCCCTGACGACAAAGAAGATGTGGAACATTTGTTGGATGAAATTGAATCACCATGGGTTTCGCGCACTAGATCGTTCGAAATGACCGACATCGACAAAGTTGCTTTTGATCAAGACGATGTGCCGGCAGAAGTTGTAGATCGAGCTGTTGTTGTAGAAGATGATGTCAGTGACGATGACACAGAAGCCGATTAAATAATAGAAGAATATAATGATGAACCAATTATTGACAACGATAGTGACAATAATAACACTATCACTTACTGCGATGTGGTGCAATCAAACGACGAGCAAGAATAGATGTGAAATACTAACTCTTATATTATACTTAATATTTGATTAAAAATTTTATATTCAATATTGTAATGTTTAATTTGGATATTTAGTTGCAAATCGAGATGATACTGTTTTTGATTATATATATGGCCACCGCTGATGCTGGAAGCGGATCTGGCGACTATCCCACACTCCGACCGTGGGTTCTGCTAGGATGCGGTGACTTGTCCTGATCGTCTACTTCAGCTACAGCGCAAAGACGAACGTGGCATAAACTTGTTCGAAAGGATATAGCCGCGTCTGAGAGTACTGGTACATACAAAAATCTTTACAATGTGTACAAAAATTTGAAAATTAACGTTTTATCAAATATATGTTAAAAAAATTTAACAGAGACTCTTAGAAGACGCGGGCTAAATGTAAATCTTCAAGCTGCAACCGAACTTACTGGTATTGCCTCGGGCTCACGCATCACGCTTCAGCCAAACGAGCACACATTGAAGTTTGTCGGAGTGTCAGCGGTGTGGTTCACAATCGAGTGAGGCATTGTCGTCCGGCGAGATTGTCCGATGGAGTACCATTTCTGGAAGGATGTACCGGCCAAAGTGAAGGCGAGGCTGATTCATCGGCTAGCTGTAAGTACTTTAAATTAGAATTAATTAATTAATTAATTTTTAATTATGTGAAATTAAATCTGCTTTTATTTACTTGGCAGGCGAGATTTGCTATTTAGATGGACAACACTAGGTTCATGCTGATTGTCAACACCCAATTACACGTCACCAGGACGCGCACAAGGAATGATCTGAAAAATCATTGGGTAAATGAAGACAGTGAGGATGATCCAGACAGGGCTCGAGCGAGGCCACCTAGTAACGTCCGTAGTGTACAAGACTGGAACCATTTATGCGATCATTGAGCTGCAGACCAAGCCAATGTAATATAGTTTTATATTATCTTTTGTGATCAGTTATAAAAAATAAAACTAACGGCTTAATTTTGCAGCGTTATGCAGAGGCTATGAGGCAGATTCGAGCTAAGTAGCTCGATATCCATAGCTGACCACAAGTTCAGGATAGTAAGAAATTATGAGTTTACAAATAATATTTTATTTCTTTTTCTTTGAAAAAAAATTATTATTTATGTAACTTGACAAATTTTTTGAAATTGTAGATCACTCTTGAGTCACTAACGTCATTGAGCCCCATTGAGATGCATCACAAACTACACTACAGGGGTGGCTAGCAGAATGATAACGCAAGAAAATAATATGTAAGTCTGTTTTAGTTTGAAGTTACTCTTTTTTAACGTTATGTGACTTTAAAATACTAACTTATCTAATCTTCTTTGTTAAAAGAGGAGATTATTAGTCAGCGTGATGAGCGTCTGTCTCAAATTTCACCTGAGACGCAGCTCACCCAGGAGCAACGTTTGACTTAGAGGCCGTCGTTATTAGGAGCGTCCGCGGGAAAGAGAAGGTAGTGAAGTCCAGTTAGATGGCGGGATTTGGGCCAGTCTTGAAGAAGAAAGATCGCGTGGCGTTGGCGTTGGCACCACAGCCTGGACTGTCAGAGGCCAACGTTCTTTGAGAGCAGCTCGCCGAGGTGATCCAATGACTCGCTGCAACTGAACGACAACTCAAGGAATCAAAGTAGCAAGCAGCAGCCGAACAACATACAGGGGAGGAACGGTGGCAGGCTAGTAACAAGAACTTTGACGAGTTGACCGACTTCCTGCGTGTCACGTTTCCTACCACCTTCAACATCAAGTGCACTACAAATGGCGCGAGTGGTAGGGCCACACGATGTCAGCCTCCTATGCCAGATGACATCCCAGACGCAGATTTAGAGGACGATTAGAAATGTTTTAGACTTTTGTTTATCAGACTTATGTTTTCAGACTTTTTTACTTTAGTAGTTGACACTATTGTTTTTATTATATACACTATAGTTATGTGCTTTTTTTAATGTGTTTATATTTATTTTCTTAAATTATAGAGTTATTTATAAATATGCCATTTATATCAACTAATTTAGTATGAAAAGAAAATTAATTAAAAATAATTCATAAATAATATTAAAAATATTAAATTTGTATTAAAAAATAAAAATAAAAACTCTTTCCGCGACTGATATTTCAGTCGCACATGAACCTATTTGCGAGTGAAATATCACTCGCCGATCGTTCGCTGAAAATTATCTGCGAGTGAAAATTCACTCGCTGATAGTTCGTCAGAACTTATCAGCGAGTGAAATTTCACTCGCAGAAAGTTCCCCACACACCTATCCACGATTGATAACTCACTTACAGATTAACTTATCCGCGCCTGATCGTTCAGTCGTAGATAAGTTCACGGCAAAATCGACTCTCGCCGAAAAGGCTCCGCGATTGACAATTCAGTCGCGGATGCTTATCTGCGAGTAAGCATCCGAGACTGAATTGGGACTGATTATTTCAGTCACGGATACCCTTCCGCGATTGATTTTTCTTTTTTCGCGATTGATAAATTAGTCGCGGAAACCCTTTTCCATACTAGTGGACGCAGATCCCCAATGCTTATCGCTCAGACTGCTAAATCGAGCCACCGAGGGGAGTGAGTAGCGTACCGCTGCCTCTGGCTCCGTATGCGAGCTCCAGGGCCTGAACTCGTTGCCAATCGAGCTCGCTGTTGTCGTCTCGAGTTTGCCACTCCAAGTCCCGAGCGGTCGTCGCTAGCGCTAGGTGAGCTCACTATGGCCGAAGGCGTTTTTGTTATCTTGATAGATGAATATTGTTGTTTCAAATTTCAATGTTGTTTATGGTTGCGTTAATAATATTGCAGGAAGCATATTAGTTCGTTTGGTTATGTTTGTGTGAGATTGGTACCTTATTGTGTTTCATAGTCTTGCGAGTTTGTGGGCGTGCTTGGCTTAGTGTATTTTTATCTTTTTGGCGTTATCAAGTTTGGTGAATTCATGTCGTTTTGAATTTGACAAGTTATCGTTTTGGTGGACTTTTGTGAAAATCTAGTGGGCGTTCAGTTTATTGCGTGCTAGCATGAGAATTGAGATTTTCAATTGAGAAACTTTAGAAATGGAAATTTTGGTAATTTCAAGGATCGGGTTGCATGTTTTTGCTAATCTATTTGTGTTGTGTTGTGTTGTGTTTTTTCTTTTTTACACGTGTCGGTTAAGCGCAAATCGAATTATCAGGAATAGATCGCCGATCCGAGTGTCCGCATTGTATGTTTTGTTAACAACGAGTCTAATTCGGTCAAAGCTCTATATGTTAAAACTGTGTCAAACTATATTGGGTCATTCTGAGTCCTTCTTTTGAATTGTGCAGGATCGTTGACGAAGCTAGTACAAACGTTCAACCCTTCACCACCCTTTTACTAAAGGTATAAATGAGCGGTTGTAAGCAAGATCCAAGCATTAAGACTCGATGACATCTAACGTGACTTTTGTTTTAGTTCATATGCTTATTATTATGTCGTGTGGGATCTGAGCCACTGAGGCTCAATTTTACAATGCAATTATGTTTTGAACCGATAACGATAAAGCGTTAAATTGTTTTGTGGTAGTTGTTGAAAAATATTGTGACCAAATAAAGTTCGGTGCTGGGTTGATTTTAGGTAAAGGCTTCGATCGGGATGTCTAAAAAACATGAAAAACTCTGTCGGATTTTCGGCTCGAAGATTAAATACTTAGTAAAATTATGTCAAAAATTAATGAGATTAAAGAATTCTTTTCTCACATAAACTAGTCAAACAACATACCTATTAGCCATGATTGACTGTTATCGAAAGGACGGCAAAACTCGGGACGAGAATACCCCTAGGGAGTATCTCGACAAACCGTCTGTCGTCCCACAGTCTAGAATTCATTTCTAAGTGGTCCATCAACTCATGGGGTTTTGCTTTCTCTCGAATGACTAGTAAACTTTGGCGTTGAACCTCTGATTCTCGTGTTGGATAAAAGTGTCACACAACAAGCTTCAAGGAGGGACGCCACTAAGGAAAGAGCTCGAGAACCGAGGCTAGAAGCTTAGGACCTCAGGTAAGTGGATCCCCACTATGGCATGAGTAGACTTTACCTTGTGTGGCTACCATTGGGTGAATGTATGATTACTCTCTTGATGTGTGATGGATTAAATGTTGTCGAATCTTATTATTATTATTGTTGATTGCTTTTTGGGGCATGAGTATGGGCTCATGTCCCTACTTGTCTTCTTTGGTTAAAAAATCTGCAAGTATGAGATTGTAGATTGTGTTCGTCTCATTTTATTGCTTGTGTGTGTGTATGTGCTTGTAAGTGCTTTCTTTGAATATGTTTATATATCGGTGGGTATAACATAAAACTTCAAGATAACAACGTGTTAATCGATCCAAGTTGGGTGTTAAGTTCTAATTAGACCGCAAAGGACGTAAAAGATGCCAGGGTGAAAGACCTTCCTCACAATGCAATAAAGATGACTTGATAGGCCCGCGAAGGGACTGAGGAGTCGAGTTAAGCAAATCTTCCTCATTGTAATGAAGACTTCTGGGTAGGCCTGCAAGGGGGCCCAAGAAGGTGACGCAGTCAAGCCCTTATACTGTATTACCTTGGTATCCGAATAGGTCCGCGAGGGGCCTGGAGAGATTTGGTAAACTAACCATTCTTATAATAGTCTAGGAGCGTATCCTAGCATGCCAAAAGAGAGTTAATATAGTTTTAATACTAACATGAAACTTATACTTGTATGTCTGAATATTTGTATGTGTGTTTGCTTGTACGTGGTTATGGGACCATGGACTTTAAATTTCATAGTGATTAGTGTTACTTGGAATGAATGAGTACAGGTTGGCCTGAAATAAGGCCTAGCCAGAAAAGGGGCACACTAGAGTTCCGGACTGGCCTGAAAGGAGGCATGGCTAGAACGGGGGCACATCAGCGTTCTGAAATGGCCTGAAAAAAGGCTTTACCAACGGGGCAGTTGCTGCGATGGGTTCCAAAATGGCCCGACGGGTCCGGTGGCCGCGAAAGGTTTTGGAACGGCCCAAGAGGCCTAAAGGAGGCCGGCTGACGGCGTTCCTCACAGTTTATAATTTGACGATCCAGATCGGCCCGACGGGATAAAGTGTAGCAACGAATTCCGAAATGACCCGACGGGGTCACTGACCGCAAAAGGTTTCAGAAAGGGCAAAATGTCCCAAAGGAGGATGAGTCCTTATATTTGTACAAATTATCAGGACAGCCCAAGGGGGCAAGATCTATAGTATGTCCCGGACTAGCCTGACGGGGTGATTGCACAATCAATTTTAAAATGGTCCGACGGGACCACTGGTCGCGAAAGGTTTCGGAACGACCCGTAAAGAGGTCTAGATATGTATAAGTTCTAGAAGGGCCGGTAATGGGTCTAAATGTGTATTAAATTCTAGAATGACCCGTAATAGGTCTAGATATGTATAATTTCTAAAAGGACCCACAATAGGTCTAAATGTGTATTAAATTCAAGAACGACCCGTAAGAGGTCGAGATTATGTATAAGTTCTAGAACGGCTCGCAATGGGTCTAAATATGTATTAAGTTTTAGAACGACCCGTGAAGGGGTTTAGATATATGTACAAGTTTTACAACGACCCGCGAGAGGTCTAGAGAAGGGGTGAGGCTCACGAGAAATTCCCAACATTATAGAATCAAGAATTCTTAAATAGTAAATTGTGTGCACACGTATCTTTATAAGCTAAGTCAAATATTTGTGAACTTGAGTGAGATTAGAGCAAAATATGAGATCGACTTTCGAGTCGAGATTAATAAGTCGTTAAGGCCGACCTCCTTTCATATGACAATTCTTTTGCAGGTATTGTACCCTGCGTATGTTTAACATTCTATTTTTGAAATCTACTCTGCGGGCAAGTTTGTTGAAGTGTGATGTTTACTCTTCAGACTTCGATGGCTCGATCGTCGAGTCCGTCCTTTTAATAAACTATTGTGTTGTGATATCTTTTGATTGTACGTTACCTGCAAACTTAGCAATCTATTTATCTAATCTACTAACTAGGCTATTAGCTCACTAGTATGCTCGTGTCGCAGGTATATTGAAAGGATATAAAAAGGCCATGTGACAATGACGGGAATAACGGGTGTATACGGGATCGACCTGTAACATGGTACGACTACCGGCTAATCACTGGCAAGGAGTAATCTTAATTTTCGCACTTTTTAAATTCACGGTTAATACTAACTCTTTTGGTTATTGAAAGAACACGGTGAATTCCCGCGCATGTAAAATAAGAGTTCAATAGCTGTATTAATGTAAAAAATTCAAATTTTTCCGTATTTTCGAAAGAAAAATATTACTCTATTTTATAAATTATAATACATTTTCGAGTATAAATTTTAAAATACTATTTTGAGTTTTCGGTCGTTACATACATCGTTAGCTATATTCTTCTCATGAAAGTCTTCTTGTTGATTCTAATCTCTTCGACATATTTCAAAGAAGTGCATGACATATTACAAGGTGAATCCTTCTAGTTCACCCATACTTGTTTGACTTCTCTTTGAGGTAGAGTCTTTTCTGGATCTGCTATTCTAAAGTCTGCAAGGTACAAGTATTGTGACTTAATAGAATCTATATATTTTCTCTCATTCTTCCTTGTGGCATAAAGGGTGTTATACCTGATTTTGCAGCGAGTGTTCTACTAGGTGTCACATCAATTGTCTTCAACTTCATATCTTCACCCTTCTTCACACAAGACGTGCTCGCTTAACAAATACAATATGCGCATGAAACCTTGAAATCTAATAAAAGACTGTCAACTAGTACATGGGCTGGTCCCACATTTTATGCATTTGAACTGCCTCATCCAATTATCACCCTTGCTTTTCACCGGACATGTATGTATATTAAAAGAGTAATCGGTCATTCAATTTTATATATGTCTGACTAAAGAATTCACCATCATTTAAGACTAACAACGAAGAGTTACTTATAAAGAATGGTTAGAACAATAAAAATTTATAAGCACACTAATTGACTTACAGCTTACGTTTATTTAATAATACAACAATTAGAGGAATTAATTCAACAAAATTCTACTTTCATATGCATCACAACAACTCACCCATCTTGGCATTCCGATCCAACCCCAACCCTAATATGATTAAAAGGAATGGAGGTTTACTCTATGATGTTATGACCATAGAATTGTTTTTCTTGACATAATGCAATGTATTCATTTTGCAAAGTGAAATAAAATATTACTCTATAAATAATTGTGTTCCAATAATAAATTTCTTTCTTACATTTGCTTTGTTGATTAGAGGGGATCTGGCATTAAATTAAACCGAGGAACATTTAAAAAATAATTCATTTTTCTCTTCCATTCTTTTTGCTTAGAACACTAGTCATTGTAAAGATCCTAGATTCTATACCGATTACATCGATTAAAATAGAAAATTATAAGCAGTTGCCAATAATAAATTACTAATAAAAGTAATAAAATCAACAAGGAGAGAAAATGCTCAATTTAAAAGAATTGGATATTGGCTAATGGCTATCACTCTTTCGCCAATTGCCTTGTACTTTCTCAGCTAAACGATAATAAACTATAAAACGATCAAGCTACTGCGAAGAGAGAGAGAGTGTGTTTTTTATTTTATTTTTCTGATAAAGAGAGAAAAGTATTTTGTGTATATGCAATTAATTTATTAAGCAAAGTGATGACCGACAATCCTTAATAGAGCATAGAATATTAGTATGTGAATACAATTCACACTGAGGTTGAGGTTACAGAAAATAATTAGGTGTAGTGATTTTCACTAAAGCCTAGCAAAAGTTCTACTACTTGCTCTTATTGACCACCTCCAATCTAACATTTTGTTTTTCAATACTTCTTATCTTATGCTTGTTCTTGTTTCACTCTGTTTGTATGATCAGTTACTGAAGATATTTCCATTTAAATATTGGAAAATAATGTTGCAGTGCTTGATGATTTCAGTTCAATCTGCGGTAGTAGGACTATGAATGGACAGACATATAGCTGCATGGCGTTTAGGCTGGAATCCGGAACTTCTTACAAGCATTTATATCGTAAGCATACTGCCATCTAGAAAAATAAGTGTGTATGCCTATGTATGTGTAGGTGAGTGACTTAAATACAAGAGATGGTAGCCTTGTTAATAGAGTTGTCAATTTGGGCTGTGGCTAGTCAGTTGACCTGGGCTCGGTCAAAGTTTGTGAGGGCCAGACCGGGCCGGTCTATGTACTGTAGTAGCCTGGTCCGGCTTGTAATATATGGTAGGCGTGGGCCAGGCTTAAAGTACTAAGCCTGCGGGCTAGTCTGACCCGTCTTCAAAATGTAAAATGGGTCGGGCCGGGCTCGAGGCCAATGTCGTTGCCCGTATGGGCCTGCCCGGCTCGAATAGATTTTAGATTTTTTAGTCATATAAAAAAATTACTCTCTTATAAGTTTATTTTGTTAATTAAAAAAATAATAATCATTTTCACTATTTCTTTTATCTTTCCACTTACAACGAAATAAATAACAAGAAAAGACTAATAAATTTTTCTTTTTCTTCCAAATTATAATTTATCACATATATAACATGTACAGCCATACTACTCAATATTTCATATTATATTTTTCTTCACATTCAACTAATCTACATACTCTCTTTACTATTTTTTGTTTGTTAGTTTTTGATAATTATAGTCTTTTTTTTCTTACCAAGATTTTGTTATATTGGATTTTCTTTAGAAGGTTTTGAATGAGGCAATCTTAATAAAATAATAAAATTTCTCTTTCGATTATCCAAACTAAATTAATCTTAGTATTTATTTATTTTCCTATTTTTTTAATGTTTTTTAATAATCTATTTTGGTAATGTGTATCTATACGCCCGGCTAATATTGCTCCAATTAGGCCCGGCCAAATAGGCCCGTTTAGGCCCATCAACTGAGCCAAATTGATTTTAAATGGGTTTTGGCGAAGGCCGAGTCAAAGGTTTATCTAAATCGGGCCGCTTCAGTCTGGCACACAAAGAAAAATAAAAATATCGAGCCAGCTCCTGGCCCGAACAACATTTTCCTAACATATCACTCAATAATATTCATGATGTCGATCTATCATTTGATTAGTTAAACAATTTTAATAGTAAGGGAAGACTTATTTGATTTGATTTTATTGTCAGCTTGTTATATTGCATATTTCATATCTTTGTCTACTAATATGCAAGTTTGCAGCATATCTTAAAGTCAGATTTCTAGGCTTCACATTTGAACTAAAGTAAGGATGTTCAAATTTTTTATTTTTTTTAGGGAATAAGATATATAACTTCAAGAGATAAGTAATCTTATTGTATAATTATGGTCTTCATGACAGCACAGGTACTCTAGAGAGCAACCTCAACAACTTAATTTCTGTACATACGATTTTTTGTCCATCTTGTCCTGACAATATATCTCAATGAAACTTTTTATTTATGTTCTATATTACCAAAAAATCTCATTGTACGTTGCCAATACCATATAACAAATACTGGTATTATGGAGATTTGGTAATGTATTTGTGGAACAGAGAAACTAAATCTGCATACCAGAGAGTGTAAAATGAAGGCTACTAATCTGCATTTCTAGAGTTGTAATTGCTACTCTTTATAAGTGAAAAACGTTCAATATTGGTCACAACAACCTTGACTCTAACGTGAATGCGAAGAAGTATCATGACCACTGCACGCATGACATATTATTTTTTATTGGAAGCTACCTATGTCATTCAGGGTGGTTCGATTTGCAAGTAAATTTGCATCCTCTCAAGATTGATAGTAATAGATTTTAGTTTGATTGTTTCTTCTTTTCCTCCTTGAAATTGTGAACAACTTGTCAATAATTCTTATTTCATGCTTATTCTCGTTTCACCATATTTGTAGGATCATTTGCTAAAGGTATTTCCATTTACATATCGTAATAAGCATACTACCATCTAGAATCTATGCATGTGTTTGTGGTTGTGCGTGTGTGTGTGTTAATGTGTGTGAGAGACTTAAATCTAGGATATGGTAGTCGTGTTAGTAGAGTTATCAATTTGGGTCCAAGCCTATCGGTTGACTTGCGCTCGGTTTAGATTTTGTGATGGCCAGGTCAGGCCGTCCTGTTATTGTAGCAGGCTAGTCTAATCCATAATATATGGAGGGCCTAGGCCAGGTTTAAGGTACCAAGTTCGCAGGATGGCCTGACCCAGTCTAAAAATGTTAAACTGACCGAGTCGAGCTCGAGGCCCATGTCATATCCCGTTTGGGCCTGGCCCGACCCGACTCGACCTGATTACTCTTTTATAATTTTTTTTTTGTAAATTTTTTTAAAAAATAATTACTTTCACTATTTATTTTAACTTTCCACTTACAACCAAATAAATAACAAGAAAAGACGACTAATTTTTTCTTGTTCTTTCACATTTTCATTTATCACATACATAATAAAAATACAACTAAAGTACACAATATTTTAGATTATATTTTTCTCCACATTCAACTAACTTACACACCCTTTTTACTCTTTTTTATGTGTAAGTTTTTTCATCTTAGTGTTTTTTTTTTTAGCTACGTTTTGTCCCACTGGATGTTGTTTAGAAGGTTTTTAATGATGTAATGTTAATCTAAAAATAAAAATTCTCTCTTGGTTCTCCAAAATTAATTACTCTTAATATTTATTTTTTCTTATTTTTATATATATTTTTTATAATTTATTTTGTAGTGTGAGACTTTATAGGCCCAGTTAGGCCCGACCGTGTTAGCCCATTTAGGCCTGTAGTCGAGCCAAATTGATTTTAAATGGGTTTCGGCGTGCCGGACTGAGGGCTTCTCTAGATTGGGCCAGTCCAGCCCGGCCCGTAAAAAAGTTTGAATGGGTCGGGCCAGCCCGCAGCCCAAACGATATTTTCCTAACATATCCCTTAATAATATTCATATGGATATATATTTTCATAACCGAAATAATTTTAAAAAAAAATTTCATAACCGAAATAATTTAACCAAAACATCCTTCGTTCAATATTTTTTTTTTTAAATTCTTGCTCATATGGATATATATATTTTTTATTATAATAATTTGATATGTTTTTAAATTTATTTTCATATAGTCATTTTATTATTATTTAAAAAAAAATCAGAATCATATAGTAAAACAAGCAAATTTAGGCGCCAAAGCACGCCATTTTACCACTATTGCTAAATGTACGACGTTGTCTCAAAGTTAGGCATGCACAGACAAATAGATCATACTTATATATATACTAGTAGAACCACGCGCTTCGCGCGCGTAAAAAAGAAAAAAAAAAAAAAAAAAAGTAGCAGCCAAAATAAAGAGTGAGACTTCAGGGGGCAGCCCCTGACACACGGGCCCCACGCACGCGGGCCCGTGTCAGGGGCAATTTTTTTTTTTGCTCTAAAGTCCCTACACTTAACATTTTTGTGTTTTTTATTTACATTAGTCCCTAAATTTTAATAAAATTATTAAATAGCCCAATTTTTTTTAAAAAATTTCACTCCTACACTAAAAAAATGCGTTTTTTTTTACGAAAAACTAAAAAAAAAAATGGCCACTAAACCTCTTAAAAAAACGGCCGAAACGCCCATTAAAAACTCATTGGGGCTTTTATTATTTGTTAAGGATATATTTATTTATTTATTGAATGATATATATATTATACATAAAAATAAAAATAAAATGTATATATATGTTCAACTAAAAGATTAAAAAAAAAAAGAAAATATTAAAAATAAGAAGAGAAATGTACACAAAGCACCTGTATTTGATGATGTGCACATTCAAATTGACAATCTTCACCTTTCTTTTGCCAGCTTTCAGCTTTCTTTTGCCTTTCATTTACCTTGTTTTCTCTCTTCTACAGTATATGTAGGTTATAGAAATGATCACAAATAAAGGTTTGCCTATGCATTTGAGGTTTAGTATTTAATTGGATTTTCTTTTGAAGGTTTTTAATGTGGTAATCTTAATCTAAAAATAAAAATTCTCTTTCTGGTTCTCCAAAATAAATTACTGTTAATAGTAATTTGTTTTCTTTATATATATATATATATATGTATTAATTTATTTTGTAATAGGCCTTTATAAGCCTGAATAGGCCCGGCCTACATTGGCTTGGCCTAAACCCGTGGTCCTGCCCGAATGAATTTTAAATGGGTTTTCGCACGGGCCGGGCTGAGGGTTTCTCTAGATCGGGCTAATTAGGCCCAGCTCGCAAAAAAAAAGAATAACGGGCTGGGCCAGCCTGTGGCCTGAACAGGCTAACATTAAATAGGCCGGGACGACACGAGACTGGCCAGTTTGACACCTCTATGTGTTAGGCATGTTGATGGTATAAATACTATTAACAAAATTATAATTATTGTCCACGGTGAGTCCTTTGTTTTTGCATTTGTGGCAGTTAGTAAATTTATTGTGAGACTCTGTCTGGCCCCGGCTGCCTTATACTTTGAAAGTATTATATATTTTTTCATTTTCTTTTATGATATTTCTTTCTTTTTTATTTTGATTCCCTTTCCTTATTCTAACTTATATAATGTATACAGACGTTAAAACAAGAATTTTAGTTTGTTAGCTCTTGTCGTTTTGTAATATTTTTATTTTAAATTATTTTTTTAAAGAATGCTTTAAAGGCTCATTTAGATAAATAAATATTTTAGATTATATGTTATAAAGATATAGTCATAGTTTTCAAAAATTTAAAAATTATGACATAAATTTTATTTTATTTTTTGTTTTTAAACATAAAATTTGCTATAAAAAATTTCTACAAAGGTAATAAATTTTTGAAATAGCTATTTTCTTAAAAGTTTGAAATTATGGCTATTTTTTAAAATTATTTTTAAAAAAATAGCTATTTTTTATTTAGTTTTACAAAATACGCTAATTACATTGAGGATACAACTCACTTGCTGAAATATTAATATGATTACATTCGCTTTATGAATACTCTGTTTGCCTCAAAATAACGTGAAACTCTGTTGATAACACTAGTGAACTTCATTTTACTTAATTAGTGAAAGGATATGAAAAATAAAAAAACAAACGAAGTTGTATTCTTTTCTTTCACACACAAAGTATTTACCATCGAAAATTATTTTTTTGATAATTTTAATAAGAATATACCCATTTTCAAAACCACTACCATGCTAACAATTTTTTTTTTTAATTTATTTTACCAAATACTAATAACTATAATTGTATTTTCAAAATATATGAAAGATAATTGTTATTCACCAAACATTTTCTCAGCAACAAAATAGAGAAACAAAAGAGCAAAAGAATCCAAATTGTCCAAAATTTAGAATGCACAGTTTTACTCTACAATGAATCCAATAAATAATAAAGCTCAATGATCAATAAAGAACTCAATATCCTTTTTGAAATAAATTTCATAAATAAATTAAAATAGCAATTTTGATTAATTAAAACGTGCACAACGGAAGAGATAACTTAGTAGAACAATTAAATAATTTAATTGAAACTTGCAAAGTAGATCTCGTATACATATTGCATTATAAAACTTTTTTTTAACAATTATCATAACATAATTAAATAGAATAAGATCAAGAGACTAAACCATCAAATAGTTTAATTATCGAACACTTTATTATCACCGTATGTTGTGAGACTATCAAGGTTGGGCTAGCTTCCTCTTATGCTCACAACGAGTTTACTGATTAAGCTTTAGACACCAATGTCTTCCACTCCAATTCGGGATGACAATTTCCCCTGGGAATGGGGACCCATGGGGCTTCGCCCCATATAAGGCGGGGATAGGGGGACTCAAATAAAGATTGAGACAGAGATGGAGATGGGTAAACACTTAATTATCCCCATAGAGATAGGGCAGAGATGGGGAATGTACTATCTACCCCATATACTTATGATATTTTTAAAAATATGTTTATGTGTATATATATATATATGTCATTTTTTAATATATAATTCATTAGATATAAATATTTATCAAATCTCACATGTAATGCATAAAAGCTTAAATTCTATATATTTGAGTTATTAAATTTATCAAGTTTTTCAAACAAATCTTAGAAAAAAAAGAGTTTAAAAAAACGTCAATTTTAA
Source organism: Boehmeria nivea var. tenacissima (assembly GCA_018132145.1). Lineage (NCBI taxonomy): Eukaryota > Viridiplantae > Streptophyta > Magnoliopsida > Rosales > Urticaceae > Boehmeria > Boehmeria nivea. The sequence continues at coordinate 5,817,885 of CM030876.1, read as the reverse complement.
AAAATGTAAGTAAATTTTTTAAAAAAAATTCTACGGATAAAGAAATAAGTCATCTCTATATTACTTATAAATGATTCTTTCACGCACACACCAAATTTACTTGTGAATAGGTCTCTCTTTTCCCTCATTCAATTTTTGTTCACGGAAAGCTTTTCCTCTTATATACGTGAAGACGTGAAGCAGAGCAATCACTTGTGGTATTTTTCTGTACTATTTCTTGTAGCCCAACCTATAAAATGTGCCAATCATGCTACCCAATTATCCATTATTTTCATCCAATTTCCTTCCCAAAATCTGCTACTCATAATTCTCAATTTGGTAGGTTTTGGACTTTTGGTTAACGGAAATCTACTTTCCTATATTTTGGGTGAGAACTTTGTTAAACCTTTCCATTCTTAATTTGTATGAATTAAAACTAATTCTCCCTAAATTCTTTACAAAAAATGCGCACATTTATGCCATTATTTATTCTATATTTAGTACCATTTGATAACATGTAAAACTACATATAGATTTGCTCATTTCGCGAAACTATAATCATTGAACATAATTATTTTGTTGTAGTTTTTTCTTCCAAACTACACCAAAATTGTTGTAATTTATCAACAATATTGTTATCAATACTTTTTCATAAATCATAACAATAATTCTCATAATAAGAAATAATTTTAAATAAATAAAAGAAACCTTTGTTGATTGAAAATATAAAAAACGTATGGGATCAGGTTATCACAAAGAGGTTTCTTGGACTTGTGAACTCCCCTTGCCAAAGGTGAATCAGTTTTGTTTCCCAAGTACACAATGCTTATAGAATTCCAAACCACTGAGCTTATTCTCAAGAAATAATCCTTGCTTGTTGAGTTCATTAAGCCCTTTCTCGCTTACATGAGCTAATCATTGATGCCATAGCCTCATGATCTTTGGTTCTGTCATCTGTGTATTCCACTTCAATAGCTTCGCTGATTAGAGTTGTAACCTCATGAACATAGATTTTTTTTTTTTTTTGCAATCCTTCATGATTACAAAGGACCTCCTCATCACCTTCTAATGTTTAAAGAACACAAGAAGAGAAAACCTTTTCCTTTAAAGAACACAAGGAGATCAAGTTCCTCTCAAGGTCCGAGACAAATCTTAGATTGTTCAATATTCTCATTGTTCCATCTGCAAGTTTCAGCTTTACGTTACCAATACTTGCAACTTTGCAAGTGGCATTGTTGCCCATAATGACTGTTCCTACATAAAATTCTTGCAAATCTTGAAACCAGTGCTTCATGGTACTCGTATGAAACGAGAATCCAGAGTCTAAAATCCATTCCTCTTCTAGTGTTTCTTATAACCAGTAATGAAAACATCTACACTAATTCATAGCCAATTGAGGCTAGTTAGATATCTACCTGATCCGAGTCTTTGTCATTGTTCTTGAACTTCTTGATTTTTGGCAATCTCTTCTAAAATGACCTTTTTTATGACACTTCTTGCTCTTGGACTTCCACCTGGATTTCCTATCGGCTTGTTTTCTCTCCGATCAGATCCTCCTATGACACCTCTCTCTAAGACCTTGTCGCCTAGGCTCAAGATCAACAGACAATGAGCCTTGTCAAGAAAATACTTGTTTTCTTTCTTTGACATGATCGTCGGTAGATTCTTCAAGCCACTAAGAGCATCTTCAAGCCCTTGTTGAGCCGACAAGGCCTCATTTTCAATCGCCATAGACCAGAGTGATTCTTTCCGTTGAACTTCTCGGTCTCGAATTTTGTCATGGTCATCTTGAACTTGGCTCTGATACCACTTGTAGAAATTCTTGTGGTCAAGTGGCTCTGATACCACTTGAAGAGAAAGAACGTCAAAATAATCAAAACGAACACATATTTTGTCTCTCAACAAGTCTCTATATTGATTCCATAATTACACACAAGAAAAGGCCTGTACATTTTCTTATTACAAGTATACACCAGAACAAGAAATCTCAACTTTTTCTCTGTATTCTGTCTTTCTCAGTTCTTTTTCTTTTCTCACACTTTTGACATCTAAGATTCTGCATAAAATAAAGCTGTTATACAGTAATACTTGTTCTCAACATATTATTGAGAATCTACAATTACAAAAATGCCTTTATGGTAAACTAATTACTATACAATTAGACTTGGCAATTCTTTGACTTTTACACTGTTTATAGCAACATGCCACGTGACTCTTCATCTACATTCAAAATCGAAGCTGAAGAGTATAAAGCGACCGAGAAAAAACACATTTGGATTATTAAGGCTCAAGAGCTTGTTGACAGAGACTCATAGTCTGAAATGTTGGAAATAATAAAATTACAAGAAGACGGAGAGGCATGAGACTATCGCTTCTTGTCCCATATGGTTGTCACTTCTCATATTTTTAATTACAATTTGAGTTTTTAAAAATATATTAAGTAAAAATAAATTATTTATTATATTTTTATTGAAAGGAACAACTACGGAGAAAATCAGGGACATCTATTTTTATTTCACAGAAAATGGGGTTATAGGAAAATGAGTAGTAGTTAGATTTTGTTAGGATTTTATCCCCTTCTTTTTTATTCAAAATAGCCGGTGGAGATTTAATTTTTTTGAATTTTTAATTATTTTTGGTAAACATTCTAAATTTCTTAATTTTTTAAAAGGAGAAATTTCATTTTAATTAAGTTCTAAGTCAACAAGGATGTTAGGCAATTTTGTACTTGCATTTCTTATATTAGTAAAATTTTAAAAATGAACCTTATATTTGTAATTATTCTTCCTAAACGTTTTCATATATATATATGTACTTTTCCCTAATTCTATTTTAATAAAAAGTTAATGGCTCAAAAACCGAAAAGCTTGTAAAGAATGTATAGAAACACAAGCTAATGTGAGAGAGACTCAAAAAGCTGAAGTTTACAAGTTCTAATTCCTAATTAAACACAATATTTGAAGAAAAACAAATGCCGGAAAAGATCTAACTTTCTAAGATTCTTAGGCTTCTTAAAACTTTGCTTAAGAGGACGACATGTATCATTCTTAATGCTTTTATATTTTTTAATTTTTTCTTCTTTTCATTCTTCCCCACTCTTCTTTTGCCATAAACTCGGCGCCTCTTCAACACCCCAGTCCTAATTTCTTCCTCGATGCCGGCCCCTTCGACTATGCTCAGTTTTGTTCTCTCAATTTTGTTCTTTTCTCTTTCTTTTTTGTGTGATTAATTTATTTCTAGCCCTAGATTGGGCAAACGTTTTGATGGAGTGATTGATGGCAGAGGTGGCAAAGTTGGGAGGCGATGGGCTGTCGGAGCTGCCTCTTCGGATCAATAGGCGGTTCAGGTTGTCAGTTTAGCATGGGGGAAATTTCAGTTCGATTGAATGTTTTATATTGTTTTGATGTTATTTGTGGGGCAGGGAGTTGGGTGCAACCATGCGTAGAGTATTGGTGAGGAAATTGAATATTATTTTGGTTACCACTCGAATGCACATGGAAATCTACAAATACCCAGCTTGGTAATTTTTCTTCTTGAGGTTACATTTGAAGAGTAGTGGGATTTCTGACTTCGCTCTGATTCTAATTATATAGGTATGTGAGGCAGGAGTAGTGTAGTTGGAATAGAAACATTGTGCCAAAGCAAGGGCAGGATTGGGACTATGTGGGATTGGATTCTAAAGGACAATACCATAGGTGAAGCCATTGGGAGAGCAACAAGGTAATTTTTATCATGCCACTTCTAAATTAAGATTGCTTCACTGTAAACTAAAATTGATCATGAGGTTTAGAAACATGGAATTGATATGATAACGTATTCCCTTTATTATGTAGTAGAAGCTTCTGTCTGAGTCCATGTATAAATAATTTGAACTCTGATCATGTTGTTTCTATCCGATGTAACTCCAGGATTTCTAGATAATTGTAGCGCATAAATTCCAGGTTGATTTTCTCGAGGTTACACTTTTACTGTTAGTTATTTCTAAGTTGTATTAAACTTTTTAGGATTAATAATGACCTAAAAGCTCAATATTTATCCATATGGAACAGCGTAATTAGAGTCCCAGAGATTATTTTTCTACCCTATTTGTTGCACAAAACTCGATTTTGCAAATTAGATTCCTTTAAAATTTTATTCTTACTCTTGTAGCTAATTAAGAGAGATGTTAGAACTTATCAATTCAATGTGTTAGTGTATTTAGGGTTAGCAAATTATTTTTGGCAATCTTATCATTGTTTAAAAGTTAATATTCGGATCATGTATTTTTCAAATATGTTGCTATGATTTTATGGCACAAATCCCGCAGCAGATTTTGAAGATATGAAGATATTTGCAAGGTGTACCACAAGATGTTCCTTGTAGCTTCGGATTTCGAGGAGGCGATCATATCTCTGTGATTCGAATTTATTCATATATATTTAAATTAGGATCATTATCCTTGATCTAATGGGATTCGAATTCATCAAGATAAATACAAAAGATTATCCAAGATTTAAGGAGATAATGAAGTGATATTCAAACAAGAAGATCACCATATAAAAAGGAAGACTGTTTCCTTATTTTTTATTCCTTCATTTTTTTTTGTGTGTGATATCTCTCTTTGCTAGGGTTTGCTTTTAATCGTCAGTTCCTCATGTGAGAGTGTGAGAGTTAGGGCTGCAGAGACAGTTAATTAGGTCTCCATTGTTATTGAGAGAGATCACTTGTGAGTTCACTTGTGAATGCATTAGAGAATTGGGTGTAAAGGAGTCTCGAGAGAGGTTTCTGTGGAAACGAGGGGATCTCGGGCATAAGGGGAGCTTATGTCTGGTTCACGTAGCAGACAGAGAAAAACGGCAACGTTGTTAGGAGGAAGTCCAATTAGTTTAAGTCCGGGTGTATGCGTTTTATACTGAACGGTTCTCCACTAACTGGACGAGGCCTCGCGGATGTAGGCAAATTGCCGAACTGTGTTACCAATTCTGGTGTCGTTTATTTTCTACACTTTACTTGTTGTTCCCACTTTATGTTTTGTCTCGTTAATTATTTGTACGGGTGTACTCGCCTGATGTGGTTTATTCTCTAGATTACCCGTCAAGTACACCTAACAGATTAGTTGTTTTTTCAATTGGTATCAGAGCGGGTCACTCTAACCTGTTGACTATGATGGTAGGGTGTCTAATCTTTTGTTTTTTTGGTGAGATGTCTACCATTGCTTGACAGAACAAACTACTCGTACTCGAAGGCAATGATGAAAGCTTTTATCAAAGCTCTTGATGAGAGAGCATGGAATCAGTTTTGAGCAGATGAAAGCCACCAACTGTGACGGATGTTGAAGGAAAGACCAATCCAAAGCCTAAATTGGAATGATCATCTAAGGAAGACAAGCTTGCAAGTTACATGCTTTGGACCCTAATCAATTCAAGCAGATCTCAACTTGTGAGTCAGCCAAAGAGGTGTAGGAGATCCTACTGACGACCTTCAAAGAGACATCTTCTGTCAGACTATCAAGACTGCAAATGATGACAACCAGATTCGAGAGTCTAAAGATGCATGAAGAGGAGACCCGGCTATGTGACATAGCTAATAAGATATTCATGCTCGGTGAGAAGATGTCTGAAGAAAAACTGGTAAGGAAAACTCTCAGATCACTGCCGAAGAGGTTCGCATATAAAGTGACTGCCATAGAGGAAGCCAAAAATGTGACGGCTATGAAGCTTGAAGAGTTAATGGGCTCCCTTCGTACTTTTGATATGAACTTTGAAGAAGAACGGGGTGAAAAGAAGGCCAAAGTAATTGCATTGAAGACCAACTGTAAGGAGATGATGTAGATTCAAGCTATGATGATGATGAAGACCTGTTTGAGTCGGTTGTTATGCTTTCAAAGAATGTGGGACAAATTATGAAACGAATGTGCAGGACATCAAGTAGGGGTGCACTTTAGCGTGCTCTAGGGTTAGCGTAGAACACCAACTTCGATCCTCCGAGGAAGAACAAATTGGTAGAGTCAAGTCCAGACAGCATAAACGGAAAATCAAACATCCAGTGTCCTGAATGTGAACGTTTTGGCCATATCCAATCCGAATGTGCCAACACACTGAAGAAGAGCAACAAGTCCTTCAACTCTACATCGAGCGACGGTGATTCCAATGGCAATAGAGAAGAAGAAGAAGCCCATGTCAGTCATCATGTTGCCCTTATCACTCGATCTGCAAGAAAAAAAAATACTATTTCTGAAGATGTACCACCACATGCACCACAAGATGATCTACCTTATGTGAATGACCAGATTTCAACCAATTATAGTGATAGCAGTGATGATGAAGAACTTACTGATGAGGTAATAATAAAATCTTACAGGGATATGTATCACAAGTGGATGCAAGTGGTCAAAGTGAATGAGAAGCTTTCACGTGAGAAGGAAGACTAAGCAAAAACGATTAAAGCTCTTGAAGGCGAACTTGCAAAAAGTAAGAAGATTCAAGGTGACTTTAATGGTGAACTAGAGCACATAAAGAAGACAGCAAGGATGCTTGACTATGGATCATCAAAATTGGATCAAATCCTTATGGCTATGAAGATTGCAGGTAATCAAATAGGCCTTGGCTACAAAGGAGAGAGTCCCAGCACGAAGAATGTCTTTGTTCCAACAACCAAAGTGGAGAAACCAGATGTGAACTAGTAGAAGACAGGAACACCGTCTAGTGCATGTTTTTGTGCATCTGGAAAGAAGTGGGTCCCGGTATGGCATTATTGTGAGCATATTGGGCATATCAGACCTCGCTGCTTTCCATATCTTGCTGATCTGCGAAAAATAGGTGAGAAAAAGCAGCATGGAAATAAGACCACGAGGAAAGCTTGGAGGAAGAAAAGTGATGTTCACAGTTACGTTGCGTATACTTCTCTAAAGGATAGTGAGAAAGATACTGGTACTTTGATAGTGGATGCTCCCAACATATGACAGGAGAGAAGCACTTCTTAAGAGACATCCAATCATGCTCAACCAGCCACGACACCTTTCGAGATGGTGTCCAAGGAAAAGTTCTTGGCAGAGGACTCCTAGATGTACCTAGACTACCTAAGTTTGAAGATGTATTACTTGTAGAGGGAATGAAGGCTAATCTGATCAGTATTAGTCAGCTTTGTAACCAAGACACTTGCACGGTCATGGATCAGTCCAATCAATGTATTATGGAAGGTATCGGGTCCTCTAATAATTATCATCTATTGACACCTCTTGGTACATGTTGTAGATCATCTGTAGATGGCACTGAAGATTGGGGCATTTAAACTTTCAAAGTCTAGGAAGAGCAGTGTCTATGAAAGTTATTCGGGGTATTACAGAACTGAAGCCAGAATCAGGAAGAATTTGTGGATCGTGTCATATCGACAATCGAAAGAAGATGTCCCACAAAGTGTTCCAGCACTTGGTGACCACTCAAGTTCTAAAACTGTTTCACATGGATCATATGAGTTTTATGCAGGTAGAGAGTATTGGAGACATGAAGCTAAAGAAGAAACTTGATGCGAATAATGATGAATCGGTGTTTATTGGTTCCCCCACCAATAGTCGTGCTTATAGGAACAAACGCACCAAGACTATCTTGGAGTCTACCAATATAGTGGTGGATGATGTGGAAGAAGATGTGGCTACTAGGATTGATCAAGGTCGTTTGCTGGAATTTGAAGATGTCAAACAAGGTGATCAACTAGATGCTTCTGCTGATGTTCATGCAGATACAATAGCATATAATCCAGACAATGTTCTTGAAGATGTTCCCTACGGTGAAGAGCAACTGAAGTTGAAGAGAAATCAAGTGTGAGATTCGTTTGCTAAACATATGAATGTGAAAAATGTCTTCTTGAATGGTTATTTGAATGAAGAATCAAAATAAGGTTGTTTACTAATCTCGCAATCGGACTACACGGTCCGCTATTCCTCGTGTTGATGTTGAGCAGGACGTTTCTGCTTCACCGAGGTATCCTTGAGAATATTATCCTTAAATCTTACTATATGCATAATTGATGGTTGAATTATGTCACAGTGGAAGTCGTTGAATGAGATAAAACTTCATGGGTCAGTTTTTAAAGATGTGGGGAGATGAATTTGTTGGGTACCATGTTAAATATGAAGAAATTTATGAGACAAGTTATTATGAGTTTTATGTGAACTTGTCTAAGAGCACGAGTAGTGTTGGCAACGGGGATTGTTGGAAAGTATTTGTGAGAGGGCATGTATTTGATCTCTCATTATGAGTTCTTGGAGTGCCTTTCGGAAGATGATCGATATGATGTTCCTCAGTATGACTCGATCATCGTTGAGTTGGTCTGGGTTTAGCTTAAAATCAGTCACAAGCTCTTTGAAGGGAATCATGTTGCTGATATTGAGGGGGAGCATGGCTTACATGAGTCAGGGGGAGAAGGAAGTGAGAGAGATACTGTACTGATGCACCAGAGGGTGTCCCCAAACATGTTCCTGCTCAAACTAGGACTATCCCAGATGTCATCCTTGTGTGGATAATCCAGCAGTTGAAGACCGAGTTGAAATTTCTCAACTCGCAGTTGAAGAAGACTATAGTTCGTAGGAACGAGGTTGCAGCTTACCGGGTGATTTGGAGAAGACTAGTGCTCCTACTGTTGCTGCACCAGAGAATGTTCCAGCAGAAGTCTCACCAGGAGTTGTTCATTTTGATGCACCAGCAGGTGATCCCACCAATGGCGATACCGATGTTGTTTTTGTAGGTTCTAGCAGCTCGGCTCCAGCTCAGGTTGCACCAGATGCTGTTAGAGATGATCTCGAGTATGCCCTTCGAGCTGTTGATGAAGCTCTTGTTGCCGCCGCTGACGCACCTGATTGTGTACCTGAAGATGCACTTGACAATTCCGTTGTACCACTTGATACCATAGGTCATGATCAGGATATTGATCCAACCCCATCATAGACCTTGCTGATTGGAGACTGCAACTCTTTTATTTTTCAGCTTTTAGTATTTCCTTTTCGTCTTTGATATTTCATTTAGCAAAAAAAGGGAGTACGTTAAAAACCCCAAAGACAACTATTTTTTATGTTTGTTGATTAAAGACCTTGCTACTGCTTTGCTATTTTAGGTTGGGTAGGATTTGATGTTAGTATATTAGCTTTTTGGGTTTTATGGAGGTTTTGCCAAAAAATACCAAAGTAGGAGATTGTTAGTGTATTTGGTGTTGAAAAATTGCTTTTGACAACCTTATCATTGTTTAAAAACAAAAATCCAAATGATGTATTTTTCAAAAATGTTGCCTATGATTTTATGGCACAAATTCCGGAGCAGATTTTGAAGATATGAAAATATTCTCAAGGTGTACTTTAGGGTGTACTAGAAGATGTTCCTTGTAGCTTCGTATTTTGAGGAGGCAGCCATATCTCCGTGATTCAAATTTATTCTAATATATTCGAATTAGGATCATTATCCTTGATCTAATTAGATTAGAATTCATCAAGATAAATACGAAAGATTATCTAAGATTCAAGGAGATAATGAAGTGATATACAAACAATAAGATCACCATACAAAAAGGAAGATTGTTTCCTTATTTTCTATTCCTTCATTATTTATGGGTTTGTGATATCTCTAAATGTTAGGGTTTACTTGTAATCGGGAGTTCCCCATATGAGAGTGTGAAAGTTAGTGTTACAGAGAGTTTACTAGGGCTCTATTATTATTGAGGAGATCACTTGTGAGTGCATTATAGAATTGGGTGTAAAGGAGTATCGGACACAAGGGAAGCTTGTGTCGGGTTCACGTAGTAGACAGAGGACAACGACGATGTAGTTAGGAGGGAGTCCAACTAGTTTAAGTTCGGGTATACGCATTTTGTAGTGAACGGTTTTCTGCTAATTGGGCGAGGTCCCGCAGACGTAGGCAAATTGCAGAACCGCGTTACCTAGGGCTGAAAATTTTAACCAAAAAAATCAATAACCGATTAAAAACCGACCGAAATCGATTTGCAAAAACTGAAATTTTGGTTTTTTAACATCAATCGAATTTTTTAGTTTTAAAGCCGAAACCGAACCGCTTGTCAATTTTAGTTTTCGAATTTAAATTTTCAAAAATTCAGGTTATTCGGTTAACCGAAAACCGAATTAAAATATAAATATTTTTTTTTATATTTTTAATTTTATAGTATTCGAATATTTTTTTGGCTAAATTTTCGAATATTATTATTAGGTTAGGTTTTCATTACAATTTACTTCTTTATTTTCTTTACTTCTTTTCCTAATTCCTTCTTGTCTTCTCCTCACTCCTCAGTAATCACTCCTCCTCTCGTCCGCTGCTCGAACCCTCACTGTCACGCCCTCCTCAATCTGCCGCTCGAGCCGTCACTACTCAGCCTCATCAACCGACGCTCACGGGGCATGCCCACTGTCATGCTCACGCTCACAGTGCCCGCACTCCTCGACCTCCTCAACCAACAATCACGTGGTCACGCCCGTCTATTGTCACGCTCAACCGAGTCCGACGCCATCTTTTCTCAGCAATTGATGCTGTCTCTCACGCTCACGCTCACGCTCACGCCGACTTCAGTTTGGACTTCCTTGCTGTTTAGATTTTGGTGGTAATCTTCCTTTTTGGATTTTGTGATTTTAGGGATAATCTTGTTGATTGGTAATCTTATTGTTTGTGATTTTCTGATTCTGATTTCTGATTATGATTCATGTCTTGTGTTTGTTACGAAGGTTTGGCATTATTTTTGCTTGGCTTTTTTATTTTTCTCAGCTTTGTGGTTTGGTTTTGTCATTTGTGCGTGTATTTGTGCAGTTTCACGAGCTTTGCTTGGTTTTTTTTTTTTTTTTTGTCTTGTGTTGCTTGCAAGATGTTCGACAAAAATCCCATTAGAATGATAGCCTGATAGAGAAAGATTGTTTTGGTTGTTATGTACCAAATGATTTTTTGATACTTGTTGCTTCAAAATTTTAGGCATTAAGCAATGATAATCACTAATCAGTAATGGCTTCGCCTTCTCAAACTGAATCACCTCGAGCCAATGAAGATTCTAAAACTGCCACAGTAATGCCTTCGACGCAACAAACTGGTGAAACTGAGGGCACTCAATCTGGTTTGCATCCGAAGAAAAATAGGACGTCAACTATGAAAGGTGATGAGTGAGCAATATACTCACTCATATATCACATTTTTCATCTTGAATTATTGTAATTTCCTCAGGTTTTATTGTGATTTGATGAGTTTTATGAGTGTATAGATGATTTGAGAACAAACACGGAAATCGAGATGAAGAAAACTGAAAAATGGACAAATCTTGAAGAAGAAGTAAGAAAATCAAGGAGAAAGATCAAGAGCCGGTCGTTCACCTGTCATGGGCCGAACGACCGCCCAAAATAGCTAAAAAGAAGGAAAAAACCGAGGCATCGCCGGTCGTTCGCCAAAATCCAGCTGAACTACCGCTCGGGTGAAGATTGCGAAAGAAAGTCCTTAGGGCGAACGTTCGCCAACTTGGGGCGATCGACCGCCAAGCTGGGCGTCGTTCTCCTAATCTGGGCGAACGGTAGCCCGGCCAATTTTCAGCATCGACTTTTATAAGCCGATCGTTTGCCAAACTCAGCCGAACGACCGCCAAACTTCGCTGATGCAAAAACGACAACGTTTTAACTTCGTTTCAAGATGGAAAATTATGTCAACTCACTTGGGCTATAAATATATCATGTTTTGGACGAAAAAAGAGAGGTTCGCACAGAGAGAAACACCACAAGAAGCTCAAGAACACCAAGAGAAGGATTGGCTCTTCAAAGAGGAGACTAAGATGGATTTGCTTGCGAATCTCACTTGAGTTTTCTCTATTCTCTTTATTTTCTTCTCTTGTATTTCTTGTATTCATTATGAAACCTATTTTGTTTTATATATTTATTTGTTTGCTTCCAAGAGGCTAAATCTCTCTCTAGGGAAGATTAGCCGAACTCAATGTTGAATCTATTGTAATTTTCATTAATAAATTGTTGCAATTACTCAATTCTCATATTTGCGTTCTTGTTGGTTTATTTATTTCTATTTGCAATTGAGAGATTGGATAGAAACTCTAGATTTAATTTCATTAAACTTGAGAGAGGCAATTTGATTGAATTAGGAATAACAAGAGTCACAGCTTAGACGCCATAACTACCGAGAGGGGATTGGTAGTCTAAGTAGTTGAATTCTGAATCGCAAGTACCGAGAGGAGATCGATTAAGGATTCTAGGAATCGTGTATGAATGTATTTAATTCTAGCAAGCGGACGCGTTAGTTAGGATCAAATGCATAATTAGGTCAAGAAGCGAGATGTCACGACCCAGCGCTAGGCCGTAGGCCGCGACAGAGGGGTTTTCTTTCTATTATCTACTATAATCTTACTTAAATACGTAAAACATAAATTACTTTATGACATAACGAGCTCGTATTTTTTTTTTTTTTTTGTAATACGAAAGTTTAAATCTCTTTCCTTAGTCAAAACACATCCACCTGACTTCTCTTGAGTTCAGGAAAAAGAGCCACCGTTTTCTCTCAAGTTCGGGGCCTCGGGATTCAGTCCCGGTCTCAACATTACAATAATGTTCTCAAAATATAATGCGGAATTAAAAACATATAATATGCCACGGGAATTCATTTCTTCTTCTAAAATGCCACACACACCGCCCGCCGCCAGCTCGTAGTCCTGTCACTGTTCAGCTTTAGTTTTTCCCTTACCTACAATACCAAGGAAACTCATGAGTTGATAAACTCAGTAAAGGCAAACTATACTATCTTAAATATGCAATGCAATGCAACAACGATACAATCCATTCAAACCAAAATGCAATAATGAAAAGAGTCTGATCGTCTCGGGACGATCAAACTCTACTGTTACCATTCTTTCTGTGAGTTGTCACTTCTAGAGGCTACTCTTCTTTCTTTCTTTCTAGCATTATACTTTTACTGTCGTTACAGTAGTTGATACACTTACGTGATTGATGTCTGGGATCCACTGATGGTAACTGCTTCTTTCTAAATGTGCGCACCACGGGGAGAGGGCCAAGTCTCCCATATATTCAACAATGACATTGTCCCGAAGGACGGCTCTCACTAGGAGCCTGGCAGTACCATCGATGTTAATTTCGTTTTCTATACTTTTATGTTCCATCATGATCTCTCTCTCTTGGAGGATCAGGAACTAGATAAGAGGCGTTGGAGTTTTCTAACGATAACATAAAACACAACATTGGACTGCTCAAGAGTCCTTGGAGTTTTGGCCTCTTGTCTCGGGGTACTATGACCCGCACGTACTATTTCAGGATTTCAATAACTAACAACAACAAGGCTCGGTTGTGTTTTAGCCCTAATCTTACTCGGGTTAGAACCCGGCATTATTACACGCACGGTTCGAGGTCCGGCAGTATTAACATTTTATTCTTGTCTTATTCTAGCATTAACACATAACAAGACATGACAGTACATTGTACGTTCTTTTATGTTCGTGTTTTCTCTTTCGCTTTTTGTTTCTCATTCTAGGGTTTCACTTCGGCTTCTTTACTTCTTTTAAACAAAGCATGCATATTGTTAAGCGTTTCGAGATGTGTAAGCAACAGCCTAGCATACAAGCACATTCACACACAACTTGGTGCTGTAGGTGCATTGCCACTTACCTTGTGTAAGCGTTGAATCTCTCGAATTTCTTCGAGTGTCACTTGCGAGCTCCGACCACTTGTTCTTCTTTAGTCCTTTAAATAAAAAGGAACTACTCTCGTTAGTTCGCTTATTTCATTGACTGAGAGCGAAACTAATTTTCTAAATTAGACACAGTATTACTCCTGACTCTTCTATATATATAGTCTTAGTAACTCTTCTCGAGAGTTTCCTAATCAAAACATATGGTTGACTTAGGCTCGGGATAGAAATTTCACGAACTACGAGTCCGGACCGAGCCTTGGTCCACTTGACCAATTTTTCTCCTTCATCATCTCTTTAAAATCAATTATTCATAGTATAAGGATTAACAAATTTTACTATAATTCTTAAGATTTCAAAGCGTTCGTTTAGCTCGATATTTGGTTTCACTAGAACGCCACATTTTAGGTTTTGAAATCTTCCTTTACCATGGCAGTAGCTTCTAGGTATTCAAGGGTATTTATCATCCTTATATTCACCGTCATCGAAGCGTAAAAACTCCACGTTGATAGAGTTAGTTATATAAAGGTCCTTTTGTTACTACACTAGCGTTAGGGTTTAGAACTCGCCATTTTAGGCCAAGACCTTTGGCGTTCTTTTTACCCATGCTAATTACATTAAATGGACAGTAGCTTCTAGGTATTTAAGGGTATTTATCATCCTTATATTCACCATCATCGAAGCGTTACAATATTCATCACCATACTATCTTTTAAAGCGGCGTATTTTTCGAACTACTCACGGTTTCACCAAACCGATCACGTAGCATCTTTATTTTGAAAAATCTATTTTTCTAACTCTTAAATACATTAAGGGCAGAGAATAAGAATATGAAGATGGGGTTCATATTCCATTTTAAATTTCTCAAAGAGTTTAGGTTCGAAATCATTCAAAAATCCTAGTTTATGTTTTCCACGGTTCTCGCGGTTTCGGTACGACGATCCGTTGGAAATCGTCGTACCTTGAATCCTTTTAAAAATACATTCATCACTTTATCAAAGCATGCAAGGGCAGATATTAAAGCATGTAAAAGATAAAAATGGCCCAAAGCAAACATGCATGGCCGAGACACACACAACACCACAAAACGACATGCACATACACACACGAGCTTCGAAAGCTAATCTACCACCAAGCATGCTAACATGCAACTAAGCTATTACAAAATTTCTCACCAAATACATCCAGAGGCTTAACATAAATGAAAACCAAGCTCAAACTAACTGAAATCATAAGGTTTAGAGGTTCTTATACCTAGCTTTTCTCAGTTGAGATTTTGGTGGTGTTCTATGTGTTGTGCTCGGCTTGCTCCTACTTTCTCCACCTCAAGATCAAAGCTAACCATGCATGTCATTCTTGAAAAGCTTACCTAAGTTCTCAAGCACAAATCTTCAACTTTCTCTTTTATTTTCCTACTATGGCCGAGCTTCTCTAAGGGTTGATCTTCTAAGATCAAACCTCGTGAACCTTTGGGTGGTCTAGGACAGAGGAGAAAACTTGTTTTAGGAGGGTATTCAAGAAGGAAAAACCGAATTTAGAGTACATGCAAAGTAGTGTTTTACCTTAGTGTGACTATGAAGCTTGAAAGCTTTTACTCTTCTTCTCTTCCTTGCAAAAACCGACCACCTCTCTCTCTCCAACTCCAAAACTCTTTCCTTTCCCTCCTCTCTCTCTCTCTTGCTCGGCCTCTCTCTCTATTTTTCAGAAATGGGAGTGTAAAATGAGAACAAGAAGTGTATGGGTTCTATTTATAGGCAAATGAGAAGCTTGGTTAACAAGCTCTAAATCTATACTTTCTCTCTCTCTCTCTCTCTAAAATCCGACCCTCTCTCTCTCTCCTTCTCAATTTCTGTTCATATTTTCTTATTTATTAATTTTTTTAATTAATTGGCTGCACAAATCTCGGCCATTAGTTCAAAAATTAGCTCATCCAATGGCTCAAAGTAAGAAAGAGCATTATCATTACACTATGCCTCTTCACTCCACATTTTTGTCTTATTCTTTTGTCTCACTCTTGGCACTAATCTCTCACCTGGTTGGTCCACTTTAATTCAGCTTATTTAGCTAATATTGCTGCACCATGGTCGAATTTTTCTACTAATAATATTGTTCCGACATTGCTAATCACCAAAATACGAACCGTCGTATTTTCAGTATTTTCCAATACTGTGTGGGACGGTTCCAGTCTAAAAAATTGACAGATTATATCTCTGTCACTGTCTAATTAATCTAATAAAATATATTTATTAATCTAAGGCTCTGCTACCCTCGGGAAAATTCCGAGATTTGCTTTAGACGCGACGGTGACTATACCGTCCTCTTTTTATTTTTGCTGTGTTTCTCAACTTTCTTCCTTTCTGTATTTCTATGTTGCCGAGACTTTAACGAGGCTATGATTGACTTGAATGTATTCCTTTCATAGGAATATAATTCTTATTTCGAAATTCTAGTGGTCGTTTCAGCTCGCTCTCTGTGAATTTTCCGTTGTTTACGGTAATTTCACGACTTTACCGAAATCTTCTCGTTTCGGATTCGTTTTAGCTCAAAATGACTTCAAATTTTAAACGACGACTAATCATGTGACTTTGAGTCATTTCCTAGCCTTAGAAAGTGAATTCATCCATACATTTTCGTTTTTACATAATTTGGGGCAAAAACGTAATTTTTTGAAAGTTCAGGGCCTTTGTGCAATTAAGTCTAAACTAAGCCGAACCTTATTTTTAAACCCACTGTTTTGCAAGGTATATTTTTCTAATGTATGAAATTAACAAGAAATCAGATTTTCATTCTTTATTTATGATTCGAGATAAGATTGAAAATGTTAAAACAAAAGGCTATATTATAATCCTTTATAATGTTTACACCCCGGCTTTGAGTGAGTAGGATAATCCCCGGGATGGGGTTTACACGAGAGCTGCGACTTAGTTCTTAAATTCCTAGACTAGCATAGAATTGAGAATTGTGATGAGATATTAAGAAGTAATTGAATAAAGGACGCGTTTAGGGAAGCTAATCGATCCTAGGCTTTATTTATAGTATTTTTGTTTACATTTATTTTGTTTATTTATCATTCTTCAACTAAGTTGCTAGCCTAGATAAAGTAGACATTTAGTATTCGTAGTGCTTAGTTAATTAGGTTAGTTAGTTCTCCGTGGGAACGATATCCGGACTCTTCTGTCCACTTTATTACTTGAATGATCTGTGCGTTTGCGGTTAAATTCGCGTGTGTTTTTTAACGAACAAGTTTTTGGCACCGTTGCCGAGGACAAAACGGCCTAATTTGATTAACACTGTGATGAAAGATAGAAACTTTAATCTAGGCATTTATTATTCAGTTTATTTTTTTTCTTTTATTCTATCCTGTCTTTGTTTTGCAAGAGTTTAAAAATGTAGACAAGAAATCTTACAGTTTGTGCAAAGGAAACACGAGCCTTACTATCATGTGTGGGAGAGGTACAAGGACCTCCTTCGAGCTTTCCTTACCACGGCTTCAACAGAGAGGAACTTCTTGGATGGGCTCACCGCCGCAACACGAGAATGGGTTGAAAGAGGAACTATCACCTCTTTTTATAATTTCACCGCGAACGAAGCTTACCAGTACCTAGAAGACTTAGCTGGGTGCGATTACCAAACGTTGAAATCCTCCGCAAGCGTATCAATATTTTAAGGAGGAAGCATACAATCCAGTGACATACCAAGATTCTCTAAACCCGACAATGGAGTGCTTCCTTGAGTCACACACTGAATCTACATCATATTGGAAAGCGAAACGGCTACATAAAGAAGAGCAAAGAAGAAAACAAATCGGTCAATTGCAGAATCAATTGGATCATCTCCAGATGGTCATGTCAACAGCACCGATACTTTAAGAAGATACAATCGCAGCGATGTCAAGAACAGATGAACTAAAAAGAGTACAACTCTAACTCGATCAAATCCAAAAGGAGTTGTCAACCTTGAGTATGCCTCCTACAAACTCCATCGAAACCGTGGCAAAAGTGGTAAAGTATGAAAGCGATCATATGTCGATTCAAATAACGAAGATATTGGAAGCCATGATTGAATAGGACAAATTAGACGACGAGTAATCTCCTTCCGAGACTCATGACATCACGTTGTCACTGTCCGTTAAAGATTTCAAAAGTGAATATCACTTATGGACGACGCCTCTACCACCGTCTTTTGGAGATTTGTTTTGCCGAAATCTAGCCTTTAAAGGGCTTTTTTTGGCTGCGAAGTGACTCTAGCAAAGTTGTTTTGATCCCAAATAAGTATTTAAACATATAATATATTATAATAAGTCTTAGGAACTCGTTTGGAGCTCCAAAAAGCCTTAAAAAGTCACTTCGCACAAAAACAAAGTCATTATATCTAGCTTTTCCCGAAATCTGGCCTTTAAAGGGCTTTTCTGCTCTGAAGAGTCTCTAGCAAAGTTGTTTTGATCCCAAACGAGTATTTGAACATATAATATATTATAATAAGTCTAAAAGACTCATTTGGGGCTCCAACAATCCTTAAAATGTCACTTTGCGCAAAAATAAAATTCATATAACTAGTTTTGCCTAAATCGAGCCTTTAAATGATTTTTTTGGCTCAGTAGTGATTCTATCAAACTTGTTTTGATCCTAAATGAGTATTTCAACATATAATATATTATAATAAATCTTAGGGACTCATTTGGAGCTCCAACAAGCCTTAAAAAGTCACATCTCGCTAAAACAAACTCCTTATAACTAGTTTTGGTGAAATATAGCCTTTAAAGGGCTTTTTTGGCTCCAAAGTGACTCTAGAAAGTTTTTTTGATCCCAAATGAGTATTTGAAAATATAATATACTATAATAAGTCTTAGGGACTCATTTGTAGGTCCAACAAGCCTTAAAAAGTCACTTCGCCAGATGGCTGTGGCTTCCACCAGATAAGGGGCCGAGAGTCGCCGAATCTGAGCCTGGCGACGGAGTGTGATCTGATCGGAGTGGCTACGGTTATAGTAGTGATTTGCGGGTTTGGGAATTACTAGCTTCGATGTTGATAAAGGCCATTGAGGAGCGGCTCGCCGGCGTGCTCGCTTCTGTGTGTGCTTGTTTACAGCCTGCCTGTCTCCATATGCTCATCTCCGTTGTGTGCTCGTCTTCTTCACGTGCTCGTCTACGTCATGTGCTCGTCTTCTGCGTCCTCGTCATGCCTACGCAGCTAGGCTGCACCCAAGCCCTGAAAAGCCACTGTACGAGAGCTTCGACCAAAAAAAAATTGAAGACCAAAATTTGTTCCATTGCACACCACGTGTCTACACCACACCACACCATGTGTCTAGGGCCATCAACCGTCCGTGACTAAAAAAAGTCATGGAAATCGGGTAAATCCCGGGTAAAGCCAGGCAAGAGGCGGGCAATTCTGTTTATTCCAAGGTTTTTGGGTAATTCTGGGTATATACCCGGTTTTACCATCCAAGTAATTTTCGGGTAATGCCCGAATTTTACCCGGCAATTCTACAGAGTAAATTTTTACCCAGTACTGTTTATTTCAAATTTACATGCCTATATATATATATATATATATATATATATATATATATATATATCAGTCAACGCAAATTTGATTTTATGAATATTTTGGTGTTGATTCACAACTGAGGGATCATTTTAAAATATAAAAAATATAAAGACAAAATTAGATTTTTAGTAAAATGCAAGAATTGTTTTATAATTTAACCTACAAAATATATACTATAATTTTAATTAATGAGATAATCTTAAAACTTACTTGATCATTCTCGTGTATGTTGTCTACAGTTATTTCTGTATCTTCATCAGAATTGGAGGTTTCCTCATCAATTGATTGTTCATCCATTAATTATTCGTCATCGGTTTCATGAACAATCCTTTCCCTTCTTTTGCAAATTCACTTTTTGTTTCATGATCGGACGAGACATTGTTACTATCCAAATCACTCTCTGCTCTACAAACTCTATAGTTTTTTGAATTGTTTTAATTTTACGGAGTTGAATGTTACGGAGTTGATGATCAAAATGACAAAAAATGCAATTAAGAAATAGGAATGTAATATAATTTGGAACATAAAAACTATTTTGCAGATATATTAGAAAAAGCCGCAACAACCGATTTTGAGGGACTGTAAATTATATACCCGGTTTAAGAGACTTAAATATATATTGCAATTTTGAGGACTTCAAATTACATACATGTTTATAAAATTAAGATAAGAAAACAAATTAACAAAAAGACCTAGAGTTTTCATTGGAGATTAGGTAAGTTTAACATTTCATATTCCAAAAAAAAAAGTAAGTTTAACATTTCATATTCCAAAAAAAAAAAATGACTTGCTCAATCAACTTATTCATGAAACTCATTCAGATTCACAATAAATATATTCCGGAATTCCATATTTTCCCAAATCAACTATAAAATATATTCACGGATCTACAAAATATATTTGTATTCCCAGAGGTCATTTTTCACCCCAAATAAAATAAAATAAATGCAAAATGAAGGAAAAACCTATAAATTTTAAATCTACTGCAAAAATTCGAATCAAACAAGAAGTTCACAGGTGAAGAACAAGAACGTCAAAGTAATCAGAACGAACACAAACTTTTTCTCTCAACTAGTCTCTATGTTGATTCCAGGATTACACACAAGAACGGGCCTGTACACATTCTTATTACAACTTACAAGTATACATTAGAACAAGAAATCTCGACTTTTTCTCTGTATTTTTTCTCTCTCAATTCTTTTTCTTTTCTCACTCTTATGATATCTAAGACTCTGCACAAAATAAAGTTGTTATACAGCAATACTTGTTCTCAACAGATTATTGAGAAACTATAATTACAAAATGCCTTATGCTAAAACTAATTTTAATACAATTAGACTTTGGCAATTCTTTGACATGTTGACTATCTATAGCAACATGCCATGTGACACTTCAATCTCCACCTTAGCAATTTGCTATTCTTCATCGGCATCCATATCAACACTTTCTTCTGACATCCCTCTTGGCCTCTTATTACCCTCTAATTCTCACCAGCCTCAGGTACACATCCATTTTAACCATTGAAACAGGCTTGGTAATCATTTTAGCAGCGTTACTTTTTGTTCCAACCTTTACCATTCTTACTACACCCTCTTCAGTGATATCCCTTACGAAATAGTCTTATATCAATGTTTTTTTTTTCCCCTTTCATGGTACATGTGCTTCTTGGTCAAGTATATTGCACTTTGATTATCACAATACACGTCAATCACCTTCTGTTCAATACCCCAGTTCAGTTACCAAACCCCTTGGCCATAAGTCCTCTTTCACAACCTCAGTAGTGGTTATAAACTCAGCTTCAATAGTGGACAAAGCTAGTATATGCTGTAATGTTGCTTCTAGCTTATAGTGTTTCCAAATAGAGTAAAAACATACCCTGTTAGTGATGTTCTCTTGTCCAAATCTCCGGCATAGTCTGAATCTACATATCTCTTCACTCCTTAATCTCCTAGCGTGTCTTTCTCATATTGAATCCCCATAGTTATTGTTCCATCTAGGTACCTCAAGAGCCACTTAACAAGATTCCAATGCTCCTTCCCAGGTCTTCTCATAAACCTATTGTTTAAGCCAACAACATACTAAATATCCGGTCTTGTACAAACCACTGAGTACATCATATTCCCTATGGCACTAGCATATGAAATCTTTAAAATTTGTTTCCTCTTTTCATCAGTCTTTGAAGACTGCACTTGACAACTTGAAATGTGCAGCAATAGGAACTTTCACTTGTTTGGCTCTAGACATGTTGAACATGCCTAATACCTTCTTCATATAGCTTTCCTACTTAATGTCAGTTTGCAAGCTTTTATTTTATGTATAATCCATGTAATCACTTAAAAATATAAAAATTAAACAATGGACTATAATAAAGATAAATACAAAAAAGAAAAAGAATACTGTTTTTTTTTTTTTTGGTAATTTGAACCACTGTTGTTCATATTTCTCTTTGTTACGTGAAGTGGATTTCCTAAATGGCTATTTGAATAGTTTATGATAATAATATATAGGGTCAGTTAAGGATTTAGCTATTTTGCAATTTATGTTTTAAAAATATAGCCTACGTTTTGAAATATTAGCAAAATAGTCATCAGGTCAACATCTAAAAATCTATAACTAAAGAAATAAAATTTGTGACTAAATAAATAAAATACACAGTCATAAAATTTGTGACTATAGTCACAAAATTTCAGATAATTTGAAATGAACACAATAAAAAAATTAAACATCCATTAACCAAATAACCAACTCACAAATAAATGATTGCCTATACAACCAATTTCACAAAACTTATTACTAAATAAAAACTATCTTATAAATAGCAAAAAAATATGTAGCCAAAGAAGTAACAAATTTCATGACTAGAGACACAAAATTTTAGACAATATTGTCTGCAACAAATAATAAAAACAAAATTAAAAAAACTAATGATTGCAGCCTCAAAAATCTAGACACAAATATATGACTATTTTACTAATAAATGCAAACATATGTTAATTGTTAAAAATAAACATAATATATGACTATTTATTAAAAAAAAACCGTTTTTAACAGTTTAGAGGAAAAAATTATATTTTTTGAACAACATAAAGTTATAATAATGTCTATATTTTGTATAGTTGAAGACATCAAAAACTTAAGAGACAAACATAAATTCATTTATTTAATATAGAGGATATTTATAGTATTTATCTTAGTTATACACAATTTGTATAAAGATAAATATGAAAATCCAATGAAGGAGTAGTTAACCGTAAATTTATTACATATATATAGCTATATTGAAAAACGAATTTTATTTAAATGATGTTCAATGAGCTTTTTAATTAAAAGAAATTTAATACATGAAGAATTTGAAAACTACCCATTTATTGATACACAATTAACTTCTACTCTTTTATGCTATACTTTTAATATGTTGCACTTTTAATTTTTACTCGTACCATTGTATTATCTATATGGTAAAAATTAAAAAAAAACCACATATTTGGATTGGGACTTACTTCTTCAATTATCTCTTTTATATCGTTAGGTTTTACTGGAGTTCCACCCACGCCCTATCACCGAGTTATTGTAGGCCAATTAATAGGGATTAAATTAATTTTTCAAAGTTCAATTTATGTTCTCAAAGTGCTTTTTTTTTTTTTCCTTTTCATTAGAGAAATAAGTCATTCAAGTTCTAGTGAGTGTTTAACTTAATTAAGATGATTCCTTTCGTAAGTAATTCAGATACACAATTTAAATCATTTTAATTTTAGTTATTATTTGGCAAAATCTTGTAATTGAAACAATATTTGGATAGAAATTTAGTTATAGTATTTGAGTTGATTTGCAAAAAGAAGATTTGCACCGAAGATCCAAAAAATTACTTTTGATGTAGCAAAAATACTTGAATCAAAATTTGTGTATTTTCTCAATGATATAATAAATACCCAATTTCTAATACTTAATGTAAATAAATACACGATCTTTTTAAAGAAAAAAAGTATAACAAAATACTCAAATTATTCAATTACTTGCTTGATGGTATTGGTTAATTGACTAAATTATCAAAAATATATAAGTAATTGATTAATTGACTATTTACTAAATTAATTTAAAAATTCGAGTATTTATTTTTATTGTGGTGTAAATTTTGAACATTTTTTCACTTCACCTATTGCTATTGTAGCAAAGATATTTAAATCAAATTTGCTTACCTAACCAAACTAACCCCTTGTTTGGGATGGTCATTTTAGTCATTCCATCCTATTTTTTAGGATGAAAAAAAATAGTTTGAAAATGGATTGGAATAGTTTGAAAATGATTTGTAAAAATGATGTAAAAATAGTTTGACTTTGCTAATTTCGAGGTGATATGAATAGTTGAGATTTAAAGATATTGTATAAGAATTTGGAAAGTTGAAAAAAATAGTTGAAAAAAAATAAAATAAAATTGAATGGTTTGGAGGATTAGGAATGTTGAAAAAAAAAATAAAAAAATAGAATAAAATGAAATGGGTAAAATGAGTTATCCAAACAAAAGGATTATGCACCTGTATTTCTTTTCTTCGCTATGATTCAATAAGGCATAGTCCAGAGAACTATTGTGCGGTATTGTTACGCCTAATCTCTATACTTGAGATTAACAATGATTAACCTAACCATGCTCTTCGCCGTGGTCCCCCGGCACGGAGTGAACATTCTCCATCTAGAACCACAACAGCTCGGGCACGGCGTCCAGTGCCACCGTCACCGACACCGGCAACAGGCGACCCCATCCCATAGAAGCAGATGATATCCCCGCCGCACTGTAGTTGTGAGTTGTGACTCAGCATTTCTCAACATCTCGCCTTTGCCTTTAAGGAGGTTTTGGCATTGTTGATGAATTGAATTTGTTCTACCGGAAAATGAAACATCTGTTTACAAGAACCATACTCAAACAAGGTTCCAGACAATGAAATTCGGAGGCTTACACTCAAATTCTATGGCTCGATTTTGAAAAAACGCAGATTACCCATCTCGTAGCAGCTTTGTTTCATCAGCAGTCAACTGATCTATTTGCTCTCCAATGAGCAAAATCAGATTTCAACTACCTTATATGATATGAAGTCACTTATGGTAAAAGAAACCATACAACTTCACATACTCCTTGGTTGGATTTAAAAGTACTTAAAAAGTATCAGATTTAAGAATGAAACCATAAACTTATCATCTAGAAACCATAAATTAGTGGTTACTCCAAACAAAAGATGCAATGAATTGATTATAACAAATAAACTATATGTTAATGGTGACCAAAATTTTAAAATAAAAATTTTAGAATCTAATAAAATCCTTACTTACAACTTCTTAAGTTTCTTTTCCCCAACATAAACATGCCAATCAAGAAAGCAAATATAGTTCATATTGTGCATGTATATAGGCTAATAAATTCTTACGCTGTAAAGATTTGTAGCAGAAGTGACATTTCTGTTACAGAAATCAAAAAACACCCATCAAAGAACATAACAAGAAGAAAAATAAATAAATATTTAATGGTATTGTTTTAGGTTGCCGCAAAGCATTATGCTTTACTAATTCTAATCTCTAATACAGGAAATGTACCTAGTTGAGAGTCCAAAAACCTTTGGTAAAACTGAACTCAAGAGATACCATATCACACGTGTAACCAATAAGCTATAACAACTTTTTAGATTGTAAAGAATGCATAGAAACACAAGCTAATCTGAGAGAGCCTCAAAAAACTGAAGTTTACCAGTTCTAATTCCTAATTAAACACAAAATTTGAAGAAAAAAATGCCGGAAAAGATGTCTTAAAGAAACAAAAACTTTGCCAATCCAAGTTCAAAAGCTTTGGCAAACTTATTAGGTTATAGAACTCAAAACTTGTTTTAGGTTGGAAAGAATATATTGAACATTGCCGAACAACTATCAAAAATAGGACAAAAAAGATAAAAAGACACCAATTAATGTTAGGACGCCCTAAAGTATTGAGCTTTACCAGTTCAGTTCTAATCCAAAATAGACCTAAAAACTGAAAATAAACCAAAAAATTTTGCCTCGTAGTTAGAGAGCGCTTAAGCATTGATTTGAGCTTGACTGATTAGAATTTAAAGTAACCAAGAAACTGATAAAAACCAAAATATGTGCCTAAGAACAGAGGAATCAAAAGCTTTAAACTCCACATATTGATGTAGTCCACAGAAACTTGTTAGTTTAAGAAAAGAATGTATACAACATTTTCTCTCACAGAATTTACACACGTTAAGAAAAACACCCACTAATATGTTAGTTAGAGAGCTTTTCAAAGTAGTGTATTGAGCTTTACCAATCCTAATCCCTGACCAAAACATAAAAGTAAAAAATAAAAATAAAAAAGGGATTGAAGGGACAAAGAAACTCTACCAGAAAAAAAAAAAAGGGAAAAAAAAGTCCCAAAACCTCAGACCTCAGTGGTTCTTCTAACGAGAGCAAAGTAACCCAAGATGGCACAAAGAGCAGCCACAATATTGCCTTCTTTGAGCAAAATCTTGATGACAAACCCAACAATCTCTCTGGTGATTTTCCTTCCTTCGACCACCAAATCCGTCCTGGGCTTACCAAAGAAGGCCAAGAGGACCACAATGGATATCCAAGTCACCATAGTCGCCGGAACCACCACGGCCAGAGCCGCCACCATTGACAGAACCCCAAACACAGCCCCGAGAAGCACTGAAGCATAAAGGGCTGGCAAAGAAGAAGAAGAAGAAGAAGATTTCTGGGATTGTTGGAGATTGTACCAAGAGAGTATGGATTTGAGGAAATTCCATGAGGATGTTAGGATTATTGCATATACAAACACAAATATGCAAACCCATGTCCTTCTTTTGCTCATAATCTTTAGAAAAAATGAGTATGATGATGATGGCGATTTTTCTTTCTGATCTTCTTCCATGTTATTATCAGCCATTGAAACCAGCTAGCTTAGCTTGACTTTTGATTCTATGTATAAATCTCTCTTATTCTCTTGTGTTGCTTTTTTTTTTTTTTTTTTTTTTTGTGTCTGGGTTGGGTTGAGAACTTGAGATGGATGGGTTTGGTGTGGGTGTTTTTTTTTTTTTTTTTTGTGGGTTTTCCTTTTTTTTTTTTTTCCCCTTCTGATACCTCTGTGAACGTGTCTGAGTAGCCCAGAACAGACGATGAAGAAAGTAGATATTACAAGATTTGAGCTTGTCAAGTGAAATCATAATAGCACGCGCAGTTATAGAGCGTGTGGTCAAGTTATTCTAACTGGCAGTTTTTGCAAAAATTGTGATTTGGTAGAGAGCAAAATAAAATTTGAAAATTAGGTCGACAATTTTTTGTTAAATAACTGTGAGCAAATTATGAAATATGAAGCGTTTATGTCAAAAATTGATAATAAACATGGATTTTGTTGAAAATTACTCTTTATTTAATTGTGGTTCTGGTTTAAATGTTTCTATTTTTATTTTCTTTAACTTTTTTTTATTTCTAATATAGTACATTTAAATCTTTATTATTAAAATTATTTACAATTTTAAAAAATTTACATCCATTTGAAAATGCTTTAAAATTAACATCCATTTTAAAATATTAGAAACAGCTATCTATCTATGGTTTTAATTAAAGGATATACTTAAAGCGTGCAATTCACGTGCCAAAAGGAGTGTTTAGATGAGAATATAAGATGATTCTCTGTTCCTTCTCCTTTAGCTTTGTTTTTATTCATTTCCCCTCTTTGTTTTTGGGCCTTTTTTTAGTCAGCTTTGGGTTTGTCTTACGGAAAAATGAGATCAAACAAAACGCAATGGTTAGGTTTGGGTAAAATTCAGGAGTGTACTTTTAGGCTTTTGCCACTTTTGGTGACTCCAGTGGTGGCGCCATTATAGGTCTCTTAACTTTACAACTTGCAGATTCTTTCCCATGTATAGCATTCTTGCCTGCAATATAATATATATATTATATATATATTGTATATTTTTCCTTTTCATTTTGCAAAATCTTTGCCAAAAATATATTCCTTTCTTTAGCTTCCCTCCAAGTTCCCAACTATATTTCTTTCCTTGCTTTTTTCTCCTTCATGTTAACGGGTAAAAGGAAGAAACCCAATATGGAAAAGTAAAGAGTAGTTTTTACCATATATCAACGTCATTAAAAGATGGGAAGAAATAAGACAATGAATAAAGAGTAGTGCTAGACATACCAACTTTTTTTACCAACTTTTTAATACCAACTTATGTGTCATGTTATTATTGGTGAGTGTTTATCATCTAATTAGAAGGATGCCAATTAAAACATGACACCTCAATTGCCACATAGGTTGGTATTAAAAAGTTGGTAAAAGAGTTGGTATGTTTAGCATTATTCATGAATAAATATAGTTTCACCCCTCAGTTCAATGGCTCAAATCTAAATCTTCAAATAATGAAATATTTCATAAAGAGACAAAACTGAGCTACTAACTTGGGGTCCTTTTTGGCACCTCAGTGACTGTTCCTTTTCCTCTCTTTTATTCTTTTATGCTAGTGATTTGGCCAATCTTAAATAATTTGTATTGAGAGCATGATGCTACTAGACTGCTATACTACAAATAGATGGCATATTTGCCAAACCCACTATCAAACCACAACAGGTTTTATGAACAATATTCAAGTGTGAAAGTGAAACAAATTCTAAGTCTGGCTGTGAACTTCCATCAATTTATAGCCATGCCTAATCTTTGTGATGAGTAAATGCTTAAGAAACCAACTATTAACTTAATGGCTAGTGTGAGAATAGATACATTAGCCTAGCTAGCTTGAAAGATCATAATGACCATAGCAAGTTCATTTTTGAGATTATTGATCAATGAGACTCGGAAATAAGCAGGTTTCTTCAGTAGCATATCAAGTAGCAGACATTCGACAGTAATTTTGCATATGAGATCGCGAATCAATATAATTTCACTTCATGTGGTCCTCATGAAAATGATAAGAACTGATGGTTTCTACACTATATTATCAGAATTTCTACAGAACATTTATAATACTAGGCATGTGCTAGAAGTTCAAGAGAAACATGCTAATTAAGAGTTTTAGTAGAAGACAATGAGTATCTATAGAAGAAAACGTTGTTGTAATCTAAGAAGACTTCGAAGGAAAGAAATTATCATCTACAATTAAGCTAGAGATAAACACTGATTTTTTTTTTTACCTGATCAGTCGTCAGTATGCAGCACTAAACCAGGGAAGAAGAGATAAATACAATCTGCAAAGGGTAAGCTAGTACATGAAATTTTAAAATTCTTGACAAAGAGCAGGCAAAAAGTTGAATATCAGTGAGAGATCATCATTCGGCAAGATACTAATTACTCAAAGTCAACAATAGTAACCATTCTAAACAGCCAACAGCTAAACCAAGAAAACAAAGAGAGACACTTTGTGTTACGATTAAGACTTATGAAAATTCATTTTGAATGAAGCAAGCAACACGTCCCCAATCCGAGTTAATATTTTTTCATTCTAGCAACATAGTCAACCTGTTTTCAGATTGCATATGTTCAATCCACACTGCTATGCATAAATAACTGCTAGAGACTGAAATACATATGCAAGAAAACAGACACCATGTTCCAATATCCTAATTCATTTCGGCAAAAAAAATCTAAAAAGCCAAGGCCCTGACAGATCCCATGAATTTCGAAGCTATCGTCCGCTACGATTCACTACGATCAATACACCCCTTCGACCCTATGTTTCAAGAAATCGGAGTTTCCACAATAGCATTCAGACATTGTCATATATATATAATCTGTCTAGCAAAATCGCAATGACTGTAGCGAGTCATACTCGCACCTGTCTAGCAAAATCCCAAAGACTGTAGCGAGTCATACTCGCACCACAATACGGCATGCAAGATTAGAACATGTTAAGCTTCATAAACTCAAAAACATTCTTTGAAGTCATAACGGCAAAAAAAGTCACAAGGCATGTCATTGTAGTAGTGAATCGTGTTCGCACAATACAGTTGTGCAAGGTTCGAACAATAAACTAAAAGTGTTGTGTTTTCCAATCTAATTCACAAAAATCACAAATCTTTTCGCAAGGTAAACTACAGACATTTAATTTTTCAACGTCCAATTAGAACAGGCAAAACTCAAACTTCCTCCAATGTCAAAATGACCAGAAATTCATGCCTCAACTGCGAAACTTAAATGCTCAATCATAAATAAACACTTTTCTTTTTGTGTATTGGAATTCAACCATTAAAAGTGGCAGAAGCACAGGTAAGACACAAAAATCACAATTTTCACAACATTTCAATTCAAATTTCGACACCCAATTCTATGCTCAATTCAGTCATACTTCTCCCTCCAAGAGTAAACAAGAAAGAAAACCCAAGAAAGCGCCAATGCCAAATCCCCTATAACCTGTTTAGGCCAATCCGAAGCCAGAACCTCGAGCCTCCTCTCGAAGTAGACCCTCCAAAGCGCCATCGAAGCGTGAAGAAGCACACAGCCTCTGGCAAAGAAGCTCTGGAACTCCCTGTCCCTCACAAACGCCACCATGAACAGCAAAAACCCGATCACGAAGAGAAGCAGCCCCGCGAAGGAATTCGACGTCTGGATCAGCAACTGGTCGTGCGGCGTCGAGCCCGACAGCTTCCGGGCCGTCTCGGCGCCGTGTCCGAACACTGATATCTCGTTGAGGTAAAACATTATCAGCGATCCGCAAGTTACTGAGATCAGCGAATGAAGAACACAAATCACAGAGAACATTGGAGATCCCATTGTTATTGTTCCAAACAACCAGACCTTATTCTTCTTCTTCTTCTTCTGAACAGCAAAAACTCAATCATCTAAAATTCAAATCGTTCGAACGCCGATTGGAACAGTATATATAAGTGTTTGAAAAATGTACAATGCCAAACAACCAGACCAGACCAGACCAGACCTTCTTCTTCTTATTCCCAACCCAAAACCCTAAGGGTTCAATGATTTGCACCGAAATTTCAAAAATTTCAAGACCCCAGTTGAATGAACATTCGAGAGAAACGAAGAGACAAGGAAAAAAAAAAAGCGCCCCTAAGAGTCGTAGAATTCGAAAGGCAATGCAATGTGGATCAGAATTGTATAGAATCCATTGCTTATCGAATTATTTTGGTTCTGCTCTTGCGATCCGATGAGCTTTTATATGTATGTATGTATATATATATATACCGAGAAGAAGATGAGGTATGAGATTGAGAGTTTCGAAAAAAGAAAAGAGGACTGTGATGTGATGATCTGAAATTGGGATTAAGAGATTGGTTGAGTTATTGGAAGGCTAACCGGAGAGAGAGAGAGGGATTGGGTTTGGGATTTTAGGGTCATTGGTGTGCGTGCTGTGTCAGTTGGATTTTGGCGGGTTCGATCGGCATGTCCGGCGGAATAAGATACTGAACTTTTTTTTTTTTTTTTTTTCCCTATTTCCTCGACTGTTCCTCTAATAATATCATGTGCCAGTTTTTTATTGTTGTGCTCACCAAAACACTATTTCAAACTTAGCCCACAAATTGAAGTTGTTGCTCTTACAACCAAGTAGATCATTTCAAATTAGGGTATTTTGACGAGTCTACCTTTTTTTGGTATAATAATAATAATAATAATGAGAGAATTACAAACTAAAGCTATTTTTGATGCTATTTAATAATTTATATTCTAAATTATGTGCTTTTTATTTTTATTTTATGTTTGTAGTATAAATTTTATGGTATAAATTAAAAATGCAACACATGTGCGATATTGATTATTAATGTGTCAAGAATGGGGCAATCCATAAAATCCTCCAATAATAATCTATACCACATGTGTATTACATTTTTAATTTATGCCCCAAAATTTATACTATAAACATAAGGAGAAAACAAATGGAGCACATTACTTGAGGTATAGATTATTAAATGACATTAAAAATGACTTTGCTTTGCAAATCCCCCTTACAAATTAGGAGTGTTCATAAAAAAACGAAACCTGCACACTCGTCTGTTCAAAATTGAAACCGTCTAAAAATTTATAAAAAATGGTAAATCGAAAAAAATTGGACGGTTTTGGGTTTTACTTAAAAAATTTTGAGCTGTTTTGGGTTCTAAAATTAAGATTTTGATTTAACAAAATTGCCCAAAAACCTATAATATTATTTTTATTTTTATTTTATTTTATTTTCTTATTGTCATTTCTCTTTAAAAAAAACATCATTAATGTTTTTAGTTAATAATTTATGCTTGAATATCAAATTTTATGTAAATATCATTGTTTTTTTTTCTTTTTACATGTAAAAAATAGTCTACAAATTATCTTTTATAACTACTACAATGCAACAAAATAACAATATATTGTTTTGGTAAACCGCCCATAATCCGCCCAAAACCGACATACCAAAATCAAAACTGCCCAAAATACTTATTTTGGTAAACCGCCCAAAACCGACATACCAAAATCGAAACCGTCCAAAAATATTTTGGGCGATTTTTGGTTTGAGATTTTAAATTTTTATTGCTCTACCAAAAATTGAAACCGTCCAAATACCTGAAAACTCTCCAATGTTCACCCCCTATTTCAAATTATATTTTTAAAAGAGCAACGCTACACATACTGACTTTTTTAATACAAATTCATGTGTAATATTATCATTGGTGACTGTTTATCATCTTAGTAGAAAGATTTAATATCCAACCAATCAAAACATGACACATCAACTGCCACATAAGCTGGTATTAAAAAATTGGTAAAAGAGTTGGTATGTCTAGTATTATTCTTTTTAAAAATTAATGTAGACTACTATATATAATATTTAAAATAGACATATTTTTTAAGGGTATTAGCTCTTTTTCTGCTCAGCTTTAAAAGAATTAGTCCAAGAATCACAAAATTAAGGATAGGGAGAATTACAAAACAAGATCATTCTAAATACCAGTTAATAATCTATTCTCCAAGTGGTGTGCTTCATTTATTTTTTTTTTATATTTTTAGTGTAAAATTTGGGGCATAAATTAAAAGTACGACACACAAGATAATAGATTATTAATGTGTCAAAAGAAGGGCATTCCTCAAAATCCCCCTTAAGGATATAGTTATTGGGCACAAAGAAATAATGTGGTAGGACGATATTAATCCTAAAACTACTCACCAAACTCAGCCCAACTCCAAAATTGAAAATATCGTTAAAATGAAAAACCTCCATTAACACCCCCAAAGCTTGATCGAATCATGGTTCTCGGAAAATTCAAAAGGCTTTTTTACAACGGTGGCCCCTGTTCTTTGGGCACTTTTACAATCAGATACCTTACCTTTTTTTTTTTGTGGCAATTGGAACGTTCTTCGATTTCTTTGCAATGTTATGCAATTTCGTTTCTTCCCATCAATTTTGGATGGAAACGGGTTTGTGCGCATCACGTGAGTGATTCAACGAGGGCATTTGTGGTAATGTTGAAAAAATTGGCCCTATATGACACGAACTCTAGTTCTAATCGGAAATAAAACTTGAAGTCCCGAAAATCCCCAAATCTTGGTTTACAACCTAATGGGAAATGAGATGCCGGAGCCGTGGTGCTTTTGTGGTAAACCGGCGAGAATGCTAACATCGTGGACTGATAATAATTTAGGAAGGCAATTTTATGGATATGGTAATCATACGGTGAGGTTTTGTGGAGCTTTTATTTTGCTTTTTACGTGATTTTTTTTACTTTTTTTTTTTTTTTGTAATTTAGTAATTGAAATTGACCTGGGTCTTTAATGGGTGTTGAAGGGGTTTTAATATTTATGTTTTCTGAAGTTTTTGGACATGTTTTTTAAGGGGTTAATATTTTTGGATTTTACAGCATGATTTAAATGTGTTTTTGCACAGATGAATGGATCCTCTGGTTGTCGTTTTTTTATTATCATGATGGGCCAATATGTGCACGAGCTAGACAAGTAATACCCAGCTTGTTAAGGAGGGTTCGTATACTTGAAGATGAGTTGAATGAACAGAAGAGGACGAGTAGAAAGCTTTGGATGTTTGTGGTGATGGCATTGTTGATTGTTGGATGGGTTTTGTTTGGTGGGGATGATATCAGCTCAGGAGTTGAAGGCATTAAAAATGACTAATTGGCAATTGACCTTGGTGGTTTTTTTGTGTGGTTGTACTGATATATGTTTGTCTTAGGAAGCCTATTTTGTATTAATGAACTCTAATATGTAGTCATCTAATTATGCAGTCATGTACTTCTATTATGAAGCCTATTTTGTATTAATGAACTCTAATATGTAATCATCTAATTATGTAGTCATGTGTTTGTATTATCAACTATTTTGTTGTAAGTTGTCCTGATGTAATTACTTTTTATGCAAATGTGAAATTTTATTATGAATTAGTCACTTTGATTGAAAAATTACCATAATAATAATATCCAATGATAGTTAAATATAAAAGCCTCCAAAATAGTAATAGAGTCTCCAAAATGTATTACATATTTGTGAATGGTCAATTGCCTTACGAGTTTCAAAAGCATAAACCAATTAACAATTCACATTCAATCAAGCCAAAAGTAAGTAACAATTCACATTCAATCCCCTAACTTCATTTTCTCAAAAGAACCATACAAGATGGTAAGGTATCTTGTCATAATAAGGAAACTTCATTTGCCCTTCGGCACGACATCATGTTTCTTCGATGTAGTCTTCGTAGGTATTTTCTCATGCTTGGCTTTGTTACTGATCTTTGAACCTGTTGGTGCCCATGGTGGTCTTTTAGCTTGAGTTGATGTTGATGCCTTATGGGCCTACGAAATATTATTATAAAGACATTTTTTAGCCAATTCAACATGTGATTATTAAGACATTATTTTACTATTTTAGAACAGAGATTGAATGCATTACAGTTTTGAATCTTGGATGTGTTGTTGGCTAACTTGGTGTTGGCTGAGTAGGTGTTGGCTGCCTTGAAGTGGGCTGACTTGGTGTGAGCTGCCATGGTGTGGCCTGCCTTGGAGTGGGCTGAGTTGGTGTGGGCTACCTTGGAGTGGCCTGCCTTGGTGTGGGCTGCCTTGGAGTGTGCTGAGTTGGATTTGCACCATGGCCAGGTGTTGCTAAAGTAGGACAGGCCCTGGAATTATTACTAATAACATTGCAAATCCTACATGTTATCTTAATGTAATTCTTCTTTAGCCTCTTGGTCCCAATACCTCCAACTTCTACCCCTTCACGTTCCATACACCTCAACTTCTTTGGTCTGCCGGGAAGTATCCTTGACTTGGGCGGTATGGAAGGATTACCAGTGGACTTCTTCCACATTTCGGGGCCTGGCATAGGTTCCATAATACATGTGTATGCCTTCAAATAACTTTCTTTTTTATACGAAAAGTGGACAAAGTGTATGGGACTTAGTTCTCTATTATGCATACAAGCAATGGCATGAGGGCATGGAATGCCAGTCAAGTCCCACTTAAAGCAGTCACAACTTTTGCCCCCAAGATCCACTCGAAATTGCTCATTGTACATAGTCCTCACCTCAAACTTCAACTCACCACAATACTCCACTATGCACTCTGTGGAACGCTCTTTATTTTTCTCAAGAATTTTGAAAACTCTAGGCCCAACTGCATGGTGCCATTTATCTGCAAGTGCACGTCTAGTGACCAATCCTGATGCGATCCTCGTAACGAGAACTGGGTTGACGATCGCTTTCTCACTAGACTCGAACAACTGGATAAAAGCCCCGTCAAAACTCGGCTAGGATGGATTCGAAGTGACGCCATTATGGTGATGGTAATCCATCGATAAGTCCGTTGAATGAAGAACGCCACAAACGGATGTAAAGAGGCCGTTTGATAAGTCCGTGTCGAATCGTCAAGGCGCTCTTGATCGATTCAAGTTCAGAGAACTCTCAGAGATAAAATAATCTCACACAAAGTGTTTGGCAAACGTGAACTTATTTTATTATTGATAATGGCCTTTGAATAGGCTTAGGAGTTTACAACCCTAATTAGCCATTAGATATAACAAAAATTCGGAAATATTCCAAAATAATTCATAATTACTAAAAATAACTAAAGAAGACGCGTAAAAATAACTTTGGACGGAGTTTCTAACGCCGGTCGATCGGCGGCATCTGGGCAATCGTTCAGCTAGCTGGGCGATCGATTGGCTAGACCTCGCGATCGACCAGCATTGTCTCTGCCCAAATTCGCTTGCCTGCGCGCGAACGTTCGGCTAACGTGGGCGACCGACCGGCGAAGCCTCTATTCGATTTTCTCACTCTCGCGCGATCGATCGGCTAGAATACGCGACTGACCAGCGCAGCCTCGGGTCTTTTTGCCAAAACTTCCCCAAAACAAGCCTAGATGATTATAAAAATGTTCCAAATGACTCTAACACTTATTTAAATAACATTTAATGAAAATTACATTAAAAATATTGTAAACTCTTCGACGAATACTTAGTTGTCCGTCTGGCTTATTTTATGGTCATCAATTGCTTGAATGACGTGCACGCACGTCGATTTTGACTCACTCGAATGATCTTGTTCCTTGAAGAAGCTTGCAATGAACAAGCTAAGTTGCTCCTTGAAGCTCTTAGTACGAGCTCTTGTCATCGGACCTTCAGGTACCTCGACGGTGTTGCTCGGTTGGCCATGCATGATCGCATTATTCTCTTCCTCTTCAAAAAGGTTTGTCCTCAAATCGGAATCTGCAAGAAAATGAGACAAATCAGAAACATTAAAGGTTGTGCTTACATTATACTCACCAGGTAGATCAAGTTGGTAGGCATTGTTGTTGATTCGCCTTATGATTTAGAAAGGACCATCTCCACGTGGTTGAAGCTTCGATTTCCTTTGGTCGGGAAACCGTTCCTTGCGCATGTGTAACCAAACCCAATCTCTGGGTTCGAATACAACCTCTCGACGCCTCTTTTTGGCTTGTTTGACATACATTTATGTACACCTTTCGATGTTTCGCCTAGCATCATCATGTATCTTTTTCACGAACTCTACTTTCTTCTTTCCATCTAAGTTCACACGTTTAGAGAAGGTAAAGGTAATAGATCCAATGGAGTTTGTGGATTAAAACCATACAAAATTTCAAATGGTGAAAATTTTGTAGCATAATGTGTAGCCCTATTGTAAGCAAACTCAACATGTGGTAAGCATTCCTCCCAAGTTTTAAGATTTTTCTTTATAATCGCTCTCAAAAGGGTGGACAAGGTTATGTTGACTACTTTAGCTTTTCCGTCCGTTTGCGGGTGACACGTTGTGCTAAACAACAACTTAGTACCCATTTTGGACCGCAAGGTCTTCCAAAAGTAACTAAGGAACTTGACATCCCTATCCGACACTATAGACCTAGGTAGGCCGTGCAAACGAACAATCTTTGTAAAGAACAACTCAGCCACATTAGACGCATCGTCGGTTTTGTGACAAGGAATGAAATGCGCCATCTTTGAGAACCTATTGACCACGACAAACACCGAATCCCTACCTCGACGATACCTAGGTAACCCAAGGACAAAATCCATGGATACATCTACCTAAGGTGCTTCCGGAATTGGAAGGGGAGTGTAAAGACCGTGAGGATTTGACTTAGATTTAGCTTGCTTACATTTAAGACACCTCTCACAGCCTCTCTCAATATCAGGTTTTAAACGTGGTCAATAAAAATGTGGGTGAAGGATCTCAAGTGTTTTCATAACTCCAAAATGTCTCATTAATCCTCCACTATGTGCCTCTCATACTAATAACTCTCTCACCGAACTTTGTGGCACACACAACCTAGAACCCTTAAACAAATACCTATCATGCCTATAAAAATCATCTTTTCCATAACTTTTCACACAAGGCATAAATGTCGCTAAAATCATCATCACTAAAATACAACTCTTTAAGATGCTCAAAACCCAAAAGTTTGGTGGTAAAAATTGAAAGAAGTACATACCTTCGAGAAAAGGAATCGGCTACTACATTCTCCTTACCTTGTTTATACTTGATGACGTACGGGAAATGCTCATGGAATTTCATCCATTGGGCGTGGCATCGGTTGAGCTTGTGTTGCGCCTTTAGAAACTTGAGGGATTCATGGTCGGTGTGGACCATAAATTCTCGCGCCAACAAGTAATGTTGCCACGCTCCAATGCTCTAACGAGTGCATATATCTCCTTATTATAGGTGGAGTAGTTGAGAACTGCTCCACTTAACTTTTCACTGAAGAAAGCGATGGATCGTCGGTCTTGCATAAGAACCGCTCCAATAGCCACTCTCGATGCATCGCACTCTACTTCGAACGGTTTGTCGAAGTTCTGTAAAGATAGTACCAATGGATTAATTAAGCAATCATTGATTGCCTAAAAAGACTTCTCTTGCTCTTCGCCCCACTGAAGAAGGTGCATTCTTTTTCATAACTTCAGTGAAGGGGGCGGCAATAGTGCTGAAATCTCTAACAAAACAGCAATAATCCCGCTAAGCCATGGAAGCTTCAGACCTGTAAGGCGTTAGTCGGTGTTGGCCATTCTCGAATGGCTCAAACTTTCTCTTCGTCAACCTGTACTCCGTTAGCACTAACAACAAATCCAAGAAAAATAATATGATCGGTACAAAATGTGCACTTTTTGAGATTGGCATATAGTTTCTCTTGCTTAAGAATCATGAAAACCTGTTGTGTTAGCAAAAAGGGTAGCCTCCTTGTACACAACTAAAATCATTGGCTCGCCCGAAAGAAGGGCCTTCTCAACACCATGTTGTCTACGAAGAAAACTCTTCTTCTTGCTCTCTTTTCTTTCCTCTCCCTTACTTGAGTGTTTGTTTCTCTCTTGTTTTTCCACTCGCGGTGTTTCACTCACAATCCCATTCTCTTGATATTCACTCTTGTCACTCACAGTGTTTCTCTTTTCTAAAACCCTCATCTCAATCTCGTTTTGAACAAAGCGTTGATCTTCAAGGACTTGACCAGGGGTCAATGGTACAAGGGCGACTAACTTTCTCTTGTATGGCATGGTGTATTTGTTGGTGTATCTATCGTGTATAGCACGTCGGTCAAATTGCCAAGGTCGGCCAAGTAGTATGTGCGTCGCCTCCATAGGAACCACATCACAAAGAACCCCATCATCGTACTTGCCGATTTGAAAAGACACCAACACTTGATGATTCACTTTCACACCTCTGCTACCATTTAGCCATTGCAACTTGTAAGGTCAGGGGTGTTTAAGTAATGGTAGAGCTAACTTTTCCACCAAGGCTTCACTTGCCCCGTTCGTACAACTTCCTCCATCGATGATCAAGCTATAAAAATCTTATCCTTGATTCTACACCGCGCATAGGAGATGTTCTCACGTTGCATATCATCTTGGCTTCTTGTTTGAGCGCTTAATGCTCTCCTTATCACTGCCACTAGCCCAAGCGACTCACTGACGTCTTCCACTTCCAACTCCTTCTCTTCACCTTCCTCCTCCTCTTCTGTCTCATACTCTCCATCAGGTCTTACAAATATTGTTCTTTTGTTTGGGCATTGGGATGCAATGTGACCACGCCCTGACATTTGAGGCACTTAATGTCACGATTTCGAGTAGAAGAGTTCTCGATTGTACCTTTACTGCTTGAAGGTGCCGAGCTTGAAGGTTTATTCTCTGGTTTTGTTGGAGCCGGAGTAGCTTTATCTTCCCTTTTTGCCACAGGCGGTTTCCGGGTGGGTCGGTTCCCGAATTTACTCCTCCTACCTTCCGTTTTGAATTGCTTCTCCACTTGGATCGTCTTATGAACCAAATCCTCCGTCTCTATGTAGTGGTGTAGCTCCACTTCATTGGCGATCTCAATGTTCATTCCCGCTAAGAAACAGGCCATTATTACCTCCACATCCTCCTCTAAGCCGAGGCGGATCATCAAAAGCTCCATCTCTTGGTAGTAGTCCTCTACGCTTTTTCTTCCTTGGGTCAAGCATAACAAATGCTTGTGCAACTCCCGGTAGTAGTGAGCCGGCACAAATTGCTTTCTCGTGAGCGC
Organism: Boehmeria nivea var. tenacissima; assembly: GCA_018132145.1. Taxonomy (NCBI): domain Eukaryota; kingdom Viridiplantae; phylum Streptophyta; class Magnoliopsida; order Rosales; family Urticaceae; genus Boehmeria; species Boehmeria nivea. The sequence continues at coordinate 5,778,744 of CM030876.1, read as the reverse complement.
TTTCATGTCCTCCCATGTCTCCACTGGTGGCTCGCGGTTTCTCTGCCTATTTGTCGCAATTTGATCCCACCATGTAAGCGCATAATCAGTACACTCAGTGGCTGTGAGTTTTACCTTTTTCCTGTTAGAATAGTGGTGGATGTCGAAGATGTTCTCGATCCTCTTCTCCCACTCCAAGTAAGCCTCGGGATCGGCCTTTGAACTCGGGAATCTTCGACTTAATACTTCCAAGGTTGTCATCTTCTATCTGGTTCTCTCGGCGTCGTGCTCATATCACCGTCTGTCGGGACCCCCCTCATCGTAATCGTTTTCTTCAAAATCTTCCTCCACATCGTTCCACCATTGTCGCTGTTGCACGCGTTGTTGACGCGGAGCAGCTTGGTTTCTCCTCCCTTTATTCGCCCTTGGTTGTCGTTCCGCCCTCATCTCAGCCATCTCTTCCTGAATATTCGCCATCTGGCGCATCAACGTTTGCAATTGTCCCGTGATTGCTTCCATCATCAGACGTTGATCCACCGGTTGATTTTGCTCTCCGCGTGCTCCGTCATTGTTGTTTCTTGACATAATAATAATAATAATAATAATAATAATATAAAGCAAGGACCTCACAATTCGCTTCCTCACGTGTTTCACTCAAATAATGTCACACTCAAGGTGGCACTCGTGTTTGTCACTCAAGATAATGGCTTTTTTTTCCCTCTATTAATCTCTCCACTCGTGCCTTTTACCACTCAATTTTCTTCTAAGATTCTCAAAAACTTGAATGTACTCAAGGCACTAAGATATATAAACTTGACGAATTTGAACTCAACAAGGACCAATTCTCAATGCGTTCAAGACGCTAACAATCCACAAACTCAACGTCACAAAGAACCACCTTACAATAGTAATTTGAACAACCAATCAATTACAACCTTCGATAATTAAAATTGAAACTCAAATACCCCTCTATCCTTGACTTTTGTGATGTTTGGCCACTTTTTTTTTTTTTTTTGAAAGCCGTACGTTCTCTTTTTCTTTTTCTTTTATCTAAACGTCAAAACAGAAAAGAAAGCTAGATGAAGACGAAGGACACAGATGAAGAACACAAGGTAGAATAAAGAACGGTTCAAGAACACGATGAGAAAATTCAAGAACCAACACAAGAACAAAACCCTAGGAAAGATAATTCTAAACAATTGAAATTGAAATTGAAAGAAAAAAAATTCCAGACAAGAAAGAGCCTTAGCTCTGATACCACTTAATGTGATCCTCATAACGAGAACCGGATTGACGATCGCTTTCTTATTGGACTCGAACAATTGGATAAAAGCCCCGTCGAAACTCGGCTAGGATGGATTCGAAGTGACGCCACCACGGTGATGGTAATCCGTCGATAAGTCCGTGGAATGAAGAATGTCATAAACGGATGTGAAGAGGCCGTTTGATAAGTCCATGTCGAATCGTCAAGGCGCTCTTGATCGATTCAAGTTCTGAGAACTCTCAGAGATAAAATAATCTCATACAAAGTGTTTGGCAAACGTGAACTACTTTTCTTATTGATGATGGCCTTTAAATAGGCTTAGGAGTTTACAACCCTAATTAGCCATTAAATAAAACAAAAATTCAGAAATATCCCAAAATAATTCATAATTACTAAAAATAACTAAAGAAAACGCGTAAAAATAACTCTGGACGGAGTTTCCTTTGGAATTGCGCGACCGATCGGCGACATCTGGGCGATCTTTCGGCTGGCTGGGCGATCGATCGGCTAGACCTCGCGATCGACCAGCATTGTCTCCGCCCAAATTTGCTTGCCTGCATGCGAACGTTCGGCTAACGTGGACAACCGACCGGCGAAGCCTCTATCCGATTTTCTCACTCTCGCGCGATCGATCGGCTGGAATACGCGACCGACCGGCACAGCCTCGGGTCTTTTTGCCAAAACTCCCCCAAAATAAGCCTAGATGATCCTAGAAATGTTCCAAATGACTCTAACACTTATTTAAACAATATATAATGAAAATTACATTAAAAAATATTTTAAACTCTTCGACGAATACTTAGTTGTCCGTTTGGCTTATTTTGTGGTCATCAATTGCTTGCGTGCACGTCGACTTTGACTCGCTCGAATGATCTTGTTCCTTGAAGAAGCTTGCAATGAACAAGCTAAGTTGCTCCTTGAACCTCTTGTTACGAGCTCTTATCATCGGACCTTCAGGTGCCTCGATGGTGTTGCTTGGTTGGCCATGCATGATCGCATCAAATCCCCTCCTTATGTATCTCCTAATCATTTCCAACATGGTGATGATAGGTTTATCACAAGCGTCCACAATGGCCTATTGAAAGCCTCGCACATACTGTTCAACAACATATCACACCTCGGCAATACTTGGAAATGTGACCTTGACTAGTTTGTTGGATTCTTTTGCATAAGCCACTGGTATGCACTCGAGTCTACCAGCTTCATTTTTTTCATTTCCTGGGTAAATCTGCATTATCATAGTAAAAAGAGAGTAAGTTATTAACTTTGAAAAATGCTATTATACCCAAAACATGTTACCAAAGTGTTTGTTTCCACGGTTACCTATGTTTTGTTGTAGCTCGAGCAGCATTCCAAAGTGTTTGTTTCAACAACAAACCTTTATGAGCAGGTTTGAAGATGCTGTACATATGCCTCACACAAAACCGATGTTCGGATCCCTTGAACAAATTTTTATGGCCTCAATTATCCCTTTTGCTTGTCTGTAATCTATGTCATCCTCTCAGCATTCTCTATTTCAAAGTCTTCTTTTAAGAGCTCAAGAAACCAAGACCAACTCTCGTTTGAAGCAGATCCGAAGTGGAAGAGGGCAAGTTTTCACAAGGATGTTAGAGACGATACATGTGTTAACGCATCAATCTGGCAATACTATAGAGCTAGAAAAAGGGCTTTGGAGAAAATCCAAGGGTCTACACAAGAGTAGTATTCAAGATTATAGGACTACTGTGAGACTTTGAAAGATTGTTGTCCTGGAACAACTGTGAAACTGAAATTGCATGCTGATCTAGAGAACCCACATTTCGAGAAATTGTATGTGTGTTTGGGTACTTGTAAGCAAGGTTGGCGAGAGGACTACCAACCTATTATTGGACTTGATAGTTGTCATGTGAAAGGTCCACACACGGGACAACTATTTTCTACAGTTGGTATCGATGACGATAACGCATCTCGGCCAACCAAGTAGAGTTGACATACTTCATCTTCTCAAAATTCCTTCCACATGTATGCTCACTATTTATAGTCTTTATAGTAACATAAATCGAGTTGCGTATATTTGAAGCAAACACCATCCAAGTACAACTACCCGTACATTTGATCCATACTCGGTGTTTCTCATTCCTAACAAAACACACATCTCTTTTAGACATGATGGCATACTCCTTAACTGCCTTTTTGAAGTCCTTAACTGCACGAAACACCATTCCAAGATTGAATTCAGGTGCTGCAAAATCTGTTCTAGGATTGAACTCGGTGAACTTCTTTTTCTTCTTCTCCAAATTGACGTAATCTCCAATTTCCATGTCCGAGTCATACGCTGTCAAGCTCATCTGTCGACCACTCCAAGTCTGACTCAAATGCAGTCCAACGTGAGGTTCTAGCTTCTGCTTCAACAGCTTTTGAAGTTCCAACTCCATCTGTAGGCCTGGAATACTTATTCTTCTCCACCAATAACTCATCTTCAGATTGCTCGTAGTCTGAGTCAACAAGATTCACATTTTCTTCATGTTTTTCAACTTCTACATCATGCAAATTATCAACATGTTCATGTGGAATTTCTTCCTCTTCACGTTGCTGTTCAAGCTCGTTGACTGGCTGTGAGGTCTGTCGTGTGACTTCAGCCTCACGTTGTTGTTCGAGCTCATTAACTGCCCGTGGGGGCTATGGTGTGACTTCCCGTTCTGGCATTGTTTGATCGAATGAGAAATCATACTCTTCTTCGACAAATTCTTATGTCTTTTGGTTGTCTACATCATTTTCAAACTCCTCTACTTCAGCAAACTCATTGTCCACATCATTTTCAGACTCGCCCATTTCATTAAACTCATCGTCCATATCATTTTTAGAGTCCTCTTTATCATCGTAAAAAATAACCACATGCTCAAACTTTGAGAAGCTGAAATCACTTGCTAGGGGCTTGATCGGCACTACCATATACATCTCAACAACCTTATGATGACCAACAAGGGAAACCATGGCCAACACGTCCATATCATCATCTAAAACCTTATAAGCCTCAACATGGGTGGTTAAACCTATTCTATACTTGTACGTAACCTTTTCTTCATATCCCAATCTATCAGTAAAATCATCCAGCTCCAACAAACTCATGTAGTCGACAGGGCAATAATCAAAGTAATCAATATGCCCTCTATCATACTCAATCCTGTCATTCTATTCAACAAAATGACCCCCATGATTGACTTTCATTGTGAAAAAATCACTTTGTCCATCTGCTTCCAAAGAAAAAGTTACAAACATGAGGAGCCAATAAAAAACATCAGTACAATTGTTTACTTCTATAAAAAGTCATTGCAAATTTAGGACAATCTCAATTCATAACATAAACATAATCACACTACTGCTTTTCAAAAGTATATTAACACTGTTGGAATTTTACTTGGACTTTTAACATAAATTATGCTAACAAAATTAGTAACAAAATTATTAACTTAACAATTAACAATACATCTAATATCATTATATTACATTAATGATAAATTAAATCTACAAGGCTAAATAATAAAGTCAGACCCTGCAATTCAAGAGAATCTGCAAAAACAACATCAACACTTTAAAAAACACATTAAATACAACTTATATTTTGCTAAGACAAATACAAGATAGTAATTTTATGAACAAGAAATACCTAAAGAGGAACGGGTTGCTCACTGATTTCAGGGAAACATAGCCAAAGAGTAAAAAATGACAAAAAGTTTGTAATCAGACACCATTTGAGATCAAAAACACCATGAATACTGTTTTATTCACTTCAATCTCGCATAAAAATACCTCATTTTATTCAAAACTCAGTGAGGAACCAAACCCTAACACCCATTTGTAAAAAACTAAAAAAATATTCAGCAAACCTAAACTATATTTGAGATCAATATAATAATGACCCAAAAACATAAGAAAGCCAAAAAAAAAAAGTTGTACTCACCATACTCAGGTTGAAGTCCTCCGGGAACCCGAAGAACACATTGTTCTTCCTTCTGCCTTAAACGTTCAAGGCCCTTTTTTTTCCGGCAAAAAACAAAGCTTCCTTTTCCCTCAATCGCACAAACGCACAATCACACTTTGTTTGTCTTTGATCTTCAACCTTCTCTCAGACGTCCATCCATGGTGGAATGCGTTTTCAGTCCCGTCCCTTGGGCTGACTACATGCAACTTTCCTTTTCCCTCCAAAATGTCATCCACGTGTAATAGAGGGCCAGTTTTTTCTAAATGACCACAGATGCCCTCGTTGAATCCCTCACGTGATGCACACAACCACGTTTCCATCCAAAATTGACGGGAATAAACGAAATTGCATAACATTACAAAGAAATAGAAGAACTGGGTTCCAATTGCAAAAAAAAAAAAAAAAAAAAAAGAAGGTAAGTGTCACGACCCGCCCGGAACGGGCCGCGACCCTTTTCAGTTCATAAACCATGCTTACATATCATTTTAGGACATAATAAATTCAAAAACAAGAAAATAATAATAATACAATATGGTCATGACTATTTTAAGACTTTAAAAGACATAATACATAATTAATGTCCAAAAATACGGCAGAATTAAAACTTTTCTCTTTCTGTCAAGAGAATTAAAATAACTTAAATATGATGGGTGCCGGCATTCCACGGCCTTCACAGGTCGGGTCCATATGTACATTCACCGGTTCTTTCGACTTTCATCCGCCGTCCTGCTCCATCCTTGGTCGTTTACCTGCATCTACAACACAAGAAACACCTAATGAGATTTTACTTAGTAAGTGGAAGTCTACCTACCCTATTCGCAATGCATGTGAAAACACATCATTATGCAACACACAAAAAGGATCTAACTGTCCCATATCAGTAGACTTTTACACTTAAGGTAAACATTATTGTACATATATTATCTTTCCTTCTTAATTAAGTTTATATCTCAGCTGGTTAATCCAGATTCCTAATACTTCCACGTTTGTCTCAGCTGGTTCAATCCAGATTCTTGACATTGTTTAGATTTTTCTGGAATCCACTAATGGCCACCGCAATCATAAGGCGCCAGTTGGGAATGGGCCGAATTCTCGACCATAAACTCCATAGGTGTTGGGGACAACTCACCGCAAACACATATGCCCGGGACGTACCACCGTCAGCCATCGGGAGTATCTGGCGGTACCATCGACAATTTCACGTTTTATGCAGTTTTATTGGCGTAAACATTCTTCAAGTGGATTATTATTTCACGAGGGATATAAAGTCCTTTAGGCGATTTACCTGCTCCACACAAGTGGGCCTTATCATTTTAAATAATCCACAATTAAAACTCCGGGTGATTATCATAATATCGAGTCCAGGCATTCCATTCATTTCTAGTTAGCTTAAGTGGGTCAAAACTCATCTAACTTTTTAATTATCGAGGGCGTTGGACCCCTTATCTGTTGTAAACTTTTCATCTTTACCCGGGTTCGGCCTAGTATCTAATTATCGTCGGACAATCAAGCATATCAAGAAAACATAAATAAGACGATAAGTAATTATTACAATACTAGGCATAAAATACACAATAACAATCATGAGCAAAACATCCTCGTTCTTGTGTCGTAGGTGCCGGTTCCACTTACATTTGCTGAATCGGGGGTCTTATACTTCGGTTTGATTCCAAGGTCGTTCATTCAATATCGGACTTTAAATTCCTTAATAATAAGAATGTTTATAGATTAGAAATCCTCTAAATATCCAAAAATATCAAAATTTTGGGTTTGAGTTCTCAAACGGGTTCAAACGGGCCTAAATATCTTGTTCGGGACGAAAAACGGCTCAATTGGGCCTAACGGATTTTTAGCCATTTATGGGGGACTTTTCAACCCCTAAACTTATTTAATGAACCCTATCTTGCTCAAAAACTATGTTGGTCACACAAAAACTTGATAAATCCCCATCACAAATTATTCTCATTTTCTCCAAAATATTTTCTAACCAAAAGAGTCTAAAATCTTGCCAAAACGTGGACTGTTACGAGAATCGGTACTATTTCATAATGAAAACTTGTATCGACACAAAACCAACGACATTGGAAAGTATTTTTATACATATTTCAAATGAGATACTGCTTGCTAGGTTTAAACTTTTTTAATTATTCCAAAAATGGCCCGAAATAAGAGTTTATTCAAAACAGTTCAAAAAGGCAGATTCTTAAGCAAACTTTGAAAAATCACTTCTAATTATGAAAAAATCATTTTGGAGTGATTCTTGATCCTATGGAAAGCTGAACAAGTCTACTTTCAAGAAAAAAATAAGCTTAAAGCCAAAACTCACTTAGGACTAAACTGACAATTCTATTTTTGACAATGTTTTGATAGAACGTTTTAAATTTATTCTTTTGAACATGAATGACCAAAAATTCATACCAAAACCATTGACCAAAAATTCATACCAAAACCATTCTCAACTTAAGGTTATATCCTTAACAAGACTATACACATGACCAAAACAGTATCAAGTCTTAATCTTCCAATATTTACATCATTACACAAACATTATCCTTCTTGAAATAACATATGAATTCTTAAAAACTTATAATATTTTGAACTTAAGTTGAGGATTTTACCTTAGCTTCTTCTTAGTTGAATTTCCTTTGCTTAACCGCAAGAATACCTACAAACCTCTCACAAGCAAGTACTAATCCATAAGCTCTACATGTTTTAGTTCATCAAAGTGATCAAAAGGAGGAAAAGAACACTAGTTCTTACCTTAAATCTCTAAGCTTTCTTTTCTTTCTTCCTCTTTCTCTTTTCTTCTTTCTCTTCTCTTCTCTTCTTTCTTTTTCTTTCTCTCTACTCTCCTGATAGTGTGTCAAATATATATGTTTTAAGTGATTAAAACTCCTAGACAATTGCATGAAAATGAGAAAAATATGATAATTTGTGGTCTTATTGTCATTACAGGTACAAAGGAGCAACTAGGAGCGGAAAAGGAGCAAATTGAAGGAATTCAAGACAAAAACAGGCGACAGCGCCGCGGCGCCCACTTCTTAGCGCCGCGGCGCTACAAACCCAGCTGTTCATGCTCGCTGCCCAGAAAATCGCAGCGCCGCAGCGCTACAAACCCAGCGCCGCGGCGCTCTCTCGACGAAGTTGGGCCGTACAGTCGAGAAAAAGCCCGAAAACGCAAAGAAAAAGCCCAACTTCGGAATTTCGACCTAGGATCGATTAAAAAGGCATTGGGAAACACGAAAAAAGGCAGAGAGGAACACAAAACAAGAAAACAAACGCTCAAAAGGAATCGCTTATTGGAGACGGAGGCGATTCGGCGATCATCTTCATTCGGCAACGTTCTTTCTTTCATTGTCTTTGTAATTCTGTCATGACATCAGTTTTAATTTCGTTTTGTTTCAATTTCAGTATGAACTAAATTCCTAATTCCTAGAGTAGAGATGTAGCCTTTTAGAATTGTTATTCGTTAATTCAATTTAAGTCGTCGTTATTTCAATATTGTCGTTCAATTTAATTTGTTCTTAATGCTTGCATAAAATTAGCTACTTTGTGCATGATATATGATTCTAATCTTATATGCGATAGCTGCAGATTGAATTAGATGTAATTAAATTGATGTTTGTGATTTATTGTTAGAGATAGAATAAACATGAACATGGTGTGTAATTCTTGGTTTTAGTGCTGCGTTTCTTAGGACTTTAAATTCGAAGGATGCGAGTTCTTTGTCACGTTAGGATTGTTATTGCTCGAAAGAGAATGACAATTAAATTAGAGAATTGCCAACGATACTAGTTTAGAAGACGACAAGAATTGGGTTACCGGATAATAAGACTAATAGGTGAAATCGAAACTCTAGGATTGCTTCATATATATTGATTCAACATTGTTTCATTTGCTTAGTTACTCGTTTACCGTATTCTTAGTTTAATTTTCAAGTCAAAATCAATCAAATTACCAATTCATTTTCAAGAGCATTGGTTGATAAGAATTCAATTATCAGTTCTAGGTCCTTGTGGGTTCGACACTTGTACTTAATCACTTTATTACTTGATGCGACTCGTTCACTTGCGAAATAAAATTACATTATAAAATAAATCTCATCAAGTTTTTGGCGCCGTTGCCGGGGACCTAGGTCACTAGATATTGATTTTGTAAAACCTTTGCTCGTTTCATTTTATTTGTTAAAATTAAATTGTTTCTGTGGTTTACAGGTTTATGCGAAAGCTTGGAGCTACTAATCTTATCCCTCTGGATACGGAGATAGAGCGTTCGTGTAGACAGAATAGAAGAAGAGCTAAAGAAGCTAGATTGCAACCACAAGAAACAATGGCTGAGGAGCTTGCCAACGCAGCCCCTATGGAGGAGAACCGCATTCTCCTAGATTACATGATCCCTACAGTCACTGAACATCAGTCTGCCATCCGTAAGCCCACCATTAATGCTGCTCACTTTGAGTTGAAACCGGGAACTTTACAGATGATTCAGAATTCTCAATTTGGCGGGCTACCATCTGAAGACCCTAAGGAACATGTGGCGAATTTCTTAGAGGTCTGTGACACTTTCAGGGTTCAAAATGTTAGTGAAGAAGCCGTGCGATTGAGATTGTTTCCATTTTCACTGCGGGACCGTGCGAAGAACTGGCTGAATTCTCTACCAGTTGGGTCAATTACAACATGGGAGGATCTCTGTCAGAAATTCCTTGCTAAATTCTTTCCTCTTGAGAAAACTACAAAGCTGAGGAATGAAATTGCCAATTTTGCACAGGGCGATAATGAGACACTATCTGAAGCATGGGCAAGGTACAAGGAGATGTTGAGAAAGTGCCCACAACATGGGCTACCAAGGTGGATGCAGATTCAAACGTTTTATATGGGTCTATCGGTGTCGTCTCGAACACTAGTGAATGCTGCTGCGAATGGTGCCTTGATGAGGAAGACTGAAGAAGCAGCTTTTGAATTATTGGAAGAATTGGCTCTTAACAATGATCATGGTCCTGCAGAGCGACAAATCCTGAGGCGTAATGTCAATAGTGTGGATACAGATGCTGTGCAAACCCTCGCAACTCAAGTAGCGAATCTAACCAGACAGTTGCAGAGCGGAAGTTTATCAATTAACTCTGGGCAGACAGCTTCAGTTATGTGTATTTGGTGTCAAGGGCCTCATCCCAGTGAAGCATGTCAGGTTGGTAATGCTATGGGAACTGAATCAACATCAATGGATCAAGCTAATTTTGTCGGGAATTTCAACCGCCAGCAGAACAACCCGTATTCGAATTCATATAACCCAGGTTGGAGAAACCATCCCAATTTCTCTTGGAAGAACACACAGAATGCTATGCCTGCACAGCAGGCGCCTCAGCCTCCAAGAGAGAAAAAGGTTGATCTGGAAGAAATGATGGCAAAGATGGCTGAGCATACCAATAACTTCATGGCAGAAACCAAGACTGCACTTCAGAATCAATCTGCACAGATCAGAAGTTTGGAAGCGCAGATTAGTCAACTTGCTAGTTCTCACAACACCCGCCCTCAAGGAGCTTTGCCAAGCAACACAGAGGTGAACCCGAGAGATCATTGCAATGCCATTGCACTCCGCAGCGGTAAAACCATTGAAAGTGCTGACAAGAAGCTTCCAATTCAAGAGAAAAGCAGTCAAGGAACCGCAACAGAGATGTCAGAGAAACTGGAAAAAGGAAGTAAAGAAGCAGTACCTACAGCTGAGCCTATTCCTCTGAACACACAGCCAAGAATCCCATATCCACAGCGGTTGAAGAATGGCAAGCTTGAGAAGCAATTTACTAAGTTTCTGGATGTGTTTAAGAAGCTTCACATCAACATCCCTTTTGCAGAGGCACTCGAGCAAATGCCAAGCTACGCCAAGTTCATGAAAGACATTCTGGCACACAAAAGGAGGATTGAAGACTATGAGACTATTGCACTTACTGAAGAGTGCAGTGCCATTATTCAACGCAAGCTCCCGCAGAAGCTAAAAGATCCGGGGAGTTTCACGGTCCCTTGTGAGATTGGTGGAACTATTTTTGAGAAGGCTTTATGCGATCTGGGGGCAAGTATTAATTTGATGCCGCTGTCTATTTTTCGGAAGCTTGGTCTGGGTGAAGCAAAACCAACTAGAGTTACATTGCAGATGGCCGATCGCTCAATCAAACACCCCCGTGGAGTTATCGAAGATGTTCTTGTCAAGGTAGATAAGTTTATCTTTCCTGCAGATTTTGTGGTATTAGATATGGAAGAAGACAGGGACATTCCGATCATTTTGGGCAGACCATTCCTCGCCACTGGAAAAGCTCTCACTGATGTTCAGAAAGGGGAGTTAAGGCTGCGTGTTCACGATGAAGAAGTGACATTCAATGTGTTCAAGGCAATGAAACTACCTGAGGCTAGTGATGATGTGTTCAGAGTTGATATTGTTGATATGGCGATAGCAGAAGCTTCGAGCCAATCTGAAGATGCCTTGAAATCGTGCTTGCTAGAAGACGAGTGCACATTGGCAGATGAGAATGAAGTTAGAGAAATTGCAGCTTGGATGAATTCTTTTGAGCCGAACAAGAGAAAGTATTATGAAGCACTGGGTACTGGGCCTAGTCGCACTCGGCCATCCACAGAGCAACCACCAGAACTTGAGTTAAAACCGCTGCCATCCCACCTACGCTATGCCTATTTGGGGGAGTCATTCACCTTGCCCGTCATTATTGCTGCTGATTTGACGCCTGAAAATGAAGATAAATTATTGCGGGTACTCCGGAAACACAAAGCAGCCATTGGTTGGACACTAGCAGATATTCGGGGTATCAGTGCCTCACTTTGTATGCATCGTATTCTCATGGAAGAAGATCACAAACCAACAGTTGATCATCAGAGGCGCCTCAATCCGACCATGAAAGAAGTTGTGAGAAAGGAAGTACTCAAGTGGTTAGATGCCGGAGTTATTTATCCAATTTCTGATAGTTCGTGGGTCAGCCCAGTGCAAGTGGTGCCAAAGAAGGGCGGTATGACGGTGGTGAAAAACGAGAACAATGAGCTCATCCCTACAAGAACTGTTACTGGTTGGCGTATTTGCATGGACTACCGGAAACTTAACAAGGCAACTCGCAAGGATCACTTCCCGCTTCCATTTATTGATCAAATGCTCGACAGACTTGCAGGCCATGATTATTATTGCTTCCTCGATGGTTATTCAGGTTACAACCAAATAGCCATTGCTCCAGAAGATCAAGAAAAGACTACTTTCACTTGCCCTTATGGCACATTTGCCTTTCGCCGTATGCCTTTTGGTCTTTGTAATGCTCCCGCCACTTTCCAAAGGTGTATGATGGCAATATTTTCCGATATGGTGGAGAGAATCATTGAGGTGTTTATGGATGACTTCTCGGTGTTTGGGACGTCTTTTGATCATTGTCTCGACAATCTCTCTAAGGTGTTGGCTAGATGTGAAGAAACTAATTTAGTCCTTAACTGGGAAAAGTGCCATTTTATGGTTAAAGAAGGAATAGTGCTGGGCCACAGAGTTTCATCGATGGGGATTGAAGTCGATCGGGCTAAGATAGAAACAATTGAGAAGCTACCTCCTCCTACTACAGTGAAGGGTGTGCGGAGTTTTCTAGGCCATGCTGGTTTTTACCGACGATTCATTCAAGACTTCTCCAAGATCACCAAGCCATTGTGTAATTTGCTTGAGAAGGGGGCTGTTTTTAACTTCACAAAGGAGTGTTTAGAGGCTTTCAATGTGTTGAAGGAGAAATTGGTGACAGCGCCGATTGTTATGAGCCCGGAATGGGAGCTTCCTTTTGAGATTATGAGCGACGCTAGTGACTATGCAGTGGGGGCTGTTTTGGGACAACGAAAAGACAAGGTGTTTCGCACTATTTACTATGCAAGCCGCACTCTTAATGATGCTCAACTCAATTATGCCACCACAGAGAAAGAACTTCTTGCAATTGTGTTTGCTTTCGAAAAGTTTCGTCCATATCTCATCGGTAATAAAGTCATTGTATTCACCGATCATGCAGCTATCAAATATTTGATTGAGAAGAAGGAAGCTAAGCCACGCCTCATCCGTTGGGTGTTGCTCCTCCAAGAGTTTGACTTGGAAATCAAAGATAAGAAGGGAGCTGAGAATTTTGTCGCTGACCACCTCTCGAGGCTTGAAGAACATGAGCAAGTAACGAAGCAGCGGGAGCTAATCGATGTTGGGTTTCCCGATGAACAGATTTTAGCCGCTGCTGCCCTTCCGTGGTTCGCCGATATCGTAAATTATCTGGCCGGTGGTGTTATTCCTACAGATTTCACCTCTCAACAAAAGAAGAAGTTCTTCTCCGATGCCAAACACTATTATTGGGAGGAGCCAATTCTCTACCGGTACTGCGCGGACCAAATCATTAGGCGTTGTGTGCCTGAAGAAGAATTTGATGATATTCTCAACCATTGCCATACCCTTGAGTGCGGGGGTCACTTTGGAGGAAAAAGGACTGCTGCCAAGGTCCTTCAATGTGGATTTTATTGGCCTTCGCTCTTCAAAGATGCCCATGCTTTTGTTTCCGCATGTGACCGGTGTCAAAGAACCGGTAATATTTCGAAGCGTAACGAGATGCCCTTGACTACCATCCTCGAAGTTGAATTGTTTGATGTATGGGGTATTGACTTCATGGGACCATTTCCGTCGTCTTACAACAACAAATACATCTTGCTTGCAGTTGATTATGTATCTAAATGGGTCGAGGCAGTTGCCACACCAACTAATGACGGGAAGGTCGTTCTAAACTTTCTTCGCAAAAACATTTTCACTCGTTTTGGCACTCCAAGGGCAATCCTTAGTGATGAAGGGACACATTTTTGCAACAAACAATTTGAGGCACTTCTCGCTAAGTATGGAGTTAGGCACAAGAAGGCACTTGGGTACCACCCTCAAGCGAATGGGCAAGCTGAGGTTTCTAACCGTGAAGTGAAGCTAATTTTGGAGAAAACTGTTAATTCCTCGCGTAAGGACTGGGCACGGCGACTTGATGATTCTTTGTGGGCGTATCGAACGGCATTTAAAACGCCTTTGGGCATGTCGCCCTACCGCCTCGTCTTTGGCAAGGCATGCCACCTCCCCGTCGAGCTTGAGCATCGGGCATTATGGGCTATTAAGAAGCTCAACTTGGACTTTCAAGCAGCGGGGGAACACCGAATTCTCCAACTCAATGAGCTCGATGAAATCCGCCTTGCCGCATATGAGAATGCGAAGATTTACAAGGAGAGGGCGAAGGCGTGGCATGACAAGAATATAGTTCGAAAGGACATAGTACCGGGACAACAAGTCCTCCTCTTTAACTCGCGGCTTCGACTCTTTCCCGGAAAGCTGAAATCGAGATGGTCAGGACCATTCACAGTGGTACAAGTCTACCCATATGGCGCAGTGGAGCTTCAGCATGAAGAAAATGGCACATTCAAGGTCAACGGCCAAAGAGTGAAACCATACGTGAACGGAGACTGTCGAGGCGTCAACTCCGTCACGTACCTCGACGATATTTGAAGGCTATAACACGTCGAGAATAATCTCGACACTTTGTAAATAGTTAGGTTCGTTCTTTTTGATTTCTCATGTTTAGTTTAGTTTCTCTAGTTAGGAACATTTTCATGTATCTCTTTTTCTCTTTTCAGTATTGTTCATTTTTGTTTAGTTCTTAGGTTTCTTTTCTATTAGTTTTTCGAGTTTAGGCTTGTAAAAAAAAAAAAAAAACAAAAAAAAAAAAACAAAAAAACAAAAAAACAAATAAAAGGCCCAATTTTATTCCGATTGTATCACAAAGATGCTGGAGATGAAGTCGTTCAAGGATAATGAGCAACAAAAGTGAAGTAAGGCAAATTATAGAGGTAGTTTATGTGCTTAGGTATCAAACCATACGTGTCTAAATATCCATACCTTAGCCAAGGCCTAACATTTCAAGCTAGGAAAGACCTATCGACTTTTGATTGTGCGAGGAACCTACATTAGTGGAGAGAGTGGCGATGGTAAGCCTATGGAGTGATGAATCACAAATACATCATCATTAGTCGGCATAAATCAATCCGAGAGCCAGAGATGAAGGATGAAAATAGGGATTTGCACACACACACGAGGGAATGACGCTTGGAGGAGCACAAGGAAGAGTCAGGATCCGACGTGAAAGCTTGATTGGTTGTTTGCTCGGGATTAGTTTACACTACTCACTCATGTTACTTTGAGGCAAAACGCCCGACGCCAAGTCGATCATCGTTTTTGAGAGCATATTAGGTTGCAAATTGCATATCATGTAGATAGGTTTGCATTGGGCATCCATTCTTTGCATCTAACCAGTTAGTTCAATTCAAATTTTGCTCGAGGACTAGCAACTGTTCAAGTGTGGGGGTATTTGATAGTGTGTCAAATATATATGTTTTAAGTGATTAAAACTCCTAGACAATTGCATGAAAATGAGAAAAATATGATAATTTGTGGTCTTATTGTCATTACAGGTACAAAGGAGCAACTAGGAGCGGAAAAGGAGCAAATTGAAGGAATTCAAGACAAAAACAGGCGACAGCGCCGCGGCGCCCACTTCTTAGCGCCGCGGCGCTACAAACCCAGCTGTTCATGCTCGCTGCCCAGAAAATCGCAGCGCCGCAGCGCTACAAACCCAGCGCCGCGGCGCTCTCTCGACGAAGTTGGGCCGTACAGTCGAGAAAAAGCCCGAAAACGCAAAGAAAAAGCCCAACTTCGGAATTTCGACCTAGGATCGATTAAAAAGGCATTGGGAAACACGAAAAAAGGCAGAGAGGAACACAAAACAAGAAAACAAACGCTCAAAAGGAATCGCTTATTGGAGACGGAGGCGATTCGGCGATCATCTTCATTCGGCAACGTTCTTTCTTTCATTGTCTTTGTAATTCTGTCATGACATCAGTTTTAATTTCGTTTTGTTTCAATTTCAGTATGAACTAAATTCCTAATTCCTAGAGTAGAGATGTAGCCTTTTAGAATTGTTATTCGTTAATTCAATTTAAGTCGTCGTTATTTCAATATTGTCGTTCAATTTAATTTGTTCTTAATGCTTGCATAAAATTAGCTACTTTGTGCATGATATATGATTCTAATCTTATATGCGATAGCTGCAGATTGAATTAGATGTAATTAAATTGATGTTTGTGATTTATTGTTAGAGATAGAATAAACATGAACATGGTGTGTAATTCTTGGTTTTAGTGCTGCGTTTCTTAGGACTTTAAATTCGAAGGATGCGAGTTCTTTGTCACGTTAGGATTGTTATTGCTCGAAAGAGAATGACAATTAAATTAGAGAATTGCCAACGATACTAGTTTAGAAGACGACAAGAATTGGGTTACCGGATAATAAGACTAATAGGTGAAATCGAAACTCTAGGATTGCTTCATATATATTGATTCAACATTGTTTCATTTGCTTAGTTACTCGTTTACCGTATTCTTAGTTTAATTTTCAAGTCAAAATCAATCAAATTACCAATTCATTTTCAAGAGCATTGGTTGATAAGAATTCAATTATCAGTTCTAGGTCCTTGTGGGTTCGACACTTGTACTTAATCACTTTATTACTTGATGCGACTCGTTCACTTGCGAAATAAAATTACATTATAAAATAAATCTCATCATCTCCTCTCTCTCTTTTCTGCTTGGTGGTCTAATTTTGGATGAAGTGAATGAGGATTTTACACTCTTAACACTTGTTTTGACCAAACTTAGCCTAGAAATCATATAAAATTCATGCCATTTGTCTCTTAATTCTCATGTATAGTGACAACTCATAAAACAAGGCCAACTTAGGGCTTATTGGCTGAAAACTCAACCTTTACATGTAGGAAATTCGTGCTAGCTTCAGTCATTACTCTCCTAAAATTGAAAATTTCCATTTTGTCCCAAAAAACTACGATTTGTTGCGTTTTAGTCCCTCTCTAAAGAACTATTATTTTTCAAGCTCTATTTGAAAAACTCTAATTATAATACACTAATATATACTAAAATAAGCTATACTGGAAATTTTTGAATTTTACGTGTCTGTTTGCTATTTTTTCGGATTTTTCCCGTTTGACTCCGAAAAGGCGATATTTCGCCGAAATTGCCCTAAATAGGCAACGGAATGACCGCAAAATTTTTAATCGACTTTAAAAATATAAATAACTATTATATTAGGTCTCAAAAAACAAATTATTAACTTATTTTGAGCACTTTTATTTTTGGGCCAAAAGTGCAATTTTTTTAAAATTCTGGGCACTTTTTAAAAATTCAGGCCGTTTGAATAATTTCAAATTCAAAGGTCATTTAGGGAATTCATAACTCAAAATAAGTAATTATGATTGCCTTAGAGACATTTTCGATAAACTTTGAAAAATTATCGTTTTGCCCTTCGAAGCGTAATTGAATTTTCCGAGGTTGACAGTAAGGTACCCGATTGCAAAAGCGCCCAAAGGATAGGGGCCACTGCTGCAAAAAATTCAATTCAAAATCCAAACTTCCAGAAAGTTCAATTGAAGAAAATCATGAAGAAAGAACAACTATTTGGCAATGATTTTCCTCGACTCATTCACTTGGTAAGAATCTTTGAATTCGAACTTAAAATCAAACAAAAATCTGCCAAAAATCTTCGCGATCGTTAACGTAACAAATATATTTGAATCCAGGTACATATAATACAAAATTGTTCTTCGGTTTCGGTTCTATTTTTCAGATGAATAAATTGTGAAAAAAACTAAACTAAAACCCTAAATTATAGTCGCCTGGCATATCAAAATTTGATAATAGTTTATCTAGCTTTTAGTTTTATTATCATATACTATATATTTGAGTTTAAAAATGATATGGATTAAAAATAGATAAATCTAAGACCAATGTTTTAATCATCTCAAAATTATTGAAAAAATGTGATTTGATGTTTAGTTGATATTCATGACGAGATAAACTCTGTTTATTGACTTGTATTACATAAGTTAAGATTCTCAAATGAGATTATAAGGATTCTAACAAACAAAAAGAAACTATGTCATTATTTGTGATGGTTGTGACACTTTTTGGTTACACATGCTAACTAATTGTTACTCATAAAATCCTGATTTCGATTTAGATTTTCCTTTGCTACATGTTGAGATATAAAAACTAATGTTGACCCGTCTCTTATCAGCTTAAGCTTTTAGTATGAACTGATAATTTAACATGGTATCAGAGTGGGAGGTCCTGCGTTTAAATCCCTGCAAACACACACTCTTTACCCCCATACAAAATTATCCACGTGTAAGACGGAGAAGTGTTAAAAATCTAATATTGATCCGTCTCCTATCAGCTTAAGCTTTTGGGATGAATCGGTTATTTAACATCACCTAGTTGAACATTATTTCACAAATACTTTGCAATTAATATGTTTTACTTGGTGTGTTACATAAATACATATGTATATAATAATGTCTAATTTATTTTCTTTGGTGTGTCTTTGTTACCTCTAGTTCCTAGATTGCTTAAACCCCATGAATATATTTGTGTAAAATTTGATGACCAACATTCACAGGATACAACTATGAAAAAACAACGTTATATATGTATGAAACACACATGTTAAAACTTGTGTATTAATAATAAAAATGTTACAACTGTAATAATATTTTGTTATTGAATTCTCTTTAGAAATACCACAAATGTTTAGTGATATTTCGAATATTATCTCAAAGTTAAATGACATGCGTAATAAAGTAGGATGAAACACAATAATAGGAAGCTACAAATGAACAAAAACAAATGCACAAGAACAACACCCAACTAAAAAATAGAAGAAGCACAAAAATAGGTTTAAAAATTATGTTATAAGTGTTTATTAGTTTATTCTAAAGAGAGTGCACGAATTTTGGGCAGAAAAAAGAAGGGGATATTTCCAAAATTTGTCTCCTTAATGGCAAGAATCAAGGTCCTTCCTTACTTGTGCTTGTTTCCTTTTTCGGCTAAATTTCTGTTGACTTCACCTTAATTTTCCCCTCTAAATGTCAACCACTATGCAGCCATGATCTTATTTATTTTGTCCAATTTTC
Source organism: Boehmeria nivea var. tenacissima (assembly GCA_018132145.1). Lineage (NCBI taxonomy): Eukaryota > Viridiplantae > Streptophyta > Magnoliopsida > Rosales > Urticaceae > Boehmeria > Boehmeria nivea. Next base: position 5,759,478 of record CM030876.1, on the reverse strand, counting down.
TTCCAAATTTGTCTCTTACTCTCGATCCTAATTCGAAACATTTTACTAAAAGTAATTTTCTTTCCTTTCTCGGAGAAAACCACCTCAATATTTTCCTATTCTTGTTTATGAATTACAAAGGAAATAAATTCTTCTTATTCTCCTCTAAAAAGCGTCGTCTATACATATTTTCTTGTTATTCTGGAAAACTACATGTAGTTTTTCAATCATGCGACATGCATGATTGTTGTAGTTTGTCTTTCAACCTACACCGAACTTGTTGTAGTTCTTCACATAACTACAACATTCATTTATCATACATTTTTTCATAATGAATTATCTAAATTCTTTTCAAATTAAACATACTAATAAATTTTGAAATTGTAAAGAAATTTACAGATAAAAATACCTAATAAATTTCATAATTTAATGTCGTGTGTAATAATGGTGCATTATGTCATTGGTTTTCCCTAACCTCTCACTCCACTAATATAGATCATAATCACAACCACGAGCCAATAGGTCTTTATTAGCTTGTAATATAAGCCTTTGGCAAAGCTACGTCATTTAGATATGAGTATGCTTATTACCTTACGCAAATTAACCATCTTGATTTCTACTTGAAATTTCATCTCTCTCTCACTCGTTTGTCAGCTCTACTTTAGTCGATCCATCACTAGGTCACTAAGCTCTACAAGTTGTACATCGACCGTATTAAACTCTATGCAATTCCAGTGTCTATTGTATATTTGATCGAGACGCGCGTTTTACCTCCAAGTTTTGGAAGGGATAGAATAAGCACTAGGGATGGAGCTTCACCTGAGTACTACATTCCATCCTCAAACTAATGAAAAATCTTAACGGACTATCTAGATCTTAGATGATATGTTTTGGGCCTGTGTACTTGACTTTGGCGGAAAGTGGGAAGAGCAACTGCCTTTTGCAGAGTTAACATACAACAATAATTATCATGTTCGAGTCAAGGCAATGTGTTGGACGCCTTAAGCCTCTAGTCCGAGCAGACGTCGTGTTCGATTCAAGGCAATGTGTTGTTGCAACTTGCAAGGATTAAATCAGGATGGGGATTGGGGAGAGTGCAATGTGATATAGGGCCCCTGATACATCCATACATCCAAGCTTGCACATGTAACAAAATCGGTTTTGGTTCGGCTATAAAATCGAAAATTTTTAGCACAATCGATAACTGTACCGATTTTTCGGTTTTGTTTCGGTTTTCCAACTGAAAATTTTGATTATAGATAGTAACCAAAAATTTGGTTAATCGATTTTTTTGGTTTGGTCGGTTTTTTTTTTTCCTCGATTTTTTGGTTTCTCATTTTCAACCCTAAGCATAATTAATGAGTGAACCAACGCGAACGGGCCGGAATGATATGGTACGGCACATCTCTAGGGCCAGCATACATGGTATATATTTTGTTACGTTGCTGTGTGCCTGTGTCCTATTTGGTCAAATTAAATTTAATGGTGTGGTTTGTCTCGACACTGGTGAAAAATCTACTAATATTCCTAGTTGATCATTTTCAGAGAAAAATAATGTACGAAAAAGTTGACTTACTTGGTTTTTTTTTTTTTTTTTTTTGTTTTGTTTTGCCTTTACAAAAATGAAAAAAAAAATCTAATTGAGGAATTTGTGGTCAATAAACTCTTGCCGACTGCTAATCGAAAGAGCTATAGTCGTTTTTTATGTCATCTCTGTGTGTAAGAAAATTCTGCTTCTAGAAAAAGCCCCAATTAATTTTAAAATAATGAATTGGGTTTGATTTTTTTTTTCGATTTTTTTTCTTACTCAGCCAAAAAAAATCAAACCCAATTCACGTACCACCATGGTAGACAAATGCATGTTGACCTTGACCATTGCGAAGCCAATCATTTTTCTAATTTTCCACTTTTGTGATTGTATACGTTATATATATATATATATATATATATATATATATATGAACATGATTACGTATATACCGAATAATATTCTAACATTGAGTAGGATTTATACGACTTCCTAACCACATTATTGAATCAAAATTAAAATAAGAAACCACTGCCATGAGTGAATTGAACAATTAATAAATTAATTTTATCAATATATCCTTTTTTTTAGGGACGTATGTGTAATATGTAAGGATAAGAAGGCATTAGGTATGGATGAGAGTTAGGCCAGCAAAGAGTGACACACAATTACGACCACTTTAATTGATATTGATTAATCCTATTGTGGTTTGGTCACAAAGAAGGTGTTTGCAATTATGTATTGACTATTTACTCCACCTTTATTCCATCGTCAATTTGTTTTTGCCCTTTTCTGTCTAAATTGTGTATTTGCATATAGCTTTTTTTTTTTTCTTTTTTCTTTTCTTCTTCAATGGCCATTTAGTATACAAAAGGAATTCAGTCCTTTTTTAATTAAGAAAATTGTTATAGATGGAGTCATTTACAGAAAGAGAATTAATATTCAGCATATCCTGTAGTTTCTTAATGAGAAATAAAAGATTGTAACAAGTGAACTAGCTAGCTCGCCCATAATTTATTAATGTTGTACTAAATATATATCAAGAAAACAACAATAGTAAGTGAAATTAATTAGTTTGGGTCATCATCTAAGTAGCATAATCGGTCTTTTGTTTTTCCAATCCTCAAAAAGGTTGGTCTAAACTCAAATTCAAATTCGTGCAGCTTCTTAATTAAAACAAAAACAAGAAACAGGGAAAAAAAAAAAGCCATTAAAACGCAAGCTTTTAGATGGTTATATATATATTTAGATGGTTATATATATATATATATAAGGGTCAATTAAGGAATTAGTCATTTTAAAGGTAAAATTTGAATGATTTAGTCATAGTTTCACGAAATTAAGGATTTAGTCATAATATGTAACATATAGGTGTAAAAGTGTAACATTACATGTAATATTACATGTGTTACATTTTATGTTACATGTAACGTTACATTTAATGTTACATTTTTTATACGTATATATGTTACATGTAACATCGATACGTAAATATTTGGTTAAATCCTTAATTTTGACATTTTAGGGCTACATGTTATGGTTACATGTTATGGCTAAATCCTTAATTTTGACATTTTAGAGCTAAATCCTAAAAAATTACCCAAAAATTTGGTTAAATGCCTAAAAAACTCTTATTATTATTATTATTATTAGGGATAAATCTTTTAATCTATATATTTTCAAAATATTATTGTTTCTTGTTGATGCACTTTTTTATACAAACTACACATGCAAATCATGTGATCGCGTTCTTTATCGAGTGTGTGTTGAACCATGTGTCAAGTGGAATAATTTGTACTTTAACTTGCTAATGATCTCTACAAAAACAGTGAAGAGGGCGTCGAGGGTTTTCTAAGCGTGAGAATTCCGACACTCAAATCAGTTCGATTGTACTTGAAATGAGAGGAGTTTCAGTGTTTGAGTTTGTGTACATTTGCACCTCGGTGAGGAGGTGTTAAAAGATGTTAAAGTGAACCCATGATGGTCACCTCGACTAAATCGTGGATGGTTATGGTTATCTTCGCGGATGACCATATTAGAACTGTGATAATTATGGTAACATAAGCGAAATTTGATCAAGTTGAGCGAAATAACCGGGTTAGTAAATCTGAGGAGACAGCTAACAATCGACACCGGAACCAGTTGTGACTGCATGTGCAATCGAAGCAGCTGCTGAGATGTTTATATCCGACTGGTAAAATGGTTGTCTGAATGCTCAACCAGTTGTGCCCATTTGTAGAACTGGCTGTGACGAGGTGTGCAATCGGTTTTGGATTGACTACTCGACCAATTGTGTCTGGCTACTCGGCTATTGAGTACTCCAAACAACATAGAACAACACCACGGATGAAGCAGACCTTTCTGAGACCGAGATTGACGACCATCACTACAAGAAGTTTCAGTAATCTCATTGAACAACAGAGAAAAACTCATCCACGAACATCCATAATTTATAGGCAAAGAAAATAGGGATAGGAGTCACAAGAAAAAAAAAACCGAGCAACACTGCTCGAAAACTCTGATCCTTTAGAGTATGTTTGGAACTCAGATTTTGGGGAAGAAATAAAAGTTCAAAGAAAAAAAGAATGTGAAAAAAAAAAGAATTCTTATTGGTGTTTGGAACTCCAAAACAACAAGAAAGGAAAAAGATAAGAATTCTCTAGTGTGCTGTACATTCTCCGACGACGAAGTGCGGCAGAGCAGCATGCCTGCGCAAGCACCTCGGTAGCCTCTGCCCCGACTGCACTGCCATGCGGCTGCTGTGCGACGTCCTCGTCATCTTCGGCTTTGAGAAGAGTTGCGGCGCCAGAAAAGATGATGCGGTCGTGACAATGCAGAGGACGATGATGATGAGGTCAAGGTCGATGGCGGTTATAGTGGCCGGAGATTTGAAGCTACCGGCGAAAAGTCGAACAACTGCTCCTTCTCCTTCCCAAGAATTTTCATTTTCCTCACTTTTTTTAAGATAAAGTGAAAATCCACATTTTCTTAATAAAACTTTCCTCCATTTCTTTAAAAAAAAAAAATCGCCTCTTTTTCTTGATTCCAAACGCCATTAAAATCAAAATCCATCAAAAAAATTTTCTTCCCTCACAAAATTCGGGTTCCAAATGCCCCCTTAGTGACGGCTAAGGGAGAAAAAAACCTAAAGGAAAAGGGAGAGCAAATGTTCTTTTATGGGAGAATTGCAAAACATGATTATTTTTAGTACCACTTAATAATCAATGCCCCAAGTAATCTATTTTTTTATTTTCTCTTTATGTTTGTAGTATAAATTTTAAGATATAGATTATCGTTGAGCCAAAAAAAAATGGCACTCCTCAAAATCCCCATTCTTTATTTTATCTTATTGTTATTATTTTTGGGTGTGAATTGTGATTTTCATAAAAAAAAAATTAAAAATACGTTAATGAAGCATTGAAACGCCAAACAGAACCCAACAACCTTCCTTGAACAAAAACCAACTCCAACTGTTTGAAGGGGAGAGAGAGAGAGAGAGAGAGAGAGAATGTGGAGTTACTGTAGTTTAGCGACCAAATTTTTATTTTATTTTATTTTCCTAAAGGTAAAAATAAAATATTTATATTGACTGAGAAAATAGCCGGCAAAAAGCCGTCCCCCATAAGATTTAAGAATAATTCATTTAAATAATATATATTACAATGAAATAAAATTATCCTTTGAATACGCGTTGAATGATCAAACCAAACCCAAACCAAAGCCACTCAAAGCTTATTGCTCTTTCTTAGTAATTAAACCTCAATTCAATACTTTCCTCTATCATTAATCATCGATTAATTTACCCATCTGGGTCTTCTTAGAAATTCTTCCTTTTTTTTTCTTTGTTTCATTTTCACATTAAAAAGAAATTCTCGATCATCAAACCCTTCTCGTACGAGAACGACTGGATTTTGACGACTTGGGAATTTGGGTTTGGTTTGAATTCTTCAAGATATTGTCTTTATCTTTTCTGGGTACATGCTCTTTTTCTTGCTAAAAACTTGCATCTTTGAAGTCTATTAGCGTAAGACCATCTGAGTAGTGAAGCTGAAGTTTCGAAGAAATTTTTTAATTTTTTTTTCCTTTTTTGTATAAATTGGGAGAATCTCGTGTTTAAATTATGACGTTTTTATATGAGCAGAGCATGAATTCTTTGAGTGGTTGATGGAATTGAAGAAAGAACAAGTTTTTGGGAGGTTTGGTATTGGGTTTCTTGGGTTCTGAATTTTGCTTGTGAAGGAGGGTTTTTTTTTTTTTTTTTGGTGCTCTATAATTGTTTGTTTCTTGTTAGTTAAAAATGGGTTGTGCTTGTTCAAAGACCTCTGCTGTTGAGGACAGCAGAGAGAGCCCCGGGAAGAGACTGTCCTCTTCAAGCAAGAAATACTCAGAGCTCAACAAGGCTATGAGGCACAATTCTTCCAAGAGAGAAGAAGGGGTTAGGACAAAGGAGAGATTGGATGGTGCCGGGGATGTGAGGGTTAAGCTGATCGATAAGAAAGCCAATGGTGGTGTGATGAGGAAGTATGAGGATCACGATGCCGAGGCGAAGAGGGCGGAGAAGCCTGAAGTTGTCATCCCCACGAACCATCCGGGGTTCGGGAAAATCCCGAAGGCCACGCAAGGCGAGCAGGTTGCGGCGGGGTGGCCGCTATGGCTTGCTGCGGCCGCATCCGAGGCGATCAAAGGATGGGTGCCAAGGCGCGCTGACACTTTCGAGAAGCTGAATAAAGTATGTAATTTTTTTTCTCTCTGCTTGATGTTTGATTTGTGTTTGTATTGCGGAAAGGACTATCGCCTATTGTCGAATTGTCAGTAGAGTGAATTTGAATCTAATTAAGGGGTCAAAAGAATGATTAATATTATTTAGTTTACGGCTTTCAGTGGAAAGTTTGCCTAACATTTTGGTCAAGAGCTATGAAGACGAGTGAATTGGGACAGATCAAATGTTTTCTAACGGTTATGTGGTTGATTGTACTTACCAATTTTTGACACTTGATTACATGGTGGATTTTTTGCAGATTGGCCAAGGAACGTATAGCAGTGTTTACAAGGCCCGTGATGTTGTCAACAATAGATTTGTTGCTTTGAAGAAAGTGCGGTTTGACAATCTTGATGTTGAGAGTGTCAAGTTTATGGCGAGGGAAATCCTTGTTCTTCGGCGGCTTGATCACCCGAATATAATAAAGTTGGAAGGGTTGATCACATCACGTAACTCTTGCAGCTTGTATCTTATTTTTGAGTATATGGAACATGATCTTACAGGACTTGCATCGTGCCCGGGAATGAAATTCACAGAACCACAGGTGGGTATAAATTGTTAGTGTTTGGTTTCAGCTATTATATAATTTTCTATCTTATGCTTTTAATTAGTTCGAGTACTTCTTTTCTCTTTTTCTTGAGTTTGTGAACTCTAATTTCTGCCAATTTCTATATAGGTAAAATGTTACATGCAGCAACTTCTGAGTGGACTTGATCACTGTCATAGCCACGGCGTTTTGCATCGCGACATAAAGGGTTCAAATCTTCTTGTCGACAATAATGGCATCTTGAAAATTGCCGATTTTGGTTTGGCAAGCTTTTACGATCCTCAGCTTAGCCTTCCACTGACGAGCCGTGTGGTTACTCTCTGGTATAGACCGCCAGAACTTCTTCTCGGAGCCTCTCATTACGGGGTTGCGGTTGATTTGTGGAGTACGGGTTGCATTCTCGGAGAGTTATATTCTGGCAAGCCTATCTTACCCGGAAAAACAGAGGTAAAGTTAGGAAATTATTCTTTTAGCAGTGGATGCATGTCACTTGCAAATCTTGCCTTAATTCTTGTTGACGCTATTTATAAAATCACTGTTTTTGTGATGTAGGTTGAGCAGCTTCATAAAATATTTAAGCTCTGTGGCTCGCCATCCGATGACTATTGGAATAAATTGCACTTACGGCATTCGACTGTGATGAAGCCTCCGCAACCTTATCGGCGATGCGTTTCAGAGACATTCAAAGAAATGCCACCGGCTGCTGTGCAGCTTATGGAGATCTTACTTTCCATAGACCCCACAAGTCGAGGAACTGCAGATTTTGCTCTCAAGAGCGAGGTGTGTAATTTTTTATTTTTTATTTTTCCTTTGGTTTTTTCATTTTTCCATTTGAGAATCATCCTTATGTGCATTTTCCATTTACTTATGGAAGCAGAGTTAAAAATAAAGATTACTTTGACTTTGCTTTTATACATTTATTATAGCTAACTATGCATTTGTATTCCATTATTTCGATTGAAAGTGCTACTTAATGAATGAAGCAGGAAGAGAAAAAGAATGAGAAAATTCTGGGGAATGTTATTGTGTTGAGCTTTTTTTTTTTTTTGGCTTGAAGTTATTATGTTGAGCTTAATAGACATTATTGGTTGAGATTGTTAGCTGTTCTTATTGTGGTGTTCTCTGTCAGTTCTTTACCACAAGACCTCTTGCTTGTGATCCTTCAAGTTTACCTAAGTATCCTCCCAGCAAGGAGATTGACGCCAAAATCCGAGAGGAAGAGGCTAGAAGGTAAAATCACAGACTGTTTTGTCGTGATTATCTTGGTATAGGTGTGGTTAGGAGATACATATACTGTTATCGGCTTGACGAGAGTTGATCATGCAATTTGTGAAAGTTTTTTTAGCTTCTAGATTGCTGTAGTCAAGAACAAATTGTTTCCGTGTTCCCAAGTTAATTTCTTTTACAATTATTCGTAGGCAAGGAGCGATTGTCGGAAGAGGACACAATGTTGATCTGGAAAGGAGAGGACCAAAGGAAACTCAGGCAATTCGCACAAAAAATGCTAATCCCGTGGTACCGTCATACATACATACATTTAACATCTATATATAATATATATATATATATATATATGTTTGTGTTGAATATACTTTCTAGATGGGTTGATAAAGAAGATTTCCTAATTTGCCGTGCATTAATGAATTACAGGTAAGACAGGATCATTACAATACAAAGAGCAACAGTGAAATTTTTGGCCGTCGTAGGGACGAGAAAACAGTTTCGGGTTTTTTGGTTGATCCAACGAAACAGTCTCGAGAAGTTAAAGATATGAGAAAGGATTCTGGGGATGATCTAAATAGGAAGGCCTCACTTTCAGGGCCACTAGTTCATGGGCCTCGACGTACGAGACCTGTGAGGGAGCGGAGTAATGATCCTCCTATGGTTTCAAGCAGAGCCAACCTTTCTAAACTCTCTGATTTAGTAGCAGCTAGGTTTTCAGCGTGCGAAAATCAGCAAGAGAAACCCGGTCCTTCGCAGCCAGAAACAATGTTTGACGCAGGAAGATTCAATGGCTCAACTAACCATGAAGCCGAGCCCACAAGAACGCAGGACCGAAAACATCGCCCATTTAAAATTGGACACTCTCGTCCAGCGGATGATGAAAAAGCCTGTGCCAAAGATTCAAGTCTGGTTAGTAGTTTCATCCATCATCGAAATTTTTATGATTTCATGTCTCATATGAAATATCTTAGTTTTCAGAGTTCCATTCTTGGTATTTTGTTGGATTTGGCTAAACATTGCATATCTCAATGTTTCTTTCTCCAGTATGGTCATAACTCCAAGGCAAACAAAATTTACGTCTCCGGCCCATTACTCGTTTCGTCGAACAGCGTCGACCAGATGCTCAAAGACCATGATCGCCGGATCCAAGAATTCGCTCGGAGAACCCGGCTCGACAAGGCCCGGGCCGGGATGGCAAACTCCACATCTGGTCCTAGGCATGTTGCTGGATAGATATCATATGATATGATATCATGACACCAAATATTTTCCTTTTCACTCACTCAACATGATTCTTGTGGAAACAGATATATTTAGGTAAATAGGATATCATAGATTATTATTACTAGTGTGATTGTTCCATGTAAATAGGCAGAGAGATTCTAGGCAGAGAACATTAAGCTCTTCCTCAGTATTTATAATATCAGTCAGTTCTTTAGGAAGCCATGTAAGAAAAGGATCCATTGTTTTCTGGTAAATTAATAATTTGATCTATAAAAGATAGAGGCATCATTACAAAATGAACTTTGGCTGTTTATTTTATTGTTTTACTAAAAGGTAGAATTTTTAGGCTACTTGCGAAATGAATTTATTTATCGAAAAACATAAGTATAACTATCATAAAGTTGATTACGTGTCAATGAAAAAAATTTATATATATATTTGCACACACGCACATTTGCGCAATCGACGGAAATATATCAGAATTTGGCCGTACAAAAACATCTAAATTATCTAGGGAACGATACTGGTAAAACCTGATGAAATTACATTTTGAATTATTGTTTTGATTAATGATGCTTTAGTTTTATATTAGCATTCAATTCATTTTTTTATTTTTTAAAAATGATATAAGATGCAAAGATATGTTCACAAATATTATAAATCTCTAATGTATTTTAAAGGTAATATTTTTTTTTATACATTTTTTAACAATTTAGGATTGTTGGGTTTACTTTTTAAATATATTAAGTATACATGAAAATCCGGCAGTTAATAACATACTGGAAAAAATTCACCGGTTAATTACCGGTTAATTCACCGGAATTACCCGGTGTCAACTATCGGTGAAACTCCGGCTATTCATCAATTATCGGTGAAACTCCGGTTATTCAACGAAAATTGTCACCGGGTAATGCCGGTGAATTAACCGGTCATTATCCGGATTTTAACCGGAGAGTGTTTTTTTTCTTTCTTCTTCTTCTTCGTCGTTCCCCAGTTCCCCCACCGTCACTGCTGCCTCTTGCGACCTCCCCTGCGACCTCCCTTGCGACATCCCCCGCCACCACCGCGACCTCCTCGCCACCACCGCGACCTCCCTGCGACCACCTCCCGACCACCCCGCGACCTCCCCGCCACCATCGCGACCTCCCCCGCCACCATAGTTACCTCCTCGCCACCACCCCGACTTCCCCGCCACCACTGTGACCTCCCCGCCACCCCGCGACCTCCCCCCCGACCACCCCGCCACCACCCTGACTTCCCCTGCAAAGCACCCCACCACCTCCCCGACCTCCCCCCACTCGAACCAATGATCGAACGAAATATTTTTTTTTATTTTTTGGTGAAATTTCGGTGAAACTTCGGATCGAAAATTTTGGGTGAAAATTCGGTTAATAACCGGCTGTTAAAAACCGGTTATTAACCGAATTTTCACCGAAAGTTATCGGCGGTATAATGTGCGGTTAATTAACCGTGCCACATTTCCATGTTGAATATTAAGTACTAGCCTGACATTATTATGCTTATAAAAAAAAAGTAATGTGTTGAAGTAAGATTAATTTCGAAATTGTTGTTTATAGCAGTAGCACCATTAATACGTTTGGTAAACTAATATTTAAAATACTGTGAATGTGTATAATTATCAAAATAGACGCAATTTAATATTATTTTATAAACTTAATGTTTATTATGTTTTTTTTTACATAAACGTACTATTCTTAATGGTTCACACTAACAAAAAATTATTAATTATTTAAAATATATAGATAGAGAAAATGAAGACACTTGTTCATTAAATGAGTAAAATACATCTCAAACTAAACAATTTAATATATAACTAAAAAATTTAATATATTTTCTTTTGTCACTCTAAAAATTGTTATTTATAGCATTAAAAATGGTTTATTTTTATAAATATGTAAAATATGTCACATGATTCACTTATTATTATGATTATTATTTAAGTAACACAGGTAGTATGATTATATGCCTATCTAATGGCTAGTGCAGCTAGTGTGGTGTACAGTTGTTGTTTACGGTTTTAACGGGCAAAATTAATTTTAAGAGGTAGAGTGGAAAAAAAGGGGTGGTTAATATGAAATTTGGTAATTTTAAATTCTAAAAGCAGATATGATAATGGAAAAACATATACTCAAATAGTCAAATTCTGTAGAATTACTACATATAAAAAACGGGAACGTACTTCTTTAACAAGTATATTTATTAAACATTTAAATTATCGAGCTAATTTGATATTAGGTTATTTTTTTTAATTATGTTTTACGAAAATGACTTACGTTTTAAAAGATTAAAAAAAATTAGTCATTAATTTATAAAGAACCAAGGATACAAAGGTAAAATTATAACATCCTGTAAGCATCATGTAGTTATGAAATGATTATTTTCTTAATTAATAAAAACGTTGACTATTTTCCTTAAATATTATTAAAAAAAGGCTATTTACTTAATAATCTCGGGTCTTTTTGGGATTTAGCTATTTTTCAATATATGTTTTAAGAAAATTGTCAAAATTTTAAAAAATTAAGAAATTACCCGTTAACCAATACAAAAAATTAAGTACAAAAAGGTAAAATCAATGCATTATGTAGTTAGAAAAATGTCTATTTCTTTAATTAATCGAATGTTGGTTATTTTCTTAAGACATCATTAAAAAATAGCTATTCATTTAAAAATGAAGAGATTAATATTAAGTGTTGGTGTAGAATTTGAACCAACGCCGTGATCCGTACCTCTAGTGTGTGATACAGCAATTAAAGTAAAGAAATTGGCCGGAAAAGTAAAGAGAGGGGGATTTTTAGAGTGGTTCGGCCCTCCTTCCGGAGTAAAAGCCTACGTCCACTGTAGTTTTATATTTTTCTTTGGATATCCAAGTACAAATTCCGGCCAAAGAGGAGGAGCCAGAAGCCCCCTCTAATGGAGTTATCCTCTCCCTTTTATAGCCAAGGGAGAGAGGTTGCGTGGGTTAATGGTCTGACATCCTATCCTCTTAAAATCCGGGATTAGGTGACCGACTACCTCTGCAGACATACATTGGGAAGGACATCTACAGTACATATCCGACAGTCTACAGCACCTGACAGCCCCCTACTGACGGGGACAGTCAGTCATTTCAAGGAAAGGCCTAGACTACCGTGCGCGGACTTCATCTTCGACCAGGGAGCGCTAGCTCCGGGGGCCAAACCTTCCATCTTGAGTGAAGTCCTTGCTTCCTCTTCGAGGCTAGCTTTGTGGGTGTGGATCATCTTCGAGGATCCACGGCCTTGTCCATCAATCCCTCTTCGAGGGTTTTCTTGCGAGCTTCGCTCCTCCTTCGGTGGAGCTCTTCATGATCATCTCTGAAGGCGTACGATCGAGGATCATCTTCGACAATCCTCGCTCATTCTTCATTCCCGTGATGACGTGGCGTCTACTTCCTTCGCGGCTGAGGGCTTGTGCACGCCTCTAATGCCCCTCGAGGACTTCGCCCCCGAGGCTACATTCCTTGATGAAAAATCACCTACAACATCTGCCCCCCAATCCCGAGGGTACGAACCGTGCCGCTCGGGATTTCTTCCGTGAAGCTACGACACTTCTCTGGGGACTTTCTCTATTTGACGTCAATCTGCTAGGGATGCATCATCTGCTGCGGAGGAAGCCATTTGAGGAAGCGACTCTGGCTACGCCGAATCTTCTTATTGCCTCGACGGAGGACATTCCTCTGGCTGAGGAGGACTTCCTTGGCACTCCACCGGCACTGACCGCCAGCTCCGGCACTGACCTAAATTTCTCCTGGATCGGGGTGTTCAGTCTCCTACCATCTTCGATAATGGAAAGTATCTGTTACCTACAGAATAAACACACGTTACGTGAAGCATATTATGAGTTTAAATACTACCTGCTTCGCGATGTTGCCACCGACTACATGATCAAGTCCCTTAGGGATTATCCATGCAGTCGCACATCGTGTCCTATTCGAGGACTACAACTCGTCTGAATCATGCCCTCTTCGAGGGTCATGATCATAACAAATTAAGCGTTTGATCAGACCGCAACTAGAATAAGCTCTTCTTCGAAAAACTGCTCTGAGTCGCTCTGGGTTCTTCCTTCTTCGAAAGATTATCCCGAGCCGGGCCCCTTCTTCGAAGGACTGCCCTCAGTCAAATCTAACCATCGACGAAATTTGTAAGCACCCCATTGCTCGCACCGGTCCACGGCGCTTCTGAATGAGGTGTGGCCTCTTTTCTTTTATGCTTTGGCAAGTTTCCTTACCTCAGAGTTCCTCTTTTAAGCATACCTAGGTCTTCCACTTTCTTCGAAGGGCAGAATGGTTCTAGGAGAAAATTAGCCAAATGCCCCCCAAGTTAATCTCTGAACAGGGTTCCTTCTCCGAAGGGATGGCTTGACAAGAAAAACCTTTGTGCGGTAGGAAGCCTCAACGGTTGAAGCCTACGTAAGCCCTTCGGACCCACGCGGTCTAGCCTCGCACGTCTTCGAAGTACCTATAGGGCGCACCTATTTCTTTACGGTACCACGGATGCCCCCCAGGTTGCCTGAGCGCTTCGCGGTCAAAAAGGCAGTCGAGGGTGGTGCTTCTAGGGGTCGTCCGCTTCGCGGTTCACTCCTTCATACACCGAGTTTATAGTCCGCTTCGCAGACTCTTCGAGTTTACAGTCTACTCCGCAGACTCTTTTGAGTTTATAGTCTACTTCGCAGACTCTTCGTTGGCTTTATGCCGGACGAGGGGCTATCCTCGCTTCGCGAGTTGATGATGGTTCCCCCAGTCCTGATGGAGTGTTCCTGCAGGCGTCTCCGCAGGTCTCTTCTTCCGTCGGTCCCTTTCGGGGTCTCCTTGGGAAGTCTCTATGGCCTCGGACTTCTTCGATGTCGAAGCCTCAGCGTTGATGTAGTTCTTGGCTCGCCCCAGGAAATCAGAATAAGTCTGGGGCGGCTTCTTGCTGATGGAGAATGAGAACGGAGTGTCCTCACAGACTGCGGAGTTTACGGCCAACAGCAGGGCATCGTTAGCCAGAAGACCCACCTCTACCGTGGCCTTGGTGAATCTCTTTAGAAAGGGTGGAGGGTCTCGCCGTCCTGTTGCTTCACTCGAAAGAGATAAGCAGAGTTCTTAAGGTGCCTTCGGCTCCTGAAGAATTGTGTGGCAAACTTCGTCTTCAGGTCCTGCCAGCTCCCGATTGAGTTGGCAGGGAGTCGATACCACCACCTACGTGCTTCGCCCGCAAGGGTGGTGTCGAACAGTCGGCACTTGATGGCATCAGAATAGCCATAAGTGCGGGTCCACGAGGAGTAGATCCCCACGTGGTCAGCTGGATCCCCGGTCCCATCGAACAGGTTTACATTCGGTAACCTAAGTTGATCGGGGACGGGGGCGCTGAGAAGGTCTTCGGTCAGGGGAGTGAAATCCCCGTCCAGAATTCCTTCGCGGGCAGTCCCGCCAAGGAGCCCTTGGAGTCTCTCGATCTCCACGGGCGAGAAGCCTTGGGATGCTAATGTCCGCCTGCTGGAAGCAGTGGTAGCCGATCCACCGGCTCGGACCCCCGGCAGCCGCGCACCTTCGGTGCGGGCTGAACCTTCAGCTACATCGGCGGCAGGTCGCGAACCTTCGGCTCGAACCACAAGTGACCGCACACCTCCGGTGTGGGCCGCAGGCTTGCGCACCGTCGTAGTCCTCCGGCGGCGGAGGACGCGGGCTGAACCTTCGGCTACGCCAGCGGCAGGTCGCGAGCCTTCGGCTCGGACCGCAGGTGGCCGCACACCTCCGGTGTGGGCCGCGGGCTCGCGCACCGTCGTAGTCCTCTGGTTTCGATGGTAGTGGACTGGGGCGTCTGATCTGCCAACAGTCGCCTCCTCCAGGTTGGCCTCAGTGGTGCCTTCGGCAGCCACCTTAGCCTCGGCCCGGAGTCGCGCCCGGAGTACGTCTGTTTGCTCCTTGCTGGTGAGGAGCGGCGGTCGACTCTGGCTTCGAGCTAGAGTCTCCAACGCGCCGTTCATCCGCGCCATGAACTCCTCCATGCTCGTGAGCCTCTGCTCGAGCTGCTCTTGCTCGGAGGTCTCGGGGCTTTTTCCTGCTCGTCTAGTCGTCGGCGCCATGATCTCCGACCACGGGTGACGACAAACTTCTGGAAGAAAGCTCGAAAGAAAAACTGGAAAGAAAGGGCAGAGGCCCTCCTTCTAGCGCCAATCTGTTGGTGTAGAATTTGAACCAACGCCGTGATCCGTACCTCTAGTGTGTGATACGGCAATTAAAGTAAAGAAAGTGGCCGGAAAAGTAAAGAGAGGGGGATTTTTAGAGTGGTTCGGCCCTCCTTCCGGAGTAAAAGCCTACGTCCACTGTAGTTTTATATTTTTCTTTGGATATCCAAGTACAAATTCCGGCCAAAGAGGAGGAGCCAGAAGCCCGCTCTAATGGAGTTATCCTCTCCCTTTTATAGCCAAGGGAGAGAGGTTGCGTGGGTTAATGATCTGACATCCTATCCTCTTAAAATCCGGGATTAGGTGACCGACTACCTCTGCAGACATACATTGGGAAGGACATCTACAGTACATATCCGACAGTCTACAGCACCTGACAGCCCCCTACTGACGGGGACAGTCAGTCATTTCCAGGAAAGGCCTAGACTACCGTGCGCGGACTTCATCTTCGACCGGGGAGCGCTAGCTCTGGGGGCCAAACCTTCCATCTTGAGTGAAGTCCTTGCTTCCTCTTCGAGGCTAGCTTTGCGGGTGTGGATCATCTTCGAGGATCCACGGCCTTGTCCATCAATCCCTCTTCGAGGGTTTTCTTGCGAGCTTCGCTCCTCCTTCGGTGGAGCTCTTCATGATCATCTCTGAGGGCGTACGATCGAGGATCATCTTCGACAATCCTCGCTCATTCTTCGTTCCCGTGATGACGTGGCGTCTACTTCCTTCGCGGCTGAGGGCTTGTGCACGCCTCTAATGCCCCTCGAGGACTTCGCCCCCGAGGCTACATTCATTGACGAAAAATCACCTACAACATTAAGTACATAATCATGTTTTGAATGATAATTTAAGAAAATAGCCAACGTTTTAATTAATTAAAGAAATAACCATTTATAACTACATAATGCATTAATTTTACCATTATAATCTTAATTTTGTACTGGCTAATGACTAATTTCTTAATTTTTTTAACCTTTTAGTCATTTTCTCGGGATATAGATTAAAAAATAACTAGATACCAAAAAATTATAAATTATTGTTGGATTCTTTTATAATTTAAAAGTGGATCTTAAAAGCCAAACAAGCCTTTAACTCATTAGAAAACTTCATATTTGACAATATAAAATTGTTTTCTATTATAGATATTGTTTTCTATTAA
The DNA here is from genome assembly GCA_018132145.1 of Boehmeria nivea var. tenacissima. Classification (NCBI taxonomy): domain Eukaryota; kingdom Viridiplantae; phylum Streptophyta; class Magnoliopsida; order Rosales; family Urticaceae; genus Boehmeria; species Boehmeria nivea. The sequence goes on along the minus strand of CM030876.1, from coordinate 5,742,863 downwards.
AACTTCATATAAAATTGTTTTCTATTACACATCTGTAAATATTTGTAAGATATTTTGTAACACTTCAAGTTTTACTCATTATTTTTTGAAGTGTTAAATAATATCTTACAAATGTTTACATATGTGTAAATATTTGTTTGACAGTTTTTGTTACAAAATTATTTACAGTGGCTATTCTTTTAATTTTTCGAAATATAGGTTATCATTTAAGAGACAGATTTAATTTTGGTCTATTTTTGCAACTCACCCTTAATAATAAATATATATTTTCTTTCGAATAATATTCACATGAGAATTAAATAATTGTACACTTTGATGTATAATTTTTTTCTTTTTCTATTAAGCCCTTCAAGTTAATAAATATTATATTATTAGTACGTATGTACGAAATATTTATTAGAATTTGATCAAAAAGTCATATAAAAATATGGATAAATGGTCCATTATTTTTATTTTAAAAAGCACGTTTTTAATATTTGATGTTGAATCAAATATGCGTGTTCAATTATTTTAATTTTTTTAGAATATATTCTATTTTTTCCATAAACTTTTACTAATATTGTTATGCTATTCTATTTTTATAAATTTACTATGTATAAAATATTTAATGATGACTTTCTTTTTATTTATATCAAATCATTTTTAATAAATTATTATTGATATTTGATAATTTATTAGTTTTTATAAATTTATAGTGCAAAAAGTTACTCAAAAAGGATGAAAATAATTATTAAATTTATTAGTTTTTATAAATTTATTAGTTTTTAAATACCAGCTTATATAACTAAAAAGGATGAAAATAAAATGACAAATATTTGAAATTAAAAAGTAAAAAAAAAGAAATTTCTTTTAATTGTCTATGAGAATTAATTATGAAATTATAATTGAGAAGGTTTGAGAATAGTAAAGTTAAGTTTTTGAATTTTTATGAGGAGTTTTTAAATGGTGGGAATAAAAAAAAATATAGGGTGCCAATAGAGCCTTTGTATAATATAGTAAATCACATCACATTCAAGTTTACAATCTATATTATTGTTGTATGTTATGTTATTTTTTTTTATCAGTAAATTAGTATGTTGCCCCCATTCTCTTTTTCTGTCTTTCTCATTTGTAAAAAAAAAATAATAATAATAATAATAAAATATGAATAAAATCGGTCAAATTCACTATTATAAAGTGATATAAACCGTAAAAAAAATTTACTATTAAAAAGTGATATGAACTGTAAATTGTTGCATTTTTTAAAACAAATTATTTAAGGGTGAAGTATGCAAATACCCAGAAGTTATATAATAATAAAAATAAATACCCAAACTTTTGAAGTAATTGAGTTTCTAGTCAATTTGTGAATTACTTGCACTTGCTTTTAGTAACTAAATGAATTACTACCACTTACCACTGTATAAGTAATTGAAGCATTTGGGTACTTGGTTACATTTTTCAAAAGATTGGGTAATAACTAGGTTTGCAAAAGTGGAATGCACAATGGCCGGGCAACATTTTGCCCGGTAAATTTTCGGGTAAAATTCGGGTAATTACCCGGATTTTACCCGGTGGTTATTCCCGGGTATATACCCGGAATTGTTCAAAAATATGGAATAAGAGAATTTTGCCCGGTTATTCCAACATTTGCCCGGCATTTATCCGGTTTTTGATGACTTTTATTAGTCACGGCACTATGCCTCAATGTATTTCTATGTGATAAATTTTAATTGTTGGGCAATTGTGTAGTGGCGTGCAGTGGCGTGCAGTGGCACAGTGCAGTGAAGGCAGTGGTAGCTGGTGGCGCAGTGCAGTGAAGGCAGTGGTAGCTGTTGGCAGGCGTGAATGACCATTCAAGAGCATTCAAGGCTTTGGGCATATAAAAAAAAAAATTTGAACACACACACTGAGTCTATAAATTGAGTTTTTGGCCTTGAAAACTCATCCGGTCTTAAACCAAAAAACATTCGCTCCTAATACTTTTGTTGTGCTCTTCATTTTTGTTGTGCTTGCCGGCGTCATTCTGCTGTTATAAGTAAGTTTGGTTATTTTTAAGTTTACTATAGTATAATAACTAATAAAAAACTTAGTTTTATGATTAGTTATAATATTTAGTATAATAACTAATAATTAGTTATAATATTTAGTTAAATGATGTAATATTTAGTTTGATAATTAGTTAAAAAATTACATCAATATTTAGTAGTTTAAATTTAGTTTAAATTATTATGGTAAAAGTTAAACAAGAAGTAGTTGTTATTTTAGTGTTTACATTACTAGTTATTATAGTTTTGTTAAATGTTACTTAAATTCTTTGTTGTTGTTTTAGTAAAATTTTACTTAAATTAGTAGTTTAGTTAAAATTTATAAAACTAGTAAATTGTTATTTTATTTATTAAATTAGTAGTTATTAAATTTTTGTTAAATGCTTATTTGTTATTTTAGTTAAATTATTATTTGTTATTGTAGTTAAATTATTATTTGTTATTTTAGTCAAGTTACTAGTTTAGTTAAAAATTAGTTTAGTGTTAGTTGCTAATTGTTATCGTACTGTTATTTTTGTTAAGTTAAATTATTATTTGTTCTTTTAGTTAAATTTTAGAATAAAAAAATTAGTAGTTTAGTTAAAATTTATCCGCATTTGTTGTTGTTATTTGACTTTACTTTATTTTTAGTAAACTTAATAGTTGTAAAATTAGTAGTCATTTTTTTACTAATATTTTAGTTAAAATATTTACTTACAATATTGTAGTTAAATTTAGGTTATTTTATTTATTACATATGACTAGTTATTATAGTTTTTGTTAAATGTTAGTTAAATCATTATTTGTTATTTTAATTAAATTAGTAGTTTAGTCAATTTTAGGTAATTTTATTTTAGTTAACTATTTTAATTGTTAAATTAATAGTAATATTTTAGTTAAATTATATTAAATTAATAGTTGTTATTTTATTTTAATTTAAGTTCATTTAGTAGTTGTTAAATTACTAGTAGTTTTTTATTGTACATAAATAATTTAATAATTTTTTTAAATTTGCAGTTGTTATATATATATATATTTATTTTTTTACTTCACCTAATACTTCTTAAATTAGGGGTCAAATTTTTAGGTATTTTTAATAAAATTAGTTCATTTTTTTTACTATTATTTTAAGCCATATTTGAGTACTGTTCTAATTAATAATATTTCTAACTTATTTTTATTAATTGCTTAGTTGAATTACTTGTTTGTATTTATTTGATGCTAGATATCGACAATGTATCCATACCAAGACTCGCAGGCGCAATACAGCGACGACGATACCCAGGCAACCCACATAAGCCAAACGCAACAAAATGACCCGTGGATTGAGGCGATACAACAGCAAGGGAATTCATTCTTTGGTGCCCCACATATCCCTCCGAACACATTTACAGATAGTGCGCTCGATCGCGCCGGTCATATATTGGGTGCTCCTTCGACGGCTCTACGATTGGCCCCACAGACGGGACGGGGCGAGACGACGTCTGAATATCTACCGACGGGCGGTTATTATCAGGGGATGCCGACATTTGCTCAATTTTCGGGGGGGAGACCAGGATTTGTTCTGAGCGGGATGCCGTCGACTTTCCCTATACCCCCGTATACTGGGCCAACACCAGTCCCGGGTATCCACCAATGTCCACCACCAACAGCGCGGACCTTATTCGGACCTGAGATCGGCGGGTCATCAGACAGAGTCAACGTCGGCGGGTCATCAGACAAAGTGAACGTCGGCGGGTCATCAGACGGAGTGAACGCTGCCGGTTCATCAGCCCCAACCCAGCATGAAGAGGACGAGGAAGAAGAGGACGTCGATGAGGAAGCGGAAGTCCGAGCTCGGCGATCGAAGCGAAAGAAGTAAATCGTGTGGAATTCTATGGCAGAAGTACAAATGCAACAGGCGAACGGCACTTTTAAAACTTACGCGAAATGTAAAGGGTGCGGGAAGCTATTGAGTGGTCATTACAGTCAAGGGACCAACCACCTACGTTATCACATCGGAAAGTGTGATCAACTTGTCGACGGTGTACCTGTGGGTGACGAGGCGGCGACATCTACAGCCGGGTCGTCCTCATCGTTCGACCCGGACCAACATCGACGAGACCTTGCTCAGTATATCATGGCGACAGGATCGAGTTTGAACTTCGCCGACAATGTAGCTTGGGAACGGCTGGTACGAAGATCATTCCATAGCCAGTGTCAGCGCCCAAGTCGGACGACTACTCGGGCAGACGTGATCAAGTATTATGAGTGGAAACAGACGGAGATTATAGGGCAGTTTGTTGAGTCATCTCAACGAGTGGCATTGACGAGTGACGTATGGTCCAGTGGGACATCTCACGACTACATATGCATTTGTAGTCATTTCATCGACAAAGATTGGACCGTTCAGAAGAGACTCATCGGGTTCAAAGTTATGGATGAAGGTCATAGCAGAGAACAAATCGCTGATAAAATCTTAAAAGCGATCAACGACTTTGGCATTACAATTCGGATTATATCCATCACCATGGATAACGCATCCGCTAACGACCGAGCTATTAACATTCTCCGACGGGAATTGAACCTGATGTCTGACCCATTATTCTTCCACAGTCGATGTGTCGCCCACATCTTGAACCTAGCGGTTCAAGATGGCCTGAACGAGCTTCAGTCCTCGCTTAAAGAAATTCGGAGGGCCATCATATATTTGAACGGTTCGTACCAACGCGAGGAAAGATGGAGGAGAGCGTGCAGCGCCATCGGTTTGGAGGCTAAGATGATAGCCTGGGACATTCCGAGTCGGTGGAATTCCACGTACTTGATGCTGCAGAGTCTCATTCTGTTCCGCGATGTGTTCACTGTTTGGTACAATAACGAGAGGCGACACAATGTGCTCTACGATGAGCATTGGGACGACGCTGCCGTGCTATGCACATTCCTTCAGGTATTCCACACGGCGACAACAAATCTATCCGCATCATTGCACCCAACATCTCCTATTGTGATGCACGAGCTGATCCTCCTTGGCGACGTCTTCAAGACATACAAGGGCCACCAACGACTCGGGACGGCCGTCGATGCTATGGTATCGAAGTTCCTTAAATATTTTTATCCCTTACCGCATCTCTACGCTTTCAGTATTTTGTTAGATCCTCGAAGTAGAGTTCCTGGTTTGAAGACGTTTTTAAAGTTGTTGAAAAGACAACTAGGTCCTGATTATTTGAGCGATCTGGAAGGCCACACGAATGCATTGCAAGAGGCCTATAAGGTTTACGAGTTGCAGTATAGGGGAACTACAGGACAGGCCCCGATTGCACAGACGTCGCCGACATCAGCTAGTTGGAGATTACTCTGCGAGCAGAGTCAGTCGGAGGACGACTCGCCGTCAAGAATGAGCCCACCAGTACGACCCGAGCACAACGAGTTAAAAGTCTTTTTGAATGTCCAATTCAACGACGTGATACACGACAACCTAGATCTCGTAGCTTGGTGGCGGATTCATTCAGGACAGTTTCCAGTGCTTACTCACTTGGCGCGTGACATCTTATCCATTCCCGTATCAACAGTGTCTGCAGAATCTGCATTTAGCATGGCGGATAATATTATAGATCCTCATCGAAGCCGACTAAAACCAAAGATGGTTGAGATTCTCACAGTGGGCAAAGATTGGAAATTAGCGGACCTACACATGCAGAATACGGTAGAACAACACAATTCGGAGCTTTTTGAACGGGTTCATGAGTGGACACTGGAGTGACGTCGGCCGGCCCCCTCCCTCGAAACTCAACACCTCATAATGTCGGCGGTGGTACCAAGCTATGGAATAGTTTTTTATTACTTGTAAAAATATTAAATTTTGTACTATTTTTTAATTATTAAGACAATTGTTATTCATAATTTATGTCATTTAGGTAAGACAATTGTTATGCATAATTTAGGTAAAATCAATTTTATAAAAATAAACAAGTTAATTAAACCTTACAAGTTATAAACAATCAAATTAAGTACAAAATTTTCTAATTATATCAATAAAACTAACACACAATCAAAATAAATTTACAACTAATAAAATTAAACATTACTTGATAATTAACTTATAACTCCTAATTTAAACTTCCAAACTTATAAATAAACCTAAACAATAGTTAATTTTAAAAAACTTACAAAGTGTTATTAAAACATAATTTTAAAAAAATTATCAAACTTAGGTTAAAACTTATAACATAATTATCAAACTTAATTTAAAGTTACAAAAATAATTATCAATATTAATTATTTTTACAAAGTTTTTTATTAAAAAAAACATTTTAAAAAATTACCGTAAAAAAAAACTATTTCCGGGTAATTTCCCGGTTTTACCCGAGAATTACCCAGCATTCCAAGAGGTTTATTCCGGGTAAATACCCGGAGAAGTATTCCGAGTAATTTCCGGGTAATTACCCGGAAATTATCCGGTTCTTAATCCATGGAACAACATGGAATTCCAATATTTCAAGCCTAGTAATAACTTACATTAAGTTTTAAAAATTGAGTATTCATTATAATTTCTCATTATTTAAAGTGTTATTTTTCAAAATTTTCCAAGTATATACATCTCCATGTGGCATGCATTTATGGCTCATCCAACACGCCAGCTAAATGAATTAATTTAGGATCGTCATTTATATACTTAGTCGGTTAGTCCTGTTGTGATCAAAGTTGAATTCGGAGAATAGCTTTACGTATTGCAATTAATGGCATAAGATACAATATTATATGTTCTTTATAAATTTATATTCGTCTAACGTATTTTTTAATTATGGACTAAATTGAATTGAGAAAAGTCAAACATGGCATAAAGTGACCATTGTCGACAAGCTTATCATAATTAATCGAAACTTTTCAACGTTATGTTGCTGTCTCACAGTACACGTGGCGGTTTTGAATCAGCTTTTGTCAAATTTGCCTCGCAGCTATATTAGTCATAAATATAGACATATTGAAGAAGCAACCAAGGAAAATTCAACCCTTTTGCGCGTTTTTCATTAAATTGAGAACAAAAATATCCCAAAATATGGATAACTGATGGAGAAACGAGAGAGGAACTAGAAAAGCACTTTTGATATTTTCCTAATTAGATAGATTGAGACATTAGGGCAAATTCCTTGATTGAATTTTGGTGTTCATTGCAATTTCTTTTGATTAAGTTATGCGAAGACCAACAAATAAATTTATTGTTCAAAATCTCTATCAGAACCTAGTGAAAATAAAATTTGTCTGCTTAAATTTTGTTTGAAAATTTTTATTGAGTAGTGCTAGACATATCAATTTTTTTTTACTAATTTTTTAATACAAACGTATGTGTCATATTGTCGTTGGTGGGTGTTTATCATGCAATTAGAAAGATGCCAATTAAAATATGACACTTCAATTATCAATAAATTGATATTAAAAAATTAATAAAATAGTTGACATGTCTAGTACTATTCTTTTTCATTTAGATGAATTCTAAGCTGCATATGCGTTTTAAAAAGGGTAGTTGTGCTTTTTTCAAATGAGACATGAAAAAGTAGTATCATCACTATAATATCATGTCAAAACTAGATAATAGGAGGTCGATATTTTGTGATGCATTTAAGCATATCATATCTTACTAATAACTAAAAGTGCACGCTAACTCCCTATGTTTGGACAACTCATCCTAACCATCTCATTCAATTCCATTCTATTTCATTTTATCAACTTTCTAATCCTCCAAACCATTTTATTTTTTTTTCAGCATTTTTTTTAACTTTCC